>BRZY01000006.1:21288333-22569166 GCA_030159175.1 Glycyrrhiza uralensis | reverse complement strand
GGACCAAGTTCGTCCCACTACGTCCTCCTATTTGATCTTTGGGCATTCTTTGGAAAAAGTTCGTCTCATTCGTCCCTCTTCGTCCTCCCATTTGATGCTTTGGCCATTCTTTAGACCAAGTTCGTCTCGTTCGTCCCTCTTCGTCCTCCCATTTGATGCTTTGACATTCTTTGGACCAAGTTCGTCTCGTTCGTCCCTCTTCGTCCTCCCATTTGATCCTTTGACATTCTTTGGACCAAGTTCGTCTTGTTCGTCCCACTACATCCTCCTATTTGATCTTTGGACATTCTTTGAACCAAGTTCGTCTCGTTCGTCCCTGTTGGTCCTCCCATTTGATCCTTTGGCCATTCTTTGGACCAAGTTCGTCTCGTTCGTCTCTCTTCGTCCTCCCATTTGATGCTTTGACATTCTTTGGACCAAGTTCGTCTCGTTCGTCCCTCTTCGTCCTCCCATTTGATCCTTTGACATTCTTTGGACCAAGTTCGTCTTGTTCGTCCCACTACGTCCTCCTATTTGATCTTTGGGTATTCTTTGAAAAAAGTTCGTCTCGTTCGTCCATTTTCGTCCTTCCATTTGATCCTTGGGCATTCTTTGTACCATGTTCGTCATGTTCGTCCCTGTACGTCCTCCTATTTGATTTTTGGCCATTCTTTGAACCAAGTTCGTCTCGTTCGTCCCTGTTCGTCCTCCCATTTGATCCTTTGGCCATTCTTTGGACCAAGTTCGTCTCGTTCGTCCCTCTTCGTCCTCCCATTTGATCCTTTGGCATTTTTTGGACCAAGTTTGTCTCGTTCGTCCCTTTTCGTCCTCCCATTTGATATTTGGGCAATCCTTGGACCAAGTTCGTATCGTTCGTCCCTTTTCGTCCTGCCATTTGTTCCTTGGGCATTCTGTGGACCAAGTTCATCTCGTTCGTCCCTCTACGTCCTCCCATTTGTTCTTTGGGCATTCTTTGGACCAAGTTCGTAACGTTCGTCCCTCTTCGTCCTCCCATTCGATCCTTTGGACATTCTTTGGACCAAGTTTTTTTCATTCGTCCCTCTTCGTCCTACCATTTGATCCTTTGGCATTCTTTGGACCAAGTTTGTCTCGTTCGTCCCTGTTCGTCCTGCCATTCTATCCTTGGGCATTCTTTGGACCAAGTTCGTCTCATTCGTCCCTCTTCATCATCTATTTGATCCCCTGGCATTGTTTGGATCAAGTTCGTCTCGTTCGTCCCTCTTTGTCCTCCCATTTGATCCTTGGGCATTCTTTGGACCAAGTTCATCTCGTTCGTCCCTGTTCGTCCTCCCTTTTGATCCTTTTGGCATTCTTTGCACGAAGTTCGTCTTGTTCGTCCCTCTTCTTCCTCCCATTTGATCTTTGAGCATTCTTTGGACCATGTTCGTCTCGTTTGTCCCTCTTCGTCCTCCATTGGTTCCTTTGCCATTCTTTGGCCCAAGTTTGTCTCGTTTGTCCCTCTACGACCTCCCATTTGATCTTTGGGCGTTCTTTGGACCATGTTCGTCTCGTTTGTCCCTCTTCATCCTCCATTTCATCCTTTGGCATTCTTTGGACAAGTTCGTCTCCTTCGTCCCTCTTCGTCCTCCCATTTGATCCTTGGGCATTCTTTGCACCAAGTTCGTCTCGTTCATCCTTCTACGTCCTCCCATTTGATCTTTGAGCATTCTTTGGACCAAGTTCGTTTCGTTCATCCCTTTTTGTCCTGCCATTTGTTCCTTGGGCATTCTTTGGTCCAAGTTCGTCTCGTTCGTCCCTCTTCGTCCTCCCTTTCGATCCTTTGGACATTCTTTGGACCAAGTTTGTTTTGTTCGTCCCTCTTTGTCCTCCCATTTGATCCTTTCGTATTCTTTGGACCAAGTTCGTATCGTTCATCCCTTTTCGTCCTGCCATTCGATCCTTGGGCATTCTTTGGACCAAGTTCGTCTCATTCGTCCCTCTTCGTCATCCATTTGATCCTTTGGCATTCTTTGGACCAAGTTTGTCTCGTTCGTCCCTTTTCGTCCTCCCATTTGATCCTTGGGCATTCTTTGGACCAAGTTCGTCTCGTTCGTCCCTCTACGTCCTCCCATTTGATATTTGGATATTCTTTGGACCAAGTTCGTATCGTTCGTCGCATTTCGTCCAGCCATTTGATCCTTGGGCATTCTTTGGACCAAGTTTGTCTCATTCATCCCTCTTCGTCAACCATTTGATCCTTTGACATTTTTTGGATCAAGTTCGTCTCGTTCGTCCCTCTTTGTCCTCCCATTTGATCCTTGGGCATTCTTTCGACGAAGTTCGTCTCGTTCGTCCCAGTTCGTCCTATCATTTGATCCTTGGGAATTCTTTGGACCATGTTCGTCTCGTTCGTCCCTCTACGTCCTCCCATTTGATATTTGGGCATTCTTTGGACCAAGTTCGTATCGTTCGTCGCATTTCGTCCTCCCATTTGATCCTTGGGCATTCTTTGGACCAAGTTCGTCTCATTCGTCCCTCTACGTCATCCATTTGATCCTCTGGCATTCTTTGGATCAACTTCGTCTCGTTCGTCCCTCTTTGTCCTCCCATTTGATCCTTGGGCATTCTTTGGACCAAGTTCATCTCGTTCGTCCCAGTTCGTCCTCCCATTTGATCCGTTGGGCATTCTTTGGACGAAGTTCATCTTGTTCGTCCCTCTTCGTCCTCCCATTTGATCTTTGGGCATTCTTTGGACCATGTTCGTCTCGTTTGTCCCTCTTCGTCCTCCATTTGATCCTTTGGCATTCTTTGGATCAAGTTCTTCTCCTTCGTCCCTCTTCGTCCTCCCATTTGATCCTTTGGCATTCTTTGGACCAAGTTCGTCCCGTTCGTCCCTTTTCGTCCTGCCATTTGTTCCTTGGGCATTCTGTAGACCAAGTTCGTCTCGTTCGTCCCTCTACGTCCTCCCATTTGTTCTTTGGGCATTCTTTGGACCAAGTTCGTAACGTTCGTCCCTCTTCGTCCTCCCATTCGATCCTTTGGACATTCTTTGGACCAAGTTTGTTTCGTTCGTCCCTCTTCGTCCTCCCATTTGAACCTTTGGCATTCTTTGGACCAAGTTTGTCTCGTTCGTCCCTTCTCGTCCTCCCATTTGATCCTTGGGCATTCTTTGGACCAAGTTCGTCTCGTTCGTCCCTCTTCGTCCTCCAATTCGATCCTTTGGACATTCTTTGGACCAAGTTTGTTTCGTTCGTCCCTCTTCGTCCTCCCAATTGATCTTTGAGCATTCTTTGGAGCAAGTTCGTCTCGTTGATCCCTTTTCGTCCTGCCATTTGTTCCTTGGGCATTCTTTGGACCAAGTTCGTCTCGTTCGTCCCTCTACGTCCTCCCATTTGTTCTTTGGGCATTCTTTGGACCAAGTTTTTATCGTTCGTACCTCTTCGTCCTCCCTTTCGATCCTTTGGACATTCTTTGGACCAAGTTTGTTTCGTTCGTCCCTCTTTGTCCTACCATTTGATCCTTTCGTATTCTTTGGACCAAGTTCGTATCGTTCATCCCTTTTCGTCCTGCCATTCGATCCTTGGGCATTCTTTGGACCAAGTTCGTCTCATTCATCCCTGTTCGTCATCCACTTGATCCTCTGGCATTCTTTGGATCAAGTTCGTCTCGTTCGTCCCTCTTGGTCCTCCCATTTGATCCTTGGGCATTCTTTGGACGAAGTTCGTTTCGTTCGTCCCAGTTCGTCCTCCCATTTGATTCTTGGGCATTCTTTGCACCAAGTTCGTCTCGTTCGTCCCTTTTCGTCCCCCATTTGATCCTTTGGCATTCTTTGGATCAAGTTCGTCTCCTTCGTCCCTCTTCGTCCTCCCATTTGACCCTTTGGTATTCTTTGGCCCAAGTTCGTATTGTTCCTCCATTTTCGTCCTGCCATTTGATCCTTGGGCATTCTTTGGGCCAAGTTCGTCTCGGTTGTCCCTCTTTGTCCTCCCATTTGATCCTTGGGCATTCTTTGCACCATGTTCATCTCGTTCGTCCCAGTTCGTCCTCCCATTTGATCGTTTAGGCATTCTTTGGATGGAGTTTGTCTTGTTCGTCCCTCTTCGTCCTCCCATTTGATCCTTTGGGCATTCTTTGGTCCAAGTTCGCATTGTTCCTCCAATCCTTGGGCATTCTTTGGACCAAGTTCATCTCGTTCGTCCCAGTTCGTCCTCCCACTTGATCCTTTGGGCGTCCTTTGGACGTAGTTCGTCTTTGGACCATGTTCGTCTCGTTTGTCCCTCTTCGGCCTCCATTTGATCCTTTGGCATTCTTTGGATCAAGTTCGTCTCCTTCGTCCCTCGTTCGTCCCTTTTTGTCCTGCCATTTGTTTCTTGGGCATTCTTTGGACCAAGTTCGTCTCGTTCGTCCCTCTACGTCCGCCCATTTGTTCTTTGGGCATTCTTTGGACCAAGTTCGTATCGTTCGTCCCTTTTCGTCCTTTCATTCGATCCTTGGGCATTCTTTGGACCAAGTTCGTCTCATTCGTCCCTCTTCGTCATCCATTTGATCCTTTGGCATTCTTTGGACCAAGTTCGTCTCGTTCGTCCCTCTTCGTCCTCCCATTTAATCCTTGGGCATTCTTTGGACCAAGTTCGTCTCGTTTGTCCCTCTTCGTCCTCCATTTCATCCTTTGGCATTCTTTGGAACAAGTTCATCTCCTTCGTCCCTCTTCGTCCTCCCATTTGATCCTTTGGCATTCTTTGGACCAAGTTCGTCTCGTTCATCCCTTTTCGTCCTGCCATTTGTTCCTTGGGCAATCTTTGGACCAAGTTCATCTCGTTCGTCCCACTACGTCCTCCCATTTGTTCTTTGGGCATTCTTTGGACCATGTTTTTATCGTTCGTACCTCTTCGTCCTCCCTTTCGATCCTTTGGACATTCTTTGGACCAAGTTTGTTTCGTTCGTCCCTCTTTGTCCTCCCATTTGATCCTTTCGTATTCTTTGGACCAAGTTCGTATAGTTCATCCTTTTTCGTCCTGCAATTCGATCCTTGGGCATTCTTTGGACCAAGTTCGTCTCATTCGTCCCTCTTCATCATCCATTTGATCCTTTGGCATTCTTTGGACCAAGTTTGTCTCGTTCGTCCCTTTTCGTCCTCCATTTGATCCTTTGGTATTCTTTGGACCAAGTTCGTCTCGTTCGTCCCTCTTCGTCCTCCCATTTGATACTTTGACATTCTTTGGACCAAGTTCGTCTCGTTCGTCCCTCTTCGTCCTCCCATTTGATCCTTTGACATTCTTTGGACCAAGTTCGTCTCATTCGTCCCTCTTCGTCATCCATTTGATCCTTTGGCATTCTTTGGACCAAGTTTCTCTCTTTCGTCCCTTTTCGTCCTCCCATTTGATCCTTGGGCATTCTTTGGACGAAGTTCGTCTCGTTCGTCCCAGTTCGTCCTCCCATTTGATTCTTGGGCATTCTTTGCACCAAGTTCGTCTCGTTCGTCCCTTTTCGTCCTCCATTTGATCCTTTGGTATTCTTTGGACCAAGTTCGTCTCGTTTGTCCCTCTTCGTCATCCATTTGATCCTTTGGCATTCTTTGGACCAAGTTTGTCTCGTTCGTCCCTTTTCGTCCTGCCACTCGATCCTTGGACAATCTTTGGACCAAGTTTGTCTCGTTCGTCCCTTTTCGTCCTGCCATTTGTTCCTTGGGCATTCTTTGGACCAAGTTCGTCTCGTTCGTCCCTCTACGTCCTCCCATTTGTTCTTTGGGCATTCTTAGGACCAATTTTTTATCGTTCGTACCTCTTCGTCCTCCCTTTCGATCCTTTGGACATTCTTTGGACCAAGTTTGTTTCGTTCGTCCGTCTTTGTCCTCCCATTTGATCCTTTCGTATTCTTTGGACCAAGTTCGTATCGTTCATCCCTCTTCGTCCTGCCATTCGATCTTTGGGCATTCTTTGGACCAAGTTCGTCTCATTCGTACCTCTTAGTAATCCATTTGATCCTTTGGCATTCTTTGGACGAAGCTTCTCTCGTTCGTCCCTTTTCGTCCTGCCATTCGATCCTTGGACATTCTTTGGACCAAGTTCGTTTCCTTCATCCCTCTTCGTCATCCATTTGATCCTTTTGCGTTCTTTGGACCAAGTTTCTCTCTTTCGTCCCTTTTCGTCCTCCCATTTGATCCTTGGGCATTCTTTGGACCAAGTTCGTCTCGTTCGTCCCTCTACGTCCTCCCATTTGATCTTTGAGCATTCTTTGGACCAAGTTCGTCTCGTTCATCCCTTTTCGTCCTGCCATTTGTTCCTTGGGCATTCTTTGGACCAAGTTCGTCTCGTTCGTCCCTCTACGTCCTCCCATTTGTTCTTTGGGCATTCTTTGGACCAAGTTTTTATCGTTCGTACCTCTTTGTCCTCCCTTTCGATCCTTTGGACATTCTTTGGACCAAGTTTGTTTCGTTTGTCCCTCTTTGTCCTCCCATTTGATCCTTTCGTATTCTTTGGACCAAGTTCGTATCGTTCATCCCTTTTCGTCCTTTCATTCGATCCTTGGGCATTCTTTGGACCAAGTTCGTCTCATTCGTCCCTCTTCGTCATCCATTTGATCCTTTGGCATTCTTTGGACCAAGTTTGTCTCGTTCGTCCCTTTTCATCCTCCCATTTGATCCTTGGGCATTCTTTGGACCAAGTTTGTCTCGTTCGTCCCTTTTCGTCCTCCCATTTGATCCTTGGGCATTCTTTGGACCAAGTTCGTCTCGTTCGTCCCTCTTCGTCATCCATTTGATCCTTTGGCATTCTTTGGACCAAGTTTGTCTCGTTTGTCCCTTTTCATCCTGCCATTCGATCGTTGGACATTCTTTGGCCCATGTTCGTCTCATTCGTCCCTCTTCGTCATCCATTTGATCCTTTGACATTTTTTGGATCAAGTTCGTCTCATTCGTCCCTCTTGGTCCTCCCATTTGATCCTTGGGCATTCTTTGGACGAAGTTCGTCTCGTTCGTCCCAGTTCGTCCTGCCATTTGATTCTTGGGCATTCTTTACACCAAGTTCGTCTCGTTCGTCCCTTTTCGTCCTCCATTTGATCCTTTGGCATTCTTTGGATCAAGTTCGTCTCCTTCGTCCCTCTTCGTCCTCCCATTTGACCCTTTGGCATTCTCTGGACCAAGTTCGTATTGTTCCTCCATTTTCGTCCTGCCATTTGATCCTTGAGCATTCTTTGGGCCAAGTTCGTCTCGGTTGTCCCTCTTTGTCCTCCCATTTGATCCTTGGGCATTCTTTGCACCATGTTCAACTCGTTCGTCCCAGTTCGTCCTCCCATTTGATCGTTTGGGCATTCTTTGGATGAAGTTTGTCATGTTCGTCCCTCTTCGTCCTCCCATTTGATCCTTTGGGCATTCTTTGGACCAAGTTCGCATTGTTCCGCCAATTCTTGGGCATTCTTTGGACCATGTTCATCTCGTTCGTCCCAGTTCGTCCTCCCACTTGATCCTTTGGGCATCCTTTGGACGAAGTTCGTCTTTGGACCATGTTTGTCTCGTTTGTCCCTCTTCGGCCTCCATTTGATCCTTTGGCATTCTTTGGATCAAGTTCGTCTCCTTCGTCCCTCTTCGTCCTCCCACCTCCCATTAGTTATTTGGGCATTCTTTGGACCAACTTTTTATCGTTCATACCTCTTCGTCCTCCCTTTCGATCCTTTGGACATTCTTTGGACCAAGATTGTTTCGTTCGTCCCTTTTTGTCCTCCCATTTGATCCTTTCGTATTCTTTGGACCAAGTTCGTATCGTTCATCCCTTTTCGTCCTGCCATTCCATCCTTGGGCATTCTTTCGACCAAGTTCGTCTCATTCCTCCCTCTTCGTCATCCATTTTGATCCTTTGGCATTCTTTGGACCAAGTTTGTCTCGTTCGTCCCTTGTCATCCTGCCATTCGATCCTTGGACATTCTTTGGACCAAGTTCGTCTCATTCGTCCCTCTTCGTCATCCATTTGATCCTTTGGCATTATTTGGACCAAGTTTGTCTCATTCGTCCCTTTTCGTCAACCCATTTGATCCTTGGGCATTCTTTGGACCAAGTTCGTCTCGTTCGTCCCTCTACGTCCTCCCATTTGATATTTGGGCATTCTTTGGACCAAGTTCGTATCGTTCGTCCATTTTCGTCCTGCCATTTGATCCTTGGGCATTCTTTAGACCAAGTTCGTCTCATTCATCCCTCTTCGTCATCCATTTGATCCTCTAACATTTTTTGGATCAAGTTCGTCTCGTTCGTCCCTCTTGGTCCTCCCATTTGATCCTTGGGCATTCTTTGGACCAAGTTCGTCTCATTCGTCCCTCTTCGTCGTCCATTTGATCCTTTGGCATTCTTTGGACCAAGTTTGTCTCGTTCGTCCCTTTTCGTCCTGCCATTCGATCCTTGGACATTCTTTGGACCAAGTTCGTCTCGTTCATCCCTTTTCGTCCTGCCATTTGTTCCTTGGGCATTCTTTGGACTAAGTTCGTCTCGTTCGTCCCTCTACGTCCTCCCATTTGTTCTTTGGGCATTGTTTGGACCACGTTTTTATTGTTCGTACCTCTTCGTCCTCCCTTTCGATCCTTTGGACATTCGTTGGACCAAGTTTGTTTCGTTCGTCCCTCTTTGTACTCCCATTTGATCCTTTGGTATTCTTTGGACCAAGTTCGTATCGTTCATCCCTTTTCGTCCTGCCATTCGATCCTTGGGCATTCTTTGTGTTGGAACCAAATTGGTTAAAAGTGTTTTTAATACAAAAACTCCCTAAGTGATTTTATGGTTTTGATGATAACAAAATGTATTAAGGTTTTTACAAAGGATAAACAAAATGTATTAAGCTTGTACAATGTACAACAATGCTGCCTAACTAAGCTTATTGCAGTCTGCGTCCAATCAGTTCTTCATGACATTGGCTGGCATTCAAAGTGAGCCTTGCATCCAATGTTGGCACTGGAATGGACACAAGAATTCTGCGTCCAATGTTTGAGCAGAAGGAAAAGTTCTGCGTCCAATGTTTCAGCACAAAGGCAAACAATGATTGTGCGTCCAATAATTCAGTACAAGGCACAAGGACAATTTCATACGTCCAATGATTCATAAGAAGGCATTGAAGACTTAAGTCCAATGTTCAGGATGTGCTCTTGACCAAGGTACAGAATGCTGATCGTCCAATGATATATACAAGGCAAGACTGGCATAAGTCCAATGATAAGAACAAGGCAATACTGGCAGAGTCCAATGTTTTTATGAGAAGCAGAATTGCAGTAAGAGTCCAATGATTTTCAAAGGAACAGATTCAGTGAGCGTCCAATGCAGATGAAGGATGAAAGTCCAATGTTCAGTGTGAGCAAGAGTGCAACTCTGCGTCCAACGAAACTGAACAAACAAAAGAACCATTCTGCGTCCAATGAAATCAGAGTGACAAAGGTACTGTTCTGCGTCCAATAAATAAGAAGGACAACAATATTGCTTTGCGTCCAATGGAACACAATGAAGCAGATTGACAAAGGTACATCAAACAATTGTTCTGCGTCCAATGGAACTATAGGGAAATGGCAAAAGTCTAATAACCAGAATGAGGCAATACATCCAATGTTGCTTTGCAACTAATCATCAGAATGGTAAGCATAAGTATGCGTCCAATGTTTGCATGAGTTCTGTGCAAATTGGTAAGTGCAAAGGTATGCGTCCAATAGATTCTATATGCTGCGTCCAAAACGCAGAGTCCATTACGTGCTATTTACTGCTCATGCATTTAATATGAAACATATTTATTGAGCAAATGATTTGAAATAAATAGCTGTATGCAATGCTTTCTGTACATCTTTGTCAACGTGTGTGAATGTACTTCTGAAAAGCATAAAGTACTGTGGAAAGTATACTAAGAGAGAGAATGTACTTTTAACTACTCGATATATCTCTGAACACATCTTTCTGCTTTACACAGTGTATTCTCTCTGTCTCAATAAGATATTATTATTAACCACTGTACAATTGAGACTTTGAGTACAGGTTGCTTCTGATTTGGGAGAAAGAAACGCAGACATGCAAAATGAAGTAGATCTCCTCAGAGCAACGGGAAAATAGCATTAAATGCTATTAGAGAACGGTAACTTTTATGAGAGCTGAAGTTGAGCAACTGAAGAACAAGTCTGAAGCCTCACTACTCTTATAAATACCGAGAAGCAAGAAGAAGAATACAAGAAACTGAACAACGAAAAAGAAAGAGCAAAAACGCTGTGCAATCTGTTATACTCTGTATAGAAAGTCTTGTATGTCTTTATCTTCTTGTAAAAGAGAGTTTGCTTAACTCTCAAAGTGCTTTAGATTTCATATCCTCACTTGTGTGAGTTAGACAGCACTTGAATCAAAACTCTGCTGAGTTGGTTTAGCCTGAAGAGGCCGTGTTCAAAGAATACTTGGGTTTTAGCCTGAAGAGGCTGCGTTCAAAGAATACTTGGGTTTTAGCCTGGAGAGGCTGTGTGCAAAGAATACTTGGGTTTTAGCCTGAAGAGGCTGTGTGCAAAGAATACTTGTACCTATCTGGTTTGATAGTGAAATCTCTCTAGTTTGAGGGGACTGGACGTAGCTCTTAGGAAAGGGTGAACCAGTATAAAAACTTGTGTTATTTCTTCTTTCCCTTAACTCCTTTTATATCTGTGTTTATTACTAACCAAGGGGATTGAATTGATTTTGTTTAAACAAGTTTTTCATACACCTCAAATAGCACAAAGAAAACAAGTTTTTAAACTAAGAGGGAAGCCTCTGCGTCCAATCTTTTGTGCGTCCAATATTTCACAGTTCTGTGCGTCCAGTGTTTTAGCACTCTGTGCGTCCAATTTTTCAGAAAACACTGTGCGTCCAATATTTGAACCAACCTGTGCGTCCAACGTTTTTAACAGCCAGCGTCCAACATTTGCGAAAAGTTTTAAAAGCTTAGAAACACAATTCAACCCCCCCTTCTTGTGTTTCATCTTGTTACCTACACTTTGGACCAAGTTCGTCTCATTCGTCCCTCTTCGTCATCCATTTGATCCTTTGGCATTCTTTGGACCAAGTTTGTCTCGTTCTTCCCTTTTCATCCTGCCATTCGATCCTTGGAAATTCTTTGGACCATGTTCGTCTCATTCGTCCCTCTTCGTCATCCATTTGATCCTTTGACATTTTTTGGATCAAGTTCATCTCGTTCGTCCCTCTTGGTCCTCCCATTTGATCCTTGGGCATTCTTTGGACGAAGTTCGTCTCGTTCGTCGCAGTTCGTCCTGCCATTTGATTCTTGGGCATTCTTTACACCAAGTTCGTCTCGTTCGTCCCTTTTCGTCCTCCATTTGATCCTTTGGCATTCTTTGGATCAAGTTCGTCTCCTTCGTCCCTCTTCGTCCTCCCATTTGACCCTTTGGCATTCTCTGGACCAAGTTCGTATTGTTCCTCCATTTTCGTCCTACCATTTGATCCTTGGGCATTCTTTGGGCCAAGTTCGTCTCGGTTGTCCCTCTTCGTCCTCCCATTTGATCCTTGGGCATTCTTTGCACCATGTTCATCTCGTTCGTCCCAGTTCGTCCTCCTATTTGATCGTTTGGGCATTCTTTGGATGAAGTTTGTCATGTTCGTCCCTCTTCGTCCTCCCATTTGATCCTTTGGGCATTCTTTGGACCAAGTTCGCATTGTTCCGCCAATTCTTGGGCATTCTTTGGACCAAGTTCATCTCGTTCGTCCCAGTTCGTCCTCCCACTTGATCCTTCGGGCATCCTTTGGACGAAGTTCGTCTTTGGACCATGTTCGTCTCGTTTGTCCCTCTTCGGCCTCCATTTGATCCTTTGGCATTCTTTGGATCAAGTTCGTCTCCTTCGTCCCTCTTCGTCCTCCCACCTCCCATTAGTTATTTGGGCATTCCTTGGACCACGTTTTTATTGTTCGTACCTCTTCGTCCTCCCTTTCGATCGTTTGGACATTCTTTGGACCAAGTTTGTTTCGTTCGTCCCTATTTGTCCCCCCATTTGATCCTTTGGTATTCTTTGGACCAAGTTCGTATCGTTCATCCCTTTTCGTCCTGCCATTCGATCCTTGGGCATTCTTTCGACCAAGTTCGTCTCATTCCTCCCTCTTCGTCATCCATTTGAACCTTTGGCATTCTTTGGACCAAGTTTGTCTCATTCGTCCCTTTTCATCCTGCCATTTGATCCTTGGGCATTCTTTAGACCAAGTTCGTCTCATTCATCCCTCTTCGTCATCCATTTGATCCTTTGACATTTTTTGGATCAAGTTCGTCTCGTTCGTCCCTCTTTGTCCTCCCATTTGATCCTTGGGCATTCTTTGGACCAAGTTCGTCTCATTCGTCCCTCTTTGTCATCCATTTGATCCTTGGGCATTCTTTGGACCAAGTTCGTCTCTTTCGTCCCTCTACGTCCTCCCATTTTATCATTGAGCATTCTTTGGACCAAGTTCGTCTCGTTTATCCCTTTTCGTCCTGCCATTTGTTCCTTGCGCATTCTTTGGACCAAGTTCGTCTCGTTCGTATCTCTACGTCCTCCCATTTGTTCTTTGGGCATTCTTTGGACCAAGTTTTTATCGTTCGTACCTCTTCGTCCTCCCTTTCGATCCTTTGGACATTCGTTGGACCAAGTTTGTTTCGTTCGTCCCTCTTTGTCCTCCCATTTGATCCTTTCGTATTCTTTGGACCAAGTTCGTATCGTTCATCCCTTTTCGTCGTTCCATTCGATCCTTGGGCATTCTTTGGACCAAGTTCGTCTCATTCGCCCCTCTTCGTCATCCATTTGATCCTTTGGCATTCTTTGTACCAAGTTTGTCTCGTTCGTCCCTTTTCATCCTGCCATTCGATCCTTGGACATTCTTTGGACCAAGTTCGTCTCATTCGTCCCTCTTCGTCATCCATTTGATCCTTTGGCATTCTTTGGACCAAGTTTGTCTCGTTCGTCCCTTTTCGTCCTCCCATTTGATCCTTGGGCATTCTTTGGACCAAGTTCGTCTCGTTCGTCCCTCTACGTCCTCCCATTTGATATTTGGGCATTCTTTGGACCAAGTTCGTATCGTTCGTCACTTTTCGTCCTGCCATTTGATCCTTGGGCATTCTTTAGACCAAGTTCGTTTCATTCATCCCTCTTCGTCATCCATTTGATCCTTTGACATTTTTTGGATCAAGTTCGTCTCGTTCGTCGCTCTTGGTCCTCCCATTTGATCCTTGGCCATTCTTTGGACGAAGTTCGTCTCGTTCGTCCCAGTTCGTCCTACCATTTGATTCTTAGGCATTCTTTGCACCAAGTTCGTCTCGTTCGTCCCAGTTCGTCCTACCATTTGATTCTTAGGCATTCTTTGCACCAAGTTCGTCTCGTTCGTCCCTTTTCGTCATCCATTTGATCCTTTGGCATTCTTTGGACCATGTTCGTCTCGTTCGTCCCTCTACGTCCTGCCATTTGATCTTTGAGCATTATTTGGACCAAGTTCGTCTCGTTCATCCCTTTTCGTCCTGCCATTTGTTCCTTGGGCATTCTTTGGACCAAGTTCGTCTCGTTCGTCCCTCTACGTCCTCCCATTTGTTCTTTGGGCATTCTTTGGATCAAGTTTTTATCGTTCGTACCTCTTCGTCCTCCCTTTCGATCCTTTGGACATTCTTTGGACCAAGTTTGTTTCGTTCGTCCCTCTTTGTCCTCCCATTTGATCCTTTCGTATTCTTTGGACCAAGTTCGTATAGTTCATCCTTTTTCGTCCTGCAATTCGATCCTTGGGCATTCTTTGGACCAAGTTCGTCTCATTCGTCCCTCTTCATCATCCATTTGATCCTTTGGCATTCTTTGGACCAAGTTTGTCTCGTTCGTCCCTTTTCGTCCTCCCATTTGCTCCTTGGGCATTCTTTGGACCAAGTTCGTCTCCTTCGTCCCTCCTCGTCATCCATTTGATCCTTTGGCATTCCTTGGACCAAGTTTGTCTCGTTCGTCCCTTTTCATCCTGCTATTCGATCCTTGGACATTCTTTGGACCAAGTTCGTCTCATTCGTCCCTCTTCGTCATCCATTTGATCCTTTGGCATTCTTTGGACCAAGTTTGTCTCGTTCGTCCCTTTTCGTCCCCCCATTTGATCCTTGGGCATTCTTTGGACCAAGTTCGTCTCGTTCGTCCCTCTACGTCCTCCCATTTGATATTTGGGCATTCTTTGGACCAAGTTCGTCTCATTCATCCCTCTTCGTCATCCATTTGATCCTTTGACATTTTTTGGATCAAGTTCGTCTCGTTCGTCCCTCTTGGTCCTCCCATTTGATCCTTGGGCATTCTTTGGACAAAGTTCGTCTCGTTCGTCCCAGTTCGTCCTACCATTTGATTCTTGGGCATTCTTTGCACCATGTTCGTCTCGTTCGTCCCTTTCGTCCTCCATTTGATCCTTTGGCATTCTTTGGATCAAGTTCGTCTCCTTCGTCCCTCTTCGTCCTCCCATTTGACCTTTGGCATTCTTTGGACCAAGTTCGTATTGTTCCTCCATTTTCGTCCTGCCATTTGATCCTTGGGCATTCTTTGGGCCAAGTTCGTCTCGGTTGTCCCTCTTTGTCCTCCCATTTGATCCTTGGGCATTCTTTGCACCATGTTCATCTCGTTCGTCCTAGTTCGTCCTCCTATTTGATCGTTTGGGCATTCTTTGGATGAAGTTTGTCCTGTTCGTCCCTCTTGGTCCTCCCATTTGATCCTTTAGGCATTATTTGGACCAAGTTCGCATTGTTCCGCCAATCCTTGGGCATTCTTTGGACCAAGTTCATCTCGTTCGTCCCAGTTCGTCCTCCCACTTGATCCTTTGGGCATCCTTTGGACGAAGTTCGTCTTTGGACCATGTTCGTCTCGTTTGTCCCTCTTCGGCCTCCTTTTGATCCATTGGCATTCTTTGGATCAAGTTCGTCTCCTTCGTCCCTCTTCGTCCTCCCACCTCCCATTAGTTATTTGGGCATTCTTTGGACCAAGTTTTTATCGTTCGTACCTCTTCGTCCTCCCTTTTGATCCTTTGGACATTCTTTGGACCAAGATTGTTTCGTTCGTCCCTCTTTGTCCTCCCATTTAATCCTTTCGTATTCTTTGGACCAAGTTCGTATCGTTCATCCCTTTTCGACCTGCCTTTCGGTCCTTGGGCATTCTCTGGACCAAGTTCGTCTCGTTCGGCCCTCTACGTCCTCCATTTGATATTTGGGCATTCTTTGGACCAAGTTCGTATCGTTCGTCCCTTTTCGTCCTGCCATTTGATCCTTGGGCATTCTTTAGACCAAGTTCGTCTCATTCATCCCTCTTCGTCATCCATTTGATCCTTTGACATTTTTTGGATCAAGTTCGTCTCGTTCGTCCCTCTTTGTCCTCCCATTTGATCCTTGGGCATTCTTTGGACCAAGTTCGTCTCATTCGTCCCTCTTTGTCATCCATTTGATCCTTGGGCATTCTTTGGACCAAGTTCGTCTCGTTCGTCCCTCTACGTCCTCCCATTTTATCATTGAGCATTCTCTGGACCAAGTTCGTCTCGTTCATCCCTTTTCGTCCTGCCATTTGTTCCTTGCGCATTCTTTGGACCAAGTTCGTCTCGTTCGTATCTCTACGTCCTCCCATTTGTTCTTTGGGCATTCTTTGGACCAAGTTTTTATCGTTCGTACCTCTTCGTCCTCCCTTTCGATCCTTTGGACATTCGTTGGACCAAGTTTGTTTCGTTCGTCCCTCTTTGTCCTCCCATTTGATCCTTTCGTATTCTTTGGACCAAGTTCGTATCGTTCATCCCTTTTCGTCGTTCCATTCGATCCTTGGGCATTCTTTGGACCAAGTTCGTCTCATTCGCCCCTCTTCGTCATCCATTTGATCCTTTGGCATTCTTTGTACCAAGTTTGTCTCGTTCGTCCCTTTTCATCCTGCCATTCGATCCTTGGACATTCTTTGGACCAAGTTCGTCTCATTCGTCCCTCTTCGTCATCCATTTGATCCTTTGGCATTCTTTGGACCAAGTTTGTCTCGTTCGTCCCTTTTCGTCCTCCCATTTGATCCTTGGGCATTCTTTGGACCAAGTTCGTCTCGTTCGTCCCTCTACGTCCTCCCATTTGATATTTGGGCATTCTTTGGACCAAGTTCGTATCGTTCGTCACTTTTCGTCCTGCCATTTGATCCTTGGGCATTCTTTAGACCAAGTTCGTTTCATTCATCCCTCTTCGTCATCCATTTGATCCTTTGACATTTTTTGGATCAAGTTCGTCTCGTTCGTCGCTCTTGGTCCTCCCATTTGATCCTTGGCCATTCTTTGGACGAAGTTCGTCTCGTTCGTCCCAGTTCGTCCTACCATTTGATTCTTAGGCATTCTTTGCACCAAGTTCGTCTCGTTCGTCCCAGTTCGTCCTACCATTTGATTCTTAGGCATTCTTTGCACCAAGTTCGTCTCGTTCGTCCCTTTTCGTCATCCATTTGATCCTTGCGCATTCTTTGGACCATGTTCGTCTCGTTCGTCCCTCTACGTCCTGCCATTTGATCTTTGAGCATTCTTTGGACCAAGTTCGTCTCGTTCATCCCTTTTCGTCCTGCCATTTGTTCCTTGGGCATTCTTTGGACCAAGTTCGTCTCGTTCGTCCCTCTACGTCCTCCCATTTGTTCTTTGGGCATTCTTTGGATCAAGTTTTTATCGTTCGTACCTCTTCGTCCTCCCTTTCGATCCTTTGGACATTCTTTGGACCAAGTTTGTTTCGTTCGTCCTCTTTGTCCTCCCATTTGATCCTTTCGTATTCTTTGGACCAAGTTCGTATAGTTCATCCTTTTTCGTCCTGCAATTCGATCCTTGGGCATTCTTTGGACCAAGTTCGTCTCATTCGTCCCTCTTCGTCATCCATTTGATCCTTTGGCATTCTTTGGACCAAGTTTGTCTCGTTCGTCCCTTTTCGTCCCCCCATTTGATCCTTGGGCATTCTTTGGACCAAGTTCGTCTCGTTCGTCCCTCTACGTCCTCCCATTTGATATTTGGGCATTCTTTGGACCAAGTTCGTCTCATTCATCCCTCTTCGTCATCCATTTGATCCTTTGACATTTTTTGGATCAAGTTCGTCTCGTTCGTCCCTCTTGGTCCTCCCATTTGATCCTTGGGCATTCTTTGGACAAAGTTCGTCTCGTTCGTCCCAGTTCGTCCTACCATTTGATTCTTGGGCATTCTTTCCACCATGTTCGTCTCGTTCGTCCCTTTTCGTCCTCCATTTGATACTTTGGCATTCTTTGGATCAAGTTCGTCTCCTTCGTCCCTCTTCGTCCTCCCATTTGACCTTTGGCATTCTTTGGACCAAGTTCGTATTGTTCCTCCATTTTCGTCCTGCCATTTGATCCTTGGGCATTCTTTGGGCCAAGTTCGTCTCGGTTGTCCCTCTTTGTCCTCCCATTTGATCCTTGGGCATTCTTTGCACCATGTTCATCTCGTTCGTCCTAGTTCGTCCTCCTATTTGATCGTTTGGGCATTCTTTGGATGAAGTTTGTCCTGTTCGTCCCTCTTGGTCCTCCCATTTGATCCTTTAGGCATTATTTGGACCAAGTTCGCATTGTTCCGCCAATCCTTGGGCATTCTTTGGACCAAGTTCATCTCGTTCGTCCCAGTTCGTCCTCCCACTTGATCCTTTGGGCATCCTTTGGACGAAGTTCGTCTTTGGACCATGTTCGTCTCGTTTGTCCCTCTTCGGCCTCCATTTGATCCTTTGGCATTCTTTGGATCAAGTTCGTCTCCTTCGTCCCTCTTCGTCCCCCCACCTCCCATTAGTTATTTGGGCATTCTTTGGACCAAGTTTTTATCGTTCGTACCTCTTCGTCCTCCCTTTTGATCCTTTGGACATTCTTTGGACCAAGATTGTTTCGTTCGTCCCTCTTTGTCCTCCCATTTAATCCTTTCGTATTCTTTGGACCAAGTTCGTATCGTTCATCCCTTTTCGACCTGCCATTCGATCCTTGGGCATTCTCTGGACCAAGTTCGTCTCGTTCGTCCCTCTACGTCCTCCATTTGATATTTGGGCATTCTTTGGACCAAGTTCGTATCGTTCGTCCCTTTTCGTCCTGCCATTTGATCCTTGGGCATTCTTTAGACCAAGTTCGTCTCATTCATCCCTCTTCGTCATCCATTTGATCCTTTGACATTTTTTGGATCAAGTTCGTCTCGTTCGTCCCTCTTTGTCCTCCCATTTGATCCTTGGGCATTCTTTGGACCAAGTTCGTCTCATTCGTCCCTCTTTGTCATCCATTTGATCCTTGGGCATTCTTTGGACCAAGTTCGTCTCGTTCGTCCCTCTACGTCCTCCCATTTTATCATTGAGCATTCTTTGGACCAAGTTCGTCTCGTTCATCCCTTTTCGTCCTGCCATTTGTTCCTTGCGCATTCTTTGGACCAAGTTCGTCTCATTCGTATCTCTACGTCCTCCCATTTGTTCTTTGGGCATTCTTTGGACCATGTTTTTATCGTTCGTACCTCTTCGTCCTCCCTTTCGATCCTTTGGACATTCGTTGGACCAAGTTTGTTTCGTTCGTCCCTCTTTGTCCTCCCATTTGATCCTTTCGTATTCTTTGGACCAAGTTCGTATCGTTCATCCCTTTTCGTCGTTCCATTCGATCCTTGGGCATTCTTTGGACCAAGTTCGTCTCATTCGCCCCTCTTCGTCATCCATTTGATCCTTTGGCATTCTTTGTACCAAGTTTGTCTCGTTCGTCCCTTTTCATCCTGCCATTCGATCCTTGGACATTCTTTGGACCAAGTTCGTCTCATTCGTCCCTCTTCGTCATCCATTTGATCCTTTGGCATTCTTTGGACCAAGTTTGTCTCGTTCGTCCCTTTTCGTCCTCCCATTTGATCCTTGGGCATTCTTTGGACCAAGTTCGTCTCGTTCGTCCCTCTACGTCCTCCCATTTGATATTTGGGCATTCTTTGGACCAAGTTCGTATCGTTCGTCCCTTTTCGTCCTGCCATTTGATCCTTGGGCATTCTTTAGACCAAGTTCGTTTCATTCATCCCTCTTCGTCATCCATTTGATCCTTTGACATTTTTTGGATCAAGTTCGTCTCGTTCGTCGCTCTTGGTCCTCCCATTTGATCCTTGGCCATTCTTTGGACGAAGTTCGTCTCGTTCGTCCCAGTTCGTCCTACCATTTGATTCTTAGGCATTCTTTGCACCAAGTTCGTCTCGTTCGTCCCTTTTCGTCATCCATTTGATCCTTGGGCATTCTTTGGACCATGTTCGTCTCGTTCGTCCCTCTACGTCCTGCCATTTGATCTTTGAGCATTCTTTGGACCAAGTTCGTCTCGTTCATCCCTTTTCGTCCTGCCATTTGTTCCTTGGGCATTCTTTGGACCAAGTTCGTCTCGTTCGTCCCTCTACGTCCTCCCATTTGTTCTTTGGGCATTCTTTGGATCAAGTTTTTGTCGTTCGTACCTCTTCGTCCTCCCTTTCGATCGTTTGGACATTCTTTGGACCAAGTTTGTTTCGTTCGTCCCTCTTTGTCCTCCCATTTGATCCTTTCGTATTCTTTGGACCAAGTTCGTATAGTTCATCCTTTTTCGTCCTGCAATTCGATCCTTGGGCATTCTTTGGACCAAGTTCGTCTCATTCGTCCCTCTTCGTCATCCATTTGATCCTTTGGCATTCTTTGGACCAAGTTTGTCTCGTTCGTCAATTTTCATCCTCCCATTTGCTCCTTGGGCATTCTTTGGACCAAGTTCGTCTCCTTCGTCCCTCTTCGTCATCCATTTGATCCTTTGGCATTCCTTCGACCAAGTTTGTCTCGTTCGTCCCTTTTCATCCTGCTATTCGATCCTTGGACATTCTTTGGACCAAGTTCGTCTCATTCGTCCCTCTTCGTCATCCATTTGATCCTTTGGCATTCTTTGGACCAAGTTTGTCTCGTTCGTCCCTTTTCGTCCCCCCATTTGATCCTTGGGCATTCTTTGGACCAAGTTCGTCTCGTTCGTCCCTCTACGTCCTCCCATTTGATATTTGGGCATTCTTTGGACCAAGTTCGTCTCATTCATCCCTCTTCGTCATCCATTTGATCCTTTGACATTTTTTGGATCAAGTTCGTCTCGTTCGTCCCTCTTGGTCCTCCCATTTGATCCTTGGGCATTCTTTGGACAAAGTTCGTCTCGTTCGTCCTACCATTTGATTCTTGGGCATTCTTTGCACCAAGTTCGTCTCGTTCGTCCCTTTTCGTCCTCCATTTGATCCTTTGGCATTCTTTGGATCAAGTTCGTCTCCTTCGTCCCTCTTCGTCCTCCCATTTGACCTTTGGCATTCTTTGGACCAAGTTCGTATTGTTCCTCCATTTTCGTCCTGCCATTTGATCCTTGGGCATTCTTTGGGCCAAGTTCGTCTCGGTTGTCCCTCTTTGTCCTCCCATTTGATCCTTGGGCATTCTTTGCACCATGTTCATCTCGTTCGTCCCAGTTCGTCCTCCTATTTGATCGTTTGGGCATTCTTTGGATGAAGTTTGTCTTGTTCGTCCTTCTTCGTCCTCCCATTTGATCCTTTGGGCATTCTTTGGACGAAGTTCGCATTGTTCCGCCAATCCTTGAGCATTCTTTGGACCAAGTTCATCTCGTTCGTCCCAGTTTGTCCTCCCACTTGATCCTTTGGGCATCCATTGGACAAAGTTCGTCTTTGGACCATGTTCGTCTTGTTTGTCCTTCTTCGGCCTCCATTTGATCCTTTGGCATTCTTTGGATCAAGTTCGTCTCCTTCGTCCCTCTTCGTCCTCCCACCTCCCATTAGTTATTTGGGCATTCTTTGGACCAAGTTTTTATCGTTCGTACATCTTCGTCCTCCCTTTCGATCCTTTGGACATTCTTTGGACCAAGATTCTTTCGTTCGTCCCTCATTGTCCTCCCATTTGATCCTTTCGTATTCTTTGGACCAAGTTCGTATCGTTCATCCCTTTCGTCCTGCCACTCGGTCCTTGGGCATTTTTTGGACCAAGTTCGTCTCATTCGTCCCTCTTCGTCATCTATTTGATCCTTTGGCATTCTTTGGACCAAGTTTGTCTCGTTCGTCCCTTTTCGTCCTGCCATTCGATCCTTGGACATTCTTTGGACCAAGTTCGTCTCATTCGTCTCTCTTCGTCATCCATTTGATCCTTTGGCATTCTTTGGACCAAGTTTCTCTCTTTCATCCCTTTTCGTCCTCCCATTTGATCCTTGGGCATTCTTTGGACCAAGTTCGTCTCCTTCGTCCCTCTACGTCCTCCCACTTGATATTTGGGCATTCTTTGGACCAAGTTCGTATCGTTCGTCCTTTTTCGTCCTGCCATTTGATCCTTGGGCATTCTTTGGACCAAGTTCGTCTCATTCATCCCTCTTCGTCATCCATTTGATCCTTTGGCATTTTTTGGATCAAGTTCGTCTCGTTCGTCCCTCTTTGTCCTCCCATTTGATCCTTGGGCATTCTTTGGACGAAGATCGTCTCGTTCGTCCCAGTTCGTCCTCCCATTTGATTCTTGGGCATTCTTTGCACCAAGTTCGTCTCGTTCGTCCCTTTTCGTCCTCCATTTGATCCTTTGGCATTCTTTGGATCAAGTTCGTCTCCTTCGTCCCTCTTCGTCCTCCCATTTGACCCTTTGGCATTCTTTGGACCATGTTCGTATTGTTCCTCCATTTTCGTCTTGCCATTTGATCCTTGGGCATTCTTTGGCCCAAGTTCCTCTCGGTTGTCCCTCTTTGTCCTACCATTTGATCCTTGGGCATTCTTTGCACCATGTTCATCTCGTTCGTCCCAGTTCGTCCTCCCATTTGATCGTTTGGGCATTCTTTGGATGAAGTTTGTCTTGTTCGTCCCTCTTCGTCCTCCTACTTGATTCTTTGGGCATTCTTTGGACCAAGTTCGCATTGTTCCGCCAATCCTTGGGCATTTTTTGGACCAAGTTCATCTCGTTCGTCCCAGTTCGTCCTCCCACTTGATCCTTTGGGCATTTTCCATTAGAAAAGAACTTAGTTTTTCATACCAAGCTCGAGGAGCTTGCTTGAGGCCATAAAGAGCCTTTTTCAATTTAAAAACATGGTTTGGAAAAGTTTGATCCTCAAAGCCAGGGGGCTGTTCAACATAGACTTCTTCTGTTACTATACCATTCAGTAAAACACTCTTTACATCCATTTGATAAAGCCTCATATCATGTTGGGCAGCAAATGAAAGTAAAATGCGAATGGCCTCTATTCTAGCTACTGGAGCAAAGGTTTCAGTAAAGCCAATACCTTCCTATTGTGAGTAACCTTGAGCAACTAACCTTGCTTTGTTTCTCACAACTTTACCTTCTTCGTCCAGTTTGTTTCTGAATACCCATTTGGTTCCAATAATAGACTTATCTTCAGGTGGGGCTACTAGCATCCAAACATCATCTCGTTTGAATTGATTCAGCTCCTCCTGCATTGCCAAAATCCATCCTTCGTCCAATGGGGCTTCATCTATGTTTTTGGGCTCCAATTCAGAGATGAATGCAACATCAGTTTGTTCTCTGAATGTGGACCTTGTTCTGACTTTATCATCTGCATTCCCAATGATTTGATCTTCAGGATGATAAGTCTTAAAGTGCCAGCTTCTTCCACTTCCAGTATTGGACGCATCACAGTTTTCTGCGTCTGGTCCATCTTCTTCACTCTTAGGTGATCTTAAGCTTTAGGTCTTGGAACATAGACCTTTCTCCTGTTATGTGTAGTAAGCAGCCACTGTCCAGGTGCCATGACTGGAGTTGTCTTCCTCCCATCAAGTATATCTGCAACAGGAATTATCATACTTTTTGGTACCCAGATTGACTTGGGTCCTTTCATGTTAGTCCTTGGTCTGCGTCCAGGCATGTCCCTTTTGTTATGGACGCATGTTGATGTAACATGTCCAGCCTTTCCACAGTGACCATAGTATATATTAAATTTTGATGGACTTTTGGAAAACTTTGGTTTTGGTTTTTCATAACCCAAACCACTCTTGTCAGAAGGTTTTCTCTGAATTTTTAAAATTTGATCAAACTTTTCAGAGCTACTGACAAATCTGGACAATCGTCCAGTGAGTTCATTTACTTCTTGTTGAAGTACTTGTACTTCACAGGAAGTATTGGACTCGGAATCCTTTGGAGATTCATCTTTGAGTTGACTTACTTGAAGTCTTAACTCTTCATTTTCTGATTTGAGTACTTTGTTTTCTAAAGTAAGCTTTTCAAAATCTTTGGTTATAAGAGAAAACTTTTTCTTTAAAGATTTGTACTCATCAGATAAAATGGATGAATCTCTAAGAAGATCATCAAAATTATTTCTTAATTCAGAATAGGAAATTACCTCCTCTTCGTCCTCACTGTCAGTTGAGGATAGACCTGCCATTAGGCAGAGATTAGCTTCTTCTTTATCCTCATCATCAGAGGAGTCATCAAGATCCTCCCATGTTGCCATGAGACCTTTCTTCTTCTTGAAGAACTTCTTCTTTGTTCTTTCTGCCTCAGGACAATCTGACATGTAGTGGCCTGGTTTCTTGCATCCATAGCACACTACTGGATTTTTCTCCTTTTGCTCAGCTTCTTGTTGTGGAAATCTTCTGTTAAAATGCTTCCTTCTGAAGCCACCTTTCCTGTTCCACATGGCCTTTAACTTCTTGGAGATGAAAGAGAGTTCATCATCATCTGAACCTTCTTCTCCTTCTGAGCTGCATGACTCCTCATCAGAGTCATTGGCCTTCAAGGCTTTTGAGGTGCTCCTTTTTTTAGCTTTAAGAGCAATGGACTTTGCCCTTTTTTCTGTTCCCTCTTCATTAAGCTCAAGCTCATGTACTTTCAGTGAACCTAGAAGATCCTCCATGGCAAGAGTGGAAAGATCCCTTGCTTCTTGTATGGCTGTCACCTTGGGTCTCCATTGTCTTGGCAGACTCCTTAGGATTTTCCTGATATGTTCTTGGTTGTGTAGATTTTTCCCAAGGACCTTAGGTTGTTAATGATTGTTTGGAATCTTCCAAACATTTGATCAATGGACTCGTGATCCTCCATTTTGAATAGTTCATATTGATGAACTAGCATGCTGATTTTGGACTCACGAACCTGAGATGAACCTTCATGTGCCAAAGCTAGAGTGTCCCACATCTCCTTGGCAGTAGTGCAGCTGTGCACCTTGTCATATTCTGACTTTGTAATGGCACACATCAGATAGTGCCTTGCCTTCGAGTTCAGCTGGAATCTGGTCCTTTGATCTGCTGTCCACTGAGCTCTTGGTATTTGTTGACCTGCTTCATTTACTGGAGCAGTGTAGCCAGTTTCCACGACATCCCATAGGTCCATATTTTGAGCATCAAAGAATGTGATCATTCTCTGCTTCTAGTAGTCGTATTCATTTCCATTGAACAGTGGTGGTCTGTTCACAGCTTGTCCCTCGTTCTCCATGGATCTTGCTTCTCTGCACTGTTAAGTGCTCAACCCCTAGAGACCGAGCTCTGATGCCAACTGTAGATAACAGGATGAAACACAAGAAGGGGGGGTTGAATTGTGTTTCTAAGCTTTTAAAAACTTTTCGCAAATGTTGGACGCTGGCTGGTGAAAAACGTTGGACGCACAGCTGATTTCAAATATTGGACGCACAGTGTTTTTCAGAAATGTTGGACGCACAGAGTGCTAAAACATTGGACGCACAGAGTGCTAAAACACTGGACGCACAGAATTGTGAAATATTGGACGCACAAAAGATTGGACGCTGAGGCTTCCACTTAGTTTAAAACTTGTTTTCTTTGTGCGATTTAAAGTGTATGAAAAACTTGTTGAAATAAAAACAATTCAATCCCCTTGGTTAGTAATAAGCACAGATATAAAAAAAGTTAAGGGAAAGAAGAAATAACACAAGTTTTATCTTGGTTCACCCTTTCCTAAGAGCTACGTCCAGTCCCCTCAAACTAGAGAGATTTCACTATCAAACCAGATAGGTGCAAGTATTCTTTGCACACAGCCTCTTCAGGCTAAAACCCAAGTATTCTTTGCACACAGCCTCTCCAGGCTAAATCCCAAGTATTCTTTGCACACAGCCTCTTCAGGCTAAAACCCAAGTATTCTTTGAACACAGCCTCTTCAGGCTAAATCGCAAGTATTCTTTGAACACAGCCTCTTCAGGCTAAATCTCAAGTATTCTTTGAACACAGCCTCTTCAGGCTAAACGACTCAGCAGAGTGTTTTTGATTCAAGTGCTGTCTAACTCACACAAGTGAGGATATGAAATCTAAAGCACTTCGAGAGTTAAGCAAACTCTCTTTTACAAGAAGAAAGAAAAAATACAAGACTTTCTATACAGAGTATTTGCAAATTGCATAGCGTTTTTGCTCTTTCTTTTTTGTTGTTCAGTCTCTTTTATTCTTCTTCTTGTTCACGGTATTTATAGGCTTTGATGAAGCTTCAGACTTGTTCTTCGAATAGCTCAGCTTCAGCCTTCATAAAAGTTACCGTTCTCTAATAGCATTAAATGCTATTTTCCCGTTGCTCTGAGGAGATCTACTTCATTGTGCATGTCTGCGTTTCTTTCTCCGAAATCAGAAGCAACCTGTACTCAAAGTCTCAATTGTACAGTGGTTAATAGTAATATCTTATTGAGACAGAGAGAATACACTGTGTAAAGTAGAAAGATGTGTTCAGAGATATACAGAGTAGATAAAAGTACATTCTCTCTCTTAGTACACTTTCCACAGTACTTTATGCTTTTCATATGTACGTTCAAAAACGTTGACAATAGGTTGTACAGAAAAGCATTGTATACAGCTATTTATTTCAAATCATTTGCTCAATAAATATGTTTAATATTAAATGCAAGAGCAGTAAATGGCAAGTTTATGGAATCTGCGTATTGGACGCAGCATGTAGAAATCATTGGACTTTCAGTCCTTTTAGCAAATGGACGCATACCTTGTACTTACCATTTGCATATGATATTCATTCAATCATTGGACGCATCCTCATGCTTACCATTTCATTCCATTCAAGGCAGTATTGGACTTATTGCCTCATGCTGATAATTGGACTTTTGCCATTGTCTTTCTGTTCCATTGGACGCAGGGAAGTATTTGTTGGACTTTTGTCAATTCTGCTTCATTGGACGCATAATAGTTGACTGTTGGATTTTTCCCATTCTGTTCCATTGGACACGGAAGCAGTTGATTGTTGGCCTTTTGTTCTTCTGCTTCATTGGACGCAGAGCAGTTGATAATTGTACTTTTGTTCTTCTGCTTCATTGGTCGTATGACACTTAATTGTTGTCCTTCTTATTTATTGGACGCAGAACAGTACCTTTGTCACTCTGATTTCATTAGACGCAGAGCAGTTCTTTTGTTTGTTCAGTTTCATTGGACGCAGAGCAGCACTCTTGGTCATTCAGCTTTATTGGACGTTGAACTTCAATGCCTTAGTGAACATTGGACTTTTGTCCTTCTTGCTCTATTGGACGCTTACTGATTCTGCTTCTTTGGAAATCATTGGACTCTGTACTTCTGTAATTCTGCTTCCTTAGAAAACACTGGACGCAGAGAGTAGCATTGCCTCCTACTGATTATTGGACGCAGAACATCATTGCCTCATATTGTTTATTGGACGCAGAGCTCTTGGTGTCCATATATGTTCCAGTGCCAACATTGGACGATGCCTTTAACATTGGGCGCAAAGCTTCTCAGACTTTGAATATGAACCAATGTCATGATGAACTTATTATTGGACGCAGACTGCAACATCCTTCAATAAACTTAGTTAGGCAGCTTTGTTATACATTGTAAAAGCTTAATACATTTTGTTTATCCTTTGTAAAAACCTTAATACATTTTGTTATCATCAAAACCATAAAATCACTTAGGGAGTTTTTGTATTAAAAATACTTTTAACCAATTTGGTTCCAACATTTTTTGGATCAAGTTCGTCTCGTTCGTCCCTCTTTGTCCTCCCATTTGATCCTTGGGCATTCTTTGGACGAAGTTCGTCTCGTTCGTCCCAGTTCGTCCTCCCATTTGATTCTTGGGCATTCTTTGCACCAAGTTCGTCTCGTTCGTCCCTTTTCGTCCTCCATTTGATCCTTTGGCATTCTTTGGATCAAGTTCGTCTCCTTCGTCCCTCTTCGTCCTCCCATTTGATCCTTTGGCATTTTTTGGATCAAGTTCGTCTCGTTCGTCCTTCTTTGTCCTCCCATTTGATCCTTGGGCATTCTTTGGACGAAGTTCGTCTCGTTCGCCCCAGTTCGTCCTCCTATTTGATTCTTGGGCATTCTTCGCACCAAGTTCGTCTCGTTCGTCCCTTTTCGTCCTCCATTTGATCCTTTGGCATTCTTTGAATCAAGTTCGTCTCCTTCGTCCCTCTTTGTCCTGCCATTTGATCCTTGGGCATTCTTTGGGCCAAGTTAGTCTCGGTTGTCCCTCTTTGTCCTCCCATTTGATCCTTGGGCATTCTTTGGACCAAGTTCGTCTCATTCGTCCCTCTTCGTCATCCATTTGATCCTTTGGCATTTTTTGGATCAAGTTCGTCTCGTTCGTCCCTCTTTGTCCTCCCATTTGATCCTTGGGCATTCTTTGGACGAAGTTCGTCTCGTTCGTCCCAGTTCGTCCTCCTATTTGATTCTTGGGCATTCTTCGCACCAAGTTCGTCTCTTTCGTCCCTTTTCGTCCTCCATTTGATCCTTTGGCATTCTTTGAATCAAGTTCGTCTCCTTCGTCCCTCTTTGTCCTGCCATTTGATCCTTGGGCATTCTTTGGGCCAAGTTAGTCTCGGTTGTCCCTCTTTGTCCTCCCATTTGATCCTTGGGCATTCTTTGCACCATGTTCATCTCGTTCGTCCCAGTTCGTCCTCCCATTTGATCGTTTGGGCATTCTTTGGATGAAGTTTGTCTAGTTCGTCCCTCTTCGTCCTCCCATTTGATCCTTTTGGCATTCTTTGGACCAAGTTCGCATTGTTCCTCCAATCCTTGGGCATTCTTTGGACCAAGTTCATCTCGTTTGTCCCAGTTCGTCCTCCCACTTGATCCTTTGGGCATCCTTTGGACGAAGTTCGTCTTTGGACCATGTTCGTCTCATTCGTCCCTCTTCATCCTCCATTTGATCCTTTGGCATTCTTTGGATCAAGTTCATCTCCTTCGTCCCTGTTCGTCCTCCCATTTGATCCTTTGGCATTCTTTGGATCAAGTTCGTCTCGTTCATCCCTTTTCGTCCTGCCATTTGTTCCTTGGGCATTCTTTGGACCAAGTTCGTCTCGTTCATCCCTCTATGTCCGCCCATTTGTTCTTTGGGCAATCTTTGGAACAAGTTCGTATCGTTCGCCCCTCTTTGTCCTCCCATTTGATCCTTTGGCTTTCTTTGGAGCAAGTTTGTCTCGTTCGTCCCTCTTCGTCCTCCCATTTGATCCCCTGGCATTCTTTGGACCAAGTTCGTCTCGTTCATCCCACTACGTCCTCCCATTTGATCTTTGGGCATTCTATGGACCATGTTAGTCTCGTTTGTCCATCTTCGTCCTCTATTTGATCCTTTGGTATTCTTTGCATCAAGTTCGTCTCCTTGGTCCCTCTTCGTCCTCCCAGATCCTTTCGCATTCTTTGGACCAAGTTCGTCTCGTTCGTCCCTTTTCGTCCTGCCATTTGTTCCTTGGGCATTCTTTGGACCAAGTTCGTCTCGTTCGTTCCTGTACGTCCTCCCATTTGTTCTTTGGGCATTCTTTGGACCAAGTTCGTCTCGTTTGTCCCTCTTCGTCCTCCATTTGTTCCTTTGGCATTCTTTGGCCCAAGTTTGTCTCGTTCGTCCCTCTACGTCCTCCCATTTGATCTTTGGGCATTCTTTAGACCATGTTGGTCTCGTTTGTCCCTCTTCGTCCTCCCATTTGATCCTTTGGCATTCTTTGGACCAAGTTCGTCTCGTTCGTCCCTCTACGTCCTCCCATTTGTTCTTTGGACATTCTTTGGACCAAGTTCGTCTCCTTCGTCCCTCTTCGTCCTCCCATTTGATCCTTTGGGCATTATTTGGACCAAGTTTGTCTCGTTCCTCCCTTTTCGTCCTCCCATTTGATCCTTGGGCATTCTTTGGACCATGTTCGTATCGTTCATCCCATTTCGTCCAGCCATTTCATCCTTTGGCATTCTTTGGACCAAGTTCGTCTCATTCGTCCCTCTTCGTCATCCATTTGATCATTTGGCATTCTTTGGATCAAGATCGTCTCGTTCGTCCCTCTTTGTCCTCCCATTTGATCCTTGGGCATTCTTTGGACCAAGTTCGTCTCTTTCGTCCCTCTTCGTCCTCCCATTTGATCCTTTGGCATTCTTTGGACCAAGTTGGTCTCGTTCGTCCCTTTTCGTCCTTCTGGTTGATCCTCAGGCATTCTTTGGACCAAGTTCGTCTCGTTCGTCCCTTTTCGTCCAGCCATTTGATCCTTCGGCATTCATTGGACCAAGTTCGTCTCATAAGTCCCACTTCGTCATCCATTTGATCCTTTGGCATTCTTTGGACCAAGTTCGTCTCATTCGTCCCACTTCGTCATCCATTTGATCCTTTGCCATTGTTTGGATCAAGTTCGTTTCGTATGTCCCTCTTTGTCCCCCCATTTGATATTTGGGCATTCTTTGGACGAAGTTCGTATCGTTCCTCGCTTTTCGTCCTGCTATTCGATCCTTGGGCATTCATTGGACCAAGTTCGTCCCATTCGTCCCTCTTCGTCATCCAATTGATCCTCTGGCATTCTTTGGATCAAGTTCTTCTCGTTCGTCCCTCTTTATCCTCCCATTTGATCCTTGGTCATTTTTGGACCAAGTTCATCTCGTTCGTCACAGTTTGTCCTCCCATTTGATCCTTTGGGCATTCTTTGGACGAAGTTCGTCTTGTTCGTCCCGCTTCGTCCTCCCATTTGATCCTTTGGGCATTCTTTGGATGAAGTTCGTCTTGTTCGTCCCTCTTCGTCCTCCCATTTCATCTTTGGGCATTCCTTGGACCATGTTCGTCTCGTTTATCCCTCTTCGTCCTCCATTTGTTCCTTTGGCATTCTTTGGCCCAAGTTTGTCTCGTTCGTCCCTCTACGTCCTCCCATTTGATCTTTGGGCATTCTTTGGACCATGTTCATCTCGTTTGTCCCTCTTTGTCCTCCCATTTGATCCTTTGGCATTCTTTGGACCAAGTTCATCTCGTTCGTCCCTCTACGTCCTCCCATTTGTTCTTTGGGCATTCATTGGACCAAGTTCGTCTCCTTCGTCCCTCTTCGTCCTCCCATTTGATCCTTTGGGCATTCTTTGGACCAAGTTTGTCTCATTCATCCCTTTTCGTCCAGCCATTTCATCCTTCGGCATTCTTTGGACCAAGTTCGTCTCATTCGTCCCTCTTCGTCATCTATTTGATCCTTTGGCATTCTTTGGATCAAGATCGTCTCGTTCGTCCCTCTTTATCCTCCCATTTGATCCTTGGGCATTTTTTGGACCAAGTTCGTCTCTTTCGTCCCTCTTCGTCCTCCCATTTGATCCTTTGGCATTCTTTGGACCAAGTTCGTCTCGTTCGTCCCTTTTCGTCCTTCCATTTGATCCTTGGGCATTCTTTGGACCAAGTTCGTCTCGTTCGTCCCTTTTCGTCCAACCATTTGATCCTTCGGCATTCTTTGGACCAAGTTCGTCTCATTCGTCCCTCTTCGTCATCCATTTGATCCTTTGGCATTCTTTGGATCAAGTTCGTCTCGTTCGTCCCAGTTCGTCCTCCCATTTCATCCTTTGGGCATTCTTTGGACCAAGTTCGTCTCGTTCGTCCCTCTTCGTCCTCCCAGTTCATCCTTTGACATTCGTTGGACAAAGTTGGTCTCGTTCGTTCCCTTTATTCTTCCATTTGATCCTTTGGCATTCTTTGGCCCAAGTTTGTCTCGTTCGTCCCTCTACGCCCTCCCATTTAATATTTGGGCATTCTTTAGACCAAGTTCGTATCGTTCCTCCCTTTTCGTCTTCCCATTTGTTCCTTGGGCATTCTTTGGACCAAGTTCATCTCCTTCGTCCCTCTACGTCCTCCCATTTGATATTTCGGCATTCTTTGGACCAAGTTTGTATCGTTCGTCCCTTTTCGTCCTGCCATTTGATCCTTCGGCATTCTTTGGACCAAGTTCGTCTCATTCGTCCCACTTCGTCATCCATTTGATCCTTTGGCATTCTTTGGATCAAGTTCGTTTCGTTTGTCCCTCTTTGTTCCCCCATTTGATCCTTGGGCATTCTTTCGACGAAGTTCGTCTCGTTCGTCCCAGTTCGTTCTCCCATTTGATCCTTTGGGCATTCTTTGGACCAAGTTCGTCTCATTCGTCCCTCTTCGTTCTCCCATTTGATCCTTTGACATTCTTTGGACAAAGTTGGTCTCGTTCGTTCCTTTTCGTCCTCCAATTGATCCTTTGGCATTCTTTGGCCCAAGTTTGTCTCGTTCGTCCCTCTACGTCGTCCCATTTGATCCTTTGGCATTCTTTGGGGCATGTTCGTCTCGTTCGTCCCTTTTCGTCCTGCCGTTTGTTCCTTGGGAATTCTTTGGACCAAGTTCGTCTCGTTCGTCCCTCTTCGTCCTCCCATTTTATCCTTTGGCGTTCTTTGGACCAAGTTGGTCTCGTTCATCCCTTTTCGTCCTCCCATTTGATCCTTGCACATTCTTTGGGCCAAGTTCGTCTCGTTCGTCCCTCTTTGTCCTCCCATTTGATCCTTGCACATTCTTTGGGCCAAGTTCGTCTCGTTCGTCCCTCTTTGTTCTCCCATTTTATCCTTGGGCATTCTTTGGTCGAAGTTCGTCTCGTTCGTCCCAGTTCGTGCTCCCATTTGATCCTTGGGCATTATTTGCATCAAGTTTGTCTCGTTCCTCCCTTTTCGTCCTCCATTTGATCCTTTGGCATTCTTTGGATCAAGTTCATCTCCTTCGTCCCTCTTCGTCCTCCCATTTGATTCTTTGGCATTCTTTGGACCAAGTTCGTATTGTTCCTCCATTTTCATCCTGCCATTTGATCCTTTGGGCATTCTTTGGACGAAGTTCGTCTTGTTCGTCCCACTTCGTCCTCCCATTTGATCTTTGGGCATTCTTTGGACCAAGTTCGTCTCGTTTGTCCCTCTTCGTCCTCCGTTTGCTCCTTTGGCATTCTTTGGCCCAAGTTTGTCTTGTTCGTCCCTCTACGTCCTCCCATTTGATCTTTGGGCATTCTTTGGACCATGTTCGTCTCGTTTGACCCTCTTCGTCCTCCATTTGATCCTTTGGCATTCTTTGGATCAAGTTCGTCTCCTTCGTCCCTCTTCGTCCTCCCATTTGATCCTTTGGATTTCTTTGGACCAAGTTCGTCTCGTTCGTCCCTTTTCGTCCTCCCATTTGTTCCGTGGGCATTCTTTGGACGAAGTTCGTCTCGTTCGTCCCTCTACGTCCTCCCTTTTGTTGTTTGGGCATTCTTTGGACCAAGTTCGTCTCATTCGTCCCTCTTCGTCCTCCCATTTGATCCTTTGGGCATTCTTTGGACCAAGTTGGTCTCGTTCGTCCCTCTACGTCCTCCCATTTGATATTTGGGCATTCTTTGGACCAAGTTCTTATCGTTCGTCCCTTTTCGTCCTGCCATTTGATCCTTCTGCATTCTTTGGACACAGTTCGTCTCATTCGTCCCTTTTCGTCATCCATTTGATCCTTTGGCATTCTTTGGATCAAGATCATCTCGTTCGTCCCTTTTGTTCCTCCCATTCGTTCCTTGGGCATTCTTTGGACCAAGTTCGTCTCTTTCGTCCCTCTTCGTCCTCCCATTTGATCCTTTGGCATTCTTTGGACCAAGTTCGTCTCGTTCGTCCCTTTTCGTCCTGCCATTTGATCCTTGGGCATTCTTTGGACCAAGTTCATCTCGTTCATCCCTCTACGTCCTCCCATTTGATATTTGGGCATACTTTGGACCAAGTTCGTATCGTTCGTCCATTTTCGTCCTGCCATTTGATCCTTGGGCATTCTTTGGACTAAGTTCGTCTCATTCGTCCCACTTCGTCATCCATTTGATCCTTTGGAATTCTTTGGATCAAGATCGTCTCGTTCGTCCCTCTTTGTCCTCCCATTTGATCCTTGGGCATTCTTTGGACCAAGTTCGTCTCTTTCGTCCCTCTTCGTCCTCCCATTTGATCCTTGGGCATTCTTTGGACCAAGTTCGTCTCGTTCGTCCCTTTTCGTCCTTCCATTTGATCCTTGGGCATTCTTTGGACCAAGTTCGTCTCGTTCGTCCCCTTTCGTCCAACCATTTGATCCTTCGGCATTCTTTGGACCAAGTTCGTCTCATTCGTCCCTCTTCGTCATCCATTTGATCCTTTGGCGTTCTTTGGATCAAGTTCGTCTCGTTCGTCCCAGTTCGTCCTCCCATTTCATCCTTGCGGCATTCTTTGGACCAAGTTCGTCTCGTTCGTCCCTCTTCGTCCTCCCATTTGATCCTTTGACATTCTTTGGACAAAGTTGGTCTCGTTCGTTCCTTTTCGTCCTCCATTTGATCCTTTGGCATTCTTTGGCCCAAGTTTGTCTCGTTCGTCCCTCTACGTCCTCCCATTTGATATTTGGGCATTCTTTGGACCAAGTTCGTATCGTTCCTCCCTTTTCGTCTTCCCATTTGTTCCTTGGGCATTCTTTGGACCAAGTTCATCTCCTTCGTCCCTCTACGTCCTCCCATTTGATATTTGGGCATTCTTTGGACCAAGTTTGTATCGTTCGTCCCTTTTCGTCCGGCCATTTGATCCTTCGGCATTATTTGGACCAAGTTCGTCTCATTCGTCCCACTTCGTCATCCATTTGATCCTTTGGCATTCTTTGGATCAAGTTCGTTTCGTTTGTCCCACTTTGTCCCCCCATTTGATCCTTGGGCATTCTTTCGACGAAGTTCATCTCGTTCGTCCCAGTTCGTCCTCCCATTTGATCCTTCGGGCATTTTTTGGACCAAGTTCGTCTCTTTCGTCCCTCTTCGTTCTCCCATTTGATCCTATGGCGTTCTTTGGACCAAGTTGGTCTCGTTCGTTCCTTTTCGTCCTCCAATTGATCCTTTGGCATTCTTTGGCCCAAGTTTGTCTTGTTCGTGCCTCTACGTCGTCCCATTTGATCCTTTGGCATTCTTTGGACCATGTTCGTCTCGTTCGTCCCTCTTCGTCCTCCCATTTGATCCTATGGCGTTCTTTGGACCAAGTTGGTCTCGTTCATCCCTTTTCGTCCTCCCATTTGATCCTTGCACATTCTTTGGGCCAAGTTCGTCTCGTTCGTCCCTCTTTGTCCTCCCATTTGATCCTTGCACATTCTTTGGGCCAAGTTCGTCTCGTTCGTCCCTCTTTGTTCTCCCATTTTATCCTTGGGCATTCTTTGGTCGAAGTTCGTCTCGTTCGTCCCAGTTCGTGCTCCCATTTGATCCTTGGGCATTATTTGCATCAAGTTTGTCTCGTTCCTCCCTTTTCGTCCTCCATTTGATCCTTTGGCATTCTTTGGATCAAGTTCGTCTCCTTCGTCCCTCTTCGTCCTCCCATTTGATCTTTGGCCATTCTTTGGACCAAGTTCGTCTCGTTTGTTCCTCTTCGTCCTCCGTTTGCTCCTTTGGCATTCTTTGGCCCAAGTTTGTCTTGTTCGTCCCTCAACGTCCTCCCATTTGTTCTTTGGGCATTCTTTGGACCATGTTCGTCTCGTTTGTCCCTCTTCGTCCTCCATTTGATCATTTGGCATTCTTTGGATCAAGTTCGTCTCCTTCGTCCCTCTTCGTCCTCCCATTTGATCCGTTGGATTTCTTTGGACCAAGTTCGTCTCGTTCGTCCCTTTTCGTCCTCCCATTTGTTCCTTGGGCATTCTTTGAGCGAAGTTCGTCTCGTTCGTCCCTCTACGTCCTCCCTTTTGTTGTTTGGGCATTCTTTGGACCAAGTTCGTCTCATTCGTGCCTCTTCGTCCTCCCATTTGATCCTTTGGGCATTCTTTGGACCAAGTTTGTCTCATTCATCCCTTTTCGTCCTCCCATTTGATCCTTGGGCATTCTTTGGACCAAGTTCGTCTCGTTCGTCCCTCTACGTCCTCCCATTTGATATTTAGGCATTCTTTGGACCAAGTTCTTATCGTTCGTCCCTTTTCGTCCTGCCATTTGATCCTTCTGCATTCTTTGGACCAAGTTCGTCTCATTCGTCCCTTTTCGTCATCCATTTGATCCTTTGGCATTCTTTGGAACAAGATCATCTCGTTCGTCCCTTTTTGTCCTCCCATTTGATCCTTGGGCATTCTTTGGACCAAGTTCGTCTCTTTCGTCCCTCTTCGTCCTCCCATTTGATCCTTTGGCATTCTTTGGACCAAGTTCGTCTCGTTCGTCCCTTTTCGTCCTGCCATTTGATCCTTGGGCGTTCTTTGGACCAAGTTCATCTCGTTCATCCCACTACGTCCTCCCATTTGATATTTGGGCATTCTTTGGCCCAAGTTCGTATCGTTCGTCCCTTTTCGTCCAACCATTTGATCCTTCGGCATTCTTTGGACCAAGTTCGTCTCATTCGTCCCTCATCGTCATCCATTTGATCCTTTGGCATTCTTTGGACCAAGTTCGTCTCATTCGTCCCTCTACGTCCTCCCATTTGATATTTGGGCATACTTTGGACCAAGTTCGTATCGTTCGTCCATTTTCGTCCTGCCATTTGATCCTTCGGCATTCTTTGGACTATGTTCGTCTCATTCGTCCCTCTTCGTCATCCATTTGATCCTTTGGCATTCTTTGGATCAAGATCGTCTCGTTCGTCCCTCTTTGTCATCCCATTTGATCCTTGGGCATTCTTTGGACCAAGTTCGTCTCTTTCGTCCCTCTTCGTCCTCCCATTTGATCCTTTGGCATTCTTTGGACCAAGTTCGTCTCTTTCGTCCCTTTTCGTCCTTTCATTTGATCCTTGGGCATTCTTTGGACCAAGTTCGTCTCGTTCGTCCCTTTTCGTCCAACCATTTGATCCTTCGGCATTCTTTGGACCAAGTTCGTCTCATTCGTCCATCTTCGTCATCCATTTGATCCTTTGGCATTCTTTGGATCAAGTTCGTCTCGTTCGTCCCAGTTCGTCCTCCCATTTCATCCTTTGGGCATTCTTTGGGCCAAGTTCGTCTCGTTCGTCCCTCTTCGTCCTCCCATTTGATCCTTTGACATTCTTTGGACAAAGTTGGTCTCGTTCGTTCCCTTTCGTCCTCCATTTGATCGTTTGGCATTCTTTGGCCCAAGTTTGTCTCGTTCGTCCCTCTACGTCCTCCCATTTGATATTTGGGCATTCTTTGGACCAAGTTCATATCGTTCGTCCCTTTTTGTCCTGCCATTTGATCCTTCGGCATTCTTTGGACCAAGTTCGTCTCATTCGTGCCACTTCATCATCCATTTGATCTTTTGGCATTCTTTGGATCAAGTTCGTTTCGTTCGTCCCTCTTTGTCCTCCCATTTGATCCTTGGGCATTCTATCGACGAAGTTTGTCTCGTTCGTCCCATTTCGTCCTCCCATTTGATCCTTTGGGGATTCTTTGGACCAATTTCGTCTCGTTCGTCCCTCTTCGTTCTCCCATTTGATCCTTTGGCATTCTTTGGACCAAGTTCGTATTGTTCCTCCATTTTCGTCCTGCCATTTGATCCTTGGGCATTCTTTGGGCCATGTTCGTCTCGTTTGTCCCTCTTCGTCCTCCCATTTGATATTTGGGCATTCTTTGGACCAAGTTTGTATCGTTCGTCCCTTTTCGTCCGGCCATTTGATCCTTTGGCATTCTTTGGACCAAGTTCGTCTCATTCGTCCCACTTCGTCATCCATTTGATCCTTTGGCATTCTTTGGATCAAGTTCGTTTCGTTTGTCCCACTTTGTCCCCCCATTTGATCCTTGGGCATTCTTTCGACGAAGTTCATCTCGTTCGTCCCAGTTCGTCCTCCCATTTGATCCTTCGGGCATTTTTTGGACCAAGTTCGTCTCTTTCGTCCCTCTTCGTTCTCCTTCTCCCATTTGATCCTTTGACATTCTTTGGACAAAGTTTGTCTTGTTCGTCCCTCTACGTCGTCCCATTTGATCCTTTGGCATTCTTTGGACCATGTTCGTCTCGTTCGTCCCTCTTCGTCCTCCCATTTGATCCTATGGCGTTCTTTGGACCAAGTTGGTCTCGTTCATCCCTTTTCGTCCTCCCATTTGATGCTTGCACATTCTTTGGGCCAAGTTCGTCTCGTTCGTCCCTCTTTGTCCTCCCATTTGATCCTTGCACATTCTTTGGGCCAAGTTCGTCTCGTTCGTCCCTCTTTGTTCTCCCATTTTATCCTTGGGCATTCTTTGGTCGAAGTTCGTCTCGTTCGTCCCAGTTCGTGCTCCCATTTGATCCTTGGGCATTATTTGCATCAAGTTTGTCTCGTTCCTCCCTTTTCGTCCTCCATTTGATCCTTTGGCATTCTTTGGATCAAGTTCGTCTCCTTCGTCCCTCTTCGTCCTCCCATTTGATTCTTTGGCATTCTTTGGACCAAGTTCGTATTGTTCCTCCATTTTCATCCTGCCATTTGATCCTTTGGGCATTCTTTGGACGAAGTTCGTCTTGTTCGTCCCACTTCGTCCTCCCATTTGATCTTTTGCCATTCTTTGGACCAAGTTCGTCTCGTTTGTTCCTGTTCGTCCTCCGTTTGCTCCTTTGGCATTCTTTGGCCCAAGTTTGTCTTGTTCGTCCCTCTACGTCCTCCCATTTGTTCTTTGGGCATTCTTTGGACCATGTTCGTCTCGTTTGTCCCTCTTCGTCCTCCATTTGATCATTTGGCATTCTTTGGATCAAGTTCGTCTCCTTCGTCCCTCTTCGTCCTCCCATTTGATCCGTTGGATTTCTTTGGACCAAGTTCGTCTCGTTCGTCCCTTTTCGTCCTCCCATTTGTTCCTTGGGCATTCTTTGAACGAAGTTCGTCTCGTTCGTCCCTCTACGTCCTCCCTTTTGTTGTTTGGGCATTCTTTGGACCAAGTTCGTCTCATTCGTCCCTCTTCGTCCTCCCATTTGATCCTTTGGGCATTCTTTGGACCAAGTTTGTCTCATTCATCCCTTTTCGTCCTCCCATTTGATCCTTGGGCATTCTTTGGACCAAGTTCGTCTCGTTCGTCCCTCTACGTCCTCCCATTTGATATTTAGGCATTCTTTGGACCAAGTTCTTATCGTTCGTCCCTTTTCGTCCTGCCATTTGATCCTTCTGCATTCTTTGGACCAAGTTCGTCTCATTCGTCCCTTTTCGTCATCCATTTGATCCTTTGGCATTCTTTGGAACAAGATCATCTCGTTCGTCCCTTTTTGTCCTCCCATTTGATCCTTGGGCATTCTTTGGACCAAGTTCGTCTCTTTCGTCCCTCTTCGTCCTCCCATTTGATCCTTTGGCATTCTTTGGACCAAGTTCGTCTCGTTCGTCCCTTTTCGTCCTGCCATTTGATCCTTGGGCGTTCTTTGGACCAAGTTCATCTCGTTCATCCCACTACGTCCTCCCATTTGATATTTGGGCATTCTTTGGCCCAAGTTCGTATCGTTCGTCCCTTTTCGTCCAACCATTTGATCCTTCGGCATTCTTTGGACCAAGTTCGTCTCATTCGTCCCTCATCGTCATCCATTTGATCCTTTGGCATTCTTTGGACCAAGTTCGTCTCATTCGTCCCTCTACGTCCTCCCATTTGATATTTGGGCATACTTTGGACCAAGTTCGTATCGTTCGTCCATTTTCGTCCTGCCATTTGATCCTTCGGCATTCTTTGGACTATGTTCGTCTCATTCGTCCCTCTTCGTCATCCATTTGATCCTTTGGCATTCTTTGGATCAAGATCGTCTCGTTCGTCCCTCTTTGTCATCCCATTTGATCCTTGGGCATTCTTTGGACCAAGTTCGTCTCTTTCGTCCCTCTTCGTCCTCCCATTTGATCCTTTGGCATTCTTTGGACCAAGTTCGTCTCTTTCGTCCCTTTTCGTCCTTTCATTTGATCCTTGGGCATTCTTTGGACCAAGTTCGTCTCGTTCGTCCCTTTTCGTCCAACCATTTGATCCTTCGGCATTCTTTGGACCAAGTTCGTCTCATTCGTCCATCTTCGTCATCCATTTGATCCTTTGGCATTCTTTGGATCAAGTTCGTCTCGTTCGTCCCAGTTCGTCCTCCCATTTCATCCTTTGGGCATTCTTTGGGCCAAGTTCGTCTCGTTCGTCCCTCTTCGTCCTCCCATTTGATCCTTTGACATTCTTTGGACAAAGTTGGTCTCGTTCGTTCCCTTTCGTCCTCCATTTGATCGTTTGGCATTCTTTGGCCCAAGTTTGTCTCGTTCGTCCCTCTACGTCCTCCCATTTGATATTTGGGCATTCTTTGGACCAAGTTCATATCGTTCGTCCCTTTTTGTCCTGCCATTTGATCCTTCGGCATTCTTTGGACCAAGTTCGTCTCATTCGTGCCACTTCATCATCCATTTGATCTTTTGGCATTCTTTGGATCAAGTTCGTTTCGTTCGTCCCTCTTTGTCCTCCCATTTGATCCTTGGGCATTCTATCGACGAAGTTTGTCTCGTTCGTCCCATTTCGTCCTCCCATTTGATCCTTTGGGGATTCTTTGGACCAATTTCGTCTCGTTCGTCCCTCTTCGTTCTCCCATTTGATCCTTTGGCATTCTTTGGACCAAGTTCGTATTGTTCCTCCATTTTCGTCCTGCCATTTGATCCTTGGGCATTCTTTGGGCCATGTTCGTCTCGTTTGTCCCTCTTCGTCCTCCCATTTGATATTTGGGCATTCTTTGGACCAAGTTTGTATCGTTCGTCCCTTTTCGTCCGGCCATTTGATCCTTTGGCATTCTTTGGACCAAGTTCGTCTCATTCGTCCCACTTCGTCATCCATTTGATCCTTTGGCATTCTTTGGATCAAGTTCGTTTCGTTTGTCCCACTTTGTCCCCCCATTTGATCCTTGGGCATTCTTTCGACGAAGTTCATCTCGTTCGTCCCAGTTCGTCCTCCCATTTGATCCTTCGGGCATTTTTTGGACCAAGTTCGTCTCTTTCGTCCCTCTTCGTTCTCCTTCTCCCATTTGATCCTTTGACATTCTTTGGACAAAGTTTGTCTTGTTCGTCCCTCTACGTCGTCCCATTTGATCCTTTGGCATTCTTTGGACCATGTTCGTCTCGTTCGTCCCTCTTCGTCCTCCCATTTGATCCTATGGCGTTCTTTGGACCAAGTTGGTCTCGTTCATCCCTTTTCGTCCTCCCATTTGATGCTTGCACATTCTTTGGGCCAAGTTCGTCTCGTTCGTCCCTCTTTGTCCTCCCATTTGATCCTTGCACATTCTTTGGGCCAAGTTCGTCTCGTTCGTCCCTCTTTGTTCTCCCATTTTATCCTTGGGCATTCTTTGGTCGAAGTTCGTCTCGTTCGTCCCAGTTCGTGCTCCCATTTGATCCTTGGGCATTATTTGCATCAAGTTTGTCTCGTTCCTCCCTTTTCGTCCTCCATTTGATCCTTTGGCATTCTTTGGATCAAGTTCGTCTCCTTCGTCCCTCTTCGTCCTCCCATTTGATTCTTTGGCATTCTTTGGACCAAGTTCGTATTGTTCCTCCATTTTCATCCTGCCATTTGATCCTTTGGGCATTCTTTGGACGAAGTTCGTCTTGTTCGTCCCACTTCGTCCTCCCATTTGATCTTTGGCCATTCTTTGGACCAAGTTCGTCTCGTTTGTTCCTGTTCGTCCTCCGTTTGCTCCTTTGGCATTCTTTGGCCCAAGTTTGTCTTGTTCGTCCCTCTACGTCCTCCCATTTGTTCTTTGGGCATTCTTTGGACCATGTTCGTCTCGTTTGTCCCTCTTCGTCCTCCATTTGATCATTTGGCATTCTTTGGATCAAGTTCGTCTCCTTCGTCCCTCTTCGTCCTCCCATTTGATCCGTTGGATTTCTTTGGACCAAGTTCGTCTCGTTCGTCCCTTTTCGTCCTCCCATTTGTTCCTTGGGCATTCTTTGAACGAAGTTCGTCTCGTTCGTCCCTCTACGTCCTCCCTTTTGTTGTTTGGGCATTCTTTGGACCAAGTTCGTCTCATTCGTCCCTCTTCGTCCTCCCATTTGATCCTTTGGGCATTCTTTGGACCAAGTTTGTCTCATTCATCCCTTTTCGTCCTCCCATTTGATCCTTGGGCATTCTTTGGACCAAGTTCGTCTCGTTCGTCCTTCTACGTCCTCCCATTTGATATTTAGGCATTCTTTGGACCAAGTTCTTATCATTCGTCCCTTTTCGTCCTGCCATTTGATCCTTCTGCATTCTTTGGACCAAGTTCGTCTCATTCGTCCCTTTTCGTCATCCATTTGATCCTTTGGCATTCTTTGGATCAAGATCATCTCGTTCGTCCCTTTTTGTCCTCCCATTTGATCCTTGGGCATTCTTTGGACCAAGTTCGTCTCTTTCGTCCCTCTTCGTCCTCCCATTTGATCCTTTGGCATTCTTTGGACCAAGTTCGTCTCGTTCGTCCCTTTTCGTCCTGCCATTTGATCCTTGGGCGTTCTTTGGACCAAGTTCATCTCGTTCATCCCTCTACGTCCTCCCATTTGATATTTGGGCATTCTTTGGCCCAAGTTCGTATCGTTCGTCCCTTTTCGTCCAACCATTTGATCCTTCGGCATTCTTTGGACCAAGTTCGTCTCATTCGTCCCTCATCGTCATCCATTTGATCCTTTGGCATTCTTTGGACCAAGTTCGTCTCTTTCGTCCCTCTTCGTCCTCCCATTTGATCCTTTGGCATTCTTTGGACCAAGTTCGTCTCGTTCGTCCCTTTTCGTCCTGCCATTTGATCCTTGGGCATTCTTTGGACCAAGTTCGTCTCGTTCGTCCCTCTACGTCCTCCCATTTGATATTTGGGCATTCTTTAGACCAAGTTCGTATCGTTCGTCCCTTTTCGTCCAGCCATTTGATCCTTCGGCATTCTTTCGACTAAGTTCGTCTCATTCGTCCCACTTCGTCATCCATTTCATCCTTTGGCATTCTTTGGATCAAGTTCGTTTCGTTCGTCCCTCTTTGTCCTCCCATTTGATCCTTGGGCATTTTTTCGACGAAGTTCGTCTCTTTCGTCCCAGTTCGTCCTCCATTTGATCCTTTGGCATTCTTTGGCCCAAGTTTGTCTCGTTCGTCACTCTACGTCCTCCCATTTGATCTTTGGGCATTCTTTGGACCATGTTCGTCTCGTTTGCCCATCTTCGTCCTCCATTTGATCCTTTGGCATTCTTTGGATCAAGTTCGTCTCCTTCGTCCCTCTTCGGCCTCCATTTGATCCTTTGGCATTCCTTGGACCATGTTCGTCTCGTTCATCCCTCTAAGTCCTCCCATTTGTTCTTTGGGCATTCTTTGGACCAAGTTCGTATCGTTCGTCCCTCTTCGTCCTTCCAATTGATCATTTGGGCATTCATTCGACCTTGTTTGTCTCGTTCATCCCTTTTCGTCCTCCCATTTGATCCTTGCGCATTCTTTGGGCCAAGTTCGTCTCGTTCGTCCCTCTTTGTCATCCCATTTGACCCTTGGGCATTCTTTGGTCGAAGTTCGTCTCGTTCGTCCCAGTTCGTCCTCGCATTTGATCCTTGGGCATTCTTTGCACCAAGTTTGTCCGGTTCCTCCCTTTTCGTCCTCCATTTGATCCTTTGGCATTCTTTGGATCAAGTTCGTCTCCTTCATCCCTCTTCGTCCTCCCATTTGATCCTTTGGCATTCTTTGGACCAAGTTCGTGTTTTTCCTCCATTTTCGTCCTGCCATTTGATCCTTGGGCATTCTTTAAGCCAAGTTCGTCTCGTTTGTCCCTCTTTGTCCTCCCATTTGATCCTTGGGCATTCTTTGGATGAAGTTTCTCTTGTTCGTCCCTCTTCGTCCTCCCATTTGATCCTTTCGGCATTCTTTCGAAGAAGTTTGTCTTTGGACCATGTTCGTCTCGTTTGTACCTCTTCGTCCTCCATTTGATCCTTTGGCATTCTTTGGATCATGTTCGTCTCTTCGTCCCTCTTCGTCATCCATTTGATCCTTTGGCATTTTTTGGATCAAGTTCGTCTCGTTCGTCTCTCTTTGTCCTCCCATTTGATCCTTGGGCATTCTTTGGACGAAGTTCGTCTTGTTCGTCCCAGTTCGTCTTCCCATTTGATCCTTTGAGCATTCTTTGGACCAAGTTCGTCTCGTTTGTCCCTCTACGTCCTCCATTTGTTCCTTTGGCATTCTTTGGCCCAAGTTCATCTCGTTCGTCCCACTACGTCCTCCCATTTGATCTTTGGGCATTCTTTGGACCACGTTCGTCTCGTTTGTCCCTCTTCGTCCTCCATTTGATCCATTGGCGTTCTTTGGCCCATGTTTTTCTCGTTCGTCCCTTTACGTCCTCCCATTTCATCTTTGGACATTCTTTGGACATGATCGTCTCGATTGTCTCTCTTCCTCCTCCATTTGATCCTTTGGCATTCTTTGGATCAAGTTCGTCTCCTTCGTCCCTCTTCGTCCACCCATTTGATCCTTTGGCATTCTTTGGACCAAGTTCTTCTCGTTTGTCCCTCTACATCCTCCCATTTGTTCTTTGGGCATTCTTTGGACCATGTTCGTCTCATTCGTCCCTCTACATCCTCCCATTTGTTCTTTGGGCATCCGTTGGACCATGTTCGTATCGTTCGTCCCTTTTCGTCCTCCCATTTGATCCTTGGGCATTATTTGGACCAAGTTCGTCTCGTTCGTCCCTCTACGTCCTCCCATTTGATATTTGGGCATTCTTTGGACCAAGTTCGTATCGTTCGTCCCTTTTCGTCCAGCCATTTGATCCTTCGGCATTCTTTGGACCAAGTTCGTCTCATTCGTCCCACTTCGTCATCCATTTCATCCTTTGGCATTCTTTGGATCAAGTTCGTTTCGTTCGTCCTTCTTTGTCCTCCCATTTGATCCTTGGGCATTTTTTCGACGAAGTTCGTCTCTTTCGTCCCAGTTCGTCCTCCCATTTGATCCTTTGGGCATTCTTTGGACCAAGTTCGTCTCGTTCGTCCCTCTTCGTTCTCCAATTTGATCTTTTGACATTCTTTGGACAAAGTTGGTCTCGTTCGTTCCCTTTCGTCCTCCATTTGATCCTTTGGCATTCTTTGGCCCAAGTTTGTCTCGTTGGTCGCTCTACGTCCTTCCATTTGATCTTTGGGTATTCTTTGGACCATGTTCGTCTCGTTTGTCCCTCTTCGTCCTCCATTTGATGCTTTGGCAGTCTTTGGACCAAGTTCGTCTCCTTCGTCCTCCCATTTGATCCTTTGGCATTCTTTGGACCAAGTTCGTCTCGTTCGTCCCTTTTCATCCTGCCATTTGTTCCTTGGGCATTCTTTGGACCATGTTCGTCTCATTCGTCCCTCTACATCCTCCCATTTGTTCTTTGGGCATCCGTTGGACCATGTTCGTATCGTTCGCCCCTCTTCGTCCTCCCATTTGATCCTTTGGGCATTCTTTGGACCAAGTTTGTCTCGTTCGTCCCTCTTCGTCCTCCCTTTTGATCATTTTGGCATTCTTTGGACCAAATTTGTCTCGTTCATCCCTTTTCTTCCGCCCATTTGATCCTTGCGCATTCTTTGGGCCATGTTCGTCTTGTTCGTCCCTCTACGTCCTCCCATTTGATATTTGGGCATTCTTTGGACCAAGTTCGTATCGTTCCTTCCTTTTCGTCCTCCCATTTGTTCCTTGGGCATTCTTTGGACCATGTTCGTCTCATTCGTCCCTCTACGTCCTCCCATTTGATCCTTTGACATTCTTTGGACAAAGTTGGTCTCGTTCGTTCCTTTTCGTCCTCCATTTGATCCTTTGGCATTCTTTGGCCCAAGTTTGTCTCGTTCGTCGGTCTACGTCCTCCCATTTGATCTTTGGGCATTCTTTGGACCATGTTCGTATCGTTAGTCGCTTTTCTTCCTGCCATTTCATCCTTTGGCATTCTTTGGACCAAGTTCGTCTCATTCATCCCTCTTCGTCATCCACTTGATCCTTTGGTATTCTTTGGATCAAGTTCGTCTCGTTCATCCCTCTTTGTCCTCCCATTTGATCCTTGGCATTCTTTGGACGAAGTTCATCTCGTTCGTCCCAGTTCGTCCTCGCATTTGATCCTTGGGCATTCTTTGCACCAAGTTCGTCTCGTTCGTCCCTCTTTGTCCTCCCATTTGATCCTTGGGCATTCTTTGGATGAAGTTTGTCTTGTTCGTCCCTCTTCGTCCTCCCATTTGATCCTTTCGGCATTCTTTCGAAGAAGTTTGTCTTTGGACCATGTTCATCTCGTTTGTACGTCTTCGTCCTCCATTTGATCCTTTGGCATTCTTTGGATCATGTTCGTCTCCTTCGTCCCTCTTCGTCCTCCCATTTGATCCTTTGGCATTCTTTGGACCATGTTCGTCTCGTTCGTCCCTCTATGTCCTCCCATTTGTTCTTTGGGCATTCTTTGGACCAAGTTCGTATCGTTCCTCCCTCTTCCTCCTCCCATTTGATCCTTTGGGCATTCTTTGGTCCAAGTTTGTCTCTTTCATCCCTCTTCGTCCTCCCATTTGATCCTTTGGCATTCTTTGGACCAAGTTTGTCTCGTTCATCACTTTTCGTCCTCCCATTTGAACCTTGCGCATTCTTTTGGCCAAGTTCGGCTTGTTCGTCCCTCTACGTCCTCCCATTTGATATTTGGGCATTCTTTGGACCAAGTTCGTATCGTTAGTCGCTTTTCTTCCTGCCATTTCATCCTTGGGCATTCTTTGGACCAAGTTCGTCTCATTCATCCCTCTTCATCATCCACTTGATCCTTTGGTATTCTTTGGATCAAGTTCGTCTCGTTCGTCCCTCTTTGTCCTCCCATTTGATCCTTGGCATTCTTTGGAGGAAGTTCATCTCGTTCGTCCCAGTTCGTCCTCGCATTTGATCCTTGGGCATTCTTTGCACCAAGTTCGTCTCGTTCGTCCCTTTTCGTCCTGCCAATTGATCCTTGGGCATTCTTTGGGCCAAGTTCGTCTCGTTTGTCCCTCTTTGTCCTCCCATTTGATCGTTTGGGCATTCTTTGGATGAAGTTTGTCTTGTTCGTCGCTCTTCGTCCTCCGATTTGATCCTTTGGGCATTCTTTGGACCACGTTCGTATTGTTCCTCCAATCCTTGGGCATTCTTTGCACCAAGTTCCTCTCGTTCGTCCCAGTTCGTCCTCCCATTTGATCCTTTGGGCATTCTTTGGACGAAGTTCGTCTTTGGACCATGTTCGTCTCGTTTGTCCCTCTTCGTCCTCCATTTGATCCATTGGCATTCTTTGGATCAAGTTCGTCTCCTTCGTCCCTCTTCGTCCTCCCGTTTGATCCTATGGCATTCTTTGGACCAAGTTCGTCTCGTTCGTCCCTTTTCGTCCTGCCATTTGTTCCTTGGGCATTCTTTGGACCAAGTTCGTTTCGTTTGTCCCTCTACGTCCCCCCATTTGTTCTTTAGGCATTCTTTGGACCAAGTTCGTATCGTTCATCCCTTTTTGTCCTGCCATTCGATCCTTGGGCATTCTTTGGACCAAGTTCGTCTCATTCGTCCCACTTCGTCATCCATTTCATCCTTTGGCATTCTTTGGATCAAGTTCGTTTCGTTCGTCCCTCTTTGTCCTCCCATTTGATCCTTGGGCATTTTTTCGACGAAGTTCGTCTCGTTCGTCCTCCCATTGATCCTTTGGGAATTCATTGGACCAAGTTCGTCTCGTTCGTCCCTCTTCGTTCTCCCATTTGATCCTTGGACATTCTTTGGACAAAGTTGGTCTCGTTCGTTCCCTTTCGTCCTCCATTTGATCCTTTGGCATTCTTTGCCCCAAGTTTGTCTCGTTCGTCGCTCTACGTCCTCCCATTTGATCTTTGGGCATTCTTTGGACCATGTTCGTCTCGTTTGCCCATCTTCGTCCTCCATTTGATCCTTTGGCATTCTTTGGATCAAGTTCGTCTCCTTCGTCCCTCTTCGTCCTCCCATTTGATCCTTTGACATTCTTTGGACAAAGTTGGTCTCGTTCGTTCCCTTTCGTCCTCCATTTGATCCTTTGGCATTCTTTGCCCCAAGTTTGTCTCGTTTGTCCCTCTTCGTCCTCCATTTGATCCTTTGGCACTCTTTGGATCAAGTTTGTCTCCTTCGTCCCTCTTCGTCCTCCCATTTGATCCTTTGGGCATTCTTTGGACCAAGTTCGTCTCGTTCGTCCCTCTTCGTCCTCCCATTTGATCCTTTGGCATTCTTTGGCCCAAGTTTGTCTCGTTCGTCCCTCTACGTCCTCCCAATTGATCTTTGGGCATTCTTTGGGCCATGTTCGTCTCGTTTGTCCCTCTTCGTCCTCCATTTGATCCTTTGGCATTCTTTGGATCAAGTTTGTCTCATTCGTCCCTCTTCGTCCTCCCATTTGATCCTTTGGCATTCTTTGGACCAAGTTCGTCTCGTTCGTCCCTGTTCGTCCTGCCATTTGTTCCTTGGGCATTGTTTGGACCAAGTTCGTCTCGTTCGTTCCTCTACATCCTCCCATTTGTTCTTTGGGCATTTTTTGGACGAAGTTCATATCGTTCGTCCCTCTTCGTCCTCCCATTTGATCATTTGGGCATTCTTTGGTCCAAGTTTGTCTCGTTCGTCCCTCTTCGTCCTCCCATTTGATCCTTTGGCATTCTTTGGACCAAGTTTGTCTCGTTCATCCCTTTTCGTCCTCCCATTTGATCCTTGCGCATTCTTTGGGCCAAGTTCGTCTTCTTCGTCCCTTTACGTCATCCCATTTGATATTTTGGCATTCTTTGGACCAAGTTCGTATCGTTCGTCCCTTTTCGTCCTGCCATTTGATACTTGGGCATTCTTTGGACCAAGTTCGTGTCATTCATCCCTCTTCGGGAAGTGGAAACCCTAGATTGAGGTTAAGAAAAAGATTTGATGGTACAAATAGTGATTCTACAATATTTGAGGATTTTAGAAATTTATTCGGGAATTTTCTGAAGAGCAGATAAATATGTTGCAGTTTTGGTCCCTGTAGTTTGACTAGGTTGAACTGTGAATTGGTTTGGAGACCAGAACAAGTTGAGAAGTAATTTTGGAAAAGCCAAATGATGGTTTATATTATTCTAGAATTTTAGAAATTTTCAGAATACCAGATTAAGAATCGCGGTTTTGGTCCATGTAGACTGAGAACAGGGTAAACGGGAGAACAGATAAAGGCCAGAAGCTTAGGAAATGTTCCAAAATCAACCAAAAGAGTAACCAATAATGTTTTTACAATATTTGTGGTTTTTAGAAATTTTCTGGGATTTTTTTGAGAAAGTTCATTTTTACCCTAATTTACGGGTTACGGTAAAAACCGAAAAGTTACCGTAATACTTCTAAGCTTAATTTCTATGAACCAAGACTTTTGTGGCACCTTAATTTCGTGGTCCAAGACTTATTTTAAGGTTCATGAGAGTTTTTACCCCAATAGGTTAAGTTTGGACAATATTTACTATGAAATACAAAAGTTACCACATTTAATTACCTTGGAGACATACCATTTACCATGGTTAAGGTGAAAAATTAATTTAACCCCCCTTGGACCAGCAGCTGCGCAGAGTTGAGGGAAGAAAGTGGAAAGTTCTTGAATTTCATGACTCATGAGTGTTAGCCAATAGGATTAGTCCAAGTGATAACTAGGGTTAAACCATGGTTAAGTGATGGTTAAGTGTGATAATGACTTAGGAAAAAATCTATTTGGTTAGGAAAAGAGGGAGGAAGGCCGAGACATAGAGGGAGAGAAGAGGGAGTCGGTGTTCATGTTCTTCACTTGTGATCTTGCACCATAGCCATAATCTTTAAGTTTTTCTCCGAATTTTCATCCTAGCTAGGAGTTGCTCTTGATTTTTGGATAACAAGCTAGCAAGAAACCAAGCAAGAAAGAGAAGGAGAAGAAGAAGAAAAGGGCTTGTTCTACCTAAGCTAGAGGAAGGAGGTAAGGGGAAAGTTCTTATACATGATTTTTAAAGCTTTGTGGACATATTAGTGCATGCTTGTGTTGGTTTGAGTTGGATGATGTTAAGATGGTCCTAGGGTTCATGTTGATTTGGTAAGCCACGTGTCCTTGTGTTCTTATGATCATGGATGGTTCTTGAGCTTGATTATGTTGGATATGAATTTATTTGTGTGGCTTACTCATGGAGGATTTGCTTGATGATGATGCTTGATTTATTTAATCTAGGTAGACAAGACAAGGTTGCCTTTGATTGTGGTCTTGTTCTTTGTGAAAAATGAATTGTGTTTGTGTGAGAGGGAAGTGCACTATGTTAGTTACATGATGATCTTGTTCCATGCTTGATTTAAATGGATTGGAATGGTGGTTGTATGACTATTTGCAAAAGTTTGATTTGGAAATTAATATGATCTTGGTGTGAGATTTTAGCTTGATGCTTTGGTGAGATTGGAACCATGGCTTGATGATTGAATGATTGTGTCTTGTGGTTGATTTAAAGATGATAAACTTTGCTTATTTTCACTCAATTGGTCATGACAATACAAAGGAAAAATTGATTTTGGTTTAACTTTGAAAAATCGCATGTCTGCCACGCCCTGGATGTGGTGATTTCTGAAGTTGTGGAAATCTGGAAAAACAGGGGACAGAATCGTCTGCACCGCGGGTGTGAAAATTCTCGCGCCTGTGAACAGTTCTGGATCCTGAATTTTTACAGCAATTGAGATTGTGAAAAATTAACTTCTTAAATCTTTTTTAAACCAATATGTTTAAGAGAAAAATGTCATTTTAAATGCAAGAGTTGGTCAGTTTTTTTGACTAGTGTATTTTTGGGACTTAAATATGTTTTGGAAAATGCTTTTTAATTAAGAGATAAAGTTTAATTGAAATGTGTTAGATTAAAGTGGAAGAAACATGATAATTGTAAATAATCACCAAGATATGAGAATACTATAGTCAAGAGAGAGAAGGACACAAATGACTATGCTTAAGAGAATACTATTGGAATCCTCAAATCCCTTTTATGACTCCAATTTAGGGTTTCTATCTCATAATACAGTCATTCTGTCAGTTAAAAATGTAAACCGATATCCGTTGTATTTTGACGTCGAGCTTAAACTACTATTTTCTGAACTTAGGAAAACTTTATCTATGGAATTATATTTCCTAAAATATATTTTATACACTTTAATCACCTATCCATACATTAAAATATAATTAATATAGAAATCCCAAAAATACGGACGTTACAATTCTCCCCCTCTTAAATAATTTCGTCCTCGAAATTACGTGGATATACTTAGTAAAATATTAACCATCATTACTTTGAAAAACTCTCATCCAATAAAACACTCAATATCATTTCACTTACCTATATGTACAATCTGCTAACTTTTTAATCAATACCCCTTCGTTCATTCGAGTATCCCTACTCCCACTGCAATGTAATCTTTGCTCTATCAGAAATCAAAAACTCATATCTCTCTCTCTCCTAGTAACTTGATGATGTCAATCCATAGCAATCACTAACATCAGCTATTAACTTCAAGAGAAATTGTCAATACCCAAAATCTCTTATTTAACATAAATATCATTTCTCTGACTTAGGTAAACACTGATCCTTTTCTTAATAACTTTGTCTCGTATTATGAATAGAACCTATTTACCACAATAACTATTTCTTTATCCGTCCCAAAATATTCACTTCATGGAACACATATGATCATGTTGACCTCATCTCGTATATTCCTCAAGAATGTTCCTACACTGTTGATCTTACTCTTGTAACCTTCAACTTATGTTCTTACGCATCTATGATATGCTTCCATAAATCCAGATAATTGTTCCTTCCTCCTATCAAGATTTTGATCTTGACTTAATTTACAATACTCTAGAGCTCTAAAATGTTGGTCCATTCCATTCATCAAGATTTTCGCTCTACTATTGGCGAGCTAATGGGTTGATCAGTCCCACACCTCATCCTTTAGTAGTTAGAAAATAATAATGATTCTTTCCATTGGACTACACACTATGATTTATTCAACTGTTCCAAATTCTTTTTCTCTGATTCTTTCCCCAATGTTTCCAAAGGTTTCACTACAATTTTTCACTGTACCATTAAAATCTTTATATACATCTCTAAATTCCCAGTAGTATACCTATTAGTAACTATCATCCAATATTTGTACCTCCACTATTTCATACCATTGAAATTATCTCAGATCAAATCTCCCTATAAAATTTACAAATCAGCACTTCACTTATTCGTCGACCTTAAAGTAAAATCAAGATAATCAATCCATTGGTTGTCAATTTACTCCAACATTCACTTATCATCATTTCTGATTCTTATCTAACCATCACAAATCATCAATCATTCTTTTCTAAACTCAACTTAACTATGCCATTTATAGGGTTGCAATTCTACTACCTCAGAGTCAACCTATAAGTGTACCAAATCTTAATTTCATACTCTTAAAATCAATCGAACAATCTAATCCCTCTCGACCATGATATGCTCTCCTTATGTTTACAGTATCTATAAGAACTTCCTATCACAACTCCCAATTATCAGGCTGACTATCTTAGTTCCTTCGAAATTACATAAGGTATGATAATCAATTTGTAAACAGTATTTTTATCTCGAAAGAAGTAGAAACAAGTTCAACAGACAGACAAATAGCTAAATGAATAGGTACACATGTAGATGAACAAATAGATTGATAGATGGTTAGATAGATAGAATATCTAAATAGCTGGATGGTAAGAAGTTTGAAATGAACAGACATGGGATTTAGATATTGGGAATAAGTCTTACAAGAAACAAAAGCACATAATACACAAAAGATTTCCTAATAATATTCATAACCCCAAAATTACTAACTAGCAGAGTTTCCACATCCTTCACAATATTTTGAGTCCACTACCTTCACCTTCTAACCTTTTGTCCGTTGCAGTCCCTTGCTAAGTGTCCTATTTCCTTACACCGATAGCATGTTGATCCCTTTTGTATACAAACATTAGAAATATGACCTCGTTTTCCGCACCTAAGACATTTACGGTTAGCACCTGGGTTAGTGTTCAATTCTTCTCCTTTTCCAAAAATAGATGCAACATTACGATGAGGTTGCTGCCTCAGGTGGTTATCTCTGTTCTTGGAATAAGGTTCCTTTGGTAAATACCTTCCCATTTGATTTAGAGTTTTGTGCTTTAATGTTCTCCTATCATTCTCCTTACTCTTCTTCCCTTTCCTCAAGATTTCTATTTTCCTACACTTCTCTACTAAAGTCTGAAATTGACGGATCTCTAGTAATGAAACAGCCTTTCTTATCTCATATTTTAATCCTGCCTCAAAGCGTTCACACTTCCATTCCTCATCTAGTTGAAGTTGGAAGAAACGAAAATATTTGGCCAAAGACTCAAACTTTGCTGCATATGCATCTACAGTCATATCTCCTTGCTGTAGATTTAGAAACTCCTGCTCCTTCTTAGATTTGGCACTCTGTGGAAAATATCTCCCTAGAAATCTAGTGCGAAATACTTCCCACGTTATTACCTGATGCTCAGCCTCCAGTAACTGTTGCACTCCTTTCAACCAATACTCTGCATCTCCCACCAGCAGGTAAGTTGCATAATGTACCTTCACCTCTTCAGGACAATGCAAAGCAAGAAATATCTTTTCTATCTCTTGAATCCATATATCTGCTTTATCTGGATCAGGTTCCCCCTCAAATTGAGGTGGATCATGCTTCTTAAAATCAAACAATCCCTTGTTCTCAGCACTCTCTCAGCCCTCAGCTGATTCTGAACATCCCTTTGCTCTGCACGGTTAGCTTGCTGTGCCATCGTAGCTGCCATATTAGTCATAGCACCAATAGCTCTTTCCGTCCCATCATCGTGATCAACGTTACTTCCCGAACGTCGTTCTCTACGTGCCATGGGTTCCTACCACTCAAGTCTAATCGAAACCCTAAAATAAATTGCCTATAATATGTATCAATACCTATTGCTTCAATCAAGAAGACAAATTACACAAGTTTCAATCAACTTCCACGCAACATGTTCAAGACTCACTTAAAACTTATGCAATTGCTTCAATTAAGGAAACAATTCACCAAAGTCAATCAATATCAATCAATGTCAATCAATATAAATCAATGTTAATCAGAGTTCACACAACTTAGACTTACTAGACCTACACTACACTCCCAAAAGACTCAACCAGGCTCTGATACCACTAATTGCAACACCCTTTCTCATAAAAGGATATTGCAAGAAATAAAATATTTTTACAGAATAATTATAAAAGTTAATTTTAATTAACTTATTTGTTATTCAGAAATGTGAGTAAATTTTTTTTTCTTTTGAAGAAGATGCGAAAAATGGGGAATACGTTAATTGAAAATTCTTCTAAAAAAGAAACAGTTCACACAAATACTCAAACTCATTCTTACAAACATATGTCTCATATTTATATTACATGGTACATATCCACAACGGACCACATAGTCAAACAAGGATTGATAATTTAATACAATTCTCTAGCAAAGACTGTAATCACAGTCTACCCAAAACGAGCCTAAGTCGGTCGAGTCTTAAAACACCCTCTAAGGAATGGTTTCCGTCCTTTTCTTCAAGTCCTTGCTAGTCCACTTAGCTGGTGGTCCATCTATATGAATTATGTTCCAAAGAGCACAAAACATATAGGCAAGGGTGAAAAACACTCCTTATGCAAGTCATAAAGATATCACAGACAACAGATATAAATCAAGGAATTAAGAAAGAATCTTGCATAACATACACAGTTACTATCTCATAGCACATATCATTTATATCCTTACCAAACAAGCCATCAACAAACAAGGCATATCATATTGCATGTCACTTCTATTTCCCTCTCAAACACCGGTGTAATGCTCCATGGAGACTTTTCTCTTCCTCAACCACATTTGAGCGATAGGCCACAGTCAATCCCTAACATACTGTTCAAGGCTAAACCTCCAGTAAAGTCCAGGACAGTATTCAAGAAAGCCATATTTAAGTCACAATTGTTCAAGGCTAAACAAACCGTAAAGTCCAAGTAACAATTATTTAATGCACTCAGTGACACCATATCACAAATAGGTCAGCCAGTCAGATTTATCCAAGCCGGGTGCTCTACTCGATCTCGGCTCGCTGGGAGTCACCACGCGGCCATTGAGACTTTTCGAAACCTGGATAATCCCAGTAGGCAATTGTAGCCCAACCGTACCCTATTTTCAACCCTTATCTGGGTTGTAGCTCACGTCAATACCCTCTCTGGGTATGACCACTTGGCAAAGCCAAGACAATCTCTTTATACAAATGGCATGGCATATTTTGCATACACAATAACATCACAATTACTTCTCTATGTTACCACCTGTAACAATCATCATATAACCTTCTCTTGGTTATATACTCATCATTATGTTACCTCTTGTAACAACACCACATGACCTTCTCTCTTGGTCATTAAATCATCACATGACCTTCTCTCTTGGTCATTTCATAAATTCTCTTTTTGCTTCGATTATCTCAATCAAAATATCTCTTTCTCTTTTATTCAATTCTCTTAGTCATCTTATAAATTCACTTCATTGCTTATCTCTACCAAAATAATATATAGTATTCTCTTTAGTTATCTTGACCAACACATAGTATATACGCTTCTCTTGGGTTATCTCAACCATAATATATCTTTTTTTTTTACAAAAACCGATTTACCGTATTTATCATATTACCTTCAAAAATTAATATAAAATACTTAGGCGAAGGTAATTTCAAAATAAATATTTTTCCCTTAAAAAGACATTAATTTATGAGCCTTTAAGCATAAATTTTATAAATTTCGAATTTTAAAATCCCTGACACTTTCACAGGTGTGATAAAAATCACAGCGCGGGTGTGCACGATTCTGTTTCTCTGTTTTCTGATTTCTATACAAAAATCCGATTTTCACATCCTTTTCTGAAATCCACACCAGAGGTGTGACAGGTCTGTTTTTCCAAAGTTTATTAGATCTAGAAACTTCATTTTGATTTTGAAAACACCATACCCCTTATCTTAAAAATAATTAAATTAAAACAATATGTTTGAGTTAAGAATGGTGACTTCCCTTCAATTGGTTCATTTTTAACTTATTAAGTTATGGTTAAAATCTTTACCAAAGTCCATTGGAGGCTTTATTTTTGAAAAACACTTAGCTTTAATGAATCCTAACAAAGCTTTGGACTTTGTACTAATCAATTTATTATGAAAAATCCTTTTTGTCCATGTCCATGTCCTTTTCACCATACTCCATAATGCTTGGGTCATTAGCCTATTTGCCATACTTTAATCTTTCATACTCTTCCTCAATCCTCAATCATCAATCATCAATCACCAAGCATCAAGCATAATAATAACAAAGCAATAACCTACTTTAAAATATTACATTCCCAAATTGAATAGAAACAAGAAAAGAATCATAGGACATAGAGGATAGCTAGAAGGCAATCCTCACAAGCCAAAGGACATCAAGCTCAAAATAACATCACAATCAAGCAAAGGAGAACAACCACATCAAGCATAAAACAATATCACAACTACACATAGATCAAGATGAACATCAATCATGAAGACAAAGTTACAAACACATAGATGTCATCATCCAATACTTTTCACTCCATGACCAATTAATAAAATCATCTCTCTTTGATTAAAGAATCATGTCTCTTTTTAAAAGATTATCTCTTTGAAATAAAAATCATTACTTTGTAAAGAAAGATTGCCTTTTTCATAAAACTTCTAACTTTTCAAGCAATCACCACTTGATCAAAGTTGATACTTAAATAAAAATCAATAACTTACCATAAAGCTTACTTCTTTTAATAGAAAATTTATCTTGTTATAAAGATTAAACTTTTAGGAGAATCAAGCTTAAGAAAACATCATAGACAAGCATCAAGCACTCCATGAATCTTATGATCCACAAAAAGAGAGATTTCCCCTTACCTTTTTCCTTCTCTTCTTGAATGAAAATCCTAGTCTCTTGGCTTCCTAGCCTTACTTGATCACCACCTTAAAACCAAGATATGAACATAGCCAAAAATACCACAAATAAGATCCCTTTTTACCAAAGAGAAAAGAAGAACAAGAGAGGAAAGATTATTTCTTTCAAACCCTTGATAGTTATGAACCAAAGGAAGAAGAAAGATCAAAGCCTGGATCAAAGATCCTTTACCTTCACAAGCTTGGGTTCCTTCAAGACAAAAATAGAAAAACCCACTTTTAATCATATGAACAAAAAGATCATGAATCAAGAAGAAGATTTAATGGATTGAAAATAAAGAACCAACCTTGTAGCTTGAAGAATCAAGATCAAAGCTTAAGAGTTTGTATTCTTGAAAAATAAGAACACTTGATGATTGGATGAAGGCTAGTGTTTAGAGAGTGTATAAGGGAGATGCTCTACACTTGATTATTGTATAGAGAATCAAAAACAAGGTTGAAGATGGTGAAGAGCTTCCATCGAAATGGATGAAAAAGCTTAAGGAAGAAGAAGAAACTTAGAGAGAAGTTGGAGAATTGGCTTAAAGAGAGAGAAGTTGTCTTGCCAAATGAAATGAAATCCTCTCTTCCTCTTCCTATGATTCACGCCTACACACTCTCAAGGAGACTTGGAGATTAAATTTTTCTATGATCACCTTGCACTCCATGAAGTTAAGTGAAGGACAAATGAAATCCTTACAAGTGTTAGGCTATGATGTGTGGACCTAAAATGGAATTGTATCCAACTTTGAGTGAGATGAAATCCATATTATGCCATGTGATAAAGGGGGCAGCCAGCTTGAGGGAAAAGGAGAGGATAAGTTCAAAATCCAACTATGGTTAAAGCTTGGTTAAAAGAAACTAGACTAGGTTAAGTTTTAACTATGATTTGTGTAGTTTAATTAGATCAATGGTCAAGATGTTCTCTCCATCAAATGGAGTGCTTAATCAAGGGTCCAAATTGAACAAGAGGGTTGCATGGCTCTTTGGTAGTTTGGAGCAAAATTGAGGGCAAAAGTGAAGGGACAAAGTGGTCATTTCCTCTCTTGGTAATTAGTTATTTAGGCAAAGGGTAAAATGGTCTTTTCCCATGAGATGGAAATAGTAGAAAATTCTAAACTCTTCTCCTAGATTCCAGGCAGTCCAAGGCTGGTCAAGGAATGAGGAAAATAATTTTGCACTTGTAACCATGGTAAAAGGTAGATTACGGTAATAAAATACGGTAACTTTTTGCGTTTCATGCTTAAAACTATCTAAACTTTACCTATTGAAATATTTGACTCTCAAAAATCATATGATTAGTCAAGACCACGAAATTTATGTGCCAAAATGGTCTTGGTAGATAGGAATCAAGCTTAGAAGTAAAATGGTAATTTTTCGGTTTCACCTGGTAACACGTAAACTAGGGTTAAACCAATTTTTCTCTGAAAATTCTCAGAAAAATTTCTAAAAATCATAAATCTTATAAAAACACCGATGGTTACCCTTATGTTTGATTTTGATCATGTCCTAACTTTCTGGTATCCATCTGCTCTCCCGTTTACCCTATTCTTCATTCTACAGGGACCAAAACAGCAATTCTTAATTTACTATTCTAAAAATTCCCAAAATAATTCTCATAATTCTAAAATCCTCAAATATTGTAAAATCACTATTGGAATCCTCAAATCACTTTTATGACCGATATCCGTTGTATTTTGACGTCGAGCTTAAACTACTATTTTCTGAACTTAGGAAAACTTTATCTATGGAATTATATTTCCTAAAATATATTTTATACACCTTAATCACCTATCCATACATTAAAATATAATTAATATAGAAATCCCAAAAATACGGACGTTACAGACACAAATGACTATGCTTAAGAGAAAAATGACCTTTTTAAATCTAAGGATTGGGAAGCAATTTGGTTAATTGGTTTTAGAATTTAAACAATGAAGTTGGAAAATGTATTTTGTTAACAATACAAAGAGTAATTCAAGAGTATGAATGATAGTGAAAGAGCCATGGTGAATGAAAATAAGCACAAAGAGATGAGAACATCATAGCCAAGAGGAGGTTATGTGTGACGCCAAAAGAGATGAATATTACATAACCAAGAGAGAAGGTTATGTGTGATTGTTACAAGAGGTAACATAGAGAAGAGATGAATAATGTTACAAGTGGTAACATAGTGATGTGTATGTGATAATTACAAGAGAAACCAAAGTGAAAGTAATTGATTGTGATTGATTGCGTGTATATGCAATATGTAGTGGCATTTGCATAAAGAGAAAGAGATTTTCTTGGCTTTGCCAAGTGGTCATACCCAGAGAGGGTTGTGACGTGAGCTACAACCCAGAGAGGGGTTGAAAATAGGTATGGTTGGGCTACAATTGCCTACTGGGATTATCAAGGTTTCGAAAAATCTCAATGGCCGCGTGGTGACTCCCAGCTAGCCGAGATCGAGTAGAGCACCCGGCTTGGATAAATCTGACTGACTAACCTATTTATGATATGGTGTCACAGAGTGAAATTATATAATTGTCTTGGACTTTACGGTTTTGTTTAGCCTTGAACAAGTGTGACTTAAACATGCCTTTCCTGAATACTGTCTTGGACTTAAACACGGCTTTCCTAAACATTCTTTGGACCATGTTCATTTCGTTCGTCCCTCTACGTCCTCCCATTTGTTCTTTGGGCATTCTTTGGACCAAGTTCGTATCGTTCGTCCCTCTTCGTCCTCCCATTTGATCCTTTGGCATTCTTTGGACCAAGTTTGTCTCGTTCCTCCCTTTTCGTCCTCCCTTTGATCCTTGCGCATTCTTTGGGCGAAGTTCGTCTTGTTTGTCCCTCTACGTCCTCCCATTTGATATTTGGGCATTCTTTGGACCAAGTTCGTAACGTTCGTCCCTTTTCGTCCTGCCATTTGATCCTTGGGAATTCTTTGGACCAAGTTTGTCTCATTCATCCCTCTTCATCATCCATTTGATCCTTTGGCATTCTTTGGATCAAGTTCGTCTCGTTCGTCGCTCTTTGTCCTCCCATTTGATCCTTAGGCATTCTTTGGACGAAGTTCGTCTCGTTCATCCTCCCATTTGATCCTTGGGCATTCTTTGCACCAAGTTCATCTCGTTCGTCCCTTTTCGTCCTCCATTTGATCCTTTGGCATTCTTTGGATCAAGTTCGTCTCCTTCGTTCCTCTTCGTCCTCCCATTTGATCCTTTTGCATTCTTTGGACCAAGTTCGTGTTGTTCCTCCATTTTCGTCCTGCCATTTGATCCTTGGGCATTCTTTGGGCCAAGTTCGTGTTCTTTGTCCCTCTTTGTCCTCCCATTTGATCCTTGGGCATTCTTTGGACCATGTTCATCTCGTTTGTCCCAGTTCGTCTTCCCATTTGATCGTTTGGGCACTCTTTGGATGAAGTTTGTCTTGTTCGTCCCTCTTCGGTCTCCCATTTGATCCTTTGGGCATTCCTTGGACCAAGTTCGTATTGTTCCTCCAATCCTTGGGCATTCTTTGGACCAAGTTCATCTCGTTCGTCCCAGTTCGTCCTCCCATTTGATCCTTTGGGCATTCTTTGGGCGAAGTTCGTCTTTGGACCATGTTCGTCTCGTTTGTCCCTCTTCGTCCTCCATTTGATCCTTTGGCATTCTTTGGATCAAGTTAGTCTCCTTTGTCCCTCTTCGTCCCTTTTCGTCCTCCCATTTGATCCTTTGGCATTCTTTGGACCAAGTTCGTCTCGTTCGTCCCTTTCGTCCTGCCATTTGTTCCTTGGGCATTTTTTGGACCAAGTTTGTCTCGTTCGTCCCCCTACGTCCTCCCATTTGATATTTGCGCATTCTTTGGACCAAGTTCGTATCGTTCGTCCCTTTTCGTCCTGCCATTTGATCTTGGGCATTCTTTGGACCAAGTTTGTCTCATTCCTCCCTCTTCGTCCTCCCATTTAATCCTTTGACATTCTTTGGACCAAGTTGGTCTCGTTCGTTCCTTTTCGTCCTCCATTTGATCCTTTGGCATTCTTTGGCCCAAATTCGTCTCGTTCGTCCCACTACGTCCTCCCATTTGATCTTTGAGCATTCTTTGGACAATGTTCGTCTCGTTTGTCCCTCTTCGTCATCCATTTGATCCTTTGGCATTCTTTGGCCCAAGTTTGTCTCGTTCTTCCCTCTACGTCCTCCCATTTGATCTTTGGGCATTCTTTGGACCATGTTCGTCTCGTTTGTCCCTTTTCGTCCTCCATTTGATCCTTTGGCATTCTTTGGATCAAGTTCGTCTCTCTTCGTCCTCCATTTGATGCTTTGGCATTCTTTGGACCAGGTTCGTCTCCTTCGTCCTCTTCGTCCTCCCATTTGATCCTTTGGCATTCTTTGGACCAAGTTCGTCTCGTTCGTCCCTTTTCATCCTGCCATTTGTTCCTTGGGCATTCTTTGGACCATGTTCGTCTCATTCGTCCCTCTACATCCTCCCATTTGTTCTTTGGGCATCCGTTGGACCATGTTCGTATCATTCGTCCCTCTTCGTCCTCCCATTTGATCCTTTGGGCATTCTTTGGACCAAGTTTGTCTCATTCGTCCCTCTTCGTCATCCATTTGATCCTTTGGCATTCTTTGGACGAAGTTCATCTCGTTCGTCCCAATTCGTCCTCCCATTTGATCCTTTGGGCATTCTTTGGACCAAGTTTGTCTCGTTCGTCCCTTTTCGTCCTCCCATTTGATCCTTGGGCATCCTTTGGACCAAGTTCGTCTCGTTCGTCCCGCTACGTCCTCCCATTTGATATTTGGGCATTCTTTGGACCAAGTTCATATCGTTCGTCCCTTTTCGTCCTGCCATTTGATCCTTCGGCATTCTTTGGACCAAGTTCGTCTCATTCGTCCCTCTTCGTCATCCATTTGATCCTTTGGCATTCTTTGGAGGAAGTTCATCTCGTTCGTCCCAGTTCGTCCTCCCATTTGATCCTTTGGGCATTCTTTGGACCAAGTTTGTCTCGTTCGTCCCTCTTCGTCCTCCCATTGGATCCTTTGGGCATTCTTTGGACCAAGTTCCCATCGTTCGTCCCTCTTCGTCCTCCTATTCGAACCTTTGGACATTCTTTGGAGCAAGTTTGTTTCGTTCGTCCCTCTTCGTCCTCCCATTTGATCCTTTGGCATTCTTTGCACCATGTTTGTCTCGTTCCTCCCTTTTCGTCCTCCCATTTGTTCCTTGGGCATTCTTTGGACCAAGTTCATCTTGTTCGTCCCTCTACGTCCTCCCATTTGATATTTGGGCATTCTTTGGACCAAGTTCGTATCGTTCGTCCCTTTTCGTCCTGCCATTTGATCCTTGGGAATTCTTTGGACCCAGTTCGTCTCATTCATCCCTCTTCGTCATCCATTTGATCCTTTGGCATTCTTTGGATCAAGTTCTTCTCGTTCGTCCCTCTTTGTCCTCCCATTTGATCCTTGGGCATTCTTTGGAGGAAGTTCGTCTCATTCGTCCCAGTTCGTCCTCCCATTTGATCCTTGGGCATTCTTTGCACCAAGTTCATCTCGTTCGTCCCTTTTCGTCCTCCATTTGATCCTTTGGCATTCTTTGGATCAAGTTCGTCTCCTTCGTCTCTCTTCGTCCTCCCATTTGATCCTTTGGCATTCTTTGGACCAAGTTCGTATTGTTCCTCCATTTTCATCCTGCCATTTGTTCCTTGGGCATTCTTTGGAACATGTTCGTGTCCTTTGTCCCTCTTTGTCCTCCCATTTGATCCTTGGGCATTCTTTGGATCATGTTCATCTCGTTCGTCCCAGTTCGTCCTCCCATTTGATCGTTTGGGCATTCTTTGGATGAAGTTTGTCTTGTTCATCCCTCTTCGTCCTCCCATTTGATCCTTTGGGCATTCTTTGGATCAAGTTCGTATTGTTCCTCCAATCCTTGGGCATTCTTTGGACCAAGTTCATCTCGTTCGTCCCAGTTCGCCCTCCCATTTGATCCTTTGGGCATTCTTTGGGCGAAGTTCGTCTTTGGACCATGTTCATCTCGTTTGTCCCTCTTCGTCCTCCATTTGATCCTTTGGCATTCTTTGGATCAAGTTAGTCTCCTTCGTCCCTCTTCGTCCTCGCATTTGATCCTTTGGCATTCTTTGGACAAAGTTCGTCTCGTTCGTCCCTCTATGTCCTCCCATTTGATATTTGGGCATTCTTTGGACCAAGTTCGTATCGTTCGTCCCTTTTCCTCCTGCCATTCGATCCTTGGGCACTCTTTGGACCCAAGTTGGTCTTGTTCGTTCCTTTTCGTCCTCCATTTGATCCTTTGGCATTCTTTGGCCCAAGTTCGTCTCGTTCGTCCCACTACGTCCTCCCATTTGATCTTTGGGCATTCTTTGGACCATGTTTGTCTTGTTTGTCCCTCTTCGTCCTCCATTTGATCATTTGGCATTCTTTGGCCCAAGTTTGTCTCGTTCGACCCTCTACGTCCTCCCATTTGATCTTTGGGCATTCTTTGGACATCATCGTCTCGTTTGTCCCTCTTCCTCCTCCATTTGATCCTTTGGCATTCTTTGGATCAAGTTCGTCTCATTCGTCCCTCTTCATCCTCCCATTTGATCCTTTGGCATTCTTTGGACCAAGTTCGTCTCGTTCGTCCCTTTTCGTCCTGCCATTTGTTCCTTGCGCATTCTTTGGACCATGTTTGTATCGTTCGTCCCTCTACGTCCTCCCATTTGATATTTGGGCATTCTTTGGACCAAGTTCCTATCGTTCGTCGCTTTTCGTCCTGCCATTTGATCCTTGGGCATTGCTTGGGCCAAGTTCGTTTCATTCCTCCCTCTTCGTCCTCCCATTTGATCCTTTGACATTCTTTGGACCAAGTTGGTCTCGTTCGTTCCTTTTCGTCCTCCATTTGATCCTTTGGCCCAAGTTCGTCTCGTTCGTCCCACTACGTCCTCCCATTTGATCTTTGGGCATTCTTTCGACCATGTTCGTCTCGTTTGTCCCTTTTCGTCCTCCATTTGATCCTTTGGGCATTCTTTGGATGAAGTTTGTCTTCTTCGTCCCTCTTCGTCCTCCCATTTGATCCTTTAGGCATTCTTTGGACCAAGTTTGTCTCGTTCGTCCCTTTTCGTCCTGCCATTTGTTCCTTGGGCATTCTTTGGACCAAGTTCGTCTCGTTTGTCCCTCTACGTCCTCCCCTTTGTTCTTTGGGCATTCTTCGGACCAAGTTCGTATCGTTCGTCCCTTTTCATCCTGCCATTCAATCCTTGGGCATTCTTTGGACCAAGTTCTTCTCATTCGTCCCTGTTCGTCATCCATTTGATCCTTTGGCATTCTTTGGACCATGTTTGTCTCGTTCGTCCCGTTTCGTCCTCGCATTTGATCCTTGGGCATTCTTTGGACCAAGTTCGTCTCGTTCGTCCCTCTACGTCCTCCCGTTTGATATTTGGGCATTCTTTGGACCAAGTTCGTATCGTTCGTCCTTTTTCATCCTGCCATTCGATCCTTGGGCATTCTTTGGACCAAGTTCGTCTCATTCGTCCCTCTTCGTCATCCATTTGATCCTTTGGCATTCTTTGGACCAAGTTTGTCTCGTTCGCCCCTTTTCGTCCTCCCATTTGATACTTGGGCATTCTTTGGACCAAGTTCGTCTCGTTCGTCCCTCTAAGTCCTCTCATTTGATATTTGGGCATTCTTTGGACCATGTTCTTATCGTTCGTCCCTTTTTGTCCTGCCATTCGATCCTTGGGAATTCTTTGGACCAAGTTCGTCTCATTCGTCCCTCTTCGTCATCCATTTGATCCTCTGGCATTCTTTGGATCAAGTTCATCTCGTTCGTCCCTCTTTGTCCTCCCATTTGATCCTTGGGCATTCTTTGGACCAAGTTCATCTCATTCCTCCCTCTTCGTCCTCCCATTTGATCCTTTGACATTCTTTGGACCAAGTTGGTCTCGTTCGTTCCTTTTCGTCCTCCATTTGATCCTTTGGCATTCTTTGGCCCAAGTTCGTCTCGTTCGTCCCACTACGTCCTCCCATTTGATCTTTGGGCATTCTTTGGACCATGTTCGTCTCGTTTGTCCCTTTTCGTCCTCCATTTGATCTTTGGGCATTCTTTGGACCATGTTCGTCTTGTTTGTCCCTCTTCGTCCTCCATTTGATCATTTGGCATTCTTTGGCCCAAGTTTGTCTCGTTCGACCCTCTACGTCCTCCCATTTGATCTTTGGGCATTCTTTGGACATCATCGTCTCGTTTGTCCCTCTTCCTCCTCCATTTGATCCTTTGGCATTCTTTGGATCAAGTTCGTCTCATTCGTCCCTCTTCATCCTCCCATTTGATCCTTTGGCATTCTTTGGACCAAGTTCGTCTCGTTCGTCCCTTTTCGTCCTGCCATTTGTTCCTTGCGCATTCTTTGGACCATGTTTGTATCGTTCGTCCCTCTACGTCCTCCCATTTGATATTTGGGCATTCTTTGGACCAAGTTCCTATCGTTCGTCGCTTTTCGTCCTGCCATTTGATCCTTGGGCATTGCTTGGGCCAAGTTCGTTTCATTCCTCCCTCTTCGTCCTCCCATTTGATCCTTTGACATTCTTTGGACCAAGTTGGTCTCGTTCGTTCCTTTTCGTCCTCCATTTGATCCTTTGGCCCAAGTTCGTCTCGTTCGTCCCACTACGTCCTCCCATTTGATCTTTGGGCATTCTTTGGACCATGTTCGTCTCGTTTGTCCCTTTTCGTCCTCCATTTGATCCTTTGGGCATTCTTTGGATGAAGTTTGTCTTCTTCGTCCCTCTTCGTCCTCCCATTTGATCCTTTAGGCATTCTTTGGACCAAGTTTGTCTCGTTCGTCCCTTTTCGTCCTGCCATTTGTTCCTTGGGCATTCTTTGGACCAAGTTCGTCTCGTTTGTCCCTCTACGTCCTCCCCTTTGTTCTTTGGGCATTCTTTGGACCAAGTTCGTATCGTTCGTCCCTTTTCATCCTGCCATTCAATCCTTGGGCATTCTTTGGACCAAGTTCTTCTCATTCGTCCCTGTTCGTCATCCATTTGATCCTTTGGCATTCTTTGGACCATGTTTGTCTCGTTCGTCCCTTTTCGTCCTCCCATTTGATACTTGGGCATTCTTTGGACCAAGTTCGTCTCGTTCGTCCCTCTAAGTCCTCTCATTTGATATTTGGGCATTCTTTGGACCATGTTCTTATCGTTCGTCCCTTTTCGTCCTGCCATTCGATCCTTGGGAATTCTTTGGACCAAGTTCGTCTCATTCGTCCCTCTTCGTCATCCATTTGATCCTCTGGCATTCTTTGGATCAAGTTCATCTCGTTCGTCCCTCTTTGTCCTCCCATTTGATCCTTGGGCATTCTTTGGACCAAGTTCATCTCATTCCTCCCTCTTCGTCCTCCCATTTGATCCTTTGACATTCTTTGGACCAAGTTGGTCTCGTTCGTTCCTTTTCGTCCTCCATTTGATCCTTTGGCATTCTTTGGCCCAAGTTCGTCTCGTTCGTCCCACTACGTCCTCCCATTTGATCTTTGGGCATTCTTTGGACCATGTTCGTCTCGTTTGTCCCTTTTCGTCCTCCATTTGATCCTTTGGGCATTCTTTGGATGAAGTTTGTCTTGTTCGTCCCTCTTCGTCCTCCCATTTGATCCTTTAGTTATTCTTTGGACCAAGTTTGTCTCGTTCGTCGCTTTTCGTCCTGCCATTTGTTCCTTGGGCATTCTTTGGACCAAGTTCGTCTCGTTTGTCCCTCTATGTCCTCCCCTTTGTTCTTTGGGCATTCTTTGGACCAAGTTCGTATCGTTCGTCCCTTTTCATCCTGCCATTCGATCCTTGGGCATTCTTTGGACCAAGTTCTTCTCATTCGTCCCTGTTCGTCATCCATTTGAACCTTTGGCATTCTTTGGACCATGTTTGTCTCGTTCGTCCCTTTTCGTCCTCGCATTTGATCCTTGGGCATTCTTTGGACCAAGTTCGTCTCGTTCGTCCCTCTACGTCCTCTCATTTGATATTTGGGCATTCTTTGGACCAAGTTCTTTTCGTTCGTCCCTTTTCGTCCTGCCATTCGATCCATGGGAATTCTTTGGACCAAGTTCGTCTCATTCGTCCCTCTTCGTCATCCATTTGATCCTCTGGCATTCTTTGGATCAAGTTCGTCTCGTTCGTCCCTCTTTGTCCTCCTATTTGATCCTTGGGCATTCTTTGGACCAAGTTCATCTCAGTTCGTCCTCCCATTTGATTCTTTGGTCATTCTTTGGACGAAGTTCGTCTTGTTCGTCCCTCTTCGTCCTCCCATTTGATCTTTGGGCATTCTTTGGACCATGTTCGTCTCGTTTGTCCCTCTTCGTCCTCCATTTGATCCTTTCGCGTTCTTTAGCCCAAGTTTGTCTCGTTCGTCCCTGTACGTCCTCCCGTTTGATCTTTGGGCATTCTTTGGACCATGTTCGTCTCGTTTGTCCCTTTTCGTCCTCCATTTGATCCTTTGGCATTCTTTGGATCAAGTTCGTCTCCTTCGTCCCTCTTCGTCCTCCCATTTGATCCTTTGGCATTCTTTGGACTAAGTTCGTCTCGTTCGTCCCTCTACACCCTCCCATTTGTTCTATGGGCATTCTTTGGACCATTTATCGTATCGTTCATCCCTCTTCGTCCTCCCATTCGATCCTTTGGGCATTCTTTGGACCATGTTCCTATCGTTCGTCCCTCTTCGTCCTCCCATTTGATCCTTTGACATTCTTTGGACCAAGTTTGTCTCGTTCGTCCCTTTTCGTCCTCCCATTTGATCCTTGGGCATTCTTTGGACCAAGTTCGTCTCGTTCGTCCCTCTACGTCCTCCCATTTTGATATTTGGGTATTCTTTGGACCAAGTTCGTATCGTTCGTCCCTTTTCGTCCTGCCATTTGATCCTTCGGCTTTGTTTGGACCAACTTCGTCTCATTCGTCCCTCTTCGTCCTCCATTTGATCCTTTGGCATTCTTTGGATCAAGTTCGTCTCCTTCGTCCCTCTTCGTCCTCCCATTTGATCCTTTGGAATTCTTTGGACCAAGTTCGTCTCGTTCGTCCCTCTACGCCTTCCCATTTGTTCTTTGGGCATTCTTTGGACCATGTTCCTATCGTTCGTCCCTCTTCGTCCTCCATTTGATGCTTTGGCATTCTTTGGACCAAGTTCGTCTCCTTCGTCCTCTTCGTCCTCACATTTGATCCTTTGGCATTCTTTGGACCAAGTTCGTCTCGTTCGTCCCTTTTCATCCTGCCATTTGTTCCTTGGGCATTCTTTGGACCATGTTCGTCTCATTCGTTCCTCTACATCCTCCCATTTGTTCTTTGGGCATCCGTTGGACCATGTTCGTATCGTTCGTCCCTCTTCGTCCTCCCATTTGATCCTTTGGGCATTCTTTGGACCAAGTTTGTCTCATTCGTCCCTCTTCGTCATCCATTTGATCCTTTGGCATTCTTTGGACGAAGTTCATCTCGTTCGTCCCAATTCGTCCTCCCATTTGATCCTTTGGGCATTCTTTGGACCAAGTTTGTCTCGTTCGTCCCTTTTCGTCCTCCCATTTGATCCTTGGGCATTCTTTGGACCAAGTTCGTCTCGTTCGTCCCGCTACGTCCTCCCATTTGATATTTGGGCATTCTTTGGACCAAGTTCATATCGTTCGTCCCTTTTCGTCCTGCCATTTGATCCTTTGGCATTCTTTGGACCAAGTTCGTCTCATTCGTCCCTCTTCGTCATCCATTTGATCCTTTGGCATTCTTTGGACGAAGTTCATCTCGTTCGTCCCAGTTCGTCCTCCCATTTGATCCTTTGGGCATTCTTTGGACCAAGTTTGTCTCGTTCGTCCCTTTTCGTCCTCCCATTTGATCCTTGGGCATTCTTTGGACCAAGTTCGTCTCGTTCGTCCCGCTACGTCCTCCCATTTGATATTTGGGCATTCTTTGGACCAAGTTCATATCGTTCATCCCTTTTCGTCCTGCCATTTGATCCTTCGGCATTCTTTGGACCAAGTTCGTCTCATTCGTCCCTCTTCGTCATACATTTGATCCTTTGGTATTCTTTGGATCAAGTTCGTCTTGTTCGTCCCTCTTTTTCCTCCCATTTGATCGTTGGGCATTCTTTGGACGAAGTTCGTCTCGTTTGTCCTCCCATTTGATCCTTTGGGCATTCTTTGAACCAAGTTTGTAACACCCTTTCTCAAAAAAGGATATTACACCATAGTAACCAAATGTTTAGGGAAGCTTAGAAAATATTTAAGTAAAAGTTGATAATCCTTCTCTGAAAATGCGGGTAAATTTTTTCTTTTCCTTTAAAGAAGATGAGAAGGACGGGGAATAAATCCCTGTAAGATTTTCTCTTTGAAAATATTTCAAGTGTAAAGAGTATAATATAACTTAGTACTCAAAATTTGATCATCTCATTTATAAAAATTATTAGAGTTACATTAGAGTTTGTACAGTGGACTTCCGAGCCAGTCAAGTCTTTAGACCTCTACCGAAACTAAAAATATAAATACCAATTCTTCTTGGAATCCCTATCAATCTACACAGCATCCTCTTCAAATCCTTCATCTAAGAGCTAGCCCACGTCTTGGATAAATTATCTACTCGGTCATGCATCAACACAACATAAAGCGGCAAGGGTGAAACTATAAACAAAGTAATAAGACAAGTAGTTAAACAATCAAAGTACAATTATATATATATGTTACTTTGCACAACAAAACACACACATTAAGTCACAGAACAATCAAGACTTATAAACAAACATTGTTTCAGATAAATCTTACCTTTGTGCTGAAACCCTGCAAAACAATTCATTCACAATAATATATCACCAAAACCAAGTATTTTTATGCATGTCACTTCAATATCTCAAAAGTCACACCGGTGTAATGCTCCAAGGAGACTTCTCTTCCTCACTTCTTTTGAGTGATCGGCTGCGATAAACTTAATAGAATAATCAGGGAATCCTCTCTTTAGACCCCTGAGAATCACTTCGGTAATATCACATTTAAAATGAATACCAAACCATAAATAGATCTGCCAGTCAGATTTATCCAAGCCGGGTGTACGATTTGTCTCGGTTCAGGGGGATTCACCGCAAGACCATTGAGACTATCGAAACCTGGATAATCCCAGTAGACAATTGTAGTCCAACAGAATCTATTTTCAACCCCGTCTAGTGGGTTGTAAGCTCATCGTCTTTAATGCAAATGATATAATACTTCTCTTCATCGTTCCTCAAAAACCTCTTTCGTCTTACTGTAGCTCCAACTTTTGAAAAAAACTTTCTGGAATGACTCAATTATTTTGAAGAAATACTCTTGCTCTTATTTTATTGCGCATCAAGTTATTCTTCCGGCTATAACAATTCGTTTATGACTGCTCAAACCGCGGCAGAGCCGAACTGAGGTGAACAGCCCAACAGAGTGATTCGATATATGAACTTAATTTTATTAACTCATTTAAGAAGACCAAAGCGGGGCAGAGCCTCTCTGTATTTGATCAAGAAAGAAGGGAGTAACAGTAATTAAACTTACGTTCGTTTTTTATTCCAATAACGTCTGTTCTCTGTTTTTAAGTCAATCTTAGGTAATGGAATAATTACACAGCGGCTGAGCCGACTGCGATAATCAGTGTCCAACTTTTCTACAAATTTTGATATAAACTTTGATGAACGAAATAGAGCTAATCATTTTACCGGCTTACTTAATTTTGAAGATGAAAAGATCACACGACGGCAGAGCCATCTTTGGTGATCAGTACCTGTTTTAAAATCGATCTACTATACTAAGTGAACGTAATTCAATTACTACTCTTTGGAAGTATTTAAGCACTGATTATCTTCCAGGAAAAAGGCCCGTTGGAAGCCTATCTCACTAATTTCCACTGTCTTAAACATTGGAAATTAAACTGAGTTCATTGCATATATAAACAGATTGGATACCCACTCGATATTTCCAACAAATAACATAACAGTAGAATTCACCGAGAATCCATTATTGTTACATTAATTTCTGAAAGATGCTATAACAGTAGAATTCACCAAGAATCCATTACTGACACACTTTTATCCGACAGATGCTATAACAGTAGAATTCACCGAGAATCCATTACTGTTATACTCTTTTATCCAACCCAATCTATTTATATATACGGTATTAATAAATCACTTCATTCCCAGATTATCTTAGGCACGTATATCCCTGGTCCCTAGTGTTAAGATTTTTAAATAGCGTATTAATACAGATCCCAGGCTAGAAAGAGACGGACTTTATAAAAGCCCCTTCAAAGGTCTCTTTCCTTTCTAGACAGATCCATACTAATAAACCAATCAAATCTTAACCATCACCTTTGACCATATACATGTTAGATAATATTAGGGTTTTTCACAAAGAATAAAACGTATTTTCTTTACGGTAAAATCATATTTGCGGTAAACTAAAATTCGCCATTATAACGGTATGTTTACTAAACTCAAAATTAATTTTGCCATTCCAACCTTACTCCCACGAAAATATTAAGAAGATTTGGGCATTATAACCCCACAACAATTGAAAAACAAAGACAAGCACTTTTCAAGCCATATAAACACCAAAAAGCACTCAAGCACACAACACTCAAGATCAAACACAAACTTCTCAAATTATTTTGCAAGAGGTTCCCCCTACCTTTCACTAAAAATGGATGAAGAACAAAGCTTGAAGATCAAGAACATCAAGCAAGAACACCAAGAACTTCAAAGAGGAAAATAAGAGTTTTGCTTGAAAAACACAAAGCTCTTTGATGTGGGATGTTTTTATGAATCAAAGTGGGTATAAACAAAGGAAGAGGGGGCGGGTTTCTTGAAGCCAAAAGTGGGAAGAACAAAGCTTTGAAGATCAAGCTTGAACTCATGAACAAAGAGAGAAAAAAGGCTAGGATTTCAAAGGGAGAAAGAAAGGATTTTGCTTTGTTAACACAAAGACTTTGGTGTGAGATTTATGAAGAGTGGAGGAGGGTATTTATAGGAGAAGTGGGCAGCCAAGGGGTTGGTTTAAAGGAATCATGGTTGGCTTAAAACATAACCTTGGTTAGGTTTTTAAAAATAAACCAAAACATTTATCTAATTCCTAATTGGCCTAAACCATTTCACAAGGATTGAATCCAAGTGAAAAATCATCATCCAAGGGCTCATGGGGGAGGAGAGGGGCGGCCAAAGAGGGAGGACAAGGATGGGAGAGTTTTGTGTGAGTGATGTAAGCCATGACTCCTAAAACACACATTTATCTATTTAATTTTAATCAATCATTTCCTAATAGGTTTAAAACCATGACTCATGGTGTGACTCACCAAAGAAAGACTTAGGGAGCAAGGAAAGCTTTATGACTCATGGAGAGGAAGGAAGAAGGAAGCTTGGTTCATGATGTAAGCCATGACTACCAAATTACTCATTTAACAAATTAGTTTTAATCAAGCTTTTCCCAATTGGCTTAAAATCATGACTTATTGACCCAAATGCATCTAGTCCTCTTTATGGCATGGTGGTGAGGCGGTTTTGAGGCTGCAAGAAGGAGGGAATGAAGTTACATCTTTGCCCTTATGGTTTTCAAGTGAAAAGGATACAAATCAAGGACAAAAGTGACTTTTCACTAATCAAAAATTCCTAAAACGAATTTAAAGGTTGAGAACTGATAAGAAACCTTGAAACATTATGTACTAGCCCTAATAGCTTCATGGAAGAGTTTCTGGAATTTTACGGTAAGCGTAAACTATGCGTTTAGCTTTAAAACAGAAAAACAGACGCGCCGTAAGTGAAAAACATACATTTTTCAGAAAATTCCCAGATAATTCTCAAAAATCACAAATTTAATTTAAACACCAATGGTCCCTTTTGAAAATTGATTTTGAGCTCTCACTGATCAATATAAATCCATTTCGGTTTAAAAACGCTTACTTTGCGTACTAAACGGAGTTTCGAAAAAGTGACTTTTGATCTGTCTTTCAGAAAATTCCAAAATAATTTCCATAAATCCTAAAAAATGAAAAAACACGTTCTGGCTATTTAAAATCTTTAGCTGACTATAACTTGAGCTCTGAATCAGTCTATCAGCTCAAGCGATTTATTATTTGGACCAAAACAGAACTTTTAAATTATTTTACTTCTAAAAATTCTAGAAAAATTTCAGAAAATCTAAAATATTAGAAAAATCAACTTTCGTGAAGGAAGTTTATTTATTGAAATCATATGCTGTTTTTAACCTATTTAAAACTTCTTTCGTCAGTTAGACGTACTGCTTTCTGTAAAAAGATCTGTTATCGATTGTAAAACTACCGTTTCAGAAGTATTCCGGAATATGTGTATTTTATTCCTAATTTTAAGCTAAAAACAAATCACAAAACACTTATGGCACAAGAATTCATATAAGCCAGAAAAAGTACAGTTTACAACAAGAAACGGACGTTGGATCTAAACCTGACGGAAGCTGTGAATTGATCGTTTTCAGAAGTAATCTTAAACTTGCGTATTTAAATCCTATTTTTAAACTAAAAATGAATCACAAAACATTTATATTGCACAAATTCATATAAGACAGATATTAGACGGAAAACAGAAGTCTATATAGGACTTTAACTGTCTTACCGTTTTAACTATAATACCAAACAACTTATGATTTCTATACAATCTAAAGTATACTAGATCTTAAGGACTATATCTTAACTATGTCTCCATTTTCGGTATTTATCCATTTCTTAACTAACAGAATACAGAGTTTCTCTTAAAGGGACTAAAAACTGTAATTCCCTTATATTGTTATCTAAAATTCCAAACTTTGTTTCTAAAACTTTTATATATCCCTAAACTATTTATCCTCAAATACTTTCCACGGTATGAATTTTCCATATTCATTATCAACTTATTCTGACTGTCAAGAATGTCCGTAAATTTACTGTTTGACATTTACATCAGCTCTAAACCATTATATTTTATCTGAAAATCTTAAGGATTGTTCTAATCTTCTAAAATTTATACTCTGTCTCATAGAGTGAAATTTTAGGAAGTTACAAAGTTCGTCCCGTTCGTCCCTCTTCGTCCTCCCATTTGATCCTTTGACATTCTTTGGACAAAGTTGGTCTCGTTCGTTCCTTTTCGTCCTCCATTTGATCCTTTGGCATTCTTTGGCCCAAGTTTGTCTCATTCGTCCCTCTACGTCCTCCCATTTGATCTTTGGGCATTCTTTGGACCATGTTCGTCTCGTTTGTCCCTCTTTGTCCTCCATTTGATCCTTTGGCATTCTTTGGATCAAGTTTGTCTCCTTCGTCCCTCTTCGTCCTCCCATTTGATCCTTTGGCATTCTTTGGACCAAGTTCGTCTCGTTCGTCCCTTTTCGTCCTGCCATTTGTTCCATGGGCATTCTTTGGACCATGTTCGTCTCGTTCGTCCCTCTACGTCCTCCCATTTCTTCTTTGGGCATTCTTTGGACCAAGTTCGTCTCGTTCGTCCCTCTTCGTCCTCCCATTTGATCCTTTGGGCATTCTTTGAACCAAGTTTGTCTCGTTCATCCCTTTTCGTCCTCCCATTTGATCCTTGCGCATTCTTTGGGCCAAGTTTGTCTTGTTCGTCCCTCTACGTCCTCCCATTTGATATTTGGGCATTCCTTGGACCAAGTTCGTATCGTTCCTCCCTTTTCGTCCTGCCATTTGATATTTGGGCATTCTTTGGACCAAGTTCGTCTCATTCATCCCTCTTCGTCATCCATTTGATCCTTTGGCATTCTTTGGATCAAGTTCGTCTCGTTCGTCCCTCTTTGTCCTCCCATTTGATCCTTGGGCATTCTTTGGACGAAGTTCATCTCGTTCGTCCCAGTTCGTCCTCCCATTTGATCCTTGGGCATTCTTTGCACCAAGTTCGTCTCGTTCGTCCCTTTTCGTCCTCCATTTGATCCTTTGGCATTCTTTGGATCAATTTCGTCTCCGTTATCCCTCTTCGTCCTCCCATTTGATCCTTTGGCATTCTTTGGATCAAGTTCGTCTCCGTCGTCCCTCTTCGTCCTCCCATTTGATCCTTGGGCATTCTTTGGACCAAGTTCGTATTGTTCCTCCATTTTCGTCCTGCCATTTGATCCTTGGGCATTCTTTGGGCCAAGTTCGTCTCGTTTTTCCCTCTTTGTCCTCCCATTTGATCCTTGGGCATTCTTTGGACCATGTTGCTCTCGTTCGTCCCAGTTCGTCCTCCCATTTGATCGTTTGGGCATTCTTTGGATGAAGTTTGTCTTGTTCGTCCCTCTTCGTCCTCCCATTTGATCCTTTAGGCATTCTTTGGACCAAGTTTGTCTCGTTCATCCCATTTCGTCCTCCCATTTGATCCTTGCGCATTCTTTTGGCCAAGTTCGTCTTGTTCGTCCCTCTACGTCCTCCCATTTGATATTTGGGCATTCTTTGGACCAAGTTCGTATTGTTCCTCCCTTTTCGTCTTGCCATTTGATCCTTTGGCATTCTTTGGACCATGTTCGTATTGTTCCTCCAATCCTTTGGGCATTCTTTGGACCAAGTTCATCTTTGGACCATGTTCGTCTCATTTGTCCCTCTTCGTCCTCTATTTGATCTGTTGGAATTCTTTGGATCAAGTTCGTCCCCTTCATCCCTCTTCGTCCCTCTTCGTCCTCCCATTTGATCCTTTGGCATTCTTTGGACCAAGTTCGTCTCCTTCGTCCCTTTTTGTCCTGCCACTTGTTCCTTGGGCATTCTTTGGACCATGATCGTCTCGTATGTCCCTCTACGTCCTCCCATTTGATATTTGGGCATTCTTTGGACCAAGTTCATATCGTTCGTCCCTTTTCGTCCTGCCATTTGATCCTTGGGCATTCTTTGGACCAAGTTCATCTCATTTGTCCCTCTTAGTCCTCCCATTTGATCCTTTGACTTTCTTTGGACCAAGTTGGTCTCGTTCGTTCCTTTTCGTCCTCCATTTGATCCTTTGGCATTCTTTGGCCCAAGTTCGCCTCGGTTGTCCCACTACGTCCTCCCATTTGATCTTTGGGCATTCTTTGGACCATGTTCGTCTCGTTTGTCCCTCTTCGTCCTACATTTGATCCTTTGGCATTCTTTGGATCAAGTTCGTCTCCTTCGTCCCTCTTCGTCCTCCCATTTGTCCCTTTGGCATTCTTTGGACCAAGTTCATCTCGTTCGTCACTCTACGTCCTCCCATTTGTTCTTTGGGCATTCTTTGGACCAAGTTCGTATCGTTCGTCCCACTTCGTCCTCCCATTCGATCCTTTGGACATTCTTTGGACCAAGTTTGTTTCGTTCGTCCCTCTTCGTCCTCCCATTTGATCCTTTGGCATTCTTTGGACCATGTTTGTCTCGTTCGTCCCTTTTCGTCCTCTTGTTTGATCCTTGGGCATTCTTTAGACCAAGTTCGTCTCGTTCGTCCCTCTACGTCCTCCCATTTGATATTTGTGCATTCTTTGGACCAAGTTCGCATCGTTCGTCCCTTTTCGTCCTCCCATTTGATCCTTCGGCATTCTTTGGACCAAGTTCGTCTCATTCGTCCCTCTTCATCATGCATTTGATCCTTTGGCATTCTTTGGATCAAGTTCGTCTCATTCGTCCTCCCATTTGATCCTATGGGCATTCTTCGGACCAAGTTCGTCTCGTTCGTCCCTCTTCGTCCTCCCATTTGATCCTTTGACATTCTTTGGACAAAGTTGGTCTCGTTCGTTTGTTTTCGTCCTCCATCTTTGGCATTCTTTGGCCCAAGTTTGTCTCGTTCGTCCCTCTACGTCAGCCCATTTGATCTTTGGGCATTCCTTGGACCATGTTCGTCTCGTTTGTCCCTCTTCGTCCTCCATTTGATCCTTTGGCATTCTTTGGAGCAAGTTCGTCTCCATCGTCCCTCTTAGTTTTCCCATTTGATCCTTTGGCATTCTTTGGACCAAGTTCGTCTCGTTCGTCCTGCTATTTGTTCCTTGGGCATTCTTTGGACCATGTTCGTCTCGTTCGTCCCTCTACGTCCTCCCATTTTTTCTTTGGGCATTCTTTGGACCAAGTTCGTATCGTACGTTCCTCTTCGTCCTCCCATTTGATCCTTGGGCATTCTTTGGACCAAGTTTGTCTCGTTCGTCCCTCTTCGTCCTCCCATTTGATCCTTGCGCATTCTTTGGTCCAAGTTCGTCTTGTTCGTCCCTGTACGTCCTTCCATTTGATATTTGGGCATTCTTTGGACCAAGTTCGTATCATTCCTCCCTTTTCGTCCGGCCATTTGATCCTTGGGCATTTTCTGGACCAAGTTCGTCTTATTCATCCCTCTTCGTCATCCAGTTGATCCTTTGGCATTCTTTGGATCAAGTTCATCTCGTTTGTTCCTCTTGGTCCTCCCAGTTGATCCTTGGGCATTCTTTGGACTATGTTCATCTCGTTCGTCCCAGTTCGTCCTCCCATTTGATCGTTTGGGCATTCTTTGGATGAAGTTTGTCTTGTTCGTCCCTCTTTGTCCTCCCATTTGATCCTTTGGGCATTCTTTGGACCAAGTTCGTATAGTTCCTCCAATCCTTGGGCATTCTTTGGACCAAGTTCATCTCGTTCGTCCCAGTTCGTCTTCCCTTTTGATCCTTTGGGCATTCTTTGGACGAAGTTCGTCTTTGGACCATGTTCGTCTCGTTTGTCCCTCTTCGTCCTCCATTTGATCCTTTGGCATTCTTTGGATCAAGTTCGTCTCCTTCGTCCCTCTTCGTCGCTATTCGTCCTCCCATTTGATCCTTTGGCATTCTTTGGACCAAGTTCGTCTCGTTCGTCCCTTTTCGTCCTCCCATTTGATCCTTTGGCATTCTTTGGACCAAGTTTGTCTCGTTCATCCCTTTTCTTCCTCCCATTTTATCCATGCACATTCTTTGGGCCAAGTTCGTCTTGTTCGTCCCTCAACGTCCTCCCATTTGATATTTGCGCATTCTTTGGACCAAGTTCGTATCGTTCCTCCCTTTTCGCCCTGCCATTTGATCCTTGGGCATTCTTTGGACCAAGTTCGTCTCATTCATCCCTCTACGTCATCCATTTGATCCTTTGGCATTCTTTGGATCAAGTTCGTCTCGTTCGTCCCTCTTTGTCCTCCCATTTGATCCTTGGGCATTCTTTGGACGAAGTTCATGTCGTTCGTCCCAGTTCATCCTCCCATTTGATCCTTGGGCATTCTTTGCACCAAGTTCGTCTCGTTCGTCCCTTTTCGTCCTCCCTTTTATCCTCTGGCATTCTTTGGATCAAGTTTGTCTCCGTCGTCCCTCTTCGTCCTCCCATTTGATCCTTTGGCATTCTTTGGACCAAGTTCGTATTGTTCCTCCATTTTCGTCTAGACATTCGATCCTTGGGCATTCTTTGGGCCAAGTTCGTATCGTTTGTGCCTCTTTCTTTGTCCTCCCATTTGATCCTTGGGCAATCTTTGGACCATGTTCATCTCGTTCGTCCCGGTTCGTCCTCCCATTTGATCGTTTCGGCATTCTTTGGATGAGGTTTGTCTTGTTCGTCCCTCGTCGTCCTCCCATTTGATCCTTTGGGCATTCTTTGGACCAAGTTTGTCTCGTTCATCCCTTTTCGTCCTCCCATTTGATCCTTGCGCATTCTTTGGGCCAAGTTCGTCTTGTTCGTCCCTCTACGTCCTCCCATTTGATATTTGGGCATTCTTTGGACCAAGTTCGTATCGTTTCTCCCTTTTCGTCCTGCCATTTGATCCTTGGGCATTCTTTGGACCAAGTTCGTCTCATTCGTCCCTCTTCGTCCTCCCATTTGTTCCTTTGACATTCTTTGGACCAAGTTTGTCTCGTTCGTTCCTTTTCGTCCTCCATTTGATCCTTTGGCATTCTTTGGACCAAGTTCGTCTTTGGACCATGTTCGTCTCGTTTGTCCCTCTTCGTCCTCCATTTGATCCCTTGGCATTCTTTGGATCAAGTTCGTCCCCTTCGTCCCTCTTCGTCCTCCCATTTGATCCCTTGGCATTCTTTGGACCAAGTTCGTCTCGTTCGTCTCGTTCGTCCCTTTTCGTCCTGCCATTTGTTCCTTGGGTATTCTTTGGACCATGTTCGTCTCGTTCGTCCCTCTACGTCCTCCCATTTGATATTTGGGCATTCTTTGGACCAAGTTCGTATCGTTCGTCCCTTTTCGTCTTGCCATTTGATCCTTGGGCATTCTTTGGACCAAGTTCGTCTCATTCGTCCCTCTTCGTCCTCCCATTTGTTCCTTTGACATTCTTTGGACCATGTTTGTCTCGTTCGTTCCTTTTCGTCCTCCATTTGATCCTTTGGTATTCGTTGGCCCAAGTTCATCTCGTTCGTCCAACTACTTCCTCCCATTTGATCTTTGGGCATTCTTTGGACCATGTTCGTCTCGTTTGTCCCTCTTCGTCCTCCATTTGATCCTTTGGCATTCTTTGGCCCAAGTTTGTCTCGTTCGTCCCTCGACGTCCTCCCATTTGATCTTTGGGCATTCTTTGGACCATGTTCGTCTCGTTTGTCCCACTTCGTCCTCCATTTGATCCTTTGGAATTCTTTGGATCAAGTTGGTCTCCTTCGTCCCTCTTCGTCCTGCCATTTGATCATTTGGCATTCTTTGGACCAAGTTCGTCTCGTTCGTCCGTTTTCGTCCTACCATTTGTTCTTTGGGCATTCTTTGGACGAAGTTCGTCTCGTTCGTCCCTCTACGTCCTCCCATTTGTTCTTTGGGCATTCTTTGGACCAAGTTCATATCGTTCCTCCCTCTTCGTCCTCCCATTCGATCCTTTGGACATTCTTTGGACCAAGTTTCTTTCGTTCGTCCCTCTTCGTCCTCCCATTTGATCCTTTGGCATTCTTTGGACCATGTCTGTCTCGTTCGTCCCTTTTTGTCCTCCCGTTTGATCCTTGGGCATTCTTTAGACCAACTTCGTCTCGTTCGTCCCTCTACGTCTTCTCATTTGATATTTGGGCATTCTTTTGACCAAGTTTGTATCGTTCGTCCCTCTTCGGGCTGCCATTCGATCCTTGGGCATTCTTTGGACCAAGTTCGTCTCATTCGTCCCTCTTCGTCATCCATTTGATCCTTTGGCATTCTTTGGACCAAGTTTGTCTCGTTCGTCCCTTTTCGTGCTCCTATTTGATCCTTGGGCATTATTTGGAGCAATTTCGTCTCGTTCGTCCCTCTACGTCCTCCCATTTGATATTTGGGCATTCTTTGGACCAAGTTCGTATCGTTCGTCCCTTTTCGTCCTGCCATTTGATCCTTCGGCATTCTTTGGACCAAGTTCGTCTCATTCGTCCCTCTTTGTCATCCTTTTGATCCTTTGGCATTCTTTGGACCAAGTTCGTCTCGTTCGTCCCTATTCGTCCTCCCATTTGATCCTTGGGCATTCTTTGGACCAAGTTTGTCTCGTTCGTCCCTCTTCGTCCTCCCATTTGATCCTTGCGCATTCTTTGGTCCAAGTTGGTCTTGTTCGTCCCTCTATGTCCTCCCATTTGATATTTGGGCATTCTTTGGATCAAGTTCGTATCGTTCCTCCCTTTTCGTCCTGCCATTTGACCCTTGGGCATTCTTTGTACCAATTCGTCTCATTCATCCCTCTTCATCATCCAGTTGATCCTTTGACATTCTTTGGATCAAGTTCGTTTCGTTCGTCCCTCTTTGTCCTCCCATTTGATCCTTCGGCATTCTTTGGGCCAAGTTCATCTCGTTTGTCCCTCTTTGTCCTCCCATTTGATCCTTGGGCATTCTTTGGACCATGTTCATCTCGTTCGTCCCAGTTCGTCCTCCCATTTGATCATTTGGGCATTCTTTGGATGAAGTTTATCTTGTTCGTCCCTCTTCGTCCTCCCATTTGATCCTTTGGGCATTCTTTGGACCAAGTTCGTATTGTTCCTCCAATCCTTGGGCATTCTTTGGACCAAGTGCATCTTGTTCGTCCCAGTTCGTCTTCCCTTTTGATCCTTTGGGCATTCTTTGGACGAAGTTCGTCTATGGACCATGTTCGTCTCGTTTGTCCCTCTTCGTCCTCCATTTGATCCTTTGGCATTCTTTGGAACAAGTTCGTCTCCTTCGTCCCTCTTCGTCCTCCCATTTGATCCTTTGGGCATTCTTTGGACCAAGTTCGTATAGTTCCTCCAATCCTTGGGCATTCTTTGGACCAAGTTCATCTCGTTCGTCCCAGTTCGTCTTCCCTTTTGATCCTTTGGGCATTCTTTGGACGAAGTTCGTCTTTGGACCATGTTCGTCTCGTTTGTCCCTCTTCGTCCTCCATTTGATCCTTTGGCATTCTTTGGATCAAGTTCGTCTCCTTCGTCCCTCTTCGTCGCTATTCGTCCTCCCATTTGATCCTTTGGCATTCTTTGGACCAAGTTCGTCTCGTTCGTCCCTTTTCGTCCTCCCATTTGATCCTTTGGCATTCTTTGGACCAAGTTTGTCTCGTTCATCCCTTTTCTTCCTCCCATTTTATCCATGCACATTCTTTGGGCCAAGTTCGTCTTGTTCGTCCCTCAACGTCCTCCCATTTGATATTTGCGCATTCTTTGGACCAAGTTCGTATCGTTCCTCCCTTTTCGCCCTGCCATTTGATCCTTGGGCATTCTTTGGACCAAGTTCGTCTCATTCATCCCTCTACGTCATCCATTTGATCCTTTGGCATTCTTTGGATCAAGTTCGTCTCGTTCGTCCCTCTTTGTCCTCCCATTTGATCCTTGGGCATTCTTTGGACGAAGTTCATGTCGTTCGTCCCAGTTCATCCTCCCATTTGATCCTTGGGCATTCTTTGCACCAAGTTCGTCTCGTTCGTCCCTTTTCGTCCTCCCTTTTATCCTCTGGCATTCTTTGGATCAAGTTTGTCTCCGTCGTCCCTCTTCGTCCTCCCATTTGATCCTTTGGCATTCTTTGGACCAAGTTCGTATTGTTCCTCCATTTTCGTCTAGACATTCGATCCTTGGGCATTCTTTGGGCCAAGTTCGTATCGTTTGTGCCTCTTTCTTTGTCCTCCCATTTGATCCTTGGGCAATCTTTGGACCATGTTCATCTCGTTCGTCCCGGTTCGTCCTCCCATTTGATCGTTTCGGCATTCTTTGGATGAGGTTTGTCTTGTTCGTCCCTCGTCGTCCTCCCATTTGATCCTTTGGGCATTCTTTGGACCAAGTTTGTCTCGTTCATCCCTTTTCGTCCTCCCATTTGATCCTTGCGCATTCTTTGGGCCAAGTTCGTCTTGTTCGTCCCTCTACGTCCTCCCATTTGATATTTGGGCATTCTTTGGACCAAGTTCGTATCGTTTCTCCCTTTTCGTCCTGCCATTTGATCCTTGGGCATTCTTTGGACCAAGTTCGTCTCATTCGTCCCTCTTCGTCCTCCCATTTGTTCCTTTGACATTCTTTGGACCAAGTTTGTCTCGTTCGTTCCTTTTCGTCCTCCATTTGATCCTTTGGCATTCTTTGGACCAAGTTCGTCTTTGGACCATGTTCGTCTCGTTTGTCCCTCTTCGTCCTCCATTTGATCCCTTGGCATTCTTTGGATCAAGTTCGTCCCCTTCGTCCCTCTTCGTCCTCCCATTTGATCCCTTGGCATTCTTTGGACCAAGTTCGTCTCGTTCGTCTCGTTCGTCCCTTTTCGTCCTGCCATTTGTTCCTTGGGTATTCTTTGGACCATGTTCGTCTCGTTCGTCCCTCTACGTCCTCCCATTTGATATTTGGGCATTCTTTGGACCAAGTTCGTATCGTTCGTCCCTTTTCGTCTTGCCATTTGATCCTTGGGCATTCTTTGGACCAAGTTCGTCTCATTCGTCCCTCTTCGTCCTCCCATTTGTTCCTTTGACATTCTTTGGACCATGTTTGTCTCGTTCGTTCCTTTTCGTCCTCCATTTGATCCTTTGGTATTCGTTGGCCCAAGTTCATCTCGTTCGTCCAACTACTTCCTCCCATTTGATCTTTGGGCATTCTTTGGACCATGTTCGTCTCGTTTGTCCCTCTTCGTCCTCCATTTGATCCTTTGGCATTCTTTGGCCCAAGTTTGTCTCGTTCGTCCCTCGACGTCCTCCCATTTGATCTTTGGGCATTCTTTGGACCATGTTCGTCTCGTTTGTCCCACTTCGTCCTCCATTTGATCCTTTGGAATTCTTTGGATCAAGTTGGTCTCCTTCGTCCCTCTTCGTCCTGCCATTTGATCATTTGGCATTCTTTGGACCAAGTTCGTCTCGTTCGTCCGTTTTCGTCCTACCATTTGTTCTTTGGGCATTCTTTGGACGAAGTTCGTCTCGTTCGTCCCTCTACGTCCTCCCATTTGTTCTTTGGGCATTCTTTGGACCAAGTTCATATCGTTCCTCCCTCTTCGTCCTCCCATTCGATCCTTTGGACATTCTTTGGACCAAGTTTCTTTCGTTCGTCCCTCTTCGTCCTCCCATTTGATCCTTTGGCATTCTTTGGACCATGTCTGTCTCGTTCGTCCCTTTTTGTCCTCCCGTTTGATCCTTGGGCATTCTTTAGACCAACTTCGTCTCGTTCGTCCCTCTACGTCTTCTCATTTGATATTTGGGCATTCTTTTGACCAAGTTTGTATCGTTCGTCCCTCTTCGGGCTGCCATTCGATCCTTGGGCATTCTTTGGACCAAGTTCGTCTCATTCGTCCCTCTTCGTCATCCATTTGATCCTTTGGCATTCTTTGGACCAAGTTTGTCTCGTTCGTCCCTTTTCGTGCTCCTATTTGATCCTTGGGCATTATTTGGAGCAATTTCGTCTCGTTCGTCCCTCTACGTCCTCCCATTTGATATTTGGGCATTCTTTGGACCAAGTTCGTATCGTTCGTCCCTTTTCGTCCTGCCATTTGATCCTTCGGCATTCTTTGGACCAAGTTCGTCTCATTCGTCCCTCTTTGTCATCCTTTTGATCCTTTGGCATTCTTTGGACCAAGTTCGTCTCGTTCGTCCCTATTCGTCCTCCCATTTGATCCTTGGGCATTCTTTGGACCAAGTTTGTCTCGTTCGTCCCTCTTCGTCCTCCCATTTGATCCTTGCGCATTCTTTGGTCCAAGTTGGTCTTGTTCGTCCCTCTATGTCCTCCCATTTGATATTTGGGCATTCTTTGGATCAAGTTCGTATCGTTCCTCCCTTTTCGTCCTGCCATTTGACCCTTGGGCATTCTTTGTACCAATTCGTCTCATTCATCCCTCTTCATCATCCAGTTGATCCTTTGACATTCTTTGGATCAAGTTCGTTTCGTTCGTCCCTCTTTGTCCTCCCATTTGATCCTTCGGCATTCTTTGGGCCAAGTTCATCTCGTTTGTCCCTCTTTGTCCTCCCATTTGATCCTTGGGCATTCTTTGGACCATGTTCATCTCGTTCGTCCCAGTTCGTCCTCCCATTTGATCATTTGGGCATTCTTTGGATGAAGTTTATCTTGTTCGTCCCTCTTCGTCCTCCCATTTGATCCTTTGGGCATTCTTTGGACCAAGTTCGTATTGTTCCTCCAATCCTTGGGCATTCTTTGGACCAAGTGCATCTTGTTCGTCCCAGTTCGTCTTCCCTTTTGATCCTTTGGGCATTCTTTGGACGAAGTTCGTCTATGGACCATGTTCGTCTCGTTTGTCCCTCTTCGTCCTCCATTTGATCCTTTGGCATTCTTTGGAACAAGTTCGTCTCCTTCGTCCCTCTTCGTCCTCCCATTTGATCCTTTGGGCATTCTTTGGACCAAGTTCGTATAGTTCCTCCAATCCTTGGGCATTCTTTGGACCAAGTTCATCTCGTTCGTCCCAGTTCGTCTTCCCTTTTGATCCTTTGGGCATTCTTTGGACGAAGTTCGTCTTTGGACCATGTTCGTCTCGTTTGTCCCTCTTCGTCCTCCATTTGATCCTTTGGCATTCTTTGGATCAAGTTCGTCTCCTTCGTCCCTCTTCGTCGCTATTCGTCCTCCCATTTGATCCTTTGGCATTCTTTGGACCAAGTTCGTCTCGTTCGTCCCTTTTCGTCCTCCCATTTGATCCTTTGGCATTCTTTGGACCAAGTTTGTCTCGTTCATCCCTTTTCTTCCTCCCATTTTATCCATGCACATTCTTTGGGCCAAGTTCGTCTTGTTCGTCCCTCAACGTCCTCCCATTTGATATTTGCGCATTCTTTGGACCAAGTTCGTATCGTTCCTCCCTTTTCGCCCTGCCATTTGATCCTTGGGCATTCTTTGGACCAAGTTCGTCTCATTCATCCCTCTACGTCATCCATTTGATCCTTTGGCATTCTTTGGATCAAGTTCGTCTCGTTCGTCCCTCTTTGTCCTCCCATTTGATCCTTGGGCATTCTTTGGACGAAGTTCATGTCGTTCGTCCCAGTTCATCCTCCCATTTGATCCTTGGGCATTCTTTGCACCAAGTTCGTCTCGTTCGTCCCTTTTCGTCCTCCCTTTTATCCTCTGGCATTCTTTGGATCAAGTTTGTCTCCGTCGTCCCTCTTCGTCCTCCCATTTGATCCTTTGGCATTCTTTGGACCAAGTTCGTATTGTTCCTCCATTTTCGTCTAGACATTCGATCCTTGGGCATTCTTTGGGCCAAGTTCGTATCGTTTGTGCCTCTTTCTTTGTCCTCCCATTTGATCCTTGGGCAATCTTTGGACCATGTTCATCTCGTTCGTCCCGGTTCGTCCTCCCATTTGATCGTTTCGGCATTCTTTGGATGAGGTTTGTCTTGTTCGTCCCTCGTCGTCCTCCCATTTGATCCTTTGGGCATTCTTTGGACCAAGTTTGTCTCGTTCATCCCTTTTCGTCCTCCCATTTGATCCTTGCGCATTCTTTGGGCCAAGTTCGTCTTGTTCGTCCCTCTACGTCCTCCCATTTGATATTTGGGCATTCTTTGGACCAAGTTCGTATCGTTTCTCCCTTTTCGTCCTGCCATTTGATCCTTGGGCATTCTTTGGACCAAGTTCGTCTCATTCGTCCCTCTTCGTCCTCCCATTTGTTCCTTTGACATTCTTTGGACCAAGTTTGTCTCGTTCGTTCCTTTTCGTCCTCCATTTGATCCTTTGGCATTCTTTGGACCAAGTTCGTCTTTGGACCATGTTCGTCTCGTTTGTCCCTCTTCGTCCTCCATTTGATCCCTTGGCATTCTTTGGATCAAGTTCGTCCCCTTCGTCCCTCTTCGTCCTCCCATTTGATCCCTTGGCATTCTTTGGACCAAGTTCGTCTCGTTCGTCTCGTTCGTCCCTTTTCGTCCTGCCATTTGTTCCTTGGGTATTCTTTGGACCATGTTCGTCTCGTTCGTCCCTCTACGTCCTCCCATTTGATATTTGGGCATTCTTTGGACCAAGTTCGTATCGTTCGTCCCTTTTCGTCTTGCCATTTGATCCTTGGGCATTCTTTGGACCAAGTTCGTCTCATTCGTCCCTCTTCGTCCTCCCATTTGTTCCTTTGACATTCTTTGGACCATGTTTGTCTCGTTCGTTCCTTTTCGTCCTCCATTTGATCCTTTGGTATTCGTTGGCCCAAGTTCATCTCGTTCGTCCAACTACTTCCTCCCATTTGATCTTTGGGCATTCTTTGGACCATGTTCGTCTCGTTTGTCCCTCTTCGTCCTCCATTTGATCCTTTGGCATTCTTTGGCCCAAGTTTGTCTCGTTCGTCCCTCGACGTCCTCCCATTTGATCTTTGGGCATTCTTTGGACCATGTTCGTCTCGTTTGTCCCACTTCGTCCTCCATTTGATCCTTTGGAATTCTTTGGATCAAGTTGGTCTCCTTCGTCCCTCTTCGTCCTGCCATTTGATCATTTGGCATTCTTTGGACCAAGTTCGTCTCGTTCGTCCGTTTTCGTCCTACCATTTGTTCTTTGGGCATTCTTTGGACGAAGTTCGTCTCGTTCGTCCCTCTACGTCCTCCCATTTGTTCTTTGGGCATTCTTTGGACCAAGTTCATATCGTTCCTCCCTCTTCGTCCTCCCATTCGATCCTTTGGACATTCTTTGGACCAAGTTTCTTTCGTTCGTCCCTCTTCGTCCTCCCATTTGATCCTTTGGCATTCTTTGGACCATGTCTGTCTCGTTCGTCCCTTTTTGTCCTCCCGTTTGATCCTTGGGCATTCTTTAGACCAACTTCGTCTCGTTCGTCCCTCTACGTCTTCTCATTTGATATTTGGGCATTCTTTTGACCAAGTTTGTATCGTTCGTCCCTCTTCGGGCTGCCATTCGATCCTTGGGCATTCTTTGGACCAAGTTCGTCTCATTCGTCCCTCTTCGTCATCCATTTGATCCTTTGGCATTCTTTGGACCAAGTTTGTCTCGTTCGTCCCTTTTCGTGCTCCTATTTGATCCTTGGGCATTATTTGGAGCAATTTCGTCTCGTTCGTCCCTCTACGTCCTCCCATTTGATATTTGGGCATTCTTTGGACCAAGTTCGTATCGTTCGTCCCTTTTCGTCCTGCCATTTGATCCTTCGGCATTCTTTGGACCAAGTTCGTCTCATTCGTCCCTCTTTGTCATCCTTTTGATCCTTTGGCATTCTTTGGACCAAGTTCGTCTCGTTCGTCCCTATTCGTCCTCCCATTTGATCCTTGGGCATTCTTTGGACCAAGTTTGTCTCGTTCGTCCCTCTTCGTCCTCCCATTTGATCCTTGCGCATTCTTTGGTCCAAGTTGGTCTTGTTCGTCCCTCTATGTCCTCCCATTTGATATTTGGGCATTCTTTGGATCAAGTTCGTATCGTTCCTCCCTTTTCGTCCTGCCATTTGATCCTTGGGCATTCTTTGTACCAATTCGTCTCATTCATCCCTCTTCATCATCCAGTTGATCCTTTGACATTCTTTGGATCAAGTTCGTTTCGTTCGTCCCTCTTTGTCCTCCCATTTGATCCTTCGGCATTCTTTGGGCCAAGTTCATCTCGTTTGTCCCTCTTTGTCCTCCCATTTGATCCTTGGGCATTCTTTGGACCATGTTCATCTCGTTCGTCCCAGTTCGTCCTCCCATTTGATCATTTGGGCATTCTTTGGATGAAGTTTATCTTGTTCGTCCCTCTTCGTCCTCCCATTTGATCCTTTGGGCATTCTTTGGACCAAGTTCGTATTGTTCCTCCAATCCTTGGGCATTCTTTGGACCAAGTGCATCTTGTTCGTCCCAGTTCGTCTTCCCTTTTGATCCTTTGGGCATTCTTTGGACGAAGTTCGTCTATGGACCATGTTCGTCTCGTTTGTCCCTCTTCGTCCTCCATTTGATCCTTTGGCATTCTTTGGAACAAGTTCGTCTCCTTCGTCCCTCTTCGTCCTCCCATTTGGTCCTTTGGCATTCTTTGGACCAAGTTCGTCTCGTTCGTCCCTTTTCGTCCTGCCATTTGTTCCTTGGGCATTCTTTGGAGCAAGTTCGTCTCGTTCGTCCCTCTACGTCCTCCTATTTGATATTTGGGCATTCTTTGGACCAAGTTCGTATCGTTCGTCCCTCTTCGTCCTCCCATTCGATCCTTCGGACATTCTTTGGACCAAGTTTGTGTCGTTCGTCCCTCTTCGTCCTCCCATTTGATCCTTTGGCATTCTTTGGACCAAGTTTGTCTCGTTCGTCCCTTTTCGTCCTCCCACTAGATCCTTGGGCATTGTTTGGACCAAGTTCGTCTCGTTCGTCCCTCTACGTCCTCCCATTTGATATTTGGGCATTCTTTGGACCATGTTCGTATCGTTCGTCCCTTTTCGTCCTGCCATTCGATCCTTGGGCATTCTTTGGACCAAGTTCGTCTCATTCGTCCCTCTTCGTCATCCATTTGATCCTCTGGCATTCTTTGGATCAAGTTCGTCTCGTTCGTCCCTCTTTGTCCTCCCATTTGATCCTTGGGCATTCTTTGGACCAAGTTCATCTCGTTCGTCCCAATTCGTGTTGGAACGAAATTGGTCAGAAGCTGTTCTAATGCAAATTTTCCCTAAGTAGTCTTTGTGGTTTTGATGATAACAAAGGTTATTAAAGATTTTACAAAGTCTGCTGACAAGCTCTTGTAGGTACGACAAAGATAAGTCCAAGCGTCCAGTGTGACATTGGCATATATATGTACGATTCAAGAATGGAGTGTCCAATGGACTGAAAGAGGCAATGCGTCCAATAAAGCTTTGCGTCCAAAGAAGCAGAACATATGAGCGTCCAAAGAAATCGCTCATGGAGACATGCTATACAGTGCGTCCAAAATAAGCATAAGTGATAACCGACCAATGAGTATTATAGAGATGTATCCTATCAGAGAAGCAAAGTCTCAAGCACATATGGTAAGCAATAAGTATGCGTCCATATAGACCAAGCTGTTTGAAGTACGAATGGTAAGCAAAGGTATGCGTCTATTCATACACTCTAAATGCTACGTCCAAAACGCAGAATACATAACCTGCTATTTATTGCTCTTGCATTTAATGTGGAACATATTTATTGAGCAAATGATTTAAAATAAATAGCAATATACAATGCTTTTCTGAACAACCTCGTCAAAGTCTCTGAGCGTGCATTAAATGAAAAGCATAAAGTACTGTGAAAGCGTACTTAGCGAGAGAATGTACTATGTTTATTTTGATATCTCTCTGAACACTCTTTCTGATTTACACAGTGTATTCTCCTTGTCTCAACTGAATATTACTATTAACCTTTGTACAATTGAGACTATGAGTACAGGTTGCTTCTGAATTAGGAGAAAGAAACGCAGACAAATACGCTAAAGAAGAACTCCTCAGAGCAACGGGAAAATAACATTTAATGCTATTAGAGAACGGTCATATTTATGAAGGCTGAAGCCGAGGTAGTTGAAGAATAAGTCTGAAGCTTCAACAAAGCCTATAAATACCGAAAACAAGAAGAAGAAACAGAGAAGATACAAGTGTGCTGAACTATCAAAAAGAAAGAGCTGAATCGCTGTGCAAACTTTGATATACTCTGATTCATTAAGAAATTCTTGTAATATTTTCTATCTTCTTGTAAAAGAGAGTTTGCTTAACTCTCTAAGTGCTTAAGATTTTCAAATTCTCACTTGTGTGAGTTAGATAGCACTTTAAGTCAAAAACACTCTTCTGAGTTGTTTGAGCCTGAAGAGGCTTGTTTAGAAAGAATACTTGTTTGAGCCTGGAGAGGCTTGTTTGTAAAGAATACTTGTGTTGAGCCTAGAGAGGCTTGTTTGTAAAGAATACTTGTTTTGAGCCTGGAGAGGCTAGGTGTGCAAAGAATACTCGTTGTAAGGCCTGAAGAGGCTGTTGAAGAATACTTGTATTCTATCTGGATTGACAGTGAAATCTCTCTAGTTTGAGGGGACTGGACGTAGCTCTTAGGAAAGGGTGAACCAGGATAAATACTTGTGTTATTCTCTCTTTGCTTTATCTCTAGTTATTTATTTATCATTACTAACAAGAGGGATTGAATTGAATTTTATCTTATCAAGTTTTTCAAACTCTTTAAATCGCACAAAGAAAACATTTTTAAACTAAGTGGAAGCCTCTGCGTCCAATCTACTTGTGCGTCCAATATTCCAATACGCTGTGCGTCCAACGGGTTCACAGCAAGTATACAAATATTTGCGAAAAAGTTTTAAAAGCTTTGAAACACAATTCAACCCCCCTTCTTGTGTTTCTTCCTGTTACCTACAGTTGGCATCAGAGCTCGGTCTCTAGGGTTGAGCACCTAACAGTGCAGAGAAGCAAAGATCCATGGAGAACGAGGGACAAGCTGTGAACAGACCACCACTTTTCAATGGAGAAGAATGTGACTATTGGAAGCAGAGAATGATCACATTCTTTGATGCGCAAAATATAGACATGTGGGATGTCGTGGAAACTGGCTACACTGCTCCAGTAAATGAAGCAGGTCAACCAGTACCAAGAGCTCAGTGGACACAAGACCAAAGGACCAGATTCCGGCTGAACTCAAAAGGAAGGCACTATCTGATGTGTGCCATCACCAAGTCAGAATACGACAAGGTGCACAGCTGCACCACTGCCAAAGATATATGGGACACCCTAGCCTTGGCGCATGAAGGATCGTCTCAAGTCCGTGAGTCCAAAATCAGCATGCTAGTTCATCAATATGAACTATTCAAAATGGAGGATCACGAGACTATTGATCAGATGTTTGGACGATTCCAAACAATCATTAACAACCTGAGATCTCTGGGAAAAGTCTACACAACCCAAGATCACATCAAGAAAATTCTAAAGAGTCTTCCTAGACAATGGAGACCCAAGGTGACTGCCATACAAGAAGCAAGGGATCTGTCCACTCTTGCTATGGAAACTCTCCTCGGCTCGCTCAAAGTGCATGAGCTTGAGCTCAAAGAAGAAGGAACAGAAAAAAGGGCAAAGTCCATTGCTCTTAAAGTCCAAAAGGGAAGCACTTCAAAAGCACTAAAGGCGAATGACTCTGATGAGGAGTCATGTAGCTCAGAAGGAGAAGAAGGCTCAGATGATGATGAACTTTCCTTCATCTCCAGAAAAATAAAGTCCATGTGGAAAAGGAAGGGTGGCTCCAGAAGGAAGCAATTCAACAAAAGATTTCCACAGAAGGAAGCTGAGCAGAAGGAGAAAAGTCCAATAGTGTGCTATGGATGTAAGAAACCAGGCCACTATAAGGCAGATTGTCCTGAAGCTGAGCGGACAAAGAAGAAGTTCTTCAAAAAGAAGAAGGGTCTCATGGCAACATGGGAAGATCTTGACGAATCCTCTGATGATGAGGATGAGGAGGATAAGGAAGAAGCAAATCTTTGCCTGATGGCAAATCTACCCTCAATAGATAGTGAGGATAAAAAAGAGGTATTTCCTTACCTTGAACTAAAAGAAAATTTTAATGATCTCCTTAGAGAATCATCTATTCTATTTGATGAGTACAGATCTTTGAAAAAGAAATTTTCACTCATAACCAAAGATTTTGAAAAACTTACTTTAGAAAATGAAGTACTCAAATCAGAAAATAAAGAGTTAAGACTTCAAGTAAGTCAACTCAAAGATGAATCTCAAAAGGATTCTGAGTCCAATACTTCCTGTGAAGTACAAGTACTTCAACAAGAAGTAAATGAACTCACTGGACGATTGTCCAGATTTGTCAGTAGCTCTGAAAAACTGGATCAAATTTTAAAAATTCAGAGAAAACCTTCTGACAAAAGTGGTTTAGGTTATGAAAAACCAAAACCAAAAGTTTCTAAAAGTTCTTCTAAATTTAATTTATACTGTGGTCACTATGGGAAGGTTGGACATGTCACCTCGACGTGCGTCCATAACAAAAGGAACATGCCTGGACGCAGACCAAGGACTAACAAGAAAGGACCCAAGTCAATCTGGGTGCCTAAGAATATGATAATTCCTGTTGCAGATATGCTTGATAGGAGGAAGTCAACTCCAGTCATGGTACCTGGACAGTGGCTGCTCACGACACATGACAGGAGAAAGGTCTATGTTCTAAGACCTAAAGCCTAGATCAAAGGGCTGGGTCACCTTCGGAGGAGACCAGAAAGGCAGAATAGTTGGAATAGGTAAAATTGGTAAGCATCCTTTTCCTTCTATTGAAAATGTCCTACTGGTTGAAGGACTCAAACATAATCTGCTTAGCATAAGTCAATTGTGTGACAGTGGATTTGATGTTTCCTTTAACAAGGATAAATGTATAGTCAGAAATTCTGATAAGTCCATACTTTTTCAAGCAAAGAGGCAGGATAATGTTTACAAAATTGATTTTGAAAATCTATCCAAACAAAATGTCTCATGCTTCATATCCTTAAAGGATGAACAATGGATATGGCACAAGAAACTTGGTCATGCAAGCTTAAGAACCATCTCAAAGCTAAACAAGCATAACCTCGTGAGAGGACTACCAAATCTTGTGTACAAATCCGAAGTTCTGTGTGAAGCATGTCAGAAAGGGAAACAAGTGAAAAACTCTTTTAATTCTAAAAATATTGTTTCCACTTCTAGACCTTTGGAACTTTTACACATGGATTTGTTTGGACCCACTCAAGCAGCCTCTTTAAATGGAAAGAGATATGGATTAGTTATAGTTGATGACTATACTAGATGGACATGGGTCAAATTCCTTGCACACAAGGATGAGTCTTTCGAAGTCTTCACCATATTCTGTAAATGAGAAAGGAGTTTGTATCAACTCCATTAGAAGTGATCATGGAGGTGAGTTTGAAAATGCAAACTTCCAGAGATTCTGTGAAGAGAATGGAATCCTTCACAATTTCTCTGCACCAAGAACACCTCAGCAAAATGGTGTGGTGGAGAGAAAGAATCGATCTTTACAAGAGATGGCTAGGTCCATGCTCAATGATCACTCAACCTCTAAGAGGTTCTGGGCTGAAGCTGTAAATACTGCGTGTTATTTACAAAACAGAATATATGTGAGGCCTATCTTGAAAAAGACTCCATATGAATTGTGGAAAGGAAGAAAACCCAACATTTCATATTTTCATCCATTTGGATGTGATTGTTTTATTCTCAACACTAAGGATCAACTTGGAAAGTTTGATTCTAAAGTGGACAATGGAATTTTTCTGGGTTACTCTGAAACTTCCAAGGCTTATTGAGCCTATAACTCAAGAACCTTGATTGTTGAAGAGTCAATTCATATTAAATTCAATGACAAAAAGCCTGACAAGGAATTGTTAGAGCTAAGTGGTTCTTTTTCAGATATGAGTATACAAGCAGAAGGTGAAAGACCATCACCTAAGAATGAAGAAGAAGGATCAGACGCAGAATGCAACACCCTTTCTCATAAAAGGATATTACAACATAAGTAACCTGATTATTTAAAATACGTCATATTGATTTGCATTTTAAAGAAATTCTCCTTTTGATTATCTTAAGTTAATTTTTGAAAATGAGAATAAATTTTTTTTTCTTTTTGTTACTGAAAACTATTTTAACTTGAAACTCTTACTTACGTGATTTAAATTTCAAAACTCTTTCGTGTCGTAGCGTATCATTAAAGAAAACGAGATAAGCCACTAGTAAACAAATAATGCACATCATATACACTACTAGTTCAAAGTTTTACAAGTTACATCATATAGAGTACAGTCATCCAAAATAGCTTCAAGCATAAGCCCACACCGGTACAGAGTCAGTCTACAAAAAAACAAGATCAGATAACGCAACAGCCTGCGCTAAGTCAGCTTCTAAACACTCCCCTCAGACTCCTTAGAGGGATCACTCTCCTCCTCTACTATCTGCTTCCCTTTCCCTTTACCGTCATTGACCTCATGACGAGCTGGTGTTCGCCAAGATGGCTTAACAGTAGAAGGAAAAGGTCTCGGGCTCCCTCCAGGCTCTGCAAAAGAAATTGGTATGGCAGGAATGGGTCTGTCAGACTGAGTAGCAGGTCGCCTCTTAGTAGGCACCTTCTCAACTGATGCAACCCTAACAGTCTCGGTACGGCGCACAGTACTCTTGCGAGCAATCTGCCTCCATCTACCAAAGTATCTCCTGCAGGGTGGGGTCTTGGGTCTTCTATGCTGGGTCTCTGGCCTTGCAGGCTCTTGCTGCACCGGCTCAGATCCTTGGGCAGGCACCTGTTGGGCTATCGGCTGTCTCTGCCTTTCTCTCTCCCGCCATGTGTCCCACAATTCCTGTATGGGCATCTTTACATCCAAAATCATGTCCTCTACAATCCATCTATGAGGCCCTTCCGCAGTAGTCTCGAGTGAAGTGACATATCCTAGGTATGTCCCCCACTGGGTTTCGGGGTTGATGATCCACCCCTCACCCTCTGCCCCTCGGGGCAACAGACTGAGTCTACGAACCTTCACTAGCCCCTCGGGCAGGCGATCCATCTATATGAGTCATGTTCAAAAGAGAGCACAAAACATATAGGCAAGGGTGAAAAATCCTCATACACAAATAGCAAAGCAAAGAGACAACAGATATAGAAACATACCACAACTATCAGACACATTTGCATTAGAAGATTATCAGGCACATATGCATTATAAAATCATCTACCACTTACCCTTCTCAAAACACGCGGATAAGATCTTCCTTTAAGCAAGACATTCTCACAGACACAATGAGAATAATCACAGTCACACATATATCTCAGTATCAAACAATATATCACATATCTCAGCATCAAAGAATATATCATACACTCAGATATATTATAATGCATGTCACTTCTATTTCCTCTCACATCACCCTCGTAGTGCTCCAAGGAGACTTCCCTACCTCCAACACCATTGAGCGATTGGCCGTAGCAGACTTACCAGACTTACCAGAGAGTCCCACCAGACTTCATAGTAATCATTCGGATAAGCTACGTCTCACCATATCATGAATAGTCAAGTCCATCAGATTTATCCAAACAGGGTTGTGCGACTTGCCTCGGCTCAGGGGATATCTCCTACCTGGCCATCTGAGGGGTTTCACAACCTGGATAATCCCTTTAGGCTACTGTGGCCAGACTATCCCTATTCTCAACCCCATCCGGGTTGTAATGCTCATCACGTTGGCCACTTGCCAAATTCTCTTTCTCTTTATGCAAAATGGCATATCACATCAAGCATACAAAATCATCCTCTCAAGCATTTTAAGCTTTGGTTTCTCTTGTAATCACTTTAACCTTTCCTCTAGGTTATCACTTGCACAATCACATATAACCTTCACTCTAGGTTATCACATTATCATCACTTATGATAATTCACATCTCTTTGTGCAAAATTCTCCATCACATGACTTTTCCTCTTTCACTTTACACACTTTCATTAATAGTTCCTCTTTTAACCAAATGCATTTTCCAAAACATTGATTAAGTTCTAAAATTAATTAACCAAATCACATACCAATTTTCATTTTTAAAAATATTATTTTGTCTTAAGCATTTTTTTTTATGAAAATAATTTGGAAAAACTGATTTTTCGCAAAAACATTAATTTTCAAAAATCCTGGGTCCAGAACTGTTCACAGGCGCGAGGGTGTTTCACACCTGCGGTATGAACAGAGCTGTCCCCTGTTTTCCAGCTTTTCCCAATCGCGAAACTGGTCACACCCAGGGCATGACAGGGACTCGAAAATCAAGTGTTCAATCAAAATAAATCATCTCCTTGCATAATTAGGTTCAAATGAGTGAAAATAAGGCAAGTTTACCATGTTGAGATCAATTCCAAGACACTCTTTAATCATCAAGCCATGGTTTCAATCATCAAGGCAATGAAGACACAATCATCACCACACATCAAGCTCATCCACATACACATACTACTTGCTCATGCCATGATTTTAAACTTATGAACAATCACAATCATCCAAACAACTCAAACCAAGCATGGAACAAAATCATCAAGCATGCAAGATAGGCAACTCATCTCACACAACATGGTCACTTTCTCCATAGACAAGAGTTACAAGCCCTCATGCACATCAAGGTTCCAATCATGCAAACTAACATCAAGCATGCTTGTTCATGATCAAACCACTCAAAGAATTCATGCACATAACATACCATCACTCAAGAATCAAACATAGTCATAAGAACAAGAAGACACATGGTTTGCAAATAATCATAAACCCTAGGATAGTATAGCAACTCCTTGATCACCACAACACCAACAAGAACCCTAGTATGTCCTCTAGGCTTTGAAATCATGTAGAAGAACTTTCCCCTTACCAAACTTGTAGAAACTCTAACCCCAATCTTCTTCTTCTTCCTTCTCCTCCTCCTCCTTGCTTGCCTTCTTGGAGCTTGTTGGTCACAAGATGATGATCAAACTTTGGAAATCTAGCTCACTTGGACAAGATTTTGGAAAAATCACTCAAGGCTTGGCTATGGAGATGCACTAGATGAAGAAATGAACACAAACTCTCCTCTCTACTTCTCTCCCTCAAACTCATGGCCCTCTCCCTCTTCTCTTCCTATCTAATAAGATTTTTTCTAATTAACCAATACACTTAACCACACCTTAACCATAGTTAGCAACTTGCTTGATTTCCATTGGCTAACCCATGTGACTCATGATTCAAGAATCCTCTCCATTCTTCCCTCTCTAATTCTGGCACAAGTCTGCAGTCCAAGGAAGGGTAATTAATTTTTTTACCTTAACCATGGTAAATAGTAAATCTCCAAGGTAATTAAGTGTGGTAACTTTTGTATTTCCTAGTAAAAATTGTCCAAACTTAACCTATTGGGGTAAAAATTCTCATGAACCTTATAATAAGTCCTAAGCCATGTAAATAAGATGTCACAAAAGTCTTGGTTCAAAAAGATCAAGCTTAGAAGCATTACGGTAACTTTTCGGTTTTTACCGTAACCCGTAACTTAGGGTAAAAATGAACTTTCTCGGAAAATTCTTAGAAAATTTATAAAAATCATAAATATTGTAAAAACACCATTGGGTACTCTTTTGATTGATTTTGGATTATTTCCTAAGTCTCTGGCATTCACCTGCTCTTCCTGCTATCCTGTTCTCGTTCTACAGGGACCAAAACCGCAATTCTTTATCTGTCATTCTAAAAATTCCCAAAATAATTTCTAAAATTCTAAAATATTAGAAAACATCATTTGGCATCCCCAAAAATATTTCTAGATATGTTCTGGTCTCCATATCCACTCACAGTTCAACCTAGTCAACCTATAGGGACCAAAACAGTAACATTTCTATGTGTTCTTCAGAAAATTCCCGAATAAATTTTTAAAATCCTCGAATATTATAAAATTACTATTGGTACCTTCAAATCTCATTCTTAACCTAAATCAAGGGTTTCTACTTCATAAAGTCCTCACTCTGTCTATTTACGGTAAACAGAACTCTGTCTGTTTCTAACCGTCCAACTTAAACCCCTACTTTCTAACGTCAGAGAAACTTTGTCTATGAATTTATTCTTACTAACATATATCTAACATGCACAAGCACACATCACACGCATAAAATAAAATTAAACAGAATCAAAATTTACGGACGTTACACAGAAAATGATGATGCGTCCAATTCTGAAAGAAGAAGAAGCTGGCACTTCAAGAACTATCATCCTGAAGATCAAATCATTGGAAATGCAGATGATAGAGTCAGAATAAGGTCCACATTCAGAGAACAAACTGGTGTTGCATTCATCTCTGAATTGGAGCCCAAAAATGTTGATGAAGCTCTATTGGACGAAGGATGGATTTTAGCAATGCAGGAGGAGCTAATTCAGTTCAAACGCAATGATGTTTGGATGCTTGTAGTTCCACCTAAAGATAAGTCCATCATTGGAACCAAATGGGTATTCAGAAACAAACTGGAGGAAGAAGGTAAAGTGGTGAGAAACAAAGCAAGGTTAGTCGCTCAAGGTTACTCACAACAGTGAGGTATTGATTTTACTGAAACCTTTGCTCCAGTAGCTAGAATTGAGGCCATTCGCATCTTACTTTCATTTACTGCCCAACATGATATGAGGCTTTATCAAATGGATGTAAAAAGTACTTTTCTAAATGGTATAATAACAGAGGAAGTCTATGTGGAACAACCACCTGGTTTTGAGGATCAATCTTTTCCTAACCATGTTTTTAAATTGAAAAAGGCTCTTTATGGTCTTAAGCAAGCTCCTTGAGCTTCGTATGAAAAACTAAGTTCATTTCTTATGGAGAATGGTTTTTCAAGAGGAAAAGTTGACACTACTCTCTTTAGAAAAACCATAGACTCACATTTCATCATAGTACAAATTTATGTGGACGATATCATTTTTGGTGCTACTGATGAATCTCTGTGTGGAGAATTTTCTGAGTTAATGCAGAAGGAGTTTGAAATGAGTATGATGGGAGAATTGAAATTCTTCCTTGGACTTCAAGTAAAACAAACTCAAGATGGAATCTATGTGCATCAGTCCAAGTATACAAAGGAGCTTCTGAAGAAGTTCAAAATGGACGATTGCAAACCCATGAGCACTCCTATGCATCCAACCTGCATAATGAACCTGAATGATAAGGATAAAAAGGTAGATCAAAAGGTATATAGAGGTATGATCGGATCTCTATTGTATCTTACTGCATCTAGACCTGATATAATGTTCAGTGTTTGTTTATGTGCAAGATTCCAATCAGATCCTAGAGATTCTCATTTGACTACTGTCAAAAGAAATTTTAGATATCTGAAGGAGACTACTAATCTTGGTTTGCTGTTTAAGAAATCAAATGAATACAGATTAGTAGGGTTCTGTGATGCTGATTATGCTGGGGATAGACTCGAGAGAAAAAACACCAGCGGAGGATGTCACTTTATTGGATCCAATCTGGTATCATGGACGATCAAAAGACAAAGCACAATTGCATTATCTACAGCTGAAGCTGAATATGTCTCTGCTGCATGTAACGTCTGTAATTTTTGACTCTGTTTTTAATTATATTTTATATGGGTAATATGTGATTTTCATATATTAGATTTATTTTAGAGAGAGTAAATTTTATAGATAAAGTTTCTTGAAGTTAGAAATCAGTAGTCTAAGTCAGACGTTGAGAGATGGACAGAATTCTGTTTACCGTAAATAGACGGAATGGTGACTTTGTGAAGTAGAAACCCTACATTGAGGCTAAGAAAAAGATTTGAAGGTACAAATAGTGATTTTATAATATTTGAAGATTTTAGAAATTTATTTGGGAATTTTCTGAAGAGCAGATAAATATGTTACCGTTTTGGTCCCTGTAGTTTGATTAGGTTGAACTGTGAGTTAGTTTGGAGACCAGATCAAGTTGAGAAGTAATTTTGGAGAAGTCAAATGATGTTTTATATTATTCTAGAATTTTAGAAATTATTTTGAGAATTTTTAGAATACCAGATTAAGAATTGCAGTTTTGGTCCCTATAGACCGAGAACAGGGTAATCTGGAGACTAGATAAAGGCCAGAAGCTTAGGAAATGATCCAAAATCAACCAAAAGAGTAACCATTGATGTTTTTATAATATTTGGGATTTTTAGGAATTTTCTGGGATTTTTCTGAGAAAGTTCATTTTTACCCTAATTTACGGGTTACGGTAAAAACCGAAAAGTTACCGTAATGCTTCTAAGCTTAATTTCTATGAACCAAGACTTTTGTGGTACCTTATTTTCATGCCTTAGGACTTATTATAAGGTTCATGAGAGTATTTACCCCAATAGGTTAAGTTTGGACAATTTTTACTATGAAATACAAAAGTTACCACACTTAGTTACCTTGGAGACTTACCATTTAACATGATTAAGGTGAAAAATTATTTTACCCAACCCCAAGACCCAGCTGCAGCGCCCAGTCCAGATTGGTGAAGAAGAGTGTGGAGTTTTCTTAATATCCATGACTCATAGTTGTTAGCCAATAGGATTAGTCCAAGTGATTAACCATGGTCAAGACTCTAGTTAAGTGTTATCATGACTTAGGAAAAATCTTGGATAGTGGGAGAAGAGGGCTGCACGAAATTTTCAGGGAGAAGAGGAGGAGGAGAGCTCTTGTTTCATACTTTCCATTTGCTTAGACACCATAATCAATCCTTCCACTTTTCTCTCTAAGTTTCACTCAAAATAATCAAATTTTCTCAAGCTTTGCTCTTGATTTTGGGATCTTCAAGCTACCAAGGGAGAAAGCAAGAAGGAGAAGGAGAAGAAGAAGAAGGGGCTAGAGAGGTTAGGGTTCTCTTATGCAAGCTAGAGGAAGGAGGTAAGGGGAAAGTTTCTTATACATGATTTTTAAAGCTTAGTGGACATCTTAGTGCCATGCTTGTGTTGGTTTGATTTAGATGATGTTAAAATTGTCTTAGGGTTCATGTTGATTGATAAGCCATGTAGCTTGTGTTCTTATGATTGTACATGATCCTTGAGTGATGATTATGCCATGTATATGATTTCTTTTGAGTGGCTTGATTATGAAAACCTTGCTTGATGATGGTTTGGCATGATTATAACCTTGAGATGCATAAGGGTTAGTGACCCTTGTCTATGGAAAAATTAACTATGTTGTGGGAGATGAGTTTGCCCAAACTTGGATGCATGATGAATTTTGTGCTATGCTTGTGTTGATTTGATTGAGTGATTGTTGTGGTGAATATGTTTTTCAATCTTGGCATGATGAAGATGGTAATTGCATGATAATAAACTTGATGTGGGAAGCTGATTCTAATTCATTGCCTTGATGGTTGAGTTCATGGCTTGATAATGAATGATTGTGGCTTGTGGTTTATTCAAGGATGGTAAACTTGGCTCATTTTTGCTTATTTAGTCATAGCAATGTAAAGAAAAGATTGGTTTGGGTTAAGTTTTGGAAAAATTCAAATCTGCCATACCCTGGGTGTGGTTATTTTCGTAGTGGGGAGAGGCTGGAAAACAGGGGACAGCTCTGTTCATACCGTGGCTGTGAAAACTCTCGCGCCTGTGAACAGTTCTGGACCCAGCATTTTTGATAAATTATATTTTTGCGAAAATCATTCTTTTTCCAAATTTTTCTCATGAAGATGCTTTAGAGAAAAATGACATTTTAAATATAAAGATTGGTAAGCATTTTGGTTAAGTGATTTTAGAAATTAAACAACGATTTTGGAAAAATGCATTTTTTGTTAAAAAAGTGAAGAATTAATAAGTGTGTGAATGAAAGAGGAGAAAGCCATGTTGATGGAGAATTGAATGCAAAAGAGAAGATGTTTGATTGAGATACTCAATAAAGAGAAAGAGATGTGATTGAGATAATCATCAATGAGATGAATATTACATAACCAAGAGAGAAGGTTATGTGTGATTGTTACAAGAGGTAACATAGAGAAGAGATGAATAATGTTACAAGTGGTAACATAGTGATGTGTATGTGATAATTACAAGAGAAACCAAAGTGAAAGTAATTGATTGTGATTGATTGCGTGTATATGCAATATGTAGTGGCATTTGAATAAAGAGAAAGAGATTTTCTTGGCTTTGCCAAGTGGTCATACCCAGAGAGGGTTGTGACGTGAGCTACAACCCAGAGAGGGGTTGAAAATAGGTATGGTTGGGCTACAATTGCCTACTGGGATTATCCAGGTTTCGAAAGTCTCAATGGCCGTGTGGTGGATCCCAGCGAGCCGAGATCGAGTAGAGCACCCGGCTTGGATAAATCTGACTGACTGACCTATTTGTGATATGGTGTCACAGAGTGAAATTATATAATTGTCTTCGACTTTACGGTTTTGTTTAGCCTTAAACAATTGTGACTTAAACATGGCTTTCCTGAATACTGTCTTGGACTTTACTGGAGGTTTAGCCTTGAACAAGTATGTTAAGGATTGACTGTGGCCTATCGCTCAAATGTTGTTGAGGAAGAGAAAAGTCTCCATGGAGCATTACACCGGTGTTGAGAGGGGAATAGAAGTGTCATGCATTTTAAATATATCTGTGCAATGATATATTGCTTGATGTTGAGTTATGTACTGTGACTGTGATTATTTTCATTGTGTCTATGGAAATATATTAATTGCAGGAAAACCTTATACTCTTGTTTTGAGAAGGGTAAGTGGTGGATAATTTTTCTAATGCAAATATGTCTGATTGATATGGTATATTTTATATCTGTTGTCTCTATGCTTTATTGTCCGTGTATGAGGATTTTTCACCCTTGCCTATATGTTTTGTGCTCTTTGGAACATGATTCATATAGTTGGACTGCGCTGGAGGGGCTGACTAAAGTTCGTAGAATGAGCTTACTGCCCAGAGGGGTTAAGACCGAGGGGTGGAGAGTGAACCCCGAAACCCAAAAGGGGCACATACTAGGGTATGTGTTTTCTTTAGAGACATCTGCGGAAGGATCTCACCAGTGGACAGTGAAAAATATGATATTAGATGTAAAAGTGACTATACGAGAGCTTTGGGATTCTTGGAGGGAGAAAGAGAGACACAATTGTAGATGGAGGAAGACAGTTTGTGTGAGTACGATGCGTCGTTCTCATCCAGTTTGAGTTTCATCAGCATGAAAGGTGCCTACAGAGAGGACACCTACGAGGAGGGCTGATGGACCCATTCCAGCTGTTCCAATTTCTTTTGCGGAACTCGGTGGAGGGGCGATGCCTTTTCCTCCTACCATCATACCATCTTGGAGAGCACGAGCTCGCCAATGGTCAAGGACAGTAAAGAGAAAGGGAAGCAGATAGAGGAGGATAATAGTGACTCTTCAGAGGAGACGGTTGATAATGTCTAAGAGTAGACATGGTGCAAGTTACTGAGTTACCTCGTCTTGTCTTGTAAGGTGACTCTATACCGGTTGGGCTCATGTTTAGAGAGAGATTTTGGATGACTGTACTATATATTATATGACATTACTAGATGTTCAGTTTGGTGTACTAATAAACTATTTGGCCAATAGTATTTTATACGACATATGTTACATATTTAGATGACGTTATCTCAATTTTCAATTAAATGTTACGACTTAAATAAATTTTGAAATCTAAATGAGATAGGTGAGAGTTTAAAGTTAAAAGGATTCTTTGACATAAAAGGGAAAAAAATTTATACTCATTTTTGAAATTAACTTGGAACTATTAAAAGAGGTTTTTGGAAATAAAATAAATACTTCCTTCGATTAAAGGTTACTTATATTGTAATATCCTTTTATGAGAAAGGGTGTTACACTGCAAGTTGTTGTTCTCAGCTCCTATGGATTAAACATCAACTGGAGGACTACAACATCTTTGAGAGTAAGATATCTGTTCTTTGTGATAATACTGCTGCAATCAATTTATCTAAGAACCCAATCTTACACTCAAGAGCTAAGCATATAGAAATTAAACATTATTTCATTAGAGACTATGTACAGAAGGGAACATTTGATATTCAGTTTGTTAACACTAAAAATCAATGGGCAGATATATTTACAAAACCCCTCTCTGTAGATAGGTTTACTTTTATAAGGAAGCATTTAAATATGCACTTTATAAAAGACTGATGTTTAGCGTCCAATGTGCTCAAGCTGAGTCTAAGTCCAATATGACTAGCGTCCAATAGGACACGTCAGTCTATTTGAAACTTAGAAGTTTTTTTTAGACTTTTATCTCTTAGACTTCCCGCACTGAGTCTAAAATTGTTTTTTAATAATATATTTTTATCAAAAACCGCACGCCTGCTCTGCAGCCGTTTTCCCGGTTGATGATTATGTATGTTTTCAAGAAAATTTTACTGTTTTCTCTTTCCCTTCATACACACGTCTTTAACCCCACTCTCTTTCACTTCTTAACTTCCCTCATAATCTCTCTGTATTTGCTCTCCCTTTCGAAAAACCCTTTCAAAACCTTTCTTCGAAAAATCTCTTCTCTTTATCTTTCAAAAATGGAGAACATTGAGAACATGGAAGTCAATGTGGAATACTGGACGGATCTCTCGATTTTGGCTGGCCTGAGTGTGGATATCTCACCTGAAGTTTATGCCACTGGTTGGGAAATTTTTTTTGGGAAAGAAGTTAATGTTCATCAAAGCTTGATTCGTCAATTTTGGAAAACTATGAAGATCCAGGACAACCTTATCACAGGAACAGTCCTAGGCAAGGAAGTCATAGTATCCATACAAAGCATCTCAGAAGCTATTAGCTGTGACTCTGCTGGAGTCTGTTTTCATGGAGGATGGGCTCATGAAGTTGGTGGAAAGACAGAAATCAGCAAAATCTTGCTAAAGACAGGAGAGGAAGACGTAGACCTAATCTCTTCAAAGATGACTGACAAAGCCAGAGTACTTCATCAAATCCTGAACAAAATGGTGCTTCATAAGATCGGATCAAAAGACTCTGTGTCGCAACTATATGGGTTTTTGCTGGTACACCTTCTAACCCATCAACGAATCAATCTTCCTCATACCCTGTTCTACTGCTTTAAAAGAGATGCAAAAGGGAAAGGGAAAAGGACTGTTATTCCCTACGGAGCTCTGCTTCAGAGAATTCTTACCACTCAAGGAATCATGGCAATCCTGGAAACATACTCTGGGGAAGATAAAGCTGCTCTCTCCAAGATAATCCATCAAGCACCTTTTGGCAGAACCAACATTCTGAAAATGAGACTGGTAACTGTCAAAGAACATTTGGCCAAACTCAAAGAGGGAGAAGAAGAAGACAATAAGGATGCCATCAGGGCTGCAATTGAAGCAAATAGAGATGAACAAGCAGAACAAGCAACCAAAATCTCTAGTGGAGTTCCTGCTGCCTCAAAGAAGAAGACTACTTCCAGGAAGCCTGCAAGGAAGTTAGTCTTGGCTGATTCGGACGAAGAAACAGTTGGAGAATTTCTCTCCAAAAGAGCCAAGCTTGCTGCTGAAAAGGCAACCAAAAAGAGAAAAGCTCTGAGTCCAAGTATTTGAAAAAGAAGTCATTGGACCCATAACAAAGAAGGCAAGATTTCAAAGGAAACCATCCATTGTCAAGATTGCTGACAAGAAAGCTATAGATGTACTTACTCGTGCTAATCTTGATAAGTCTGTGGATGAAATAATTAAAGTTGTGGTTACCACAATCTCAGAAAACCCTGAGTCCATTTCTTCACCCATTCGTCCAAACACTGACCCTCAAACTCAACCACAACCACAAACACAAACTCAAACACCTTCTCCATCTCAACCAGAACAACCATCCCAAACACCACCTCCTGCTTCACCTAAAACCTCTCCTCCATCTCCTTTCTATCTTGAACCATCGTCCAATCCTATTCAAACACACTCACCTTCACCTTCACGTGAACAACCGCATCCATCAACCTCACTCTCACCCTCACATGGCCAATCTCCACGTTCCTCATCTCCTACCAACCTGGTCGTATCAGATGCTCCTTCTCTACCTCCATCTGAGTATGTCTTCACGGCTGGGAAGCTGCAGGTCTTGACAAAAGGGGTAAAAGTCATGGAAATTCCTCTTCAGGAGGATAAGATAAAAAGAAAAAATGCCCCTGGAGGAAGTAAGGGCCAAGTCTATAGCTCCAAATTCATTAGGACTTTCCAGAATGAGGCTATATGATTTTAAGCCAACTTACTCTCCTCTGACTGCGGAACAACTGGGATCATTCCTTTCCCCTCTTGACAGGATGATCATCAGAAACATAGAGGATGGACTGCAACTACAGAACCACTTCAACGTCCCTCCGTCTATGAGGATCAGGCCCACAACAACAATAAAGATCATGCCTGACAGGATAGTACCAAGGGTCTATCTAGTGGATAAAAATAAGGACAAGTTTCCCAAGAGGAACGTCAACAAGAGTCAAATGCCATCTCCCATCAGGATTGATGAGGACTGGGCAAAGAAATCCATGGTGAATGTGGATATGGATTTCTTAATGTTCTTGTCCAAGACGGGACAAGCGACGGAGCAGGAAGCAAGAACCGTCTGGGAGAGATACCTTGCGCAGTGTGAGCAAGAAGCATCTACTTAAGGGGTTTCAGATGCTGAGAAGGCTGCAACAACGACCGAAGGATCAGTCACAAGAAACATGGCACATCAAAGATATATGTTTAACGATGTCTTTGGTGCTCCTACTAGATCCACTCAGCCAATCATTGAATTTCCTCCTGAGCCTGAAGATGCCATTGACTCTACAAATACGGAATCCAGCAGTGCACAAATCCTTATACCACCTTCAGCAGAAGATATTGACAATTTGATATTTCTGTTGGGGCAGTACAAAAAGTATCTGGAATCAAGGAAATATCCATGAACGTCTTGTTCCACTGTTCTTCTTTTTTGAAAGAATTTTTTTGTTTTCTTTGTTTTTTTTAGGACTATGATGTTATATGAACCTTTTTGTCTGATGCCAAAAGGGGGAGAAATTGGGAGAATTAAGTTTTAAAAGCTCAAGTCATTAATAAAATGAGATTGAGTCTAAAATTGCATTGCAGTAGCCTTATTACTTATATTATGCTATACTGCTATATTAAATATGCTGGACTAATCTGTTTTGTGAGAAAAAGAAATTTTTTTCAGGTACTTTGAACACATTGAATATCCGAAACCATGAGATGTTTATCTCAGGGGGAGAAAAGTAAGATAGACTGAGACGTTTATCTCAGGGGGAGTTTCCCTATGAAAAGAAAAATTTCTTTTTAAAAGTATATTTTTAAATGTTCATTGGTTTTATTTGCTTTACTGCTTGTAAACCTTAATAATGTTTGTCATCATCAAAAAGGGGGAGATTGTTGGAACCAAATTAGTCAGAAGCAGTTCTAATGCAAATTTCCCTAAGTAGTCTTTGTGGTTTTGATGATAACAAAGGTTATTAAGGATTTTACAAAGTCTGCTGACAAGCTCTTGTAGGTACAACAATGATAAGTCCAGCGTCCAGTGTGACATTGGCATATATATGTACGATTCAAGAATGGAGCGTCCAATGGACTCAAAGAGGCAATGCGTCCAATAAAGCTTTGCGTCCAAAGAAGCAGAACATATAAGCGTCCAAAGAAATCACTCAGGAAGACATGCTATACAGTGCGTCCAAAATAAGCATAAGTGATAACCGACCAATGAGTATTATAGAGATGTATCCTATCAGAGAAGCAAAGTCTCAAGCACATATGGTAAGCAATAAGTATGCGTCCATATAGACCAAGCTGTCTCAAGTACGAATGGTAAGCAAAGGTGTATGCGTCCATTCGTACACTCTAAATGCTGCGTCCAAAACGCAGAATACATAACCTGCTATTTATTGCTCTTGCATTTAATATGGGACATATTTATTGAGCAAATGTTTTAAAATAAATAGCAGTATAGAATGCTTTTCTGAATAACCTCGTCAAAGTCTCTGAACATGCATTAAATGAAAAGCATAAAGCACTGTGAAAGTGTACTTAGAGAGAGAATGTACTATGTTTATTTTGATATCTCTCTGAACACTACTTTCTGTTTTACACAGTGTATTCTCTATGTCTCAACTGAATATTACTATTAACCTTTGTGCAATTGAGACTATGAGTACGGGTTGCTTCTGAATTAGGAGAAAGAAACGCTGACAAATACGATAAAGAAGAACTCCTCAGAGCAACGGGAAAATAGCATTTAATGCTATTAGAGAACGGTCATATTTATGAAGGCTGAAGCCGAGGTAGTTGAAGAATAAGTCTGAAGCTTCAACAAAGCCTATAAATACCGAAAACAAGAAGAAAGATAGAAGATACAAGTGTGCTGAACTATTAAAAAGAAAGAGCTGAATCGCTGTGCAAACTTTGATATACTCTGATTCATTAAGAAATTCTTGTAATATTTTCTATCTTCTTGTAAAAGAGAGTTTGCTTAACTCTCAAAGTGCTTAAGAATTTCAGATTCTCACTAGCGTGAGTTAGATGGCACTTTAAGTCAAAAACACTCTTCTGAGTTGTTTGAGCCTGAAGAGGCTTGTTTAGAAAGAATACTTGTTTGAGCCTAGAGAGGCTTGTTTGTAAAGAATACTTGTGTTGAGCCTGGAGAGGCTTGTTTGTAAAGAATACTTGTTTTGAGCCTGGAGAGGCTAGGTGTGCAAAGAATACTCGTTGTAAGGCCTGGAGAGGCTGTTGAAGAATACTTGTATTCTATCTGGATTGATAGTGAAATCTCCCTAGTTTGAGGGGACTGGACGTAGCTCTTAGAAAAGGGTGAACCAGGATAAATACTTGTGTTATTCTCTCTTTCCCTTATCTCTAGTTATTTATTTATCATTACTAACAAGAGGGATTGAATTGAATTTTATCTTATCAAGTTTTTCAAACTCTTTAAATCGCACAAAGAAAACATTTTTAAACTACACTAGTGCAAAATAGGGAAAATAAATCACTTTTTAAATCGGTTATTGGAGGAACCGATTTAAAAACTGGACGCGGTGGCATTTTTGTAAATAACGATAGACTTTTTAAATCGGTTGTATTAAAAACCGATTTAAAAAGTGTTTTTGTTTTCGTTAACCTTTTTTTGTTTTTAAAAAATATTTTTTAAATCGGGTATTTGTATAACCGATTTAAAAGTATTACCTTTTAAATCGGTTATTTGTATAACCGATTTAAAAAGTGATATTTTTAAATCGGTTATACATATAACTGATTTAAAAAAGTTTCTCCAGAAATTTCAAGCCCACGCCCTCTCACTCTCAGTCTATCTCTTGCAACTCGCGCCCTCTCACTCTCACTCTCAAGTCTGAAATTTCAAGTCTCAATCCCAAAACCCTCTCTGCGCCTCTCTCACTCTCACTGATCTGAAATTTCAACCCCGCGCCTCTCTCACTCTCGCTTTCACTCTCGAGCTCACTCACTCTGGTCTCTCAGCTCACTCTCGTCTCCGCCGTTCTCGTGACAGCACCGCCGTCGTCGCGTTCTCTCTCGTCTCTGCCGTTCTTCGTGAAGCACCGCCGTCGTCGCGTTCTCTCTCGTCTCCGCCGTTCTTCGTGAAGCACCGCCGTCGTCGCGCTCTCAGCTGTCGTCTCCGCCGTTCTCGCCATCTGAGGTACTCTAGAAATAGTGTATTGTGTGCTGGCTTTGTTGTTTTGTTTTCTCCCTGCTCTGTTCATTTATACGTTCCATATTCCAAAGCTGCGTGCGTGGTCCTCAGATGTTGCCATTTCCATGTTCTCTTCTGACTATTCCCCATTTACCCACTCCCTTCTCTATAACCAGTTGCTGTCTTCATTGAATCACTGTCTCACCTTATATATTTCTCTATTTAATATTAGTAAATAAATATATAAGCTACTGTTTCTCATGTTTCCGAGAGTTGGCAATAAGAAATTATAAATCTTAACACATGAAAAAAAGCTGAATAGGCCTATGTGAAATTATAAAGTTGATCGAATACTTGATGGTCTATGAATTGGGGCGCTGTTGTTTCCCTTTCCCCTATTTATGATTCGGTTCCAAGTGGGGAGAAAACATTAACATAACATTGTGTGATAGTGACCCATATGCATTGCAATGATACTCAATATGAATTGTATCTCTCCAATTTCTTTCTTTCTTTCTTGATTGATGATGCATTATCGTTGTGTGTTGATCTGATATTGAAATCTGTCTGTTTCTCTCTCCCTCTCTCTCTCCAATTCCATCCATGCTTTCTTTTCCATTGCAGTTATTGTAGTACTACTGTGATATGTCTCTGAATAAATATAAATATTGGGGTGTGTGGTCAGTGGTGTGGTGTTTGCTTTTAATTTGTATGTGTTCTTTGCTACGGTTCTAACTTGTTTGTTAAATTCTACTACCAAATATTATCTCATCATGAAATGCTTTGAGACTGAGTAGATTGTGTTCAGTTGACCAATTATTTTTCTTTCTAGTTAGAAAAGGACTCCTCATGGGGAAATATAAGAGATTAAGATGGGCATTTGTACATATCTTTGGTCTCTTAGATTTGAATTGTGCAATTGTAGTTTCCAAAAGTTTAATTAAGACTAATAAAAGCAATATAAGCTTGGTTTTACTTGCACAAATTGGAGTTTAACTAAAATTCTGCATTTCATGTCATATCCTTATTTGCTAAGCAAGTTTTATTAGTTTCCAATGGGTACGTGATTGATCTAGGCCCTGTTTGGATAAACTTATTGCGCATTTTGTATCTATGATTGATTTTCAATGTATTGATAGTGTCAAATTGTTGGTGTATTAAGCTTTTTCTTTTTCTTCTCAATATATAGCTTGTCAAGCTTCTGAGGGGACCTCTTCGATCTAACTCGTGAGAGTGAAAACCTGCTAAAGGGGAATTCTTGGATATAACAGACATGCTTGGCAGTGAATTGTGGCTTTCAGTTACTACTCTACAAATATGGTGCACGTAAGTATCTCATACATATTTGTAAATATTGTTTACATTTTAAGTATCAATTTTAAATGATATTTTCTCTCTCTACATTTTAGGTATATACACCGCCTCTGTATATCAAAGAACATCAGTGATGTATATGGGATCTTGGATCCTTTTTTGTTTAGTCCTTCGAAGGGTCGTAATGGAGATGATGTTCAAAAATACCTCTTTGCAAAATTTACTACAATGAAGAGAAAGTTTTACTTAGCACCGTATTTGCATTCGTAAGTATACATATATAGTATCCTGTTTTGTCTGTGGTAGACAAGTCAATTCATGTTCTACACTACTAATTGTTATCCAATGCAGGGAACATTTTCAATTAGTGATCCTTTGTCCTGAAGATGACTATGTAGTTTTTATGTGTTCGCTGGGTAAAGAACCGGATGACGTCATAAAGGGCATTGTCGATCGGTAAGTTTTTATATTAGTCATACTTCAACTTTGTGATGAATATATAACTTATTTTTCTTAAATATTGCTTTTATCAAAGGGCTATGGATTCATATTGGAGGATGCAATCTGAAAGAAGGAAGAGAAACAAATATATTTGGATTCAACCCACGGTGAGTAGTTTAAATATATATATTTGATTCGATATCTAACATGATTTTTAATGTATGTAATATTCAATATTCAAAATTTTGTTATTCATTTATAGTCGCCGCAACAAGTAGGACGCTGGGAGTGTGGCCATTATGTTATGCGGAATATGCTCACCATAGTCCTCTCACAAATTACCAACAGTTGGGATAAGGTAAATGTCATTTTTAACCACTTGCACTATTAATAGATTTGTTATTACCATTCTTGTTTTAACACTGAAAAGTTTAAACTTGCAGATATTCAGTGATCCGTCACCATATTCTGAAGAAGTCATTGATGACAACAAACAACGTTGGGCATCAACTTTTTTGGATTTAATGACATCTAAAAAAACTTTAGTATGACTTGTGCCTCACTTTTCTTTGACTTAGCTAGTGTTTTGGTAATTATGAGTTAGTTTAGTATTTATTAGATTGGAAGTTTAGTACCTATTGCCTATTTTATTTATTAGTTAGTTTACTAGGTACTTGCATCATTAGACACCAGTGATTGCTATTTTATTGTTAGTTTATATTGTTGGTTGAATTGGTTATATTGTTGGTTGAATTGTTTGATTGAATTGGCTGTGTTCTGGACTTTTTACAGGAGGTATGTACAATTCAAAAAGTTTTTTTAAAAAAAACGTAGACTTTTTAAATCGGTTGTGACCAAAACCGATTTAAAAAGTGGACTTTTTAAATCGGTTCTAGCATCAACCGATTTAAAAAGTCCACTTTTTAAATCGGTTGTTAGCAAAAACCGATTTAAAAAGTGGACTTTTTAAATCGGTTTTTCCCAGAACCGATTTAAAAAGCCAGATTTTTAACCAAAAAACACTTTTTTTACGACGGTGAAAAACCGTGGTAAAAAACATTATTTAAATCGGTTTTTAGAACCGATTTAAAAAATGCCCCATTTTTTAAATCGGCTGTATCTAAATCGGTTCATAACCGATTTAAAAAGTCCTTTTTACCCGATTTAAAAAGCCTTTTTTGCACTAGTGCTAAGTGGAAGCCTCTGCGTCCAATCTACTTATTCCAATACGCTGTGCGTCCAACGGGTTCACAGCAAGTATACAAATATTTGCGAAAAAGTTTTAAAAGCTTTGAAACACAATTCAACCCCCCCTTCTTGTGTTTCTTCCTGTTACCTACAGATTCTTGGCATTCTTTGGACCAACTTCGTCTCGTTCGTCCCTTTTTGCCCACCCATTTGATCCTTGGGCATTCTTTGGACCAAGTTCGTCTCGTTCGTCCCTCTACGTCCTCCCATTTGATCTTTCGGCATTCTTTGGATCATGTTCGTATCGTTCGTCCCTCTTCGTCATCCATTTGATCCTTTGGCATTCTTTGGATAAAGTTCGTCTCGTTCTTCCCTCTTTGTCCTCCCATTTTATCCTTGGGCATTCTTTGGACCAAGTTCGCCTCGTTTGTCCCTCTTCGTCCTCCATTTGATCCTTTGGCATTCTTTGGAGCAAGTTCGTCTCGTTCGTCCCTCTTCGTCCTCCATTTGATCCTTTGGCATTCTTTGGAGCAAGTTCGTCTCGTTCGTCCCTCTTCGTCCTCCCATTTGATTCTTTGGCATTCTTTGGACCAAGTTCGTCTCGTTCATCCCTCTACGTCCTCCCATTTGATCCTTTGGGCATTCTTTGGACCAAGTTCGTCTCGTTCATCCCTCTACGTCCTCCCATTTGATCGTTGGGCATTCTTTGGACCAAGTTCGTATCGTTCGTCCCTTTTCGTCCTCCCATTTGATCCTTTGGGCATTCTTTGGACCAAGTTCGTCTCGTTTGTCCCTCTTCGTCCTCCATTTGATCCTTTGGCATTCTTTGGATCAAGTTCGTCTCGTTCGTCCCTCTTCGTCATCCACTCGTTCGTCCCTCTTCGTCCTCCACTTGATCCTTTGACATTCTTTGGAGCAAGTTCGTCTCGTTCGACCCTCATCGTCCTCCCATTCGATTCTTTGGCATTCTTTGGACCAAGTTCGTCTCGTTCATCCCTTTTCGCCGACCCATTTGATCCTTTGGGCATTCTTTGGACCAAGTTCGTCTCGTTTGTCCCTCTTCGTCCTCCATTTGATCCTTTGGCATTCTTTGGATCAAGTTTGTCTCGCTCGTCCTTCTACGCCCTCCCATTTGATCGTTTGGGCATTCTTTGGACCAAGTTCGTCTCGTTTGTCCCTCTTCGTCCCCCATTTGATCCTTTGGCATTCTTTGGAGCAAGTTCGTCTCGTTCGTCCTTCTTCGTCCTCCCATTTGATTCTTTGGCATTCTTTGGACCAAGTTCGTCTCGTTCATCCCTTTTCGCCCACCCATTTGATCCTTGGGCATTCTTTGGACCAAGTTCATCTCTTCCTCCCTGTACGTCCTCCCATTTGATCTTTGGGCATTCTTTGGACCATGTTCGTATCATTCGTCCCTCTTCGTAATCCATTTGATCCTTTGGCATTCTTTGGATCAAGTTCGCCTCGTTCTTCCCTCTTTGTCCTCCCATTTGATCGTTGGGCATTCTTTGCACCAAGTTCGTCTCGTTCGTCCCAGTTTGTCTTCCCATTTGATCCTTTGGGCATTCTTTGGACGAAGTTCGTCTCGTTCGACTCTTTTCGTGCTCCCATTTGATCCTTTGGGCATTATTTGGACCAAGTTCGTCTCGTTTTTTCCTCTTCGTGCTCCATTTGATCTTTTGGCATTCTTCGGACCAAGTTGGTCTCGTTCATCTCCCTACGTCGTCCCATTTGATCCTTTGACATTCTTTGGACCAAGTTCAACTCGTTTGTCCCTCTTCGTCCTCCACTAGATCCATTGGCATTCTCTGTACCATGTTCGTCTCGTTCGTCCCTTTTCGTCCTCCCATTTGATCCTTGGGTATACTTTTGACCAAGTTCATCTCGTTCGTCCCTCTACGTCCTCCCAGTTGATATTTGGGCATTCTTTGAACCAAGTTTGTCACGTTCGTCCCAGTTCGTCCTCCCATTTGATCCTTTGGGCATTCTTTGGACGAAGTTCGTCTCGTTCGTCCCCTTTCGTCCTCCCATTCGATCCTTTGGGCATTCTTTGGACCAAGTTCGTCTCGTTTGTCCCTCTTCGTCCTCCATTTAATCTTTTGGCATTCTTTGGACCAACTTCGTCTCGTTCATCCCTCTACGTCCTCTCATTTGATCCTTTGGCATTCTTTGGACTAACTTCGTCTCGTTTGTCCCTCTTCGTCCTCCACTTGATCCTTTGGCATTCTTTGGACCATCTTTTTCACGTATGTCCATTTTCGTCCTCCCATTTGATCCTTGGGTATTCCTTCGACCAAGTTCGTATCGTTCATCCCTCTACATCCTCCCATTTGATATTTGGGCATTCTTTGGACCAAGTTCGTCTCGTTCATCCCTCTACGTCCTCCCATTTGATCGTTGGGCATTCTTTGGACCAAGTTCGTATTGTTCGTCCCCTTTCGTCCTCCCATTTGATCATTTGGGCATTCTTTGGACCAAGTTCGTCTCGTTTGTCCCTCTTCGTCCTCCATTTGATCCTTTGGCATTCTTTGGATCAAGTTCGCCTCGTTCGTCCCTCTTCGTCATCCACTCGTTCGTCCCTCTTCGTCCTCCATTTGATCCTTTGGCATTCTTTGGAGCAAATTCGTCTCGTTCGTCCCTCTTCGTCCTCCCATTTGATTTTTTGGCATGCTTTGGACCAAGTTCGTCTCGGTCGTCCCTCTACGTCCTCCCATTTGATCTTTCGGCATTCTTTGGACCATGTTCGTATCGTTCGTCCCTCTTCGTCATCCATTTGATCCTTTGGCATTCTTTGGATAAAGTTCGTCTCGTTCTTCCCTCTTTGTCCTCCCATTTTATCCTTGGGCATTCTTTGGACCAAGTTCGCCTCATTTGTCCCTCTTCGTCCTCCATTTGATCCTTTGGCATTCTTGGGAGCAAGTTCGTCTCGTTCGTCCCTCTTCGTCCTCCCATTTGATTCTTTGGCATTCTTTGGACCAAGTTCGTCTCGTTCATCCCTCTACGTCGTCCCATTTGATCCTTTGGGCATTCTTTGGACCAAGTTCGTCTCGTTCATCCCTCTACGTCCTCCCATTTGATCGTTCGGCATTCTTTGGACCAAGTTCGTATCGTTCGTCCCTTTTCGTCCTCCCATTTGATCCTTTGGGCATTCTTTGGACCAAGTTCGTCTCGTTTGTCCCTCTTCGTCCTCCATTTGATCCTTTGGCATTCTTTGGATCAAGTTCGTCTCGTTCGTCCCTCTTCGTCATCCACTCGTTCGACCCTCTTCGTCCTCCACTTGATCCTTTGACATTCTTTGGAGCAAGTTCGTCTCGTTCGACCCTCATCGTCCTCCCATTCGATTCTTTGGCATTCTTTGGACCAAGTTCGTCTCGTTCGTCCCTTTTCGCCGACCCATTTGATCCTTTGGGCATTCTTTGGACCAAGTTCGTCTCGTTTGTCCCTCTTCGTCCTCCATTTGATCCTTTGGCATTCTTTGGATCAAGTTTGTCTCGCTCGTCCTTCTACGCCCTCCCATTTGATCGTTTGGGCATTCTTTGGACCAAGTTCGTCTTGTTTGTCCCTCTTCGTCCCCCATTTGATCCTTTGGCATTCATTGGAGCAAGTTCGTCTCGTTCGTCCTTCTTCGTCCTCCCATTTGATTCTTTGGCATTCTTTGGACCAAGTTCGTCTCGTTCATCCCTTTTCGCCCACCCATTTGATCCTTGGGCATTCTTTGGACCAAGTTCATCTCTTCCTCCCTGTACGTCCTCCCATTTGATCTTTGGGCATTCTTTGGACCATGTTCGTATCATTCGTCCCTCTTCGTAATCCATTTGATCCTTTGGCATTCTTTGGATCAAGTTCGCCTCGTTCTTCCCTCTTTGTCCTCCCATTTGATCGTTGGGCATTCTTTGCACCAAGTTCGTCTCGTTCGTCCCAGTTTGTCTTCCCATTTGATCCTTTGGGCATTCTTTGGACGAAGTTCGTCTCGTTCGACTCTTTTCGTGCTCCCATTTGATCCTTTGGGCATTATTTGGACCAAGTTCGTCTCATTTTTTCCTCTTCGTGCTCCTTTTGATCTTTTGGCATTCTTCGGACCAAGTTGGTCTCGTTCATCTCCCTACGTCGTCCCATTTGATCCTTTGACATTCTCTGGACCAAGTTCAACTCGTTTGTCCCTCTTCGTCCTCCACTAGATCCATTGGCATTCTCTGTACCATGTTCGTCTCGTTCGTCCCTTTTCGTCCTCCCATTTGATTCTTGGGTATACTTTTGACCAAGTTCATCTCGTTCGTCCCTCTACGTCCTCCCAGTTGATATTTGGGCATTCTTTGGACCAAGTTTGTCACGTTCGTCCCAGTTCGTCCTCCCATTTGATCCTTTGGGCATTCTTTGGACGAAGTTCGTTTCGTTCGTCCCTTTTCGTCCTCCCATTCGATCCTTTGGGCATTCTTTGGACCAAGTTCGCCTCGTTTGTCCCTCTTCGTCCTCCATTTGATCCTTTGGCATTCTTGGGAGCAAGTTCATCTCGTTCGTCCCTCTTCGTCCTCCCATTTGATTCTTTGGCATTCTTTGGACCAAGTTCGTCTCGTTCATCCCTCTACGTCCTCCCATTTGATCCTTTGGGCATTCTTTGGACCAAGTTCGTCTCGTTCATCCCTCTACGTCCTCCCATTTGATCGTTGGGCATTCATTGGACCAAGTTCGTATCGTTTGTCCCTTTTCGTCCTCCCATTTGATCCTTTGGGCATTCTTTGGACCAAGTTCGTCTCGTTCGTCCCTCTTCGTCATCCACTCGTTCGTCCCTCTTCGTCCTCCACTTGATCCTTTGACATTCTTTGGAGCAAGTTCGTCTCGTTCGACCCTCATCGTCCTCCCATTCGATTCTTTGGCATTCTTTGGACCAAGTTCGTCTCGTTCGTCCCTTTTCGCCGACCCATTTGATCCTTTGGGCATTCTTTGGACCAAGTTCGTCACGTTTGTCCCTCTTCGTCCTCCATTTGATCCTTTGGCATTCTTTGGATCAAGTTTGTCTCGCTCGTCCTTCTACGCCCTCCCATTTGATCGTTTCTGCATTCTTTGGACCAAGTTCGTCTCGTTGGTCCCTCTTCGTCCCCCATTTGATCCTTTGGCTTTCTTTGGAGCAAGTTCGTCTCGTTCGTCCTTCTTCGTCCTCCCATTTGATTCTTTGGCATTCTTTGGACCAAGTTCGTCTCGTTCATCCCTTTTCGCCCACCCATTTGATCCTTGGGCATTCTTTGCACCAAGTTCATCTCTTCCTCCCTGTACGTCCTCCCATTTGATCTTTGGGCATTCTTTGGACCATGTTCGTATCATTCGTCCCTCTTCGTAATCCATTTGATCCTTTGGCATTCTTTGGATCAAGTTCGCCTCGTTCTTCCCTCTTTGTCCTCCCATTTGATCGTTGGGCATTCTTTGCACCAAGTTCGTCTCGTTCGTCCTAGTTTGTCTTCCCATTTGATCCTTTGGGCATTCTTTGGACGAAGTTCGTCTCGTTCGACCCTTTTCGTGCTCCCATTTGATCCTTTGGGCATTATTTGGACCAAGTTCGTCTCGTTTTTTCCTCTTCGTGCTCCATTTGATCTTTTGGCATTCTTCGGACCAAGTTGGTCTCGTTCATCTCCCTACGTCGTCCCATTTGATCCTTTGACATTCTTTGGACCAAGTTCAACTCGTTTGTCCCTCTTCGTCCTCCACTTGATCCATTGGCATTCTCTGTACCATGTTCGTCTCGTTCGTCCCTTTTCTTCCTCCCATTTGATCCTTGGGTATACTTTTGACCAAGTTCATCTCGTTCGTCCCTCTACGTCCTCCCAGTTGATATTTGGGCATTCTTTGGACCAAGTTTGTCACGTCGTCCCAGTTCGTCCTCCCATTTGATCCTTTGGGCATTCTTTGGACGAAGTTCGTCTCGTTCGTCCCTTTTCGTCCTCCCATTTGATCCTTTGGGCATTCTTTGGACCAAGTTCGTCTCGTTTGTCCCTCTTCGTCCTCCATTTAATCTTTTGGCATTCTTTGGACCAACTTCGTCTCGTTCATCCCTCTACGTCCTCCCATTTGATCCTTTGGCATTCTTTGGACTAACTTCATCTCGTTTGTCCCTCTTCGTCCTCCACTTGATCCTTTGGCATTCTTTGGACCATCTTCTTCACGTACGTCCATTTTCGTCCTCCCATTTGATCCTTGGGTATTCCTTCGACCAAGTTCGTATCGTTCATCCCTCTACATCCTCCCATTTGATATTTGGGCATTCTTTGGACCAAGTTCGTCTCGTTCATCGCTCTACATCCACCCATTTGATCTTTGGGCATTCTTTGGACCAAGTTCGTATTGTTCGTCCCTTTTCGTCCTCCCATTTGATCCTTTGGGCATTCTTTGGACCAAGTTCGTCCCGTTTGTCCCTCTTCGTCCTCCATTTGATCCTTTGGCATTCTTTGGATCAAGTTCGACTCGTTCGTCCCTCTTCGTCCTCCCATTTGATTTTTTGGCATGCTTTGGACCAAGTTCGTCTCGTTCGTCCCTTTTCGCCCACCCATTTGATCCTTGGGCATTCTTTGGATCCAGTTCGTCTCGTTCGTCCCTTTTCGTCCTTCCATTTGATCCATTGGGCATTATTTGGACCAAGTTCGTCTCGTTTGTCCCTCATCGTCCTCTATTTGATCCTTTGGCATTCTTAGGATCAAGTTCGTCTCGTTCGTCCCTCTACGTCCTCCCATTTGATCGTTTGGGCATTCTTTGGACCAAGTTCATCTCGTTCATCCCTCTACGTCCTACCATTTGATCGTTGGGCATTCTTTGGACCAAGTTCGTATCGTTCGTCCCTTTTCGTCCTCCCATTTGATCCTTTGGGCATTGTTTGGACCAAGTTCGTTTCATTTGTCCCTCTTCGTCCTCCATTTGATCCTTTGGCATTCTTTGGATCAAGTTCGTCTCGTTCGTCCCTCTTCGTACTACATTTGATCCTTTGGCAATCTTTTGAGCAAGTACGTCTCGTTCGTCCTCTTCGTCCTCCCATTTGATTCTTTGGCATTCTTTGGACCAAGTTCGTGTTGTTCGTCCCTTTTCGCCCACCCATTTGATCCTTGGGCATTCGTTGGATCATGTTCGTCTCGTTCGCCCCTTTTCGTCCTCCCATATGATCCTTTGGGCATTCTTTGGACCAAGTTCGTCTCGTTTGTCCCTCTTCGTCCTCCATTTGATCCTTTGGCATTCTTTGGATCAACTTCGTTTCGTTTGTCCCTCTTCGTCATCCACTCGTTCGTCCCTCTTCGTCCTCCATTTGATCCTTTGGCATTCTTTGGAGCAAGTTCGTCTCGTTCGTCCCTCTTCGTCCTCGCATTTGATTCTTTGGCATTCTTTGGACCAAGTTCGTATCATTCGTCCCTCTTCGTCCTCTATTTGATCCTTTGGCATTCTTAGGATCAAGTTCGTCCCTCTACGTCCTCCCATTTGATCGTTTGGGCATTCTTTGGACCAAGTTCGTCTCGTTCATCCCTCTACGTCCTACCATTTGATCGTTGGGCATTCTTTGGAACAAGTTCGTATCGTTCGTCCCTTTTCGTCCTCCCATTTGATCCTTTGGGCATTCTTTGGACCAAGTTCGTCTCATTTGTCCCTCTTCGTCCTCCATTTGATCCTTTGGCATTCTTTGGATCAAGTTCGTCTCGTTCGTCCCTTTTCGCCCAACCATTTGATCCTTGGGCATTCTTTGGATCCAGTTCGTCTCGTTCGTCCCTTTTCGTCCTCCCATTTGATCCTTTGGGCATTCTTTGGACCAAGTTCGTCTCGTTTGTCCCTCTTCGTCCTCTATTTGATCCTTTGGCATTCTTTGGATCAAGTTCGTCTCGTTCGTCCCTCTTTGTCCTCCATTTGATCTTTTGGCAATCTTTGGAGCAAGTTTGTCTCGTTTGTCCCTCTTCGTCCTCCCATTTGATTCTTTGGCATTCTTTGGACCAAGTTCTTCTCGTTCGTCCCTTTTCGCCCACCCATTTGATCATTGGGCATTCTTTGGACCAAGTTCGTCTCGTTTGTCCCTCTTCATCCTCCATTTGATCCTTTGGCATTCTTTGGATCAAGTTCGTCTCGTTTTTCCCTCTTTGTCCTCCCATTTGATCCTCGGGTATTCTTTGGACCAAATTCGTCTCGTTCGTCCCAGTTCTTCCTCCCATTTGATCCTTTGGGCATTCTTTGGACGAAGTTCGTCTCGTTCGATCCTTTTCGTGCTCCCATTTGATCCTTTGGGCATTCTTTGGACTAAGTTCGTCTCGTTCGTCCCTCTTCGTCCTCCCATTTGATATTTGGGCATTCTTTGGACCAAGTTCGTCACGTTCGTCCCAGTTCGTCCTCCCATTTGATCCTTTGGGCATTCTTTGGACGAAGTTCGTCTCGTTCATCCCTCTACGTCCTCCCATTTGATCGTTTGGGATTCTTTGGACCAACTTCGTCTCGTTTCTCCCTCTTCGTCCGCCACTTGATCCATTTGCATTCTTTGGACCAAGTTCGTCTCGTTCGTCCCTCTTCGTCATCCATTTGATCCTTTGGCATTCTTTGGAGCAAGTTCGTCTCGTTTTTCCCTCTTTGTCCTCCCATTTGATCCTTGGGCATTCTTTGGACCAAGTTCGTCTCGTTCGTCCCAGTTCGTCCTCCCATTTGATCCTTTGGGCATTCTTTGGACGAAGTTCGCCTCGTTCGACCGTTTTCGTGCTCCCATTTGATCCTTTGGGCATTCTTTGGACCAAGCTCGTCTCGTTTTTCCCTTTTCGTGCTCCATTTGATCTTTTGGCATTCTTCGGACCCAGTTCGTCTCGTTCATCTCCCTATGTCCTCCCATTTGATCCTTTGGCATTCTTTGGACCAAGTTCATCTCGTTTGTCCCTCTTCGTCCTCCACTTGATCCAATGGCATTCTTTGGACCATATTCGTCTCGTTCGTCCCTTTTCGTCCTCCCATTTGATCCTTGGGTATTCTTTGGACCAAGTTCATCTCGTTCGTCCCTCTACGTCCTCCCATTTGATATTTGGGCATTCTTTGGACCAAGTTCGTCACGTTCGTCCCAGTTCGTCCTCCCACTTGATCCTTTGGGCATTCTTTGGACGAAGTTCTTCTCGTTCATCCCTCTACGTCCTCCCATTTGATCCTTTGGGATTCTTTGAACCAACTTCGTCTCGTTTGTCCCTCTTCGTCCTCCACTTGATCCATTGGCATTCTTTGGATCATGTTCGTCTCGTTCATCCCTTTTCGTCCTCCCATTTGATCCTTGGGTATTCTTTGGACCAAGTTCATCTCGTTCGTGCCTCTACGTCTTCCCTTTTCATATCTGGGCAATCTTTGGACGATGTTCGTCACGTTCGTCCCAGTTCGTCCTCCCATTTGATCCTTTGGGCATTCTTCGGACGAAGTTCATCTCGTTCGTCCCTTTTCGTCGTCCCATTTGATCCTTTGGGCATTCTTTGGACCACGTTCGCCTCGTTTGTCCCTCTTCGTCCTCCATTTAATCTTTTGGCATTCTTTGGACTAAGTTCGTCTCGTTCATCCCTCTATGTCCTCCCATTTGATCCTTTGGCATTCTTTGGACCAACTTCGTCTCGTTTGTTCCGCTTCGTCCTCCACTTGATCCTTTGGCATTCTTTGGACCATGTTCTTCACGTTCGTCCCCTTTCGTCCTCCCATTTGATCCTTCGGTATTCCTTCGACCATGTTCGTCTCGCTCGACCTCAACGTCCTCCCATTTGATATTTGGGCATTCTTTGGACCAAGTTCGTATCGTTCGTCCATTTTCGTCCTGCCATTTGATTCTTGGGCATTTTTTGGACCAAGTTCGTCTCGTTTGTCCCTTTTCGTCCTCCCATTTGATCCTTTGGGCATTCTTTGGACCAAGTTCGTCTCGTTTGTCCCTCTTCATCCTCCACTTGATCCTTTGGCATTCTTTGGACCATGTTCTTCACGTTCGTCCCCTTTCGTCCTCCCATTTGATCCTTCGGTATTCCTTCGACCAAGTTCGTCTCTGCAACACCCTTTCTCATAAAAGGATGTTACAATATAAGTAACCTATTTTATCAGGTGTCCATATTAATTCTGATAGATTATTCATTATTTGAAAATATGAATGAATTTTTTTTTTCTTTTAACTGAAAGAGTATCTAATTTGAAACTTTCACTTAGAAGTTTCACGCTTCGATAAACATCTCGCATCACAACACTTTACTAATAAGTAACATGGTCTCAACTAAACATAATTAATTTACATCATGTACACCAAGTAGTGTCATATAGTATAGTACAGTCATCCCAAGAGAAATATCCATACTACTGCCCATCGGGTTGAGTCAACTACAAAATAAGAACAAAAGAGTCCAACAGTCTATCTCTCCTTCTACCACAGCTCTAACATCAGGCTACATCCTCTTCAAACGCTATCTGGAAGATATTTGCATCAGAATAAGTCTCCTGGCTCTGGTCAGACCATCCAACTGGTGCCTCATCTATATGCATCATGTTCCAAAGAACACAAAACATATAGGCAAGGGTGAAAAATCCTCATACACAGATAGCAAAGCAAAGAGACAACAGATATAGAAATATACAACATCTATCAGCCACATTTACATTAGAAAATCATCAGACACATATGCATTAGAAAATCATCTACCACTTACCCTTCTCAAGCACACGAGAACAAGATTTTCCTGCAAGTAAGACATTCTCACAGAAACAATGAGAATAATCACAGTCACACACATATCTCAGTATCAAACAATATGTCACATATCTCAGCATCAAACAATATATCATACACTCAGATATATTATAATGCATGTCACTTCTATTTCCCCTCACATCACCCTCGTAGTGCTCCAAGGAGACTTCCGTACCTCCAACACCATTGAGCGATCGGCCGTAGCAGACTTAACAGACTTATCAGATAGTCCCATCCGGACTTCATGATAATCATTCAGCTAAGCTACGTTTAAACCACTGTACCGTATCCTGAATAGTCAAGTCAGTCGGATTTATCCAAATCGGGTTGTGCGACTGCCTCGGCTCAGGGGTATTCACCTACACTGGCCACCTGAGGAATTTCGCAACCTGGATAATCCCAATAGGCAACTGTGGCCCAACTTGTCACTATTCCCAACCCCATCCGGGTTGTACTGCTCATCATTTGGCCATCCGCCAAATCTTTTGGCCATCCGCCAAGGCTCTTTCTCTTTATGCATATGACAGAACACATTAAGCAAGCAATATCTCTTGGCCATCCGCCGAATCTCTTTATGCATAACACATTAAGCACACAATATCTCTTGGCCATCCGCCAAATCTCTTGACCATCCGCCAAGGCTCTTTATACAAAATGACACATACACTTAGCATACAAGGTATTCACTCTCAAGCATTTTAAGCTTTGGTTTCTCTTGTAATCATGTTAACCTCTTCTCTAGGTGATCACTTGCACAATCACATATAATCTTCACTTTTGGTTATAGCATTATCACCTCTTAGGATATTCACATCTCATTGTGCATAATTATTCTTCAACATGGCTCTTTCCTCTTTCACTCATACTCTTTATAAATCTTTGTCTTTTTAACAAAAGGCATTTTTTCAAAACCATTGCTTAAGTTCTAAAATTAATTAACCAAAATACTTATCAACCTTTATATTTAAAGTGTCATTTTCTCTTAAGCATGGTTATGAAAAAAAAATTGGAAAAAGAATGATTTTCGCAAAAACATTAATTTTCAAAAATGCTGGGTCCAGAACTGTTCACAGGCACGAGAGTTTTTCACACCCGCGGTATGAATAGAGCTGTCCCCTGTTTTCCAGCTTTTCCCAACCGCGAGACTGGTCACACCCAGGGCGTACCAGCAGCTCGAAAATCCAATGCTTAACCAAAATAAAACATCTCTTTGCATAGTTAGGTCCAAATGAGTGAAAATAAGTTAAGTTTACTATGCTTAGATCAATCCCAAGACACATCCTTCAATCATCAAGCCATGGTTTCAATCATCAAGGCAATGGAACACAATTACCATTACACACCAAGCTCATCAACATGCACACACCACTTTCATGATGCCATGAGTTAAACATATGCACAACCACAATCATTCAACCAACTCAAACCAAGCATGGCACAAAACTCATCATGCATCCAAGTTAGAGCAAACACATCTCTCACCACATAGTTAGTTTACCATAGCCAAGAGCCACTTACTCTTATGCACATCAAGGTCACAATCATGCAAACTAGCATCAAGCAAGGTTATTCATAATCAAGCCACTCAAAAGAAATCATATACATGGCATAATCATCACTCAAGGATCATATATAATCATAAGAACACAAAACTATATGGCTTACCAATCAACATGAACCCTAAGATAGCATAACATCCTCTTAATCAAAATAACACATACATAGCCCTAATATGTCCACTAGGCTTTGAAAATCATGTAGGAAGAACTTTCCCCTTACCAAGTTTATAGAAAACCCTAACCACCAACTTCTCCTTCTTCCTTCTCCTTCTTGCTTAGCTCTTGTAGCTTGTTGGTCACTAGATTAAGAACAAGCACTTGGATTTTGGCTAGCTTGGACAAGATTTTGGAAAACACCACTTGGATTATGGCTATGGTGAAGAGACAAGATGAAAGTGCACAAGCAAAGAGCTCTCCCTCTTCTTCTCTCCCTGAAAATTTCGTGCAGCCCTCTCCCTTTTCCTAAGCCAAAAGATTTTTTCCTAAGCCATGATTACACTTAACCATGGTTTAACCCTAGTTAATCACTTGGACAAATCCTATTGGCTAACCACTCATGAGTCATGCATATTCAAGAAAATTCTACACTCTTCCTCTCAAGTGGAGCTGGGCGCTGCAGCTGTCCTCAAATGGGTAGAAATAATTTTTCACCTTAACCATGGTAAATGGTAAGTATCCAAGGTAATTAAGTGTGGTAACTTTTGTATTTCATAGTAAAAATTGTCCAAACTTAACCTATTGGGGTAAAAACTCTCATGAACCTCATAATAAGTCCTAAGACATGAAAATAAGATGCCATAAAGGTCTTGGTTCAAAAAGATCAAGCTTAGAAGCACTACGGTAACTTTTCGGTTTTTACCGTAACCCGTAACTTAGGGTAAAAATAAACTTTCTCAGAAAATTTTCAGAAAATTTCTAAAAATCATAAATATTATAAAAACACCATTGGGTACTCTTTTGGTTGATTTTGGATCATTTCCTAAGCCTCTGGCATTCACCAGCTCTCCCTGCCATCCTGTTCTCGGTCTACAGGGACCAAAACCGCAATTCTTTGTCTGTCCTTCTAAAAATTCCCAAAATAATTTCTAAAATTCTAAAATAATATAAAACATCATTTTACATCCTCAAAAATATTTCTAAACTTGTTCTGTTCTCAAAACCCGCTCACAGTTCAACCTAGTCCAACTACAAGGACCAAAACGGTAACATTCTATCTGTTCTTCAGAAAATTCCCAAATAAATTTCTAAAATCCTCAAATATTGGAAAATCACTATTGGTACCTTCCAATCTCTTTCTTAACTTAAATCTAGGGTTTCTACTTACAAGGTCCTCATTCTGTCTATTTACGGTAAACAGAATTCTGTCTGCCACTCAACGTTTGACTTAAACTACTGATTTCTAACGTCAAGAAACTTTATCTATAAAATTTAATCTTTCTAAAATAAATCTAACATATGCAAATCACATATCATCCATATAAAATATAATTAAAAATAGAGTCAAAAATCACGGACGTTACAATTCTCCCCCTCTTAAGAAAATTTCGTCCTCGAAATTTCATGGATACTCTCACATCCTTTATCGGAATCCAATCCTATCTTTTTTTTTCCACTCTTAGGAATTTGAGATACCAGTTCATACAAATTACCATTGCAATCTCTCTGCTACCAGTAAGCCAGTAGGTTGATCAAGCCTACGCCTTGACCTTAAGTAGTGAGAAAACAATAATAATTTTATGACCGATCTTATCATCATCCCAAATCACATATTCAACTCATAAGGTTAGGTGTCTACCTATAGCGATCCCGTAGATTATAAACATACATGTATAAAATTTCAACATAATTTCATACATAAGTATACCATCACTAGTTGTTACCAATGTTCCAAATAGGCTTCATACCTATAGGATAACTTCAAAACATTACAACCCAATTACTCAAGCAAAACAAATTAGAATCCATTCAAGAAGTTTTGCACTTCAACAATGGCACACAGTAATTTCACAAAGACACAATCGCACAGATTCAAGAAAATCTACACTATTCTGTAATTGCTTGGCTACCTTTCAGATTTACGACTTTTTCCCTACAAACCAACACGGATTCCAACCACATGTTTTGTCCTCACTCACATGCTTTTCAGTAGGTAACCCTCTCCTGTACAGTTCCATACCTATACAGTATCGTTGGCATAGGTAGTACCGAATAATCCTACTAAGTTTTCCTCAACTGTACCGTCCCATACCAGTACAATCTCAGATTTCCTCAGTTGTACCGTCCCATTCCAGTATAACCTTGGCACCAAGTTTTTCAGAATCACACAAATCAATCAACACATCGGAGTTCACACAACACAAACATAACAAACCTATAACCCGAACATTTCCAAAAGACTTAACAAGAATCAATCTTCTCAGCTCAGGATTATTGTGCACACACCTCTGCCCTTATATCACAAGATACCATCATCATCTAGGCTAATACTCCATAACCTTCCCTCGTTCAAGCAACTCCTCCTCTTCTTGTAATAGCTCGTCAGCTGCTTGTTGTTCCTTAATCTCTCTCATCAATTCACTGGTCAACTTAATCTTGCCCACTGAAATCCTATCCCTGTGTACATCCATTGATAGATTCAGATCTCGAAAATCCTCTATCAACTCTAACTTGTTAATCATCATGACTGACATAGACACAGTCTTCCTACTCAGTGCATCGGCTACGACATTAGCCCTTCCCGGATGATACATCGGATTAAAATCATAACCCTTAAGAAATTCTATCTATCTTTTCTACCTCATATTTAACTCTTTTTGATCAAACAAGTATTTCAAACTCTTATGATCGCTGTACACTGTAAAGGTTGATCCATAAAGATAATGTCTCCAAATTTTCAGGGCAAACGCCATTGAAGCTAATTCAAGACCATGGGTTGGATAGTTCCTCTTATGAATTTTCAATTGACGAGAGGCATAGGATACAGTTTTCCTATTCTGCATTAACACACAACCTAATCCTTGATAAGAAGCGTCACGATACACTTCCATAAGTTCCTCTAGATTAGGTAATACTAAAATAGGTGTAGTTGTCAACCGCTCTTTCATTTCAAGAAAACTCCTCTTACACTTATCAGTCTAAACAAATGGTTGATCTTTTCTAGTTAATTTAGTCAATGGAGCCACAATCTTTGAAAATCCCTCAATAAACCTTCTATAATACCCTGCTAATCCTGCAAAACTACGGACTTCCGTCACAGTCTTTGGTCTTTCCCACGAGAGTACCGCTTCTACTGTCGTAGGATCTACAGATATCCCACCTTTAGTAATCACATGACCTAAAAACTATACTTCTCTTAACTAGAATTCACCCTTAGATAGCTTGGCATACAACTTATGCTCACTCAACACTTGCAACACTTGTCGCAAATGTTCCTCATGTTCCTCTTCATTCTTTGAATAAATTAGAATATCATCAATAAACACCACTACAAAACGGTCTAGAACGGACTGAAAACCCTATTCATATAGTCCATGAATATCGCTGGTGCATTAGTCACACCAAATGGCATCACAAGATACTCATAGTGACCATATCGGGTCCTAAAAGTAGTTTTAGGTATATCTTCAGACTTTACCCAAATCTGATGATATCCTGTTCTCAGATCGATCTTAGAGAAAATAGCAGTTCCACGCAGTTGATCCGTCAACTAGTCAATACATTTTAAAAGGTATTCATTCTTAATCATTATCTTATTCTTCTGCCTATAACCCATGTCTAATCTAAAAATTCCATCCTTCTTATTCACCAGCAACCCTGGTGCACCCCCACGGAGAAACACTCGGTCTTATGAACCGCTTGGACAACAAATCCTCTAACTGCTTTTTCAACTCAGCCAATTCCATTGGTGACATTCTATATGGAGCTATAGAAATTGGGCTAGAACCGGGTACAAGATCTATGGTAAACTCTATCTCTCTCACTGGTGGCAAACTTGGAACTTCCTTAGGAAACACTTCAAGAAAATCCCTGACTACTGGCACATTGTTCAGTTCTTTCTCACTCTCGGATTTCAACAAGGAAAACAACATGTATCCCTTTGCTCCTTCTTTCAAAGAAGCTTCTACTTGGTGGGCAGATAGCAATCCAAAAATCTCAGAATCAGGAAAAACTAAAGTCCTATTGGCACAATCTAGAAGAACATGATTGAAAGACAACCAATTCATTCCTAGAATGACGTCTAATTGGACCAAAGGCAAACAGATCAAGTCTACATGGTATGTTCTACCAAAAATAGTGACTGGACAATTTAAACAGATAGTATTTATAGTAACTGGATCAGCGGTGGGTAGGGAAATTACTAGATCAAATGACATCAAAGAAACAGGCAAGTTCAATCATTTCACACAGTCAAAAGATATAAATGAATATGTCACGCCTGAATTATACAGTACAATTAAAGGATAACCAACTATATCACATTTACCTTGTATCAAATCATTCCGACTTAGAAGCCTCAAGGCCACTCAGGGTATAAACACGTCCCTTAGTCTTTGGTCTCTCTGCCTGTATAATATTCACCGTTGGCTCAGCCTTCGGTGTCCTACAATCCTTGGATGTATGTCCAATCTTCCCACATCTAAAACATGTCACCCTCTGTTGATCACAGCTGGTAGAGTAATGTCCTGGCTTCCCACACTTAAAACACCTAATCTCATTTAATCCTTGACTCCCACGATTTCCACAACAGACGACATAGTCAATCAAGGATTAATAATTTAATAAAATCCTCTAGCAAGGACAGCAATCACAGCCTACCCAAAACGAGCCTAAGCTGGTCGAGTCTCAAAACACCCCCTAAGGGTAGTCTTTGGCCCTCTTCTTCAAGTCTTGGCTAGTTCACCTAGTTGGTGGTCCATCTATATGAATCATGTTCCAAAGAGCACAAAACATATAGGCAAGGGTGAAAAACACTCCTTATGCAAGTCATAAAGATATCACAGACAACAGATATAAATCACAGAATTAAGAAAGAATCATGCAGAACATACACAGTTACTATCTCATAGCACATACCATTTATATCCTCACCAAATAATCCATCAACAAACAAGACATATCATAATGCATGTCACTTCTATTTCCCTCTCAAACACCGGTGTAATGCTCCATGGAGACTTTTCTCTTCCTCAACAACATTTGAGCGATAGGCCACAGTCAATCCTTTACATACTAGTTCAAGGCTAAACAAACCGTAAAGTCCACGACAGTATTCAGGAGAGCCATGTTTAAGTCATAATTGTACCCGGCTAAACAAACTGTAAAGTCCAAGTCACAATTATTCAATGCACTCAGTGACACCATATCATAAATAGGTCAGCCAGTCAGATTTATCCAAGCCGGGTGCTCTACTCGATCTCGGCTCGCTGGGAGTCACCACGCGGCCATTGAGACTTTTCGAAACCTGGATAATCCCAGTAGGCAATTGTAGCCCAACCGTACCCTATTTCCAACCCCTCTCTGGGTTGTAGCTCACGTCAATACCCTCTCTGGGTATGACCACTTAGCAAAGCCAAGAAAATCTCTTTATGCAAATGGCATGGCATATTTTGCATACACAATAACATCACAATTACTTCTCTATGTTACCACCTGTAACAATCATCATATAACCTTCTCTTGGTTATATACTCATCATTATGTTACCTCTTGTAACAACACCACATGACCTTATCTCTTGGTCATTTGTAAATTCTCTTTTCTTTGTTACCTCTTGTAACATTAACGCATAACCCTCTCTCTTGGTTATGTAATATTCATCTCTTCTCGATTATTTCAATCAAAATATCTCTTTCTCTTTTATCTAATTCTTTTATTCATTTTATAAATTCACTTCTCATTGGTTATCTCTACGAAAATAATATATAGTCTTCTCTTTGGTTTATTTTGACCAAAATATATTATATACACTTCTCTTTGGTTATTTTAATTATAATATATCGTTGTTTCACAAAAATCGATTTACCGTATTTATCGTATTACCTTCAAAAATTAATATAAAATACTTAGGCTAAGGTAATTTCAAAATAAATATTTTTCCCTTAAAAAGACATTAATTTACGAGCCTTTAAGCATAAAATTTATAAATTTCGAATTTCAAGACCCCTGACACTTTCACAGGTGTGATAAAAATCACATCGTGGGTGTAACTGGTCTGTTTTTGCCAAAGTTCATTGGATTAGAAACTTCATTTTAATTTTGAAAACACCATACCCCTTAATTTGAATTAATTAAATTAAAAATAAGATATTTGGCTTATAATTGTGACTTTTCTTCTAATGATTCATTTTTAACTTATTAAGTTATAATTAAAATCTTTATTAAAAGTCTAGTGGAGACTTATTTTTGAAAACTCTTGGCTTAATGAAATCCTAACAAAGCTTTGGACTTTGTACTAATCAATTTATTATGAAAAATCCTTTTTGTCTAGGTCCATGTCCTTTTCTCCATACTCCATAATGCTTGGGTCATTAGCCAATTGCCATACTTTAATCTTTTCATACTCTTCTCCAATCATCAATCACCAATCACCAAGCATCAAGCATAATAATAAAGCAATAACCTACTTTAAATATTACATTCCTCCCAAATTGAATAAAAATAAGAAAAGAAACATAGAGCATGGAAGATGGCTAGAAGACAATCCCACTCAAACCAAGGAACATCAAGCACAAAGTACATCTCAATCAAACATAGTAAAGCATCATTATCAAGCAAATGAAAACATCCACATCAAGCATAGAATAATCTCACAATCACATATAGAACCATATGAACTTTAATCATGAAGACAAAGATACAAAGACAAAGAGGTCATCATCCAATACTTTTTACCCAATGATCAATTAATAAAATCATCTCTCTTTGATTAAAGAATCATGTCTCTTTTCAAAAGATCATCTCTTTAATGTAAAAAGTATTACTTTGTAACAAAAGATTGTCTTTCTCATAAAAGCTCTTACTTTTCCAACAATCACCACTTGATCAAGATAGTACTTGGATAAAAGTTAATAGTTTACCATAAAATTTACTTCTTTAAATAGAAAAACTATCTTTTTATAAAGGTTAAACTTTTATAAGAATCAAGTCATCTTTTTGTTCTTAGTAAGATTTTCAAGCTTTTAAAAAACATCATAGACAAGCATAAAACACTCCATGAGTCTTATGATTCACAAAAAGAGAGATTTCCCCTTACCTTTTTTTTTTCCTTCTCTTCTTGAATGAAAATCCTAGTCTCTTGACTTCCTAGCCTTACTTGATCACCACCTTAAAACCAAGATATGAACATAGCCAAAAATACTACAAATAAGATCCCTTTTTTTACCAAAGAGAAAAGAAGAACAAGAGAGGAAAGATTGTTTCTTTCAAACCCTTGATAGTTATGAACCAAAGGAAGAAGAAAAATCAAAGCTTGGATCAAAGATCCTTTACCTTCACAAGCTTGGGTTCCTTTAAGACAAAAATAGAAAAACCCACTTTTAGAAATATGAACTTGATGATCATGAAGAGGAAGAAAGATTTAATGGATTGAAAATAAGAAACCAACCTTGTAGCTTGAAGAATCAAGATCAAAAAATCCAAGAAGATGATGAAGAACTTGAAGAACACCTTGAAGAACATATATAGAAATCTTGATGATTTGATAAAGGCTAGTGTTTAGAAAGTGTATAAAATGGATTCTCTATACTTGATTATTGTATAGAGAATCAAAAACATGATTGAAGATGGTGGAGAGCTTCCATGGAAATGGAAGAAAAAGCTTGAAGGAAGAAGAAGAAACTTAGAGAGAAGTTGGAGAATTGGCTTGAAGAGAGAGAAGTTGTCTTGCCAAATGAAATGAAATCCTCTCTTCCTCTCCCTAAGATTCACGCCTACACACTCTCAAGAGAGTCTTGGAAATTAAATTTTTCTAAGATTACCTTGCACTCCAAGAAGTTAAGTGAAAGACAAATAAAATCCTTACAAGTGTTAGGCTATGATGTGTGGACCTAAAATGGAATTGAATCCAACTTTGAGTGAGATGAAATCCACATTATCCCATGTGGTAAAGGTGGGGCGGCCAGCTGCTCCAAAGGACAAGAGATAAGCTCAAAATCAACTAGGGTTAGAGCTTGGTTAGAAAGAAACTAGACTAGTTTGGTATTTAACCATGATTTGTGTAATTAAATTAAATCAATGGCCAAGATGTCTCTTCATTAAATGGGGTGCCTAATCAAGGGTCCAAAATGATGCAAGGTGGCTTCTTGGTTCTTTGGTAGTTTGGAGCAAACTTGAGGGCAAAATCAAAGGGACAAAGTGGTCATTTCCTCTCTTGGTAATTAATTATTTAGGCAAAGGGTAAAATGGTCTTTTCCCATGAGATAAAAATGGTAGAAAAATTCTAAACTCTTCTCCTAGCTTCCAGGAAGTCCAGGGCTGGTCAAGGAATGAGGTAATTAAATTTTTCACTTTTAACCATGATAAAAGATAAATTACGGTAATTAAATACGGTAACTTTTGCGTTTCATGATTAAAACTATTTAAACTTGACCTATTGAAATAAATGACTCTCAGGACTCATATGGTTAGTCTAGACCACGAAATTTATGTTCCAAAATGGCCTTGGTAGATAGGAATCAAGCTTAGAAGTAAAACGGTAATATTTCGGTTCCCGCGGTAACACGTAACCTAGGGTTAAACTGACTTTTTCCTGAAAATTCCCAGAAAATTCCTAAAAATCATAAATCTTATAAGAACTCTAATGGTTAGCCTTATGTTTGATTTTGATCATGTCATAACTTTCTGGTATCCATTTGTTCTCCCGTTTACCCTGTTCTTCATTTTACAGGGACCAAAACAGCAATTCTTAATCTGCTATTTTAAAAATTCCCAAAATAATTCTCATAATTCTAAAATAATGTAAAAACATTATTTGTCTTAGTGAAATATTTTTCTAAAGTGTTATGGTCTCCAAATCCACTCACAGTTCATTCTAGTCATACTATAGGGACCAAAACAGTACTATTTCTTATCCATTTCTCAGAAAATTCCCAGCTTTATTTCTAAAATCCTCAAATATTGTAAAATAACTATTGATATCTTCAAATCCTTTTTCTGACGCCAATTTAGGGATTCTATCTCATAATACAGCCATTCTGTCAATTAACAACGTGAATCGATATCTGTTGTACTTTGACGTCGAACTTAAACTATTATTTTCTGAGCACAGGAGAATTTCATCTATGGAATTATATTTCCTAAAATATATTTAATATAGCTGAATCAACTTTCCATATATTAAAATATAAAAATCCCAAAATTACGGACGTTACACTTTTCGCCCACCCATTTGATCCTTGGGCGTTCTTTGGATCAAGTTCGTCTCGTTTGTCCCTTTTCGTCCTCCCATTTGATCCTTTGGGCATTCTTTGGACCAAGTTCATCTCGTTTGTCCCTGTTCGTTTTCCATTTGATCCTTTGGCATTGTTTAGATCAAGTTCGTCTCGTTCGTCCCTCTACGTCCTCCCATTTGATCGTTTGGGCATTCTTTGAACCAAGTTCGTCTCGTTTGTCCCACTTCGTCCTCCATTTGATCCTTTGGCATTCTTTGGAGCAAGTTCGTCTCGTTCGTCCCTCTTCGTCCTCCCATTTGATTCTTTGGCATTCTTTGGACCAAGCTCGTCTCGTTCGTCCCTCTACGTCCTCCCATTTGATCTTTGGGCATTCTTTGGACCATGTTTGTATCGTTCGTCCCTCTTCGTCATCCATTAGATCCTTTGGCATTGTTTTGATCAAGTTCGTCTCGTTTTTCCCTCTTTGTCCTCCCATTTGATCCTTGGCCATTCTTTGGACCAAGTTCGTCTTGTTCGTCCTCCCATTTGATCCTTTGGGCATTCTTTGGACGAAGTTCGTCTCGTTCGACCCTTTTCGTCCTCCCATTTGTTCTTTGGGCATTCTTTGGACCAAGTTCGTCTCGTTTGTCCATCTTCGTCCTCCATTTGATCCTTTGGCATTCTTTGGATCAAGTTCGTCTCGTTCGTCCCTCTTCGTCGTCCACTCGTTCGTCCCTCTTCGTCATCCATTTAATCCTTTGGCATTCTTTGGAGCAAGTTTGTCTCGTTCGTCCCTCTTCGTCCTGCCATTTGATTCTTTGGCATTCTTTGGACCAAGTTCGTCTCGTTCGTCCCTTTTCGCCCACCCATTTGATCCTTGGGCGTTCTTTGGATCAAGTTCGTCTCGTTCGACCCTTTTCATGCTCCCATTTGATCCTTTGGGCATTATTTAGACCAAGTTCGTCTCGTTTTTCCCTATTCGTGCTCCATTTGATCTTTTGGCATTCTTCGGACCAAGTTCGTCTTGTTCATCTCCCTACGTCCTCCCATTTGATCCTTTGGCATTCTTTGGACCATGTTCGTCTCGTTCGTCCCTTCTCGTCCTCCAATTTGATCCTTGGGTATTCTTTGGACCAAGTTCGTCTCGTTCGTCCCTCTACGTCCTCCCGCTTGATATTTGGGCATTCTTTGGACCAAGTTCGTCTCGTTTGTCCCTTTTCGTCCTCCCATTTGATCCTTTGGGCATTCTTTGGACCAAGTTCATCTCGTTTGTCCCTGTTCGTTCTCCATTTGATCCTTTGGCATTGTTTGGACCAAGTTCGTCTCGTTCGTCTCGTTCGTCCCTCTACGTCCTCCCATTTGATCGTTTGGGCATTCTTTGGACCAAGTTCGTCTCGTTTGTCCCACTTCGTCCTCCATTTGATCCTTTGGCATTCTTTGGAGCAAGTTCGTCTCGTTCGTCCCTCTTCGTCCTCCCATTTGATTCTTTGGCATTCTTTGGACCAAGCTCGTCTCGTTCGTCCCTCTACGTCCTCCCATTTGATCTTTGGGCATTCTTTGGACCATGTTTGTATCGTTCGTCCCTCTTCGTCATCCATTTGATCCTTTGGCATTGTTTTGATCAAGTTCGTCTCGTTTTTCCCTCTTTGTCCTCCCATTTGATCCTTGGCGATTCTTTGGACCAAGTTCGTCTCGTTCGTCCTCCCATTTGATCCTTTGGGCATTCTTTGGACGAAGTTCGTCTCGTTCGACCCTTTTCGTCCTCCCCTTTGTTCTTTGGGCATTCATTGGACCAAGTTCGTCTCGTTTGTCCATCTTCGTCCTCCATTTGATCCTTTGGCATTCTTTGGATCAAGTTCGTCTCGTTCGTCCCTCTTCGTCGTCCACTCGTTCGTCCCTCTTCGTCGTCCATTTAATCCTTTGGCATTCTTTGGAGCAAGTTTGTCTCGTTCGTCCCTCTTCGTCCTGCCATTTGATTCTTTGGCATTCTTTGGACCAAGTTCGTCTCGTTCGTCCCTTTTCGCCCACCCATTTGATCCTTGGGCTTTCTTTGGATCAAGTTCGTCTCGTTCGACCCTTTTCATGCTCCCATTTGATCCTTTGGACATTATTTAGACCAAGATCGTCTCGTTTTTCCCTATTCGTGCTCCATTTGATCTTTTGGCATTCTTCGGACCAAGTTCGTCTAGTTCATCTCCCTACGTCCTCCCATTTGATCCTTTGGCATTCTTTGGACCATGTTCGTCTCGTTCGTCCCTTCTCGTCCTCCCATTTGATCCTTGGGTATTCTTTGGACCAAGTTCGTCTCGTTCGTCCCTCTACGTCCTCCCGCTTGATATTTGGGCATTCTTTGGACCAAGTTCTGCACGTTCGTCCCAGTTCTTCCTCCCATTTGATCATTTGGGCATTCTTTGGACGAAGTTCGTCTCGTTCGTCCCTTTTTGTGCTCCCATTTGATCCTTTGGAAATTCTTTGGACCAAGTTCGTCTCGTTTGTCCCTCTTCGTCCTCCATTTAATCTTTTGGCATTCTTTGGACCATGTTCGTCTCGTTCATCCCACTACGTCCTCCTGTTTGATCCTTTGGCATTCTTTGGACCAACTTCACCTCGTTTGTCCCTTTTCGTCCTCCACTTGATCCATTGGCATTCTTTGGACCATGTTCGTCTCGTTCGTCCCTTTTCGTCCTCCCATTTGATCCTTGGGTATTCTTTGGACCAAGTTCATCTCGTTCTTTCCTCTACGTCCTCCCATTTGATATTTGTACATTCTTTGGACCAAGTTCATCTCTTTCATCCCTCTACGTCCTCCCATTTGATATTTGGGCATTCTTTGGACCAAGTTCGTATCGTTCGTCCATTTTCGTCCTGCCATTTGATCCTTGGGCATTCTTTGGATCAAGTTCGTCTCATTCGTCCCTCTTCGTCCTCCCATTTGATCCTTGGGCATTCTTTTGAACAAGTTCGTCTCGTTCGTCCCTTTTCGTCCTCACATTTGATCCTTTGGGCATTCTTTGGACCAAGTTCGTCTCGTTTGTCCCTTTTCGTCCTCCACTTGATCCATTGGCATTCTTTGGACCATGTTCGTCTCGTTCGTCCCTTTTCGTCCTCCCATTTGATCCTTGGGTATTCTTTGGACCAAGTTCATCTCGTTCGTTCCTCTACGTCCTCCCATTTGATATTTGGACATTCTTTGGACCAAGTCCATCTCTTTCATCCCTCTACGTCCTCCCATTTGATATTTGGGCATTCTTTGGACCAAGTTTGTATCGTTCGTCCATTTTCGTCCTGCCATTTGATCCTTGGGCATTCTTTGGATCAAGTTCGTCTCATTCGTCCCTCTTCGTCCTCCCATTTGATCCTTGGGCATTCTTTTGAACATGTTCGTCTCGTTCGTCCCTTTTCGTCCTCACATTTGATCCTTTGGGCATTCTTTGGACCAAGTTCGTCTCGTTTGTCCATCTTCGTCCTCCACTTGATCCTTTGGCATTCTTTGGACCAAGTTCGTCTCGTTCGTCCCTCTTCGTCCTCCACTTGATCCTTTGGCATTCTTTGGACCATGTTCGTCTCGTTCGTCCCTTTTCGTCCCCCCATTTGATCCTTTAACATTCTTTGGACCAAGTTCGTCTCGTTCGTCCAATGTCATCCTCCATTTGATCCTTTGACATTCTTTGGACCAAGTTCGTCTCGTTTGTCCCTCTTCGTCCATTATTTGATCCTTTAGCATTCTTTGGATCATGTTTGTCTCGTTCATCCCTCTTCATCCTCCCATTTGATCCTTTGACATTCTTTGTACCAATTTCGTCTCGTTGGTCCCTCTTCGTCCACCCATTTTATTCTTTGCCATTCATTCGACTAAGTTCGTCTCGTTCGTCCCTCTTCGTCCTCCATTTGATATTTGTCCATTCTCTGGGCGAAGTTCGTCTCGTTTTTCCCTCTTTGTCCTCCATTTGATCTTTGGGCATTCTTTGCACCAATTTCGTCTCATTCGTCCCTCTACGTCCTCCCATTTGATCTTAGGACATTCTTCGCACCAAGTTCGTATTGTTCGTCCCTTGTCGTCCTACCATTTGATCCGTGGGCATTCTTTGGACCAAGTTCGTCTCGTTCATCCCAGCTTGTCCTCGCATTTGATCCTTTGGGCATTCTTTGGACGAAGTTCGTCTCGTTCGTCCCTTTTCATCCTCCCATTTGATCCTTTGGGCATTCTTTGGACCAACTCCGTCTCGTTTGTCCCTCTTCGTCCTCCACTTCATCCATTGGCATTCTTTGGACCATGTTCATCTCGTTCGTCCCTTTTCGTCCTCCCATTTGATCCTTGGGTATTCTTTGGACCAAGTTCATGTCGTTCTTCCCTCTACGTCCTCTCATTTGATATTTTGGCATTCTTTGGACCAAGCTCGTCACGTTCGTCCTAGTTCGTCCTCCCATTTGATCCTTTGGGCATTCTTTGGACCAAGTTCGTCTCGTTTGTCCCTCTTCGTCCTCCATTTAATCTTTTGGCATTCTTTGGACCAAGTTCATCTCGTTCATCCCTCTACGTCGTCCCATTTGATCCTTTGGCATTCTTTGGACCAACTTCGTCTCGTTTGTCCCTCTTCCTCCTCCACTTGATCTTTTGGCATTCTTCGGACCATGTTCTTCACGTTCGTCCCTTTTCGTCCTCCCATTTGATCCTTGGGTATTCCTTTGACCAAGTTCATCTCGTTCATCCCTCTACGTCCTCCCATTTGATATTTGGGCGTTCTTTGGACCAAGTTCGTATCGTTCGTCCATTTTCGTCCTGCCATTTGATCCTTGGGCCTGCTTTGGATCATGTTCGTCTCGTTCGTCCCTCTTCGTCCTCCCATTTGATCCTTGGGCATTCTTTGGAACAAGTTCGTCCTGTTCATCCCTTTTCGTCCTCACATTTGATCCTTTGGGCATTCTTTGGACCATGTTTATCTCGTTTGTCCCTCTTCGTCCTCCACTTGATCCTTTGGCATTCTTTGGACCATGTTCCTCTCGTTTGTCCTTCTTCGTCCTCCATGTGATCTTTTGGCATTCTTTGGACCAAGCTCGTCTCGTTCAACCCTCTACGTCCTCCCATTTGATATTTGGGCATTCTTTGGACCAATTTCGTATCGTTCGTCCATTTTCGTCCTGCCATTTGATTGTTGGGCATTCTTTGGATTAAGTTCGTCTCGTTCGCCCCTCTTCGTCATCCACTCGTTCGTCCCTCTTTGCCCTCCCATTTGATTGTTGGGCATTTTTTGGACCAAGTTCGTCTCATTTGTCCCTTTTCGTCCTCCCATTTGATTCTTTGGGCATTCTTTGGACCAAGTTCATCTCGTTTGTCCCTCTTCGTCCTCCATTTAATCTTTTGGCATTCTTTGGACCAAGTTCGTCTCGTTCATCCTTGTACGTCTTCACATTTGATCCTTTGGCATTCTTTGGACCAACTTCGTCTTGTTTGTCCCTCTTCGTCCTCCACTTGATCCATTTGCATTCTTTGGACCATGTTCGTCTCGTTTGTCCCTTTTCGTCCTCCCATTTGATACTTGGGTATTATTTGGACCAAGTTCATCTCGTTCGTCCCTCTACGTCCTCCCATTTGATATTTGGGCATTCTTTGGACCAAGCTCGTCACGTTCGTCCCAAATTGTCCTCCTATTTGATCCTTTGGGCATTCTTTGGACCAACTTCATCTCGTTTGTCCCTCTTCCTCCTCCACTTGATCCTTTGGCATTCTTTGGACCATGTTCTTCACGTTCGTTCCTTTCCGTCCTCCCATTTGATCCTTGGGTATTCCTTCGACCAAGTTCACCTCGTTCATCCCTCTACGTCCTCCCATTTGATATTTGGGCATTCTTTGGACCAAGTTCGTATCGTTGGTCCATTTTCGTCCTGCGATTTGATCCTTGGGCATTCTTTGGATCAAGTTCGTCTCATTCGTCGCTCTTCGTCCTCCCATTTGATCCTTGGGCATTCTTTGGAACACGTTCGTCTCATTCGTTCCTTTTCGTCCTCACATTTGATCCTTTGGGCATTCTTTGGACCAAGTTCGTCTCGTTTGTCCCTCTTCGTCATCCACTTGATCCTTTGGCATTCTTTGGACCATGTTCGTCTCATTCGTCTCGTTCGTCCCTTTTCGTCCCCCCATTTGATCCTTTGGCATTCTTTGGACCAAGTTCATCTCGTTTGTCCCTCTTCGTCCTCCATTTGATCTTTTGGCATTCTTTGGACCAAGTTCATCTCGTTTGTCCCTCTTCGTCCTCTACTTGAACCTTTGGCATTTTTTGGACCATTTTCGTCTCGTTCATCCCTTTTCATCCTCCCATTTGATCCTTGAGTATTCTTTGGAGCAAGTTCGTCTCGTTCGTCCCTCTACGTCCTCCCATTTGATATTTGTGCATTCTTTAGAGCAAGTTCGTATCGTTCGTCCCTTTTCGTCCTCCCATTTGATCCTTGGGTATTCTTTGGACCAAGTTCGTATCGTTCGTCCCTTTTCGTCCTGCCATTTGATCCTTGGGCATTCTTTCCACCAAGTTCGTCTCATTCGTCCATCTTCGTCGTCCCATTTGATCTTTGGGCATTCTTTGGACCTAGTTCGTCTCGTTCGTCCCTCTACGGCCTCCCATTTGATCCTTGGGCATTCTTTCCACCAAGTTCGTCCCGTTCGTCCACCAATTGAACCTTTGGCATTATTTGGAGCATGTTCGTCTCGTTGGTCCCTTTTCGTCCACCCATTTGATCCTTTGCCATTCTTTGGACCAAGTTCGTCTCATTCGTCCATCTTCGTCCTCCCATTTGATCTTTGGGCATTCTTTGGACCAAGTTCGTCTCGTTCGTCCCTCTACGTCCTCCGATTTGATCTTTGCGTATTCTTTGCACCAAGTTCGTATTGTTCGCCCCTTTTCGTCCTGCCATTTGATCATTGGGCATTCTTTCCACCAAGTTCGTCTTGTTCGTCCCTCTTCGTCCTCCATTTGATTGTTGGGTATTCTCTGGCCCAAGTTCGTCTCTTTCTTCCCTCTTCATCCTCCATTTGATCGTTTGGTATTCTTTGGACCAAGCTCGTCTCGTTCGTCCCTCTTCGTCATCCATTTGATCCTATAGCATTATTTAGATCAAGTTCGTCTCGTTGTTCCCTCTTTGTCCTCACATTTGATCCTTGGGCATTCTTTGGACCAATTTCGTCTCGTTCATCGCAGCTCGTCCTCCCATTTGATCCTTTGGGCATTCTTTGGACCAAGTTCGTCGCGTTTGTCCCTCTTCGTCCTCCACTTGATCATTTGGCATTCTTTGGATCAAGTTCATCTCGTTCGTCCCTTTTCGTCCTCCCATTTGATCCTTGGCCATTCTTTGGACCTAGTTCGTCTCGTTCGTCCCTCTACATCCTCCCATTTGATATTTGGGCATTCATTGGACCAAGTTCGTATCGTTCGTCCCTCTACGTCCTCCCATTTGATCCTTGGGCATTCTTTGGACCAAGTTCGTCTCGTTCGTCCCTCTACATCCTCCCATTTGATATTTGGGCATTCATTGGATCAAGTTCGTATCGTTTGTCCCTCTACGTCCTCCCATTTGATCCTTTGGCATTCTTTGGATCAAGTTCGTCTCGTTCTGCCCTCTTTGTCCTCCCATTTGATCCTTTGACCATTCTTTGGATGAAGTTCGTCTCGTTCGCCCCTTTTCGTCCTCCCATTTGATCCTTTGAGCATTCTTTGGACGAAGTTCGTCTCGTTCGCCCCTTTTCGTCCTCCCATTTGATCTTTTGGGCATTCTTTGGACCAAGTTCGTCTCGTTGGTCCCTCTTCGTCCTCCACTTGATCCATTGGAATTCTTTGGACCATGTTCGTCTCGTTCGTCCCTCTTCGTCCTCCACTTGATCCTTTGGCATTCTTTGGACCATGTTCGTCTCGTTCGTCCCTTTTCGTCCCCCCATTTGATCCTTTGGCATTCTTTGGACCAAGTTCGTCTCGTTGGTCCCTCTTCGTACTCCATTTGATCCTTTGGCAATCTTCGGACCATGTTCGTCTCGTTCGTCCCTTTTCGTCCTCCCATTTGATCCTTGGGCATTCTTTGGACCAAGTTCGTCTCGTTCGTCCCTCTACATCCTCCCACTTGATATTTGGGCATTCATTGGACCAAGTTCGTATCGTTCGTCCCTCCACGTCCTCCCATTTGATCCTTGGGCATTCTTTGGACCAAGTTCGTCACGTTCGTCCCTCTTCGTCATCCATTGGAGCCTTTGGCATTCGTTGGATCATGTTCATCTCGTTCTTCCCTCTTTGACCTCTCATTTGATCCTTGGGCATTCTTTGGACCAAGTTCGTCTCGTTCGTCCCAGTTCGTCTTCCCATTTGATCCTTTGAGCATTCTTTGGACGAAGTTCGTCTCGTTCGCCCCTTTTCGTCCTCCCATTTGATCCTTTGGCATTCTTTGGATCATGTTCGTCTCGTTCGTCCCTTTTCGTCCTCCCATTTGATCCTTGGGCATTCTTTGGAGCAAGTTCGTCTTGTTCGTCCTTCTACATCCTCCCATTTGATATTTGGGCATTCATTGGACCAATTTCGTATCGTTCGTCCCACTACGTCCTCCCATTTGATCCTTGGGCATTCTTTGGACCAAGTTCGTCTCGTTCGTCCCTCTACATCCTCCCATTTGATATTTGGGCATTCATTGGACCAAGTTCGTATCGTTTGTCCCTCTACGTCCTCCCATTTGATCCTTAGGCATTCTTTGGACCATGTTCGTCTCATTCGTCCCTCTTCGTCCTCTACTTGACCCTTTGGCATTCTTTGGACCATTTTCGTCTCGTTTGTCCCTTTTTATCCTCCCATTTGATCCTTGAGTATTCTTTGGACCAAGTTCGTCTCGTTCGTCCCTTTTCGTCCTCCCATTTGATCCTTGGGTATTCTTTGGACCAAGTTCGTCTCGTTCGACCCTTTTCCTCCTCCCATTTGATCCTTGGGTATTCTTTGGACCAAGTTCGTCTCCTTCGTCCCTCGTCGTCCTCCCATTTGATCTTTTGGCATTCTTTGGATCAAGTTCGTCTCGTTCGTCCCTCTTCGTCATCCATTTGATCCTTTGGCATTCTTTGGATCAAGTTCGTCTCGTTCTTCCCTGTTTGTCCTCCCATTTGATCCTTGGGCATTCTTTGGACCAAGTTCGTCTCGTTCGTTCTAGCTCGTCCTCCCATTTGATCCTTTGACCATTCTTTGGACGAAGTTCGTCTCGTTCGCCCCTTTTCGTCCTCCCATTTGATCCTTTGGGCATTCTTTTGACCATGTTCGTCTTGTTTGTCCCTCTTCGTCCTCCATTTGATCCTTTGGCATTCTTCTGACCATGTTCGTCTCATTCGTCCCTTTTCGTCCTCTACTTGACCCTTTGGCATTCTTTGGACCATTTTCGTCTCGTTCGTCCCTTTTCGTCCTCCCATTTGATCCTTGAGTATTCTTTGGACCAAGTTCGTCTCGTTCGTCACTTTTCGTCCTCCCATTTGATCCTTGGGTATTCTTTGGACCAAGTTCGTATCGTTCGTCCCTTTTCGTCCTGCCATTTGATCCTTGGGCATTCATTCCACCAAGTTCGGCTCATTCGTCCATCTTCGTCCTCCCATTTGATCTTTGGGCATTCTTTGGACCAAGTTCATCTCGTTCGTCCCTCTACGTCCTCCCATTTGATCCTTGCGTATTCTTTGGACCAAGTTCGTCTCGTTCGTCCCTTTTCGTCCTCCCATTTGATCCTTGAGTATTCTTTGGACCAAGTTTGTCTTGTTCATCCATTTTCGTCCTCCCATTTGATCCTTGGGTATTCTTTGGACCAAGTTCGTCTCGTTCGTTCCTTTTCCACCGCCCATTTGATCCTTGGGTATTCTTTGGACCAAGTTCGTCTCCTTCGTCCCTCCTCGTCCTCCCATTTGATCTTTTGCCATTCTTTGGAGCAAGTTCGTATCGTTCGTCCCTCTACATCCTCCCATTTAATATTTGGACAGTCATTGGACCAAGTTCGTATCGTTCGTCCCTCTACGTCCTCCCATTTGATCCTTGGGTATTCTTTGGACCAAGTTCGTATCGTTCGTCCCTTTTCGTCCTGCCATTTGATCCTTGGGCATTCATTCCACCAAGTTCGGCTCATTCGTCCATCTTCGTCCTCCCATTTGTTCTTTGGGCATTCTTTGGACCAAGTTCATCTCGTTCGTCCCTCTACGTCCTCCCATTTGATCCTTGCGTATTCTTTGGACCAAGTTCGTCTCGTTCGTCCCTTTTCGTCCTCCCATTTGATCCTTGAGTATTCTTTGGACCAAGTTTGTCTTGTTCATCCATTTTCGTCCTCCCATTTGATCCTTGGGTATTCTTTGGACCAAGTTCGTATCGTTCGTCCCCTTTCGTCCTGCCATTTGATCCTTGGGCATTCTTTGGACCAAGTTCGTCTCGTTCGTCCCTCTACATCCTCCCATTTGATATTTGGGCATTGATTGGACGAAGTTCGTATCGTTCGTCCCTCTACGTCCTCCCATTTGATCCTTGGGCATTCTTTGGACCAAGTTCGTATCATTCGACCCTTTTCGTCCTCCCATTTGATCCTTGGGCATTCTTTGGTCCAAGTTCGTCTCGTTCGCCCCTTTTCGTCCTCCCATTTGATCCTTATGGCATTCTTTGGACCTAGTTCGTCTCGTTTGTCCCTCTTCGTCCTCCACTTGATCCTTTGGCATTCTTTGGACCATGTTCGTCTCGTTCGTCCCTTTTCGTCCCCCCATTTGATCCTTTGGCATTCTTTGGACCAAGTTCGTCTCGTTTGTCCCTCTTCGTACTCCATTTGATCTTTTGGCATTCTTTGGACCAAGTTCGTCTCGTTCCTCCCTCTACGTCCTCCCATTTGATCCTTTGGCATTCTTTGGACCAAGTTCGTCTCGTTTGTCCCTCTTCGTCCTCTACTTGACCCTTTGGAATTCTTTGGACCATTTTCGTCTCGTTCGTCCCTTTTCGTCCTCCCATTTGATCCTTGAGAATCCTTTGGAGCAAGTTCGTCTCGTTCGTCCCTCTACGTCCTCCCATTTGATATTTGTGCATTCTGTAGACCAAGTTCGTATCGTTCGTCCCTTTTCGTCCTCCCATTTGATCCTTGGGTATTCTTTGGACCAAGTTCATATCGTTCGTCCCTTTTCGTCCTCCCATTTGATCCTTGGGTATTCTTTGGACCAAGTTCGTATCGTTCGTCCCTTTTCGTCCTACCATTTGATCCATGGGCATTCTTTGGACCAAGTTCGTCTCGTTCATCCCTCTACATCCTCCCATTTGATATTTGGGCATTCATTGTACCAAGTTCGTATCGTTTATCCCTCTACATTCCCCATTTGATATTTGGGCATTCATTGTACCAAGTTCGTATCGTTCATCCCTCTACGTCCTCCCATTTGATCCTTGGGCATTCTTTGGACCAAGTTCTTCTCCTTCGTCCCTCTTCGTCATCCATTTGATCCTTTGGCATTCTTTGGATCAAGTTCGTCTCGTTCTTCCCTCTTTGTCCTCCCATTTGATCCTTGGGCATTCTTTGGACCAAGTTCGTCTCGTTCGTCCCAGCTCGTCCTCCCATTTGATCCTTTGAGCATTCTTTGGACGAAGTTCGTCTTGTTTGCCCATTTTTCGTTCTCCCATTTGATCCTTTGGGCATTCTTTGGACCAAGTTCGTCTCGTTTGTCCCTCTTCGTCCTCCACTTGATTTTTTGGCTTTCTTTGGACCATGTTCGTCTCATTCGTCCCTTTTCGTCCTCCCATTTGATCCTTGGGCATTCTTTGGACCAAGTTCGTCTCGTTCGTCCCTCTACATCCTCCCATTTGATAATTGGGCATTTATTGGACCAAGTATGTATTGTTCGTCCCTCTACATCGTCCCATTTGATCCTTGTGCATTCTTTGAACCAAGTTCATCTCGTTCGTCCCAGCTCGTCCTCCCATTTGATCCATTCACCATTCTTTGGACCAAGTTCGTCTCGTTTGTCCCTCTTCGTCCTCCACTTGATCCTTTGGCATTCTTTGGACAATGTTCGTCTCGTTCGTCCCTCTTCGTACTCCATTTGATCTTTTGGCATTCTTTGGACCAAGTTCGTCTCGTTCCTCCCTCTACGTCCTCCCATTTGATCCTTTGGCATTCTTTGGACCAAGTTCGTCTCGTTTGTCCCTCTTCGTCCTCTACTTGACCCTTTGGCATTCCTTGGACCATTTTCGTCTTGTTCGTCCCTTTTCGTCCTCCCATTTGATTCTTGAGTATTCTTTGGACCAAGTTCGTCTCGTTCCTCCCTTTTCGTCCTCCCATTTGATCCTTGGGTATTCTTTGGACCAAGTTCGTCTCGTTCGTTCCTTTTCCTCCTCCCATTTGATCCTTGGGTATTCTTTGGACTGAGTTCGTCTCCTTCGTCCCTCCTCGTCCTCCCATTTGATCTTTTGGCATTCTTTGGATCAAGTTCGTATCGTTCGTCCCTTTTCGTCCTGCCATTTGATCCATGGGCAATCGTTGGACCAAGTTCGTCTCGTTCGTCCCTCTACATCCTCCCATTTAATATTTGGGCATTCATTGGACCAAGTTCGTATCGTTCGTCCCTCTACGTCCTCCCATTTGATCCTTGGGTATTCTTTGGACCAAGTTCGTATCGTTCGTCCCTTTTCGTCCTGCCATTTGATCCTTGGGCATTCATTCCACCAAGTTCGGCTCATTCGTCCATCTTCGTCCTCCCATTTGATCTTTGGGCATTCTTTGGACCAAGTTCATCTCGTTCGTCCCTCTACGTCCTCCCATTTGATCCTTGCGTATTCTTTGGACCAAGTTCGTCTCGTTCGTCCCTTTTCGTCCTCCCATTTGATCCTTGAGTATTCTTTGGACCAAGTTTGTCTTGTTCATCCATTTTCGTCCTCCCATTTGATCTTGGGGTATTCTTTGGACCAAGTTCGTATCGTTTGTCCCTTTTCGTCCTAGCATTTGATCCTTGGGCATTCTTTGGACCAAGTTCGTCTTGTTCGTCCCTCTACATCCTCCCATTTGATATTTGGGCATTCATTGGACCAAGTTCGTATCGTTCATCCCTCTACGTCCTCCCATTTGATCCTTGGGCATTCTTTGGACCAAGTTCGTCTCATTCGTCCCTTTTCGTCCTCCCATTTGATCCTTGGGCATTCTTTGGACCAAGTTCGTCTCGTTCGCCCCTTTTCGTCCTCCCATTTGATCCTTTGGGCATTCTTTGGACCAAGTTCGTCTCGTTTGTCCCTCTTCGTCCTCCACTTGATCCTTTGGCATTCTTTGGACCATGTTCGTCTCGTTCGTCCCTTTTCGTCCCCCCATTTGATCCTTTGGCATTCTTTTTACCAAGTTCGTCTCGTTTGTCCCTCTTCGTGCTCCATTTGATCTTTTCGTATTCTTTGGACCAAGTTCGTCTCGTTCCTCCCTCTACGTCCTCCCATTTGATCCTTTTGCATTCTTTGGACCATTTTTGTCTCGTTCGTCCCTTTTCGTCCTCCCATTTGATCCTTGAGTATCCTTTGGAGCAAGTTCGTCTCGTTCGTCCCTCTACGTCCTCCCATTTGATATTTGTGCATTCTTTCGACCAAGTTTGTATCGTTCGTCCCTTTTCGTCCTCCCATTTGATCCTTCGGTATTCTTTGGACCAAGTTCATATCGTTCGTCCCTTTTCGTCCTCCCATTTGATCCTTGGGTATTCTTTGGACCAAGTTCGTATCGTTCGCCCCTTTTCGTCCTCCCATTTGATCCTTGGGCATTCTTTGGACCAGGTTCGTCTTGTTCATCGCTCTACAACCTGACATTTGATATTTGGGCATTCATTGGACCAAGTTCGTCTTGTTCATCCCTCTACATCCTCCCATTTGATATTTGGGCATTCATTGGACCAAGTTTGTATCGTTCGTCCCTCTACGTCCTCTCATTTGATCCTTGGACATTCTTTGGACCAAGTTCGTCTCGTTCGCCCCTTTTCGTCCTCCCATTTGATCCTTTGGGCATTCTTTGGACCATGTTCGTCTCGTTTGTCCCTCTTCGTCCTCCACTTGATCCTTTGGCATTCTTTGGACAATGTTCGTCTCGTTCGTCCCTCTTCGTACTCCATTTGATCTTTTGGCATTCTTTGGACCAAGTTCGTCTCGTTCCTCCCTCTACGTCCTCCCATTTGATCCTTTGGCATTCTTTGGACCAAGTTCGTCTCGTTTGTCCCTCTTCGTCCTCTACTTGACCCTTTGGCATTTTTTGGACCATTTTCGTCTCGTTCGTCCCTTTTCGTCCTCCCATTTGATCCTTGAGAATCCTTTGGAGCAAGTTCGTCTCGTTCGTCCCTCTACGTCCTCCTATTTGATATTTGTGCATTCTTTAGACCAAGTTCGTATCGTTCGTCCCTTTTCCTCCTCCCATTTGATCCTTGGGTATTCTTTGGACCAAGTTCATATCGTTCGTCCTCCCATTTGATCCTTGGGTATTCTTTGGACCAGGTTCGTATCGTTCGTCCCTTTTCGTCCTGCCATTTGATCCTTGGGCATTCTTTGGACCAAGTTCGTCTCGTTCGTCCCTCTACATCCTCCCATTTGATATTTGGGCATTCATTGTACCAAGTTCGTACCGTTCGTCCCTCTACGTCCTCCCATTTGATCCTTGGGCATTCTTTTGACCAAGTTCGTCTCGTTCGTCCCTCTTCGTCATCCATTTGATCCTTTGGCATTCTTTGGACCAAGTTCGTCTCGTTCGTCCCTCTACATCCTCCCATTTGATATTTGGGCATTCATTGGACCAAGTTCGTATCGTTCGTCCCTCTACGTCCTCCCATTTGATCCTTGGGCATTTTTGGACCAAGTTCGTCTCATTCGTCCCTCTTCGTCATCCATTTGATCCTGTGGCATTATTTAGATCAAGTTCGTCTGGTTGTTCCCTCTTTGTCCTCACATTTGATCCTTGGGCATTCTTTGGACCAAGTTCGTCTCGTTCATCCCAGCTCGTCCTCACATTAGATCCTTTGGGCATTCTTTGGATGAAGTTCGTCTCGTTCGTCCCTTTTCGTCCTCCCATTTGATCCTTTGGGCATTCTTTGGACCAAGTTCGTCGCGTTTGTCCCTCTTCGTTCTCCACTTGATCATTTGGCATTCTTTGGATCAAGTTCGTCTCGTTCGTCCCTTTTCGTCCTCCCATTTGATCCTTGGGCATTCTTTGGACCAAGTTCGTCTCGTTCGTCCCTCTACGTCTTCCCATTTGATCCTTGGGCATTCTTTGGACCAAGTTCGTCTCGTTCGTCCCTCTTCGTCATCCATTTGATCCTTTGGCATTCTTTGGATCTAGTTCGTCTTGTTCTTCCCTCTTTGTCCTCCCATTTGATCCTTGGGCATTAATTGTACCAAGTTCGTATCGTTCGTCCCTCTACGTCCTCCCATTTGATCCTTGGGCATTCTTTTGACCATGTTCATCTCGTTCATCCCTCTTCGTCATCCATTTGATACTTTGGCATTCTTTGGATCAAGTTCGTCTCGTTCTTCCCTCTTTGTCCTCACATTTGATACTTGGGCATTCTTTTGACCAAGTTCGTCTCGTTCGTCCCTCTACATCCTCCCATTTGATATTTGGCCATTCACTGGACCAAGTTCGTATCGTTCGTCCCTCTACGTCCTCCCATTTGATTCTTGGGCATTCTTTGGACCAAGTTCGTCTCATTCGTCCCTCTTCGTCATCCATTTGATCCTGTGGCATTATTTAGATCAAGTTCGTCTCGTGCTTCCCTCTTTGTCCTCACATTTGATCCTTGGGCATTCTTTGGACCAAGTTCGTCTCGTTCATCCCAGCTCGTCCTAACATTAGATCCTTTGGGCATTCTTTGGATGAAGTTCGTCTCGTTCGTCCCTTTTCGTCCTCCCATTTGATCCTTTGGGCATTCTTTGGACCAAGTTCGTCGCGTTTGTCCCTCTTCGTTCTCCACTTGATCCTTTGGCATTCTTTGGACCATGTTCGCCTCGTTCGTCCCTTTTCGTCCCCCTATTTGATCCTTTGGCATTGTTTGGAACAAGTTCGTCTCGTTTGTCCCTCTCTGTACTCCATTTGATCGTTTGGCATTCTTTGGTCCAAGTTCGTCTCGTTCCTCCCTCTACGTCCTCCCATTTGATCCTTTGGCATTCTTTGGACCAAGTTCGTCTCGTTCATCCCTCTACGTCCTCCCATTTGATCCTTTGGTATTCTTTGGTCCAAGTTCGTCTCCTTCATCCCTTTTCGTCCTCCATTTGATCCTTTGGCATTCTTTGGACCAAGTTCGCCTCGTTCATCCCTCTACGTCCTCCCATTTGATCCTTTGGCATTGTTTGGACCAAGTTCGTCTCCTTCGACCCTTTTCGTCCTCCATTTGATCCTTTGGTATTCTTTGGACCAAGTTCGTCTCGTTCATCCCTCTACGTCCTCCCATTTGATCCTTTGGCATTCTTTGGACCAACTTCGTCTCGTTTGTCCCTCTTTGTCCTCCACTTGATCCTTTGGCATTCTTTGGACCATGTTCGTCTCGTTCGTCCCTTTTCGTCATCCATTTGATCCATTGGCATTCTTTGGACCAAGTTCGTCTCGTTCGTCCCTCTTCGTCCTCCCATTTGATCCTTTGGCATTCTTTGTACCAAGTTGGTCTCGTTCGTCCTCCCATTTGAATCTTTGGCATTCTTTGGACGAAGTTTGTCTCGTTCGTCCTCCCATTTGATCCTTTGGGCATTCTTTGGACCAAGTTCGTCTCGTTCGTCCCTCTACGTCCTCCCATTTGATCCTTGGGAATTCTTTGTACCAAGTTCGTCACGTTCGTCGTCCCATTTGATCCTTTGGGCATTCTTTGGACCAAGTTCGTCTCGTTCGTCCCCCATTTGATCCTTTGGCATTCTTTGGACCAAGATCGTCTCGTTCGTCCCTATTCGTCCTCCCATTTGATCCTTTGGGCATTCTTCGGACCAAGTTTGTCTCGTTCGTCCTTGTTCGTCCTCCCATTTGATCCTTTGGGCATTCTTTGGACCAAGTTCGTCTCGTTCGTCCCACTACGTCCTCCCATTTGATCCTTTGGGCATTCTTTGGACCAAGTTCGTCTCATTCGTCCCTCTACGTCCTCCCATTTGATCCTTGGGCATTCTTTGTACCAAGTTCATCACGTTCGTCCTCCCATTTGATCCTTCGGCATTCTTTGGACCAAGTTCGTCTCCTTCGTCCCTCTTCGTCCTCCCATTTGATCCTTTGACATTCTTTCGACCAAGTTCGTCTCGTTCATCCCTTTTCGTCCTCCCATTTCATCCATGGGCATTGTTTGGACCAAGTTCGTCTCGTTCGTCTCGTTCGTCCCTTTACATCCTCCCATTTAATCTTTGGGCATTCTTTGGACCAAGTTCGTCTCGTTCGTCCCTTTTCGTCCTCCATTTTATCCATTGGCATTCTTTGGACCAAGTTCGTCTCGTTCGTCCCTCTACGTCCTCCCATTTGATCCATTGGCATTCTTTGGACCAAGTTCGTCTTGTTCGTCCCTGTTCGTCCTCCCATTTGATCCTTGGGCATTCTTTGTACCAAGATCGTCACGTTCGTCCTCTCATTTGATCCTTTGGCATTCTTTGGACCAAGTTCATCTCCTTTGTCCCTCTTCGTCCTCGCATTTGATCCTTTGACATTCTTTGGACCAAGTTCGTCTCGTTCGTCCCTTTTCGTCATCCATTTGATCCATTGGCATTCTTTGGACCATGTTCGTCTCGTTCGTCCCTCTTCGTCCTCCCATTTGATCCTTTGGCATTCTTTGTACCAAGTTGGTCTTGTTCCTCCTCCCATTTGAACCTTTGGCATTCTTTGGACAATTTTCGTCTCGTTCGTCCCTGTTCGTCCTCCCATTTGATCCTTTGGGCATTCTTTGGACCAAGTTCGTCTCGTTCGTCCCTTTACGTCCTCCCATTTGATCCTTGGGAATTCTTTGTACCAAGTTCGTCACGTTCGTCGTCCCATTTGATCCTTTGGGCATTCTTTGGACCAAGTTCGTCTCGTTCGTCCCCCATTTGATCCTTTGGCATTCTTTGGACCAAGATCGTCTCGTTCGTCCCTATTCGTCCTCCCATTTGATCCTTTGGGCATTCTTCGGACCAAGTTTGCCTCGTTCGTCCTTGTTCGTCCTCCCATTTGATCCTTTGGGCATTCTTTGGACCAAGTTCGTCTCGTTCGTCCCACTACGTCCTCCCATTTGATCCTTTGGGCATTCTTTGGACCAAGTTCGTCTCATTCGTCCCTCTACGTCCTCCCATTTGATCCTTGGGCATTCTTTGTACCAAGTTCATCACGTTCGTCCTCCCATTTGATCCTTCGGCATTCTTTGGACCAAGTTCGTCTCCTTCGTCCCTCTTCGTCCTCCCATTTGATCCTTTGACATTCTTTCGACCAAGTTCGTCTCGTTCATCCCTTTTCGTCCTCCCATTTCATCCATGGGCATTGTTTGGACCAAGTTCGTCTCGTTCGTCTCGTTCGTCCCTTTACATCCTCCCATTTAATCTTTGGGCATTCTTTGGACCAAGTTCGTCTCGTTCGTCCCTTTTCGTCCTCCATTTTATCCATTGGCATTCTTTGGACCAAGTTCGTCTCGTTCGTCCCTCTACGTCCTCCCATTTGATCCATTGGCATTCTTTGGACCAAGTTCGTCTTGTTCGTCCCTGTTCGTCCTCCCATTTGATCCTTGGGCATTCTTTGTACCAAGATCGTCACGTTCGTCCTCTCATTTGATCCTTTGGCATTCTTTGGACCAAGTTCATCTCCTTTGTCCCTCTTCGTCCTCGCATTTGATCCTTTGACATTCTTTGGACCAAGTTCGTCTCGTTCGTCCCTTTTCGTCATCCATTTGATCCATTGGCATTCTTTGGACCATGTTCGTCTCGTTCGTCCCTCTTCGTCCTCCCATTTGATCCTTTGGCATTCTTTGTACCAAGTTGGTCTTGTTCCTCCTCCCATTTGAACCTTTGGCATTCTTTGGACAATTTTCGTCTCGTTCGTCCCTGTTCGTCCTCCCATTTGATCCTTTGGGCATTCTTTGGACCAAGTTCGTCTCGTTCGTCCCTTTACGTCCTCCCATTTGATCCTTGGGAATTCTTTGTACCAAGTTCGTCACGTTCGTCGTCCCTTTTGATCCTTTGGGCATTCTTTTGACCAAGTTTGTCTCGTTCGTCCCCCATTTGATCCTTTGGCAGCATTCTTTGGACCAAGTTCGTAACAGCTCATCCTCCCATTTGATCCTTTGAGCATTCTTTGGACGAAGTTCGTCTCGTTCGCCCCTTTTCGTCCTCCCATTTGATCCTTTGGGCATTCTTTGGACCAAGTTCGTCTCGTTTGTCCCTCTTTGTCCTCCACTTGATCCTTTGGCATTCTTTGGACCATGTTCGTCTCGTTCGTCCCTTTTCGTCCCCCTATTTGATCCTTTGGCATTGTTTGGAACAAGTTCGTCTCGTTTGTCCCTCTCTGTACTCCATTTGATCGTTTGGCATTCTTTGGTCCAAGTTCGTCTCGTTCCTCCCTCTACGTCCTCCCATTTGATCCTTTGGCATTCTTTGGACCAAGTTCGTCTCGTTCATCCCTCTACGTCCTCCCATTTGATCCTTTGGTATTCTTTGGTCCAAGTTCGTCTCCTTCATCCCTTTTCGTCCTCCATTTGATCCTTTGGCATTCTTTGGACCAAGTTCGTCTCGTTCATCCCTCTACGTCCTCCCATTTGATCCTTTGGCATTGTTTGGACCAAGTTCGTCTCCTTCGACCCTTTTCGTCCTCCATTTGATCCTTTGGTATTCTTTGGACCAAGTTCGTCTCGTTCATCCCTCTACGTCCTCCCATTTGATCCTTTGGCATTCTTTGGACCAACTTCGTCTCGTTTGTCCCTCTTTGTCCTCCACTTGATCCTTTGGCATTCTTTGGACCATGTTCGTCTCGTTCGTCCCTTTTCGTCCCCCCATTTGATCCTTTGGCATTCTTTGGACCAAGTTCGTCTCGTTTGTCCCTCTTCGTCCTTTACTTGACCCTTTGGCATTCTTTGGACCATTTTCGTCTCGTTCGTCACTTTTCGTCCTCCCATTTGATCCTCGAGTATTCTTTGGACCAAGTTCGTCTCGTTCGTCCCTCTACGTCCTCCCATTTGATCCTTTGGCATTGTTTGCACCAAGTTCGTCTCCTTCGACCCTTTTCGTCCTCCATTTGATCCTTTGGTATTCTTTGGACCAAGTTCGTCTCGTTCATCCCTCTACGTCGTCCTATTTGATCCTTTGGCATTCTTTGGACCAACTTCGCCTCGTTTGTCCCTCTTTGTCCTCCACTTGACCCTTTGGCATTCTTTGGACCATGTTCGTCTCGTTCGTCCCTTTTCGTCCCCCTATTTGATCCTTTGGCATTCTTTGGAACAAGTTCGTCTCGTTTGTCCCTCTCTGTACTCCATTTGATCGTTTGGCAATTCTTTGGTCCAAGTTCGTCTCGTTCCTCCCTCTACGTCCTCCCATTTGATCCTTTGGCATTCTTTGGACCAAGTTCGTCTCGTTCATCCCTCTACGTCCTCCAATTTGATCCTTTGGTATTCTTTGGACCAAGTTCGTCTCCTTCATCCCTTTTCGTCCTCCATTTGATCCTTTGGCATTCTTTGGACCAAGTTCGTCTCGTTCATCCCTCTACGTCCTCCCATTTGATCCTTTGGCATTGTTTGGACCAAGTTCGTCTCCTTCGACCCTTTTCGTCCTCCATTTGATCCTTTGGTATTCTTTGGACCAAGTTCGTCTCGTTCATCCCTCTACGTCCTCCCATTTGATCCTTTGGCATTCTTTGGACCAACTTCGTCTCGTTTGTCCCTCTTTGTCCTCCACTTGATCCTTTGGCATTCTTTGGACCATGTTCGTCTCGTTCGTCCCTTTTCGTCCCCCCATTTGATCCTTTGGCATTCTTTGGACCATGTTCGTCTCGTTTGTCCCTCTTCGTCCTTTACTTGACCCTTTGGCATTCTTTGGACCATTTTTGTCTCGTTCGTCACTTTTCGTCCTCCCATTTGATCCTCGAGTATTCTCTGGACCAAGTTCGTCTCGTTCGTCCCTCTACGTCCTCCCATTTGATCCTTTGGCATTGTTTGGACCAAGTTCGTCTCCTTCGACCCTTTTCGTCCTCCATTTGATCCTTTGGTATTCTTTGGACCAAGTTCGTCTCGTTCATCCCTCTACGTCGTCCCATTTGATCCTTTGGCATTCTTTGGACCAACTTCGCCTCGTTTGTCCCTCTTTGTCCTCCACTTGATCTTTTGGCATTCTTTGGACCATGTTCGTCTCGTTCGTCCCTTTTCGTCCCCCTATTTGATCCTTTGGCATTCTTTGGAACAAGTTCGTCTCGTTTGTCCCTCTCTGTACTCCATTTGATCGTTTGGCATTCTTTGGTCCAAGTTCGTCTCGTTCCTCCCTCTACGTCCTCCCATTTGATCCTTTGGCATTCTTTGGACCAAGTTCGTCTCGTTCATCCCTCTACGTCCTCCAATTTGATCCTTTGGTATTCTTTGGACCAAGTTCGTCTCCTTCATCCCTTTTCGTCCTCCATTTGATCCTTTGGCTTTCTTTGGACCAAGTTCGTCTCGTTCATCCCTCTACGTCCTCCCATTTGATCCTTTGGCATTGTTTGGACCAAGTTTGTCTCCTTCGACCCTTTTCGTCCTCCATTTGATCCTTTGGTATTCTTTGGACCAAGTTCGTCTCGTTCATCCCTCTATGTCCTCCCATTTGATCCTTTGGCATTCTTTGGACCAACTTCGTCTCGTTTATCCCTCTTTGTCCTCCACTTGATCCTTTGGCATTCTTTGGACCATGTTCGTCTCGTTCGTCCCTTTTCGTCCCCCCATTTGATCCTTTGGCATTCTTTGGACCAAGTTCGTCTCGTTTGTCCCTCTTCGTCCTTTACTTGACCCTTTGGCACTCTTTGGACCATTTTCGTCTCGTTCGTCACTTTTCGTCCTCCCATTTGATCCTCGAGTATTCTTTGGACCAAGTTCGTCTCGTTCGTCCCTCTACGTCTTTCCATTTGATCCTTTGGCATTCTTTGGACCAAGTTCATCTCCATCGACCCTTTTCCTCCTCCATTTGATCCTTTGGTATTCTTTGGACCATGTTCGTCTCGTTCATCCCTCTACGTCCTCCCATTTGATCCTTTGGCATTCTTTGAACCAACTTCGTCTCGTTTGTCCCTCTTTGTCCACCACTTGATCCTTTGGCATTCTTTGGACCATGTTCGTCTCGTTCGTCCCTTTTCGTCCCCCCATTTGATCCTTTGGCATTCTTTGGACCAAGTTCGTCTCGTTTGTCCCTCTTCGTACTCCATTTGATCGTTTGGCATTATTTGGACCAAGTTCATCTCGTTCCTCCCACTACGTCCTCCTATTTGATCCTTTGGTATTCTTTGGACCAAGTTCGTCTCGTTTGTCCCTCTTCGTCCTCTCATTTGATCCTTGGGCATTCTTTGGACCAAGTTCGTCTCGTTCGTCCCAGCTCGTCCTCCCATTTGATCCTTTGAGCATTCTTTGGACGAAGTTCGTCTCGTTCGCCCCTTTTCGTACTCCCATTTGATCCTTTGGGCATTATTTGGACCAAGTTCGTCTCGTTTGTCCCTCTTCGTCCTCCACTAGATCCTTTGGCATTCTTTGGACCATGTTCGTCTCGTTCGTCCCTTTTCGTCATCCCATTTGATCCTTTGGCATTCTTTGGACCAAGTTCGTCTCGTTTGTCCCTCTTCGTACTCCATTTGATCGTTTGGCATTCTTTGGACCAAGTTCGTCTCGTTCCTCCCTCTACACCCTCCCATTTGATCCTTTGGTATTCTTTGGACCAAGTTCGTCTCGTTTGTCCCTCTTCGTCCTTTACTTGACCCTTTGGCATTCTTTGGACTATTTTTGTCTCGTTTGTCACTTTTCGTCCTCCCATTTGATCCTCGAGTATTCTTTGGACCAAGTTCGTCTCGTTCGTCCCTCTACGTCCTCCCATTTGATATTTGTGCATTCTTCAGACCAAGTTCGTATCGTTCGTCCGTTTTCGTCCTCCCATTTGATCCTTGGGTATTCTTTGGACCAAGTTCGTGTCATTCGTCCCTTTTCGTCCTCCCATTTGATCCTTGGGTATTCTTTGGACCAACTTCGTCTCGTCCGTCCATCTACATCCTCCCATTTGATATTTGGGCATTCATTGGACCAAGTTCGTATCGTTCGTCCCTCTACGTCCTCCCATTTGATCCTTGGGAATTCTTTGGACCAAGTTCGTCTCATTCGTCCATCTTCGTCATCCATTTGATCCTTCGACATTCTTTGGAGCAAGTTCGTCTCGTTCTTCCCTCTTTGTCCTCCCATTTGATCCTTGGGCATTCTTTGGACCAAGTTCGTCTCGTTCCTCCCTCTACGTCCTCCCATTTGATCCTTTGGCATTCATTGGACCAAGTTCGTCTCGTTCCTCCCTCTACGTCCTCCCATTTGATCCTTTGGTATTCTTTGGACCAAGTTCGTCTCGTTCATCCCTCTACGTCCTCCCATTTGATCCTTTGGCATTCGTTGGACCAACTTCGTCTCGTTTGTCCCTCTTTGTCCTCCACTTGATCCTTTGGCATTCTTTGGACCATGTTCGTCTCGTTCGTCCCTTTTCGTCCCCCCATTTGATCCTTTGGCATTCTTTGGACCAAGTTCGTCTCGTTTGTCCCTCTTCGTACTCCATTTAATCGTTTGGCATTATTTGGACCAAGTTCATCTCGTTCCTCCCCCTACGTCCTCCCATTTGATCCTTTGGTATTCTTTGGACCAAGTTCGTCTCGTTTGTCCCTCTTCGTCCTCTCATTTGATCCTTGGGCATTCTTTGGACCATGTTCGTCTCGTTCGTCCCAGCTCGTCCTCCCATTTGATCCTTTGAGCATTCTTTGGACGAAGTTCGTCTCGTTCGCCCCTTTTCGTACTCCCATTTGATCCTTTGGGCATTATTTGGACCAAGTTCGTCTCGTTTGTCCCTCTTCGTCCTCCACTTGATCCTTTGGCATTCTTTGGACCATGTTCGTCTCGTTCGTCCCTTTTCGTCCCACCATTTGATCCTTTGGCATTCTTTGGACCAAGTTCGTCTCGTTTGTCCCTCTTCGTACTCCATTTGATCGTTTGGCATTCTTTGGACCAAGTTCGTCTCGTTCCTCCCACTACGTCCTCCCATTTGATGCTTTGGTATACTTTGGACCAAGTTCGCCTCGTTTGTCCCTCTTCGTCCTCTACTTGACCCTTTGGCATTCTTTGGACCATTTTCGTCTCGTTCGTCACTTTTCGTCCTCCCATTTGATCCTTGAGTATTCTTTGGACCTAGTTCGTCTCGTTCCTCCATTTTCGTCCTCCCATTTGATCCTTGGGTATTCTTTGGACCAAGTTCGTGTCGTTCGTCCCTTTTCGTCCTTCCATTTGATCCTTGGGTATTCTTTGGACCAAGTTTGTATCGTTCGTCCCTTTTCGTCCTGCCATTTGATCCTTGGGCATTCTTTGGACCAACTTCGTCTCGTTCGTCCCTCTACATCCTCCCATTTGATATTTGGGCATTCATTGGACCATGTTCGTATCGTTCGTCCCTCTACGTCCTTCCATTTGATCCTTGGGCATTCTTTGGACCAAGTTCGTCTCATTCGTCCCTCTTCATCATCCATTTGATCCTTCGGCATTCTTTGGATCAAGTTCGTCTCGTTCTTCCCTCTTTGTCCTCTCATTTGATCCTTGGGCATTCTTTGGACCAAGACCGTCTCGTTCGTCCCAGCTCGTCCTCCAATTTGATCCTTTGAGCATTCTTTGGACGAAGTTCGTCTCGTTCGCCCCTTTTCGTCCTCCCATTTGATCCTTTGGGCATTATTTGGACCAAGTTCGTCTCGTTTGTCCCTCTTCGTCCTCCACTTGATCCTTTGGCATTCTTTGGACCATGTTCGTCTCGTTCGTCCCTTTTCGTCCCCCCATTTGATCCTTTTGGCATTCTTTGGACCAAGTTTGTGTCGTTCCTCCCTCTACGTCCTCCCATTTGATCCTTTGGCATTCTTTGGACCAAGTTCGTCTCGTTTGTCCCTCTTCGTCCTCTACTTGACCCTTTGGCATTCTTTGGACCATTTTCGTCTCGTTCGTCCCTTTTCGTCCTCCTATTTGATCCTTGAGTATTCTTTGGACCAAGTTCGTCTCGATCGTCCCTCTACATCCTCCCATTTGATATTTGTGCATTCTTTAGACCAAGTTCGTATCGTTCGTCCCTTTTCGTCCTCCCATTTGATCGTTGGGTATTCTTTGGACCAAGTTCGTATCCTTCGTCCCTTTTCGTCCTGCCATTTGATCCTTGGGCATTCTTTGGACCAAGTTCGTCTCGTTCGTCCCAGTTCGTCCTCCCATTTGATACCTTGGGCATTCTTTGGACGAAGTTCGTCTCGTTCGTCCCTCTTCGTCAAATTTGATCCTTTGGGCATTCTTTGGACCAAGTTCGTGTCGTTGGTCCCTCTTCGTCCACCCATTTGATCCTTGGCCATTCTTTGGACCAACTTCGTCTCATTCGGCCATCTTCGTCCTCCTATTTGATCTTTGGGCATTCTTTTGACCAAGTTTGTCTCGTTCGTCCCACTACGTCCTCCCATTTGATCTTTGGGCATTCTTTGCACCATGTTCGTATTGTTCGTCCCTTTTCGTCCTACCATTTGATCCTTGGGCATTCTTTCGACCAAGTTCCTCCCGTTCGTCCCTCTTCGTCCCTCTTCGTCCTCCATTTGATAGTTGGGCATTCTCTGGGCCAAGTTCGTCTCGTTCTTCCCTTTTCGTCCTCAATTTGATCGTTTGGCTTTCTTTGGACCAAGTTCGTCTCGTTCGTCCCTCTTCGTCATCCATTTGATCCTATGGCATTCTTTACATCAAGTTCGTCTCGTTCTTCCCTCTTTGTCCTCCCATTTGATCCTTGGGCATTCTTTGGACCATTTTCGTCTCGTTCTTCCCTTTTCGTCCTCCCATTTGATCCTTGAGTATTCTTTGGACCAAGTTCGTCTCGTTCGTCCCTCTACGTCCTCCCATTTGATATTTGTGCATTCTTTAGACCAAGTTCGTATCGTTCGTTCCTTTTCGTCCTCCCATTTGATCGTTGGGTATTCTTTGGACCAAGTTCGTATCCTTCGTCGCTTTTTGTCCTGCCATTTGATCCTTGGGCAGTCTTTGGACCAAGTTCGTCTCGTTCGTCCCAGTTCGTCCTCCCATTTGATACCTTGACGAAGTTCGTCTCGTTCGTCCCTCTTCGTCAAATTTGATCCTTTGGGCATTTTTTGGACCAAGTTCGTCTCGTTTGTCCCTCTTCGTCCACCATTTGAACCTTTGGCATTATTTGGAGCATGTTCGTCTCGTTGGTCCCTCTTCGTCCACCCATTTGATCCTTTGCCATTCTTTGGACCAACTTCGTCTTATTCGGCCATCTTCGTCCTCCAATTTGATCTTTGGGCATTCTTTTGACCAAGTTTGTCTCGTTCGTCCCACTACGTCCTCCCATTTGATCTTTGGGCATCCTTTGCACCATGTTCGTATTGTTCGTCCCTTTTCGTCCTGCCATTTGATCCTTGGGCATTCTTTCGACCAAGTTCCTCCCGTTCGTCCCTCTTCGTCCCTCTTCGTCCTCCATTTGGTAGTTGGGCATTCTCTGGGCCAAGTTCGTCTCGTTCTTCCCTCTTCGTCCTCCATTTGATCGTTTGGCATTCTTTGGACCAAGTTCGTCTTGTTCGTCCCTCTTCGTCATCCATTTGATCCTATGGCATTCTTTACATCAAGTTCTTCTCGTTCTTCTCTCTTTGTCCTCCCATTTGATCCTTTGGCATTTTTTGGACCAACTTCGTCTCGTTTGTCCCTCTTTGTCCTCCATTTGATTATTTGGCATTCTTTGCCCCAAGTTCGTCTCGTTAATCCTTTTCGTCGTCCATTTGATCCTTTGGAATTCTTTGGACCATGTTCGTCTCGTTCGTCCCTCTACGTCCTCCCATTTGATCCTTTGGCATTCTTTGGATCATGTTCGTCTCGTTTGTCCCTGTTCATCCTCCCATTTGATCCATTGACATTCTTTGGACCAAGTTCGTCTCGTTCGTTCCTCTTCGTCCTCCACTTGATCCTTTGGCATTCTTTGGACCATGTTCGTCTCGTTCGTCTCATTTCGTCCTCCATTTGATCCTTTGGTATTCTTTGGACCAAGTTCGTCTCGTTTGTCCCTCTTCGTCCTCCACTTGATCCTTTGGCATTCTTTGGACCATGTTCGTCTCGTTCGTCCCTTCTCACCCCCCATTTGATCCTTTGACATTCTTTGGACCAAGTTCGTCTCGTTCGTCCAATTTCGTCCTCCATTTGATCCTTTGGAATTCTTTGGACCAAGTTCGTCTCGTTCGTCCCTCTACGTCCTCCCATATGATCCTTTGGCATTCTTTGGGCCAAGTTCGTCTCGTTCGTCCCTCTACGTCCTCCCATTTGATCCTTTGGCATTCTTTGAATCATGTTCGTCTCGTTCGTCTCGTTCGTCTCTCTTCATCCTCCCATTTGATCCTTTGACATTCTTTGGACCAAGTTCCTCTTGTTCGTCCCTCTTCGTCCTCCATTTGATCCTTTGGGCATTCTTTGGACCAAGTTCGTCTCGTTTGTCCCTCTTCGTCCTCCATTTGATCCTTTGGCATTCTTTGGACCAAGTTCGTCTCGTTCCTCCCTTTTCGTCCTCCATTTGATCCTTTGGAATTCTTTGGACCAAGTTCGTCTCATTCGTCCCTCTACGTCCTCCCATTTGATCCTTTGGCATTCTTTAGAGCATGTTCGTCTCGTTCGTCTCTCTTCATCCTCCCATTTGATCCTTTGACATTCTTTGGACCAAGTTCGTCTCGTTCGTCCCTCTTCGTCCTCCACTTGATCCTTTGGCATTCTTTGGACCATGTTCGTTTCGTTAGGCCCTTTTCGTCCCCCCATTTGATCCTTTGACATTCTTTTTTACCAAGTTCGTCTTGTTCGTCCAATTTCGTCCTCCATTTGATCCTTTGGAAAACTTTGGACCTAGTTCGTCTCATTCGTCCCTCTACGTCCTCCCTTTTGATCCTTTGGCATTCTTTGGACCAAGTTCGTCTCGTTCGTCCCTCTACGTCCTCCCATTTGATCCTTTGGCATTCTTTGAATCATGTTCGTTTCGTTCGTCTCTCTTCATCCTCCCATTTGATCCTTTGACATTCTTCGGACCAAGTTCGTCTCGTTCGTCCCTCTTCGTCCTCCATTTGATCCTTTGGGCATTCTTTGGACCAAGTTCGTCTCGTTTGTCCCTCTTCGTCCTCCATTTGATCCTTTGGCATTCTTTGGACCAAGTTCGTCTCGTTCCTCCCTTTTCGTTCTCCATTTGATCCTTTGGAATTCTTTGGACCAAGTTCGTCTCATTCGTCCCTCTACGTCCTCCCAATTGATCCTTTGGCATTCTTTAGATCATGTTCGTCTCGTTCGTCTCTCTTCATCCTCCCATTTGATCCTTTGACATTCTTTGGACCAAGTTCATCTCGTTCGTCCCTATTCGTCCTCCACTTGATCGTTTGGCATTCTTTGGACCATGTTCGTCTCGTTGGTCCCTTTTCGTCCCCCCATTTGATCCTTTGACATTCTTTGGACCAAGTTCGTCTCGTTCGTCCAATTTCGTCCTCCATTTGATCCTTTGGAATTCTTTTGACCAAGTTTGTCTCGTTCGTCCCTCTACGTCCTCCCATTTGATCGTTGGGCATTCTTTAGACCAAGTTCGTCTCGTTCCTCTCGTTCGTCTCTCTTCATCCTCCCATTTCATCCTTTGACATTCTTTGGCCCAAGTTCGTCTCGTTCGTCCCTCTTCATCCTCCACTTGATCCTTTGGCATTCTTTGGATCAAGTTCGTCTCGTTCGTCCCTCGTCGTCATCCACTCGTTCGTCCCTCTTCGTCCTCCCATTTGATCCTTTGGCATTCTTTGGACCAAGTTCGTCTCGTATGTCCCTCTTCGTCCTCCATTTGATCCTTTGGCATTCTTTGGATCAAGTTCGTCTCGTTCGTCCCTCTACGTTCTCCATTTAATTCTTAGGCATTCTTTGGACCAAGTTCGTCTCGTTTGTCCCTTTTCGTCCTCCCATTTGATCGTTGGGCATTCTTTAGACCAAGTTCGTCTCGTTTCTCCCTCTTCGTCCTCCATTTGATCCTTTGGCATTCTTTGGATCAAGTTCGTCTCGTTCGTCCCTCGTCGTCATCCACTCGTTCGTCCCTCTTCGTCCTCCCATTTGATCCTTTGGCATTCTTTGGACCAAGTTCGTCTCGTATGTCCCTCTTCGTCCTCCATTTGATCCTTTGGCGTTCTTTGGATCAAGTTCGTCTCGTTCGTCCCTCTACGTTCTCCATTTAATTCTTAGGCATTCTTTGGACCAAGTTCGTCTCGTTTGTCCCTTTTCGTCCTCCCATTTGATCGTTTGGGCATTCTTTGGACCAAGTTTGTCTCGTTTGTCCCTCTTCGTCCTCTATCTGATCCTTTGGCATTCTTTGGAGCAAGTTCGTCTCGTTCGTCCCTCTTCGTCCTCCCATTTGATTCTTTGGCATTCTTTGGACCAAGTTCGTCTCGTTTGTCCCTTTTCGTCCTCCCATTTGATCCTTTGGGCATTCTTTGGACCAAGTTCGTCTCGTATGTCCCTCTTCGTCCTCCATTTGATCCTTTGGCATTCTTTGGATCAAGTTCGTCTCGTTCGTCCCTCTACGTCCTCCCATTTGATCGTTTGGGCATTCTTTGGACCAAGTTTATCTCGTTTGTCCCTCTTCGTCCTCCATTTGATCCTTTGGCATTCTTTGGAGCAAGTTCGTCTCGTTCGTCCCTCTTGGCCCTCCCATTTGATTCTTTGGCATTCTTTGGACCAAGTTCGTATCAAATGGCATTCTTTGGACCATGTTCGTCTCGTTCGTCCCTCTACATCCTCCCATTTCATCTTTGGGCATTCTTTGGACCATGTTTGTATCGTTCGTCCCTCTTCGTCATCCATTTGATCCTTTGGCATTCTTTAGATCAAGTTCGTCTCATTTTTCCCTCTTTGTCCTCCGATTTGATCCTTGGCCAATCTTTGGACCAAGTTCGTCTCGTTTGTCACAGTTCGTCCTCCCATTTGATCCTTTGGGCATTCTTTGGACGAAGTTCGTCTCGTTTGACTATTTTCATGCTCCCATTTGATCCTTTGGGCATTCTTTGGACGAAGTTCGTCTCGTTTGACAATTTTCATGCTCCCACTTGATCCTTTGGGCATTCAATGGAGCAAGTTCGTCTCGTTTTTCCCTCTTCGTGCTCCATTTGATCCTTTTGGCATTCTTTGGACTAAGTTCGTCTCGTTCATCCCTCTACGTCCTCCTATTTGATCCTTTGGCATTCTTTGGACCAACTTCGTCTCGTTTGTCCCTCTTCGTCCTCCACTTGATCCATTGGCATACTTTGGACCATGTTCGTCTCGTTCGTCCCTTTTCGTCCTCCCATTTGATCCTTGGGTATTCTTTAGACCAAGTTCATCTCGTTCTTCCCTCTACGTCCTCCCATTTGATATTTGGACATTCTTTCGAGCAATTTCGTCACGTTCGTCCTCCCATTTGATCCTTTGGGCATTCTTTGGACGAAGTTCGTCTCGTTCTTCGCATTTCGTCCCCCCATTTAATCCTTTGGGCATTCTTTGTACCAAGTTCGTCTCGTTTGTCCCTCTGCGTCCTCCATTTAATCTTTTGGCATTCTTTGGACGAAGTTCGTCTCGTTCATCCGTCTATGTCCTTCCATTTGATCCTTTGACATTCTTTGGACCAACATCGTCTCGTTTGTCCCTCTTCTACTTCCACTGGATCCTTTGGCATTCTTTGGACCATGTTCTTCACGTTCGTCCCTTTTCGTCCTCCCATTTGATCCTTGGGTATTCCTTCGTCCAAGTTCGTCTCGTTCAACCCTCTACGTCCTCCCATTTGATATTTGGGCATTCTTTGGACCAAGTTCGTATCGTTCGTCCATTTTCGTCCTGCCATTTGATCCTTGGGCATTCTTTGGATCAGGTTCGTCTCGTTCGTCCCTCTTCGTCATCCACTCGTTCGTCCCTCTTTGCCCTCCCACTTGATTGTTGGGCATTTCTTGGACCAAGTTCGTCTCGTTCGTCCCTTTTCGTCCTCCCATTTGATCCTTTGGGCATTCTTTGGACCAAGTTCGTCTCGTTTGTCCCTCTTCGTCCTCCATTTAATCTTTTGGCATTTTTGGACCAAGTTCGTCTCCTTCATCCTTCTACGCCCTCACATTTGATCCTTTGGCATTCTTTGGACCAACTTCGTCTCGTTTGTCCCTCTTCGTCCTCCACTTGATCCATTGGCATTCTTTGGACCATGTTCGTCTCGTTCGTCCCTTTTCGTCCTCCCATTTGATCCTTGGGTATTCTTTGGACCAAGTTCATCTCGTTCGTGCCTCTACGTCCTGTCATTTAATATTTGGGCATTCTTTAGACCAAGCTCGTCACGTTAGTCCCAGTTTGTCCTCCCATTTGATCCTTTGGGCATTCTTTGGACCAAGTTCGTCTCGTTTGTCCATCTTCGTCCTGCATTTAATCTTTTGGCATTCTTTGGACCAAGTTTGTCTCGTTCATCCCTCTACGTCCTCCCATTTGATGCATTGACATTCTTTGGACCAAGTTCGTCTCGTTCGTCGCTTTTCGTCCTCCATTTGATCCTTTGGAATTCTTTGGACCATGTTCTTCACGTTTGTCCCTTTTCGTCCTCCATTTGATCCTTTGGACCAACTTCGTCTCGTTTGTCCCTCTTCCTCCTCCACTTGATCCTTTGGCATTCTTTGGACCATGTTCTTCACGTTCGTCCCTTTTCATCCTCCCATTTGATCCTTGGGTATTCTTTCCACCAAGTTCGTCTCGTTCATCCCTCTACGTCTTCCCATTTGATATTTGGGCATTCTTTGGAACAAGTTCGTATCGTTCGTCCATTTTCAACCTCCCATTTGACCCTTGGGCATTCTTTTGAACAAGTTCGTCTCGTTCGTCCCTTTTCGTCCTCCGATATGATCCTTTGGGAATTCTTTGGACCAAGTTCATCTCGTTTGTCCCTCTTCGTGCTCCATTTGATCTTTTGGCATTCTTTGGACCAAGTTCGTCTCGTTCATCCCTCTATGTCCTCCCACTTGATCCATTGGCATTCTTTGGACCAAGTTCATCTCGTTTGTCCCTCTTCATCCTCCACTTGATCCTTTGGCATTCTTTAGACCATGTTCGTCTCGTTAGTCCCTTTTCGTCCTACCATTTGATCCTTGGGTATTCTTTGGACCAAGTTCGTCTCGTTCGTCCCTCTACGTCCTCCCATTTGATATTTGGGCATTCTTTGGACCAAGTTCGTATCGTTCGTCCCTTTCCGTCCTGCCATTTGATCCTTTGGGCATTCTTTGGACCAAGTTCGTCTCGTTCATCCCAGTTCGTCCTCCCATTTGATCCTTTGGGCATTCTTTGGACGAAGTTCGTCTCGTTCGTCCCTCTTCGTCCTCCCATTTGATCCTTTGGGCATTCTTTGGACCATATTCGTCTCGTTTGTCCGTCTTCGTCCTCCCATTTGATGTTTTGACATTCTTTGGACCAAGTTCATCTCGTTCGTCCATCTTCGTCTTCCCATTTGATCTTTGGGCATTCTTTCGACCAAGTTCGTCTCGTTCGTCCCTCTACGTCCTCCCATTTGATATTTGGGCATTCTTTGCACTATGTTCGTATTGTTCGTCCCTTTTCGTCCTGCCATTTGATCCTTGGGCATTCTTTCGACTAAGTTCGTCTCGTTCGTACCTCTTCGTCCTCCATTTGATATTTGGGCATTCTCTGGGCCAAGTTCGTCTCGTTCTTCCCTCTTCGTCCTCCATTTGATCTTTTGGCATTTTTTGGACCAAGTTCGTCTCGTTTCTCCCTCTTCGTCCACCCATTTGATCCTTTGCCCTTCTTTGGACCAAGTTCATCTCCTTCGCCCATCTTCGTCCTCCCATTTGATCATTGGGCATTCTTTGAACCAAGTTCGTCTCGTTCATCCCTCTACGTCCTCCCATTTGATATTTGGGCATTCTTTGGACCAAGTTCGTATCGTTCGTCCCTTTTTGATATGATCCTTGGAGCCGTCGGACCCAAATCAAGAGTCGTAAGGTGGAAGTGAGGACGCCACAACCGGTTATGAATGTTCCGGTTGATAAATCGGGGTTGAGCGCCACGGCAAGCCGATAAGCTCTAAACAAGGTTGACAAAGAACCATAGAGAATCCTCTCCAATTTTAACTCAATCCAAAACTTATCTTTATTTCTGAATAATGGATTACAATTTATAGAGATAGCTCTGCCTCCTAATTAAAGTAGTTAGTAATGGCATGCAAGCCACATAATTTATTCTTAAATAGAGCATTAAAAGAAAATGAAACCAATTCTCATGTAACAGTCAGCACTAGTGTATTTTTTTTGGCCAATCAAGGATTGTTGAATTGAATGTGCTGCTGGACTTCCCCTTCTTTTGAAACGCATGGTGCTTTATTTGTGCTGATCATGTTTAGTAAAAAGAGCAGAATTAGACTAATAAAAGTCAGCAGCTGATTATTTGAAAGCATTTTCAGCGGCTGCACATTACTTGCTTTCTCCGCATCAATTAATTTTTAGAATAAATTCTTTGTAGGCTTCCTTCCACATACTCAATGAATTCATGATCGCATCACTTTTCGTCCTGCCATTTGATCCTTGGGCATTGTTTGGATCAAGTTCGTCTCATTCGTCCCTCTTCGTCATCCACTCGTTCGTCCCTCTTTGTCCTCCCATTTGATCCTTAGGCATTTTTTGGACCGAGTTCGTCTCGTTCGTCCCTCTTCGTCCTCCCATTTGATCCTTGGGCATTCTTTGGACCCAGTTCGTCTCGTTCGTTCCTTTTCGTCCTCCCATTTGATCCTTTGGGAATTCATTGGACCAAGTTCGTCTCGTTTGTCCCTCTTCGTCCTCCATTTGATCTTTTGGCATTCTTTGGACCAAGTTCGTCTTGTTTATCCCTCTACGTCCTCCCATTTGATCCATTGGCATTCTTTGGACCAAGTTCGTCTCGTTTGTCCCTCTTCGTCCTCCACTTGATCCTTTGGCATTCTTTGGACCATGTTCGTCTCGTTCGTCCCTTTTCGTCCTCCCATTTGGACCAAGTTCGTCTCTTTCGTCCCTCAACGTCCTCCTATTTCATGTTTGGGCATTCTTTGGACCAAGTTCGTATCGTTCGTCCCTTTTCGTCCTGCCATTTGATCCTTGGGCATTCATTGGACCAAGTTCGTCTCGTTCGTCCCAGTTCGTCCTCCCATTTGATCCTTTGGGAATTCTTTGGATGAAGTTCGTCTCGTTCGTCCCTCTTCGTCCTCCCATTTGATCCTTTGGGCATTCTTTGGACCAAGTTCGTCTCATTTGTCTCTCTACGTCCTCCCATTTGATCGTTTGGGCATTCTTTGGACCAAGTTCGTCTCGTTTGTCCCTCTTCGTCCTCCATTTGATCCTTTGGCAGTCTTTGGAACAAGTTCGTCTCGTTCGTCCCTCTTCGTCCTCCCATTTGATTCTTTGGGATTCTTTGGACCAAGTTCGTCTCGTTCATCCCTTTTCGCCCACCCATTTGATCCTTGGGCATTCTTTGGACCAAGTTCGTCTCGTTCGTCCCTCTACGTCCTCCCATTTGATCTTTGGACATTCTTTGGACAATGTTCGTATCGTTCGTCCCTCTTCGTCATCCATTTGATCCTTGGCATTCTTTCGATCAAGTTCGTCTTGTTCTTCCCTCTTTGTCCTCCCATTTGATCCTTGGGCATTCTTTGGCCCATGTTCGTCTCGTTTGTCCCAGTTCGTCCTCCCATTTGATCCTTTGGGCATTCTTTGGACGAAGTTCGTCTCGTTCGACCCTTTTCGTGCTCCCATTTGATCCTTTGGGCATTCTTTGCACCAAGTTCGTCTCGTTTTTCCCTCTCGTGCTCCATTTGATCTTTTGGCATTCTTCGGACCAAGTTCGTCTTGTTCGTCTCCCTACGTCCTCCCATTTCATCCTTTGGCATTCTTTGGACCAAGTTCTTCTCGTTTGTCCCTCTTCGTCCTCCACTTGATCCATTGGCATTCTTTGGACCATGTTCGTCTCGTTCGTCCCTTTTCGTCCTCCCATTTGATCCTTGGGTATTCTTTGGACCAAGTTCATCTCGTTCGTCCCTCTACGTCCTCCCATTTGATATTTGGGCATTCTTTGGACCAAGTTCGTCACGTTCGTCCCAGTTCGTCCTCCCATTTGATCCTTTGGGCATTCTTCAGACGAAGTTCGTCTCGTTCATCCCTTGTCGTCCTCCTTTTTGATCCTTTGGGCATTCTTTGGACCAAGTTCGTCTCATTTGTCCCTCTTCATCCTCCATTTAATCTTTTGGCATTCTTTGGACCAAGTTCGTCTCGTTCATCCCTCTACGTCCACCTATTTGATCATTTGGCATTCTTTGGACCAACTTTGTCTCGTTTGTCCCTCTTCGTCCTCCACTTGATCCTTTGGCATTCTTTGGACCATGTTCTTCACTTTTGTCCCTTTTCGTCCTCCCATTTGATCCTTGGGTATTCCTTCGACCAAGTTCGTATCGTTCATCCCTCTACGTTCTCCCATTTGATATTTGGGCATTCTTTGGACGAAGTTCGTCTCGTTCATCCCTCTACGTCCTCCCATTTGATCGTTGGGCATTCTTTGGACCAAGTTCGTATCGTTCGTCCCTTTTCGTCCTCCCATTTGATCCTTTGGGCATTCTTTGGACCATGTTCGTCTAGTTTGTCCCTCTTCGTCCTCCATTTGATCCTTCGGCATTCGTTGGATCAAGTTCGTCTCGTTCGTCCCTCTTCGTCATCCACTCGTTCATCCCTCTTCGTCTTCCATTTGATTATTTGGAGCAAGTTCGTCTCGTTCGTCCCTCTTCGTCCTACCATTTGATTATTTGGCATTCTTTGGACCAAGTTCGTCTTGTTCGCCCGTTTTCGCCCACCCATTTGATCCTTGGGCATTCTTTGGATCAAGTTTGTCTCGTTCGTCACTTTTCGTCGTCCCATTTGATCCTTTGGGCATTCTTTGGACCAAGTTCGTCTCGTTTGTCCCTCTTCGTCCTCCATTTGATCCTTTGGCATTCTTTGGATCAAGTTCGTCTCGTTTGTCCCTCTATGTCCTCCCATTTGATTCTTTGGCATTCTTTGGACCAAGTTCGTCTCGTTTGTCCCTCTTCGTCCTCCATTTGATCCTTTGGCATTCTTTGGAGCAAGTTCGTCTCATTCGTCCATCTTCGTCCTCCAATTTGATTCTTTGGCATTCTTTGGAGCAAGTTCGTCTCGTTCGTCCCTCTTCGTCCTACCATTTGATTCTTTGGCATTCTTTGGACCAAGTTCGTCTCGTTCGTCCGTTTTCGCCCACCCATTTGATCCTTGGGCATTCTTTGGATCAATTTCGTCTCGTTCGTCCCTTTTCGTCATCTCATTTGATCCTTTGGGCATTCTTTGGACCAAGTTCGTCTCGTTTGTGTTGGAACCAAATTGGTTAAAAGTGTTTTTAATACAAAAACTCCCTAAGTGATTTTATGGTTTTGATGATAACAAAATGTATTAAGGTTTTTATAAAGGATAAACAAAATGTATTAAGCTTGTACAATGTATAACAATGCTGCCTAACTAAGCTTATTGCAGTCTGCGTCCAATCAGTTCTTCATGACATTGGCTGGCATTCAAAGTGAGCCTTGAGTCCAATGTTGGCACTGAAACATAAATACCAAGAGTTCTGCGTCCAGAGACTTTGAGCAGAAGGAAGAGTTCTGCGTCCAATGTTTGAGCAGAAGGAAGAATTCTGTGTTCAATAGTTGAGCAGAAGGAAGAGTTCTGCGTCCAATGTTTCAGCACAAAGGCAAGTAATGTTGTGCGTCCAATAATTCTGTACAAGGCGCAAGGACAATTTCATACGTCCAATGATTCATGAGAAGACATTGAAGACATAAGTCCAATGTTCAAGAATAACCATACGTCCAATGATCAGAATGCTTATAAGTCCAATGATCAGAACATAAGTCATAAGTCCAATGTTCAGGATGTGTTCTTGACCAAGGTACAGAATGCTGATCGTCCAAAGATAAGTACAAGGCAAGACTGGCATAAGTCCAATGATAAGAACAAGGCAAGACTGGCATAAGTCCAATGATAAGAACAAGGCAATACTGGCATAGTCCAATGTTTTTATGAGAAGCAGAATTGCAGTAAGAGTCCAATGATTTTCAAAGGAACAGATTCAGTGAGCGTCCAATGCAGATGAAGGATAAAAGTCCAATGTTCAGTGTGAGCAAGAGTGCAACTCTGCGTCCAATGAAACTGAACAAACAAAAGAACTGCTCTGCGTCCAATGAAATCAGAGTGACAAAGGTACTGTTCTGCGTCCAATAAATAAGAAGGACATCAATCAAGTGTCATACGACCAATGAAGCAGATTGACAAAGGTACATCAAACAACTGTTCTGCGTCCAATGAAGCAGAAGAACAAATGTACAACAATCAACTCTGCGTCCAATGGAACAGAAAGGCAATGGCAAAAGTCCAATAACCAGAATGAGGCAATAAGTCCAATACTGCCTTGCATCCAAATGGAATAGAATGGTAAGCATCAGGATGCGTCCAATGATTGAATGAATATCATATGCAAATGGTAAGTACAAGGTATGCGTCCATTTGCTAAAAGGACTGAAAGTCCAATAGATTCTATATGCTGCGTCCAAAACGCAGAGTCCATTACGTGCTATTTACTGCTCATGCATTTAATATGAAACATATTTATTGAGCAAATGATTTGAAATAAATAGCTATATGCAATGCTTTCTGTACATCTTTGTCAACGTGTGTGAATGTACTTTTGAAAAGCATAAAGTACTGTGGAAAGTGTACTAAGAGAGAGAATGTACTTTTAACTACTCTATATATCTCTGAACACATCTTTCTGCTTTACACAGTGTATTCTCTCTGTCTCAATAAGATATTATTATTAACCACTGTACAATTGAGACTTTGAGTACAGGTTGCTTCTGATTTGGGAGAAAGAAACGCAGACATGCACAATGAAGTAGATCTCCTCAGAGCAACGGGAAAATAGCATTAAATGCTATTAGAGAACGGTAACTTTTATGAGAGCTGAAGTTGAGCAACTGAAGAACAAGTCTGAAGCTTCACTACTCTTATAAATACCGAGAAGCAAGAAGAAGAATACAAGTTACTGGAAAACGAAAAAGAAAGAGCTGAACTGCTGTGCTTATACTCTGTATTGAAAGTCTTGTATTTTTTCTATCTTCTTGTAAAAGAGAGTTTGCTTAACTCTCAAAGTGCTTTAGTTTTCATATCCTCACTTGTGTGAGTTAGACAGCACTTGAATCAAAACTCTGTTGAGTTGTTTAGCCTGAAGAGGCTGTGTTCAAAGAATACTTGATTTAGCCTGAAGAGGCTGTGTTCAAAGAATACTTGTGATTTAGCCTGAAGAGGCTGTGTTCAAAGAATACTTGGGATTTAGCCTAGAGAGGCTGTGTGCAAAGAATACTTGGGTTTTAGCCTGAAGAGGCTGTGTGCAAAGAATACTTGGGTTTTAGCCTGAAGAGGCTGTGTGCAAAGAATACTTGTACCTATCTGGTTTGATAGTGAAATCTCTCTAGTTTGAGGGGACTGGACGTAGCTCTTAGGAAAGGGTGAACCAGTATAAAAACTTGTGTTATTTCTTCCTTCCCTTATCTCTTATTATATCTGTGCTTATTACTAACCAAGGGGATTGAATTGATTTTGTTTAAACAAGTTTTTCATACACCTTAAATCGCACAAAGAAAACAAGTTTTTAAACTAAGAGGGAAGCCTCAGCGTCCAATCTTTTGTGCGTCCAATATTTCACAGTTCTGTGCGTCCAGAGTTTTAGCACTCTGTGCGTCCAATATTTCAGAAAACACTGTGTGTCCAATATTTGAACTAAGCTGTGCGTCCAACGTTTTTAACAGCCAGCGTCCAACATTTGCGAAAAGTTTTAAAAGCTTAGAAACACAATTCAACCCCCCTTCTTGTGTTTCATCTTGTTACCTACAGTTTGACCCTCTTCGTCCTCCGTTTGATCCTTTGGCATTCTTTGGAGCAAGTTCGTCTCATTCATCCATCTTCGTCCTCCAATTTGATTCTTTGGCATTCTTTGGACCAAGTCCGTCTCATTCGTCCCTCTACATCCTCCCATTTGATCCTTTTGGCATTCTTTGGACGAAGTTCGTCTCGTTCGACCTTTTTCGTGCTCCCATTTGATCCTTTGGGCATTCTTTGGACCAAGTTCGTCTCATTTGTCCCTCTTCGTGCTCCATTTGATCTTTTGGCATTCTTCGGACCAAGTTCGTCTCGTTCATCTCCCTACGTCCTCCCACTTGATCCTTTGGCATTCTTTGGACCAACTTCGTCTCGTTTGTCTCTCTTCGTCCTCCACTTGATCCATTGGCATTCTTTGGACCAAGTTCGTCTCGTTCATCCCTCTACGTCCTCCCATTTGATCCTTTGGCATTCTTTGGACCAACTTCGTCTCGTTTGTCCTTCTTCGTCCTCCACTTGATCCATTGGCATTCTTTGGAGCATGTTCGTCTCGTTCGTCCCTTTTCGTCCTCCCATTTGATCCTAGGGTATTCTTTGGACCAAGTTCTTCTCGTTCGTCCCTCTACGTCCTCCCATTTGATATTTGGGCATTCTTTGCACCAAGTTCGTCACGTTCGTCCCAGTTCGTCCTCCCATTTGATCCTTTGGGCAATCTTTGGACGAAGTTCGTCTCGTTCGTCCCTTTTCGTCCTCCCATTTGACCCTTTGGGCATTCTTTGGACCAAGTTCGTCTCGTTTGTCCCTCTTCGTCCTCCATTTAATCGTTTGGCATTCTTTGGACCAAGTTCGTCTCGTTCATCCCTCTACGTCCTCCCATTTGATCCCTTGGCATTCTTTGGACCAACTTCGTCTCGTTTGTCCCTCTTCGTCCTCCACTTGATCCATTGGCATTCTTTGGACCATGTTCGTCTCGTTCGTCCCTTTTTGTCCTCCCATTTGATCCTTGGGTATTCTTTGGACCAAGTTCATCTCGTTCGTCCCTCTACGTCCTCCCATTTGATATATGGGCATTCTTTGACCAAGTTCGTCACGTTCGTCCCAGTTCGTCCTCCCATTTGATCCTTTGGGCATTCTTTGGACGAAGTTCGTCTCGTTCGTTCCTTTTCGTCCTCCCATTTGATCCTTTGGGCATTCTTTGGACCAAGTTCGTCTCATTTGTCCCTCTTCGTGCTCCATTTGATCTTTTGGCATTCTTCGGACCAAGTTCGTCTCGTTCATCCCTCTACGTCCTCCCATTTGATCCTTTGGCATTCTTTGGACCAACTTCGTCTCGTTTGTCCCTCTTCGTCCTCCACTTGATCCATTGGCATTCTTTGGACCAAGTTCGTCTCGTTCATCCCTCTACGTCCTCCCATTTGATCCTTTGGGCATTCTTTGGACGAAGTTCGTCTCGTTCGTTCCTTTTCGTCCTCCCATTTGATCCTTTGGGCATTCTTTGGACCAAGTTCGTCACGTTCGTCCCAGTTCGTCCTCCCATTTGATCCTTTGGGCAATCTTTGGACGAAGTTCGTCTCGTTCGTCCCTTTTCGTCCTCCCATTTGACCCTTTGGGCATTCTTTGGACCAAGTTCGTCTCGTTTGTCCCTCTTCGTCCTCCATTTAATCGTTTGGCATTCTTTGAACCAAGTTCGTCTCGTTCATCCCTCTACGTCCTCCCATTTGATCCCTTGGCATTCTTTGGACCAACTTCGTCTCGTTTGTCCCTCTTCGTCCTCCACTTGATCCATTGGCATTCTTCGGACCAAGTTCGTCTCGTTCATCCCTCTACGTCCTCCCATTTGATCCTTTGGCATTCTTTGGACCAACTTCGTCTCGTTTGTCCCTCTTCGTCCTCCACTTGATCCATTGGCATTCTTTGGACCAAGTTCGTCTCGTTCATCCCTCTACGTCCTCCCATTTGATCCTTTGGGCATTCTTTGGACGAAGTTCGTCTCGTTCGTTCCTTTTCGTCCTCCCATTTGATCCTTTGGGCATTCTTTGGACCAAGTTCGTCTCATTTGTCCCTCTTCGTGCTCCATTTGATCTTTTGGCATTCTTCGGACCAAGTTCGTCTCGTTCATCCCTCTACGTCCTCCCATTTGATCCTTTGGCATTCTTTGGACCAACTTCGTCTCGTTTGTCCCTCTTCGTCGTCCACTTGATCCATTGGCATTCTTTGGACCATGTTCGTCTCGTTCGTCCCTTTTCGTCCTCCCATTTGATCCTAGGGTATTCTTTGGACCAAGTTCATCTCGTTCGTCCCTCTACGTCCTCCCATTTGATATATGGGCATTCTTTGACCATGTTCGTCACGTTCGTCCCAGTTCGTCCTCCCATTTGATCCTTTGGGCATTCTTTGGACGAAGTTCGTCTCGTTCGTTCCTTTTCGTCCTCCCATTTGATCCTTTGGGCATTCTTCGGACAACGTTCGTCTCGTTTGTCCCTCTTCGTCCTCCATTTAATCATTTGGCCTTCTTTGGACCAACTTCGTCTCATTCATCCCTCTACGTCCTCCCATTTGATCCTTTGGCATTCTTTGGACCAACTTCGTCTCGTTTGTCCCTCTTCGTCCTCCACTTGATCCTTTGGCATTCTTTGGACCATGTTCGTCTCGTTCGTCCCTTTTCGTCCTCCCATTTGATCCTTGGTTATTCTTTGGACCAAGTTCATCTCGTTCGTCCCTCTACGTCCTCCTATTTGATATCTGGGCATTCTTTGGACCAAGTTCGTCACGTTCGTCCCAGTTCGTCCTCCCATTTGATCCTTTGGGCATTCTTTGGAGGAAGTTCGTCTCGTTCGTCCCTTTTCGTCATCCAATTTGATCCTTTGGGCATTCTTTGGACCAAGTTTGTCTCGTTTGTCCCTCTTCGTCCTCCATTTAATCTTTTGACATTCTTTGGACAAAGTTCGTCTCGTTCGTCCCTTTTCGTCCTCCCATTTCATCCTTTGAGCATTCTTTGGACCAAGTTCGTCTCGTTTGTCCCTCTTCGTCCTCCATTTAATCTTTTGGCATTCTTTGGACCAAGTTTGTCTCGTTCATCCCTCTACGTCCTCCCAATTGATCCTTTGGCATTCTTTTGACCAACTTCGTCTCGTTTGTCCCTCTTCGTCCTCCACTTGATCCTTTGGCATTCTTTGGACCATGTTCGTCTCGTTCGTCCCTTTTCGTCCTACCACTTGATATCTGGGCATTCTTTGGACCAAGTTCGTCACGTTCGTCCTCCCATTTGATCCTTTGGGCATTCTTTGGAGGAAGTTCGTCTCGTTCGTCCCTTTTCGTCCTCCCATTTGATCCTTTGGCATTCTTTTGACCAACTTTATCTTGTTTGTCCCTCTTCGTCCTCTACTCGATCCTTTGGCATTCTTCGAACCATATTCGTCTCGTTCGGCCCTTTTCGTCCTCCCATTTGATCCTTGGGTATTCTTTGGACCAAGTTCATCTCATTCGTCCCTCTACGTCCTCCCATTTGATATCTGGGCATTCTTGGGACCAAGTTCGTCACGTTCGTCCCAGTTCGATCCTCCACTCGATCCTTTGGCATTCTTTTGACCAACTTCGTCTCGTTTGTCCCTCTTCGTCCTCCACTTGATCCTTTGGCATTCTTTGGACCAAGTTCGTCTCGTTCATCCCTCTATGTCGTCCCATTTGATCCATTGGCATTCTTTGGACCAAGTTCGTATCGTTTGTCCCTCTTCGTCCTCCACTTGATCCTTTGGCATTCTTTGGACCATGTTCGTCTCGTTCATCCCTTTTCGTCCTACCATTTGATCCTTGGGTATTCTTTGGACCAAGTTTGTCTCGTTCGTCCCTCTACGTCCTCCCATTTGATATTTGGGCATTCTTTGGACCAAATTCGTAACGTTCGTCCCTTTTCGTCCTGCCATTTGATCCTTGGGCATTCTTTGGACCAAGTTCGTCTCGTTCGTCGCAGTTCGTCCTCCCATTTGATCCTTTGGGCATTCTTTGGACGAAGTTCGTCTCGTTTGTCCGTCTTCGTCCTCCCATTTGATCCTTTGGCCATTCTTTGGAGCATGTTCGTCTCGTTTCTCCCTCTTTGTCCTCCCATTTGATGCTTTGACATTCTTTAGACCATGTTCGTCTCATTCGTCCATCTTCGTCCTCCCATTTGATCTTTGGGCATTCTTTGGACCAAGTTCGTATCGTTCGTCCCTCTACGTCCTCCCATTTGATCTTTGGGCATTCTTTGGACCAAGTTCGTATCGTCCGTCCCTCTACGTCCTCCCATTTGATATTTGGGCATTTTTTGGACCAAGTTCGTATCGTTCGTCCCTTTTTGATATGATCCTTGGAGCTATCGAACCCAAATCAACAGTCGTAAAGTGGAAGTGAGGACGCCACAACCGGCTATGAATGTTCCGGTTGATAAGTCGGGGTTGAGCGCCACGGCAAGCCAATAATGGATTACAATTTATAGAGATAGCTCTGCCTCCTGGGACTAATAAAAGTCAGCAGTTGATTATTTGAAAGCATTTTCAGCGGCTACACATTACTTGCTTTCTCCCCATCAATTAATTTTTAGAATAAATTCTTTGTAGGCTTCCTTCCACATACTCAATGAATTCATGATCGCATCACTTTTCGTCCTGCCATTTGATCCTTGGGCATTGTTTGGATCAAGTTCGTCTCATTCGTCCCTCTTCGTCATCCACTCGTTCGTCCCTCTTTGTCCTCCCATTTGATCCTTGGGCATTTTTTGGACCGAGTTCGTCTCGTTCGTCCCTCTTCGTCCTCCCATTTGATCCTTGGGCATTCTTTGGACCAAGTTCGTATTGTTCGTCCCTTTTCGTCCTGCCATTTGATCCTTGGGCATTCTTTCGACCAAGTTCGTCTCGTTCGTCCCTCTTCGTCCTCCATTTGATAATTGGGCATTCTCTGGGCCAAGTTCGTCTCGTTCTTCCCTCTTCGTCCTCCATTTGATCTTTTGGCATTCCTTGGACCAAGTTCGTCTCGTTTGTCCCTCTTCGTCCACCCATTTGATCCTTTGCCATTCTTTGGACCAAGTTCATCTCCTTCGTTCATCTTCGTCCTCCCATTTGATCATTGGGCATTCTTTGCACCAAGTTCGTCTCGTTCATCCCTCTACGTTCTCCCATTTGATATTTGGGCATTCTTTGGACCAAGTTCGTATCGTTCGTCCCTTTTTGATATGATCCTTGGAGCTGTCGAACCCAAATCAAGAGTCGTAAGGTGGAAGTGAGGACGCCACAACCGGCTATGAATGTTCCGGTTGATAAGTCGGGGTTGAGCGCCACGGCAAGCCGATAAGCTCTAAACAAGGCTCACAAAGAACCATAGAGAATCCTCTCCAATTTTAACTCAATCCAAAACTTATCATTATTTCTGAATAATGGATTACAATTTATAGAGATAGCTCTGCCTCCTTGGACTAATAAAAGTCAGCAGCTGATTATTTGAAAGCATTTTCAGCGGCTGCACATTACTTGCTTTCTCCCCATCAATTAATTTTTAGAATAAATTCTTTGTAGGCTTCCTTCCACATACTCAATGAATTCTTGATTGCATCACTTTTCGTCCTGCCATTTGATCCTTGGGCATTGTTTGGATCAAGTTCGTCTCATTCGTCCCTCTTCGTCATCCACTCGTTCGTCCCTCTTTGTCCTCCCATTTGATCCTTAGGCATTTTTTGGACCGAGTTCGTCTCGTTCGTCCCTCTTCGTCCTCCCATTTGATCCTTTGGGAATTCTTTGGACCAAGTTTGTCTCGTTTGTCCCTCTTCGTGCTCCATTTTATCTTTTGGCATTCTTTGGACCAAGTTCGTCTCGTTCATCCCTCTACGTCCTCCCATTTGATCCATTGGCATTCTTTGGACCAAGCTCGTCTCGTTTGTCCCTCTTCATCCTCCACATGATCCTTTGTCATTCTTTGGACCATGTTTGTCCCGTTCGTCCCTTTTCGTCCTCCCATTTGATCCTTGGGTATTATTTGGACCAAGTTCGTCTCTTTCGTCCCTCTACGTCCTCCTATTTCATATTTGGGCATTCTTTGGACCAAGTTCGTATCGTTCGTCCCTTTTTGTCCTGCCATTTGATCATTAGGTATTCATTGGACCAAGTTCATCTCGTTCGTCCCAGTTCGTCCTCCCATTTGATCCTTTGGGAATTCTTTGGACGAAGTTCATCTCGTTCGTCCCTCTTCGTCCTCCCATTTGATCTTTTGGGCATTCTTTGGGCCAAGTTCATCTCATTCGTCCCTCTACGTCCTCCCATTTGATCTTTGGGCATTCTTTGGACCAAGTTCGTCTCGTTCGTCCCTTTTCGTCCTCCATTTGATCCTTTGGCATTCATTGGATCATGTTCGTTTCGTTCGTCCCTCTACGTCGTCCCATTTGATCTTTGGGCATTCTTTGGACCAAGTTCGTCTCGTTCGTCCCTCTACGTCCTCCAATTTGATCTTTGGGCATTATTTGCACCAAGTTTGTATTGTTCGTCCCTTTTCGTCCTGTCATTTGATCCTTGGGCATTCTTTCGACCAAGTTCGTCTCGTTCGTCCCTCTTCGTCCCCCATTTGATATTTGGGCATTCTTTGGGCCAAGTTCGTCTCGTTCTTCCCTCTTCGTCCTCCATTTGATCTTTTGGCATTCTTTGGACCAAGTTCGTCTCATTCATCCCTCTACGTCCTCCCAGTTGATCCATTGGCATCTTTGGACCAAGTTCGTCTCGTTTGTCCCTCTTTGTCCTCCACTTGATCCTTTGGCATTCTTTGGACCATGTTCGTCTCGTTCGTCCCTCTACGTCCTCCCATTTCATATTTGGGCATTCTTTGGACCAAGTTCATATTGTTCGTCCCTTTTCGTCCTGCCATTTGATCCTTGGGCATTCATTAGACCAAGTTCGTCCCAATTCGTCCTCCCATTTGATCCTTTGGGACTACTTTGGACGAAGTTCGTCTCGTTCGTCCCTCTTCGTCCTCCCATTTGATCCTTTGGGCATTCTTTGGAACAAGTTCGTCTGGTTTGTCCTTCTTCATCCTCCCATTTGATGCTTTGACATTCAGTGGACCAAGTTCATCTCGGTCGTTCCTTTTCATCCTCCATTTGATCCTATGGCATTCTTTGGGCCAAGTTCGTCTCGTTCGTCCCTCTACGTCCTCCCTTTTGATCTTTGGGCATTCTTTGGACCAAGTTCGTCTCGTTCTTCCCTCTTCGTCCTCCATTTGATCTTTTGGCATTCTTTGGACCAAGTTCGTCTCGTTTGTCCCTCTTCGTCCACCCATTTGTTCCTTTGCCATTCTTTGGACCAAGTTCGTCTGCTTCGTCCATCTTCGTCCTCCCATTTGATCTTTGGGCATTCTTTGGACCAAGTTCATGTCGTTCGTCCCTTTTCGTCCTGCCATTTGATCCTTGGGCATTCATTAGACCAAGTTCGTCTCGTTCGTCCCAGTTCGTCCTCCCATTTGATCCTTTGGGACTTCTTTGGACGAAGTTCGTCTCGTTCGTCCCTCTTCGTCCTCCCATTTGATCCTTTGGGCATTCTTTGGAACAAGTTCGTCTCATTCGTCCCTCTATGTCCTCCCATTTGATCTTTGGACATTCTTTGGACCAAGTTCGTCTCATTCGTCCCTTTTCGTCCTCCATTTGATCCTTGGGCATTCTTTCGACCAAGTTCGTCTCGTTCGTCCCTCTTCGTCCTCCCATTTGATATTTGGGCATTCTTTGGACCAAGTTCGTCTCGTTCGTCCCTCTACGTCCTCCAATTTGATCTTTGGGCATTCTTTGCACCAAGTTCGTATTGTTTGTCTCTTTTCGTCCTGCCATTTGATCCTTGGGCATTCTCTGGGCCAAGTTCGTCTCATTCTTCCCTCTTCGTCCTCCATTTTGTCTTTTGGCATTCTTTGGACCAAGTTCGTCTCGTTCGTCCTTCTATGTCCTCCCATTTGATCCTTTGGCATTATTTGGACTAAGTTCATCTCGTTTGTCCCTCTTCATCCTCCACTTGATTCATTGGCATTCTTTGGACCATGTTCGTCTCGTTCGTCCCTTTTCGTCCTCCCATTTGATCCTTGGGTATTCTTTGGAGCAAGTTCATCTCGTTCGTCCCTCTACGTCCTCCCATTTGATATTTGGGCATTCTTTGGACCAAGTTCGTCACGTTCGTCCTCTACGTCCTCCAATTTGATCTTTAGGCATTCTTTGCACCAAGTTCGTATTGCTCGTCCCTTTTCGTCCTGCCATTTGATCATTGGGCAATCTTTCGACCAAGTTCGTCTCGTTCGTCCCTCTTTGTCCTCCATTTGATATTTGGGCATTCTCTGGGCCAAGTTTGTCTCGTTCTTCCCTCTTCGTCCTCCATTTGATCTTTTGGCATTCTTTGGACCAAGTTTGTCTCGTTTGTCCCTCTTCGTCCACCCATTTGTTCCTTTGCCATTCTTTGGACCAAGTTCGTCTGCTTCGTCCATCTTCGTCCTCCCATTTGATCTTTGGGCATTCTTTGGACCAAGTTCATGTCGTTCGTCCCTTTTCGTCCTGCCATTTGATCCTTGGGCATTCATTAGACCAAGTTCGTCTCGTTCGTCCCAGTTCGTCCTCCCATTTGATCCTTTGGGAATTCTTTGGACGAAGTTCATCTCGTTCGTCCCTCTTCGTCCTCCCATTTGATCCTTTGGGCATTCTTTGGACCAAGTTCATCTCTTTCGTCCCTCTATGTCCTCCCATTTGATCTTTGGGCATTCTTTCGACCAAGTTCGTCTCATTCGTCCCTTTTCGTCCTCCATTTGATCCTTGGGCATTCTTTCGACCAAGTTCGTCTCGTTCGTCCCTCTTCGTCCTCCCATTTGATATTTGGGCATTCTTTGGACCAAGTTCGTCTCGTTCGTCCCTCTACGTCCTCCAATTTGATCTTTGGGCATTCTTTGCACCAAGTTCGTATTGTTTGTCTCTTTTCGTCCTGCCATTTGATCCTTGGGCATTCTCTGGGCCAAGTTCGTCTCGTTCTTCCCTCTTCGTCCTCCATTTTGTCTTTTGGCATTCTTTGGACCAAGTTCGTCTCGTTCGTCCTTCTATGTCCTCCCATTTGATCCTTTGGCATTATTTGGACTAAGTTCATCTCGTTTGTCCCTCTTCATCCTCCACTTGATTCATTGGCATTCTTTGGACCATGTTCGTCTCGTTCGTCCCTTTTCGTCCTCCCATTTGATCCTTGGGTATTCTTTGGAGCAAGTTCATCTCGTTCGTCCCTCTACGTCCTCCCATTTGATATTTGGGCATTCTTTGGACCAAGTTCGTCACGTTCGTCCTCTACGTCCTCCAATTTGATCTTTAGGCATTCTTTTCACCAAGTTTGTATTGCTCGTCCCTTTTCGTCCTGCCATTTGATCATTGGGCATTCTTTCGACCAAGTTCGTCTCGTTCGTCCCTCTTTGTCCTCCATTTGATATTTGGGCATTCTCTGGGCCAAGTTTGTCTCGTTATTCCCTCTTCGTCCTCCATTTGATCTTTTGGCATTCTTTGGACCAAGTTCGTCTCGTTTGTCCCTCTTCGTCCACCCATTTGTTCCTTTGCCATTCTTTGGACCAAGTTCGTCTGCTTCGTCCATCTTCGTCCTCCCATTTGATCTTTGGGCATTCTTTGGACCAAGTTCATGTCGTTCGTCCCTTTTCGTCCTGCCATTTGATCCTTGGGCATTCATTAGACCAAGTTCGTCTCGTTCGTCCCAGTTCGTCCTCCCATTTGATCCTTTGGGACTTCTTTGGACGAAGTTCGTCTCGTTCGTCCCTCTTCGTCCTCCCATTTGATCCTTTGGGCATTCTTTGGAACAAGTTCGTCTCATTCGTCCCTCTATGTCCTCCCATTTGATCTTTGGGCATTCTTTGGACCAAGTTCGTCTCATTCGTCCCTTTTCGTCCTCCATTTGACCCTTGGGCATTCTTTCGACCAAGTTCGTCTCGTTCGTCCCTCTTCGTCCTCCCATTTGATATTTGGGCATTCTTTGGACCAAGTTCGTCTCGTTCGTCCCTCTACCTCCTCCAATTTGATCTTTGGGCATTCTTTGCACCAAGTTCGTATTGTTTGTCTCTTTTCGTTCTGCCATTTGATCCTTGGGCATTCTCTGGGCCAAGTTCGTCTCGTTCTTCCCTCTTCGTCCTTCATTTGGTCTTTTGGCATTCTTTGGACCAAGTTCGTCTCGTTCGTCCTTCTATGTCCTCACATTTGATCCTTTGGCATTATTTGGACTAAGTTCGTCTCGTTTGTCCCTCTTCATCCTCCACTTGATTCATTGGCATTCTTTGGACCATGTTCGTCTCGTTCGTCCCTTTTCGTCCTCCCATTTGATCCTTGGGTATTCTTTGGAGCAAGTTCATCTCGTTCGTCCCTCTACGTCCTCCCATTTGATATTTGGGCATTCTTTGGACCAAGTTCGTCACGTTCGTCCTCTACGTCCTCCAATTTGATCTTTAGGCATTCTTTGCACCAAGTTCGTATTGCTCGTCCCTTTTCGTCCTGCCATTTGATCATTGGGCATTCTTTCGACCAAGTTCGTCTCGTTCATCCCTCTTTGTCCTCCATTTGATATTTGGGCATTCTCTGGGCCAAGTTTGTCTCGTTCTTCCCTCTTCGTCCTCCATTTGATCTTTTGGCATTCTTTGGACCAAGTTTGTCTCGTTTGTCCCTCTTCGTCCACCCATTTGTTCCTTTGCCATTCATTGGACCAAGTTCGTCTGCTTCGTCCATCTTCGTCCTCCCATTTGATCTTTGGGCATTCTTTGGACCAAGTTCATGTCGTTCGTCCCTTTTCGTCCTGCCATTTGATCCTTGGGCATTCATTAGACCAAGTTCGTCTCGTTCGTCCCAGTTCGTCCTCCCATTTGATCCTTTGGGAATTCTTTGGACGAAGTTCATCTCGTTCGTCCCTCTTCGTCCTCCCATTTGATCCTTTGGGCATTCTTTGGACCAAGTTCGTCTCTTTCGTCCCTCTATGTCCTCCCATTTGATCTTTGGGCATTCTTTCGACCAAGTTCGTCTCATTTGTCCCTTTTCGTCCTCCATTTGATCCTTGGGCATTCTTTCGACCAAGTTCGTCTCGTTCGTCCCTCTTCGTCCTCCCATTTGATATTTGGGCATTCTTTGGACCATGTTCGTCTCGTTCGTCCCTCTACGTCCTCCAATTTGATCTTTGGGCATTCTTTGCACCAAGTTCGTATTGTTTGTCTCTTTTCGTCCTGCCATTTGATCCTTGGGCATTCTCTGGGCCAAGTTCGTCTCGTTCTTCCCTCTTCGTCCTCCATTTTGTCTTTTGGCATTCTTTGGACCAAGTTCGTCTCGTTCGTCCTTCTATGTCCTCCCATTTGATCCTTTGGCATTATTTGGACTAAGTTCATCTCGTTTGTCCCTCTTCATCCTCCACTTGATTCATTGGCATTCTTTGGACCATGTTCGTCTCGTTCGTCCCTTTTCGTCCTCCCATTTGATCCTTGGGTATTCTTTAGAGCAAGTTCATCTCGTTCGTCCCTCTAGGTCCTCCCATTTGATATTTGGGCATTCTTTGGACCAAGTTCGTCACGTTCGTCCTCTACGTCCTCCAATTTGATCTTTAGGCATTCTTTGCACCAAGTTCGTATTGCTCGTCCCTTTTCGTCCTGCCATTTGATCATTGGGCATTCTTTCGACCAAGTTCGTCTCGTTCGTCCCTCTTTGTCCTCCATTTGGTATTTGGGCATTCTCTGGGCCAAGTTTGTCTCGTTCTTCCCTCTTCGTCCTCCGTTTGATCTTTTGGCATTCTTTGGACCAAGTTTGTCTCGTTTGTCCCTCTTCGTCCACCCATTTGTTCCTTTGACATTCTTTGGACCAAGTTCGTCTGCTTCGTCCATCTTCGTCCTCCCATTTGATCTTTGAGCATTCTTTGGACCAAGTTCATGTCGTTCGTCCCTTTTCGTCCTGCCATTTGATCCTTGGGCATTCATTAGACCAAGTTCGTCTCGTTCGTCCCAGTTCGTCGTCCCATTTGATCCTTTGGGAATTCTTTGGACGAAGTTCATCTCGTTCGTCCCTCTTCGTCCTCCCATTTGATCCTTTGGGCATTCTTTGGACCAAGTTCGTCTCTTTCGTCCCTCTATGTCCTCCCATTTGATCTTTGGGCATTCTTTCGACCAAGTTCGTCTCATTCGTCCCTTTTCGTCCTCCATTTGATCCTTGGGCATTCTTTCGACCAAGTTCGTCTCGTTCGTCCCTCTTCGTCCTCCCATTTGATATTTGGGCATTCTTTGGACCAAGTTCGTCTCGTTCGTTCCTCTACGTCCTCCAATTTGATCTTTGGGCATTCTTTGCACCAAGTTCGTATTGTTTGTCTCTTTTCGTCCTGCCATTTGATCCTTGGGCATTCTCTGGGCCAAGTTCGTCTCGTTCTTCCCTCTTCGTCCTCCATTTTGTCTTTTGGCATTCTTTGGACCAAGTTCGTCTCGTTCGTCCTTCTATGTCCTCCCATTTGATCCTTTGGCATTATTTGGACTAAGTTCATCTCGTTTGTCCCTCTTCATCCTCCACTTGATTCATTGGCATTCTTTGGACCATGTTCGTCTCGTTCGTCCCTTTTCGTCCTCCCATTTGATCCTTGGGTATTCTTTGGAGCAAGTTCATCTCGTTCGTCCCTCTACGTCCTCCCATTTGATATTTGGGCATTCTTTGGACCAAGTTCGTCACGTTCGTCCTCTACGTCCTCCAATTTGATCTTTAGGCATTCTTTGCACCAAGTTCGTATTGCTTGTCCCTTTTCGTCCTGCCATTTGATCATTGGGCATTCTTTCGACCAAGTTCGTCTCGTTCGTCCCTCTTTGTCCTCCATTTGATATTTGGGCATTCTTTGGGCCAAGTTTGTCTCGTTCTACCCTCTTCGTCCTCCATTTGATCTTTTGGCATTCTTTGGACCAAGTTCGTCTCGTTTGTCCCTCTTCGTCCACCCATTTGTTCCTTTGCCATTCTTTGGACCAAGTTCGTCTGCTTCGTCCATCTTCGTCCTCCCATTTGATCTTTGGGCATTCTTTGGACCAAGTTCATGTCGTTTGTCCCTTTTCGTCCTGCCATTTGATCCTTGGGCATTCATTAGACCAAGTTCGTCTCGTTCGTCCCAGTTCGTCCTCCCATTTGATCCTTTGGGAATTCTTTGGACGAAGTTCATCTCGTTCGTCCCTCTTCGTCCTCCCATTTGATCCTTTGGGCATTCTTTGGACCAAGTTCGTCTCATTCGTCCCTCTATGTCCTCCCATTTGATCTTTGGGCATTCTTTGGACCAAGTTCGTCTCATTCGTCCCTTTTCGTCCTCCATTTGATCCTTGGGCATTCTTTCGACCAAGTTCGTCTCGTTCGTCCCTCTTCGTCCTCCCATTTGATATTTGGGCATTCTTTGGACCAAGTTCGTCTCGTTCGTCCCTCTACGTCCTCCAATTTGATCTTTGGGCATTCTTTGCAGCAAGTTCGTATTGTTTGTCTCTTTTCGTCCTGCCATTTGATCCTTGGGCATTCTCTGGGCCAAGTTCGTCTCGTTCTTCCCTCTACGTCCTCCATTTTGTCTTTTGGCATTCTTTGGACCAAGTTCGTCTCGTTCGTCCTTCTATGTCCTCCCATTTGATCCTTTGGCATTATTTGGACCAAGTTCATCTCATTTGTCCCTCTTCATCCTCCACTTGATTCATTGGCATTCTTTGGACCATGTTCGTCTCGTTCGTCCCTTTTCGTCCTCCCATTTGATCCTTGGGTATTCTTTGGAGCAAGTTCATCTCGTTCGTCCCTCTACGTCCTCCCATTTGATATTTGGGCATTCTTTGGACCAAGTTCGTCTCGTTCGTCCCTCTTTGTCCTCCATTTGATATTTGGGCATTCTCTGGGCCAAGTTTGTCTCGTTATTCCCTCTTCGTCCTCCATTTGATCTTTTTGCATTCTTTGGACCAAGTTCGTCTTGTTTGTCCCTCTTCGTCCACCCATTTGATCCTTTGCCATTCTTTGGACCAAGTTCGTCTGCTTCGTCCATCTTCGTCCTCCCATTTGATCTTTGGGCATTCTTTGGACCAAGTTCATGTCGTTTGTCCCTTTTCGTCCTGCCATTTGATCCTTGGGCATTCATTAGACCAAGTTCGTCTCGTTCGTCCCAGTTCGTCCTCCCATTTGATCCTTTGGGACTTCTTTGGACGAAGTTCGTCTCGTTCGTCCTCCCATTTGATCCTTTGGGCATTCTTTGGAACAAGTTCGTCTCATTCGTCCCTCTATGTCCTCCCATTTGATCTTTGGGCATTCTTTGTACCAAGTTCGTCTCATTCGTCCCTTTTCGTCCTCCATATGATCCTTGGGCATTCTTTCGACCAAGTTCGTCTCGTTCGTCCCTCTTCGTCCTCCCATTTGATATTTGGGCATTCTTTGGACCAAGTTCGTCTCGTTCGTCCCTCTACGTCCTCCAATTTGATCTTTGGGCATTCTTTGCACCAAGTTCGTATTGTTTGTCTCTTTTCGTCCTGCCATTTGATCCTTGGGCATTCTCTGGGCCAAGTTCGTCTCATTCTTCCCTCTTTGTCCTCTATTTTGTCTTTTGGCATTCTTTGGACCAAGTTCGTCTCGTTCGTCCTTCTATGTCCTCTCATTTGATCCTTTGGCATTATTTGGACTAAGTTCATCTCGTTTGTCCCTCTTCATCCTCCACTTGATTCATTGGCATTCTTTGGACTATGTTCGTCTCGTTCGTCCCTTTTCGTCCTCCCATTTGATCCTTGGGTATTCTTTGGAGCAAGTTCATCTCGTTCGTCCCTCTACGTCCTCCCTTTTGATATTTGGGCATTCTTTGGACCAAGTTCATCACGTTCGTCCTCTACGTCCTCCAATTTGATCTTTAGGCATTCTTTGCACCAAGTTCGTATTGTTTGTCTCTTTTTGTCCTGCCATTTGATCCTTGGGCATTCTCTGGGCCAAGTTCGTCTCATTCTTCCCTCTTTGTCCTCCATTTTGTCTTTTGGCATTCTTTGGACCAAGTTCGTCTCGTTCGTCCTTCTATGTCCTCCCATTTGATCCTTTGGCGTTATTTGGACCAAGTTCATCTCGTTTGTCCCTCTTCATCCTCCACTTGATTCATTGGCATTCTTTGGACCATGTTCGTCTCGTTCGTCCCTTTTCGTCCTCCCATTTGATCCTTGGGTATTCTTTGGAGCAAGTTCATCTCGTTCGTCCCGCTACGTCCTCCCATTTGATATTTGGGCATTCTTTGGACCAAGTTCGTCTCGTTCGTCCCTCTTCGTCCTCCATTTGATATTTGGGCATTCTCTGGGCCAAGTTTGTCTCGTTATTCCCTCTTCGTCCTCCATTTGATCTTTTTGCATTCTTTGGACCAAGTTCGTCTCGTTTGTCCCTCTTCGACCACCCATTTGTTCCTTTGCCATTCTTTGGACCAAGTTCGTCTGCTTCGTCCATCTTCGTCCTCCCATTTGATCTTTGGGCATTCTTTGGACCAAGTTCATGTCGTTTGTCCCTTTTCGTCCTGCCATTTGATCCTTGGGCATTCATTAGACCAAGTTCGTCTCGTTCGTCCCAGTTCGTCCTCCCATTTGATCCTTTGGGACTTCTTTGGACGAAGTTCGTCTCGTTCGTCCCTCTTCGTCCTCCAATTTGATCCTTTGGGCATTCTTTGGAACAAGTTCGTCTCATTCGTCCCTCTATGTCCTCCCATTTGATCTTTGGGCATTCTTTGGACCAAGTTCGTCTCATTCGTCCCTTTTCGTCCTCCATATGATCCTTGGGCATTCTTTCGACCAAGTTCGTCTCGTTCGTCCCTCTTCGTCCTCCCATTTGATATTTGGGCATTCTTTGGACCAAGTTCGTCTCGTTCGTCCCTCTACGTCCTCCAATTTGATCTTTGGGCATTCTTTGCACCAAGTTCGTATTATTTGTCTCTTTTCGTCCTGCCATTTGATCCTTGGGCATTCTCTGGTCCAAGTTCGTCTCATTCTTCCCTCTTTGTCCTCCATTTTGTCTTTTGGCATTCTTTGGACCAAGTTCGTCTCGTTCGTCCTTCTATGTCCTCTCATTTGATCCTTTGGCATTATTTGGACTAAGTTCATCTCGTTTGTCCCTCTTCATCCTCCACTTGATTATTGGCATTCTTTGGACCATGTTCGTCTCGTTCGTCCCTTTTCGTCCTCCCATTTGATCCTTGGGTATTCTTTGGAGCAAGTTCATCTCGTTCGTCCCTCTACGTCCTCCCATTTGATATTTGGGCATTCTTTGGACCAAGTTCGTCTCGTTCGTCCCTCTTTGTCCTCCATTTGATATTTGGGCATTCTCTGGGCCAAGTTTGTCTCGTTATTCCCTCTTCGTCCTCCATTTGATCTTTTTGCATTCTTTGGACCAAGTTCGTCTCGTTTGTCCCTCTTCGTCCACCCATTTGATCCTTTGCCATTCTTTGGACCAAGTTCGTCTGCTTCGTCCATCTTCGTCCTCCCATTTGATCTTTGGGCATTCTTTGGACCAAGTTCATGTCGTTTGTCCCTTTTCGTCCTGCCATTTGATCCTTGGGCATTCATTAGACCAAGTTCGTCTCGTTCGTCCCAGTTCGTCCTCCCATTTGATCCTTTGGGACTTCTTTGGACGAAGTTCGTCTCGTTCGTCCTCCCATTTGATCCTTTGGGCATTCTTTGGAACAAGTTCGTCTCATTCGTCCCTCTATGTCCTCCCATTTGATCTTTGGGCATTCTTTGGACCAAGTTCGTCTCATTCGTCCCTTTTCGTCCTCCATATGATCCTTGGGCATTCTTTCGACCAAGTTCGTCTCGTTCGTCCCTCTTCGTCCTCCCATTTGATATTTGGGCATTCTTTGGACCAAGTTCGTCTCGTTCGTCCCTCTACGTCCTCCAATTTGATCTTTGGGCATTCTTTGCACCAAGTTCGTATTGTTTGTCTCTTTTCGTCCTGCCATTTGATCCTTGGGCATTCTCTGGGCCAAGTTCGTCTCATTCTTCCCTCTTTGTCCTCTATTTTGTCTTTTAGCATTCTTTGGACCAAGTTCGTCTCGTTCGTCCTTCTATGTCCTCTCATTTGATCCTTTGGCATTATTTGGACTAAGTTCATCTCGTTTGTCCCTCTTCATCCTCCACTTGATTCATTGGCATTCTTTGGACTATGTTCGTCTCGTTCGTCCCTTTTCGTCCTCCCATTTGATCCTTGGGTATTCTTTGGAGCAAGTTCATCTCGTTCGTCCCTCTACGTCCTCCCTTTTGATATTTGGGCATTCTTTGGACCAAGTTCATCACGTTCGTCCTCTACGTCCTCCAATTTGATCTTTAGGCATTCTTTGCACCAAGTTCGTATTGTTTGTCTCTTTTTGTCCTGCCATTTGATCCTTGGGCATTCTCTGGGCCAAGTTCGTCTCATTCTTCCCTCTTTGTCCTCCATTTTGTCTTTTGGCATTCTTTGGACCAAGTTCGTCTCGTTCGTCCTTCTATGTCCTCCCATTTGATCCTTTGGCGTTATTTGGACCAAGTTCATCTCGTTTGTCCCTCTTCATCCTCCACTTGATTCATTGGCATTCTTTGGACCATGTTCGTCTCGTTCGTCCCTTTTCGTCCTCCCATTTGATCCTTGGGTATTCTTTGGAGCAAGTTCATCTCGTTCGTCCCTCTACGTCCTCCCATTTGATATTTGGGCATTCTTTGGACCAAGTTCGTCTCGTTCGTCCCTCTTCGTCCTCCATTTGATATTTGGGCATTCTCTGGGCCAAGTTTGTCTCGTTATTCCCTCTTCGTCCTCCATTTGATCTTTTTGCATTCTTTGGACCAAGTTCGTCTCGTTTGTCCCTCTTCGTCCACCCATTTGTTCCTTTGCCATTCTTTGGACCAAGTTCGTCTGCTTCGTCCATCTTCGTCCTCCCATTTGATCTTTGGGCATTCTTTGGACCAAGTTCATGTCGTTTGTCCCTTTTCGTCCTGCCATTTGATCCTTGGGCATTCATTAGACCAAGTTCGTCTCGTTCGTCCCAGTTCGTCCTCCCATTTGATCCTTTGGGACTTCTTTGGACGAAGTTCGTCTCGTTCGTCCCTCTTCGTCCTCCCATTTGATCCTTTGGGCATTCTTTGGAACAAGTTCGTCTCATTCGTCCCTCTATGTCCTCCCATTTGATCTTTGGGCATTCTTTGGACCAAGTTCGTCTCATTCGTCCCTTTTCGTCCTCCATATGATCCTTGGGCATTCTTTCGACCAAGTTCGTCTCGTTCGTCCCTCTTCGTCCTCCCATTTGATATTTGGGCATTCTTTGGACCAAGTTCGTCTCGTTCGTCCCTCTACGTCCTCCAATTTGATCTTTGGGCATTCTTTGCACCAAGTTCGTATTATTTGTCTCTTTTCGTCCTGCCATTTGATCCTTGGGCATTCTCTGGGCCAAGTTCGTCTCATTCTTCCCTCTTTGTCCTCCATTTTGTCTTTTGGCATTCTTTGGACCAAGTTCGTCTCGTTCGTCCTTCTATGTCCTCTCATTTGATCCTTTGGCATTATTTGGACTAAGTTCATCTCGTTTGTCCCTCTTCATCCTCCACTTGATTATTGGCATTCTTTGGACCATGTTCGTCTCGTTCGTCCCTTTTCGTCCTCCCATTTGATCCTTGGGTATTCTTTGGAGCAAGTTCATCTCGTTCGTCCCACTACGTCCTCCCATTTGATATTTGGGCATTCTTTGGACCAAGTTCGTCACGTTCGTCCTCTACGTCCTCCAATTTGATCTTTAGGCATTCTTTGCACCAAGTTCGTATTGTTTGTCTCTTTTTGTCCTGCCATTTGATCCTTGGGCATTCTCTGGGCCAAGTTCGTCTCATTCTTCCCTCTTTGTCCTCCATTTTGTCTTTTGGCATTCTTTGGACCAAGTTCGTCTCGTTCGTCCTTCTATGTCCTCCCATTTGATCCTTTGGCATTATTTGGACCAAGTTCATCTCGTTTGTCCCTCTTCATCCTCCACTTGATTCATTGGCATTCTTTGGACCATGTTCGTCTCGTTCGTCCCTTTTCGTCCTCCCATTTGATCCTTGGGTATTCTTTGGAGCAAGTTCATCTCGTTCGTCCCTCTACGTCCTCCCATTTGATATTTGGGCATTCTTTGGACCAAGTTCGTCTCGTTCGTCCCTCTTCGTCCTCCATTTGATATTTGGGCATTCTCTGGGCCAAGTTTGTCTCGTTATTCCCTCTTCGTCCTCCATTTGATCTTTTTGCATTCTTTGGACCAAGTTCGTCTCGTTTGTCCTTCTTCGTCCACCCATTTGTTCCTTTGCCATTCTTTGGACCAAGTTCGTCTGCTTCGTCCATCTTCGTCCTCCCATTTGATCTTTGGGCATTCTTTGGACCAAGTTCATGTCGTTTGTCCCTTTTCGTCCTGCCATTTGATCCTTGGGCATTCATTAGACCAAGTTCGTCTCGTTCGTCCCAGTTCGTCCTCCCATTTGATCCTTTGGGACTTCTTTGGACGAAGTTCGTCTCGTTCGTCCCTCTTCGTCCTCCCATTTGATCCTTTGGGCATTCTTTGGAACAAGTTCGTCTCATTCGTCCCTCTATGTCCTCCCATTTGATCTTTGGGCATTCTTTGGACCAAGTTCGTCTCATTCGTCCCTTTTCGTCCTCCATATGATCCTTGGGCATTCTTTCGACCAAGTTCGTCTCGTTCGTCCCTCTTCGTCCTCCCATTTGATATTTGGGCATTCTTTGGACCAAGTTCGTCTCGTTCGTCCCTCTACGTCCTCCAATTTGATCTTTGGGCATTCTTTCCACCAAGTTCGTATTGTTTGTCTCTTTTCGTCCTGCCATTTGATCCTTGGGCATTCTCTGGGCCAAGTTCGTCTCATTCTTCCCTCTTTGTCCTCCATTTTGTCTTTTGGCATTCTTTGGACCAAGTTCGTCTCGTTCGTCCTTCTATGTCCTCTCATTTGATCCTTTGGCATTATTTGGACTAAGTTCATCTCGTTTGTCCCTCTTCATCCTCCACTTGATTCATTGGCATTCTTTGGACCATGTTCGTCTCGTTCGTCCCTTTTCGTCCTCCCATTTGATCCTTGGGTATTCTTTGGAGCAAGTTCATCTCGTTCGTCCCTCTACGTCCTCCCATTTGATATTTGGGCATTCTATGGACCAAGTTCGTCACGTTCGTCCTCTACGTCCTCCAATTTGATCTTTAGGCATTCTTTGCACCAAGTTCGTATTGCTCGTCCCTTTTCGTCCTGCCATTTGATCATTGGGCATTCTTTCGACCAAGTTCGTCTCGTTCGTCCCTCTTTGTCCTCCATTTGATATTTGGGCATTCTCTGGGCCAAGTTTGTCTCGTTCTTCCTTCTTCGTCCTCCATTTGATCTTTTGGCATTCTTTGGACCAAGTTCGTCTCGTTTGTCCCTCTTCGTCCACCCATTTGATCCATTGCCATTCTTTGGACCAAGTTCGTCTGCTTCGTCCATCTTCGTCCTCCCATTTGATCTTTGGGCATTCTTTGGACCAAGTTCATGTCGTTCGTCCCTTTTCGTCCTGCCATTTGATCCTTGGGCATTCATTAGACCAAGTTCGTCTCGTTCGTCCCAGTTCGTCCTCCCATTTGATCCTTTGGGACTTCTTTGGACGAAGTTCGTCTCGTTCGTCCCTCTTCGTCCTCCCATTTGATCCTTTGGGGATTCTTTGGAACAAATTCGTCTCATTCGTCCCTCTATGTCCTCCCATTTGATCTTTGGGCATTCTTTGGACCAAGTTCGTCTCATTTGTCCCTTTTCGTCCTCCATTTGATCCTTGGGCATTCTTTCGACCAAGTTCGTCTCGTTCGTCCATCTTCGTCCTCCCATTTGATATTTGGGCATTCTTTGGACCAAGTTCGTCTCGTTCGTCCCTCTACGTCCTCCAATTTGATCTTTGGGCATTCTTTGCACCAAGTTCGTATTGTATGTCTCTTTTCGTCCTGCCATTTGATCCTTGGGCAATATCTGGGCCAAGTTCGTCTCGTTCTTCCCTCTTCGTCCTCCATTTTGTCTTTTGGCATTCTTTGGACCAAGTTCGTCTCGTTCGTCCTTCAATGTCCTCCCATTTGATCCTTTGGCATTATTTGGACTAAGTTCATCTCGTTTGTCCCTCTTCATCCTCCACTTGATTCATTGGCATTCTTTGGACCACGTTCGTCTCGTTCGTCCCTTTTCGTCCTCCCATTTGATCCTTGGGTATTCTTTGGAGCAAGTTCATCTCGTTCGTCCCTGTACGTCCTCCCATTTGATATTTGGGCATTCTTTGGACCAAGTTCGTCACGTTCGTCCTCTACGTCCTCCAATTTGATCTTTAGGCATTCTTTGCACCAAGTTCGTATTGCTCGTCCCTTTCCGTCCTGCCATTTGATCATTGGGCATTCTTTCGACCAAGTTCGTCTCGTTCGTCCCTCTTTGTCCTCCATTTGATATTTGGGCATTCTCTGGGCCAAGTTTGTCTCGTTATTCCCTCTTCGTCCTCCATTTGATCTTTTGGCATTCTTTGGACCAAGTTCGTCTCGTTTGTCCCTCTTCGTCCACCCATTTGTTCCTTTGCCATTCTTTGGACCAAGTTCGTCTGCTTCGTCCATCTTCGTCCTCCCGTTTCATCTTTGGGCATTCTTTGGACCAAGTTCATGTCGTTCGTCCCTTTTCGTCCTCCCATTTGATCCTTGGGCATTCATTAGACCAAGTTCGTCTCGTTCGTCCCAGTTCGTCCTCCCATTTGATCCTTTGGGACTTCTTTGGACGAAGTTCGTCTCGTTCGTCCCTCTTCGTCCTCCCATTTGATCCTTTGGGGATTCTTTGGAACAAATTCGTCTCATTCGTCCCTCTATGTCCTCCCATTTGATCTTTGGGCATTCTTTGGACCAAGTTCGTCTCATTTGTCCCTTTTCGTCCTCCATTTGATCCTTGGGCATTCTTTCGACCAAGTTCGTCTCGTACGTCCCTCTAGGTCCTCCCATTTGATATTTGGGCATTCTTTGGACCAAGTTCGTCACGTTCGTCCTCTACGTCCTCCAATTTGATCTTTAGGCATTCTTTGCACCAAGTTCGTATTGCTCGTCCCTTTTCGTCCTGCCATTTGATCATTGGGCATTCTTTCGACCAAGTTCGTCTCGTTCGTCCCTCTTTGTCCTCCATTTGATATTTGGGCATTCTCTGGGCCAAGTTTGTCTCGTTCTTCCCTCTTCGTCCTCCCATTTGATCCTTTGGCATTCTTTGGACCAAGTTCATCTCGTATGTCCCTCTTCGTCCTCCACTTGATTCATTGGCATTCTTTGGACCATGTTCGTCTCGTTCGTCCCTTTTCGTCCTCCCATTTGATCCTTGGGTATTCTTTGGAGCAAGTTCATCTCGTTCGTCCCTGTACGTCCTCCCATTTGATATTTGGGCATTCTTTGGACCAAGTTCGTCACGTTCGTCCTCTACGTCCTCCAATTTGATCTTTAGGCATTCTTTGCACCAAGTTCGTATTGCTCGTCCCTTTTCGTCCTGCCATTTGATCATTGGGCATTCTTTCGACCAAGTTCGTGTCGTTCGTCCCACTTTGTCCTCCATTTGATATTTGGGCATTCTCTGGGCCAAGTTTGTCTAGTTCTTCCCTCTTCGTCCTCCATTTGATCTTTTGGCATTCTTTGGACCAAGTTCGTCTCGTTTGTCCCTCTTCGTCCTCCCATTTGATGCTTTGACATTCAGTGGACCAAGTTCATCTCGTTCGTCCCTTTTCATCCTCCATTTGATCCTTTGGCATTCTTTGGGCGAAATTCGTCTCGTTTGTCCCTCTACGTCCTCCCATTTGATCTTTGGGCATTCCTTGGACCAAGTTCGTCTCGTTCGTCCCTCTTCGTCCTCCCATTTGATCCTTTGCCATTCTTTGGACCAAGTTCATCTCGTTTGTCCCAAAACGTCCTCCACTTGATTCATTGGCATTCTTTGGACCATGTTCGTCTCGTTCGTCCCTTTTCGTCCTCCCATTTGATCCTTGGGTATTCTTTGGAGCAAGTTCATCTCGTTCGTCCCTCTACGTCCTCCCATTTGATATTTGGGCATTCTTTGGACCAAGTTCGTCTCGTTCGTCCCTCTTCGTCCTCCCATTTGATCCTTTGGCATTATTTGGACCAAGTTCATCTCGTTTGTCCCTCTTCATCCTCCACTTGATTCATTGGCATTCTTTGGACCATGTTCGTCTCGTTCGTCCCTTTTCGTCCTCCCATTTGATCCTTGGGTATTCTTTGGAGCAAGTTCATCTCGTTCGTCCCTCTACGTCCTCCCATTTGATATTTGGGCATTCTTTGGACCAAGTTCGTCACGTTCATCCTCTACGTCCTCCAATTTGATCTTTAGGCATTCTTTGCACCAAGTTCGTATTGCTCGTCCCTTTTCGTCCTGCCATTTGATCATTGGGCATTCTTTCGACCAAGTTCGTCTCGTTCGTCCCTCTTTGTCCTCCATTTGATATTTGGGCATTCTCTGGGCCAAGTTTGTCTCGTTATTCCCTCTTCGTCCTCCATTCGATCTTTTGGCATTTTTTGGACCAAGTTCGTCTCGTTTGTCCCTCTTCGTCCACCCATTTGTTCCTTTGCCATTCTTTGGACCAAGTTCGTCTGCTTCGTCCATCTTCGTCCTCCCATTTGATCTTTGGGCATTCTTTGGACCAAGTTCATGTCGTTCGTCCCTTTTCGTCCTGCCAGTTGATCCTTGGGCATTCATTAGACCAAGTTTGTCTCGTTCGTCCCAGTTCGTCCTACCATTTGATCCTTTGGGACTTCTTTGGACGAAGTTCGTCTCGTTCGTCCCTCTTCGTCCTCCCATTTGATCCTTTGGGCATTCTTTGGAACAAGTTCGTCTCATTCGTCCCTCTATGTCCTCCCATTTGATCTTTGGGCATTCTTTGGACCAAGTTCGTCTCATTCGTCCCTTTTCGTCCTCCATTTGATCCTTGGGCATTCTTTCGACCAAGTTCGTCTCGTTCGTCCCTCTTCGCCCACCCATTTGATATTTGGGCATTCTTTGGACCAAGTTCGTCTCGTTCGTCCCTCTACGTCCTCCAATTTGATCTTTGGGCATTCTTTGCACCAAGTTCGTATTGTTTGTCTCTTTTCGTCCTGCCATTTGAACATTGGGCATTCTTTCGACCAAGTTCGTCTCGTTCGTCCCTCTTTGTCCTCCATTTGATATTTGGCAATTCTCTGTGCCAAGTTTGTCTCGTTCTTCCCTCTTCGTCCTCCATTTGATCTTTTGGCATTCTTTGGACCAACTTCGTCTCGTTTGTCCCTCTTCGTCCACCCATATGTTCCTTTGCCATTCTTTGGTCCAAGTTCGTCTGCTTCGTCCATCTTCGTCCTCCCATTTGATCTTTGGGCATTCTTTGGACCAAGTCCATATCGTCGTCCCTTTTCATCCTGCCATTTGATCCTTGGGCATTCATTAGACCAAGTTCGTCTCGTTTGTCCCAGTTCGTCCTCCCATTTGATCCTTTGGGACTTCTTTGGACGAAGTTCGACTCGTTCGTCCCTCATCGTCCTCCCATTTGATCCTTTGGGCATTCTTTGGAACAAGTTCGTCTCGTTCGTCCCTCTTCGTCCTCCCATTTGATCCTTTGCCATTCTTTGGACCAAGTTCATCTCGTTTGTCCCTCTTCGTCCTCCACTTGATTCATTGGCATTCTTAGGACCACGTTCGTCTCGTTCGTCCCTTTTCGTCCTCCCATTTGATCCTTGGGTATTCTTTGGAGCAAGTTCATCTCGTTCGTCCCTCTACGTCCTCCCATTTAATATTTGGGCATTCTTGGGACCAAGTTCGTCACGTTCGTCCTCTACGTCCTCCAATTTGATCTTTAGGCAATCTTTGCACCAAGTTTGTATTGCTCGTCCCTTTTCGTCCTGCCATTTGATCATTGGGCATTCTTTCGACCAAGTTCGTCTCGTTCGTCCCTCTTTGTCCTCCATTTGATATTTGGGCATTCTCTGGGCCAAGTTTGTCTCGTTTTTCCCTCTTCGTCCTCCCATTTGATCCTTTGGCATTCTTTGGACCAAGTTCATCTCGTTTGTCCCTCTTCGTCCTCCACTTGATTCATTGGCATTCTTTGGACCATGTTCGTCTCGTTCGTCCCTTTTCGTCCTCCCATTTGATCCTTGGGTATTCTTTGGAGCAAGTTCATCTCGTTCGTCCCTCTACGTCCTCCCATTTGATATTTGGGCATTCTTTGGACCAAGTTCGTCACGTTCGTCCTCTACGTCCTCCAATTTGATCTTTAGGCATTCTTTGCACCAAGTTCGTATTGCTCGTCCCTTTTCGTCCTGCCATTTGAACATTGGGCATTCTTTCGACCAAGTTCGTCTCGTTCGTCCCTCTTTGTCCTCCATTTGATATTTGGCAATTCTCTGTGCCAAGTTTGTCTCGTTCTTCCCTCTTCGTCCTCCACTTGATCTTTTGGCATTTTTTGGACCAAGTTCGTCTCGTTTGTCCCTCTTCGTCCACCCATTTGTTCCTTTGCCATTCTTTGGACCAAGTTCGTCTGCTTCGTCCATCTTCGTCCTCCCATTTGATCTTTGGGCATTCTTTGGACCAAGTTCATGTCGTTCATCCCTTTTCGTCCTGCCATTTGATCCTTGGGCATTCATTAGACCAAGTTCGTCTCGTTCGTCCCAGTTCGTCCTCCCATTTGATCCTTTGGGACTTCTTTGGACGAAGTTCGACTCGTTCGTCCCTCATCGTCCTCCCATTTGATCCTTTGGGCATTCTTTGGAACAAGTTCGTCTCGTTTGTCCCTCTTCACCCTCCCATTTGATGCTTTGACATTCAGTGGACCAAGTTCATCTCGTTCGTCCCTTTTCATCCTCCATTTGATCCTTTGGCATTCTTTGGGCCAAATTCGTCTCATTCGTCCCTCTACGTCCTCCCATTTGATCTTTGGGCATTCTTTGGACCAAGTTCGTCTCGTTCGTCCCTCTTCGTCCTCCCATTTGATCCTTTGCCATTATTTGGACCAAGTTCATCTCGTTTGTCCCTCTTCGTCCTCCACTTGATTCATTGGCATTCTTTGGACCATGTTCGTCTCGTTCGTCACTTTTCGTCCTCCCATTTGATCCTTGGGTATTCTTTGGAGCAAGTTCATCTCGTTCGTCCCTCTACGTCCTCCCATTTGATATTTGGGCATTCTTTGGACCAAGTTCGTCACGTTCGTCCTCTACGTCCTCCAATTTGATCTTTAGGCATTCTTTGCACCAAGTTCGTATTGCTCGTCCCTTTTCGTCCTGCCATTTGATCATTGGGCATTCTTTCGACCAAGTTCGTCTCGTTCGTCCCTCTTTGTCCTCCATTTGATATTTGGGCATTCTCTGGGCCAAGTTTGTCTCGTTATTCCCTCTTCGTCCTCCATTTGATCTTTTGGCATTTTTTGGGCCAAGTTCGTCTCGTTTGTCCCTCTTCGTCCACCCATTTGTTCCTTTGCCATTCTTTGGACCAAGTTCGTCTGCTTCGTCCATCTTCGTCCTCCCATTTGATCTTTGGGCATTCTTTGGACCAAGTTCATGTCGTTCGTCCCTTTTCGTCCTGCCATTTGATCCTTGGGCATTCATTAGACCAAGTTTGTCTCGTTCGTCCCAGTTCGTCCTACCATTTGATCCTTTGGGACTTCTTTGGACGAAGTTCGTCTCGTTCGTCCCTCTTCGTCCTCCCATTTGATCCTTTGGGCATTCTTTGGAACAAGTTCGTCTCATTCGTCCCTCTATGTCCTCCCATTTGATCTTTGGGCATTCTTTGGACCAAGTTCGTCTCATTCGTCCCTTTTCGTCCTCCATTTGATCCTTGGGCATTCTTTCGACCAAGTTCGTCTCGTTCGTCCCTCTTCGCCCACCCATTTGATATTTGGGCATTCTTTGGACCAAGTTCGTCTCGTTCGACCCTCTACGTCCTCCAATTTGATCTTTGGGCATTCTTTGCACCAAGTTCGTATTGTTTGTCGCTTTTCGTCCTGCCATTTGATCCTTGGGCATTCTCTTGGCCAAGTTCGTCTCGTTCTTCCCTCTTCGTCCTCCTATTTGATCCTTGGGTATTCTTTGGAGCAAGTTCATCTCGTTCGTCCCTCTACGTCCTCCCATTTGATATTTGGGCATTCTTTGGACCAAGTTCGTCACGTTCGTCCTCTACGTCCTCCAATTTGATCTTTAGGCATTCTTTGCACCAAGTTCGTATTGCTCGTCCCTTTTCGTCCTGCCATTTGAACATTGGGCATTCTTTCGACCAAGTTCGTCTCGTTCGTCCCTCTTTGTCCTCCATTTGATATTTGGCAATTCTCTGTGCCAAGTTTGTCTCGTTCTTCCCTCTTCGTCCTCCATTTGATCTTTTGGCATTCTTTGGACCAACTTCGTCTCGTTTGTCCCTCTTCGTCCACCCATATGTTCCTTTGCCATTCTTTGGTCCAAGTTCGTCTGCTTCGTCCATCTTCGTCCTCCCATTTGATCTTTGGGCATTCTTTGGACCAAGTCCATATCGTCGTCCCTTTTCATCCTGCCATTTGATCCTTGGGCATTCATTAGACCAAGTTCGTCTCGTTTGTCCCAGTTCGTCCTCCCATTTGATCCTTTGGGACTTCTTTGGACGAAGTTCGACTCGTTCGTCCCTCTTCGTCCTCCCATTTGATCCTTTGGGCATTCTTTGGACCAAGTTCGTCTCGTTCGTCCCTCTTCGTCCTCCCATTTGATCCTTTGCCATTCTTTGGACCAAGTTCATCTCGTTTGTCCCTCTTCGTCCTCCACTTGATTCATTGGCATTCTTAGGACCACGTTCGTCTCGTTCGTCCCTTTTCGTCCTCCCATTTGATCCTTGGGTATTCTTTGGAGCAAGTTCATCTCGTTCGTCCCTCTACGTCCTCCCATTTAATATTTGGGCATTCTTGGGACCAAGTTCGTCACGTTCGTCCTCTACGTCCTCCAATTTGATCTTTAGGCATTCTTTGCACCAAGTTTGTATTGCTCGTCCCTTTTCGTCCTGCCATTTGATCATTGGGCATTCTTTCGACCAAGTTCGTCTCGTTCGTCCCTCTTTGTCCTCCATTTGATATTTGGGCATTCTCTGGGCCAAGTTTGTCTCGTTTTTCCCTCTTCGTCCTCCCATTTGATCCTTTGGCATTCTTTGGACCAAGTTCATCTCGTTTGTCCCTCTTCGTCCTCCACTTGATTCATTGGCATTCTTTGGACCATGTTCGTCTCGTTCGTCCCTTTTCGTCCTCCCATTTGATCCTTGGGTATTCTTTGGAGCAAGTTCATCTCGTTCGTCCCTCTACGTCCTCCCATTTGATATTTGGGCATTCTTTGGACCAAGTTCGTCACGTTCGTCCTCTACGTCCTCCAATTTGATCTTTAGGCATTCTTTGCACCAAGTTCGTATTGCTCGTCCCTTTTCGTCCTGCCATTTGAACATTGGGCATTCTTTCGACCAAGTTCGTCTCGTTCGTCCCTCTTTGTCCTCCATTTGATATTTGGCAATTCTCTGTGCCAAGTTTGTCTCGTTCTTCCCTCTTCGTCCTCCACTTGATCTTTTGGCATTTTTTGGACCAAGTTCGTCTCGTTTGTCCCTCTTCGTCCACCCATTTGTTCCTTTGCCATTCTTTGGACCAAGTTCGTCTGCTTCGTCCATCTTCGTCCTCCCATTTGATCTTTGGGCATTCTTTGGACCAAGTTCATGTCGTTCATCCCTTTTCGTCCTGCCATTTGATCCTTGGGCATTCATTAGACCAAGTTCGTCTCGTTCGTCCCAGTTCGTCCTCCCATTTGATCCTTTGGGACTTCTTTGGACGAAGTTCGACTCGTTCGTCCCTCATCGTCCTCCCATTTGATCCTTTGGGCATTCTTTGGAACAAGTTCGTCTCGTTTGTCCCTCTTCACCCTCCCATTTGATGCTTTGACATTCAGTGGACCAAGTTCATCTCGTTCGTCCCTTTTCATCCTCCATTTGATCCTTTGGCATTCTTTGGGCCAAATTCGTCTCGTTCGTCCCTCTACGTCCTCCCATTTGATCTTTGGGCATTCTTTGGACCAAGTTCGTCTCGTTCGTCCCTCTTCGTCCTCCCATTTGATCCTTTGCCATTATTTGGACCAAGTTCATCTCGTTTGTCCCTCTTCGTCCTCCACTTGATTCATTGGCATTCTTTGGACCATGTTCGTCTCGTTCGTCACTTTTCGTCCTCCCATTTGATCCTTGGGTATTCTTTGGAGCAAGTTCATCTCGTTCGTCCCTCTACGTCCTCCCATTTGATATTTGGGCATTCTTTGGACCAAGTTCGTCACGTTCGTCCTCTACGTCCTCCAATTTGATCTTTAGGCATTCTTTGCACCAAGTTCGTATTGCTCGTCCCTTTTCGTCCTGCCATTTGATCATTGGGCATTCTTTCGACCAAGTTCGTCTCGTTCGTCCCTCTTTGTCCTCCATTTGATATTTGGGCATTCTCTGGGCCAAGTTTGTCTCGTTATTCCCTCTTCGTCCTCCATTTGATCTTTTGGCATTTTTTGGGCCAAGTTCGTCTCGTTTGTCCCTCTTCGTCCACCCATTTGTTCCTTTGCCATTCTTTGGACCAAGTTCGTCTGCTTCGTCCATCTTCGTCCTCCCATTTGATCTTTGGGCATTCTTTGGACCAAGTTCATATCGTCGTCCCTTTTCATCCTGCCATTTGATCCTTGGGCATTCATTAGACCAAGTTCGTCTCGTTCGTCCCAGTTCGTCCTCCCATTTGATCCTTTGGGACTTCTTTGGACGAAGTTCGTCTCGTTCGTCCCTCTTCGTCCTCCCATTTGATCCTTTGGGCATTCTTTGGACCAAGTTCGTCTCGTTTGTCCCTCTTCATCCTCCCATTTGATGCTTTGACATTCATTGGACCAAGTTCATCTCGTTCGTCCCTTTTCATCCTCCATTTGATCCTTTGCCATTCTTTGGACCAAGTTCGTCCCACTCGTCCCTCTTCATCCTCCACTTGATTCATTGGCATTCTTTGGCCCATGTTCGTCTCGTTCGTCCCTTTTCGTCCTCCCATTTGATCCTTGGGTATTCTTTGGAGCAAGTTCATCTCGTTCGTCCCTCTACGTCCTCCTATTTCATATTTGGGCATTCTTTGGACCAAGTTCGTATCGTTTGTCCCTTTTCGTCCTGCCATTTGATCCTTGGGCATTCATTGGCCCAAGTTCGTCTCGTTCGTCACAGTTCGTCCTCCCATTTGATCCTTTGGGAATTCTTTGGATGAAGTTCATCTCGTTCGTCCATCTTCGTCCTCCCATTTGATCCTTTGGGCATTCTTTGGACCAAGTCCGTGTCATTCGTCCCTCTACGTCCTCCCATTTGATCTTTGGCATTCTTTGGACCAAGTTCATCTCGTTCGTCCCTCTACGTCCTCCAATTTGATTTTTGGGCATTCTTTGGACCAAGTTCGTCTCATTTGTCCATCTTCATCCTCCCATTTGATGCTTTAACAGTCACTGGACCAAGTTCGTCTCGTTCGTCCCTTTTCGTCCTCCATTTGATCCTTTGGCGTTCATTGGACCATGTTCGTCTCGTTCGTCCCTCTACATCCTCCCATTTGATCTTTGGGCATTCTTTGGACCAAGTTCATCTCGTTCGTCCCTCTACGTCCTCCAATTTGATCTTTGGGCATTCTTTGGACCAAGTTCGTCTCATTTGTCCATCTTCATCCTCCCATTTGATGCTTTAACAGTCACTGGACCAAGTTCGTCTCGTTCGTCCCTTTTCATCCTCCATTTGATCCTTTGGCATTCTTTGGGCCAAGTTCGTCTCGTTCGTCCCTCTACGTCCTCCCGTTTGATCTTTGGCATTCTTTGGACAAAGTTCGTCTCGTTCGTCCCTCTACGTCCTCCCATTTGATCTTTGGGCATTCTTTGGACCACGTTCGTCTCGTTCGTCCCTCTACGTCCTCCCATTTGATCCTTGGGCATTCTTTCGACCAAGTTCGTCTCGTTCGTCCCTCTTTGTCCTCCCATTTGATATTTGGGCAATCTTTGGACCAAGTTCGTCTCGTTCGTCACTCTACCTCCTCCAATTTGATCTTTGGGCATTCTTTGCACCAAGTTCGTATTGTTTGTCTCTTTTCGTCCTGCCATTTGATCCTTGGGCATTCTCTGGGCCAAGTTCGTCTCGTTCTTCGCTCTTCGTCCTCCATTTTATCTTTTGGCATTCTTTGGACCAAGTTCGTCTCGTTCGTCCCTCTACGTCCTCCCATTTTATCCTTTGGCATTCTTTGGACCAAGTTCATCTCGTTTGTCCCTCTTCGTCCTCCACTTGATTCATTGGCATTCTTTGGACCATGTTCGTCTCGTTCGTCCCTTTTCGTCGTCCCATTTGATCCTTGGGTATTCTTTGGAGCAAGTTCATCTCGATCGTCCCTCTACGTCCTCCCATTTGATATTTGGGCATTCGTTGGACCAAGTTCGTCACGTTCGTCCTCTACGTCCTCCAATTTGATCTTTGGGCATTCTTTGCACCAAGTTCGTATTGTTCGTCCCTTTTCGTCCTGCCATTTGATCATTGGGCATTCTTTCGACCAAGTTCGTCTCGTTCGTCCCTCTTTGTCCTCCATTTGATATTTGGGCATTCTCTTGGCCAAGTTCGTGTCGTTCTTCCCTCTTCGTCCTCCATTTGATCATTGGGCATTCTTTCGACCAAGTTCGTCTCGTTCGTCCCTCTTTGTCCTCCATTTGATATTTGGGCATTCTCTGGGCCAAGTTCGTCTCGTTCTTCCCTCTTCGTCCTCCATTTGATCTTTTGGCATTCTTTGGACCAAGTTCGTCTCGTTTGTCCCTCTTCGTCCACCCATTTGTTCCTTTGCCATTCTTTGGACCAAGTTCGTCTGCTTCGTCCATCTTCGTCCTCCCATTTGATCTTTGGGCATTCTTTGGACCAAGTTCATATCGTCGTACCTTTTCATCCTGCCATTTGATCCTTGGGCATTCATTAGACCAAGTTCGTCTCGTTCGTCCCAGTTCGTCCTCCCATTTGATCCTTTGGGACTTCTTTGCACGAAGTTCGTCTCGTTCGTCCCTCTTCGTCCTCCCATTTGATCCTTTGGGCATTCTTTGGACCAAGTTCGTCTCGTTTGTCCCTCTTCATCCTCCCATTTGATGCTTTGACATTCATTGGACCAAGTTCATCTCGTTCGTCCCTTTTCATCCTCCATTTGATCCTTTGCCATTCTTTGGACCAAGTTCGTCTCACTCGTCCCTCTTCATCCTCCACTTGATTCATTGGCATTCTTTGGCCGATGTTCGTCTCGTTCGTCCCTTTTCGTCCTCCCATTTGATCCTTGGGTATTCTTTGGAGCAAGTTCATCTCGTTCGTCCCTCTACGTCCTCCTATTTCATATTTGGGCATTCTTTGGACCAAGTTCGTATCGTTTGTCCCTTTTCGTCCTGCCATTTGATCCTTGGGCATTCATTGGCCCAAGTTCGTCTCGTTCGTCACAGTTCGTCCTCCCATTTGATCCTTTGGGAATTCTTTGGATGAAGTTCATCTCGTTCGTCCATCTTCGTCCTCCCATTTGATCCTTTGGGCATTCTTTGGACCAAGTCCGTGTCATTCGTCCCTCTACGTCCTCCCATTTGATCTTTGGCATTCTTTGGACCAAGTTCATCTCGTTCGTCCCTCTACGTCCTCCAATTTGATTTTTGGGCATTCTTTGGACCAAGTTCGTCTCATTTGTCCATCTTCATCCTCCCATTTGATGCTTTAACAGTCACTGGACCAAGTTCGTCTCGTTCGTCCCTTTTCGTCCTCCATTTGATCCTTTGGCATTCATTGGACCATGTTCGTCTCGTTCGTCCCTCTACATCCTCCCATTTGATCTTTGGGCATTCTTTGGACCAAGTTCATCTCGTTCGTCCCTCTACGTCCTCCAATTTGATCTTTGGGCATTCTTTGGACCAAGTTCGTCTCATTTGTCCATCTTCATCCTCCCATTTGATGCTTTAACAGTCACTGGACCAAGTTCGTCTCGTTCGTCCCTTTTCATCCTCCATTTGATCCTTTGGCATTCTTTGGGCCAAGTTCGTCTCGTTCGTCCCTCTACGTCCTCCCGTTTGATCTTTGGCATTCTTTGGACAAAGTTCGTCTCGTTCGTCCCTCTACGTCCTCCCATTTGATCTTTGGGCATTCTTTGGACCACGTTCGTCTCGTTCGTCCCTCTACGTCCTCCCATTTGATCCTTGGGCATTCTTTCGACCAAGTTCGTCTCGTTCGTCCCTCTTCGTCCTCCCATTTGATATTTGGGCAATCTTTGGACCAAGTTCGTCTCGTTCGTCACTCTACCTCCTCCAATTTGATCTTTGGGCATTCTTTGCACCAAGTTCGTATTGTTTGTCTCTTTTCGTCCTGCCATTTGATCCTTGGGCATTCTCTGGGCCAAGTTCGTCTCGTTCTTCGCTCTTCGTCCTCCATTTTATCTTTTGGCATTCTTTGGACCAAGTTCGTCTCGTTCGTCCCTCTACGTCCTCCCATTTTATCCTTTGGCATTCTTTGGACCAAGTTCATCTCGTTTGTCCCTCTTCGTCCTCCACTTGATTCATTGGCATTCTTTGGACCATGTTCGTCTCGTTCGTCCCTTTTCGTCGTCCCATTTGATCCTTGGGTATTCTTTGGAGCAAGTTCATCTCGTTCGTCCCTCTACGTCCTCCCATTTGATATTTGGGCATTCTTTGGACCAAGTTCGTCACGTTCGTCCTCTACGTCCTCCAATTTGATCTTTGGGCATTCTTTGCACCAAGTTCGTATTGTTCGTCCCTTTTCGTCCTGCCATTTGATCATTGGGCATTCTTTCGACCAAGTTCGTCTCGTTCGTCCCTCTTTGTCCTCCATTTGATATTTGGGCATTCTCTTGGCCAAGTTCGTGTCGTTCTTCCCTCTTCGTCCTCCATTTGATCATTGGGCATTCTTTCGACCAAGTTCGTCTCGTTCGTCCCTCTTTGTCCTCCATTTGATATTTGGGCATTCTCTGGGCCAAGTTCGTCTCGTTCTTCCCTCTTCGTCCTCCATTTGATCTTTTGGCATTCTTTGGACCAAGTTCGTCTCGTTTGTCCCTCTTCGTCCACCCATTTGTTCCTTTGCCATTCTTTGGACCAAGTTCGTCTGCTTCGTCCATCTTCGTCCTCCCATTTGATCTTTGGGCATTCTTTGGACCAAGTTCATATCGTCGTACCTTTTCATCCTGCCATTTGATCCTTGGGCATTCATTAGACCAAGTTCGTCTCGTTCGTCCCAGTTCGTCCTCCCATTTGATCCTTTGGGACTTCTTTGCACGAAGTTCGTCTCGTTCGTCCCTCTTCGTCCTCCCATTTGATCCTTTGGGCATTCTTTGGACCAAGTTCGTCTCGTTTGTCCCTCTTCATCCTCCCATTTGATGCTTTGACATTCATTGGACCAAGTTCATCTCGTTCGTCCCTTTTCATCCTCCATTTGATCCTTTGCCATTCTTTGGACCAAGTTCGTCTCACTCGTCCCTCTTCATCCTCCACTTGATTCATTGGCATTCTTTGGCCGATGTTCGTCTCGTTCGTCCCTTTTCGTCCTCCCATTTGATCCTTGGGTATTCTTTGGAGCAAGTTCATCTCGTTCGTCCCTCTACGTCCTCCTATTTCATATTTGGGCATTCTTTGGACCAAGTTCGTATCGTTTGTCCCTTTTCGTCCTGCCATTTGATCCTTGGGCATTCATTGGCCCAAGTTCGTCTCGTTCGTCACAGTTCGTCCTCCCATTTGATCCTTTGGGAATTCTTTGGATGAAGTTCATCTCGTTCGTCCATCTTCGTCCTCCCATTTGATCCTTTGGGCATTCTTTGGACCAAGTCCGTGTCATTCGTCCCTCTACGTCCTCCCATTTGATCTTTGGCATTCTTTGGACCAAGTTCATCTCGTTCGTCCCTCTACGTCCTCCAATTTGATTTTTGGGCATTCTTTGGACCAAGTTCGTCTCATTTGTCCATCTTCATCCTCCCATTTGATGCTTTAACAGTCACTGGACCAAGTTCGTCTCGTTCGTCCCTTTTCGTCCTCCATTTGATCCTTTGGCATTCATTGGACCATGTTCGTCTCGTTCGTCCCTCTACATCCTCCCATTTGATCTTTGGGCATTCTTTGGACCAAGTTCATCTCGTTCGTCCCTCTACGTCCTCCAATTTGATCTTTGGGCATTCTTTGGACCAAGTTCGTCTCATTTGTCCATCTTCATCCTCCCATTTGATGCTTTAACAGTCACTGGACCAAGTTCGTCTCGTTCGTCCCTTTTCATCCTCCATTTGATCCTTTGGCATTCTTTGGGCCAAGTTCGTCTCGTTCGTCCCTCTACGTCCTCCCGTTTGATCTTTGGCATTCTTTGGACAAAGTTCGTCTCGTTCGTCCCTCTACGTCCTCCCATTTGATCTTTGGGCATTCTTTGGACCACGTTCGTCTCGTTCGTCCCTCTACGTCCTCCCATTTGATCCTTGGGCATTCTTTCGACCAAGTTCGTCTCGTTCGTCCCTCTTCGTCCTCCCATTTGATATTTGGGCAATCTTTGGACCAAGTTCGTCTCGTTCGTCACTCTACCTCCTCCAATTTGATCTTTGGGCATTCTTTGCACCAAGTTCGTATTGTTTGTCTCTTTTCGTCCTGCCATTTGATCCTTGGGCATTCTCTGGGCCAAGTTCGTCTCGTTCTTCGCTCTTCGTCCTCCATTTTATCTTTTGGCATTCTTTGGACCAAGTTCGTCTCGTTCGTCCCTCTACGTCCTCCCATTTTATCCTTTGGCATTCTTTGGACCAAGTTCATCTCGTTTGTCCCTCTTCGTCCTCCACTTGATTCATTGGCATTCTTTGGACCATGTTCGTCTCGTTCGTCCCTTTTCGTCGTCCCATTTGATCCTTGGGTATTCTTTGGAGCAAGTTCATCTCGTTCGTCCCTCTACGTCCTCCCATTTGATATTTGGGCATTCTTTGGACCAAGTTCGTCACGTTCGTCCTCTACGTCCTCCAATTTGATCTTTGGGCATTCTTTGCACCAAGTTCGTATTGTTCGTCCCTTTTCGTCCTGCCATTTGATCATTGGGCATTCTTTCGACCAAGTTCGTCTCGTTCGTCCCTCTTTGTCCTCCATTTGATATTTGGGCATTCTCTTGGCCAAGTTCGTGTCGTTCTTCCCTCTTCGTCCTCCATTTGATTATTGGGAATTCTTTCGACCAAGTTCGTCTCGTTCGTCCCTCTTTGTCCTCCATTTGATATTTGGGCATTCTCTGGGCCAAGTTCGTCTCGTTCTTCCCTCTTCGTCCTCCATTTGATCTTTTGGCATTCTTTGGACCAAGTTCGTCTCGTTTGTCCCTCTTCGTCCACCCATTTGTTCCTTTGCCATTCTTTGGACCAAGTTCGTCTGCTTCGTCCATCTTCGTCCTCCCATTTGATCTTTGGGCATTCTTTGGACCAAGTTCATATCGTCGTCCCTTTTCATCCTGCCATTTGATCCTTGGGCATTCATTAGACCAAGTTCGTCTCGTTCGTCCCAGTTCGTCCTCCCATTTGATCCTTTGGGACTTCTTTGGACGAAGTTCGTCTCGTTCGTCCCTCTTCGTCCTCCCATTTGATCCTTTGGGCATTCTTTGGACCAAGTTCGTCTCGTTTGTCCCTCTTCATCCTCCCATTTGATGCTTTGACATTCATTGGACCAAGTTCATCTCGTTCGTCCCTTTTCATCCTCCAGTTGATCCTTTGCCATTCTTTGGACCAAGTTCGTCTCACTCGTCCCTCTTCATCCTCCACTTGATTCATTGGCATTCTTTGGCCCATGTTCGTCTCGTTCGTCCCTTTTCGTCCTCCCATTTGATCCTTGGGTATTCTTTGGAGCAAGTTCATCTCGTTCGTCCCTCTACGTCCTCCTATTTCATATTTGGGCATTCTTTGGACCAAGTTCGTATCGTTTGTCCCTTTTCGTCCTGCCATTTGATCCTTGGGCATTCATTGGCCCAAGTTCGTCTCGTTCGTCACAGTTCGTCCTCCCATTTGATCCTTTGGGAATTCTTTGGATGAAGTTCATCTCGTTCGTCCATCTTTGTCCTCCCATTTGATCCTTTGGGCATTCTTTGGACCAAGTCCGTGTCATTCGTCCCTCTACGTCCTCCCATTTGATCTTTGGCATTCTTTGGACCAAGTTCATCTCGTTCGTCCCTCTACGTCCTCCAATTTGATTTTTGGGCATTCTTTGGACCAAGTTCGTCTCATTTGTCCTTCTTCATCCTCCCATTTGATGCTTTAACAGTCACTGGACCAAGTTCGTCTCGTTCGTCCCTTTTCGTCCTCCATTTGATCCTTTGGCATTCATTGGACCATGTTCGTCTCGTTCGTCCCTCTACATCCTCCCATTTGATCTTTGGGCATTCTTTGGACCAAGTTCATCTCGTTTGTCCCTCTACGTCCTCCAATTTGATCTTTGGGCATTCTTTGGACCAAGTTCGTCTCATTTGTCCATCTTCATCCTCCCATTTGATGCTTTAACAGTCACTGGACCAAGTTCGTCTCGTTCGTCCCTTTTCATGCTCCATTTGATCCTTTGGCATTCTTTGGGCCAAGTTCGTCTCGTTCGTCCCTCTACGTCCTCCCGTTTGATCTTTGGCATTCTTTGGACAAAGTTCGTCTCGTTCGTCCCTCTACGTCCTCCCATTTGATCTTTGGGCATTCTTTGGACCACGTTCGTCTCGTTCGTCCCTCTACGTCCTCCCATTTGATCCTTGGGCATTCTTTCGACCAAGTTCGTCTCGTTCGTCCCTCTTCGTCCTCCCATTTGATATTTGGGCAATCTTTGGACCAAGTTCGTCTCGTTCGTCACTCTACCTCCTCCAATTTGATCTTTGGGCATTCTTTACACCAAGTTCGTATTGTTTGTCTCTTTTCGTCCTGCCATTTGATCCTTGGGCATTCTCTGGGCCAAGTTCGTCTCGTTCTTCGCTCTTCGTCCTCCATTTTATCTTTTGGCATTCTTTGGACCAAGTTCGTCTCGTTCGTCCCTCTACGTCCTCCCATTTTATCCTTTGGCATTCTTTGGACCAAGTTCATCTCGTTTGTCCCTCTTCGTCCTCCACTTGATTCATTGGCATTCTTTGGACCATGTTCGTCTCGTTCGTCCCTTTTCGTCGTCCCATTTGATCCTTGGGTATTCTTTGGAGCAAGTTCATCTCGTTCGTCCCTCTACGTCCTCCCATTTGATATTTGGGCATTCTTTGGACCAAGTTCGTCACGTTCGTCCTCCACGTCCTCCAATTTGATCTTTGGGCATTCTTTGCACCAAGTTCGTATTGTTCGTCCCTTTTCGTCCTGCCATTTGATCATTGGGCATTCTTTCGACCAAGTTCGTCTCGTTCGTCCCTCTTTGTCCTCCATTTGATATTTGGGCATTCTCTTGGCCAAGTTCGTGTCGTTCTTCCCCCTTCGTCCTCCATTTGATCTTTTGGCATTCTTTTGACCAAGTTCATCTCGTTGGTCCCTCTTCGTCCACCCATTTGTTCCTTTGCCGTTCTTTCGACCAAGTTCGTCTGCTTCGTCCATCTTCGTCCTCCCATTTGATCTTTGGGCATTCTTTGGACCAAGTTCATATCGTTCGTCCCTTTTTGTCCTGCCATTTGATCCTTGGGCATTCATTAGACCAAGTTCGTCTCGTTCGTCCCAGTTCGTCCTCCCATTTGATCCTTTGGGACTTCTTTGGACGAAGTTCGTCTCGTTCGTCCCTCTTCGTCCTCCCATTTGATCCTTTGGGCATTCTTTGGACCAAGTTCGTCTCGTTTGTCCCTCTTCATCCTCCCATTTGATGCTTTGACATTCATTGGACCAAGTTCATCTCGTTCGTCCCTTTTCATCCTCCATTTGATCCTTTGCCATTCTTTGGACCAAGTTCGTCTCACTCGTCCATCTTCGTCCTCCCATTTGATCTTTGAGCATTCTTTGGACCAACTTCGTCTCGTTCGTCCCTCTACGTCCTCCTATTTCATATTTGGGTATTCTTTCGACCAAGTTCATATCGTTCGTCCCTTTTCGTCCTGCCATTTGATCCTTGGGCATTCATTGGACCAAGTTCGTCTCGTTCGTCCCTTTTCATCCTCCATTTGATCCTTTGGCATTCTTTGGGCCAAGTTCGTCTCGTTCGTCCCTCTACGTCCTCCCGTTTGATCTTTTGCATTCTTTGGACAAAGTTCGTCTCGTTCGTCCCTCTTTGTCCTCCATTTGATATTTGGGCATTCTCTTGGCCAAGTTCGTGTCGTTCTTCCCTCTTCGTCCTCCATTTGATCTTTTGGCATTCTTTGGACCAAGTTCATCTCGTTTGTCCCTCTTGTCCACCCATTTGTTCCTTTGCCGTTCTTTCAACCAAGTTCGTCTGCTTCGTCCATCTTCGTCCTCCCATTTGATCTTTGGGCATTCTTTCGACCAAGTTCGTATCGTTCGTCCCTTTTCGTCCTGCCATTTGATCCTTGGCCATTCATTAGACCAAGTTCGTCTCGTTCGTCCCAGTTCGTCCTCCCATTTGATCCTTTGGGACTTCTTTGGACGAAGTTCGTCTCGTTCGTCCCAGTTCGTCCTCCCATTTGATCCTTTGGGAATTCTTTGGACGAAGTTCATCTCGTTCGTCCATCTTCGTCCTCCCATTTGATCTTTTGGGCATTCTTTGGACCAAGTCCGTCTCATTCGTCCCTCTACGTCCTCCCATTTGATCTTTGGGCATTCTTTGGACCAAGTTCATCTCGTTCGTCCCTCTACGTCCTCCAATTTGATCTTTGGGCATTCTTTGGACCATGTTCGTCTCATTTGTCCATCTTCATCCTCCCATTTGATGCTTTAACAGTCACTGGACCAAGTTCGTCTCGTTCGTCCCTTTTCGTCCTCCATTTGATCCTTTGGCATTCATTGGACCATGTTCGTCTCGTTCGTCCCTCTACATCCTCCCATTTGATCTTTGGGCATTCTTTGGACCAAGTTCAACTCGTTCGTCCCTCTACATCCTCCAATTTGATCTTTGGGCATTCTTTGGACCAAGTTCGTCTCATTTGTCCATCTTCATCCTCCCATTTGATGCTTTAACAGTCACTGGACCAAGTTAGTCTCGTTCATCCCTTTTCATCCTCCATTTGATCCTTTGGCATTCTTTGGGCCAAGTTCGTCTCGTTCGTCCCTCTACGTCCTCCCGTTTGATCTTTGGCATTCTTTGGACAAAGTTCGTCTCGTTCGTCCCTCTACGTCCTCCCATTTGATCTTTGGGCATTCTTTGGACCACGTTCGTCTCGTTTGTCCCTCTACGTCCTCCCGTTTGATCCTTGGGCATTCTTTCGACCAAGTTCGTCTCGTTCGTCCCTCTTCGTCCTCCCATTTGATATTTGGGCATTCTTTGGACCAAGTTCGTCTCGTTCGTCCCTCTACCTCCTCCAATTTGATCTTTGGGCATTCTTTGCACCAAGTTCGTATTGTTTGTCTCTTTTCGTCCTGCCATTTGATCCTTGGGCATTCTCTGGGCCAAGTTCGTCTCGTTCTTCCCTCTTCGTTCTCCATTTTATCTTTTGGCATTCTTTGGACCAAGTTTGTCTCGTTTGTCCCTCTACGTCCTCCCATTTGATCCTTTGGCATTCTTTGGACCAAGTTCATCTCGTTTGTCCCTCTTCGTCCTCCACTTGATTCATTGGCATTCTTTGGACCATGTTCGTCTCGTTCGTCCCTTTTCGTCGTCCCATTTGATCCTTGTGTATTCTTTGGAGCAAGTTCATCTCGTTCGTCCCTCTATGTCCTCCCATTTGATATTTGGGCATTCTTTGGACCAAGTTCATCACGTTCGTCCTCTACGTCCTCCAATTTGATCTTTGGGCATTCTTTGCACCAAGTTCGTATTGTTCGTCCCTTTTCGTCCTGCCATTTGATCATCGGGCATTCTTTCGACCAAGTTCGTCTCGTTCGTCCCTCTTTGTCCTCCATTTGATATTTGGGCATTCTCTTGGCTAAGTTCGTGTCCTTCTTCCCTCTTCGTCCTCCATTTGATCTTTTGGCATTCTTTGGACCAAGTTCATCTCGTTGGTCCCTCTTCGTCCACCCATTTGTTCCTTTGCCGTTCTTTCGACCAAGTTAGTCTGCTTCGTCCATCTTCGTCCTCCCATTTGATCTTTGGGCATTCTTTGGACCAAGTTCATATCGTTCGTCCCTTTTCGTCCTGCCATTTGATCCTTGGGCATTCATTAGACCAAGTTCGTCTCGTTCGTCCCAGTTCGTCCTCCCATTTGATCCTTTGGGACTTCTTTGGACGAAGTTCGTCTCGTTCGTCCCTCTTCGTCCTCCCATTTGATCCTTTGGGCATTCTTTGGACCAAGTTCGTCTCGTTTGTCCCTCTTCATCCTCCCATTTGATGCTTTGACATTCATTGGACCAAGTTCATCTCGTTCGTCCCTTTTCATCCTCCATTTGATCCTTTGCCATTCTTTGGACCAAGTTCGTCTCACTCGTCCATCTTCGTCCTCCCATTTGATCTTTGAGCATTCTTTGGACCAACTTCGTCTCGTTCGTCCCTCTACGTCCTCCTATTTCGTATTTGGGTATTCTTTGGACCAAGTTCATATCGTTTGTCCCTTTTCGTCCTGCCATTTGATCCTTGGGCATTCATTGGACCAAGTTCGTCTCGTTCGTCCCTTTTCATCCTCCATTTGATCCTTTGGCATTCTTTGGGCCAAGTTCGTCTCGTTCGTCCCTCTACGTCCTCCCGTTTGATCTTTGGCATTCTTTGGACAAAGTTCGTCTAGTTCGTCCCTCTACGTCCTCCCATTTGATCTTTGGGCATTCTTTGGACCACGTTCGTCTCGTTTGTCCCTCTACGTCCTCCCATTTGATCCTTGGGCATTCTTTCGACCAAGTTCGTCTCGTTCATCCCTCTACCTCCTCCAATTTGATCTTTGGGCATTCTTTGCACCAAGTTCATATTGTTTGTCTCTTTTCGTCCTGCCATTTGATCCTTGGGCATTCTCTGGGCCAAGTTCGTCTCGTTCTTCCCTCTTCGTCCTCCATTTTATCTTTTGGCATTCTTTGGATCAAGTTCGTCTCGTTCGTCCCTCTACGTCCTCCCATTTGATCCTTTGGCATTCTTTGGACCAAGTTCATCTCGTTTGTCCCTCTTCGTCCTCCACTTGATTCATTGGCATTCTTTGGACCATGTTCGTCTCGTTCGTCCCTTTTCGTCGTCCCATTTGATCCTTGGGTATTCTTTGGAGCAAGTTCATCTCGTTCGTCCCTCTACGTCCTCCCATTTGATATTTGGGTATTCTTTGGACCAAGTTCGTCACGTTCGTCCTCTACGTCCTCCAGTTTGATCTTTGGGCATTCTTTGCACCAAGTTCGTATTGTTCGTCCCTTTTCGTCCTGCCATGTGATCATTGGGCATTCTTTCGACCAAGTTCGTCTCGTTCGTCCCTCTTTGTCCTCCATTTGATATTTGGGCATTCTCTTGGCCAAGTTCGTGTCGTTCTTCCCTCTTCGTCCTCCATTTGATGCTTTGACATTCAGTGGACCAAGTTCATCTCGTTCGTCCCTTTTCATCCTCCATTTGATCCTTTGGCATTCTTTGGGCTGGTGAGTATGGTGTTAGTGCCACTTTCAATGTTGCTGACTTGTCTCCTTTTGATGTAGGTGATGAAGACTTCAATTCGAGGTCGAATTCTTTTCAAGAGGGGGCGAATGATGAGGACATGGAGGTCCAAGAAGCCATTCAAAGCCTAGGAGGCCCAATGACTAGGGCAATATCAAGAAGGGCGCAAGAAGGCTTAGTCCAATTTATGACTAAGACAATTGCAAACATGGGCAAAGATGTAATTGCACCATGGAGGAGGCGCAACATGCATAACCAGCCAGCCAAGTTACTTTTTAAATAAAAGTGCAAGTGACCAATTGATTTTATTTGGGACCAAGGCACTAAGTTATTTAATTCCTTGTTTATTTTGGTGTGTTTAATCCACTTCAAGTGGCAAGTGTGGGGCGCATGTAACAGCTCTTTTGTAGAGTTGAATGGGTCCAAATAATCTGATGGCAAGAAAAGACAAAGAATTCAAAGCAATCAAGGCAAGAGGGAGTTACACAAGACAAAGGATTAATGCTCCAACAGCACAATTAAAATGTAACAGCCATCTCTTTAATTACAAGGTGGCTGAGTCATGAAGAAGCAATCAAAGAGGCTGCCTCCTGGTCATTAAGAAGCGCATGCAGCTGTACTCTGACCAAGCATTTGCGCCTTTTGGAAGAGCTGAACCAGCAGCCATGTTTGTAACCTCTTCTTTATGATAGCCTAGGATTCCTTGTAGACTTTAAGCTGGTCAGCAGCCATTGTAATTGTTCTTTATGATAGCCTAGGATTCCTTGTAGACTTTGAGCTGGTCAGCAGCCATTGTAATTGCTCTTTATGCTAGCCTAGGATTCATTGTAGCCTTGAATGGCAAAGACTTGGTCTCTTCTTTGTAATCAGAACCAGCCTCCCTCACTATATATAGGGGGCACATGGAGCATAGGAAAACAAGATTGATTTTGAGCAAAAATATTACCTTGTGTAATTGAGTCCTTACTCTTTGGTTCTGGATTGAACCAGACTTTGATCTTACCAAGAATCCTTTCTTGTGGTGATCCTCATTTCCATAGGCTTATCCTTGTCTTGGATTAGACCAAGGTGGCGCCCCTTGCCTCCCATCCATTCTTCTTGTTCCTTGCTTCCTAAATTGCTCTCATGTTTGCTTGTTATAACAAGAACTCTTAATTCTCACTTCCTTTTTGTTCACTTGTTCTTATTCTGCTCACTTGTTTCTTGTTAAAATAAGAACCATCCTTTCTTGCTATTCTTTCTTAAAGATTGAAAATCACAAGTCCTAAGTCACAACCAGATCCTAAGTGGTGATTTCAAGTCATTGGCCTAGTTATTACAACAAGGAGGCCATCAGAATTCCCAAAGATCAAATGGGAGGATGTAAAGGGACAAACGAGACGAACATGGTCCAAAGAATGCCCACGGATGAAATGGGAAGACGAAAAGGGACGAACGAGACGAACTTGGTCCAAAGAATGCCAAAGGATCAAATGGGAGGACGAAGAGGGACGAAGGAGACGAACTTGGTCCAAAGAATGCCAAAGGATCAAATGGGAGGATGAACAAGGACGAACGAGACGAACTTAGTCCGAAGAATGCCCAAAGGATCAAATGGGAGGATGTAGAGGGACGAACGAGACGAACTTGGTCCAAAGAATGCCCAAGGATGACATGGGAGGACGAAAAGGGACGAACGAGACGAATTTGGTCCAAAGAATGCCAAAGGATCGAATGGGCGGACGAAGAGGGACGAAGGAGACGAACTTGGTCCAAAGAATGCCCAAGGATCAAATGGGAGGACATAGAGGGACGAACGAGACGAACTTGGTCCAAAGAATGCCCAAAGCATCAAATGGGAGAACGAACAGGGATGAACGAGACGAACATGGTCCAAAGAATGCCCAAAGATGAAGTGGGAGGATGTAGAGGGACGAACGAGACGAACTTGGTCCATAGAATGCCCAAGGTTCAAATGGGAGGACGAACGAGACCAACTTGGTACAAAGAATGCCAAAGGATCAAGTGGGAGGACGAAGAGGGACGAACTAGACGAACTTGGTCCAAAGATTGCCCAAGGATGAAATGGGAGGACGAAAAGGGACGAACGAGACGAACTTGGTCCAAAGAAAGTCAAAGGATCAAATGGGAGGACGAAAAGGGACGAACGAGACGAACTTGGTCCAAAGAATGCCAAAGGATCAAATGGGAGGACGAAGAGGGACGAACGAGATGAACATGGTCCAAAGAATGCCCACGGATGAAATGGGAAGACGAAAAGGGACGAACGAGACGAACTTGGTCCAAAGAATGCCAAAGGATCAAATGGGAGGACGAAGAGGGACGAAGGAGACGAACTTGGTCCAAAGAATGCCAATGGATCAAATGGGAGGATGAACAAGGACGAACGAGACGAACTTAGTCCGAAGAATGCCCAAAGGATCAAATGGGAGGATGTAGAGGGACGAACGAGACGAACTTGGTCCAAAGAATGCCCAAAGCATCAAATGGGAGAACGAACAGGGATGAACGAGACGAACATGGTCCAAAGAATGCCCAAAGATGAAGTGGGAGGATGTAGAGGGACGAACGAGACGAACTTGGTCCATAGAATGCCCAAGGTTCAAATGGGAGGACGAACGAGACCAACTTGGTACAAAGAATGCCAAAGGATCAAGTGGGAGGACGAAGAGGGACGAACTAGACGAACTTGGTCCAAAGATTGCCCAAGGATGAAATGGGAGGACGAAAAGGGACGAACGAGACGAACTTGGTCCAAAGAAAGTCAAAGGATCAAATGGGAGGACGAAAAGGGACGAACGAGACGAACTTGGTCCAAAGAATGCCAAAGGATCAAATGGGAGGACGAAGAGGGACGAAGGAGACGAACTTGGCCCAAAGAATGTCAAAGGATCAAATGGGAGGATGAACACGGACGAACGAGACGAACTTAGTCCGAAGAATGCCCAAAGGATCAAATGGGAGGATGTAAAGGGACAAACGAGACGAACTTGGTCCAAAGAATGCCCACGGATGAAATGGGAAGACGAAAAGGGACGAACGAGACGAACTTGGTCCAAAGAATGCCAAAGGATCAAATGGGAGGACGAAGAGGGACGAAGGAGACGAACTTGGTCCAAAGAATGCCAAAGGATCAAATGGGAGGATGAACAAGGACGAACGAGACGAACTTAGTCCGAAGAATGCCCAAAGGATCAAATGGGAGGATGTAGAGGGACGAACGAGACGAACTTGGTCCAAAGTATGCCCAAGGATGACATGGGAGGACGAAAAGGGACGAACGAGACGAATTTGGTCCAAAGAATGCCAAAGGATCGAATGGGCGGACGAAGAGGGACGAAGGAGACGAACTTGGTCCAAAGAATGCCCAAGGATCAAATGGGAGGACATAGAGGGACGAACGAGACGAACTTGGTCCAAAGAATGCCCAAAGCATCAAATAGGAGAACGAACAGGGATGAACGAGACGAACATGGTCCAAAGAATGCCCAAAGATGAAGTGGGAGGATGTAGAGGGACGAACGAGACGAACTTGGTCCATAGAATGCCCAAGGTTCAAATGGGAGGACGAACGAGACCAACTTGGTACAAAGAATGCCAAAGGATCAAGTGGGAGGACGAAGAGGGACGAACTAGACGAACTTGGTCCAAAGATTGCCCAAGGATGAAATGGGAGGACGAAAAGGGACGAACGAGACGAACTTGGTCCAAAGAAAGTCAAAGGATCAAATGGGAGGACGAAAAGGGACGAACGAGACGAACTTGGTCCAAAGAATGCCAAAGGATCAAATGGGAGGACGAAGAGGGACGAAGGAGACGAACTTGGCCCAAAGAATGTCAAAGGATCAAATGGGAGGATGAACACGGACGAACGAGACGAACTTAGTCCGAAGAATGCCCAAAGGATCAAATGGGAGGATGTAAAGGGACAAACGAGACGAACTTGGTCCAAAGAATGCCCACGGATGAAATGGGAAGACGAAAAGGGACGAACGAGACGAACTTGGTCCAAAGAATGCCAAAGGATCAAATGGGAGGACGAAGAGGGACGAAGGAGACGAACTTGGTCCAAAGAATGCCAAAGGATCAAATGGGAGGATGAACAAGGACGAACGAGACGAACTTAGTCCGAAGAATGCCCAAAGGATCAAATGGGAGGATGTAGAGGGACGAACGAGACGAACTTGGTCCAAAGAATGCCCAAGGATGACATGGGAGGACGAAAAGGGACGAACGAGACGAATTTGGTCCAAAGAATGCCAAAGGATCGAATGGGCGGACGAAGAGGGACGAAGGAGACGAACTTGGTCCAAAGAATGCCCAAGGATCAAATGGGAGGACATAGAGGGACGAACGAGACGAACTTGGTCCAAAGAATGCCCAAAGCATCAAATGGGAGAACGAACAGGGATGAACGAGACGAACATGGTCCAAAGAATGCCCAAAGATGAAGTGGGAGGATGTAGAGGGACGAACGAGACGAACTTGGTCCATAGAATGCCCAAGGTTCAAATGGGAGGACGAACGAGACCAACTTGGTACAAAGAATGCCAAAGGATCAAGTGGGAGGACGAAGAGGGACGAACTAGACGAACTTGGTCCAAAGATTGCCCAAGGATGAAATGGGAGGACGAAAAGGGACGAACGAGACGAACTTGGTCCAAAGAAAGTCAAAGGATCAAATGGGAGGACGAAAAGGGACGAACGAGACGAACTTGGTCCAAAGAATGCCAAAGGATCAAATGGGAGGACGAAGAGGGACGAAGGAGACGAACTTGGTCCAAAGAATGTCAAAGGATCAAATGGGATGACGAAGAGGGACGAAGGAGACAAACTTGGTCCAAAGAATGCCAAAGGATCAAATGGGAGAACGAACGAGACCAACTTGCTACAAAGAATGCCAAAGGATCAAATGGGAGGACGAAGAGGGACGAACAAGACGAACTTGGTCCAAAGATTGCCCAAGGATGAAATGGGAGGACGAAAAGGGACGAACGAGACGAAATTGGTCCAAAGAATGCCAAAGGATCAAATGGGGGACGAACGGGACTAACTTGGTCCAAAGAATGCGCAAGGATCAAATGGGAGGACGTAGAGGGACGAAGGAGATGAACTTGGTCCAAAGAATGCCCAAAGGATCAAATGGGGGGACGAACAGGGACGAACGAGACGAACTTGGTCCAAAGAATGCCCAAAGATCAAAAGGGAGGACGAAAAGGGACGAACGAGACAAACATGGTCCAAAGAATGCCAAAGGATCAAATGGGAGGACGAAGAGGGACGAAAGAGATGAACTTGGTCCAAAGAATGCCAAAGGATCAAATGGGAGGACGAACGTGACGAACTTGGTACAAAGAATGCCCAAGGATCAAATGGGAACACGTAGAGGGACGAACGAGACGAACTTGGTCGAAAGAATGTCAAAGGATCAAATGCGAGGACGAAGAGGGACGAAGGAGACGAACTTGGTCCAAAGAATGCCAAAGGATCAAATGGGAGAACGAACGAGACCAACTTGCTAAAAAGAATGCCAAAGGATCAAATGGGAGGACGAAGAGGGACGAACAAGACGAACTTGGTCCAAAGATTGCCCAAGGATGAAATGGGAGGACGAAAAGGGACGAACGAGACGAAATTGGTCCAAAGAATGCCAAAGGATCAAATGGGGGACGAACGGGACTAACTTGGTCCAAAGAATGCGCAAGGATCAAATGGGAGGACGTAGAGGGACAAACGAGACGAACTTGGTCCAAAGAATACCCAAAGGATCAAATGGGAGGACGAACGTGACGAACTTCGTACAAAGAATGCCCAAGAATCAAATGGGAGGACGAAGAGGGACGAACGAGACGAACTTGGTCCAAAGATTGCCCAAGGATGAAATGGGAGGACGAAAAGCGACGAACGAGACGAACTTCGTCCAAAGAATGTCAAAGGATCAAATGGGAGGGCGAAAAGGGACGAACGAGACGAACTTGGTCCAAAGAATGCCAAAGGATCAAATGGGAGGACGAAGAGGGATGAACGAATCGAACTTGTTCCAAAGAATGCCAAAGGATCAAATGGGGGACGAACGAGACGAACTTGCTCCAAAGAATGCCCAAAGGATCAAATGGGACGACATACGTGACGAACTTGGTACAAAGAATTCCCAAGGATCAAATGGGAGGACGTAGAGGGAGGAACGAGACGAACTTGCTCCAAAGATTGCCCAAAGGATCAAATGGGAGGACGAACCAGGACGAACGAGACGAACTTGGTCCAAAGAATGTCAAAGGATCAAATGGGAGGACGAAAAGGGACGAACGAGACGAACTTGGTCCAAAGAATGCCAATGGATCAAATGGAGGACGAAGAGGGACGAACGAGACGAACTTGGTCGAAAGAATGTCAAAGGATCAAATGCGAGGACGAACAGGGACGAAGGAGACGAACTTGGTCCAAAGAATGCCAAAGGATCAAATGGGAGAACGAACGAGACCAACTTGCTAAAAAGAATGCCAAAGGATCAAATGGGAGGACGAAGAGGGACGAACAAGACGAACTTGGTCCAAAGATTGCCCAAGGATGAAATGGGAGGACGAAAAGGGACGAACGAGACGAAATTGGTCCAAAGAATGCCAAAGGATCAAATGGGGGACGAACGGGACTAACTTGGTCCAAAGAATGCGCAAGGATCAAATGGGAGGACGTAGAGGGACAAACGAGACGAACTTGGTCCAAAGAATACCCAAAGGATCAAATGGGAGGACGAACGTGACGAACTTCGTACAAAGAATGCCCAAGAATCAAATGGGAGGACGAAGAGGGACGAACGAGACGAACTTGGTCCAAAGATTGCCCAAGGATGAAATGGGAGGACGAAAAGCGACGAACGAGACGAACTTCGTCCAAAGAATGTCAAAGGATCAAATGGGAGGGCGAAAAGGGACGAACGAGACGAACTTGGTCCAAAGAATGCCAAAGGATCAAATGGGAGGACGAAGAGGGATGAACGAGACGAACTTGTTCCAAAGAATGCCAAAGGATCAAATGGGGGACGAACGAGACGAACTTGCTCCAAAGAATGCCCAAAGGATCAAATGGGACGACATACGTGACGAACTTGGTACGAAGAATTCCCAAGGATCAAATGGGAGGACGTAGAGGGAGGAACGAGACGAACTTGCTCCAAAGATTGCCCAAAGGATCAAATGGGAGGACGAACCAGGACGAACGAGACGAACTTGGTCCAAAGAATGTCAAAGGATCAAATGGGAGGACGAAAAGGGACGAACGAGACGAACATGGTCCAAAGAATGCCAATGGATCAAATGGAGGACGAAGAGGGACGAACGAGACGAACTTGGTCGAAAGAATGTCAAAGGATCAAATGCGAGGACGAACAGGGACGAAGGAGACGAACTTGGTCCAAAGAATGCCAAAGGATCAAATGGGAGAACGAACGAGACCAACTTGCTACAAAGAATGCGAAAGGATCAAATGGGAGGACGAAGAGGGACGAACAAGACGAACTTGGTCCAAAGATTGCCCAAGGATGAAATGGGAGGACGAAAAGGGACGAACGAGACGAAATTGGTCCAAAGAATGCCAAAGGATCAAATGGGGGACGAACGGGACTAACTTGGTCCAAAGAATGCGCAAGGATCAAGTGGGAGGACGTAGAGGGACGAACGAGACGAACTTGGTCCAAAGAATGCCCAAAGGATCAAATGGGAGGACGAACAGGGACGAACGAGACGAACTTGGTCCAAAGAATGCCCAAAGATCAAATGGGAGGACGAAAAGGGACGAACGAGACGAACATGGTCCAAAGAATGCCAAAGGATCAAATGGGAGGACGAAGAGGGACGAAAGAGATGAACTTGGTCGAAAGAATGCCAAAGGATCAAATGGGAGGACGAACGTGACGAACTTGGTACAAAGAATACCCAAGGATCAAATGGGAGCACGTAGAGGGACGAACGAGACGAACTTGGTCGAAAGAATGCCAAAGGATCAAATGGAGGATGAAAAGGGATGATCGAGATGAACTTTGTCCAAAGAATTTCAAACGATCAAATGGGAGGACGAAGAGGGACGAAGGAGACAAACTTTGTCCAAAGAATGCCAAAAGATCAAATGGGAGGACGAACATGACGAACTTGGTACAAAGAATGCCCAAGGATCAAATGGGAGGACGTAGAGGGAGGAACGAGACGAACTTGGTCCAAAGAATGCCAAAGGATCAAATGGGCAGATGGAGAGGGACGAAGGAGACGAACTTGGTCCAAAGAATGCCCAAAGATCAAATGGAAGGACGTAGAGGGACGAACAACACGAACTTGGTCCAACTAATGCCCAAAGGATCAAATGGGAGGACGAACCGGGACGAACGGGACGAACTTGGTCCAAAGAATGCCCAAAGATCAAATGGGAGGACGAACAGGGACGAACGAGACGAACTTGGTCCAAAGAATGCCCAAAGGATCAAATGGGAGGACGAAGAGGGACGAACGAGACGAACTTGTTCCAAAGAATGCCAAAGGATCAAATGGGGGGACGAACAGGGACGAACGAGACGAACTTGGTCCAAAGAATGCCCAAAGATCAAAAGGGAGGACGAAAAGGGATGAACGAGACCAACATGGTCCAAAGAATGCCAAAGGATCAAATGGGGGGACGAAGAGGGACGAAAGAGATGAACTTGGTCCTAAGAATGCCAAAGGATCAAATGGGAGGACGAACGTGACGAACTTGGTACAAAGAATGCCCAAGGATCAAATGGGAGCACGTAGAGGGACGAACGAGACGAACTTGGTCGAAAGAATGTCAAAGGATCAAATGCGAGGACGAAGAGGGACGAAGGAGACGAACTTGGTCCAAAGAATGCCAAAGGATCAAATGGGAGAACGAACGAGACCAACTTGCTAAAAAGAATGCCAAAGGATCAAATGGGAGGACGAAGAGGGACGAACAAGACGAACTTGGTCCAAAGATTGCCCAAGGATGAAATGGGAGGACGAAAAGGGACGAACGAGACGAAATTGGTCCAAAGAATGCCAAAGGATCAAATGGGGGACGAACGGGACTAACTTGGTCCAAAGAATGCGCAAGGATCAAATGGGAGGACGTAGAGGGACAAACGAGACGAACTTGGTCCAAGGAATACCCAAAGGATAAAATGGGAGGACGAACGTGACGAACTTCGTACAAAGAATGCCCAAGAATCAAATGGGAGGACGAAGAGGGACGAACGAGACGAACTTGGTCCAAAGATTGCCCAAGGATGAAATGGGAGGACGAAAAGCGACGAACGAGACGAACTTCGTCCAAAGAATGTCAAAGGATCAAATGGGAGGGTGAAAAGGGACGAACGAGACGAACTTGGTCCAAAGAATGCCAAAGGATCAAATGGGAGGACGAAGAGGGATGAACGAGATGAACTTGTTCCAAAGAATGCCAAAGGATCAAATGGGGGACGAACGAGACGAACTTGCTCCAAAGAATGCCCAAAGGATCAAATGGGACGACATACGTGACGAACTTGGTACAAAGAATTCCCAAGGATCAAATGGGAGGACGTAGAGGGAGGAACGAGACGAACTTGCTCCAAAGATTGCCCAAAGGATCAAATGGGAGGACGAACCAGGACGAACGAGACGAACTTGGTCCAAAGAATGTCAAAGGATCAAATGGGAGGACGAACGAGACGAACTTGGTCCAAAGAATGCCAATGGATCAAATGGGCAGATGGAGAGGGACGAAGGAGACGAACTTGGTCCAAAGAATGCCCAAAGATCAAATGGAAGGACGTAGAGGGACGAACAACACGAACTTGGTCCAACTAATGCCCAAAGGATCAAATGGGAGGACGAACCGGGACGAACGGGACGAACTTGGTCCAAAGAATGCCCAAAGATCAAATGGGAGGACGAACAGGGACGAACGAGACGAACTTGGTCCAAAGAATGCCCAAAGGATCAAATGGGAGGACGAAGAGGGACGAACGAGACGAACTTGTTCCAAAGAATGCCAAAGGATCAAATGGGGGGACGAACAGGGACGAACGAGACGAACTTGGTCCAAAGAATGCCCAAAGATCAAAAGGGAGGACGAAAAGGGACGAACGAGACAAACATGGTCCAAAGAATGCCAAAGGATCAAATGGGAGGACGAAGAGGGACGAAAGAGATGAACTTGGTCCAAAGAATGCCAAAGGATCAAATGGGAGGACGAACGTGACGAACTTGGTACAAAGAATGCCCAAGGATCAAATGGGAGCACGTAGAGGGACGAACGAGACGAACTTGGTCGAAAGAATGTCAAAGGATCAAATGCGAGGACGAAGAGGGACGAAGGAGACGAACTTGGTCCAAAGAATGTCAAAGGATCAAATGGGAGAACGAACGAGACCAACTTGCTAAAAAGAATGCCAAAGGATCAAATGGGAGGACGAAGAGGGACGAACAAGACGAACTTGGTCCAAAGATTGCCCAAGGATGAAATGGGAGGACGAAAAGGGACGAACGAGACGAAATTGGTCCAAAGAATGCCAAAGGATCAAATGGGGGACGAACGGGACTAACTTGGTCCAAAGAATGCGCAAGGATCAAATGGGAGGACGTAGAGGGACAAACGAGACGAACTTGGTCCAAAGAATACCCAAAGGATCAAATGGGAGGACGAACGTGACGAACTTCGTACAAAGAATGCCCAAGAATCAAATGGGAGGACGAAGAGGGACGAACGAGACGAACTTGGTCCAAAGATTGCCCAAGGATGAAATGGGAGGACGAAAAGCGACGAACGAGACGAACTTCGTCCAAAGAATGTCAAAGGATCAAATGGGAGGGCGAAAAGGGACGAACGAGACGAACTTGGTCCAAAGAATGCCAAAGGATCAAATGGGAGGACGAAGAGGGATGAACGAGACGAACTTGTTCCAAAGAATGCCAAAGGATCAAATGGGGGACGAACGAGACGAACTTGCTCCAAAGAATGCCCAAAGGATCAAATGGGACGACATACGTGACGAACTTGGTACAAAGAATTCCCAAGGATCAAATGGGAGGACGTAGAGGGTGGAACGAGACGAACTTGCTCCAAAGATTGCCCAAAGGATCAAATGGGAGGACGAACCAGGACGAACGAGACGAACTTGGTCCAAAGAATGTCAAAGGATCAAATGGGAGGACGAAAAGGGACGAACGAGACGAACTTGGTCCAAAGAATGCCAATGGATCAAATGGAGGACGAAGAGGGACGAACGAGACGAACTTGGTCGAAAGAATGTCAAAGGATCAAATGCGAGGACGAACAGGGACGAAGGAGACGAACTTGGTCCAAAGAATGCCAAAGGATCAAATGGGAGAACGAACGAGACCAACTTGCTACAAAGAATGCGAAAGGATCAAATGGGAGGACAAAGAGGGACGAACAACACGAATTTGGTCCAAAGATTGGCCAAGGATGAAATGGGAGGACGAAAAGGGACGAACGAGACGAAATTGGTCCAAAGAATGCCAAAGGATCAAATGGGGGACGAACAGGACTAACTTGGTCCAAAGAATGCGCAAGGATCAAATGGGAGGACGTAGAGGGACGAACGAGACGAACTTGGTCCAAAGAATGCCCAAAGGATCAAATGGGAGGACGAACAGGGATGAACGAGACGAACTTGGTCCAAAGAATGCCCAAAGATCAAATGGGAGGACGAAAAGGGACGAACGAGACGAACATGGTCCAAAGAATGCCAAAGGATCAAATGGGAGGACGAACGTGACGAACTTGGTACAAAGAATGCCGAAGGATCAAATGGGAGCACGTAGAGGGACGAACGAGACGAACTTGGTCGAAACAATGCCAAAGGATCAAATGGAGGATGAAAAGGGACGATCGAGATGAACTTTGTCCAAAGAATGTCAAACGATCAAATGGGAGGACGAAGAGGGACGAAGGAGACAAACTTTGTCCAAAGAATGCCAAAAGATCAAATGGGAGGACGAACATGACGAACTTGGTACAAAGAATGCCCAAGGATCAAATGGGAGGACGTAGAGGGAGGAACGAGACGAACTTAGTCCAAAGAATGCCAAAGGATCAAATGGGCAGATGGAGAGGGACGAAGGAGACGAACTTGGTCCAAAGAATGCCCAAAGATCAAATGGAAGGACGTAGAGGGACGAACAACACGAACTTGGTCCAACTAATGCCCAAAGGATCAAATGGGAGGACGAACAGGGACGAACGAGACGAACTTGGTCCAAAGAATGCCCAAAGATCAAATGGGAGGACGAACAGGGACGAACGAGACGAACTTGGTCCAAAGAATGCCCAAAGGATCAAATGGGAGGACGAAGAGGGACGAACGAGATGAACTTGTTCCAAAGAATGCCAAAGGATCAAATAGGGGACGAACGAGACGAACTTGCTCCAAAGAATGCCCAAAGGATAAATGGGACGACGAACAGGGACGAAAGAGACGAACTTGGTCCAAAGAATGCCCAAAGGATCAAATGGAAGGACCAACAGGGACGAACGAGACGAACTTGGTCCAAAGAATGCCCAAAGATCAAACGGGAGGACGTAGAGGGACGAACGACACGAACTTGGTCCAAAGAAACCCAAAGGATCAAATGGGAGAACGAATAGGGAAGAACGAGACGAACTTGGTCCAAAGAATGCCCAAAGATCAAATGGGAGGACGAACAGGGACGAACGATACGAACTTTGTCCAAAGAATGCCCAAAGATCAAATGGGAGGACGAAGAGGGACGAACGAGACGAACTTGGTCCAAAGAATGCCCAAAGGATCAAATGGGAGGACGAACAGGGACGAACGAGACGAACTTGGTCCAAAGAATGCCCAAAGATCAAATGGGAGGACGAAAAGGGACGAACGAGACGAACTTGGTCCAAAGAATGCCAAAGGATCAAATGGGAGGACGAAGAGGGACGAAAGAGATGAACTTGGTCGAAAGAATGCCAAAGGATCAAATGGGAGGACGAACGTGACGAACTTGGTACAAAGAATGCCCAAGGATCAAATGGGAGCACGTAGAGGGACGAACGAGACGAACTTGGTCGAAAGAATGCCAAAGGATCAAATGGAGGACGAAAAGGGACGATCGAGATGAACTTTGTCCAAAGAATGTCAAACGATCAAATGGGAGGATGAAGAGGGACGAAGGAGACAAACTTTGTCCAAAGAATGCCAAAAGATCAAGTGGGAGGACGAACATGACGAACTTGGTACAAAGAATGCCCAAGGATCAAATGGGAGGACGTAGAGGGACGAATGAGACGAACTTGGTCCAAAGAATGCCAACGGATCAAATGGGCAGACGAAGAGGGACGAAGGAGACGAACTTGGTCCAAAGAATGCCCAAAGATCAAATGGAAGGACATAGAGGGACGAACAACACGAACTTGGTCCAACTGATGCCCAAAGGATCAAATGGGAGGACGAACAGGGACGAACGAGACGAACTTGGTCCAAAGAATGCCCAAAGATCAAATGGGAGGACGAACAGGGACGAACGAGATGAACTTGGTCCAAAGAATGCCCAAAGGATCAAATGGGAGGACGAAGAGGGACGAACGAGACGAACTTGTTCCAAAGAATGCCAAAGGATCAAATGGGGGACGAACGAGACGAACTTGCTCCAAAGAATGCCCAAAGGATAAATGGGACGACGAACAGGGACGAAAGAGACGAACTTGGTCCAAAGAATGCCTAAAGGATCAAATGGGAGGACCAACAGGGACGAACGAGACGAACTTGGTCCAAAGAATGCCCAAAGATCAAACGGGAGGACGTAGAGGGACGAACGACACGAACTTGGTCCAAAGAAACCCAAAGGATCAAATGGGAGAACGAATAGGGACGAACGAGACGAACTTGGTCCAAAGAATGCCCAAAGACAAATGGGAGGACGAACAGGGACGAACGATACGAACTTGGTCCAAAGAATACCCAAAGATCAAATGGGAGGACGAAAAGGGACGAACGAGACGAACTTAGTCCAAAGAATGCCAAAGGATCAAATGGGAGGACGTAGAGGGACGAACGAGACGAACTTGGTCCAAAGAATGCCCGAAGGATCAAATGGGAGGACGAACAGGGACGAACGAGACGAACTTGGTCCAAAGAATGCCCAAAGATCAAATGGGAGGATGAAGTGGGACGAAAGAGACGAACTTGGTCCAAAGAATGCCCAAGGATGAAATGGGAGGACGAAAAGGGACGAACGAGACGAAATTGGTCCAAAGAATGCCAAAGGATCAAATGGGGGACGAACGGGACTAACTTGGTCCAAAGAATGCGCAAGGATCAAATGGGAGGACGTAGTGGGACAAACGAGACGAACTTGGTCCAAAGAATACCCAAAGGATCAAATGGGAGGTCGAACGTGACGAACTTGGTACAAAGAATGCCCAAGAATCAAATGGGAGGACGAAGAGGGACGAACGAGACGAACTTGGTCCAAAGATTGCCCAAGGATGAAATGGGAGGACGAAAAGCGACGAACGAGACTAACTTCGTCCAAAGAATATCAAAGGATCAAATGGGAGGGCGAAAAGGGACGAACGAGACGAACTTGGTCCAAAGAATGCCAAAGGATCAAATGGGAGGACGAAGAGGGACGAACGAGACGAACTTGTTCCAAAGAATGCCAAAGGATCAAATGGGGGACGAACGAGACTTACTTGCTCCAAAGAATGCCCAAAGGATCAAATGGGACGACGTACGTGACGAACTTGGTACAAAGAATTCCCAAGGATCAAATGGGAGGACGTAGAGGGAGGAACGAGACGAACTTGGTCCAAAGATTGCCCAAAGGATCAAATGGGAGGACGAACCAGGACGAACGAGACGAACTTGGTCCAAAGAATGCCAAAGGTTCAAATGGGAGGACGAACGAGACCAACTTGGTACAATGAATGCCAAAGGATCAAGTGGGAGGACGAAGAGGGATGTTGCAACACCCTTTCTCATAAAAGGATATTACAACATAAGTAACCTTATTTATCGAAAATAATACTAATCTTTATTTTTAAAAGAAAAATTCTCTTTTAATTATTTCAAGTCTATTTCGAAAATGAGTATATTTTTTTTTCTTTCTTTAATTCCTGAAACTTATTTTAACTTGAAACTCTCACTTACACTATTTAGATTTTGAAACTTATTTACGTCGTAACGTATTACTGAAAAATCAGATAAGCCTCATCTGAATGAATAATGTACTTTATATATAATACTGGTGCAAAGTTTTACAAGTACATCAAAACTGGATAGCTAGTAATGTCATATAAAATAGTACAGCCATCCGGTAAAGATAATAATAACAGTCTACCCCGAATGAGCCTAAGTCGGTCGAGTCTCCGATCACCTCCAAAAGACTATCTAGCCAAAGCCACTCCAGACGGTAGTCTTCCTCCTTCCTCTGTCCTGGTCAATTCACTTGACTGGTGGCACATCTATATGAATCATGTTCCAAGGAGCACAAAACATATAGGCAAGGGTGAAAAATCCTCATACACAAATAATAAAGCATAGAGACAACAGGTAAGAATAAAGTAAATCAGACTTATCAAACATAACCTACATTAAACATTACAGAACCCTTTACCTTTTCTCAGCACAAAAGTATATTCTCTCTCTTCCAATAAGACATTTTCATATACACAAGGAAGATCATCACAGTTACAGCACATAACTCAGCATCAAGCAATATATCATTACGCAGATATACATATAACATGCATGACACTTCTATTTCTCTCTCAACACCGGTGTAATGCTCCATGGAGACTTTTCTCTTCCCCAACAACATTTGAGCGATAGGCCACAGTCAATCCTTAACATACTTGTTCAAGGCTAAACCTCCAGTAAAGTCCAAGACAGTATTCAGGAAAGCCATGTTTAAGTCACAATTGTTCAAGGCTAAACGAACAGTAAAGTCCAAGACAATTATTCAATACACTCTGTGACACCATATCACAAATAGGTCAGTCAGTCAGATTTATCCAAGCCGGGTGCTCTACTCGATCTCGGCTCGCTGGGAGTCACCACGTGGCCATTGAGATTTTTTGAAACCTGGATAATCCCAGTAGGCAATTGTAGCCCAATCATACCTATTTTCAACCCCTCTCTGAGTTGTAGCTCACGTCACAACCCTCTCTGGGTATGACCACTTGGCAAAGCCAAGAAAATCTCTTTCTCTTTATGCAAATGCCACTACATATTGCATATATACGCAATCAGTCACAATTAATTACTTTCACTTTGGTTTCTCTTGTAATTATCACATACACATCACTAGGTTACCACTTGTAACATTATTCATCTCTTCTCTATGTTACCTCTTGTAACAATCCCACATAACCTTCTCTCTTGGTTAGGTAATATTCATCTCATTGATGATTATCTCAATCACATCTCTTTCTCTTTATTGAGTATCTCAATCAAACATCTTTTCTTTTGCATTCAATTTTGTTATCACAATCATTTATGTCCTTCTTTCTCTTGGCTATAGCATTCTCATATCTTGGTGATTAGGTTCAATTACCATATTTCTTCCACTTCAATCTACACCTTTCAATTAAACTTGATTTCTTCATTAAAAAGCATTTTCCAAAACCATATTTAAGTCCCAAAGATAAATTAGTTAAAATACTCACCAACCCATGCATTTAAAAGTGACATTTTCCTCTTAAACATATTGGTTTAAAAAGTTGAAAAAGATGATTTTTTTGCAAAAATATTAATTTTCACAAGTGCTGGGTCCAGAACTGTTCACAGGCGCGAAGGTGTTTCACACCCGCGGTATGAACAGAGCTGTCCCCTGTTTTCCAGCTTTTCCCAATCGCGAAACTGGTCACACCCAGGGCATGACAGGGACTCGAAAATCAAGTGCTCAATCAAAATAAATCATATCCTTGCATAGTTAGGTTCAAATGAGTAAAAATAAGCAAAGTTTACCAAGTTTTAGATCAATTCCAAGACACATTCTTTACTCATCAAGCCATGAAATCAACCATCAAGGCAATGGAAACACAATTACCATTACACACCAAGCTCATCAACATGCACACACCACTTTCATCATGCCATGAGTTAAACTTTTTCACAACCACAATCATCCAATCAACTCAAACCAAGCATGTCACAAAACTCATCATGCATCCAAGTTAGAGCAAACACATCTCTCACCACATAGTCAATTTTTCCATAGGCAAGAATCACTAACCCTTGTTCACATCGAGATCATGACCATGGAAAACAATTATCAATCAAGTTTGTTCATAATTAAGCCACTCAAAAGAACTCATATCAAACACAAACATAACTCAAGACCATCCATTTTTCATAAGAACACATAGTTACAAAGCTTACAAATCAACATGAACCCTAGGATAAATTTATCATCATCTTGATCAACATAGCACAATCATAGCCCTAACATGTCCACTAGGCTTTGAAATCATGTAGGAAGAACTTTCCCCTTACCAATTTCTTGTAGAAAATCCTAACCTTCTTCTTCTTCCTTCTCCTTCTCCTTCTTGCTTGTCTTCTTGAAGCTTGTTGGTCAATAGATTGAACACAAACTCTTGAAAATTAGCTAACTAGGACAAGATTTTGGAAAAGAGCACTCAAAGATTGGCTAGGGTGATGAGCAAGATGAACCCAAGCAAGAAGTCCTCTCCTCTCTCCTATCTATTAAGATTTTTTTTCTTAATTACCCATTACACTTAACCATGGTTATACCTTAGTTACAACTTGCCCTAATCCTATTGGTCCATCCTTGTGAGTCATGATTCAAGAATCCTCTCCATTCTTCCTTCTAATTCAGCGCAGCAGCTGCCTCAAGGAAGGGTAACTAATTTTTTTTCACCTTAACCATGGTAAATGGTAAATCTCCAAGGTAATTAGGTGTGGTAACTTTTGTATTTCATAGTAAAAATTGTCCAAACTTAACCTATTGGGGTAAAAACTCTCATGAACCTTATAATAAGTCCTAAAACATGAAAATAAGGTGCCACAAAAGTCTTGGTTCAAAAAGATCAAGCTTAGAAGCACTACGGTAATTTTTCGGTTTTTACCGTAACCCGTAAATTAGGGTAAAAATGGACTTTCTCAGAAAAATTCCAGAAAATTTTTAAAAATCACAAATATTATAAAAACATCATTGGTTACTCTTTTGGTTGATTTTGGATCATTTCCTAAGCTTCTGGCCTTTATCTGTTCTCCCGTTTACCCTGTTCTCAGTCTACAGGGACCAAAACCGCAATTCTTTGTTTGTCATTCTAAAAATTCCCAAAATAATTTCTAAAATTCTAAAATAATATAAAACATCATTTGGAACCTCCAAACTATTTCTTAACTGGTTCTGGTCTCCAAACCAACTCACAGTTCAACTTAGTCAAACTACAGGGACCAAAACGGTAACATCTTTATCCGCTTCTCAGAAAATTCCTGAATAAAATTCTAAAATTCTCAAATATTGTAAAATCACTATTTGTACCTTCAAATCTTATTCTTAACCTAAATCTAGGGTTTCTACTTCACAATGTCACCATTCCATCTATTTACAGTAAACAAAACTCTGTCTGGATCTCAACGTCCGACTTAAACTACTGTTTTCTAATGTCAGAAAAACTTCATCTACCAACTTAATCTTCCTAAAATATATTTAATTCACATGAATCACATATCCACATATTAAAATGTAATAAAGTCAGAAACCTAAAATTACGGACGTTACAGACGAACTAGACGAACTTGGTCCAAAGATTGCCCAAGGATGAAATGGGAGGACGAAAAGGGACGAACGAGACGAACTTGGTCTTCAAAGGATCAAATGGGAGGACGAAAAGGGACGAACGAGACGAACTTGGTCCAAAGAATGCCAATGGATCAAATGGAGGACGAAGAGGGACGAACGAGACGAACTTGGTCCAAAGAATGTCAAAGGATCAAATGCGAGGACGAAGAGGGACGAAGGAGACGAACTTGGTCCAAAGATTGCCCAAGGATGTCAAAGAATCAAATGCGAGGACGAAGAGGGACGAAGGAGACGAACTTGGTCCAAAGATTGCCCAAGGATGAAATGGGAGGACGAAAAGGGAGGAACGAGACGAAATTGGTCCAAAGAATGCCAAAGGATCAAATGGGGGACGAACGGGACTAACTTGGTCCAAAGAATGCGCAAGGATCAAATGGGAGGACGAACAGGGACGAACGAGACGAACTTGGTCCAAAGAATGCCCAAAGATCAAATGGGAGGATGAAGTGGGACGAAAGAGACGAACTTGGTCCAAAGAATGCCAAAGGATCAAATGGGAGGACGAACGTGACGAACTTGGTACAAAGAATGCCCAAGGATCAAATGGGAGCACGTAGAGGGACGAACGAGACGAACTTGGTCCAAAGAATGCGAAAGGATCAAATTGAGGACGAAAAGGGACGAACGAGTCAAACTTTGTCCAAAGAATGTTAAACGATCAAATGGGAGGACGAAGAGGGACGAAGGGGACGAACTTGGTCCAAAGAATGCCAAAGGATCAAATGGGAGGACGAACATGACGAACTTGGTACAAAGAATGCCCAAGGATCAAATGGGAGGACGTAGAGGGACGAACGAGACAAACTTGGTCCAAAGAAAGCCCAAAGGATCAAATGGGAGGAAGAACAAGGACGAACGAGACGAACTTAGTCCGAAGAATGCCTAAAGGATCAAATGGGAGGATGTAGAAGGACGAACGAGACGAACTTGGTCCAAAGAATGCCCAAGGATGACATGGGAGGACGAAAAGGGACGAACGATACGAACTTGGTCCAAAGAATGCCAATGGATCAAATGGAGGACGAAGAGGGACGAACGAGACGAACTTGGTCCAAAGAATGTCAAAGGATCAAATGCGAGGACGAAGAGGGACGAAGGAGACGAACTTGGTCCAAAGATTGCCCAAGGATGTCAAAGAATCAAATGCGAGGACGAAGAGGGACGAAGGAGACGAACTTGGTCCAAAGATTGCCCAAGGATGAAATGGGAGGACGAAAAGGGAGGAACGAGACGAAATTGGTCCAAAGAATGCCAAAGGATCAAATGGGGGACGAACGGGACTAACTTGGTCCAAAGAATGCGCAAGGATCAAATGGGAGGACGAACAGGGACGAACGAGACGAACTTGGTCCAAAGAATGCCCAAAGATCAAATGGGAGGATGAAGTGGGACGAAAGAGACGAACTTGGTCCAAAGAATGCCAAAGGATCAAATGGGAGGACGAACGTGACGAACTTGGTACAAAGAATGCCCAAGGATCAAATGGGAGCACGTAGAGGGACGAACGAGACGAACTTGGTCCAAAGAATGCGAAAGGATCAAATTGAGGACGAAAAGGGACGAACGAGTCAAACTTTGTCCAAAGAATGTTAAACGATCAAATGGGAGGACGAAGAGGGACGAAGGGGACGAACTTGGTCCAAAGAATGCCAAAGGATCAAATGGGAGGACGAACATGACGAACTTGGTACAAAGAATGCCCAAGGATCAAATGGGAGGACGTAGAGGGACGAACGAGACAAACTTGGTCCAAAGAAAGCCCAAAGGATCAAATGGGAGGAAGAACAAGGACGAACGAGACGAACTTAGTCCGAAGAATGCCTAAAGGATCAAATGGGAGGATGTAGAAGGACGAACGAGACGAACGTGGTCCAAAGAATGCCCAAGGATGACATGGGAGGACGAAAAGGGACGAACGAGACGAACTTGGTCCAAAGAATGCCAAAGGATCAAATGGACGGACGAAGAGGGATGAAGGAGATGAACTTGGTCCAAAGAATGTCCAAGGATCAAATGGGAGGACCTAGAGGGACGAACGACACGAATTTGGTCCAAAGAATGCCCAAAGGATCAAATGGGAGAACGAATAGGGACGAACGAGACGAACTTGGTCCAAAGAATGCCCAAAGATGAAATGGGAGGATGTAGAGGGACGAACGAGAGGAACTTGGTCCAAAGAATGCCCAAGGATGAAATGGGAGGACGAAAAGGGACGAACGACACGAACGTGGTCCAAAGAATGCCAAAGGATCAAATGGGAGGACGAACGAGACCAACTTGGTACAAAGAATGCCAAAGGATCAATTGGGAGGGCGAAGAGGGACGAACGAGACGAACTTGGTCCAAAGAATGCCAAAGGATCAAATGGGAGGGCGAAGAGGGACGAACGAGACGAACTTGGTCCAAAGAATGCCAAAGGATCAAATGGGAGGACGAACGTGACGAACTTGGTACAAAGAATGCCCCAGGATCAAATGGGAGCACGTAGAGGGACGAACGAGACGAACTTGGTCGAAAGAATGCCAAAGGATCAAATGGTGGACAAAAAGGGACGATCGAGACGAACTTTGTCCAAAGAATGTCAAACGATCAAATGGGAGGACGAAGAGGGACGAAGGAGACAAACTTTGTCCAAAGAATGCCAAAGGATCAAATGGGAGGACAAACATGATGAACTTGGTACAAAGAATGCCCAAGGATTAAATGGGAGGACGTAGAGGGACGAACGACACGAACTTGGTCCAAAGAATGCCAAAGGATCAAATGGGCAGACGAAGAGGGACGAAGGAGATGAACTTGGTCCAAAGAATGCCCAAAGATCAAACGGGAGGACGTAGAGGGACAAACGACACGAACTTGGTCCAAAGAAACCCAAAGGATCAAATGGGAGAACGAATAGGGACGAACGAGACGAACTTGGTCCAAAGAATGCCCAAAGATCAAATGGGAGGACGAACAGGGACGAACGATACGAACTTGGTCCAAAGAATACCCAAAGATCAAATGGGAGGACGAAAAGGGACGAAGGAGACGAACTTGGTCCAAAGAATAACCAAAGGATCAAATGGGAGGACGAAGAGGGACTAACGAGACGAACTTGTTCCAAAGAATGCCAAAGGATCAAATGGGGGACGAACGAGACGAACTTGCTCCAAAGAATGCCCAAAGGATAAAATGGGACGACGAACAGGGACGAACGAGACGAACTTGGTCCAAAGCGATACGAACTTGGTCCAAAGAATGCCCAAAGGATCAAATGGGAGGACCAACAGGGACGAACGAGACGAACTTCGTCCAAAGAATGCCCAAAGATCAAACGGGAGGACGTAGAGGGACGAACGACATGAACTTGGTCCAAAGAATGCCTAAAGGATCAAATGGCAGAACGAATAGGGACGAACGAGACGAACTTGGTCCAAAGAAAGGACGAACAGGGACGAATGAGACGAACTTGGTCTAAAGAATGCCCAAAGATCAAATGGGAGGACGAACTGGGACGAACGAGACAAACTTGGTCCAAAGAATGCCCAAAGATCAAATGGGAGGATGAAAAGGGACGAACGAGACGATCATGGTCCAAAGAATGCCAAAGGATAAAATGGGAGGACGTAGAGGGACGAACGAGACGAACTTGGTCCAAAGAATGCCCAAAGGATCAAATGGGAGGACGAACAGGGACGAACGAGACGAACTTGGTCCAAAGAATGCCCCAAGGATCAAATGGGAGGACGAAGAGGGACGAACGAGACGAACTTGGTCCAAAGAATGCCAAAGGATCACACGGGGGACGAACGAGACGAACTTGGTCCAAAGAATGCCCAAAGGATCAAATGGGAGGACGAATGAAACCAACTTGGTACAAAGAATGCCAAAGGATCAAATGGGAGGACGTAGAGGGACGAACGAGACGAACTTGGTCCAAAGAATGCCCAAGGATCAAATCGGAGGACGAAAATGGACGAACGAGACGAACTTGGTTCAATGAATTCCCAAAGATCAAATGGGAGGACATAGTGGGACGAACGAGACGAACTTGGTCCAAAGAATGACAAAGCATCAAATGGGAGGACAAAGAGGGACGAACGAGACGAACTTGGTCCAAAGATTGCCCAAGGATGAAATGGGAGGACGAAAAGGGACGAACGAGACGAACTTGGTCCAAAGAATGTCAAAGGATCAAATGGGAGGACGAAGAGGAACTAAGGAGACGAACTTGGTCCAAAGAATGCCAAAGCATCAAATGGCAGGACGAACGTGACGAACTTGGTACAAAGAATGCCCAATGATCAAATGGAGGACGAAGAGGGACGAACGAGACGAACTTGGTCCAAAGAATGTCAAAGGATCAAATGCGAGGACGAAGGGGGACGAACGAGACGAACTTGGTCCAAAGAATGCCAAAGGATCAAATGGGAGGACGAACGAGACCAACTTGCTACAAAGAATGGCAAAGGATCAAATGGGAGGACAAAGAGGGACGAACAAGACGAACTTGGTCCAAAGATTGCCCAAGGATGAAATGGGAGGACGAAAAGGGACGAACGAGACGAACTTGGTCCAAAGAATGCCAAAGGATCAAATGGGGGACCAACGGGGCTAACTTGGTCCAAAGAATGCCCAAAGGATAAATGGGACGACGAACAGGGACGAAAGAGACGAACTTGGTCCAAAGCGAGACGAACTTGGTCCAAAGAATGCCCAAAGGATCAAATGGGAGGACCAACAGGGACGAACGAGACGAACTTGGTCCAAAGAATGCCCAAAAATCAAACAGGAGGACGTAGAGGGACGAACGACACGAACTTGGTCCAAAGAATCCCAAAGGCTCAAATGGGAGAACGAATAGGGACGAACGAGACGAACTTGGTCCAAAGAAAGGACGAACAGGGACGAACGAGACGAACTTGGTCCAAAGAATGCCCAAAGATCAAATGGGAGGACGAACAGGGACGAACGATACGAACTTGGTGCAAAGAATGCCCAAAGATCAAATGGGAGGACGAAAAGGGACGAACGAGACGAACTTGGTCCAAAGAATGCCAAAGGATCAAATGGGAGGACGTAGAAGGACGAACGCGACGAACTTGGTCCAAAGAATGCCCAAAGCATCAAATGGGAGGACGAACAGGGACGAACGAGACGAACTTGGTCCAAAGAATGCCCAAAGATCAAATGGGAGGACGAACAGGGACGAACAAGACGAACTTGGTCCAAAGAATGCCCAAAGATCAAATGGGAGGACGAACAGGGACGAACGAGACGAACTTGGTCCAAAGAATGCCCAAAGGATCAAATGGGAGGAAGAACAAGGACGAACGAGATGAACTTAGTCCGAAGAATGCCTAAAGGATCAAATGGGGGACGAACGAGACGAACTTGCTCCAAAGAATGCCCAAAGGATCAAATGGGACGACGAACAGGGACGAACGAGACGAACTTGGTCCAAAGCGAGACGAACTTGGTCCAAAGAATGCCCAAAGGATCAAATGGGAGGACCAACAGGGACGAACGAGACGAACTTCGTCCAAAGAATGCCCAAAGATCAAACGGGAGGACGTAGAGGGACGAACGACATGAACTTGGTCCAAAGAAAGGACGAACAGGGAGGAACGAGACGAACTTGGTCCAAAGAAAGGACGAACAGGGACGAACGAGACGAACTTGGTCCAAAGAATGCCCAAAGATCAAATGGGAGGACGAACAGGGACGAACGAGACAAACTTGGTCCAAAGAATGCCCAAAGATCAAATGGGAGGATGAAAAGGGACGAACGAGACGATCATGGTCCAAAGAATGCCAAAGGTTAAAATGGGAGGAAGAACAAGGACGAACGAGATGAACTTAGTCCGAAGAATGCCTAAAGGATCAAATGGGAGGATGTAGAAGGACGAACAAGACGAACCTGGTCCATAGAATGCCCAAGGATGACATGGGAGGACGAAAAGGGCCGAACGAGACGAACTTGGTCCAAAGAATGCCAAATGATCAAATGGGCGGACGAAGAGGGACGAAGGAGATGAACTTGGTCCAAAGAATGCCCAAAGGATCAAATGGGAGAACGAATAGGGACGAACGAGACGAACTTGGTCCAAAGAATGCCCAAAGATCAAATGGGAGGATGTAGAGGGACGAACGAGATGAACTTGGTCCAAAGAATGCCCAAGGATGAAATGGGAGGACAAAAAGAGACGAACGACACGAACGTGGTCCAAAGAATGCCAAAGGATCAAATGGGAGGACGAACGAGACCAACTTGGTACAAAGAATGCCAAAGGATCAAATGGGAGGACGAATGACACCAACTTGGTACAAAGAATGCCAAAGGATCAAATGGGAGGACGAAGAGGGACGAACGAGACGAACTTGGTTCAAAAATGTCAAAGGATCAAATGGGAGGACGAAGAGGAACTAAGGAGACGAACTTGGTCCAAAGAATGCCAAAGCATCAAATGGGAGGACGAACGAGACCAACTTGGTACAAAGAATGCCAAAGGATCAAATGGGAGGACGAAGAGGGACGAACGAGACGAACTTGGTCCAAAGAATGCCCAAAGGATCAAATGGGAGGACGAATGAAACCAACTTGGTACAAAGAATGCCAAAGGATCAAATGGGAGGACGAAGAGGGACGAACGAGACGAACTTGGTCCAAAGAATGCCCAAAGGATCAAATGGGAGGACGAACGAGACCAACTTGGTACAAAGAATGCCAAAGGATCAAATGGGAGGACGAAGAGGGACGAACGAGACGAACTTGGTCCAAAGAATGCCAAAGGATCACATGGGGGACGAACGAGACGAACTTGGTCCAAAGAATGCCCAAAGGATCAAATGGGAGGACGAATGAAACCAACTTGGTATAAAGAATGCCAAAGGATCAAATGGGAGGACGAAGAGGGACGAACGAGACGAACTTGGTCCAAAGATTGCCCAAGGATGAAATGGGAGGACGAAAAGGGACGAACGAGACGAACTTGGTCCAAAGAATGTCAAAGGATCAAATGGGAGGACGAAGAGGAACTAAGGAGACGAACTTGGTCCAAAGAATGCCAAAGCATCAAATGGGAGGACGAACGTGACGAACTTGGTACAAAGAATGCCCAATGATCAAGTGGAGGACGAAGAGGGACGAACGAGACGAACTTGGTCCAAAGAATGTCAAAGGATCAAATGCGAGGACGAAGGGGGACGAACGAGACGAACTTGGTCCAAAGAATGCCAAAGGATCAAATGGGAGGACGAACGAGACCAACTTGCTACAAAGAATGGCAAAGGATCAAATGGGAGGACGAACGAGACCAACTTGCTACAAAGAATGGCAAAGGATCAAATGGGAGGACGAAGAGGGACGAACAAGACGAACTTGGTCCAAAGATTGCCCAAGGATGAAATGGGAGGACGAAAAGGGACGAACGAGACGAACTTGGTCCAAAGAATGCCAAAGGATCAAATGGGGGACCAACGGGACTAACTTGGTCCAAAGAATGCCCAAAGGATAAATGGGACGACGAACAGGGACGAAAGAGACGAACTTGGTCCAAAGCGAGACGAACTTGGTCCAACGCGAGACGAACTTGGTCCAAAGAATGCCCAAAGGATCAAATGGGAGGACCAACAGGGACGAACGAGACGAACTTGGTCCAAAGAATGCCCAAAGATCAAACAGGAGGACGTAGAGGGACGAACGACACGAACTTGGTCCAAAGAATCCCAAAGGCTCAAATGGGAGAACGAATAGGGACGAACGAGACGAACTTGGTCCAAAGAAAGGACGAACAGGGACGAACGAGACGAACTTGGTCCAAAGAATGCCCAAAGATCAAATGGGAGGACGAACAGGGACGAACGAAACGAACTTGGTGCAAAGAATGCCCAAAGATCAAATGGGAGGACGAAAAGGGACGAACGAGACAAACTTGGTCCAAAGAATGCCAAAGGATCAAATGGGAGGACGAACGAGACCAACTTGGTACAAAGAATGCCAAAGGATCAAATGGGAGGACGAAGAGGGACGAACGAGACGAACTTGGTCCAAAGAATGCCAAAGGATCACATGGGGGACGAACGAGACGAACTTGGTCCAAAGAATGCCCAAAGGATCAAATGGGAGGACGAATGAAACCAACTTGGTATAAAGAATGCCAAAGGATCAAATGGGAGGACGAAGAGGGACGAACGAGACGAACTTGGTCCAAAGATTGCCCAAGGATGAAATGGGAGGACGAAAAGGGACGAACGAGACGAACTTGGTCCAAAGAATGTCAAAGGATCAAATGGGAGGACGAAGAGGAACTAAGGAGACGAACTTGGTCCAAAGAATGCCAAAGCATCAAATGGGAGGACGAACGTGACGAACTTGGTACAAAGAATGCCCAATGATCAAGTGGAGGACGAAGAGGGACGAACGAGACGAACTTGGTCCAAAGAATGTCAAAGGATCAAATGCGAGGACGAAGGGGGACGAACGAGACGAACTTGGTCCAAAGAATGCCAAAGGATCAAATGGGAGGACGAACGAGACCAACTTGCTACAAAGAATGGCAAAGGATCAAATGGGAGGACGAACGAGACCAACTTGCTACAAAGAATGGCAAAGGATCAAATGGGAGGACGAAGAGGGACGAACAAGACGAACTTGGTCCAAAGATTGCCCAAGGATGAAATGGGAGGACGAAAAGGGACGAACGAGACGAACTTGGTCCAAAGAATGCCAAAGGATCAAATGGGGGACCAACGGGACTAACTTGGTCCAAAGAATGCCCAAAGGATAAATGGGACGACGAACAGGGACGAAAGAGACGAACTTGGTCCAAAGCGAGACGAACTTGGTCCAACGCGAGACGAACTTGGTCCAAAGAATGCCCAAAGGATCAAATGGGAGGACCAACAGGGACGAACGAGACGAACTTGGTCCAAAGAATGCCCAAAGATCAAACAGGAGGACGTAGAGGGACGAACGACACGAACTTGGTCCAAAGAATCCCAAAGGCTCAAATGGGAGAACGAATAGGGACGAACGAGACGAACTTGGTCCAAAGAAAGGACGAACAGGGACGAACGAGACGAACTTGGTCCAAAGAATGCCCAAAGATCAAATGGGAGGACGAACAGGGACGAACGAAACGAACTTGGTGCAAAGAATGCCCAAAGATCAAATGGGAGGACGAAAAGGGACGAACGAGACAAACTTGGTCCAAAGAATGCCAAAGGATCAAATGGGAGGACGTAGAAGTACGAACGCGACGAACTTGGTCCAAAGAATGCCCAAAGGATCAAATGGGAGGACGAACAGGGACGAACGAGACGAACTTGGTCCAAAGAATGTCCAAAGATCAAATGGGAGGACGAAAAGGGAGGAACGAGACGAACTTCGTCCAAAGAATGCCAAAGGATCAAATGGGAGGACGAAGTGGGACGAAAGAGACGAACTTGGTCCAAAGAATGCCAAAGGATCAAATGGGAGGACGAACGTGACGAACTTGGTACAAAGAATGCCCAAGGATCAAATGGGAGCACGTAGAGGGACGAACGAGACGAACTTGGTCCAAAGAATACCAAAGGATCAAATTGAGGACGAAAAGGGACGAACGAGACGAACTTTGTCCAAAGAATGTTAAACGATCAAATGGGAGGACGAAGAGGGACGAAGGAGACGAACTTGGTCCTAAGAATGCCAAAGGATCAAATGGGAGGACGAACATGACGAACTTGGTACAAAGAATGCCCAAGGAGCAAATGGGAGGACGTAGAGGGACGAACGAGACGAACGTGGTTCAAAGAATCCAAAAGGATCAAATGGGCAGACGAAGAGTGACGACGGAGACGAACTTGGTCCAAAGAATGCCCAAAGATCAAATGGAAGGACGTAGAGGGACGAACAACACGATCTTGGTCCAACTAATGCCCAAAGGATCAATTGGGAGAACGAATAGGGATGAACGAGGCGAACTTGGTCCAAAGAATGCCCAAAAGATCAAATGGGAGGACGAACAGGGACGAACGAGACGAACTTGGTCCAAAGAATGCCCAAAGATCAAATGGGAGGACGAACAGGGACGAACGAGACGAACTTGGTCCAAAGAATGCCCCAAGGATCAAATGGGAGGACGAAGAGGGACGAACGAGACGAACTTGGTCCAAAGAATGCCAAAGGATCACATGGGGGACGAACGAGACGAACTTGGTCCAAAGAATGCCCAAAGGATCCAATGGGAGGACGAATGAAACCAACTTGGTACAAAGAATGCCAAAGGATCAAATGGGAGGACGAAGAGGGGCGAACGAGACGAACTTGGTCCAAAGATTGCCCAAGGATGAAATGGGAGGACGAAAAGGGACGAACGAGACGAACTTGGTCCAAAGAATGTCAAAGGATCAAATGGGAGGACGAAGAGGAACTAAGGAGACGAACTTGGTCCAAAGAATGCCAAAGCATCAAATGGGAGGACGAACGTGACGAACTTGGTACAAAGAATGCCCAATGATCAAATGGAGGACGAAGAGGGGCGAACGAGACGAACTTGGTCCAAAGATTGCCCAAGGATGAAATGGGAGGACGAAAAGGGACGAACGAGACGAACTTGGTTCAAAAATGTCAAAGGATCAAATGGGAGGACGAAGAGGAACTAAGGAGACGAACTTGGTCCAAAGAATGCCAAAGCATCAAATGGGAGGACGAACGAGACCAACTTGGTACAAAGAATGCCAAAGGATCAAATGGGAGGACGAAGAGGGACGAACGAGACGAACTTGGTCCAAAGAATGCCCAAAGGATCAAATGGGAGGACGAATGAAACCAACTTGGTACAAAGAATGCCAAAGGATCAAATGGGAGGACGAAGAGGGACGAACGAGACGAACTTGGTCCAAAGAATGCCCAAAGGATCAAATGGGAGGACGAACGAGACCAACTTGGTACAAAGAATGCCAAAGGATCAAATGGGAGGACGAAGAGGGACGAACGAGACGAACTTGGTCCAAAGAATGCCAAAGGATCACATGGGGGACGAACGAGACGAACTTGGTCCAAAGAATGCCCAAAGGATCAAATGGGAGGACGAATGAAACCAACTTGGTATAAAGAATGCCAAAGGATCAAATGGGAGGACGAAGAGGGACGAACGAGACGAACTTGGTCCAAAGATTGCCCAAGGATGAAATGGGAGGACGAAAAGGGACGAACGAGACGAACTTGGTCCAAAGAATGTCAAAGGATCAAATGGGAGGACGAAGAGGAACTAAGGAGACGAACTTGGTCCAAAGAATGCCAAAGCATCAAATGGGAGGACGAACGTGACGAACTTGGTACAAAGAATGCCCAATGATCAAGTGGAGGACGAAGAGGGACGAACGAGACGAACTTGGTCCAAAGAATGTCAAAGGATCAAATGCGAGGACGAAGGGGGACGAACGAGACGAACTTGGTCCAAAGAATGCCAAAGGATCAAATGGGAGGACGAACGAGACCAACTTGCTACAAAGAATGGCAAAGGATCAAATGGGAGGACGAACGAGACCAACTTGCTACAAAGAATGGCAAAGGATCAAATGGGAGGACGAAGAGGGACGAACAAGACGAACTTGGTCCAAAGATTGCCCAAGGATGAAATGGGAGGACGAAAAGGGACGAACGAGACGAACTTGGTCCAAAGAATGCCAAAGGATCAAATGGGGGACCAACGGGACTAACTTGGTCCAAAGAATGCCCAAAGGATAAATGGGACGACGAACAGGGACGAAAGAGACGAACTTGGTCCAAAGCGAGACGAACTTGGTCCAACGCGAGACGAACTTGGTCCAAAGAATGCCCAAAGGATCAAATGGGAGGACCAACAGGGACGAACGAGACGAACTTGGTCCAAAGAATGCCCAAAGATCAAACAGGAGGACGTAGAGGGACGAACGACACGAACTTGGTCCAAAGAATCCCAAAGGCTCAAATGGGAGAACGAATAGGGACGAACGAGACGAACTTGGTCCAAAGAAAGGACGAACAGGGACGAACGAGACGAACTTGGTCCAAAGAATGCCCAAAGATCAAATGGGAGGACGAACAGGGACGAACGAAACGAACTTGGTGCAAAGAATGCCCAAAGATCAAATGGGAGGACGAAAAGGGACGAACGAGACAAACTTGGTCCAAAGAATGCCAAAGGATCAAATGGGAGGACGTAGAAGTACGAACGCGACGAACTTGGTCCAAAGAATGCCCAAAGGATCAAATGGGAGGACGAACAGGGACGAACGAGACGAACTTGGTCCAAAGAATGCCCAAAGATCAAATGGGAGGACGAAAAGGGAGGAACGAGACGAACTTCGTCCAAAGAATGCCAAAGGATCAAATGGGAGGACGAAGTGGGACGAAAGAGACGAACTTGGTCCAAAGAATGCCAAAGGATCAAATGGGAGGACGAACGTGACGAACTTGGTACAAAGAATGCCCAAGGATCAAATGGGAGCACGTAGAGGGACGAACGAGACGAACTTGGTCCAAAGAATACCAAAGGATCAAATTGAGGACGAAAAGGGACGAACGAGACGAACTTTGTCCAAAGAATGTTAAACGATCAAATGGGAGGACGAAGAGGGACGAAGGAGACGAACTTGGTCCTAAGAATGCCAAAGGATCAAATGGGAGGACGAACATGACGAACTTGGTACAAAGAATGCCCAAGGATCAAATGGGAGGACGTAGAGGGACGAACGAGACGAACGTGGTTCAAAGAATGCCAAAGGATCAAATGGGCAGACGAAGAGTGACGAAGGAGACGAACTTGGTCCAAAGAATGCCCAAAGATCAAATGGAAGGACGTAGAGGGACGAACAACACGAACTTGGTCCAACTAATGCCCAAAGGATCAATTGGGAGAACGAATAGGGACGAACGAGGCGAACTTGGTCCAAAGAATGCCCAAAAGATCAAATGGGAGGACGAACAGGGACGAACGAGACGAACTTGGTCCAAAGAATGCCCAAAGATCAAATGGGAGGACGAACAGGGACGAACGAGACGAACTTGGTCCAAAGAATGCCCCAAGGATCAAATGGGAGGACGAAGAGGGACGAACGAGACGAACTTGGTCCAAAGAATGCCCAAAGGATCCAATGGGAGGACGAATGAAACCAACTTGGTACAAAGAATGCCAAAGGATCAAATTGAGGACGAAAAGGGACGAACGAGACGAACTTTGTCCAAAGAATGTTAAACGATCAAATGGGAGGACGAAGAGGGACGAAGGAGACGAACTTGGTCCTAAGAATGCCAAAGGATCAAATGGGAGGACGAACATGACGAACTTGGTACAAAGAATGCCCAAGGATCAAATGGGAGGACGTAGAGGGACGAACGAGACGAACGTGGTTCAAAGAATGCCAAAGGATCAAATGGGCAGACGAAGAGTGACGAAGGAGACGAACTTGGTCCAAAGAATGCCCAAAGATCAAATGGAAGGACGTAGAGGGACGAACAACACGAACTTGGTCCAACTAATGCCCAAAGGATCAATTGGGAGAACGAATAGGGACGAACGAGGCGAACTTGGTCCAAAGAATGCCCAAAAGATCAAATGGGAGGACGAACAGGGACGAACGAGACGAACTTGGTCCAAAGAATGCCCAAAGATCAAATGGGAGGACGAACAGGGACGAACGAGACGAACTTGGTCCAAAGAATGCCCCAAGGATCAAATGGGAGGACGAAGAGGGACGAACGAGACGAACTTGGTCCAAAGAATGCCAAAGGATCACATGGGGGACGAACGAGACGAACTTGGTCCAAAGAATGCCCAAAGGATCCAATGGGAGGACGAATGAAACCAACTTGGTACAAAGAATGCCAAAGGATCAAATGGGAGGACGAAGAGGGGCGAACGAGACGAACTTGGTCCAAAGATTGCCCAAGGATGAAATGGGAGGACGAAAAGGGACGAACGAGACGAACTTGGTCCAAAGAATGTCAAAGGATCAAATGGGAGGACGAAGAGGAACTAAGGAGACGAACTTGGTCCAAAGAATGCCAAAGCATCAAATGGGAGGACGAACGTGACGAACTTGGTACAAAGAATGCCCAATGATCAAATGGAGGACGAAGAGGGACGAACGAGACGAACTTGGTCCAAAGAATGTCAAAGGATCAAATGCGAGGACGAAGGGGGACGAACGAGACGAACTTGGTCCAAAGAATGCCAAAGGATCAAATGGGAGGACGAACGAGACCAACTTGCTACAAAGAATGGCAAAGGATCAAACGGGAGGACGAAGAGGGACGAACAAGACGAACTTGGTCCAAAGATTGCCCAAGGATGAAACGGGAGGACGAAAAGGGACGAACGAGACAAACTTGGTCCAAAGAATGCTAAAGGATCAAATGGGGGACCAACGGGACTAACTTGGTCCAAAGAATGCCCAAAGGATAAATGGGACGATGAACAGGGACGAAAGAGACGAACTTGGTCCAAAGCGAGACGAACTTGGTCCAAAGAATGCCCAAAGGATCAAATGGGAGGACCAACAGGGACGAACGAGACGAACTTGGTCCAAAGAATGCCCAAAGATCAAACAGGAGGACGTAGAGGGACGAACGACACGAACTTGGTCCAAAGAATCCCAAAGGCTCAAATGGGAGAACGAATAGGGACGAACGAGACGAACTTGGTCCAAAGAAAGGACGAACAGGGACGAACGAGACGAACTTGGTCCAAAGATCAAATGGGAGGACGAACAGGGACGAACGATACGAACTTGGTGCAAAGAATGCCCAAAGATCAAATGGGAGGACGAAAAAGGGCGAACGAGACGAACTTGGTCCAAAGAATGCCAAAGGATCAAATGGGAGGACGTAGAAGGACGAACGCGACGAACTTGGTCCAAAGAATGCCCAAAGGATCAAATGGGAGGACGAACAGGGACGAACGAGACGAACTTGGTCCAAAGAATGCCCAAAGATCAAATTGGAGGACGAAAAGGGAGGAACGAGACGAACTTCGTCCAAAGAACGCCAAAGGATCAAATGGGAGGACGAAGTGGGACGAAAGAGACGAACTTGGTCCAAAGAATGCCAAAGGATCAAATGGGAGGACGAACGTGACGAACTTGGTACAAAGAATGCCCAAGGATCAAATGGGAGTACGTAGAGGGACGAACGAGACGAACTTGGTCCAAAGAATGCCAAAGGATCAAATTGAGGACGAAAAGGGACGAACGAGACGAACTTTGTCCAAAGAATGTTAAACGATCAAATGGGAGGACGAAGAGGGACGAAGGAGACGAACTTGGTCCTAAGAATGCCAAAGGATCAAATGGGAGGACGAACATGACGAACTTGGTACAAAGAATGCCCAAGGATCAAATGGGAGGACGTAGAGGGACGAATGAGACGAACGTGGTCCAAAGAATGCCAAAGGATCAAATGGGCAGACGAAGAGGGACGAAGGAGACGAACTTGGTCCAAAGAATGCCCAAAGATCAAATGGAAGGACGTAGAGGGACGAACAACACGAACTTGGTCCATCTAATGCCCAAAGGATCAAATGGGAGAACGAATAGGGACGAACGAGGCGAACTTGGTCCAAAGAATGCCCAAAAGATCAAATGGGAGGACGAACAGGGACGAACGAGACGAACTTGGTCCAAAGAATGCCCAAAGATCAAATGGGAGGACGAACAGGGACGAACGAGACGAACTTGGTCCAAAGAATGCCCCAAGGATCAAATGGGAGGACGAAGAGGGACGAACGAGACGAACTTGGTCCAAAGAATGCCCAAAGGATCAAATGGGAGGACGAATGAAACCAACTTGGTACAAAGAATGCCAAAGGATCAAATGGGAGGACGAAGAGGGACGAACGAGACGAACTTGGTCCAAAGATTGCCCAAGGCTGAAATGGGAGGACGAAAAGGGACGAACGAGACGAACTTGGTCCAAAGAATGTCAAAGGATCAAATGGGAGGACGAAGAGGAACTAAGGAGACGAACTTGGTCCAAAGAATGCCAAAGCATCAAATGGGAGGACGAACGTGACGAACTTGGTACAAAGAATGCCCAAGGATCAAATGGAGGACGAAGAGGGACGAACGAGACGAACTTGGTCCAAAGAATGTCAAAGGATCAAATGCGAGGACGAAGGGGGATGAACGAGACGAACTTGGTCCAAAGAATGCCAAAGGATCAAATGGGAGGACGAACGAGACCAACTTGCTACAAAGAATGGCAAAGGATCAAATGGGAGGACGAAGAGGGACGAACAAGACGAACTTGGTCCAAAGTTTGCCCAAGGATGAAATGGGAGGACGAAAAGGGACGAACGAGACGAACTTGGTCCAAGGAATGCCAAAGGATCAAATGGGGGACCAACGAGACTAACTTGGTCAAAGAATGCCCAAAGGATAAATGGGACGACGAACAGGGACGAAAGAGACGAACTTGGTCCAAAGCGAGACGAACTTGGTCCAAAGAATGCCCAAAGGATCAAATGGGAGGACCAACAGGGACGAACGAGACGAACTTGGTCCAAAGAATGCCCAAAGATCAAAACAGGAGGACGTAGAGGGACGAACGACACGAACTTGGTCCAAAGAATCCCAAAGGCTCAAATGGGAGAACGAATAGGGACGAACGAGACGAACTTGGTCCAAAGAAAGGACGAACAGGGACGAACGAGACGAACTTGGTCCAAAGAATGCCCTAAGATCAAATGGGAGGACGAACAGGGACGAACGATACGAACTTGGTGCAAAGAATGCCCAAAGATCAAATGGGAGGAGGAAAAGGGACGAACGAGACGAACTTGGTCCAAAGAATGCCAAAGGATCAAATGGGAGGACGTAGAAGGACGAACGCGACGAACTTGGTCCAAAGAATGCCCAAAGGATCAAATGGGAGGACGAACAGGGACGAACGAGACGAACTTGGTCCAAAGAATTCCCAAAGATCAAATGGGAGGACGAAAAGGGAGGAACGAGACGAACTTCGTCCAAAGAATGCCAAAGGATCAAATGGGAGGACGAAGTGGGACGAAAGAGACGAACTTGGTCCAAAGAATGTCAAAGGATCAAATGGGAGGACGAACGTGACGAACTTGGTACAAAGAATGCCCAAGGATCAAATGGGAGCACGTAGAGGGACAAACGAGACGAACTTGGTCCAAAGAATGCCAAAGGATCAAATTGAGGACGAAAAGGGACGAACGAGACGAACTTTGTCCAAAGAATGTTAAACGATCAAATGGGAGGACGAAGTGGGACGAAGGAGACGAACTTGGTCCAAAGAATGCCAAAGGATCAAATTGAGGACGAAAAGGGACGAACGAGACGAACTTTGTCCAAAGAATGTTAAACGATCAAATGGGAGGACGAAGAGGGACGAAGGAGACGAACTTGGTCCAAAGAATGCCAAAGGATCAAATGGGAGAACGAACATGACGAACTTGGTACAAAGAATGCCCAAGGATCAAATGGGAGGACGTAGAGGGACGAACGAGACGAACGTGGTCCAAAGAATGCCAAAGGATCAAATGGGCAGACGAAGAGGGACGAAGGAGACAAACTTGGTCCAAAGAATGCCCAAAGATCAAATGGAAGGACGTAGAGGGACGTACAACACGAACTTGGTCCAACTAATGCCCAAAGGATCAAATGGGAGAACGAATAGGGAGGAACGAGGCGAACTTGGTCCAAAGAATGCCCAAAAGATCAAATGGGAGGACGAACAGGGACGAACGAGACGAACTTGGTCCAAAGAATGCCCAACGATCAAATGGGAGGACGAACAGGGACGAACGAAACGAACTTGGTCCAAAGAATGCCCCAAGGATCAAATGGGAGGACGAAGAGGGACGAACGAGACGAACTTGTTCCAAAGAATGCCAAAGGATCAAATGGGGGACGAACGAGACGAACTTGCTCCAAAGAATGCCCAAAGGATCAAATGGGAGGACGAATGAGACCAACTTGGTACAAAGAATGCCAAAGGATCAAATGGGAGGACGAAGAAGGACGAACGAGACGAACTTGGTCCAAAGATTGCCCAAGGATGAAATGGGAGGACGAAAAGGGACGAACGAGACGAACTTGGTCCAAAGAATGTCAAAGGATCAAATGGGAGGACGAAGAGGAACTAAGGAGACGAACTTGGTCCAAAGAATGCCAAAGCATCAAATGGGAGGACGAACATGACGAACTTGGTACAAAGAATGCCCAAGGATCAAATGGAGGACGAAGAGGGACGAACGAGACGAACTTGGTCCAAAGAATGTCAAAGGATCAAATGCGAGGACGAAGGGGGACGAAGGAGACGAACTTGGTCCAAAGAATGCCAAAGGATCAAATGGGAGGACGAACGAGACCAACTTGCTACAAAGAATGCCAAAGGATCAAATGGGAGGACGAAGAGGGACGAACAAGACGAACTTGGTCCAAAGATTGCCCAAGGATGAAATGGGAGGACGAAAAGGGACGAACGAGACGAACTTGGTCCAAAGAATGCCAAAGGATCAAATGGGGGACCAACGGGACTAACTTGGTCCAAAGAATGCGCAAGGATCAAATGGGAGGACGTAGAGGGACGAACGAGACGAACTTGGTCGAAAGAATGCCAAATGATCAAATGGAGGACGAAAAGGGACGAACGAGACGAACTTTGTCAAAAGAATGCCAAAGGATCAAATGGGAGGACGAACATGACGAACTTGGTCCAAAGAATGCCCAAAGGATCAAATGGGAGGACGAACAGGGACGAACGAGACGAACTTGGTCCAAAGAATGCCAAAGGTTCAAATGGGAGGACGAACGAGACCAACTTGGTACAAAGAATGCCAAAGGATCAAATGCGAGGACGAAGAGGGACGAAGGAGACGAACTTGGTCCAAAGGTTGCCCAAGGATGAAATGGGAGGACGAAAAGGAATGAACGAGACGAACTTGGTCCAAAGAATGTCAAAGGATCAAATCGGAGGACGAAGAGGAACGAAGGAGACGAACTTGGTCCAAAGAATGGCAAAGGATCAAAGAGGAGCACGAACGTGACGAACTTGGTACAAAGAATGCCCAAGGATCAAATGGGTGGACGAACAGGGACGAACGAGACGAACTTGGTCCAAAGAATGCCAATGGATCAAATGGGAGGACGTAGAGGGACGAACGAGACGAACTAGGTCCAAAGAATGCCAATGGATCAAATGGAGGACGAAGAGGGACGAACGAGACGAACTTGGTCCAAAGAATGTCAAAGGATCAAATGCGAGGACGAAGAGGGACGAAGGAGACGAACTTGGTCCAAAGAATGCCAAAGGATGAAATGGGAGAACGAACGAGACCAACTTGCTACAAAGAATGCCAAAGGATCAAATGGGAGGATGAAATGGGAGGACGAAAAGGGACGAACGAGACGAACTTGGTCCAAAAAATGCCAAAGGATCAAATGGGGGACGAACGGGACTAACTTGGTCCAAAGAATGCCCAAAGGATCAAATGGGAGGACGAACAGGGACAAACGAGACGAAATTGGTCCAAAGAATGCCCAAAGATCAAATGGGAGGACGAAAAGGGACGAACGAGACGAACTTGGTCCAAAGAATGCCAAAGGATCAAATGGGAGGACGAAGAGGGACGAAAGAGATGAACTTGGTCCAAAGAATGCCGAAGTATCAAATGGGAGGACGAACGTGACGAACTTGGTACAAAGAATGCCCAAGGATCAAATGGGAGCACGTAGAGGGACGAACGAGACGAACTTGGTCGAAAGAATGCCAAAGGATCAAATGGAGGACGAAAAGGGACGAACGAGACGAAGTTTGTCCAAAGAATGTCAAACAATCAAATGGGAGGACGAAGAGGGACGAAGGAGACAAACATGGTCCAAAGAATGCCGAAGGATCAAATGGGAGGACGAACATGACGAACTTGGTACAAAGAATGCCCAAGGATCAAATGGGAGGACGTAGAGGGACGAACGAGACGAACTTGGTCCAAGGAATGCCCAAAGGATCAAATGGGAGGACGAACAAGGACGAACGAGACGAACTTAGTCCGAAGAATGCCTAAAGGATCAAATGCGAGGATGTAGAAGGATGAACGAGACGAACTTGGTACAAAGAATGCCCAAGGATGACATGGGAGGACGAAAAGGGACGAACGAGACGAACTTGGTCTAAAGAATGCCAAAGGATCAAATGGGCGGACGAAGAGGGACGAAGGAGACGAACTTGGTCCAAAGATTGCCCAAAGATCAAATGGGAGGACGTAGAGGGACGAACGGCACGAACTTGGTCCAAAGAATGCCCCAAGGATCAAATGGGAGAACGAATAGGGACGAACGAGACGAACTTGGTCTAAAGAATGCCCAAAGGATGAAATGGGAGGACGAACTGGGACGAACGAGACGAACTTGGTCCAAAGAATGCCCAAAGATCAAATGGGAGGACGAAAAGGAACGAACGAGACGAACTTGGTCCAAAGAATGCCCAAAGGATCAAATGGGAGGACAAACAGGGACGAACGAGACGAACTTGGTCCAATGAATGCCCAAAGATCAAATGGGAGGACGTAGAGGGACGAACGACACGAACTTGGTCCAAAGAATGCCAAAGGATCAAATGGGAGGACGAACGTGATGAACTTGGTACAAAGAATGCCCAAGGATCAAATGGGAGGACGAAAAGGGACGAACGAGACGAACTTGGTCCAAAGAATGCCCAAAGGATCAAATGGGAGGACGAAAAGGGAGGAACGAGACGAACTTCGTCCAAAGAATGCCAAAGGATCAAATGGGAGGACGAAGTGGGACGAAAGAGACGAACTTGGTCCAAAGAATGCCAAAGGATCAAATGGGAGGACCAACGTGACGAACTTGGTACAAAGAATGCCCAAGGATCAAATGGGAGCACGTAGAGGGACGAATGAGACGAACTTGGTTCAAAGAATGCCAAAGGATCAAATTGAGGACGAAAAGGGACGAACGAGACGAACTTTGTCCAAAGAATGTTAAACGATCAAATGGGAGGACGAAGAGGGACGAAGGAGACGAACTTGGTCCAAAGAATGACAAAGGATCAAATGGGAGGACGAACATGACGAACTTGGTACAAAGAATGCCCAAGGATCAAATGGGAGCACGTAGAGGGACGAACGAGACGAACTTGGTCCAAAGAATGCCAAAGGATCAAATGGAGGACGAAAAGGGACGATCGAGACGAACTTTGTCCAAAGAATGTCAAACGATCAAATGGGAGGACGAAGAGGGACGAACTTGGTACAAAGAATGCCAAAGGATCAAATGGGCAGACGAAGAGGGACGAAGGAGACGAACTTGGTCCAAAGAATGCCCAAAGATCAAATGGAAGGACGTAGAGGGACGAACAACACGAACTTGGTCCAACTAATGCCCAAAGGATCAAATGGGAGAACGAATAGGGACGAACAAGACGAACTTGGTCCAAGAATGCCCAAAAGATCAAATGGGAGGACGAACAGGGACGAACGAGACGAACTTGGTCCAAAGAATGCCCAAAGATCAAATGGGAGGACGAACAGGGACGAACGAGACGAACTTGGTCCAAGGAATGCCCAAAGGATCAAATGGGAGGACGAACAAGGACGAACGAGACGAACTTAGTCCGAAGAATGCCTAAAGGATCAAATGGGAGTATGTAGAAGGGTGAACGAGACGAACTTGGTACAAAGAATGCCCAAGGATGACATGGGAGGACGAAAAGGGACGAACGAGACGAACTTGGTCCAAAGAATGCCAAAGGATCAAATGGGCGGACGAAGAGGGACGAAGAAGATGAACTTGGTCCAAAGAATGCCCAAAGATCAAATGGGAGGACATAGAGGGACGAACGACACGAACTTGGTCCAAAGAATGCCCCAAGGATCAAATGGGAGAACGAATAGGGACGAACGAGACGAACTTGGTCCAAAGAATGCCCAAAGGATGAAATGGGAGGACGAACTCGGACGAACGAGACGAACTTGGTCCAAAGAATGCCCAAAGATCAAATGGGAGGACGAAAAGGGACGAACGAGACGAATTTGGTCCAAAGAATGCCCAAAGGATCAAATGGGTGGACAAACAGGGACGAACGAGACGAACTTGGTCCAATGAATGCCCAAAGATCAAATGGGAGGACGTAGAGGGACCAACGACACGAACTGGGTCCAAAGAATGCCAAAGGATCAAATGGGAGGACGAACGTGACGAACTTGGTACAAAGAATGCCCAAGGATCAAATTGAGGACGAAAAGGGACGAACGAGACGAACTTTGTCCAAAGAATGCCCCAAGGATCAAATGGGAGAACGAATAGGGACGAACGAGACGAACTTGGTCCAAAGAATGCCCAAAGGATGAAATGGGAGGACGAACTGGGACGAACGAGACGAACTTGGTCCAAAGAATGCCCAAAGATCAAATGGGAGGACGAAAAGGGACGAACGAGACGAATTTGGTCCAAAGAATGCCCAAAGGATCAAATGGGAGGACAAACAGGGACGAACGAGACGAACTTGGTCCAATGAATGCCCAAAGATCAAATGGGAGGACGTAGAGGGACCAACGACACGAACTGGGTCCAAAGAATGCCAAAGGATCAAATGGGAGGACGAACGTGACGAACTTGGTACAAAGAATGCCCAAGGATCAAATTGAGGACGAAAAGGGACGAACGAGACGAACTTTGTCCAAAGAATGTTAAACGATCAAATGGGAGGACGAAGAGGGACGAAGGAGACGAACTTGGTCCAAAGAATGCCAAAGGATCAAATGGGAGGACGAACATGACGAACTTGGTACAAAGAATGCCCAAGGATCAAATGGGAGGACGTAGAGGGACGAACGAGACGAACTTGGTCCAAAGAATGCCCAAAGGATCAAATGGGAGGAAGAACAAGGACGAACGAGACGAACTTAGTCCGAAGAATGCCTAAAGGATCAAATGGGAGGATGTAGAAGGATGAACGAGACGAACTTCGTCCAAAGAATGCCCAAGGATGACATGGGAGGACGAAAAGGGACGAACGAGACGAACTTGGTCCAAAGAATGCCTAAGGATCAAACGGGCGGACGAAGAGGGACGAAGGAGACGAACTTGGTCCAAAGAATGCCCAAGGATCAAATGGGAGGACGTAGAGGGACGAACGACACGAATTTGGTCCAAAGAATGCCCCAAGGATCAAATGGGAGAACGAATAGGGACGAACGAGACGAACTTGGTCCAAAGAATGCCCAAAGGATGAAATGGGAGGACGAACTGGGACGAACGAGACGAACTTGGTCCAAAGAATGCCCAAAGATCAAATGGGAGGACGAAAAGGGACGAACGAGACGAATTTGGTCCAAAGAATGCCCAAAGGATCAAATGGGAGGACAAACAGGGACGAACGAGCCGAACATGGTCCAATGAATGCCCAAAGATCAAATGGGAGGACGTAGAGGGACCAACGACACGAACTGGGTCCAAAGAATGCCAAAGGATCAAATGGGAGGACGAACGTGACGAACTTGGTACAAAGAATGCCCAAGGATCAAATTGAGGACGAAAAGGGACGAACGAGACGAACTTTGTCCAAAGAATGTTAAACGATCAAATGGGAGGACGAAGAGGGACGAAGGAGACGAACTTGGTCCGAAGAATGCCAAAGGATCAAATGGGAGGACGAACATGACGAACTTGGTACAAAGAATGCCCAAGGATCAAATGGGAGGACGTAGAGGGACGAACGAGACGAACTTGGTCCAAAGAATGCCCAAAGGATCAAATGGGTGGAAGAACAAGGACGAACGAGACGAACTTAGTCCGAAGAATGCCTAAATGATCAAATGGGAGGATGTAGAAGGATGAACGAGACGAACTTCGTCCAAAGAATGCCCAAGGATGACATGGGAGGACGAAAAGGGACGAACGAGACGAACTTGGTCCAAAGAATGCCTAAGGATCAAACGGGCGGACGAAGAGGGACGAAGGAGACGAACTTGGGCCAAAGAATGCCCAAGGATCAAATGGGAGGACGTAGAGGGACGAACGACACGAATTTGGTCCAAAGAATGCCCCAAGGATCAAATGGGAGAACGAATAGGGACGAACGAGACGAACTTGGTCCAAAGAATGCCCAAAGGATGAAATGGGAGGACGAACTGGGACGAACGAGACGAACTTGGTCCAAAGAATGCCCAAAGATCAAATGGGAGGACGAAAAGGGACGAACGAGACGAATTTGGTCCAAAGAATGCCCAAAGGATCAAATGGGAGGACAAACAGGGACGAACGAGACGAACTTGGTCCAATGAATGCCCAAAGATCAAATGGGAGGACGTAGAGGGACCAACGACACGAACTGGGTCCAAAGAATGCCAAAGGATCAAATGGGAGGACGAACGTGACGAACTTGGTACAAAGAATGCCCAAGGATCAAATTGAGGACGAAAAGGGACGAACGAGACGAACTTTGTCCAAAGAATGTTAAACGATCAAATGGGAGGACGAAGAGGGACGAAGGAGACGAACTTGGTCCAAAGAATGCCAAAGGATCAAATGGGAGGACGAACATGACGAACTTGGTACAAAGAATGCCCAAGGATCAAATGGGAGGACGTAGAGGGACGAACGAGACGAACTTGGTCCAAAGAATGCCCAAAGGATCAAATGGGAGGAAGAACAAGGACGAACGAGACGAACTTAGTCCGAAGAATGCCTAAAGGATCAAATGGGAGGATGTAGAAGGATGAACGAGACGAACTTCGTCCAAAGAATGCCCAAGGATGACATGGGAGGACGAAAAGGGACGAACGAGACGAACTTGGTCCAAAGAATGCCTAAGGATCAAACGGGCGGACGAAGAGGGACGAAGGAGACGAACTTGGTCCAAAGAATGCCCAAGGATCAAATGGGAGGACGTAGAGGGACGAACGACACGAATTTGGTCCAAAGAATGCCCAAAGGACCAAATGGGAGAACGAATAGGGACGAACGACACAAACTTGGTCCAAAGAATGCCCAAAAATGAAATGGGAGGATGTAGAGGGACGAACGAGAGGAACTTGGTCCAAAGAATGCACAGGGATGAAATGGGAGGACGAAAAGGGACGAACGACACGAACGTGGTCCAAAGAATGCCAAAGGATCAAATGGGAGGACAAACAGGGACGAACGAGCCGAACATGGTCCAATGAATGCCCAAAGATCAAATGGGAGGACGTAGAGGGACCAACGACACGAACTGGGTCCAAAGAATGCCAAAGGATCAAATGGGAGGACGAACGTGACGAACTTGGTACAAAGAATGCCCAAGGATCAAATTGAGGACGAAAAGGGACGAACGAGACGAACTTTGTCCAAAGAATGTTAAACGATCAAATGGGAGGACGAAGAGGGACGAAGGAGACGAACTTGGTCCAAAGAATGCCAAAGGATCAAATGGGAGGACGAACATGACGAACTTGGTACAAAGAATGCCCAAGGATCAAATGGGAGGACGTAGAGGGACGAACGAGACGAACTTGGTCCAAAGAATGCCCAAAGGATCAAATGGGAGGAAGAACAAGGACGAACGAGACGAACTTAGTCCGAAGAATGCCTAAAGGATCAAATGGGAGGATGTAGAAGGATGAACGAGACGAACTTCGTCCAAAGAATGCCCAAGGATGACATGGGAGGACGAAAAGGGACGAACGAGACGAACTTGGTCCAAAGAATGCCTAAGGATCAAACGGGCGGACGAAGAGGGACGAAGGAGACGAACTTGGGCCAAAGAATGCCCAAGGATCAAATGGGAGGACGTAGAGGGACGAACGACACGAATTTGGTCCAGAGAATGCCCCAAGGATCAAATGGGAGAACGAATAGGGACGAACGAGACGAACTTGGTCCAAAGAATGCCCAAAGGATGAAATGGGAGGACGAACTGGGACGAACGAGACGAACTTGGTCCAAAGAATGCCCAAAGATCAAATGGGAGGACGAAAAGGGACGAACGAGACGAATTTGGTCCAAAGAATGCCCAAAGGATCAAATGGGAGGACAAACAGGGACGAACGAGACGAACTTGGTCCAATGAATGCCCAAAGATCAAATGGGAGGACGTAGAGGGACCAACGACACGAACTGGGTCCAAAGAATGCCAAAGGATCAAATGGGAGGACGAACATGACGAACTTGGTACAAAGAATGCCCAAGGATCAAATGGGAGGACGTAGAGGGACGAACGAGACGAACTTGGTCCAAAGAATGCCCAAAGGATCAAATGGGTGGAAGAACAAGGACGAACGAGACGAACTTAGTCCGAAGAATGCCTAAATGATCAAATGGGAGGATGTAGAAGGATGAACGAGACGAACTTCGTCCAAAGAATGCCCAAGGATGACATGGGAGGACGAAAAGGGACGAACGAGACGAACTTGGTCCAAAGAATGCCTAAGGATCAAACGGGCGGACGAAGAGGGACGAAGGAGACGAACTTGGGCCAAAGAATGCCCAAGGATCAAATGGGAGGACGTAGAGGGACGAACGACACGAATTTGGTCCAAAGAATGCCCCAAGGATCAAATGGGAGAACGAATAGGGACGAACGAGACGAACTTGGTCCAAAGAATGCCCAAAGGATGAAATGGGAGGACGAACTGGGACGAACGAGACGAACTTGGTCCAAAGAATGCCCAAAGATCAAATGGGAGGACGAAAAGGGACGAACGAGACGAATTTGGTCCAAAGAATGCCCAAAGGATCAAATGGGAGGACAAACAGGGACGAACGAGACGAACTTGGTCCAATGAATGCCCAAAGATCAAATGGGAGGACGTAGAGGGACCAACGACACGAACTGGGTCCAAAGAATGCCAAAGGATCAAATGGGAGGACGAACGTGACGAACTTGGTACAAAGAATGCCCAAGGATCAAATTGAGGACGAAAAGGGACGAACGAGACGAACTTTGTCCAAAGAATGTTAAACGATCAAATGGGAGGACGAAGAGGGACGAAGGAGACGAACTTGGTCCAAAGAATGCCAAAGGATCAAATGGGAGGACGAACATGACGAACTTGGTACAAAGAATGCCCAAGGATCAAATGGGAGGACGTAGAGGGACGAACGAGACGAACTTGGCCCAAAGAATGCCCAAAGGATCAAATGGGAGGAAGAACAAGGACGAACGAGACGAACTTAGTCCGAAGAATGCCTAAAGGATCAAATGGGAGGATGTAGAAGGATGAACGAGACGAACTTCGTCCAAAGAATGCCCAAGGATGACATGGGAGGACGAAAAGGGACGAACGAGACGAACTTGGTCCAAAGAATGCCTAAGGATCAAACGGGCGGACGAAGAGGGACGAAGGAGACGAACTTGGTCCAAAGAATGCCCAAGGATCAAATGGGAGGACGTAGAGGGACGAACGACACGAATTTGGTCCAAAGAATGCCCAAAGGACCAAATGGGAGAACGAATAGGGACGAACGACACAAACTTGGTCCAAAGAATGCCCAAAAATGAAATGGGAGGATGTAGAGGGACGAACGAGAGGAACTTGGTCCAAAGAATGCACAGGGATGAAATGGGAGGACGAAAAGGGACGAACGACACGAACGTGGTCCAAAGAATGCCAAAGGATCAAATGGGAGGACAAACAGGGACGAACGAGCCGAACATGGTCCAATGAATGCCCAAAGATCAAATGGGAGGACGTAGAGGGACCAACGACACGAACTGGGTCCAAAGAATGCCAAAGGATCAAATGGGAGGACGAACGTGACGAACTTGGTACAAAGAATGCCCAAGGATCAAATTGAGGACGAAAAGGGACGAACGAGACGAACTTTGTCCAAAGAATGTTAAACGATCAAATGGGAGGACGAAGAGGGACGAAGGAGACGAACTTGGTCCAAAGAATGCCAAAGGATCAAATGGGAGGACGAACATGACGAACTTGGTACAAAGAATGCCCAAGGATCAAATGGGAGGACGTAGAGGGACGAACGAGACGAACTTGGTCCAAAGAATGCCCAAAGGATCAAATGGGAGGAAGAACAAGGACGAACGAGACGAACTTAGTCCGAAGAATGCCTAAAGGATCAAATGGGAGGATGTAGAAGGATGAACGAGACGAACTTCGTCCAAAGAATGCCCAAGGATGACATGGGAGGACGAAAAGGGACGAACGAGACGAACTTGGTCCAAAGAATGCCTAAGGATCAAACGGGCGGACGAAGAGGGACGAAGGAGACGAACTTGGTCCAAAGAATGCCCAAGGATCAAATGGGAGGACGTAGAGGGACGAACGACACGAATTTGGTCCAAAGAATGCCCAAAGGACCAAATGGGAGAACGAATAGGGACGAACGACACGAACTTGGTCCAAAGAATGCCCAAAGATGAAATGGGAGGATGTAGAGGGACGAACGAGATGAACTTGGTCCAAAGAATGCACAGGGAAGAAATGGGAGGACGAAAAGGGATGAACGACACGAACGTGGTCCAAAGAATGCCAAAGGATCAAATGGGAGGACGAACGAGACCAACTTGGTACAAAGAATGCCAAAGGATCAAATGGGAGGACGAAGAGGGACGAACGAGACGAACTTGGTCCAAAGAATGCCAAAGGATCAAATGGGGGACGAACGAGACGAACTTGGTCCAAAGAATGCCCGAAGGATCAAATGGGAGGACGAAGAGGGACGAACGAGACAAACTTGGTCCAAAGATTGCCCAAAGATCAAATAGGAGGACGAAAAAGGACGAACGAGACGAACTTGGTCCAAAGAATGTCAAAGGATCAAATGGGAGGACGAAGAGGAACGAAGGAGACGAACTTGGTCCAAAGAATGCCAAAGCATCAAATGGGAGGACGAACGTGACGAACTTGGTACAAAGAATGCCCAAGGATCAAATGGAGGACGAAGAGGGACGAACGAGACGAACTTGGTCCAAAGAATGTCAAAGGATCAAATGCGAGGACGGAGGGGGACGAAGGAGACGAACTTGGTCCAAAGAATGCCAAAGGATCAAATGGGAGGACGAACGAGACCAACTTGCTACAAAGAATGCCAAAGGATCAAATGGGAGGACGAAGAGGGACGAACAAGACGAACTTGGTCCAAAGATTGCCCAAGGATGAAATGGGAGGACGAAAAGGGACGAGCGAGACGAACTTGGTCCAAAGAATGCCAAAGGATCAAATGGGGGACCAACGGGACTAACTTGGTCCAAAGAATGCGCAAGGATCAATTGGGAGGACGTAGATGGACGAACGAGACGAACTTGGTCCAAAGAATGCCAAAGGATCAAATGGGAGGACGAACGTGACGAACTTGGTACAAAGAATGCCCAAGGATCAAATGGGAGCACGTAGAGGGACGAACGAGACGAACTTGGTCCAAAGAATGCCCAAAGGATCAAATGGGAGGAAGAACAAGGACGAACGAGACGAACTTAGTCCGAAGAATGCCTAAAGGATCAAATGGGAGGATGTAGAAGGACGAACGATACGAACTTCGTCCAAAGAATGCCCAAGGATGACATGGGAGGACGAAAAGGGACGAACGAGACGAACTTGGTACAAAGAATGCCTAAGGATCAAATGGGAGGACGTAGAGGGACGAACGAGACGAACTTGGTCCAAAGAATGCCCAAAGGATCAAATGGGAGGAAGAACAAGGACGAACGAGACGAACTTAGTCCGAAGAATGCCTAAAGGATCAAATGGGAGGATGTAGAAGGACGAACGAGACGAACTTGGTCAAAAGAATGCCCACGGATCAAACGGGCGGACGAAGAGGGACGAAGGAGACGAACTTGGTCCAAAGAATGCCCAAGGATCAAATGGGAGGACGTAGAGGGATGAACGACACGAACTTGGTCCAAAGAATGCCAAAGGATCAAATGGGCGGACGAAGAGGGACGAAGGAGACGAACTTGGTCCAAAGAATGCCCAAAGATCAAATGGGAGCACGTAGAGGGACGAACGAGACGAACTTGGTCCAAAGAATGCCAAAGGATCAAATGGAGGACGAAAAGGGACGAACGAGACGAACTTTGTCCAAAGAATGTCAAACGATCAAATGGGAGGACGAAGAGGGACGAAGGGGACAAACTTGGTCCAAAGAATGCCGAAGGATCAAATGGGAGGACGAACATGACGAACTTGGTACAAAGAATGCCTTAGGATCAAATGGGAGGACGTAGAGGGACGAACGAGACGAACTTGGTCCAAGGAATGCCCAAAGGATCAAATGGGAGAACGATCAAGGACGAACGAGACGAACTTAGTCCGAAGAATGCCTAAAGGATCAAATGGGAGGATGTAGAAGGATGAACGAGACGAACTTGGTACAAAGAATGCCCAAGGATGACATGGGAGGACGAAAAGGGACGAACGAGACGAACTTGGTCCAAAGAATGCCAAAGGATCAAATGGGCGGACGAAGAGGGACGAAGGAGACGAACTTGGCCCAAAGAATGCCCAAAGATCAAATGGGAGGACATAGAGGGACGAACGGGACGAACTTGGTCCAAAGAATGCCCAAAGGATGAAATGGGAGGACGAACTGGGATGAACGAGACGAACTTGGTCCAAAGAATGCCCAAAGATAAAATGGGAGGACGAAAAGGGACGAACGAGACGAATTTGGTCCAAAGAATGCCCAAAGGATCAAATGGGAGGACAAACAGGGACGAACGAGACGAACATGGTCCAATGAATGCCCAAAGATCAAATGGGAGGACGTAGAGGGACGAACGACACGAACTGGGTCCAAAGAATGCCAAATGATCAAATTGGAGGACGAACGTGACAAACTTGGTCCAAAGAATGCCCAAGGATCAAATGGGAGCACGTAGAGGGACGAACGAGATGAACTTGGTCCAAAGAACGCCAAAGGATCAAATTGAGGACGAAAAGGGACGAACGAGACGAACTTTGTCCAAAGAATGTTAAACGATCAAATGGGAGGACGAAGAGGGACGAAGGAGACGAACTTGGTCCAAAGAATGCCAAAGGATCAAATGGGAGGACCAACATGACGAACTTGGTACAAAGAATGCCCAAGGATCAAATGGGAGGACGTAGAGGGACGAACGAGACGAACTTGGTCCAAAGAATGCCCAAAGGATCAAATGGGAGGAAGAACAAGGACGAACGAGACGAACTTAGTCCGAAGAATGCCTAAAGGATCAAATGGGAGGATGTAGAAGGACGAACGAGACGAACTTGGTCCAAAGAATGCCTAAGGATCAAACGGGAGGATGTAGAAGGATGAACGAGACGAACTTGGTACAAAGAATGCCCAAGGATGACATGGGAGGACGAAAAGGGACGAACGAGACGAACATGGTCCAAAGAATGCCAAGGGATCAAATGGGCGGACGAAGAGGGACGAACGAGACGAACTTGGTCCAAAGTATGCCCAAAGGATCAAATGGGAGGACGAAGAGGGACGAACGAGACAAACTTCGTCCAAAGATTGCCCAAAGATCAAATGGGAGGACGAAAAGGGACGAACGAGACGAACTTGGTCCAAAGAATGTCAAAGGATCAAATGGGAGGACGAAGAGGAACGAAGGAGACGAACTTGGTCCAAAGAATGCCAAAGCATCAAATGGGAGGACGAACGTGACGAACTTGGTCCAAAGAATGCCCAAGGATCAAATGGAGGACGAAGAGGGACTAACGAGACGAACTTGGTCCAAAGAATGTCAAAGGATCAAATGGGAGGATGGAGGGGGACGAAGGAGACGAACTTGGTCCAAAGAATGCCAAAGCATCAAATGGGAGGACGAACGTGACGAACTTGGTCCAAAGAATGCCCAAAGATCAAATGGGAGGACGTAGAGGGACGAACGACACGAACTTGGTCCAAAGAATGCCCAAAGGATCAAATGGGAGAACGAATAGGGACGAACGAGACGAACTTGGTCCAAAGACTGCCCAAAGGATGAAATGGGAGAACGAACAGGGACGAACGAGACGAACTTGGTCCAAAGAATGCCCAAAGCATCAAATGGGAGGACAAACAGGGACGAACGAGACGAACTTGGTCCAAAGAATGCCCAAAGGATCAAATGGGAGAACGAACAGGGACGAACGTGATGAACTTGGTCCAAAGAATGCCCAAAGGATCAAATGGGAGGACGAACAGGGACGAACGAGACGAACTTGGTCCAAAGAATGCCCAAAGGATCAAATGGGAGGACGAACAGGGACGAACGAGACGAATTTGGTCCAAAGAATGCCCAAAGGATCAAATGGGAGGACGAACAGGGACGAACCAGACGAACTTGGTCCAAAGAATGCCCAAAGGATCAAATGGGAGGACGAAGAGGGACGAACGAGACAAACTTGGTCCAAAGATTGCCCAAAGATCAAATGGGAGGACGAAAAGGGACGAACGAGACGAACTTGGTCCAAAGAATGTCAAAGGATCAAATGGGAGGACGAAGAGGAACGAAGGAGACGAACTTGGTCCAAAGAATGCCAAAGCATCGAATGGGAGGACGAACGTCACGAACTTGGTCCAAAGAATGCCCAAGGATCAAATGGAGGACGAAGAGAGACGAACGAGACGAACTTGGTCCAAAGAATGTCAAAGGATCAAATGGGAGGACGGAGGGGGACGAAGGAGACGAACTTGGTCCAAAGAATGCCAAAGCATCAAATGGGAGGACGAACGACACGAACTTGGTCCAAAGAATGCCCAAAGGATCAAATGGGAGAACGAATAGGGACGAACGAGACGAACTTGGTCCAAAGACTACCCAAAGGATGAAATGGGAGAACAAACAGGGACGAACGAGACGAACTTGGTCCAAAGAATGCCCAAAGCATCAAATGGGAGGACAAACAGGGACGAACGAGACGAACTTGGTGCAAAGAATGCCCAAAGATCAAATGGGAGGACGTAGAGGGCCGAACGACACGAACTTGGTCCAAAGAATGCCCAAAGGATCAAATGGGAGAACGAACAGGGACGAACGTGACGAACTTGGTCCAAAGAATGGCCAAAGGATCAAATGGGAGGACGAACAGGGACGAACGAGACGAACTTGGTCCAAAGAATGCCGAAAGGATCAAATGGGAGGACGAACAGGGACGAACGAGACGAACTTGGTCCAAAGAATGCCCAAAGCATCAAATGGGAGGACGAACAGGGACGAACAACACGAACTTGGTCCAAGGAATGCCCAAAGATCAAATGGGAGGACGAAGAGGGACGAAAGAGACGAACTTGGTCCAAAGAATGCCAAAGGATCAAATGGGAGGACGAAGAGGAACGAAGGAGACGAACTTGGTCCAAAGAATGCCAAAGCATCAAATGGGAGGACGAACGTGACGATCTTGGTCCAAAGAATGCCCAAGGATCAAATGGAGGACGAAGAGCGACGAACGAGACGAACTTGGTCCAAAGAATGTCAAAGGATCAAATGGGAGGACGGAGGGGGACGAAGGAGACGAACTTGGTCCAAAGAATGCCAAAGAATCAAATGGGAGGACGAACGTGACGAACTTGGTCCAAAGAATGCCCAATGATCAAATGGAGGACGAAGAGAGACGAACGAGACGAACTTGGTCCAAAGAATGTCAAAGGATCAAATGGGAGGACGGAGGGGGACGAAGGAGACGAACTTGGTCCAAAGAATGCCAAAGCATCAAATGGGAGGACGAACGACACGAACTTGGTCCAAAGAATGCCCAAAGGATCAAATGGGAGAACGAATAGGGACGAACGAGACGAACTTGGTCCAAAGACTGCCCAAAGGATGAAATGGGAGAACAAACAGGGACGAACGAGACGAACTTGGTCCAAAGAATGCCCAAAGCATCAAATGGGAGGACAAACAGGGACGAACGAGACGAACTTGGTGCAAAGAATGCCCAAAGATCAAATGGGAGGACGTAGAGGGCCGAACGACACGAACTTGGTCCAAAGAATGCCCAAAGGATCAAATGGGAGAACGAACAGGGACGAACGTGACGAACTTGGTCCAAAGAATGGCCAAAGGATCAAATGGGAGGACGAACAGGGACGAACGAGACGAACTTGGTCCAAAGAATGCCGAAAGGATCAAATGGGAGGACGAACAGGGACGAACGAGACGAACTTGGTCCAAAGAATTCCCAAAGGATCAAATGGGAGGACGAACAGGGACGAACAACACGAACTTGGTCCAAGGAATGCCCAAAGATCAAATGGGAGGACGAAGAGGGACGAAAGAGACGAACTTGGTCCAAAGAATGCCAAAGGATCAAATGGGAGGACGAAGAGGAACGAAGGAGACGAACTTGGTCCAAAGAATGCCAAAGCATCAAATGGGAGGACGAACGTGACGATCTTGGTCCAAAGAATGCCCAAGGATCAAATGGAGGACGAAGAGGGACGAACGAGACGAACTTGGTCCAAAGAATGTCAAAGGATCAAATGGGAGGACGGAGGGGGACGAAGGAGACGAACTTGGTCCAAAGAATGCCAAAGAATCAAATGGGAGGACGAACGTGACGAACTTGGTCCAAAGAATGCCCAAAGATCAAATGGGAGGACGTAGAGGGACGAACGACACGAACTTGGTCCAAAGAATGCCCAAAGGATCAAATGGGAGAACGAATAGGGACGAACGAGACGAACTTGGTCCAAAGACTGCCCAAAGGATGAAATGGGAGAACGAACAGGGACGAACGAGACGAACTTGGTCCAAAGAATGCCCAAAGCATCAAATGGGAGGACAAACAGGGACGAACGAGACGAACTTGGTGCAAAGAATGCCCAAAGATCAAATGGGAGGACGTAGAGGGACGAACGACACGAACTTGGTCCAAAGAATGCCCAAAGGATCAAATGGGAGAACGAACAGGGACGAACGTGACGAACTTGGTCCAAAGAATGCCGAAAGGATCAAATGGGAGGACGAACAGGGACGAACGAGACGAACTTGGTCCAAAGAATGCCCAAAGGATCAAATGGGATGACGAACAGGGACGAACGAGACGAACTTGGTCCAAAGAATGCCCAAAGGATCAAATGGGAGGACGAACAGGGACGAACCAGACGAACTTGGTCCAAAGAATGCCCAAAGGATCAAATGGGAGGACGAAGAGGGACGAACGAGACAAACTTGGTCCAAAGATTGCCCAAAGATCAAATGGGAGGACGAAAAGGGACGAACGAGACGAACTTGGTCTAAAGAATGTCAAAGGATCAAATGGGAGGACGAAGAGGAACGAAGGAGACGAACTTGGTCCAAAGAATGCCAAAGCATCGAATGGGAGGACGAACGTCACGAACTTGGTCCAAAGAATGCCCAAGGATCAAATGGAGGACGAAGAGAGACGAACGAGACGAACTTGGTCCAAAGAATGTCAAAGGATCAAATGGGAGGACGGAGGGGGACGAAGGAGACGAACTTGGTCCAAAGAATGCCAAAGCATCAAATGGGAGGACGAACGACACGAACTTGGTCCAAAGAATGCCCAAAGGATCAAATGGGAGAACGAATAGGGACGAACGAGACGAACTTGGTCCAAAGACTGCCCAAAGGATGAAATGGGAGAACAAACAGGGACGAACGAGACGAACTTGGTCCAAAGAATGCCCAAAGCATTAAATGGGAGGACAAACAGGGACGAACGAGACGAACTTGGTGCAAAGAATGCCCAAAGTTCAAATGGGAGGACGTAGAGGGCCGAACGACACGAACTTGGTCCAAAGAATGCCCAAAGGATCAAATGGGAGAACGAACAGGGACGAACGTGACGAACTTGGTCCAAAGAATGGCCAAAGGATCAAATGGGAGAACGAACAGGGACGAACGAGACGAACTTGGTCCAAAGAATGCCCAAAGCATCAAATGGGAGGACAAACAGGGACGAACGAGACGAACTTGGTGCAAAGAATGCCCAAAGATCAAATGGGAGGACGTAGAGGGCCGAACGACACGAACTTGGTCCAAAGAATGCCCAAAGGATCAAATGGGAGAACGAACAGGGACGAACGTGACGAACTTGGTCCAAAGAATGGCCAAAGGATCAAATGGGAGGACGAACAGGGACGAACGAGACGAACTTGGTCCAAAGAATGCCGAAAGGATCAAATGGGAGGACGAACAGGGACGAACGAGACGAACTTGGTCCAAAGAATTCCCAAAGGATCAAATGGGAGGACGAACAGGGACGAACAACACGAACTTGGTCCAAGGAATGCCCAAAGATCAAATGGGAGGACGAAGAGGGACGAAAGAGACGAACTTGGTCCAAAGAATGCCAAAGGATCAAATGGGAGGACGAAGAGGAACGAAGGAGACGAACTTGGTCCAAAGAATGCCAAAGCATCAAATGGGAGGACGAACGTGACGATCTTGGTCCAAAGAATGCCCAAGGATCAAATGGAGGACGAAGAGGGACGAACGAGACGAACTTGGTCCAAAGAATGTCAAAGGATCAAATGGGAGGACGGAGGGGGACGAAGGAGACGAACTTGGTCCAAAGAATGCCAAAGAATCAAATGGGAGGACGAACGTGACGAACTTGGTCCAAAGAATGCCCAAAGATCAAATGGGAGGACGTAGAGGGACGAACGACACGAACTTGGTCCAAAGAATGCCCAAAGGATCAAATGGGAGAACGAATAGGGACGAACGAGACGAACTTGGTCCAAAGACTGCCCAAAGGATGAAATGGGAGAACGAACAGGGACGAACGAGACGAACTTGGTCCAAAGAATGCCCAAAGCATCAAATGGGAGGACAAACAGGGACGAACGAGACGAACTTGGTGCAAAGAATGCCCAAAGATCAAATGGGAGGACGTAGAGGGACGAACGACACGAACTTGGTCCAAAGAATGCCCAAAGGATCAAATGGGAGAACGAACAGGGACGAACGTGACGAACTTGGTCCAAAGAATGCCCAAAGGATCAAATGGGAGGACGAACAGGGACGAACGAGACGAACTTGGTCCAAAGAATGCCCAAAGGATCAAATGGGATGACGAACAGGGACGAACGAGACGAACTTGGTCCAAAGAATGCCCAAAGGATCAAATGGGAGGACGAACTGGGACGAACCAGACGAACTTGGTCCAAAGAATGCCCAAAGGATCAAATGGGAGGACGAAGAGGGACGAACGAGACAAACTTGGTCCAAAGATTGCCCAAAGATCAAATGGGAGGACGAAAAGGGACGAACGAGACGAACTTGGTCTAAAGAATGTCAAAGGATCAAATGGGAGGACGAAGAGGAACGAAGGAGACGAACTTGGTCCAAAGAATGCCAAAGCATCGAATGGGAGGACGAACGTCACGAACTTGGTCCAAAGAATGCCCAAGGATCAAATGGAGGACGAAGAGAGACGAACGAGACGAACTTGGTCCAAAGAATGTCAAAGGATCAAATGGGAGGACGGAGGGGGACGAAGGAGACGAACTTGGTCCAAAGAATGCCAAAGCATCAAATGGGAGGACGAACGACACGAACTTGGTCCAAAGAATGCCCAAAGGATCAAATGGGAGAACGAATAGGGACGAACGAGACGAACTTGGTCCAAAGACTGCCCAAAGGATGAAATGGGAGAACAAACAGGGACGAACGAGACGAACTTGGTCCAAAGAATGCCCAAAGCATTAAATGGGAGGACAAACAGGGACGAACGAGACGAACTTGGTGCAAAGAATGCCCAAAGTTCAAATGGGAGGACGTAGAGGGCCGAACGACACGAACTTGGTCCAAAGAATGCCCAAAGGATCAAATGGGAGAACGAACAGGGACGAACGTGACGAACTTGGTCCAAAGAATGGCCAAAGGATCAAATGGGAGGACGAACAGGGACGAACGAGACGAACTTGGTCCAAAGAATGCCGAAAGGATCAAATGGGAGGACGAACAGGGACGAACGAGACGAACTTGGTCCAAAGAATGCCCAAAGGATCAAATGGGAGGACGAACAGGGACGAACAACACGAACTTGGTCCAAGGAATGCCCAAAGATCAAATGGGAGGACGAAGAGGGACGAAAGAGACGAACTTGGTCCAAAGAATGCCAAAGGATCAAATGGGAGGACGAACGTGACGAACTTGGTACAAAGAATGCCCAAGGATCAAATGGGAGCACGTAGAGGGACGAACGAGACGAACTTGGTCGAAAGAATGCCAAAGGATGAAATGGAGGACGAAAAGGGACGAACGAGATGAACTTTGTCCAAAGAATGTTAAACGATCAAATGGGAGGACGAAGAGGGACGAAGGAGACGAACTTGGTCCAAAGAATGCCAAATAATCAACTGGGAGGACGAACATGACGAACTTGGTACAAAGAATGCCCAAGGATCAAATGGGAGGACGTAGAGGGACGAACGAGACGAACTTGGTCCAAAGAATGCCCAAAGGATCAAATGGGAGGACGTAGAGGGACGAACGACACGAACTTGGTCCAAAGAATGCCCGAAGGATGAAATGGGAGGACGAACAGGGACGAACGAGACGAACTTGGTCCAAAGAATGCCCAAAGGATCAAATGGGAGGACAAACAGGGACGAACGAGACGAACTTGGTGCAAAGAATGCCCAAAGATCAAATGGGAGGACGTAGAGGGACGAACGACACGAACTTGGTCCAAAGAATGCCCAAAGGATCAAATGGGACAAACAGGGACGAACGAGACGAACTTGGTGCAAAGAATGCCCAAAGATCAAATGGGAGGACGTAGAGGGACGAACGACACGAACTTGGTCCAAAGAATGCCCAAAGGATCAAATGGGAGAACGAACAGGGACGAACGTGACGAACTTGGTCCAAAGAATGCCCAAAGGATCAAATGGGAGGACGAACAGGGACGAACGAGACGAACTTGGTCCAAAGAATGCCCAAAGGATCAAATGGGAGGACGAACAGGGACGAACGAGACGAACTTGGTCCAAAGAATGCCCAAAGGATCAAATGGGAGGACGAACAGGGACGAACCAGACGAACTTGGTCCAAAGAATGCCCAAAGGATCAAATGGGAGGACGAAGAGGGACGAACGAGACAAACTTGGTCCAAAGATTGCCCAAAGATCAAATGGGAGGACAAAAAGGGACGAACGAGACGAACTTGGCCCAAAGAATGTCAAAGGATCAAATGGGAGGACGAAGAGGAACGAAGGAGACGAACTTGGTCCAAAGAATGCCAAAGCATCGAATGGGAGGACGAACGTCACGAACTTGGTCCAAAGAATGCCCAAGGATCAAATGGAGGACGAAGAGAGACGAACGAGACGAACTTGGTCCAAAGAATGTCAAAGGATCAAATGGGAGGACGGAGGGGGACGAAGGAGACGAACTTGGTCCAAAGAATGCCAAAGAATCAAATGGGAGGACGAACGTGACGAACTTGGTCCAAAGAATGCCCAAAGATCAAATGGGAGGACGTAGAGGGACGAACGACACGAACTTGGTCCAAAGAATGCCCAAAGGATCAAATGGGAGAACGAATAGGGACGAACGAGACGAACTTGGTCCAAAGACTGCCCAAAGGATGAAATGGGAGAACGAACAGGGACGAACGAGACGAACTTGGTCCAAAGAATGCCCAAAGCATCAAATGGGAGGACAAACAGGGACGAACGAGACGAACTTGGTGCAAAGAATGCCCAAAGATCAAATGGGAGGACATAGAGGGACGAACGACACGAACTTGGTCCAAAGAATGCCCAAAGGATCAAATGGGAGAACGAACAGGGACGAACGTGACGAACTTGGTCCAAAGAATGCCCAAAGGATCAAATGGGAGGACGAACAGGGACGAACGAGACGAACTTGGTCCAAAGAATGCCCAAAGGATCAAATGGGAGGACGAACAGGGACGAACGAGACGAACTTGGTCCAAAGAATGCCCAAAGGATCAAATGGGAGGACGAACAGGGACGAACCAGACGAACTTGGTCCAAAGAATGCCCAAAGGATCAAATGGGAGGACGAAGAGGGACGAACGAGACAAACTTGGTCCAAAGATTGCCCAAAGATCAAATGGGAGGACGAAAAGGGACGAACGAGACGAACTTGGTCCAAAGAATGTCAAAGGATCAAATGGGAGGACGAAGAGGAACGAAGGAGACGAACTTGGTCCAAAGAATGCCAAAGCATCGAATGGGAGGACGAACGTCACGAACTTGGTCCAAAGCATGCCCAAGGATCAAATGGAGGACGAAGAGAGACGAACGAGACGAACTTGGTCCAAAGAATGTCAAAGGATCAAATGGGAGGACGGAGGGGGACGAAGGAGACGAACTTGGTCCAAAGAATGCCAAAGCATCAGATGGGAGGACGAACGACACGAACTTGGTCCAAAGAATGCCCAAAGGATCAAATGGGAGAACGAATAGGGACGAACGAGACGAACTTGGTCCAAAGACTGCCCAAAGGATGAAATGGGAGAACAAACAGGGACGAACGAGACGAACTTGGTGCAAAGAATGCCCAAAGCATCAAATGGGAGGACGTAGAGGGCCGAACGACACGAACTTGGTCCAAAGAATGCCCAAAGATCAAATGGGAGGACGAAGAGGGACGAAAGAGACGAACTTGGTCCAAAGAATGCCAAAGGATCAAATGGGGGGACGAACGTGACGAACTTGGTACAAAGAATGCCCAAGGATCAAATGGGAGCACGTAGAGGGACGAACGAGACGAACTTGGTCGAAAGAATGCCAAAGGATGAAATGGAGGACGAAAAGGGACGAACGAGACGAACTTTGTCCAAAGAATGTTAAACGATCAAATGGGAGGACGAAGAGGGACGAAGGAGGCGAACTTGGTCCAAAGAATGCCAAATAATCAAATGGGAGGACGAACATGACGAACTTGATACAAAGAATGCCCAAGGATCAAATGGGAGGACGTAGAGGGACGAACGGGACGAACTTGGTCCAAAGAATGCCCAAAGGATCAAATGGGAGGACGTAGAGGGACGAACGACACGAACTTGGTCCAAAGAATGCCCGAAGGATCAAATGGGAGAACGAATAGGGACGAACGAGACGAACTTGGTCCAAAGAATGCCCAAAGGATGAAATGGGAGGACGAACAGGGACGAACGAGACGAACTTGGTCCAAAGAATGCCCAAAGGATCAAATGGGAGGACAAACAGGGACGAACGAGACGAACTTGGTGCAAAGAATGCCCAAAGATCAAATGGGAGGACGTAGAGGGACGAACGACACGAACTTGGTCCAAAGAATGCCCAAAGGATCAAATGGGAGAACGAATAGGGACGAACGTGACGAACTTGGTCCAAAGAATGCCCAAAGGATCAAATGGGAGGACGAACAGGGACGAACGAGACGAACTTGGTCCAAAGAATGCCCAAAGGATCAAATCGGAGGACGAACAGGGACGAACGAGACGAACTTGGTCCAAAGAATGCCCAAAGATCAAATGGGAGGACGAAGAGGGACGAAAGAGACGAACTTGGTCCAAAGAATGCCAAAGGATCAAATGGGAGGACGAACGTGACGAACTTGGTACAAAGAATGCCCAAGGATCAAATGGGAGGACGTAGAGGGACGAACGAGACGAACTTGGTCCAAAGAATGCCCAAAGGATGAAATGGAGGACGAAAAGGGACGAACGAGACGAACTTTGTCCAAAGAATGTTAAACGATCAAATGGGAGGACGAAGAGGGACGAAGGAGACGAACTTGGTCCAAAGAGTGCCAAATAATCAAATGGGAGGACGAACATGACGAACTTGGTACAAAGAATGCCCAAGGATCAAATGGGAGGACGTAGAGGGACGAACGAGACGAACTTGGTCCAAAGAATGCCCAAAGGATCAAATGGGAGGAAGAACAAGGACGAACGAGACGAACTTAGTCCGAAGAATGCCTAAAGGATCAAATGGGAGGATGTAGAAGGACGAACGAGACGAACTTGGTCAAACGAATGCCCAAGGATGACATGGGAGGACGAAAAGGGACGAACGAGACGAACTTGGTCCAAAGAATGCCAAAGGATCAAATGGGCGGACGAAGAGGGACGAAAGAGACGAACTTGGTCCAAAGAATGCCCAAGGATCAAATGGGAGGACGTAGAGGGATGAACGACACGAACTTGGTCCAAAGAATGCCCAAAGGATCAAATGGGAGAACGAATAGGGACGAACGAGACGAACTTGGTCCAAAGAATGCCCAAAGATGAAATGGGAGGATGTAGAGGGACGAACGAGATGAACTTGGTCCAAAGAATGCCCAAGGATGAAATGGGATGACGAAAAGGGACGAACGACACGAACGTGGTCCAAAGAATGCCAAAGGATCAAATGGGAGGACGAACGAGACCGACTTGGTACAAAGAATGCCAAAGGATGAAATGGGAGGACGAAGAGGGACGAACGAGACAAAATTGGTCCAAAGAAAGCCGAAGGATCACATGGGGGACGAACGAGACGAACTTGGTCCAAAGAATGCCCAAAGGATCAAATGGGACGACGAACGTGACGAACTTAATACAAGGAATTCCCAAGGATCAAATGGGAGGACGAAGAGGGAGGAACGAGACGAACTTGGTCCAAAGAATGCCCAAAGGATCAAATGGGAGGACGAACAGGGACGAACGAGACGAACTTGGTCCAAAGAATTCCAAAGGTTCAAATGGGAGGACGAACGAGACCAACTTGGTACAAAGAATGCCAAAGGATCAAATGGGAGGACGAAGAGGGACGAACGAGACGAACTTGGTCCAAAGATTGCCCAAGGATGAAATGGGAGGACGAAAAGGGACGAACGAGACGAACTTGGTCCAAAGAATGCCAAAGGTTCAAATGGGAGGACGAACGAGACCAACTTGGTACAAAGAATGCCAAAGGATCAAATGGGAGGACGAACGTGACGAACTTGGTACAAAGAATGCCCAAGGATCAAATGGGAGGACGAACAGGGACGAACGAGACGAACTTGGTCCAAAGAATGCCAAAGGATCAAATGGGAGGACGAAGTGGGACAAACGAGACGAACTTGGTCCAAAGATTGCCCAAAGATTAAATGGGTGGACAAAAAGGGACGAATGAGACGAACTTGTTCCAAAGAATGTCAAAGGATCAAATGGGAGGATGAAGAGGGACGAAGGAGACGAACTTGGTCCAAAGAATGCCCAAACGATCAAATGGGAGGACGAACAGGGACGAACGAGACGAACTTGGTCCAAAGAATTCCCAAAGATCAAATGGGAGGACGAAGAGGGACGAAAGAGACGAACTTGGTCCAAAGAATGCCAAAGGATCAAATGGGAGGACGAACGTGACGAACTTGGTACAAAGAATGCCCAAGGATCAAATGGGAGCACGTAGAGGGACGAACGAGACGAACTTGGTCGAAAGAATGCCAAAGGATGAAATGGAGGACGAAAAGGGACGAACGAGACGAACTTTGTCCAAAGAATATTAAACGATCAAATGGGAGGACGAAGAGGGACGAAGGAGACGAACTTGGTCTAAAGAGTGCCAAATAATCAAATGGGAGGACGAACATGACGAACTTCGTACAAAGAATGCCCAAGGATCAAATGGGAGGACGTAGAGGGACGAACGAGACGAACATGGTCCAAAGAATGCCCAAAGGATCAAATGGGAGGAAGAACAAGGACGAACGAGACGAACTTGGTCCGAAGAATGCCTAAAGGATCAAATGGGAGGATGTAGAATGACGAACGAGACGAACATGGTCAAAAGAATGCCCAAGGATGACATGGGAGGACGAAAAGGGACGAACGAGACGAACTTGTTCCAAAGAATGCCAAAGGATCAAATGGGCGGACGAAGAGGGACGAAGGAGACGAACTTGGTCCCAAGAATGCCCAAGGATCAAATGGGAGGACGTAGAGGGATGAACGACACGAACTTGGTCCAAAGAATGCCCAAAGGATCAAATGGGAGAACGAATAGGGACGAACGAGACGAACTTGGTCCAAAGAATGCCCAAAGATGAAATGGGAGGATGTAGAGGGACGAACGAGATGAACTTGGTCCAAAGAATGCCCAAGGATGAAATGGGATGACGAAAAGGGACGAACGACACGAACGTGGTCCAAAGAATGCCAAAGGATCAAATGGGAGGACGAACGAGACCGACTTGGTACAAAGAATGGCAAAGGATGAAATGGGAGGACGAAGAGGGACGAACGAGACGAACTTGGTCCAAAGAAAGCCGAAGGATCACATGGGGGACGAACGAGACGAACTTGGTCCAAAGAATGCCCAAAGGATCAAATGGGACGACGAACGTGACGAACTTAATACAAAGAATTCCCAAGGATCAATTGGGAGGACGTAGAGGGAGGAACGAGACGAACTTGGTCCAAAGAATGCCCAAAGGATCAAATGGGAGGACGAACAGGGACGAACGAGACGAACTTGGTCCAAAGAATGCCAAAGGTTCAAATGGGAGGACGAACGAGACCAACTTGGTACAAAGAATGCCAAAGGATCAAATGGGAGGAAGAAGAGGGACGAACGAGACGAACTTGGTCCAAAGATTGCCCAAGGATGAAATGGGAGGACGAAAAGGGACGAACGAGACGAACTTGGTCCAAAGAATGCCAAAGGTTCAAATGGGAGGACGAACGAGACCAACTTGGTACAAAGAATGCCAAAGGATCAAATGGGAGGACGAACGTGACGAACTTGGTACGAAGAATGCCCAAGGATCAAATGGGAGGACGAACAGGGACGAACGAGACGAACTTGGTCCAAAGAATGCCAAAGGATCAAATGGGAGGACGAAGTGGGACAAACGAGACGAACTTGGTCCAAAGATTGCCCAAAGATTAAATGGGAGGACAAAAAGGGACGAATGAGACGAACTTGTTCCAAAGAATGTCAAAGGATCAAATGGGAGGACGAAGAGGGACGAAGGAGACGAACTTTGTCCAAAGAATGCCCAAAGGATCAAATGGGAGGACGAACAGGGACGAACGAGACGAACTTGGTCCAAAGAATTCCCAAAGATCAAATGGGAGGACGAAGAGGGACGAAAGAGACGAACTTGGTCCAAAGAATGCCAAAGGATCAAATGGGAGGACGAACGTGACGAACTTGGTACAAAGAATGCCCAAGGATCAAATGGGAGCACGTAGAGGGACGAACGAGACGAACTTGGTCGAAAGAATGCCAAAGGATGAAATGGAGGACGAAAAGGGACGAACGAGACGAATTTTGTCCAAAGAATATTAAACGATCAAATGGGAGGACGAAGAGGGACGAAGGAGACGAACTTGGTCTAAAGAGTGCCAAATAATCAAATGGGAGGACGAACATGACGAACTTGGTACAAAGAATGCCCAAGGATCAAATGGGAGGACGTAGAGGGACGAACGAGACGAACATGGTCCAAAGAATGCCCAAAGGATCAAATGGGAGGAAGAACAAGGACGAACGAGACGAACTTGGTCCGAAGAATGCCTAAAGGATCAAATGGGAGGATGTAGAATGACGAACGAGACGAACTTGGTCAAAAGAATGCCCAAGGATGACATGGGAGGACGAAAAGGGACGAACGAGACGAACTTGTTCCAAAGAATGCCAAAGGATCAAATGGGCGGACGAAGAGGGACGAAGGAGACGAACTTGGTCCCAAGAATGCCCAAGGATCAAATGGGAGGACGTAGAGGGATGAACGACACGAACTTGGTCCAAAGAATGCCCAAAGGATCAAATGGGAGAACGAATAGGGACGAACGAGACGAACTTGGTCCAAAGAATGCCCAAAGATGAAATGGGAGGATGTAGAGGGACGAACGAGATGAACTTGGTCCAAAGAATGCCCAAGGATGAAATGGGATGACGAAAAGGGACGAACGACACGAACGTGGTCCAAAGAATGCCAAAGGATCAAATGGGAGGACGAACGAGACCGACTTGGTACAAAGAATGCCAAAGGATGAAATGGGAGGACGAAGAGGGACGAACGAGACGAACGAGACGAACTTGGTCCAAAGAAAGCCGAAGGATCACATGGGGGACGAACGAGACGAACTTGGTCCAAAGAATGCCCAAAGGATCAAATGGGACGACGAACGTGACGAACTTAATACAAAGAATTCCCAAGGATCAAATGGGAGGACGTAGAGGGAGGAACGAGACGAACTTGGTCCAAAGAATGCCCAAAGGATCAAATGGGAGGACGAACAGGGACGAACGAGACGAACTTGGTCCAAAGAATGCCAAAGGTTCAAATGGGAGGACGAACGAGACCAACTTGGTACAAAGAATGCCAAAGGATCAAATGGGAGGACGAAGAGGGACGAACGAGACGAACTTGTTCCAAAGATTGCCCAAGGACGAAATGGGAGGACGAAAAGGGACGAACGAGACGAACTTGGTCCAAAGAATGCCAAAGGTTCAAATGGGAGGACGAACGAGACCAACTTGGTACAAAGAATGCCAAAGGATCAAATGGGAGGACGAACGTGACGAACTTGGTACGAAGAATGCCCAAGGATCAAATGGGAGGACGAACAGGGACGAACGAGACGAACTTGGTCCAAAGAATGCCAAAGGATCAAATGGGAGGACGAAGTGGGACAAACGAGACGAACTTGGTCCAAAGATTGCCCAAAGATTAAATGGGAGGACGAAAAGGGACGAATGAGACGAACTTGTTCCAAAGATTGCCCAAAGATTAAATGGGAGGACGAAAAGGGACGAATGAGACGAACTTGTTCCAAAGAATGTCAAAGGATCAAATGGGAGGACGAAGAGGGACGAAGGAGACGAACTTGGTCCAAAGAATGCCCAAAGGATCAAATGGGAGGACGAACAGGGACGAACGAGACGATCTTGGTCCAAAGAATGCCCAAAGCATCAAATGGGAGGACAAACAGGGACGAACGAGACGAACTTGGTGCAAAGAATGCCCAAAGATCAAATGGGAGGACGTAGAGGGCCGAACGACACGAACTTGGTCCAAAGAATGCCCAAAGGATCAAATGGGAGAACGAACAGGGACGAACGTGACGAACTTGGTCCAAAGAATGGCCAAAGGATCAAATGGGAGGACGAACAGGGACGAACGAGACGAACTTGGTCCAAAGAATGCTGAAAGGATCAAATGGGAGGACGAACAGGGACGAACGAGACGAACTTGGTCCAAAGAATGCCCAAAGGATCAAATGGGAGGACGAACAGGGACGAACAACACGAAGTTGGTCCAAGGAATGCCCAAAGATCAAATGGGAGGACGAAGAGGGACGAAAGAGACGAACTTGGTCCAAAGAATGCCAAAGGATCAAATGGGAGGACGAAGAGGAACGAAGGAGACGAACTTGGTCCAAAGAATGCCAAAGCATCAAATGGGAGGACGAACGTGACGAACTTGGTCCAAAGAATGCCCAAGGATCAAATGGAGGACGAAGAGGGACGAACGAGACGAACTTGGTCCAAAGAATGTCAAAGGATCAAATGGGAGGACGGAGGGGGACGAAGGAGACGAACTTGGTCCAAAGAATGCCAAAGAATCAAATGGGAGGACGAACGTGACGAACTTGGTCCAAAGAATGCCCAAAGATCAAATGGGAGGACGTAGAGGGAAGAACGACACGAACTTGGTCCAAAGAATGCCCAAAGGATCAAATGGGAGAACGAATAGGGACGAACGAGACGAACTTGGTCCAAAGACTGCCCAAAGGATGAAATGGGAGAACGAACAGGGACGAACGAGACGAACTTGGTCCAAAGAATGCCCAAAGCATCAAATGGGAGGACGAACAGGGACGAACCAGACGAACTTGGTCCAAAGAATGCCCAAAGGATCAAATGGGAGGACGAAGAGGGACGAACGAGACAAACTTGGTCCAAAGATTGCCCAAAGATCAAATGGGAGGACGAAAAGGGACGAACGAGACGAACTTGGTCCAAAGAATGTCAAAGGATCAAATAGGAGGACGAAGAGGAACGAAGGAGACGAACTTGGTCCAAAGAATGCCAAAGCATCAAATGGGAGGACGAACGACACGAACTTGGTCCAAAGAATGCCCAAAGGATCAAATGGGAGAACGAATAGGGACGAACGAGACGAACTTGGTCCAAAGACTGCCCAAAGGATGAAGTGGGAGAACAAACAGGGACGAACGAGACGAACTTGGTCCAAAGAATGCCCAAAGCATCAAATGGGAGGACAAACAGGGACGAACGAGACGAACTTGGTGCAAAGAATGCCCAAAGATCAAATGGGAGGACGTAGAGGGCCGAACGACACGAACTTGGTCCAAAGAATGCCCAAAGGATCAAATGGGAGAACGAACAGGGACGAACGTGACGAACTTGGTCCAAAGAATGGCCAAAGGATCAAATGGGAGGACGAACAGGGACGAACGAGACGAACTTGGTCCAAAGAATGCCGTAAGGATCAAATGGGAGGACGAACAGGGACGAACGAGACGAACTTGGTCCAAAGAATGCCCAAAGGATCAAATGGGAGGACGAACAGGGACGAACAACACGAACTTGGTCCAAGGAATGCCCAAAGATCAAATGGGAGGACGAAGAGGGACGAAAGAGACGAACTTGGTCCAAAGAATGCCAAAGGATCAAATGGGAGGATGTAGAGGGACGAACTTGGTACAAAGAATGCCCAACGATCAAATGGGAGCACGTAGAGGGACGAACGAGACGAACTTGGTCCAAAGAATGCAAAAGGATCAAATGGAGGACGAAAAGGGACGAACGAGACGAACTTTGTCCAAAGAATATCAAATGATCAAATGGGAGGACGAAGAGGGACGAAGGAGACGAACTTGGTCCAAAGAATGCCAAAGGATCAAATGGGAGGACGAACATGACGAACTTGGTGCAAAGAATGCCCAAGGATCAAATGGGAGGACGTAGAGGGATGAACGAGACGAACTTGATCCAAAGAATGTCCAAAGGATCAAATGGAGGACGAACAAGGACGAACGAGACAAACTTGGTCCAAAGAATGCCCAAAGGATCAAATGGGAGGATGTGGAGGGACAAACGAGACGAACTTGGTCCAAAGAATGCCCAAGGATGAAATGGGAGGACGAAAAGGGACGAATGAGACGAACTTGGTTCAAAGAATGCTAAAGGATCAAATGGGCGGACAAAGAGGGACGAACGAGACGAACTTGGTCCAAAGAATGCCCAAGGATGAAATGGGAGGACGAAAAGGGCCAAACGACACGAACGTGGTCCAAAGAATGCCAAAGGATCAAATGGGAGGACAAACGAGACCAACTTGGTACAAAGAATGCCAAAGGATCAAATGGGAGGACGAAGAGGGACGAACGAGACGAACTTGGTCCAAAGAATGCCAAAGGATCAAATGGGGGACGAACGAGACGAACTTGGTCCAAAGAATGCCCAAAGGATCAAATGGGACGACAAACGTGACGAACTTGGTACAAAGAATTCCCAAGGATCAACTGGGAGGACGTAGAGGGAGGAACGAGACGAACTTGGTCCAAAGAATGCCCAAAGGATCAAATGGGAGGACGAACAGGGACGAACGAGACGAACTTCGTCCAAAGAATGCCAAAGGTTCAAATGGGAGGACGAACGTGACGAACTTGGTACAAAGAATGCCCAAGGATCAAATGGGAGGACGAAGAGGGACGAACGAGACGAACATGGTCCAAAGAATGGCAAAGGATCAAATGGGAGGACGAACGTGGCGAACATGGTACAAAGAATGCCCAAGGATCAAATGGGAGGACGAACAGGGACAAACGAGACGAACATGGTCCAAAGAATGCCAAAGGATTAAATGGGAGGACGAACGAGACCAACTTGGTACAAAGAATGTCAAAGGATCAAATGGGAGGACGAAGAAGGGCGAACGAGACGAACTTTGTCCAAAGAATGTCAAACGATCAAATGGGAGGTCGAAGAGGGTCGAAGTAGACGAACTTGGAACAAAGAATGCCAAAGGATCAAATGGGAGGACGAATATGATGAACTTCGTACAAAGAATGCCCAAGGATCAAATGGGAGGACGTAGAGGGACGAAGACACAAACTTGGTCCAAAGAATGCCCATAGGATCAAATGGGAGAACGAACAGGGACGAACGAGACGAACTTGGTCCAAAGAATGCCCAAAGATGAAATGGGAGGATATACAGGGACGAACGAGACGAACTTGGTCCAAAGAATGTCCAAGGATGAAATGGGAGGACGAAAAGGGACGAACGAGACGAACGTGGTCCAAAGAATGCCAAAGGATCAAATGGGAGGACGAACGAGACCAACTTGGTGCAAAGAATGCGAAAGGATCAAATGGGAGGACGAAGAGGGACGAAGGAAACGAACTTGGTCCAAAGAATGGCAAAGGATAAAATGGGAGGACAAACGAGACCAACTTGGTGCAAAGAATGTCAAAGGATCAAATGGGAGGACGAAGAGGGACGAACGAGATGAACTTGGTCCAAAGATTACCCAAGGATGAAAAGGGAGGACGAAAAGGGACGAACGAGACGAACTTGGTCCAAAGAATGCCAAAGGATCAAATGCGAGGACGAACAGGGACGAACGAGACGAACTTGGTCCAAAGAATGCCCATGGATGAAATGGGAGGACGAAAAGGGACGAATGAGACGAACTTGGTCCGAACGAGACGAACTTGGTCCAAAGAATGCCAAAGGATCAAATGGGAGGACGATGAGGGACGAAGGAGACGAACTTGGTCCAAAGAATGCCAAAGGATCAAATGGGAGGACGAAGAGGGACGAAGGAGACGAACTTGGTCCAAAGAATGCCAAAGGATCAAATGGGAGGACGAATGACGAACTTGGTACAAAGAATGCCCAACGATCAAATGGGAGCACGTAGAGGGACGAACGAGACGAACTTGGTCCAAAGAATGCCAAAGGATCAAATGGAGGACGAAAAGGAACGAACGAGACGAACTTTGTCCAAAGAATGTCAAATGATCAAATGGGAGGACGAATATGGATGAAGGAGACGAACTTGGTCCAAAGAATGCCAAAGGATCAAATGGGAGGACGAAAGTGACGAACTTGGTACAAAGAATGCCCAAGGATCAAATGGGAGGACGTAGAGGGAAGAACGAGACGAACTGGGTCCAAAGAATGCCCAAAGGATCAAATGGGAGGACGAACAAGGACGAACGAGACAAACTTGGTCCAAAGAATGCCCAAAGGATCAAATGGGAGGATGTAGAGGGACAAACGAGACGAACTTGGTCCAAAGAATGCCCAAGGATGAAATGGGAGGACGAAAAGGGACGAATGAGACGAACTTGGCCCAAAGAATGCCAAAGGATCAAATGGGCGGACGAAGAGGGACGAAGGAGACAAACTTGGTCCAAAGAATGCCAAAGGACCAAATGGGAGGACGAACGTGACGAAATTGGTACAAAGAACGCCCAAGGATCAAATGGGAGGACGTAGAGGGACGAACGAGACGAACTAGGTCCAAAGAATGCCCAACGGATCAAATAGGAGGACGAACAGGGACGAACGAGACGAACTTGGTCCAAAAAATGCCAAAGGATCAAATGGGAGGACGAACGAGACCAACTTGGTACAAAGAATGCCAAAGGATCAAATGGGAGGACGAACGAGACGAACTTGGTACAAAGAATGCCCAAGGATCAAATGGGAGGACGTAGAGGGACGAACGAGACGAACGTGGTCCAAAGAATACCCAAAGATGAAATGGGAGCATGTAGAGGGACGAACGAGACGAACTTGGTCCAAAAAATGCCCAAGGATGAAATGGGAGGACGAAAAGGGACGAACGAGACGAACGTGGTCCAAGGAATGCCAAAGGATCAAATGGGGGACGAACGAGACGAACTTGGTCAAAAGAACGCCCAACGATCAAATGGGAGGACGTAAAGGGACGAATGAGACGAACTTGGTTCAAAGAATGCCGAAAGGATCAAATGGGAGGAAGAACAGGGACGAACAAGACGAACTTGGTCGAAAGAATGCCAAAAGGATCAAATGGGAGGACGAACGAGACCAACATGGTACAAAGAATGCCAAAGGATCAAATGGGAGGACGAAGTGGGACAAACGAGACGAACTTGGTCCAAAGATTGCCCAAAGATTAAATGGGAGGTCGAAAAGGGACGAACGAGACCAACTTGGTACAAAGAATGCCAAAGGATCAAATGGGAGGACGAAAAGGGACGAACGAGACAAACTTGGTCCAAAGAATGTCAAGGGATCAAATGGGAGGACGAAGCGGGACGAAGGAGACGAACTTGGTCCAAAGAATGGCAAAGGATCAAATGGGAGGACGAACGTGAGGAACTTGGTACAAAGAATGCCCAAGGATCAAATTAGAGGACGAACAGGGACGAACGAGACGAACTTGGTCCATACAATGCCAAAGGATCAAATGGTAGAACAAACGAGACCAACTTGGTACAAAGAATGTCAAAGGATCAAATGGGAGGACGAACGAGATGAACTTGGTCCAAAGATTGCCCAAGGATGAAATGGGAGGACGAAAAGGGACGAACGAGACGAACTTGGTCCAAAGAATGCCCAAAGATCAAATGGGAGGATGTGAAGGGACGAACGAGACGAACTTGGTCCAAAGAATGCCCATGGATGAAATGGGAGGACGAAAAGGGACGAACGAGATGAACTTGGTCCAAAGAATGCCAAAGGATCAAATGGGAGGACGAACGAGACGAACTTGGTCCAAAGAATGCCCAAAGGATCAAATGGGAGGACGAACAGGAACGAACGAGACGAACTTGGTCCAAAGAATGCCCAAAGATCAAATGGGAGGATGTGAAGGGACGAACGAGATGAACTTGGTCCAAAGAATGCCCATGGATGAAATGGGAGGACGAAAAGGGACGAACGAGACGAACTTGGTCCAAAGAATGTCCAAAGGATCAAATGGGAGGACGAACAAGGAGGAACGAGGCAAACTTGGTCCAAAGAATGCCCAAAGGATCAAATGAGAGGATGTAGCGGGACAAACGAGACGAACTTGGTCCAAAGAATGCCCAAGGATGAAATGGGAGGACGAAAATGGACGAATGAGACGAACTTGGTCCAAAGAATGCCAAAGGATCAAATGGGCGGACAAAGAGGGGCGAACGAGACCAACTTGGTCCAAAGAATGTCAAAGGATCAAATAGGAGGACCAAGAGGAACGAAGGAGACGAACTTGGTCCAAAGAATGCCAAAGCATCAAATGGGAGGACGAACGACACGAACTTGGTCCAAAGAATGCCCAAAGGATCAAATGGGAGAACGAATAGGGACGAACGAGACGAACTTGGTCCAAAGACTGCCCAAAGGATGAAGTGGGAGAACAAACAGGGACGAACGAGACGAACTTGGTCCAAAGAATGCCCAAAGCATCAAATGGGAGGACAAACAGGGACGAACGAGACGAACTTGGTGCAAAGAATGCCCAAAGATCAAATGGGAGGACGTAGAGGGCCGAACGACACGAACTTGGTCCAAAGAATGCCCAAAGGATCAAATGGGAGAACGAACAGGGACGAACGTGACGAACTTGGTCCAAAGAATGGCCAAAGGATCAAATGGGAGGACGAACAGGGACGAACGAGACGAACTTGGTCCAAAGAATGCCGTAAGGATCAAATGGGAGGACGAACAGGGACGAACGAGACGAACTTGGTCCAAAGAATGCCCAAAGGATCAAATGGGAGGACGAACAGCGACGAACAACACGAACTTGGTCCAAGGAATGCCCAAAGATCAAATGGGAGGACGAAGAGGGACGAAAGAGACGAACTTGGTCCAAAGAATGCCAAAGGATCAAATGGGAGGATGTAGAGGGACGAACTTGGTACAAAGAATGCCCAACGATCAAATGGGAGCACGTAGAGGGACGAACGAGACGAACTTGGTCCAAAGAATGCAAAAGGATCAAATGGAGGACGAAAAGGGACGAACGAGACGAACTTTGTCCAAAGAATATCAAATGATCAAATGGGAGGACGAAGAGGGACGAAGGAGACGAACTTGGTCCAAAGAATGCCAAAGGATCAAATGGGAGGACGAACATGACGAACTTGGTGCAAAGAATGCCCAAGGATCAAATGGGAGGACGTAGAGGGATGAACGAGACGAACTTGGTCCAAAGAATGCCCAAAGATCAAATGGGAGGATGTGAAGGGACGAACGAGATGAACTTGGTCCAAAGAATGCCCATGGATGAAATGGGAGGACGAAAAGGGACGAACAAGACGAACTTGGTCCAAAGAATGTCCAAAGGATCAAATGGGAGGACGAACAAGGAGGAACGAGGCAAACTTGGTCCAAAGAATGCCCAAAGGATCAAATGAGAGGATGTAGCGGGACAAACGAGACGAACTTGGTCCAAAGAATGCCCAAGGATGAAATGGGAGGACGAAAATGGACGAATGAGACGAACTTGGTCCAAAGAATGCCAAAGGATCAAATGGGCGGACAAAGAGGGGCGAACGAGACCAACTTGGTCCAAAGAATGTCAAAGGATCAAATAGGAGGACGAAGAGGAACGAAGGAGACGAACTTGGTCCAAAGAATGCCAAAGCATCAAATGGGAGGACGAACGACACGAACTTGGTCCAAAGAATGCCCAAAGGATCAAATGGGAGAACGAATAGGGACGAACGAGACGAACTTGGTCCAAAGACTGCCCAAAGGATGAAGTGGGAGAACAAACAGGGACGAACGAGACGAACTTGGTCCAAAGAATGCCCAAAGCATCAAATGGGAGGACAAACAGGGACGAACGAGACGAACTTGGTGCAAAGAATGCCCAAAGATCAAATGGGAGGACGTAGAGGGCCGAACGACACGAACTTGGTCCAAAGAATGCCCAAAGGATCAAATGGGAGAACGAACAGGGACGAACGTGACGAACTTGGTCCAAAGAATGGCCAAAGGATCAAATGGGAGGACGAACAGGGACGAACGAGACGAACTTGGTCCAAAGAATGCCGTAAGGATCAAATGGGAGGACGAACAGGGACGAACGAGACGAACTTGGTCCAAAGAATGCCCAAAGGATCAAATGGGAGGACGAACAGGGACGAACAACACGAACTTGGTCCAAGGAATGCCCAAAGATCAAATGGGAGGACGAAGAGGGACGAAAGAGACGAACTTGGTCCAAAGAATGCCAAAGGATCAAATGGGAGGATGTAGAGGGACGAACTTGGTACAAAGAATGCCCAACGATCAAATGGGAGCACGTAGAGGGACGAACGAGACGAACTTGGTCCAAAGAATGCAAAAGGATCAAATGGAGGACGAAAAGGGACGAACGAGACGAACTTTGTCCAAAGAATATCAAATGATCAAATGGGAGGACGAAGAGGGACGAAGGAGACGAACTTGGTCCAAAGAATGCCAAAGGATCAAATGGGAGGACGAACATGACGAACTTGGTGCAAAGAATGCCCAAGGATCAAATGGGAGGACGTAGAGGGATGAACGAGACGAACTTGATCCAAAGAATGTCCAAAGGATCAAATGGAGGACGAACAAGGACGAACGAGACAAACTTGGTCCAAAGAATGCCCAAAGGATCAAATGGGAGGATGTGGAGGGACAAACGAGACGAACTTGGTCCAAAGAATGCCCAAGGATGAAATGGGAGGACGAAAAGGGACGAATGAGACGAACTTGGTTCAAAGAATGCTAAAGGATCAAATGGGCGGACAAAGAGGGACGAACGAGACGAACTTGGTCCAAAGAATGCCCAAGGATGAAATGGGAGGACGAAAAGGGACAAACGACACGAACGTGGTCCAAAGAATGCCAAAGGATCAAATGGGAGGACAAACGAGACCAACTTGGTACAAAGAATGCCAAAGGATCAAATGGGAGGACAAACAGGGACGAACGAGACGAACTTGGTGCAAAGAATGCCCAAAGGATCAAATGGGAGGATGTGGAGGGACAAACGAGACCAACTTGGTCCAAAGAATGCCCAAGGATGAAATGGGAGGACGAAAAGGGACGAATGAGACGAACTTGGTTCAAAGAATGCTAAAGGATCAAATGGGCGGACAAAGAGGGACGAACGAGACGAACTTGGTCCAAAGAATGCCCAAGGATGAAATGGGAGGACGAAAAGGGACAAACGACACGAACGTGGTCCAAAGAATGCCAAAGGATCAAATGGGAGGACAAACGAGACCAACTTGGTACAAAGAATGCCAAAGGATCAAATGGGAGGACGAAGAGGGACGAACGAGACGAACTTGGTCCAAAGAATGCCAAAGGATCAAATGGGGGACGAACGAGACGAACTTGGTCCAAAGAATGCCCAAAGGATCAAATGGGACGACAAACGTGACGAACTTGGTACAAAGAATTCCCAAGGATCAACTGGGAGGACGTAGAGGGAGGAACGAGACGAACTTGGTCCAAAGAATGCCCAAAGGATCAAATGGGAGGACGAACAGGGACGAACGAGACGAACTTCGTCCAAAGAATGCCAAAGGTTCAAATGGGAGGACGAACGTGACGAACTTGGTACAAAGAATGCCCAAGGATCAAATGGGAGGACGAAGAGGGACGAACGAGACGAACATGGTCCAAAGAATGGCAAAGGATCAAATGGGAGGACGAACGTGGCGAACATGGTACAAAGAATGCCCAAGGATCAAATGGGAGGACGAACAGGGACAAACGAGACGAACATGGTCCAAAGAATGCCAAAGGATTAAATGGGAGGACGAACGAGACCAACTTGGTACAAAGAATGTCAAAGGATCAAATGGGAGGACGAAGAAGGGCGAACGAGACGAACTTTGTCCAAAGAATGTCAAACGATCAAATGGGAGGACGAAGAGAGACGAAGTAGACGAACTTGGAACAAAGAATGCCAAAGGATCAAATGGGAGGACGAACATGATGAACTTCGTACAAAAAATGCCCAAGGATCAAATGGGAGGACGTAGAGGGACGAAGACACAAACTTGGTCCAAAGAATGCCCATAGGATCAAATGGGAGAACGAACAGGGACGAACGAGACGAACTTGGTCCAAAGAATGCCCAAAGATGAAATGGGAGGATATAGAGGGACGATCGAGACGAACTTGGTCCAAAGAATGTCCAAGGATGAAATGGGAGGACGAAAAGGGACGAACGAGACGAACGTGGTCCAAAGAATGCCAAAGGATCAAATGGGAGGACGAACGAGACCAACTTGGTGCAAAGAATGCGAAAGGATCAAATGGGAGGACGAAGAGGGACGAAGGAAACGAACTTGGTCCAAAGAATGGCAAAGGATAAAATGGGAGGACAAACGAGACCAACTTGGTGCAAAGAATGTCAAAGGATCAAATGGGAGGACGAAGAGGGACGAACGAGATGAACTTGGTCCAAAGATTACCCAAGGATGAAAAAGGAGGACGAAAAGGGACGAACGAGACGAACTTGGTCCAAAGAATGCCAAAGGATCAAATGCGAGGACGAACAGGGACGAACGAGACGAACTTGGTCCAAAGAATGCCCATGGATGAAATGGGACGACGAAAAGGGACGAATGAGACGAACTTGGTCGGAACGAGACGAACTTGGTCCAAAGAATGCCAAAGGATCAAATGGGAGGACGATGAGGGACGAAGGAGACGAACTTGGTCCAAAGAATGCCAAAGGATCAAATGGGAGGACGAAGAGGGACGAAGGAGACGAACTTGGTCCAAAGAATGCCAAAGGATCAAATGGGAGGACGAATGACGAACTTGGTACAAAGAATGCCCAACGATCAAATGGGAGCACGTAGAGGGACGAACGAGACGAACTTGGTCCAAAGAATGCCAAAGGATCAAATGGAGGACGAAAAGGAACGAACGAGACGAACTTTGTCCAAAGAATGTCAAATGATCAAATGGGAGGACGAATATGGATGAAGGAGACGAACTTGGTCCAAAGAATGCCAAAGGATCAAATGGGAGGACGAAAGTGACGAACTTGGTACAAGGAATGCCCAAGGATCAAATGGGAGGACGTAGAGGGAAGAACGAGACGAACTGGGTCCAAAGAATGCCCAAAGGATCAAATGGGAGGACGAACAAGGACGAACGAGACAAACTTGGTCCAAAGAATGCCCAAAGAATCAAATGGGAGGATGTAGAGGGACAAACGAGACGAACTTGGTCCAAAGAATGCCCAAGGATGAAATGGGAGGACGAAAAGGGACGAATGAGACGAACTTGGCCCAAAGAATGCCAAAGGATCAAATGGGCGGACGAAGAGGGACGAAGGAGACAAACTTGGTCCAAAGAATGCCAAAGGACCAAATGGGAGGACGAACGTGACGAAATTGGTACAAAGAATGCCCAAGGATCAAATGGGAGGACGTAGAGGGACGAACGAGACGAACTAGGTCCAAAGAATGCCCAACGGATCAAATAGGAGGACGAATAGGGACGAACGAGACGAACTTGGTCCAAAAAATGCCAAAGGATCAAATGGGAGGACAAACGAGACCAACTTGGTACAAAGAATGCCAAAGGATCAAATGGGAGGACGAACGAGACGAACTTGGTACAAAGAATGCCCAAGGATCAAATGGGAGGACGTAGAGGGACGAACGAGACGAACGTGGTCCAAAGAATACCCAAAGATGAAATGGGAGCATGTAGAGGGACGAACGAGACGAACTTGGTCCAAAAAATGCCCAAGGATGAAATGGGAGGACGAAAAGGGACGAACGAGACGAACGTGGTCCAAGGAATGCCAATGGATCAAATGGGGGACGAACGAGACGAACTTGGTCAAAAGAACGCCCAACGATCAAATGGGAGGACGTAAAGGGACGAATGAGACGAACTTGGTCCAAAGAATGCCGAAAGGATCAAATGGGAGGAAGAACAGGGACGAACAAGACGAACTTGGTCGAAAGAATGCCCAAAGGATCAAATGGGAGGACGAACGAGACCAACATGGTACAAAGAATGCCAAAGGATCAAATGGGAGGACGAAGTGGGACAAACGAGACGAACTTGGTCCAAAGATTGCCCAAAGATTAAATGGGAGGTCGAAAAGGGACGAACGAGACCAACTTGGTACAAAGAATGCCAAAGGATCAAATGGGAGGACGAAAAGGGACGAACGAGACAAACTTGGTCCAAAGAATGTCAAAGGATCAAATGGGAGGACGAAGCGGGACGAAGGAGACGAACTTGGTCCAAAGAATGGCAAAGGATCAAATGGGAGGACGAACGTGAGGAACTTGGTACAAAGAATGCCCAAGGATCAAATTAGAGGACGAACAGGGACGAACGAGACGAACTTGGTCCATACAATGCCAAAGGATCAAATGGGAGAACAAACGAGACCAACTTGGTACAAAGAATGTCAAAGGATCAAATGGGAGGACGAACGAGATGAACTTGGTCCGAAGATTGCCCAAGGATGAAATGGGAGGACGAAAAGGGACGAACGAGACGAACTTGGTCCAAAGAATGCCCAAAGATCAAATGGGAGGATGTGAAGGGACGAACGAGACGAACTTGGTCCAAAGAATGCCCATGGATGAAATGGGAGGACGAAAAGGGACGAAGGAGACGAACTTGGTCCAAAGAATGCCAAAGGATCAAATGGGAGGACGAACGAGACGAACTTGGTCCAAAGAATGCCCAAAGGATCAAATGGGAGGACGAACAGGAACGAACGAGACGAACTTGGTCCAAAGAATGCCCAAAGATCAAATGGGAGGATGTGAAGGGACGAACGAGATGAACTTGGTCCAAAGAATGCCCATGGATGAAATGGGAGGACGAAAAGGGACGAACGAGACGAACTTGGTCCAAAGAATGTCCAAAGGATCAAATGGGAGGACGAACAAGGAGGAACGAGGCAAACTTGGTCCAAAGAATGCCCAAAGGATCAAATGAGAGGATGTAGCGGGACAAACGAGACGAACTTGGTCCAAAGAATGCCCAAGGATGAAATGGGAGGACGAAAATGGACGAATGAGACGAACTTGGTCCAAAGAATGCCAAAGGATCAAATGGGCGGACAAAGAGGGGCGAACGAGACCAACTTGGTCCAAAGAATGCCAAAGGATCAAATAGGAGGACAAACGTGACGAACTTGGTACTAAGAATGCCCAACGATCAAATGGGAGGACGTTGAGGGACGAACGAGACGAACATGGTCCAAAGAATGCCAAAGGATCAAATGGAGGACAAAAAGGGACGAAGGAGACGAATTTTGTCCAAAGAATGTGAAATGATCAAATGGGAGGACGAAGAGGGACGAAGGAGACGAACTTGGTCCAAAGAATGCCAAAGGATAAAATCGGAGGACGAACGAGACGAACTTGGTACAATGAATGCCCAAGGATCAAATGGGAGGACGTAGAGGGACGAACGAGACGAACTTGGTCCAAAGAATGCCAAAGGATCAAATGGAGGACGAAAAGGGACGAACGAGACGAATTTTGTCCAAAGAATGTGAAATGATCAAATGGGAGGACGAAGAGGGACGAAGGAGACGAACTTGGTCCAAAGAATGCCAAAGGATCAAATCGGAGGACGAACGAGACGAACTTGGTACAATGAATGCCCAAGGATCAAATGGGAGGACGTAGAGGGACGAACGAGACGAACTTGGTCCAAAGAATGCCCAAAGGATCAAATGGGAGGATGTAGAGGGACAAACGAGACGAACTTGGTCCAAAGAATGCCCAAGGATGAAATGGGAGGACGAAAAGGGACGAAGGAGACGAACTTGGTCCAAAGAATGCCAAAGGATCAAATGGGCGGACAAAGAGGGATGAACGAGACAATCTTGGTCCAAAGAATGCCAAAGGATCAAATGGGAGGACGAACGTGACGAAGTTGGTACAAAGAATGCCCAAGGATCAAATGGGAGGACGTAGTGGGACTAACGAGACGAACTTGGTCCAATGAATGCCCAAAGGATCTAATCGGAGTACGAACAGGGACGAACGAGACGAACTTGGTCCAAAGAATGCCCAAAGGATCAAATGGGAGGACGAACAGGAACGAACGAGACGAACTTGGTCCAAAGAATGCCCAAAGATCAATGGGAGGTTGTGAAGGGACGAACGAGACGAACTTGGTGCAAAGAATGCCCAGGGATGAAATGGGAGGACGAAAAGGGACGAACGAGACGAACATGGTACAAAGAATGCCCAACGATCAAATGGGAGCACGTAGAGGGACGAACGACACGAACTTGGTCCAAAGAATGCCAAAGGATCAAATGGAGGACGAAAAGGGACGAACGAGACGAATTTTGTCCAAAGAATGTGAAATGATCAAATGGAAGGACGAAGAGAGACGAAGGAGACGAACATGGTCCAAAGAATGCCAAAGGATCAAATGGGAGGACGAACATGACGAACTTGGTGCAAAGAATGCCCAAGGATCAAATGGGAGGACGAACGAGACAAACTTGGTCCAAAGAATGCCCAAAGATGAAATGCGAGGATGTAGAGGGACGAACGAGACGAAATTGGTCCAAAGAATGCCCAAGGATGAAATGGGAGGACGAAAAGGGACGAACATGGTCCAAAGAATGCCAAAGGATCAAATGGGAGGATGAACGAGACCAACTTGGTACAAAGAATGCCCAAAGGATCAAATGGGAGGACGAACAGGGACGAACGAGACCAACTTGGTCCAATGGATGCCCAAAGGATCAAATGGGAGAACGAACAGGGACGAACGTGGTCCAAAGATGAAATGGGAGGATGTAGAGGGACGAACGAGACGAACTTAGTCCAAAGAATGCCAAAGGATCAAATGGGAGGACAAACGTGACGAACTTGGCACTAAGAATGCCCAACGATCAAATGGGAGGACGTTGAGGGACGAACGAGACGAACATGGTCCAAAGAATGCCAAAGGATCAAATGGAGGACAAAAAGGGAAGAACGAGACGAACTTGGTCCAAAGAATGCCAAAGGATCAAATGGGAGGACGAAAGTGACGAACTTGGTACAAAGAATGCCCAAGGATCAAATGGGAGGACGTAGAGGGAAGAACGAGACGAACTGGGTCCAAAGAATGCCCAAAGGATCAAATGGGAGGACGAACAAGGACGAACGAGACAAACTTGGTCCAAAGAATGCCCAAAGGATCAAATGGGAGGATGTAGAGGGACAAACGAGACGAACTTGGTCCAAAGAATGCCCAAGGATGAAATGGGAGGACGAAAAGGGACGAAGGAGACGAACTTGGTCCAAAGAATGCCAAAGGATCAAATGGGCGGACAAAGAGGGATGAACGAGACAATCTTGGTCCAAAGAATGCCAAAGGATCAAATGGGAGGACGAACGTGACGAAGTTGGTACAAAGAATGCCCAAGGATCAAATGGGAGGACGTAGAGGGCCTAACGAGACGAACTTGGTCCAATGAATGCCCAAAGGATCTAATGGGAGTACGAACAGGGACGAACGAGACGAACTTGGTCCAAAGAATGCCCAATGGATCAAATGGGAGGACGAACAGGAACGAACGAGACGAACTTGGTCCAAAGAATGCCCAAAGATCAATGGGAGGTTGTGAAGGGACGAACGAGACGAACTTGGTGCAAAGAATGCCCAGGGATGAAATGAGAGGACGAAAAGGGACGAACGAGACGAACTTGGTACAAAGAATGCCCAACGATCAAATGGGAGCACGTAGAGGGACGAACGAGACGAACTTGGTCCAAGGAATGCCAAAGGATCAAATGGAGGACGAAAAGGGACGAACGAGACGAATTTTGTCCAAAGAATGTGAAATGATCAAATGGGAGGACGAAGAGGGACGAAGGAGACGAACTTGGTCCAAAGAATGCCAAAGGATCAAATGGGAGGACGAACATGACGAACTTGGTGCAAAGAATGCCCAAGGATCAAATGGGAGGACGAACATGGACGAACGAGACAAACTTGGTCCAAAGAATGCCCAAAGATGAAATGCGAGGATGTAGAGGGATGAACGAGACGAAATTGGTCCAAAGAATGCCCAAGGATGAAATGGGAGGACGAAAAGGGACGAACATGGTCCAAAGAATGCCAAAGGATCAAATGGGAGGATGAACGAGACCAACTTGGTACAAAGAATGCCCAAAGGATCAAATGGGAGGACGAACAGGGACGAACGAGACCAACTTGGTCCAATGGATGCCCAAAGGATCAAATGGGAGAACGAACAGGGGCGAACGTGGTCCAAAGAATACCCAAAGATGAAATGGGAGGATGTAGAGGCACGAATGAGACGAACTTGGTCCAAAGAATGCCCAAGGATGAAATGGGAGGACGAAAAGGGACGAACGAGACGAACGTGGTCCAAAGAATGCCAAAGGATCAAATGGGAGGACGAACGAGACCAACTTGGTACAAAGAATGCCAAAGGATCAAATGGGAGGACAAAGGGGGACGAACGAGACGAACTTGGTCCAAAGAATGCCAAAGGATCAAATAGGGGACGAACGAGACGAATTTGGTCCAAAGAATGCCCAAAGATCAAATGGGAGGACGTAGAGGGCCTAACGAGACGAACTTGGTCCAATGAATGCCCAAAGGATCTAATGGGAGTACGAACAGGGACGAACGAGACGAACTTGGTCCAAAGAATGCCCAATGGATCAAATGGGAGGACGAACAGGAACGAACGAGACGAACTTGGTCCAAAGAATGCCCAAAGATCAATGGGAGGTTGTGAAGGGACGAACGAGACGAACTTGGTGCAAAGAATGCCCAGGGATGAAATGAGAGGACGAAAAGGGACGAACGAGACGAACTTGGTACAAAGAATGCCCAACGATCAAATGGGAGCACGTAGAGGGACGAACGAGACGAACTTGGTCCAAAGAATGCCAAAGGATCAAATGGAGGACGAAAAGGGACGAATGAGACGAATTTTGTCCAAAGAATGTGAAATGATCAAATGGGAGGACGAAGAGGGACGAAGGAGACGAACTTGGTCCAAAGAATGCCAAAGGATCAAATGGGAGGACGAACATGACGAACTTGGTGCAAAGAATGCCCAAGGATCAAATGGGAGGACGAACATGGACGAACGAGACAAACTTGGTCCAAAGAATGCCCAAAGATGAAATGCGAGGATGTAGAGGGATGAACGAGACGAAATTGGTCCAAAGAATGCCCAAGGACGAAATGGGAGGACGAAAAGGGACGAACATGGTCCAAAGAATGCCAAAGGATCAAATGGGAGGATGAACGAGACCAACTTGGTACAAAGAATGCCCAAAGGATCAAATGGGAGGACGAACAGGGACGAACGAGACCAACTTGGTCCAATGGATGCCCAAAGGATCAAATGAGAGAACGAACAGGGGCGAACGTGGTCCAAAGAATGCCCAAAGATGAAATGGGAGGATGTAGAGGCACGAACGAGACGAACTTGGTCCAAAGAATGCCCAAGGATGAAATGGGAGGACGAAAAGGGACGAACGAGACGAACGTGGTCCAAAGAATGCCAAAGGATCAAATGGGAGGACGAACGAGACCAACTTGGTACAAAGAATGCCAAAGGATCAAATGGGAGGACAAAGGGGGACGAACGAGACGAACTTGGTCCAAAGAATGCCAAAGGATCAAATAGGGGACGAACGAGACGAATTTGGTCCAAAGAATGCCCAAAGATCAAATGGGAGGACGTAGATGGACGAAGAGACGAAGTTGGTCCAAAGAATGCCCAAAGGATCAAATGGGAGGACGAACAGGGACGAACGAGACGAACTTGGTCCAAAGGATGCCCAAAGGATCAAATGGGAGGACGAACGTGACGAAATTGGTACAAAGAATGCCCAAGGATCAAATGGTAGGACGTAGAGGGACGAACGAGACGAACTTGCTCCAAAGAATGCCCAAACGATCAAATGGGAGGACGAACAGGGACGAACGAGACGAACTTGGTCCAAAGAAAGTCAAAGGATCAAATGGGAGGACAAAGAGGGACGAAGGAGACGAACATGGTCCAAAGAATGGCAAAGGATCAAATGGAAGGACGAACGTGGCGAACTTGGTACAAAGAATGCCCAAGGATGAAATGGGAGGACGAATAGGGACGAACGAGACGAACATGGTCCAAAGAATGCCAAAGGATCAAATGGGAGGACGTAAAGAGACGAACGAGACGAGCTTTGTCCAAAGAATGTCAAACGATCAAATGGGAGGACGAACGTGACGAACTTGGTACTAATAATGCCCAAGGATCAAATGGGAGGACGTAGAGGGACGAACGAGACGAACTTGGTCCAATGAATGCCCAAAGGATGAAATGGGAGGACGAACAGGGACGAACGAGACGAACTTGGTCCAAAGAACGTCAAAGGATCAAATGGGAGGACAAAGAGGGACGAAGGAGACGAACATGGTCCAAAGAATGGCAAAGGATCAAATGGGAGGACGAACGTGGCGAACTTGGTACAAAGAATGCCCAAGGATCAAATGGGAGGACGAACAGGGACGAACGAGACGAACATGGTCCAAAGAATGCCAAAGGATCAAATGGGACGACGAACGAGACCAACTTGGTACAAAGAATGTCAAAGGATCAAATGGGAGGACGAAGAAGGACGAACGAGATGAACTTGGTCCAATGATTGCCCAAGTATGAAATGGGAGGACGAACAGGGACGAACGAGACGAACTTGGTCGAAAGAATGCGCAAAGATCAAATGGGAGGATGTAAAGGGACGAACGAGACGAACTTGGTCCAAAGAATGCCCATGGATGAAATGGGAGGACGAAAAGGGACGAACGAGACGAACTTGGTCCAAAGAATGCCCAAAGATGAAATGGGAGGATGTAGAGGGACGAAGGAGACGAACATGGTCCAAAGAATGCCAAAGGATCAAATGGGAGGACGAACATGACGAACTTGGTGCAAAGAATGCCCAAGGATCAAATGGGAGGTCGAACGAGACAAACTTGGTCCAAAGAATGCCCAAAGATGAAATGCGAGGATGTAGAGGGACGAACGAGACGAAATTGGTCCAAAGAATGCCCAAGGATGAAATGGGAGGACGAAAAGGGACGAACATGGTCCAAAGAATGCCAAAGGATCAAATGGGAGGATGAACGAGACCAACTTGGTACAAAGAATGCCCAAAATATCAAATGGGAGGACGAACAGGGACGAACGAGACCAACTTGGTCCAATGGATGCCCAAAGGATCAAATGGGAGAACGAACAGGAACGAATGTGGTCCAAAGATGAAATGGGAGGATGTAGAGGGACGAACGAGACGAACTTAGTCCAAAGAATGCCAAAGGATCAAATGGGAGGACAAACGTGACGAACTTGGCACTAAGAATGCCCAACGATCAAATGGGAGGACGTTGAGGGACGAACGAGACGAACATGGTCCAAAGAATGCCAAAGGATCAAATGGAGGACAAAAAGGGAAGAACGAGACGAACTTGGTCCAAAGAATGCCAAAGGATCAAGTCGGAGGACGAACGAGACGAACTTGGTACAATGAATGCCCAAGGATCAAATGGGAGGACGTAGAGGGACGAACGAGACGAACGTGGTCCAAAGAATGCCCAAAGGATCAAATGGGAGGATGTAGAGGGACAAACGAGACGAACTTGGTCCAAAGAATGCCCAAGGATGAAATGGGAGGACGAAAAGGGACGAAGGAGACGAACTTGGTCCAAAGAATGCCAAAGGATCAAATGGGCGGACAAAGAGGGATGAACGAGGCAATCTTGGTCCAAAGAATGCCAAAGGATCAAATGGGAGGACGAACGTGACGAAGTTGGTACAAAGAATGCCCAAGGATCAAATGGGAGGACGTAGAGGGACTAACGAGACGAACTTGGTCCAATGAATGCCCAAAGGATCTAATGGGAGTACGAACAGGGACGAACGAGACGAACTTGGTCCAAAGAATGCCCAATGGATCAAATGGGAGGACGAACAGGAACGAACGAGACGAACTTGGTCCAAAGAATGCCCAAAGATCAATGGGAGGTTGTGAAGGGACGAACGAGACGAACTTGGTGCAAAGAATGCCCAGGGATGAAATGAGAGGACGAAAAGGGACGAACGAGACGAACTTGGTACAAAGAATGCCCAACGATCAAATGGGAGCACGTAGAGGGACGAACGAGACGAACTTGGTCCAAAGAATGCCAAAGGATCAAATGGAGGACGAAAAGGGACGAACGAGACGAATTTTGTCCAAAGAATGTGAAATGATCAAATGGGAGGACGAAGAGGGACGAAGGAGACGAACTTGGTCCAAAGAATGCCAAAGGATCAAATGGGAGGACGAACGAGACCAACTTGGTACAAAGAATGTCAAAGGATCAAATGGGAGGACGAAGAAGGACGAACGAGATGAACTTGGTCCAATGATTGCCCAAGGATGAAATGGGAGGACGAACAGGGACGAACGAGACGAACTTGGTCGAAAGAATGCGCAAAGATCAAATGGGAGGATGTAAAGGGACGAACGAGACGAACTTGGTCCAAAGAATGCCCATGGATGAAATGGGAGGACGACAAGGGACGAACGAGACGAACTTGGTCCAAAGAATGCCCAAAGATGAAATGGGAGGATGTAGAGGGACGAAGGAGACGAACTTGGTCCAAAGAATGCCAAAGGATCAAATGGGAGGACGAACATGACGAACTTGGTACAAAGAATGCCCAAGGATCAAATGGGAGGACGTAGAGGGACGAACGAGACGAACTTGGTCCAAAGAATGCCCAAAGGATCAAGTGGGAGGACGAACAAGGACGAACGAGACGAACTTAGTCCGAAGAAAGCCGAAAGGATCAAATGGGAGGATGTAAAGGGACGAACGAGACGAACTTGGTCCAAAGAATGCCCAAGGATGACATGGGAGGACGAAAAGGGACGAACGAGACGAACTTAGTCGAAAGAATGCCAAAAGATCAAATGGGGGACGAACGAGACGAGCTTGGTCCAAAGAATGCCCAAAGATCAAACGGGAGGACATAGAGGGACGAATGATAGAACTTGGTCCAAAGAATGCCCAAAGGATCAAATGGGAGGATGTAGAGGGACGAACGAGACAAACTTGGTCCAAAGAATGCCCAAGGATGACATGGGAGCACGAAAAGGGACGAACAAGACGAACTTGGTCCAAAGAATGCCAAAGGATCAAATGGGCGGACAAAGAGGGACGAAGGAGACGAACTTGGACCAAAGAAAGCCCAAAGATCAAACGGGAGGACGTAGAGGGAGGAACGAGACGAACTTGGTCCAAAGAATGCCCAAAGGATCAAATGGGAGAACAAACAGGGACAAACGAGACGAACTTGGTCCAAAGAATGCCCAAAGATGAAATGGGAGGATGTAGAGGGAGGAACGAGACGAACTTGGTCCAAAGAATGCCCAAAGGATCAAATGGGAGGACGAACAGGGACGAACGAGACGAACATCGTCCAAAGAATACCCAAGGATGAAATGGGAGGACGAAAAGGGACGAACGAGATGAACTTGGACCAAAGAATGCCAAAGGATCAAATGGGAGGACGAACGTGACGAACTTGGTACAAAGAATGCCCAAGGATCAAATGGGAGAACGAACAGGGACGAAGGAGACGAAGTTGGTCCAAAGAATGCCCAAAGATGAAATGGGAGGATGTAGAGGGAGGAACGAGACGAACTTGGTCGAAAGAATGCCCAAAGGATCAAATGGGAGGACGAACAGGGACGAATGAGACGAACTTCGTCCAAAGAATGCCCAAGGATGAAATGGGAGGACGAAAAGGGACGAACGAGACGAACTTGGACCAAAGAATGCCAAAGGATCAAATGCGGGACGAACGGGACGAACATGGTCCAAAGAATGCCCAAGGATCAAATGGGAGGGCGTAGAGGGACGAACGAGACGAACTTGGTCCAAAGAATGCCCATGGATGAAATGGGAGGACGAAAAGGGACGAACGAGACGAACTTGGTACAAAGAATGCCCAAGGATCAAATGGGATGACGTAGAGGGACGAACGATACGAACTTGGTCAAAAGAATGCCAAAGGATCAAATGGAGGACGAAAAGGGACGAACGAGACGAACTTTGTCCAAAGAATGTCAAACGATCAAATGGGAGGTCGAAGAGGGTCGAAGGAGACGAACTTGGAACAAAGAATGCCAAAGGATCAAATGGGAGGACGAACATGATGAACTTCGTACAAAGAATGCCCAAGGATCAAATGGGAGGACGTAGAGGGACGAAGAGACGAACTTGGTCCAAAGAATGCCCAAAGGATCAAATGGGAGAACGAACAGGGACGAACGAGACGAACTTGGTCCAAAGAATGCCCAAAGAAGAAATGGGAGGATGTAGAGGGACGAACGAGACGAACTTGGTCCAAAGAATGCCCAAGGATGAAATGGGCGGACGAAAAGGGACGAACGAGACGAACGTGGTCCAAAGAATGTCAAAGGATCAAATGAGAGGACGAAGAGGGACGAACGAGACGAACTTGGTCCAAAGAATGCCAAAAGATCAAATGGGGGACGAACGAGACGACCTTGGTCCAAAGAATGCCCAAAGATCAAACGGGACGACATAGAGGGACGAACGAGAGAACTTGGTCCAAAGAATGCCCAAAGGATCAAATGGGAGGAGGAACAGGGATGAACGACACGAACTTGGTCCAAAGAATGCCCAAAGGATCAAATTGGAGCACGAACAGGGACGAACGAGACGAACTTGGTCCAAAGAATGCCCAAAGATCAAATGGGAGGATGTAAAGGGACGAACGAGACGAGCTTTGTCCAAAGAATGTCAAACGATCAAATGGGAGGACGAACGTGACGAACTTGGTACTAAGAATGCCCAAGGATCAAATGGGAGGACGTAGAGGGACGAACGAGACGAACTTGGTCCAATGAATGCCCAAAGGATGAAATGGGAGGACGAACAGGGACGAACGAGACGAACTTGGTCCAAAGAACGTCAAAGGATCAAATGGGAGGACAAAGAGGGACGAAGGAGACGAACATGGTCCAAAGAATGGCAAAGGATCAAATGGGAGGACGAACGTGGCGAACTTGGTACAAAGAATGCCCAAGGATCAAATGGGAGGACGAACAGGGACGAACGAGACGAACTTGGTCGAAAGAATGCGCAAAGATCAAATGGGAGGATGTAAAGGGACGAACGAGACGAACTTGGTCCAAAGAATGCCCATGGATGAAATGGGAGGACGAAAAGGGACGAACGAGACGAACTTGGTCCAAAGAATGCCCAAAGATGAAATGGGAGGATGTAGAGGGACGAAGGAGACGAACATGGTCCAAAGAATGCCAAAGGATCAAATGGGAGGACGAACATGACGAACTTGGTGCAAAGAATGCCCAAGGATCAAATGGGAGGTCGAACGAGACCAACTTGGTCCAAAGAATGCCCAAAGATGAAATGCGAGGATGTAGAGGGACGAACGAGACGAAATTGGTCCAAAGAATGCCCAAGGATGAAATGGGAGGACGAAAAGGGACGAACATGGTCCAAAGAATGCCAAAGGATCAAATGGGAGGATGAACGAGACCAACTTGGTACAAAGAACGCCCAAAATATCAAATGGGAGGACGAACAGGGACGAACGAGACCAACTTGGTCCAATGGATGCCCAAAGGATCAAATGGGAGAACGAACAGGGACGAATGTGGTCCAAAGATGAAATGGGAGGATGTAGAGGGACGAACGAGACGAACTTAGTCCAAAGAATGCCAAAGGATCAAATGGGAGGACAAACGTGACGAACTTGGCACTAAGAATGCCCAACGATCAAATGGGAGGACGTTGAGGGACGAACGAGACGAACATGGTCCAAAGAATGCCAAAGGATCAAATGGAGGACAAAAAGGGAAGAACGAGACGAACTTGGTCCAAAGAATGCCAAAGGATCAAGTCGGAGGACGAACGAGACGAACTTGGTACAATGAATGCCCAAGGATCAAATGGGAGGACGTAGAGGGACGAACGAGACGAACGTGGTCCAAAGAATGCCAAAAGGATCAAATGGGAGGATGTAGAGGGACAAACGAGACGAACTTGGTCCAAAGAATGCCCAAGGATGAAATGGGAGGACGAAAAGGGACGAAGGAGACGAACTTGGTCCAAAGAATGCCAAAGGATCAAATGGGCGGACAAAGAGGGATGAACGAGACAATCTTGGTCCAAAGAATGCCAAAGGATCAAATGGGAGGACGAACGTGACGAAGTTGGTACAAAGAATGCCCAAGGATCAAATGGGAGGACGTAGAGGGACGAACGAGACGAACTTGGTCCAATGAATGCCCAAAGGATCTAATGGGAGTACGAACAGGGACGAACGAGACGAACTTGGTCCAAAGAATGCCCAATGGATCAAATGGGAGGACGAACAGGAACGAACGAGACGAACTTGGTCCAAAGAATGCCCAAAGATCAATGGGAGGTTGTGAAGGGACGAACGAGACGAACTTGGTGCAAAGAATGCCCAGGGATGAAATGAGAGGACGAAAAGGGACGAACGAGACGAACTTGGTACAAAGAATGCCCAACGATCAAATGGGAGCACGTAGAGGGACGAACGAGACGAACTTGGTCCAAAGAATGCCAAAGGATCAAATGGAGGACCAAAAGGGACGAACGAGACGAATTTTGTCCAAAGAATGTGAAATGATCAAATGGGAGGACGAAGAGGGACGAAGGAGACGAACTTGGTCCAAAGAATGCCAAAGGATCAAATGGGAGGACGAACATGACGAACTTGGTGCAAAGAATGCCCAAGGATCAAATGGGAGGACGAACATGGACGAACGAGACGAACATGGTCCAAAGAATGCCAAAGGATCAAATGGGACGACGAACGAGACCAACTTGGTACAAAGAATGTCAAAGGATCAAATGGGAGGACGAAGAAGGACGAACGAGATGAACTTGGTCCAATGATTGCCCAAGGATGAAATGGGAGGACGAACAGGGACGAACGAGACGAACTTGGTCGAAAGAATGCGCAAAGATCAAATGGGAGGATGTAAAGGGACGAACGAGACGAACTTGGTCCAAAGAATGCCCATGGATGAAATGGGAGGACGAAAAGGGACGAACGAGACGAACTTGGTCCAAAGAATGCCCAAAGATGAAATGGGAGGATGTAGAGGGACGAAGGAGACGAACTTGGTCCAAAGAATGCCAAAGGATCAAATGGGAGGACGAACATGACGAACTTGGTACAAAGAATGCCCAAGGATCAAATGGGAGGACGTAGAGGGACGAACGAGACGAACTTGGTCCAAAGAATGCCCAAAGGATCAAGTGGGAGGACGAACAAGGACGAACGAGACGAACTTAGTCCGAAGAATGCCGAAAGGATCAAATGGGAGGATGTAGAGGGACGAACGAGACGAACTTGGTCCAAAGAATGCCCAAGGATGACATGGGAGGACGAAAAGGGACGAACGAGACGAACTTAGTCCAAAGAATGCCAAAAGATCAAATGGGGGACGAACGAGACGAGCGTGGTCCAAAGAATGCCCAAAGATCAAACGGGAGGACATAGAGGGACGAATGATAGAACTTGGTCCAAAGAATGCCCAAAGGATCAAATGGGAGGATGTAGAGGGACGAACGAGACAAACTTGGTCCAAAGAATGCCCAAGGATGACATGGGAGGACGAAAAGGGACGAACAAGACGAACTTGGTCCAAAGAATGCCAAAGGATCAAATGGGCGGACGAAGAGGGACGAAGGAGACGAACTTGGACCAAAGAAAGCCCAAAGATCAAACGGGAGGACGTAGAGGGAGGAACGAGACGAACTTGGTCCAAAGAATGCCCAAAGGATCAAATGGGAGAACAAACAGGGACGAACGAGACGAACTTGGTCCAAAGAATGCCCAAAGATGAAATGGGAGGATGTAGAGGGAGGAACGAGACGAACTTGGTCCAAAGAATGCCCAAAGGATCAAATGGGAGGACGAACAGGGACGAACGAGACGAACATCGTCCAAAGAATACCCAAGGATGAAATGGGAGGACGAAAAGGGACGAACGAGATGAACTTGGACCAAAGAATGCCAAAGGATCAAATGGGAGGACGAACGTGACGAACTTGGTACAAAGAATGCCCAAGGATCAAATGGGAGAACGAACAGGGACGAAGGAGACGAACTTGGTCCAAAGAATGCCCAAAGATGAAATGGGAGGATGTAGAGGGAGGAACGAGACGAACTTGGTCCAAAGAATGCCCAAAGGATCAAATGGGAGGACGAACAGGGACGAATGAGACGAACTTCGTCCAAAGAATGCCCAAGGATGAAATGGGAGGACGAAAAGGGACGAACGAGACGAACTTGGACCAAAGAATGCCAAAGGATCAAATGCGGGACGAACGGGACGAACATGGTCCAAAGAATGCCCAAGGATCAAATGGGAGGGCGTAGAGGGACGAACGAGACGAACTTGGTCCAAAGAATGCCCATGGATGAAATGGGAGGACGAAAAGGGACGAACGAGACGAACTTGGTACAAAGAATGCCCAAGGATCAAATGGGATGACGTAGAGGGACGAACGAGACGAACTTGGTCAAAAGAATGCCAAAGGATCAAATGGAGGACGAAAAGGGACGAACGAGACGAACTTTGTCCAAAGAATGTCAAACGATCAAATGGGAGGTCGAAGAGGGTCGAAGGAGACGAACTTGGAACAAAGAATGCCAAAGGATCAAATGGGAGGACGAACATGATGAACTTCGTACAAAGAATGCCCAAGGATCAAATGGGAGGACGTAGAGGGACGAAGAGACGAACTTGGTCCAAAGAATGCCCAAAGGATCAAATGGGAGAACGAACAGGGACGAACGAGACGAACTTGGTCCAAAGAATGCCCAAAGAAGAAATGGGAGGATGTAGAGGGACGAACGAGACGAACTTGGTCCAAAGAATGCCCAAGGATGAAATGGGCGGACGAAAAGGGACGAACGAGACGAACGTGGTCCAAAGAATGTCAAAGGATCAAATGGGAGGACGAAGAGGGACGAACGAGACGAACTTGGTCCAAAGAATGCCAAAAGATCAAATGGGGGACGAACGAGACGACCTTGGTCCAAAGAATGCCCAAAGATCAAACGGGACGACATAGAGGGACGAACGAGAGAACTTGGTCCAAAGAATGCCCAAAGGATCAAATGGGAGGAGGAACAGGGATGAACGACACGAACTTGGTCCAAAGAATGCCCAAAGGATCAAATCGGAGGACGAACAAGGACGAACGAGACGAACTTGGTCCAAAGAATGCCCAAAGATCAAATGGGAGGATGTAAAGGGACGAACGAGACGAATTTGGTCCAAAGAATGCCCATGGATGAAATGGGAGGACGAAAAGGGACGAACGAGACGAACTTCGTCCAAAGAATGCCCAAGGATGAAATGGGAGGACGAAAAGGGACGAACGAGACGAACTTGGACCAAAGAATGCCAAAGGATCAAATGGGGGACGAACGGGACGAACATGGTCCAAAGAATGCCCAAGGATCAAATGGGAGGGCGTAGAGGGACGAACGAGACGAACTTGGTCCAAAGAATACCCAAAGATCAAATGCGAGGATGTAAAGGGACGAACGAGACGAACTTGGTCCAAAGAATGCCCATGGATGAAATGGGAGGACGAAAAGGGACGAACGAGACGAACTTGGTCCAAAGAATGCCAAAGGATCAAAAGGGAGGACGAACGTGACGAACATGGTACAAAGAATGCCCAAGGATCAAATGGGATGACGTAGAGGGACGAACGAGACGAACTTGGTCCAAAGAATACCCAAAGATCAAATGCGAGCATGTAAAGGGACGAACGAGACGAACTTGGTCCAAAGAATGCCCATGGATGAAATGGGAGGACGAAAAGGGACGAACGAGACGAACTTGGTCCAAAGAATACCAAAGGTTCAAAAGGGAGGACGAACGTGACGAACATGGTCCAAAGAATGCCAAAGGATCAAATGGGACGACGAACGAGACCAACTTGGTACAAAGAATGTCAAAGGATCAAATGGGAGGACGAAGAAGGACGAACGAGATGAACTTGGTCCAATGATTGCCCAAGGATGAAATGGGAGGACGAACAGGGACGAACGAGACGAACTTGGTCGAAAGAATGCGCAAAGATCAAATGGGAGGATGTAAAGGGACGAACGAGACGAACTTGGTCCAAAGAATGCCCATGGATGAAATGGGAGGACGAAAAGGGACGAACGAGACGAACTTGGTCCAAAGAATGCCCAAAGATGAAATGGGAGGATGTAGAGGGACGAAGGAGACGAACTTGGTCCAAAGAATGCCAAAGGATCAAATGGGAGGACGAACATGACGAACTTGTTACAAAGAATGCCCAAGGATCAAATGGGAGGACGTAGAGGGACGAACGAGACGAACTTGGTCCAAAGAATGCCCAAAGGATCAAGTGGGAGGACGAACAAGGACGAACGAGACAAACTTAGTCCGAAGAATGCCGAAAGGATCAAATGGGAGGATGTAGAGGGACGAACGAGACGAACTTGGTCCAAAGAATGCCCAAGGATGACATGGGAGGACGAAAAGGGACGAACGAGACGAACTTAGTCCAAAGAATGCCAAAAGATCAAATGGGGGACGAACGAGACGAGCTTGGTCCAAAGAATGGCCAAAGATCAAACGGGAGGACATAGAGGGACGAATGATAGAACTTGGTCCAAAGAATGCCCAAAGGATCAAATGGGAGGATGTAGAGGGACGAACGAGACAAACTTGGTCCAAAGAATGCCCAAGGATGACATCGGAGGATGAAAAGGGACGAACAAGACGAACTTGGTCCAAAGAATGCCAAAGGATCAAATGGGCGGACGAAGAGGGACGAAGGAGACGAACTTGGACCAAAGAAAGCCCAAAGATCAAACGGGAGGACGTAGAGGGAGGAACGAGACGAACTTGGTCCAAAGAATGCCCAAAGGATCAAATGGGAGAACGAACAGGGACGAACGAGACGAACTTGGTCCAAAGAATGCCCAAAGATGAAATGGGAGGATGTAGAGGGAGGAACGAGACGAACTTGGTCCAAAGAATGCCCAAAGGATCAAATGGGAGGACGAACAGGGACGAACGAGACGAACATCGTCCAAAGAATACCCAAGGATGAAATGGGAGGACGAAAAGGGACGAACGAGATGAACTTGGACCAAAGAATGCCAAAGGATCAAATGGGAGGACGAACGTGACGAACTTGGTACAAAGAATGCCCAAGGATCAAATGGGAGAACGAACAGGGACGAAGGAGACGAACTTGGTCCAAAGAATGCCCAAAGATGAAATGGGAGGATGTAGAGGGAGGAACGAGACGAACTTGGTCCAAAGAATGCCCAAAGGATCAAATGGGAGGACGAACAGGGACGAATGAGACGAACTTCGTCCAAAGAATGCCCAAGGATGAAATGGGAGGACGAAAAGGGACGAACGAGACGAACTTGGACCAAAGAATGCCAAAGGATCAAATGCGGGACGAACGGGACGAACATGGTCCAAAGAATGCCCAAGGATCAAATGGGAGGGCGTAGAGGGACGAACGAGACGAACTTGGTCCAAAGAATGCCCATGGATGAAATGGGAGGACGAAAAGGGACGAACGAGACGAACTTGGTACAAAGAATGCCCAAGGATCAAATGGGATGACGTAGAGGGACGAACGAGACGAACTTGGTCAAAAGAATGCCAAAGGATCAAATGGAGGACGAAAAGGGACGAACGAGACGAACTTTGTCCAAAGAATGTCAAACGATCAAATGGGAGGTCGAAGAGGGTCGAAGGAGACGAACTTGGAACAAAGAATGCCAAAGGATCAAATGGGAGGACGAACATGATGAACTTCGTACAAAGAATGCCCAAGGATCAAATGGGAGGACGTAGAGGGACGAAGAGACGAACTTGGTCCAAAGAATGCCCAAAGGATCGAATGGGAGAACGAACAGGGACGAACGAGACGAACTTGGTCCAAAGAATGCCCAAAGAAGAAATGAGAGGATGTAGAGGGACGAACGAGACGAACTTGGTCCAAAGAATGCCCAAGGATGAAATGGGCGGACGAAAAGGGACGAACGAGACGAACGTGGTCCAAAGAATGTCAAAGGATCAAATGGGAGGACGAAGAGGGACGAACGAGACGAACTTGGTCCAAAGAATGCCAAAAGATCAAATGGGGGACGAACGAGACGAGCTTGGTCCAAAGAATGCCCAAAGATCAAACGGGACGACATAGAGGGACGAACGAGAGAACTTGGTCCAAAGAATGCCCAAAGGATCAAATGGGAGGAGGAACAGGGATGAACGACACGAACTTGGTCCAAAGAATGCCCAAAGGATCAAATTGGAGGACGAACAGGGACGAACGAGACGAACTTGGTCCATAGAATGCCCAAAGATCAAATGGGAGGATGTAAAGGGACGAACGAGACGAATTTGGTCCAAAGAATGCCCATGGATGAAATGGGAGGACGAAAAGGGACGAACGAGACGAACTTCGTCCAAAGAATGCCCAAGGATGAAATGGGAGGACGAAAAGGGACGAACGAGACGAACTTGGACCAAAGAATGCCAAAGGATCAAATGGGGGACGAACGGAACGAACATGGTCCAAAGAATGCCCAAGGATCAAATGGGAGGGCGTAGAGGGACGAACGAGACGAACTTGGTCCAAAGAATATCCAAAGATCAAATGCGAGGATGTAAAGGGACGAACGAGACGAACTTGGTCCAAAGAATGCCCATGGATGAAATGGGAGGACGAAAAGGGACGAACGAGACGAACTTGGTCCAAAGAATGCCAAAGGATCAAAAGGGAGGACGAACGTGACGAACATGGTACAAAGAATGCCCAAGGATCAAATGGGATGACCTAGAGGGACGAACGAGACGAACTTGGTCAAAAGAATGCCAAAGGATCAAATGGGAGAACGAACAGGGACGAACGAGACGACCTTGGTCCAAAGAATGCCCAAAGATGAAATGGGAGGATGTAGAGGGACGAACGAGACGAACTTGGTCCAAAGAATGCCCAAGGATGAAATGGGAGGACGAAAAGGGACGAACGAGACGAACGTGGTCCAAAGAATGCCAAAGGATCAAATGAGAGGACGAACGAGACCAACTTGGTCCAAAGAATGCCAAAGGATCAAATGGGAGGACGAAGAGGGACGAACGAGACGAACTTGGTCCAAAGAATGCCAAAAGATCAAATGGGGGACGAACGTGACGAGCTTGGTCCAAAGAATGCCCAAAGATAAAACGGGAGGACATAGAGGGACGAATGATAGAACTTGGTCCAAAGAATGCCCAAAGGATCAAATGGGAGGAGGAACAGGGATGAACGACACGAACTTGGTCCAAAGAAAGCCCAAACGATCAAATTGGAGGACGAACAGGGACGAACGAGACGAACTTGGTCCAAAGAATGCCCAAAGATCAAATGGGAGGATGTAAAGGGACGAACGAGACGAACTTGGTCCAAAGAATGCCCATGGATGAAATGGGAGGACGAAAAGGGACGAACGAGACGAACTTGGTCCAAAGAATGCCAAAGGATCAAATGGGAGGACGAAGAGGGACGAAGGAGACGAACATGGTCCAAAGAATGCCAAAGGATCAAATGGGAGGACGAACGTGACGAACTTGGTACAAAGAATGCCCAAGGATGACATGGGAGGACGAAAAGGGACGAACTAGACGAACTTGATCCAAAGGATGCCTAGGGATCAAATGGAGGACGAAAAGGGACGAACGAGACGAACTTTGTCCAAAGAATGTCAAACGATCAAATGGGAGGACGAAGAGGGACGAAGGAGACGAACTTGGTCCAAAGAATGCCAAAGGATCAAATGGGAGGACGAACATGACGAACTTGGCACAAAGAATGCCCAAGGATCAAATGGGAGGACGTAGAGGGACGAACGAGACGAACTTGGTCCAAAGAATGCCCAAAGGATCAAATGGGAGAACGAACAGGGACGAACGAGACGAACTTAGTCCAAAGAATGCCCAAAGATGAAATGGGAGGATGTAGAGGGACGAACGAGACGAACTTGGTCCAAAGAATGCTCAAGGATGAAATGGGAGGACGAAAAGGGACGAACGACACGAACATGGTCCAAAGAATGCCAAAGGATCAAATGGGAGGATAAACGAGACCAACTTGGTACAAAGAATGCCAAAGGATCAAATGGGAGGACGAAGAGGGACGAACGAGACGAACTTGGTCCAAAGAATGCCAAAGGATCAAATGGGGGACGAACGAGACGAACTTGGTCCAAAGAATGCCCAAGGATGAAATGGGAGGACGAAAAGGGATGAACGAGACGAACTTGGTCCAAATATTGCCAAAGGGTCAAATGGGCGGACGAAGAGGGACGAAGGAGACAAACTTGATCCAAAGAATGCCAAAGGATCAAATCGAAGGACGAACGTGACGAACTTAGTTCAACGAATGCCAAAGGATCAAATGGGAGGACGAACGTGATGAACTTGGTACAAAGAATGCCCAAGGATCAAATGGGAGGACGTAGAGGGACGAACGAGACGAACTTGGTCCAAAGAATGCCCAAAGGATCAAATGGGAGGACGAACAAGGAGAAACGAGACGAACTTGGTCCAAACAATGCCCAAAGGATCATATGGGAGGATGTAGAGGGACGAACAAGACGAACTTGGTCCAAAGAATGCCCAAGGATGAAATGGGAGGACGAAAAGGGACGAACGAGACGAATTTGGTCCAAATAATGCCAAAGGATCAAATGGGCGGACGAAGAGGGACGAAGGAGACAAACTTGGTCCAAAGAATGCCAAAGGATCAAATGGAAGGACGAACATGACGAACTTGGTACTAAAAATGCCAATGGATCAAATGGGAGGACGAAAAGGGATGAACGAGACGAACTTGGTCCTAAGATTGCCCAAGGATGAAATGGGAGGACGAAAAGAGACGAACGAGACGAACATGGTCCAAAGAATGTCCAAGGATCAAAAGGGAGGACGAAGAGGGACGAAGGAGACGAACTTGGTCCAAAGAATGCCACAGGATCAAATGGGAGGACGAACGTGACCAACTTGGTACAAAGAATGCCCAAGGATCAAATGGGAGGACGTAGAGGGACGAACGAGACGAACTTGGTCCAAAGAATGCCCAAAGGATCAAATGGGAGGACAAACAAGGACGAACGAGACGAACTTGGTCCAAAGAATGCCCAAAGGATCAAATCGGAGGATGTAGAGGGACGAACGAGACGAACTTGGTACAAAGAATGCCGAAGGATGAAATGGGAGGACGAAAAGGGACGAACGAGACGAACGAGACGAATTTGGTCCAAATAATGCCAAAGGATCAAATGGGCGGACGAAGAGGGACGAAGGAGACAAACTTGGTCCAAAGAATGCCAAAGCATCAAATGGAAGGACGAACGTGACGAACTTGGTACAAAAAATGCCAAAGGATCAAATGGGAGGACGAAGAGGGACGAACGAGACGAACTTGGTCCTAAGATTGCCCAAGGATCAAATGGAAGGACGAACGTGACGAACTTAGTCCAAAGAATGCCAAAGGATCAAATGGGAGGACGTAGAGGGACGAACGAGACGAACTTGGTCCAAAGAATGCCCAAAGGATCAAATGGGAGGACGAACAAGGACGAACGAGACGAACTTGGTCCAAAGAATGCCCAAAGGATCAAATGGAAGGACGAACGAGACGAACATGGTCCAAAGAATGCCCAAAGGATCAAATGGGAGGATGTAGAGGGACGAACGAGACGAACTTGGTCCAAAGAATGCCCAAGGATGAAATGGGAGGACGAAAAGGGACGAACGAGACGAATTTGGTCCAAATAATTCCAAAGGATCAATAGGGCAGACGAAGAGGGACGAAGGAGACAAACTTGGTCCAAAGAATGCCAAAGGATCAAATGGAAGGACGAATGTGACGAACTTAGTCCAAAAAATGCCAAAGGATCAAATGGGAGGACGAACGTGACGAACTTGGTACAAAGACTGCCCAAGGATCAAATGGGAGGGCGTAGAGGGAAGAACGAGACGAACTTGGTCCAAAGAATGCCCAAAGGATCAAATGGGAGGACGAACAAGGACGAACGAGACGAACTTGGTCCAAAGAATGCCCAAAGGATCAAATGGAAGGATGTAGAGGGACGAACGAGACGAACTTGGTCCAAAGAATGCCCAAGGATGAAATGGGAGGACGAAAAGGGACGAACGAGACGAATTTGGTCCAAATAATGCCAAAGGATCAAATGGGAGGACGAAGAGGGGCGAAGGAGACAAACTTGGTCCAAAGAATGCCAAAGGATCAAATGGAAGGACGAACGTGACGAACATGGTACAAAAAATGCCAAAGGATCAAATGGGAGGACGAAGAGGGACGAACGAGACGAACTTGGTCCTAAGATTGCCCAAGGATGAAATGGGAGGAGGAAAAGAGACGAACGAGACGAAAATGGTCCAAAGAATGTCAAAGGATCAAAAGGGAGGACGAAGAGGGACGAAGGAGACGAACTTGGTCCAAAGAATGCCAAAGGATCAAATGGGAGGACGAACGTGACGAACTTGGTACAAAGAATGCCCAAGGATCAAATGGGAGGACGTAGAGAGATGAACGTGACGAACTTGGTACAAAGAATGCCCAAGGATCAAATGGGAGGACGTAGAGAGATGAACGAGACGAACTTGGTCCAAAGAATGCCCAAAGGATCAAATGGGAGGACGAACAAGGACGAACGAGACGAACTTGGTCCAAATAATGCCAAAGGATCAAATGCGCGGACAAAGAGGGACGAAGGAGACAAACTTGGTCCAAAGAATGCCAAAGGATCAAATGCGCGGACGAAGAGGGACGAAGGAGACAAACTTGGTCCAAAGAATGCCAAAGGATCAAATGGAAGGACGAACGTGACGAACTTAGTCCAAAGAATGCCAAAGGATCAAATGGGAGGACGAACGTGACAAACTTGGTACAAAGAATGCCCAAGGATCAAATGGGAGGACGTAGAGGGAAAAACGAGACGAACTTGGTCCAAAGAATGCCCAAGGATGAAATGGGAGGACGAAAAGGGATGAACGAGACGAACTTGGTCCAAATATTGCCAAAGGGTCAAATGGGCGGACGAAGAGGGACGAAGGGGACAAACTTGATCCAAAGAATGCCAAAGGATCAAATCGAAGGACGAACGTCACGAACTTAGTTCAAAGAATGCCAAAGGATCAAATGGGAGGACGAACGTGACGAACTTGGCACAAAGAATGCCAAGGATCAAATGGGAGGACGTAGAGGGACGAACGAGACGAACTTGGTCCAAAGAATGCCCAAAGGATCAAATGGGAGGACGAACAAGGAGAAACGAGACAAACTTGGTCCAAAGAATGCCCAAAGGATCAAATGGGAGGATGTAGAGGGACGAACGAGACGAACTTGGTCCAAAGAATGCCCAAGGATGAAATGGGAGGACAAAAAGGGACGAACGAGATGAACTTGGTCCAAATAATGCCAAAGGATCAAATGGGCGGACGAAGAGGGACGAAGGAGACAAACTTGGTCCAAAGAATGCCAAAGGATCAAATGGAAGGACGAATGTGACGAACTTAGTCCAAAAAATGCCAAAGGATCAAATGGGAGGACGAACGTGACGAACTTGGTACAAAGACTGCCCAAGGATCAAATGGGAGGGCGTAGAGGGAAGAACGAGACGAACTTGGTCCAAAGAATGCCCAAAGGATCAAATGGGAGGACGAACAAGGACGAACGAGACGAACTTGGTCCAAAGAATGCCCAAAGGATCAAATGGAAGGATGTAGAGGGACGAACGAGACGAACTTGGTCCAAAGAATGCCCAAGGATGAAATGGGAGGACGAAAAGGGACGAACGAGACGAATTTGGTCCAAATAATGCCAAAGGATCAAATGGGAGGACGAAGAGGGGCGAAGGAGACAAACTTGGTCCAAAGAATGCCAAAGGATCAAATGGAAGGACGAACGTGACGAACATGGTACAAAAAATGCCAAAGGATCAAATGGGAGGACGAAGAGGGACGAACGAGACGAACTTGGTCCTAAGATTGCCCAAGGATGAAATGGGAGGAGGAAAAGAGACGAACGAGACGAAAATGGTCCAAAGAATGTCAAAGGATCAAAAGGGAGGACGAAGAGGGACGAAGGAGACGAACTTGGTCCAAAGAATGCCAAAGGATCAAATGGGAGGACGAACGTGACGAACTTGGTACAAAGAATGCCCAAGGATCAAATGGGAGGACGTAGAGAGATGAACGAGACGAACTTGGTCCAAAGAATGCCCAAAGGATCAAATGGGAGGACGAACAAGGACGAACGAGACGAACTTGGTCCAATAAATGACCAAAGGATCAAATGGGAGGATGTGGAGGGACGAACGAGACGAACTTGGTACAAAGAATGCCCAAGGATGAAATGGGAGGACGAAAAGGGATGAACGAGACGAACTTGGTCCAAATAATGCCAAAGGATCAAATGCGCGGACAAAGAGGGACGAAGGAGACAAACTTGGTCCAAAGAATGCCAAAGGATCAAATGCGCGGACGAAGAGGGACGAACGAGACGAACTTGGTACAAAGAATGGCCAAGGATGAAATGGGAGGACGAAAAGGGATGAACGAGACGAACTTGGTCCAAATAATGCCAAAGGATCAAATGCGCGGACAAAGAGGGACGAAGGAGACAAACTTGGTCCAAAGAATGCGAAAGGATCAAATGCGCGGACGAAGAGGGACGAAGGAGACAAACTTGGTCCAAAGAATGCCAAAGGATCAAATGGAAGGGCGAACGTGACGAACTTAGTCCAAAGAATGCCAAAGGATCAAATGGGAGGACGAACGTGACAAACTTGGTACAAAGAATGCCCAAGGATCAAATGGGAGGACGTAGAGGGAAAAACGAGACGAACTTGGTCCAAAGAATGCCCAAGGATGAAATGGGAGGACGAAAAGGGATGAACGAGACGAACTTGGTCCAAATATTGCCAAAGGGTCAAATGGGCGGACGAAGAGGGACGAAGGGGACAAACTTGATCCAAAGAATGCCAAAGGATCAAATCGAAGGACGAACGTGACGAACTTAGTTCAAAGAATGCCAAAGGATCAAATGGGAGGACGAACGTGACGAACTTGGCACAAAGAATGCCAAGGATCAAATGGGAGGACGTAGAGGGACGAACGAGACGAACTTGGTCCAAAGAATGCCCAAAGGATCAAATGGGAGGACGAACAAGGAGAAACGAGACAAACTTGGTCCAAAGAATGCCCAAAGGATCAAATGGGAGGATGTAGAGGGACGAAGGAGACGAACTTGGTCCAAAGAATGCCCAAGGATGAAATGGGAGGACAAAAAGGGACGAACGAGATGAACTTGGTCCAAATAATGCCAAAGGATCAAATGGGCGGACGAAGAGGGACGAAGGAGACAAACTTGTTCCAAAGAATGCCAAAGGATCAAATGGAAGGACGAACGTGACGAACTTAGTCCAAAGAATGCCAAAGGATCAAATGGGAGGACGAACGAGACGAACTTGGTACAAAGAAAGCCCAAGGATCAAATGGGAGGACGTAGAGGGAAGAACGAGACGAACTTGGTCCAAAGAATGCCCAAAGGATCAAATGGGAGGACGAACAAGGACGAACGAGACGAACTTGGAGCAAAGAATGCCCAAAGGATCAAATGGGAGGATGTAGAGAGACGAACGAGACGAACTTGGTCCAAAGAATTCCCAAGGATGAAATGGGAGGACGAAAAGGGACGAACGAGACGAATTTGGTCGAAATAATGCCAAAGGACGAAATGGGCGGACGAAGAGGGACGAAGGAGACAAACTTGGTCCAAAGAATGCCAAAGGATCAAATGGAAGGATGAACATGACGAACTTGGCACAAAAAATGCCAAAGGATCAAATGGGAGGACGAAAAGGGACGAACGAGACGAACTTGGTCCTAAGATTGCCCAAGGATGAAATGGGAGGACGAAAAGAGACGAACGAGACGAAATTGGTCCAAAGAATGCCAAAGGATCAAATGGGAGGACGAAGAGGGACGAAGGAGCCGAACTTGGTCCAAAGAATGCCAAAGGATCAAATGGGAGGTCGAACGTGACGAACTTGGTACAAAGAATGCCCAAGGATCAAATGGGAGCACGTAGAGGGACGAACGAGACGAACTTGGTCCAAAGAATACCCAAAGGATCAAATGGAGTACGAAAAGGGACGAACGATACAAACTTTGTCCAAAGAATGTCAAACGATCAAATGGGAGGACAAAGAGGGACGAAGGAGACGAACTTGGTCCAAAGAATGCGAAAGGATCAAATGGGAGGACGAACATGACGAACTTGGTACAAAGAATGCCCAAGGATCAAATGGGAGGACGTAGAGGGACGAACGAGACGAACTTGGTCCAAAGAATGCCCAAATGATCAAATGGGAGGGCGAACAAGGACGAACGAGACGAACTTAGTCCGAAGAATGCCCAAAGGATCAAATGGGAGGATGTAGAGGGACGAACGAGACGAACTTGGTCCAAAGAATGCCCAAGGATGAAATGGGAGGACGAAAAGGGATGAACGAGACGAACTTGGTCCAAAGAATGCCCAAGGATCAAATGGCAGGACGTAGAGGGACGAACGAGACGAACTTGGTCCAAAGAATGCCCAAAGGATCAAATGGAGAACGAACAGGGACGAACGAGACGAACTTGGTCCAAAGAATGCCCAAAGATGAAATGGGAGGATGTAGAGGGACGAACGAGACGAACTTGGTCCAAAGAATGCCCAAAGGATGAAATGGGAGGACGAATGAGACCAACTTGGTACAAAGAATTCCAAAGGATCAAATGGGAGGACGAAGAGGGATGAATGAGACGAACTTGGTCCAAAGAATGCCAAAGGATCAAATGGGGGTCGAACGAGACGAACTTTGTCCAAAGAATGCCCAAAGGATCAAATGGTACGACGAACGTGACGAACTTGGTACAAAGAATTCCCAAGGATCAAATGGGAGGACGTAGAGGGAGGAACGAGACGAACTTGGTCCAAAGAATGCCCAAAGGATCAAATGGGGGGACGAACAAGGACGAACGAGGCGAACTTAGTCTGAAGAATGCCCAAAGGATAAAATGGGAGGATGTAGAGGGACGAACGAGACGAACTTGGTCCAAAGAATGCCCAAGGATGAAATGGGAGGACGAAAAGGGACAAACGAGACGAACGTGATCCAAAGAATGCCAAAGGATCAAATGGCAGGACGAATGAGACCAACTTGGTACAAAAAATGCCAAAGGATCAAATGGGAGGACGAAGAGGGACGAATGAGACGAACTTGGTCCAAAAAACACCAAAGGATCAAATGGGGGACGAACGAGACGAACTTGGTCCAAAGAATGCCCAATGGATCAAATGGGACGACGAACGTGACGAACTTGGTACAAAGAATTCCCAAGGATCAAATGGTAGGACGTAGAGGGACGAACAAGATGAACTTGGTCCAAAGAATGCCCAAAGGATCAAATGGGAGGACGAACAGGGACGAACGAGACGAGCTTGGTCCAAAGAATGCCAAAGGATCAAATGGGAGGACGAAGAGGGACGAAGGAGACGAACTTGGTCCAAAGAATGCCAAACGATCAAATGGGAAGACGAACGTGACGAACTTGGTACAAAGAATGCCCAAGGATCAAATGGGAGCAAGTAGAGGGACGAACGAGACGAACTTGGTCCAAAGAATGCCAAAGGATCAAATGGAGGACGAAAAGGGACGAACGAGACGAACTTTGTCCAAAGAATGTCAAACGATCAAATGGGAGGACGAACAGAGACGAAGGAGACGAACTTGGTCCAAAGAATGCCAAAGGATCAAATGGGAGCACGTAGAGGGACGAACGAGACGAACTTGGTCCAAAGAATGTCAAAGGATCAAATGGGGGACGAAAAGGGACGAACGAGACGAACTTTGTCCAAAGAATGTCAAACGATCAAATGGGAGGACGAAGAGGGACGAAGGAGACGAACTTGGTCCAAAGAATGCCAAAGGATCAAATGGGAGGACGAACATGACGAACTTGGTACAAAGAATGCCCAAGGATCAAATGGGAGGACGTAGATGGACGAACGAGACGAACATGGTCCAAAGAATACCCAAAGGATCAAATGGGGGGACGAACGAGGCGAACTTAGTCCAAAGAATGCCCAAAGGATCAAATGGGAGGATGTAGAGGGACGAACGAGATGAACTTGGTCCAAAGAATGCCCAAGGATGGAATGGGAGCACGAAAAGGGACGAACGAGACGAACTTGGTCCAAAGAATGCCAAAGGATCGAATGGGCGGACGAAGAGGGACGAAGGAGACGAACTTGGTCCAAAGAATGCCCAAGGATCAAATAGGAGGACGTAGAGGGACGAACGAGACGAACTTGGTCCAAAGAATGCCCAAAGGATCAAATGGGAGGACGAACAAGGACGAACGAGGCGAACTTAGTCTGAAGAATGCCCAAAGGATAAAATGGGAGGATGTAGAGGGACGAACGAGACGAACTTGGTCCAAAGAATGCCAAAGGATCAAATGGAGGACGAAAAGGGACGAACGAGACGAACTTTGTCCAAAGAATGTCAAACGATCAAATGGGAGGACGAAGAGAGACGAAGGAGACGAACTTGGTCCAAAGAATGCCAAAGGATCAAATGGGAGCACGTAGAGGGACGAACGAGACGAACTTGGTCCAAAGAATGTCAAAGGATCAAATGGAGGACGAAAAGGGACGAACGAGACGAACTTGGTCCTAAGATTGCCCAAGGATCAAATGGAAGGACGAACGTGACGAACTTAGTCCAAAGAATGCCAAAGGATCAAATGGGAGGACGTAGAGGGACGAACGAGACGAACTTGGTCCAAAGAATGTCAAACGATCAAATGGGAGGACGAAGAGGGACGAAGGAGACGAACTTGGTCCAAAGAATGCCAAAGGATCAAATGGGAGGAGGAACATGACGAACTTGGTACAAAGAATGCCCAAGGATCAAATGGGAGGACGTAGATGGACGAACGAGACGAACATGGTCCAAAGAATACCCAAAGGATCAAATGGGGCGACGAACGAGGCGAACTTAGTCCAAAGAATGCCCAAAGGATCAAATGGGAGGATGTAGAGGGACGAACGAGATGAACTTGGTCCAAAGAATGCCCAAGGATTGAATGGGAGCACGAAAAGGGACGAACGAGACGAACTTGGTCCAAAGAATGCCAAAGGATCGAATGGGCGGACGAAGAGGGACGAAGGAGACGAACTTGGTCCAAAGAATGTCAAACGATCAAATGGGAGGACGAAGAGAGACGAAGGAGACGAACTTGGTCCAAAGAATGCCAAAGGATCAAATGGGAGCACGTAGAGGGACGAACGAGACGAACTTGGTCCAAAGAATGTCAAAGGATCAAATGGGGGACGAAAAGGGACGAACGAGACGAACTTTGTCCAAAGAATGTCAAACGATCAAATGGGAGGACGAAGAGGGACGAAGGAGACGAACTTGGTCCAAAGAATGCCAAAGGATCAAATGGGAGGACGAACATGACGAACTTGGTACAAAGAATGCCCAAGGATCAAATGGGAGGACGTAGATGGACGAACGAGACGAACATGGTCCAAAGAATACCCAAAGGATCAAATGGGGGGACGAACGAGGCGAACTTAGTCCAAAGAATGCCCAAAGGATCAAATGGGAGGATGTAGAGGGACGAACGAGATGAACTTGGTCCAAAGAATGCCCAAGGATGGAATGGGAGCACGAAAAGGGACGAACGAGACGAACTTGGTCCAAAGAATGCCAAAGGATCGAATGGGCGGACGAAGAGGGACGAAGGAGACGAACATGGTCCAAAGAATGCCCAAGGATCAAATGGGAGGACGTAGAGGGACGAACGAGACGAACTTGGTCCAAAGAATGCCCAAAGGATCAAATGGGAGGACGAACAAGGACGAACGAGGCGAACTTAGTCTGAAGAATGCCCAAAGGATAAAATGGGAGGATGTAGAGGGACGAACGAGACGAACTTGGTCCAAAGAATGCCAAAGGATCAAATGGAGGACGAAAAGGGACGAACGAGACGAACTTTGTCCAAAGAATGTCGAACGATCAAATGGGAGGACGAAGAGAGACAAAGGAGACGAACTTGGTCCAAAGAATGCCAAAGGATCAAATGGGAGCACGTAGAGGGACGAACGAGACGAACTTGGTCCAAAGAATGTCAAAGGATCAAATGGAGGACGAAAAGGGACGAACGAGATGAACTTTGTCCAAAGAATGTCAAACGATCAAATGGGAGGACGAAGAGGGACGAAGGAGACGAACTTGGTCCAAAGAATGCCAAAGGATCAAATGGGAGGACGATCATGACGAACTTGGTACAAAGAATGCCCAAGGATCAAATGGGAGGACGTAGAGGGACGAACGAGACGAACATGGTCCAAAGAATACCCAAAGGATCAAATGGGGGGACGAACGAGGAGAACTTAGTCCAAAGAATGCCCAAAGGATCAAATGGGAGGATGTAGAGGGACGAACGAGACGAACTTGGTCCAAAGAATGCCAAATGATCAAATGGGCGGACGAAGAGGGACGAAGGAGACGAACTTGGTCCAAAGAATGCCCAAGGATCAAATGGGAGGACGTAGAGGGACGAACGAGACGAACTTGGTCCAAAGAATGCCCAAAGGATCAAATGGGAGAACGAACAGGGACGAACGAGACGATCTTGGTCCAAAGAATGCCCAAAGATGAAATGGGAGGAAGTAGAGGGACGAACGAGACGAACTTCGTCCAAAGAATGCCCAAGGATGAAATGGGAGGACGAAAAGGGACAAACGAGACGAACGTGGTCCAAAGAATGCCAAAGGATCAAATGGGAGGACAAAGAGGGACGAACGAGACGAACTTGGTCCAAAGCATCAAATGGGGGACGAACGACACGAACTTGGTCCAAAGAATGCCCAAAGGATCAAATGGGACGACGAACGTGACGAACTTGGTAAAAAGAATTCCCAAGGATCAAATGGGAGGACGTAGAGGGATGAACGAGACAAACTTGGTCCAAAGAATGCCCAAAGGATCAAATGGGACGACGAACGTGACGAACTTGGTACAAAGAATTCCCAAGGATCAAATGGGAGGACGTAGAGGGATGAACGAGACGAACTTGGTCCAAAGAATGCCCAAAGGATCAAATGGGAGGACGAACAGGGACAAACGAGACGAACTTGGTCCAAAGAATGCCAAAGGATCAAATGGGAGGACGAAGAGGGACGAAGGAGACGAACTTGGTCCAAAGAATGCCAAAGGATCAAATGGGAGGACGAACGTGACGAACTTGGTACAAAGAATTCCCAAGGATCAAATGGGAGCACGTAGAGGGACGAACGAGACAAACTTGGTCCAAAGAATGCCCAAAGGATCAAATGGGACGACGAACGTGACGAACTTGGTACAAAGAATTCCCAAGGATCAAATGGGAGGACGTAGAGGGATGAACGAGACGAACTTGGTCCAAAGAATGCCCAAAGGATCAAATGGGAGGACGAACAGGGACGAACGAGACGAACTTGGTCCAAAGAATGCCAAAGGATCAAATGGGAGGACGAAGAGGGACGAAGGAGACGAACTTGGTCCAAAGAATGCCAAACGATCAAATGGGAGCATGTAGAGGGACGAACGAGACAAACTTGGTCCAAAGAATGCCCAAAGGATCAAATGGGACGACGAACGTGACAAACTTGGTACAAAGAATTTCCAAGGATCAAATGGGAGGACGTAGAGGGATGAACGAGACGAACTTGGTCCAAAGAATGCCCAAAGGACCAAATGGGAGGACGAACAGGGACGAACGAGACGAACTTGGTCCAAAGAATGCCCAAAGGACCAAATGGGAGGACGAACAGGGACGAACGAGACGAACTTGGTCCAAAGAATGACAAAGGATCAAATGGGAGGACGAAGAGGGACGAAGGAGACGAACTTGGTCCAAAGAATGCCAAAGGATCAAATGGGAGGACGAACGTGACGAACTTGGTACAATGAATGCCCAAGGATCAAATGGGAGCACGTAGAGGGACGAACGAGACGAACTTGGTCCAAAGAATGCCAAAGGATCAAATGGAGGACGAAAAGGGACGAACGAGACGAACTTTGTCCAAAGAATGTCAAACGATCAAATGGGAGGACAAAGAGGGACGAAGGAGACGAACTTGGTCCAAAGAATGCGAAAGGATCAAATGGGAGGACGAACATGACGAACTTGGTACAAAGAATGTCCAAGGATCAAATGGGAGGACGTAGAGGGATGAACGAGACGAACTTGGTCCAAAGAATGCCCAAAGGATCAAATGGGAGGGCGAACAAGGACGAACGAGACGAACTTAGTCCGAAGAATGCCCAAAGGATCAAATGGGAGGATGTACAGGGACGAACGAGACGAACTTGGTCCAAAGAATGCCAAAGGATCAAATGGGCTGACGAAGAGGGACGAAGGAGACGAACTTGGTCCAAAGAATGCCCAAGGATCAAATGGCAGGACGTAGAGGGACGAACGAGACGAACTTGGTCCAAAGAATGCCCAAAGGATCAAATGGAGAACGAACAGGGACGAACGAGACGAACTTGGTCCAAAGAATGCCCAAAGATGGAATGGGAGGATGTAGAGGGACGAACGAGACGAACTTGGTCCAAAGAATGCCCAAGGATGAAATGGGAGGACGAAAAGGGCCAAACGAGACGAACGTGGTCCAAAGAATGCCAAAGGATCAAATGGGAGGACGAACGAGACCAACTTGGTACAAAGAATGCCAAAGGATCAAATGGGAGGACGAAGAGGGATGAATGAGACGAACTTGGTCCAAAGAATGCCAAAGGATCAAATGGGGGACGAACGAGACGAACTTTGTCCAAAGAATGCCCCAAGTGTCAAATGGGACGACGAACGTGACGAACTTGGTACAAAGAATTCCCAAGGATCAAATGGGAGGACGTAGAGGGAGGAACGAGACGAACTTGGTCCAAAGAATGCCCAAAGGACCAAATGGGGGGACGAACAAGGACGAACGAGGCGAACTTAGTCTGAAGATTGCCCAATGGATCAAATGGGAGGATGTAGAGGGACGAACGAGACGAACTTGGTCCAAAGAATGTGATGGCCTCCTTGTTGTAATAACTTGGCCAATGACTTGAATTCACCACTTAGAATCTGGTTGTGACTAAGAACTTGTGATTTTCGATCTTTAAGAAAGAATAGCAAGAAATAATGATTCTTATTTTAACAAGAACACAAGTGAGTAGAACAAGAATCAAGTGAACAAAAAGGAAGTGAGAATAAAGAGTTCTTGTTATAACAAGCAAACAAGAGAGCAGATTATAAGGCAAGGAACAAGAAGAATGGATGGGAGGCAAGGGGCGCTACCTTGGTCTAATCCAAGACAAGGATAAGCCTATGGAAATGAGGATCACCACAAGAAAGGATTCTTGGTAAGATCAAAGTCTGGTTCAATCCAGAACCAAAGAGTAAGGACTCAATTACACAAGGTAATATTTTTGCTCAAAATCAAAGTTGTTTTTCCTTGTGCCATGCGCCCCTTTATATAGGGAGGGGGCTGGTCTGATTTACAAGTGCAGACTTGGACTATGCCTTTCAAGGCTTACAAGGAATCCTAGGCACTCTTAAAGGAGCATTAACAAGCAATTACATGGTTGTCTACCAGCCCTCTTCTTAGGCGCATAAATACTAGGATCCTAGGCTAGTTTTAACAAGCATTTACAACCAGTTATATGGCTGCTCCCTAGCTCACTAATGATAGAAGGAATCCTAAGAAGAACAATGAAAATGGCTGCTGTCCAGCCTTCACATGTGCGCCCCACAAGTCTGCCTTGGTTGCTTCTCTTTGATTGTTCTTCAAGTCCCCTCCTAATGGTGCAAGGAATCCTAAGAAGGCCAATTGATTTGGCTGTTGTTCAGTCATCAAGTGCAGCGCCCCACTCTTCATAATGCAGCCACCATTTTGATTGAAATTAAACATGTGGCTGTTACACTTTTATTGTGATGTTGGAGCATTCATGCCTTGGTCTTGATGGCTATGAATTCTTTGTCTCCCTTGCCTTTATGCGCCCACCAAGCCTTCCTCTTGTCTTTATTCATGTAACCACTTAAAGTGGATTAAACACACAAAAATTAAACAAGGAATTAAACACTTTAGTGCTTTGGTCCCAAATAAATCAATTGGTCACATGCACTTTATTCAAAACAAAATAACATGGCTGGCTTCATGAGTCTTGCGCCTCCTCCATGGCTTGGATGACAAGCATGGTCTTTGGTGCAATTACTTCTTCGTCCATGTTGGAAATTGTCTTAGTCAAGAATTGGACTAAGCCTTCTTGGACCCTTCTTGACATTGCCCTAGTAATTGGGCCTCCTAGGCTTTGAATGGCTTCTTGGACCTCCATGTCCTCATCAGAATGCCCAAGGATGAAATGGGAGGACGAAAAGGGACAAACGAGACGAACGTGGTCCAAAGAATGCCAAAGGATCAAATGGCAGGAAGAATGAGACCAACTTGGTACAAAGAATGCCAAAGGATCAAATGGGAGGACGAAGAGGGACGAACTAGACGAACTTGGTCCAAAGAACACCAAAGGATCAAATGGGGGACGAACGAGACGAACTTGGTCCAAAGAATGCCCAATGGATCAAATGGGACGATGAACGTGACGAACTTGGTACAAAGAATTCCCAAGGATCAAATGGTAGGACGTAGAGGGACGAACGAGATGAACTTGGTCCAAAAAAGGCCCAAAGGATCAAATGGGAGGACGAACAGGGACGAACGAGACGAGCTTGGTCCAAAGAATGCCAAAGGATCAAATGGGAGGACGTAGAGGGACGAACGAGACGAACTTGGTCCAAAGAATGTCAAACGATCAAATGGGAGGACGAAGAGAGACGAAGGAGACGAACTTGGTCCAAAGAATGCCAAAGGATCAAATGGGAGCACGTAGAGGGACGAACGAGACGAACTTGGTCCAAAGAATGCCCAAGGATCAAATGGGAGGACGTAGAGGGACGAACGAGACGAACTTGGTCCAAAGAATGCCCAAAGGATCAAATGGGAGAACGAACAGGGACGAACGAGACGAACTTGGTCCAAAGAATGCCCAAAGATGAAATGGGAGGATGTAGAGGGACGAACGAGACGAACTTCGTCCAAAGAATGCCCAAGGATGAAATGGGAGGACGAAAAGGGACAAACGAGACGAACGTGGTCCAAAGAATGCCAAAGGATCAAATGGGAGGACGAAGAGGGACGAACGAGACGAACTTGGTCCAAAGCATCAAATGGGGGACGAACGAGACGAACTTGGTCCAAAGAATGCCCAAAGGATCAAATGGGACGACGAACGTGACGAACTTGGGACAAAGAATTCCCAAGGATCAAATGGGAGGACGTAGAGGGATGAACGAGACGAACTTGGTCCAAAGAATGCCCAAAGGATCAAATGGGAGGACGAACAGGGACGAACGAGACGAACTTGGTCCAAAGAATGCCAAAGGATCAAATGGGAGGACGAAGAGGGACGAAGGAGACGAATTTGGTCCAAAGAATGCCAAACGATCAAATGGGAGGATGAACGTGATGAACTTGGTACAAAGAATGCCCAAGGATCAAATGGAAGCACGTAGAGGGACGAACGAGACGAACTTGGTCCAAAGAATGCCCAAAGGATCAGACGGGACGACGAACGTGACGAACTTGGTACAAAGAATTCCCAAGGATTAAATGGGAGGACGTAGAGGGATGAACGAGACGAACTTGGTCCAAAGAATACCCAAAGGATCAAATGGGAGGACGAACAGGGATGAACAAAGAATGCCAAAGGATCAAATGGGAGGACGAAGAGGGACGAAGGAGACGAACTTGGTCCAAAGAATGCCAAAGGATCAAATGCGAGGACGAACGTGACGAACTTGGTACAAAGAATGCCCAAGGATCAAATGGGAGCACGTAGAGGGACGAACGAGACGAACTTGGTCCAAAGAATGCCAAAGGATCAAATGGAGGACGAAAAGGGACGAACGAGACGAACTTTGTCCAAAGAATGTCAAACGATCAAATGGGAGGACAAAGAGGGACAAAGGAGACGAACTTGGTCCAAAGAATGCAAAAGGATCAAATGGGAGGACAAACTTGACGAACTTGGTACAAAGAATGCCCAAGGATCAAATGGGAGGACGTAGAGGGACGAACGTGACGAACTTGGTCCAAAGAATGCCCAAAGGATCAAATGGGAGGGCGAACAAGGACGAACGAGACGAACTTAGTCCGAAGAATGCCCAAAGGATAAAATGGGAGGAGGTAGAGGGACGAACGAGACGAACTTGGTCCAAAGAATGCCCAAGGATGAAATGGGAGGACGAAGAGGGACGAAGGAGACGACCTTGGTCCAAAGAATGCCCAACGATCAAATGGCAGGACGTAGAGGGACGAACGAGACGAAATTGGTCCAAAGAATGCCCAAAGGATCAAATGGAGAACGAACAGGGACGAACGAGACGAACTTGGTCCAAAGAATGCCAAAGGATCAAATGGAGGACTAAAAGGGACAAACAAGACGAACTTTGTCCAAAGAATGCCAAAGGATCAAATGAAGGACGAAAAGGGACGAACGAGACGAACTTGGTCCAAATAATGTCAAAGGATCAAATGGGAGGACGTAGTGTGACGAACGAGACGAACTTGGTCCGAAGAATGTCAAAGGATCAAATGGGAGGACGAAGAGGGACGAACGAGACGAACTTGGTCCAAAGAATGCCCAAGGATGAAATGGGAGGACGAAAAGGGACGAACGAGATGAACTTGGTCCAAAGAATGCCGAATGATCAAATGGGGGACGAATAGGGGCAAACGAGATGAACTTGGTCCAAGGAATGCCAAAGGATCAAATGGAGGACGAAAAGGGACGAACGAGTCGAACTTGGTCCAAAGAATGACAAAGGATCAACTGGGAGGACGAAGAGGGTCGAACGAGATGAACTTGGTCCAAAGAATGCCAAAGGATCAAATGGAGGACGAAAAGGGACGAACGAGACGAACCTTGTCCAAAGAATGTCAAACGATCAAATGGGAGGACGAAGAGGGACGAACGAGACGAACATGGTCCAAATAATGTCAAAGGATCAAATGGGAGGACGTAGTGTGACGAACGAGACGAACTTGGTGCAAAGAATGCCCAAGGATCAAATGGGAGGACGAAGAGGGACGAACGAGATGAAGTTGGTCCAAAGAATGCTCAACGATGAAATGGGGGGACGAAAAGGGACGAACGAGACGAACTTGGTCCAAAGAATGCCAAATGATCAAATGGGGGACGAAGAGGGGCAAACGAGACGAACTTGGTCCAAGGAATGCCAAAGGATCAAATGGAGGACGAAAAGGGATGAACGAGACGAACTTGGTCCAGAGAATGTCAAAGGATCAAATGGCAGGACGAAGAGGGACGAAGGAGGCGAACATGGTCCAAAGAATGTCAAAGGATCAAATGGGAGGACGAATAGGGATGAACGAGACCAACTTGGTCCAAAGAATGCCAAAGGATCAAATGGGAGGACGTAGAGGGACAAACTTGGTACAAAGAATGCCCAACGATCAAATGGGAGAACGTAGAGGGCGAACGAGACGAACTTGGTCCAAAGAATAACAAAGGATCAACTGGGAAGACGAAGAGGGTCGAACGAGACGATCTTGGTCCAAAGAATGCCAAAGGATGAAATGGAGGACGAAAAGGGACGAACGAGACGAACATGGTCCAAAGAATGTCAAAGGATCAAATGGGAGGACGAAGAGGGACGAACGAGACGAACATGGTCCGAATAATGAACAAAGGATCTAATGGGAGGATGAATAGGGATGAACGAGACCAACTTGGTGCAATGAATGCCCAAATATCAAATGGGAGGACTTAGAGGGACGAACGAGACGAACTTGGTCCAAAGAATGCCAAAGGATCAAATGGGAGGACGAAGATGGATGAACGAGACGAACTTGGTCCAAAGAAAGCCAAAGGGTGAAATGGAGGACGAAAAGGGATGAACGAGACGAATTTGGTCCAAAGAATATCAAAGGATCAAATGGGAGGACGAAGAGGGACGAAGAAGATGAACTTGGTCCAAAGAATGCCAAAGGATCAAATGGGAGGACAAACGAGAGGAACTTGGTACAAAGAATGCCCAAGGATCAAATGGGAGGACGAAAAGGGACGAACGAGACGAACCTGGTCCAAAGAATGCCCAAAGATCAAATGGGAGGACGTAGTGGGACGAACGAGACGAACTTGGTCCAAAGAATGTCAAAGGATCAAATGGGAGGACGAAGAGGGACGAACGAGACGAACTTGGCCAGAGAATGCCCATGGATGAAATGGGAGGACGAAAAGGGACGAACGAGACGAACTTGGTCCAAAGAATGTCAAAGGATCAAATGGGAGGACGAAGAGGGACGAACGAGACGAACTTGGCCAAAGAATGCCGATGGATGAAATGGGAGGACGAAAAGTGACGAACGAGACGAACTTGGTCCAAAGAATGCCAAATGATCAAATGGGGGACAAAGAGGGCCAAACGAGACGAACTTGGTCCAAGGAATGCCAAAGGATCAAATGGAGGACGAAAAGGGACGAACGAGACGAACTTGGTCCAAAGAATGGCAAAGGATCAACTGGGAGGACGAATAGGGTCGAACGAGATGAACTTGGTCCAAAGAATGCCAAAAGATCAAATGGAGGACGAAAAGGGACGAACGAGACTAACCTGGTCCAAAGAATGTCAAACGATCAAATGGGAGGACGAAGAGGGACGAACGAGACGAACATGGTCCAAATAATGCACAAAGGATCAAATGGGAGGACGAATAGGAATGAACGAGACCAACTTGGTGCAAAGAATGCCCAAATATCAAATGGGAGGACGTAGAGGGACGAACGAGACGAACTTGGTGCAAAGAATGCCCAAGGATCAAATGGGAGGACGAAGAGGGACGAACGAGATGAAGTTGGTCCAAAGAATGCTCAACGATGAAATGGGGGGATGAAAAGGGACGAACGAGACGAACTTGGTCCAAAGAATGCCAAATGATCAAATGGGGGTCGAAGAGGGGCAAACGAGACGAACTTGGTCCAAGGAATGCCAAAGGATCAAATGGAGGACGAAAAGGGATGAACGAGACGAACTTGGTCCAAAGAATGTCAAAGGATCAAAGGGCAGGACGAAGAGGGACGAAGGAGGCGAACATGGTCTAAAGCATGCCAAAGGATCAAATGGGAGGACAAACGAGAGGAACTTGGTACAAAGAATGCCCAAGGATCAAATGGGAGGACGAAAAGGGACGAACGAGACGAACCTGGTCCAAAGAATGCCCAAAGATCAAATGGGAGGACGTAGTGGGACGAACGAGACGAACTTGGTCCAAAGAATGTCAAAGGATCAAATGGGAGGACGAAGAGGGACGAACGAGACGAACTTGGCCAGAGAATGCCCATGGATGAAATGGGAGGACGAAAAGGGACGAACGAGACGAACTTGGTCCAAAGAATGTCAAAGGATCAAATGGGAGGACGAAGAGGGACGAACGAGACGAACTTGGCCAAAGAATGCCGATGGATGAAATGGGAGGACGAAAAGTGACGAACGAGACGAACTTGGTCCAAAGAATGCCAAATGATCAAATGGGGGACAAAGAGGGCCAAACGAGACGAACTTGGTCCAAGGAATGCCAAAGGATCAAATGGAGGACGAAAAGGGACGAACGAGACGAACTTGGTCCAAAGAATGGCAAAGGATCAACTGGGAGGACGAATAGGGTCGAACGAGATGAACTTGGTCCAAAGAATGCCAAAAGATCAAATGGAGGACGAAAAGGGACGAACGAGACTAACCTGGTCCAAAGAATGTCAAACGATCAAATGGGAGGACGAAGAGGGACGAACGAGACGAACATGGTCCAAATAATGCACAAAGGATCAAATGGGAGGACGAATAGGAATGAACGAGACCAACTTGGTGCAAAGAATGCCCAAATATCAAATGGGAGGACGTAGAGGGACGAACGAGACGAACTTGGTGCAAAGAATGCCCAAGGATCAAATGGGAGGACGAAGAGGGACGAACGAGATGAAGTTGGTCCAAAGAATGCTCAACGATGAAATGGGGGGATGAAAAGGGACGAACGAGACGAACTTGGTCCAAAGAATGCCAAATGATCAAATGGGGGTCGAAGAGGGGCAAACGAGACGAACTTGGTCCAAGGAATGCCAAAGGATCAAATGGAGGACGAAAAGGGATGAACGAGACGAACTTGGTCCAAAGAATGTCAAAGGATCAAAGGGCAGGACGAAGAGGGACGAAGGAGGCGAACATGGTCTAAAGCATGCCAAAGGATCAAATGGGAGGACAAACGAGAGGAACTTGGTACAAAGAATGCCCAAGGATCAAATGGGAGGACGAAAAGGGACGAACGAGACGAACCTGGTCCAAAGAATGCCCAAAGATCAAATGGGAGGACGTAGTGGGACGAATGAGACGAACTTGGTCCAAAGAATGTCAAAGGATCAAATGGGAGGACGAAGAGGGACGAACGAGACGAACTTGGCCAAAGAATGCCGATGGATGAAATGGGAGGACGAAAAGGGACGAACGAGACGAACTTGGTCCAAAGAATGCCAAATGATCAAATGGGGGACAAAGAGGGCCAAACGAGACGAACTTGGTCCAAGGAATGCCAAAGGATCAAATGGAGGACGAAAAGGGACGAACGAGACGAACTTGGTCCAAAGAATGGCAAAGGATCAACTGGGAGGACGAAGAGGGTCGAACGAGATGAACTTGGTCCAAAGAATGCCAAAGGATCAAATGGAGGACAAAAAGGGACGAACGAGACAACCTTGTCCAATGAATGTCAAAGGATCAAATGGGAGGACGAAGAGGGAACGAGACGAACATGGTCCGAATAATGCACAAAGGATCAAATGGGAGGACGACTAGGGAGGAACGAGACCAACTTGGTGCAAAGAATACCCAAATATCAAATGGGAGGACGTAGAGGGATGAACGAGAGGAACTTGGTCCAAAGAATGCCCAAGGATGAAATGGGAGGACGAAGAGGGACGAACGAGACGAACTTGGTCCAATGAATGCCGAAGGATGAAATGGGAGGACGACAAGGGACGAACGAGACGAATTTGGTCCAAGGAATGCCAAAGGATCAAATGGAGGACGAAAAGGGACGAACGAGACGAACTTGGTCCAAAGAATGTCAAAGGATCAAATGGGAGGACGAACGAGACGAACTTGGTAGGAAGAATGCCCAAGGATCAAATGGGAGGACGAAAAGGGACGAACGAGACGAACCTGGTCCAAAGAATGCCCAAAGTTCAAATGGGAGGATGTAGAGGGCCGAATGGGACGAACATGGTACAAAGATTGCCCAAGGATCAAATGGGAGGACGAAAATGGACGAACGAGACGAACATGGTTCAAAGAATGCCCAAAGATCAAATGGGAGGACGTAGTGGGACGAACGAGACGAACTTGGTCCAAAGAATGTCAAAGGATCAAATGGGAGGACGAAGAGGGACGAACGAGACGAACTTGGTCCAAAGAATGCCAAATGATCAAATGGGGGACGAAGAGGGGCAGACGAGATGAAGTTGGTCCAAGGAATGCCAAAGGATCAAATGGAGGACGAAAAGGGAAGAACGAGACGAACTTGGTCCAAAGAATGTCAAAGGATCAAATGGCAGGACGAAGAGGGACGAAGGAGGCGAACATGGTGCAAAGAATGCTAAAGGATTGAATGGGAGGACGAACATGACGAACATGGTACAAAGAATGCCCAAGGATCAAATTGGAGGACGTAGAGGGACGAACGAGACGAACTTGGTCCAAAGAATGCCAAAGGATGAAATGGAGGACGAAAAGGGACGAACGAGACGAACTTGGTCCAAAGTATGTCAATGGATCAAACGGAGGACGAACAGGGACGAACGAGACGAACTTGGTCCAAAGTATGTCAAAGGGTCAAATAGGAGGACGAAGAGGGACGAAGGAGATGAACTTGGTCCAAAGAATGCCAAAGGATCAAATGGGAGGACGAACGTGATGAACTTGGTACAAAGAATGCCCAAGGATCAAATGGGAGGACGTAGAGGGACGAACGAGATGAACCTGGTCCAAAGAATGCCCAAGGATGAAATGGGAGGACGAAAAGGGACGAACGAAACGAACTTGGTCCAAAGAATGCCAAATGATCAAATGGGGGACGAAGAGGGGCAAACGAGATGAACTTGGTCCATGGAATGCCAAAGGATCAAATAGAGGACGAAAAGGGACGAACGAGACAAACTTGGTCCAAAGAATGGCAAAGGATCAAATGGGAGGACGAATAGCGATGAACGAGACCAACTTGGTGCAAAGAATGCCCAAGTATGAAATGGGAGGACGTAGAGGGACGAACGAGACGAACTTGGTCCAAAGAATGCCCAAGGATCAAATGGGAGGACGAAAAGGGACGAACGAGACGAACTTGGTCCAAAGAATGCCAAATGATCAAATGCGGGACGACAACGGACGAACTAGACGAACTTGGTCCAAAGAATGCCAAATGATCAAATGCGGGACGAAGAGGGGCAAACGAGACGAACTTGGTCCAAGGAATGCCAAAGGATCAAATGGAGGACGAAAAGGGACGAACGAGGCGAACTTGGTCCAATGAATGTCAAAGGATCAAATGGGAGGACGAACGAGACGAACTTGGTACAAAGAATGCCCAAGGATCAAATGGGAGGACGAAAAGGGACGAACGAGACGAACCTGTTCCACAGAATGCCCAAAGATCAAATGGGAGGACGTAGAAGGACGAACGAGGCAAACTTGGTACACAGAATGCCCAAGGATCAAATGGGAGGACGAAAAGGGACGAACGAGACGAATCTGTACCAAAGAAAGCCCAAAGATCAAATGGGAGTACGTAGTGGGACGAATGAAACGAACTTGGTCCAAAGAATGTCAAAGGATCAAATGGGAGGACGAAGAGGGGCAAACGAGACGAACTTGGTCCAGGGAATGCCAAAGGATCAAATGGAGGACGAAAAGGGACGAACAAGACAAACTTGGTCTAAGGAATGCCAAAGGATCAAATGGAGGACGAAAAGAGACGAACGAGACGAAATTGGTCCAAAGAATGTCAAAGGATCAAATGGGAGGACCAAGAGGGATGAATGAGACGAACTTGGTCCAAAGAATGCCCAAGGATGAAATGGGAGGACGAAAACGGACGAACGAGACGAACTTGGTCCAAAGAATGCGAAATAATCAAATGGGGGACGAAGAGGGGCAAACGAAATGAACTTGGTCCAAGGAATGGCAAAGGATCAAATGGACGACGAAAAGGGACGAACGAGACGAACTTGGTCCAAAGAATGTCAAAGGATCAAATGGCAGGATGAAGAGGGACGAAGGAGGCGAACATGGTCCAAAGAATGCCAAAGGATCAAATGGGAGGACAAACATGACAAACATGGTACAAAGAATGCCCAAGGATCAAATGGGAGGACGTAGAGGGACGAACGAGACGAACTTGGTCCAAAGAATGCCAAAGGATTAAATGGAGGACGAAAAGGGACGAAAGAGACGAACTTGGTCCAAAGAATGTCAAAGGATCAAATGGCAGGACGAAGAGGAACGAAGGAGTCGAACATGGTCCAAAGAATGCCAAAGGATCAAATGGGAGGACGAACATGACGAACATGGTACAAAGAATGCCCAAGGATCAAATGGGAGGACGTAGAGGGACGAACGAGACAAACTTGGTCCAAAGAATGCCCACGGATCAAATGGGAGGACGAAAAGGGACGAACGAAACGAACTTGATCCAAATAATGCACAAAGGATCAAATGGGAGGACGAATAGGGATGAACGAGACCAACTTGGTGCAAAGAATCCTCAAATATCAAATGGGAGGATGTAGAGGGACGAACGAGACGAACTTGGTCCAAAGAATGCCAAAGGATCAAATGGGAGGACGAACGTGACGAACTTGGTACAAAGAATGCCCAAGGATCAAATGGGAGGACGTAGAGGGACGACCGAGACGAACTTGGTCCAAAGAATGCCCAAGGATCAAATGAGAGGACGAAGAGGGACGAACGAGACAAACTTGGCCCAAAGAATGCCCAATGATGAAATGGGAAGACGAAAAGCGACGAACGAAACGAACTTGGTCCAAAGAATGCCAAATGATCAAATGGGGTATGAAGAGGGGCAAACGAGACGAACTTGGTCCATGGAATGCCAAAGGATCAAATGGAGGACGAAAAGGGACGAACGAGACAAACTTGGTCCAAAGATTGGCAAAGGATCAAATGGGAGGACGAATAGCGATGAACGAGACCAACTTGGTGCAAAGAATGCCCAAATATCAAATGGGAGGATGTAGAGGGACGAACGAGATGAACTTTGTCCAAAGAATGCCCACGGATCAAATGGGAGGACGAAAAGGGACGAACGAAACGAACTTGGTCCAAAGCATGCCAAATGATCAAAAGGGGGACGAAGAGGGGCAAACGAGACGAACTTGGTCCAAGGAATGCCAACGGATCAAATGGAGGATGAAAAGGGACGAACGAGACAAACTTGGTCCAAAGAATGGCAAAGGATCAACTGGGAAGACGAAGAGGGTCGAACGAGATGAACTTGGTCCAAAGAATGCCAAAGGATCAAATGGAGGATGAAAGGGGACGAACGAGACGAACCTGGTCCAAAAAATGTCAAAGGATCAAATGGGAGGACGAAGAGGGACGAACGAGACGAACATGGTCCAAATAATGCACAAAGGATCAAATGGGAGGACGAATAGGGATGAACGAGACCAACTTGGTGCAAAGAATGCCCAAATATCAAATGGGAGGACGTAGAGGGACGAACGAGACGAACTTGGTCCAAAGAATGCCCACGGATCAAATGGGAGTACGAAGAGGGACGAACGAGACGAACTTGGTCCAAAGAATGCCCAAGGATGAAATGGGAGGACGACAAGGGACGAACCAGACGAACTTGGTCCAAAGAATGCCAAATGATCAAATGCGGGACGAAGAGGGGCAAACGAGACGAACTTGGTCCAAGGACAAGGAATGCCAAAGGATCAAATGGAGGACGAAAAGGGACGAACGAGCCGAACTTGGTCCAAAGAATGCGCAAGGATGAAATGGGAGGACGAAAAGGGACGAACGAAACGAACTTGGTCCAAAGAATGCCAAATGATCAAAAGGGGGACGAAGAGGGGCAAACGAGACGAACTTGGTGCAAGGAATGCCAACGGATGAAATGGAGGATGAAAAGGGACGAACGAGACAAACTTGGTCCAGAGAATGGCAAAGGATCAACTGGGAAGACGAAGAGGGTCGAACGAGATGAAATTGGTCCAAAGAATGCCAAAGGATCAAATGGAGGACGAAAGGGGACGAACGAGACGAACCTGGTCCAAAAAATGTCAAAGGATCAAATGGGAGGACGAAGTGGGACGAACGAGACGAACATGGTCCAAATAATGCACAAAGGATCAAATGGGAGGACGAATAGGGATGAACGAGACCAACGTGGTGCAAAGAATGCCCAAATATCAAATGGGAGGACGTAGAGGGACGAACGAGACGAACTTGGTCCAAAGAATGCCCACGGATCAAATGGGAGGACAAAGAGGGACGAACGAGACGAACTTGGTCCAAAGAATGGCAAAGGATCAACTGGGAGGACGAAGAGGGTCGAACGAGACGAACTTGGTCCAGGGAATGCCAAAGGATCAAATGGAGGACGAAAAGGGACGAACAAGACAAACTTGGTCCACGGAATGCCAAAGGATCAAATGGAGGGCGAAAAGAGACGAACGAGACGAACTTGGTCCAAAGAATGTCAAAGGATCAAATGGGAGGACCAAGAGGGACGAACGAGACGAACTTGGTCCAAAGAATGCCTAAGGATGAAATGGGAGGACGAAAACGGACGAACGAGACGAACTTGGTCCAAAGAATGCCAAATAATCAAATGGGGGACGAAGAGGGGCAAACGAGATGAACTTGGTCCAAGGAATGCCAAAGGATCAAATGGTCGACAAAAAGGGACGAACGAGACGAACATGGTCCAAAGAATGTCAAAGGATCAAATGGCAGGACGAAGAGGGACGAAGGAGGCGAACATGGTCCAAAGAATGCCAAAGCATCAAATGGGAGGATAAACATGACGAACATGGTACAAAGAATGCCCAAGGATCAAATGGGAGGACGTAGAGGGACGAACGAGACGAACTTGGTCCAAAGAATGCCAAAGGATCAAATGGAGGACGAAAACGGACGATCGAGACGAACTTGGTCCAAAGAATGTCAAAGGATCAAATGGCAGGACGAAGAGGAACGAAGGAGGCGAACATGGTCCAAAGAATGCCAAAGGATCAAATGGGAGGACGAACATGACGAACATGGTACAAAGAATGCCCAAGGATCAAATGGCAGGACGTAGAGGGACGAACGAGACAAACTTGGTCCAAAGAATGCCCACGGATAAAATGGGAGGTCGAAGAGGGACGAACGAGACGAACTTGATCCAAATAATGCACAAAGGATCAAATGGGAGGACGAATAGGGATGAACGAGACAAACTTGGTGCAAAGAATGCTCAAATATCAAATGGGAGGATGTAGAGGGACGAACGAGATGAACTTGGTCCAAAGAATGCCAAAGGATCAAATGGGAGGACGAACGTGACGAACTTGGTACAAAGAATGGCCAAGGATCAAATGGGAGGACGTAGAGGGACGACCGAGACGAACTTGGTCCAAAGAATGCCCAAGGTTCAAATGGGAGGACGAAGAGGGACGACCGAGACGAACGTGGTCCAAAGAATGTCAAAGAATCAAATGGAGGATGAACAGGGACGAACGAGACGAACTTGGTCCAAAGTACGTTAAAGGGTCAAATGGGAGGATGAAGAGGGACGAAGGAGACGAACTTGGTCCAAATAATGCTCAAAGGATCAAATGGGAGGACGAATAGCGATGAACGAGATCAACTTGGTGTAAAGAATGCTCAAATATCAAATGGGAGGATGTAGAGGGACGAACGAGACGAACTTGGTACAAAGAATGCCCAAGGATCAAATGGGAGAACGTAGAGGGCGAACGAGACGAACTTGGTACAAAGAATGCCCAAGGATCAAATGGGAGCACAAAAAGGGACGAACGAGACGAACATGGTCCAAAGAATGACAAAGGATCAACTGGGAGGACGAAGAGGGTCGAACGACACGAACTTGTTCCAAAGAATGCCAAAGGATCAAATTGGAGAACGAATAGGGACGAACGAGACGAACATGGTCCAAATAATGCACAAAGGATCAAATGGGAGGACGAATAGGGATGAGCGAGACCAACTTGGTGCAAGGAATGCCCAAATAACAAATGGGAGGACGTAGAGGGACGAACGAGACGAACATGGTCCAAAGAATGCCCAAGGATCAAATGGGAGGACGTAGAGGGACGAACGAGAGAAACTTGGTCCAAAGAATGCCAAAGGATCAAATGGGAGGACGAAGTGGACGAACTAGACGAACTTGGTCCAAGAAAGCCAAAGGATGAAATGGAGGACGAAAAGGGATGAACGAGACGAATTTGGTCCAAAGAATGTCAAAGGATCAAATTGGAGGACAAACGAGACGAACTTGGTACAAAGAATGCCCAAGGATCAAATGGGAGGACGAAAAGGGACGAACGAGACGAACCTGGTCCAAGAATGCCCAAAGATCAAATAGGAGGACGTAGAGGGATGAACGAGGCGAACTTGCTACAAAGAATGCCCAAGGATCAAATGGGAAGACGAAAATTGACGACCGAGACGAACTTGGTTCAAAGAATGCCCAAAGATCAAATGGGAGGACGTAGTGGGACGAACGAGACGAACTTGGTCCAAAGAATGTCAAAGGATCAAATGGGAGGACGAAGAGGGACGAATGGGACGAATTTGGCCAAAGAATGCCCATGGATGAAATGGGAGGACGAAAAGGGACGAACGAGACGAACTTGGTCCAAAGAATGCCAAATGATCAAATGGGGGACGAAGAGGGGGAAACGAGACGAACTTGGTCCAAGGAATGCCAAAGGATAAAATGGAGGACGAACAGGGACGAAGGAGATGAACTTGGTCCAAAGAATGGCAAAGGATCAACTGGGAGGACGAAGAGGGACGAACGAGACGAACTTGGTTCAAAGAATGCCCAAAGATCAAATGGGAGGACGTAGTGGGACGAACGAGACGAACTTGGTCCAAAGAATATCAAAGGATCAAATGGGAGGACGAAGAGGGACGAACGAGACGAACTTGGTCCAAAGAATGTCCAAGGATCAAATGGGAGGACGAAAAGGGACGAACGAGACGAGCTTGGTCCAAAGAATGTCAAAGGATCAAATGGGAGGACGAACATGACGAACATGGTACAAAGAATGCCCAAGGAACAAATGGGAGGACGTAGAGGGACGAACGAGACGAACTTGGACCAAAGAATGCCAAAGGATCAAATGGAAGGACGAACGTGACGAACTTCGTACAAAGAATGCCCAAGGATCAAATGGGAGGACGTAGAGGGACGAACGAGACGAACTTGGTCCAAAGAATGCCCAAGGATCAAATGGGAGGACGAAGAGGGACAAACGAGACGAACTTGGTCCAAAGAAAGTCAAAGGATCAAATGGAGGACGAACAGGGACGAACGAGATGAACTTGGTCAAAAGTACGTCAAAGGGTCGAATAGGAGGACGAAGTGGGATGAAGGAGACGAACTTGGTACAAAGAATGGCCAAGGATCAAATGGGAGGACGTAGAGGGACGACCGAGACGAACTTGGTCCAAAGAATGCCCAAGGTTCAAATGGGAGGACGAAGAGGGACGACCGAGACGAACTTGGTCCAAAGAATGTCAAAGAATCAAATGGAGGATGAACAGGGACGAACGAGACGAACTTGGTCCAAAGTACGTTAAAGGGTCAAACGGGAGGATGAAGAGGGACGAAGGAGACGAACTTGGTCCAAATAATGCACAAAGGATCAAATGGGAGGACGAATAGCGATGAACGAGATCAACTTGGTGTAAAGAATGCTCAAATATCAAATGGGAGGATGTAGAGGGACGAACGAGACGAACTTGGTACAAAGAATGCCCAAGGATCAAATGGGAGAACGTAGAGGGCGAACGAGACGAACTTGGTACAAAGAATGCCCAAGGATCAAATGGGAGCACGAAAAGGGACGAACGAGACGAACATGGTCCAAAGAATGACAAAGGATCAACTGGGAGGACGAAGAGGGTCGAACGACACGAACTTGTTCCAAAGAATGCCAAAGGATCAAATTGGAGAACGAATAGGGACGAACGAGACGAACATGGTCCAAATAATGCACAAAGGATCAAATGGGAGGACGAATAGGGATGAGCGAGACCAACTTGGTGCAAGGAATGCCCAAATAACAAATGGGAGGACGTAGAGGGACGAACGAGACGAACATGGTCCAAAGAATGCCCAAGGATCAAATGGGAGGACGTAGAGGGACGAACGAGAGAAACTTGGTCCAAAGAATGCCAAAGGATCAAATGGGAGGACGAAGTGGACGAACTAGACGAACTTGGTCCAAAGAAAGCCAAAGGATGAAATGGAGGACGAAAAGGGATGAACGAGACGAATTTGGTCCAAAGAATGTCAAAGGATCAAATTGGAGGACAAACGAGACGAACTTGGTACAAAGAATGCCCAAGGATCAAATGGGAGGACGAAAAGGGACGAACGAGACGAACCTGGTCCAAGAATGCCCAAAGATCAAATAGGAGGACGTAGAGGGATGAACGAGGCGAACTTGCTACAAAGAATGCCCAAGGATCAAATGGGAAGACGAAAATTGACGAACGAGACGAACTTGGTTCAAAGAATGCCCAAAGATCAAATGGGAGGACGTAGTGGGACGAACGAGACGAACTTGGTCCAAAGAATGTCAAAGGATCAAATGGGAGGACGAAGAGGGACGAATGGGACGAATTTGGCCAAAGAATGCCCATGGATGAAATGGGAGGACGAAAAGGGACGAACGAGACGAACTTGGTCCAAAGAATGCCAAATGATGAAATGGGGGACGAAGAGGGGGAAACGAGACGAACTTGGTCCAAGGAATGCCAAAGGATAAAATGGAGGACGAACAGGGACGAAGGAGATGAACTTGGTCCAAAGAATGGCAAAGGATCAACTGGGAGGACGAAGAGGGACGAACGAGACGAACTTGGTTCAAAGAATGCCCAAAGATCAAATGGGAGGACGTAGTGGGACGAACGAGACGAACTTGGTCCAAAGAATATCAAAGGATCAAATGGGAGGACGAAGAGGGACGAACGAGACGAACTTGGTCCAAAGAATGTCCAAGGATCAAATGGGAGGACAAAAAGGGACGAACGAGACGAGCTTGGTCCAAAGAATGTCAAAGGATCAAATGGGAGGACGAACATGACGAACATGGTACAAAGAATGCCCAAGGAACAAATGGGAGGACGTAGAGGGACGAACGAGACGAACTTGGACCAAAGAATGCCAAAGGATCAAATGGAAGGACGAACGTGACGAACTTCGTACAAAGAATGCCCAAGGATCAAATGGGAGGACGTAGAGGGACGAACGAGACGAACTTGGTCCAAAGAATGCCCAAGGATCAAATGGGAGGACGAAGAGGGACAAACGAGACGAACTTGGTCCAAAGAAAGTCAAAGGATCAAATGGAGGACGAACAGGGACGAACGAGATGAACTTGGTCAAAAGTACGTCAAAGGGTCGAATAGGAGGACGAAGTGGGATGAAGGAGACGAACTTGGTCCAAAAAATGCCAAAGGATCCAATGGGAGGACGATGAGGGACGAACGAGACGAACTTTGTCCAAATAATGCACAAAGGATCAAATGAGAGGACGAATAGGGATGAACGAGACCAACTTGGTGCAAACAATGCTCAAATATCAAATGGGAGGATCTAGAGGGACGAACGAGACGAACTTGGTCCAAAGAATGCCCAAGGATCAAATGGGAGAACGTGGAGGGAGAATGTAGAGGGCGAACGAGACGAACTTGGTCCAAAGAATGCCCAAGGATCAAATGGGAGGACGAAAAGGGACGAACGAGACGAACATGGTCCAAAGAATGACAAAGAATCAACTGGGAGGACGAAGAGGGTCGAACGACACGAACTTGGTAAAAAGAATGCCAAAGGATCAAATGCAGGACGAAAAGGGACGAACGAGACGAACATGGTCCAAATAATGCACAAAGGATCAAATGGGAGATCGAATAGGGATGAACGAGACCAACTTGGTGCAAAGAATGCCCAAATAACAAATGGGAGGACGAAGAGGGACGAACGAGACGAACTTGGTCCAAAGAATGCCATAGGATCAAATGGAGGACGAAAAGGGACGAACGAGACGAACTTGGTCCAAAGAATGTCAAAGGATCAAATGGGAGGACGTAGTGGGACGAACGAGACGAACATGGTCCAAATAATGCACAAAGGATCAAATGGGAGGACGAAGAGGGACGAACGAGACGAATTTGGTCCAAAGTATGTCAAAGGGTCAAATAGGAGGACGAAGGAGACGAACTTGGTCCAAAGAATGCGAAAGGATCAATTGGGTGGACGAAGAGGGTCGAACGAGACGAACTTGGTCCAAAGAATGCCATAGGATCAAATGGAGGACGAAAAGGGACGAACGAGACGAACTTGGTCCAAAGAATGTCAAAGGATCAAATGGGAGGACGTAGAGGGACGAACGAGACGAACATGGTCCAAATAATGCACAAAGGATCAAATGGGAGGACGAATAGGGATGAACGAGACCAACTTGGTGCAAAGAATGCACAAATATCAAATGGGAGGACGTAGAGGGATGAACGAGAGAAACTTGGTCTAAAGAATGCCAAAGGATCAAATGGGAGGATGAAGATGGACGAACGAGACGAACTTGGTCCAATGAAAGCCAAAGGATGAAATGGAGGACGAAAAGGGATGAACGAGACGAACTTGGTCCAAAGAATATCAAAGGATCAAATGGGAGGACGAAGAGGGACGAAGAAGATGAACTTGGTCCAAAGAATGCCAAAGGATCAAATGGGAGGACGAACGAGACGAACTTGGTACAAAGAATGCCCAAGGATCAAATGGGAAGACGAAAAGGGACGAACGAGACGAACCTGGTCCAAAGAATGCCCAAAGATCAAATGGGAGGACGTAGAGGGACGAACGAGGCGAACTTGGTACAAAGAATACCCAAGGATCAAATGGGAGGACGAAGAGGGACGAATGAGGCGAACTTGGTCCAAAGAATGCCCAAGGATGAAATGGGAGGACGAAAAGGGACAAACGAGACGAACATGGTCCAAAGAATGCCAAATGATGAAATGGGGGACGAAGAGGGGCAAACGAGACGAACTTGGTGCAAGGAATGCCAAAGGATCAAATGGAGGACGAAAAGGAACGAACGAGACATCTTGGTCCAAAGAATGGCAAAGGATCAACTGGGAGGACGAAGACGGTCGAACGAGATGAACTTGGTCCACAGAATGCCAAAGGATCAAATGGAGGACGAATAGGGATGAACGAGACCAACTTGGTGCAAAGAATGTCCAAATATCAAATGGGAGGACGTAGAGGGACGAACGAGATGAACTTGGTCCAAAGAATGCCCAAGGATGAAATGGGAGGGCGAAAAGGGACGAACGAGACTAACTTGGTACAAAGAATGCCCAAGGATCAAATGGAGGACGAAAAGGAACGAACGAGACGAACTTGGTCCAAAGAATGCCCAAAGATCAAATGGGAGGACGTAGAGGGACGAACGAGGCGAACTTGGTCCAAAGAATGCCCAAGGATGAAATGGGAGGACGAAAAGGGACGAACGAGACGAACATGGTCCAAAGAATGCCAAATGATCAAATGGGGGACGAAGAGGGGCAAACGAGACGAACTTGGTGCAAGGAAAGCCAAAGGATCAAATGGAGGACGAAAAGGAACGAACGAGACGAACTTGGTCCAAAGAATGGCAAAGGATCAACAGGGAGGACGAAAAGGGTCGAACGAGAAGAACTTGGTCCAAAGAATGCCTAAGGATCAAATGGGAGGACGAAAATAGATGAACGAGACGAACTTGGTACAAAGAATGCCCAAGGATCAAATGGGAGGACGAAAAGGGACGAACGAGACGAACCTGGTCCAAAGAATGCCAAACGATCAAATGGGAGGACGTAGAGGGACGAACGAGGCGAACATGGTCCAAAGAATGCCCAAGGATGAAATGGGAGGACGAAAAGGGACGAACGAGACGAACATGGTACAAAGAATGCCAAATGATCAAATGGGGGACGAAGAGGGGCAAACGAGACGAACTTGGTGCAAGGAATGCCAAAGGATCAAATGGAGGACGAAAAGGAACGAACGAGACATCTTGGTCCAAAGAATGGCAAAGGATCAACTGGGAGGACGAAGACGGTCGAACGAGATGAACTTGGTCCACAGAATGCCAAAGGATCAAATGGAGGACGAATAGGGATGAACGAGACCAACTTGGTGCAAAGAATGTCCAAATATCAAATGGGAGGACGTAGAGGGACGAACGAGATGAACTTGGTCCAAAGAATGCCCAAAGGATCAAATGGAGGACGAAAAGGGACGAATGAGACGAACATGGTCCAAAGAATGCCAAATGATCAAATGGGGGACGAAGAGGGGCAAACGAGATGAACTTCGTCCATGGAATGCCAAAGGATCAAATGGAGGACGAATAGGGATGAAAGAGACCAACTTGGTGGAAAGATTGCCCAAATATGAAATAGGAGGACGGAGATGGACGAACGAGACGAACTTGGTACAAAGAATGCCCAAGGATCAAATGGGAGGACGAAAATGGACGAATGAGACGAACTTGGTACAAAGAATGCCCAAGGATCAAATGGGAGGACGAAAAGGGACGAACGAGACGAACCTGGTCCAAAGAATGCCCAAAGATCAAATGGGAGGACGTAGAGGGACGAACGAGGCGAACTTGGTCCAAAGAATGCCCAAGGATGAAATGGGAAGACGAAAAGGGACGAACGAGACGAACATGGCCCAAAGAATGCCAAATGATCCAATGGGGGACAAAGAGGGGTAAACGAGACGAACTTGGACCAAGGAATACCAAAGGATCAAATGGAGGACGAAAAGGGACGAACGAGACGAACTTGGTCCAAAGAATGGCAAAGGATCAACTGGGAGGACGAAGAGGGTCGAACGAGATGAACTTGGTCCAAAGAATGCAAAAGGATCAAATGGAGGACGAAGAGGGACGAACGAGACGAAACTGGTCCAAATAATGCAGAAAGGATCAAATGGGAGAACCAATGGGGATGAAGGAGACCAACTTGGTGCAAAGAATGCCCAAATATCAAATGGGATGACGTAGAGGGATGAACGAGACGAACTTGGTACAAAGAATACCCAAGGATCAAATGGGAGGACGAAAATGGACGAACAAGGCGAACTTGGTAAAAAGAATGCCCAAGGATCAAATGGGAGGACGTAGTGGGACGAACGAGACGAACTTGGTCCAAAGAATGTCAAAGGATCAAATGGGAAGACGAAGAGGGACGAACGAGACGAACTTGGTCCAAAGAATGCCCAAGGATCAAATGGGAGGACGAAGAGGGACGAACCAGACGAACTTGGTCCAAAGAATGCCCAAGGATGAAATGGGAGGACGACAAGGGACGAACGAGACGAACTTGGTCCAAAGAATGCCAAATGATCAAATGGGGGACGAAGAGGGGCAAACGAGACGAACTTGGTCCAGGGAATGCCAAAGGATCAAATGGAGGACGAAAAGGGACGAACAAGACGAACTTGGTCCAAAGAATGTCAAAGGATTAAATGGGAGGACAAACGAGACGAACTTGATCCAAAGAATGCCCAAGGATGAAATTGGAGGACGAAAAGGGACGAACGAGACAAACATGGTCCAAAGAATGCCAGCTCATCAAATGGGGGACGAAGAGGGGCAAACGAGACGAACTTGGTCCAACGAATGCGAAAGGATCAAATGGAGGACGAAAAGGGACGAACGAGACGAACTTGGTCCAAAGAATGGCTAAGGATCAACTGGGAGGACGAAGAGGGTCGAACGAGAGGAACTTGGTCCAAAGAATGCCAAAGGATAAAATGGAGCACGAAGAGGGACGAACGAGACGAACCTGGTCCAAATAATGCACAAAGGATCAAATGGGAGGACCAATAGGGATGAACGAGACCAACTTGGTGCAAAGAATGCCCAAATATCAAATGGGATGACGTAGAGGGACGAACGAGACGAACTTGGTCCAAAGAATGCCCAAGGATCAAATGGGAGGACGAAGAGGGACGAACGAGACGAACTTGGTCCAAAGAATGCCCAAGGATGAAATGGAGGGACGAAGAGGGACGAACGAGACGAACATGGTGCAAAGAATTCCCAAGGATGAAATAGGACGACGACAAGGGACGAACGAGACGAACTTGGTCCAAAGAATGCCAAATGATCAAATGGGGGGCGAAGAGGGGCAAAAGAGACGAACTTGGTCCAAGGAATGCCAAAGGATCAAATGGAGGACGAAAAGGGACGAACAAGATGAACTTGGTCCAAAGAATGTCAAAGGATCAAATGGGAGGACAAACGAGACGAACTTGGTACAAAGAATGCCCAAAGATCAAATGGGAGGACGAAAAGGGACGAACGAGACGAACCTGGTCCAAAGAATGCCCAAAGATCAAATGGGAGGACGTAGAGGGACGAACGAGGCGAACTTGGTACAAAGAATGCTCAAGGATCAAATGGGAGGACGAAAATGGACGAACGAAACGAACTTGGTTCAAAGAATACCAAAGGATCAAATGGGAGGACGTAGTGGGACGAACGAGATGAACTTGGTCCAAAGAATGTCAAAGGATCAAGTGGGAGGACGAAGAGGGACGAACGAGACGAACTTGGTCCAAAGAATGCCAAATGATCAAATGGGGGACGAAGAGGGGCAAACGAGACGAACCTGGTCTAAGGAATGCCAAAGGATCAAATGGAGGACGATAAGGGACGAACGAGACGAACTTGGTCCAAAGAATGGCAAAGGATCAACTGGGAGGACGAAGAGGATCGAACGAGATGAACTTGGTTGAAAGAATGCCAAAGGATCAAATGGAGGACGAAGAGGGACGAACGAGACGAACATAGTCCAAATAATGCAAAAAGGATCAAATGGGGGGACTAATAGGGATGAACGAGACTAACTTGGTGCAAAGAAAGCCCAAATATCAAATGGGAGGACGTAGAGGGACGAACGAGACGAACTTGGTCCAAAGAATGCCCAACGATGAAATGGGAGGACGACAAGGGACGAACGAGACGAACTTGGTCCAAAGAATGCCAACTGATCAAATGGGGGACGAAGAGGGGCAAACGAGACGAACTTGGTCCAAGGAATGCCAAAGGATCAAATGGAGGACGATATGGGACGAACGAGACGAACTTGGTCCAAAGAATGTCAAAGGATCGAATGGGAGGATGAATGAGACGAACTTGGTACAAAGAATGCCCAAGGAACAAATGGGAGGACGAAAATGGACGAACGAGACGAACCTGGTACAAAGAATGCCCAAGGATCAAATGGGAGGACGAAAAGGGACGAACGAGACGAACCTGGTCCAAAGAATGCCCAACGATCAAAAGGGAGGACGTAAAGGGACGAACGAGGCGAACTTGGTCCAAAGAATGCCCAAGGATGAAATGGGAGGACGTAAAGGGACGAACGAGACAATTATGGTCCAAAGAATGCCAAATGATCAAATGGGGGACGAAGATGGGCAAACGAGACGAACTTGGTCTAAGGAATGCCAAAGGATCAAATGGAGGACGAAAAGGGACGAATGAGACGAACTTGGTCCAAAGAATGGCAAAGGATCAACTGGGAGGACGAAGAGGGTCGAACGAGAGGAACTTGGTCCAAAGAATGCCACAGGATCAAAGGGAGGACGAAGTGGGACGAACGAGACGAACTTGGTCCAAATAATGCACAAAGGATCAAATGGGAGGACAAATAGGGATGAACGAGACCAACTTGGTGCAAAGAATGCCCAAATATCAAATGGGAGCACGTAGAGGGACGAACGAGACGAACTTGGTCCAAAGAGTGGCCAAGGATCAAATGGGAGGACGAAGAGGGACGAACGAGACGAACTTGGTCCAAAGAATGGCAAAGGATCAACTGGGAGGACGAAGAGGATCGAACGAGATGAACTTGGTTGAAAGAATGCCAAAGGATCAAATGGAGGACGAAGAGGGACGAACGAGACGAACATAGTCCAAATAATGCAAAAAGGATCAAATGGGGGGACTAATAGGGATGAACGAGACTAACTTGGTGCAAAGAAAGCCCAAATATCAAATGGGAGGACGTAGAGGGACGAACGAGACGAACTTGGTCCAAAGAATGCCCAACGATGAAATGGGAGGACGACAAGGGACGAACGAGACGAACTTGGTCCAAAGAATGCCAACTGATCAAATGGGGGACGAAGAGGGGCAAACGAGACGAACTTGGTCCAAGGAATGCCAAAGGATCAAATGGAGGACGATATGGGACGAACGAGACGAACTTGGTCCAAAGAATGTCAAAGGATCGAATGGGAGGATGAATGAGACGAACTTGGTACAAAGAATGCCCAAGGAACAAATGGGAGGACGAAAATGGACGAACGAGACGAACCTGGTACAAAGAATGCCCAAGGATCAAATGGGAGGACGAAAAGGGACGAACGAGACGAACCTGGTCCAAAGAATGCCCAACGATCAAAAGGGAGGACGTAAAGGGACGAACGAGGCGAACTTGGTCCAAAGAATGCCCAAGGATGAAATGGGAGGACGTAAAGGGACGAACGAGACAATTATGGTCCAAAGAATGCCAAATGATCAAATGGGGGACGAAGATGGGCAAACGAGACGAACTTGGTCTAAGGAATGCCAAAGGATCAAATGGAGGACGAAAAGGGACGAATGAGACGAACTTGGTCCAAAGAATGGCAAAGGATCAACTGGGAGGACGAAGAGGGTCGAACGAGAGGAACTTGGTCCAAAGAATGCCACAGGATCAAAGGGAGGACGAAGTGGGACGAACGAGACGAACTTGGTCCAAATAATGCACAAAGGATCAAATGGGAGGACAAATAGGGATGAACGAGACCAACTTGGTGCAAAGAATGCCCAAATATCAAATGGGAGCACGTAGAGGGACGAACGAGACGAACTTGGTCCAAAGAGTGGCCAAGGATCAAATGGGAGGACGAAGAGGGACGAACGAGACGAACTTGGTCCAAAGAATGCCCAAGGATGAAATGGGAGGACGACAAGGGACGAACGAGACGAACTTGGTCCAAAGAATGCCGAATGATCAAATGGGGGACGAAGAGGGGCAAATGAGACGAACTTGGTCCAATGAATGCCAAAGGATCAAATGGAGGACGATAAGGGACGAACGAGACGAACTTGGTCCAAAGAATGTCAAAGGATCGAATGGGAGGATGAACGAGACGAACTTGGTACAAAGAATGCCCAAGGATCTAATGGGAGGACGAAAAGGGACGAACGAGACGAACCTGGTCCAAAGAATGCCCAAAGTTCAAATCGGAGGACATAGTGGGACGAACGAGACAAACTTGGTCCAAAGAATGCTCAAGGATCAAATGCGAGGACGAAAATGGACGAACGAGACGAACATGGTTCAAAGAATGCGAAAGGATCAAATGGGAGGACGTAGTGGGACGAACGAGATGAACTTGGTCCAAAGAATCTCAAAGGATCAAGTGGGAGGACGAAGAGGGACGAACGAGACGAACTTGGTCCAAAGAATGCCCAAGGATGAAATGGGAGGACGAAAAGGGTTGAACGAGACGAACTTGGTCCAAAGAATGCCAAATGATCAAATGGGGGACGAAGAGGGGCAAACGAGACGAACTTGGTGTAAGGAAGTCCAAAGGATCAAATGGAGGATGAAAAGGGACGAATGAGACGAACTTGGTCCAAAGAATGCCAAAGGATGAAGAGGGTCGAAAGAGATGAACCTAGTCCAAATAATGCACAAAGGATCAAATGGGAGGACGAATAGGGATGAACGAGACCAACTTGGTGCAAAGAAAGCCCAAATATCAAATGGGAGGACGTAGAGGGACGAACGAGACGAACTGGTCCAAACAATGCCCAAGGATGAAACGGGAGGACGACAAGGGACGAACGAGACGAACTTGGTCCAAAGAATGCCAAATGATCAAATGGGGGACGAAGAGGGGCAAACGAGAAGAACTTGGTCCAAGGAATGTCAAAGGAACGAATGGGAGGATGAACGAGAGGAACTTGGTACAAAGAAAGTCAAAGGATCGAATGGGAGGATGAACGACATGAACTTGGTACAAAGAAGGCCCATGGATCAAATGGGAGGACGAAAAGGGACGAACAAGACGAACCTGGTCCAAAGAATGCCCAAAGATCAAATGGGAGGACGTAGAGGGACAAACGAGACGAACTTGGTACAAAGAAGGCCCAAGGATCAAATGCGAGGACGTAGTGGGACGAACGAGACGAACTTTGACCAAAGAATGTCAAAGGATAAAATGGGAGGACGTAGAGGGACGAACTTGATGAAGTTGGTACAAAGAATGCCCAAGGATCAAATGGGAGGACGTAGTGGGACGAACGAGACGAACTTGGTCCAAAGAATGCCCAAGGATGAAATGGGAGGACGAACAGCGACGAACGAGACAAACTTGGTCCAAAGAATGGCAAAGGATCAACTGGGAGGACAAAGAGGGTCGAACGAGATGAACTTGGTCCAAAGAATGCCAAAGTATCAAATGGAGGACGAAAAGGGACGAACGAGACGAACCTAGTCTAATGAATGTCAAAGGATCAAATGGGAGGACGAAGAGGGACGAACGAGACGAACATGGTCCAAATAATGCACAAAGGATCAAATGCGAGGACGAATAGGGATGAACGAGACCAACTTGGTGCAAAGAATGCCCAAGGATCAAATGGGAGGACGACAAGGGACGAACGAGACGAACTTGGTCCAAAGAATGCCCAAGGATCAAATGGGAGGACGACAAGGGACGAACGAGACGAACTTGCTCCAAAGAATGCCAAATGATCAAATAGGGCACGAAGAGGGGAAAACGAGACGAACTTGGTCCAAGGAATGCCAAAGGATCAAATGGAGGACGAAAAGGGACGAACAAGACGAACTTGGTCCAAAGAATGTCAAAGGATCAAATGGGAGGACAAACGAGATGAACATGGTACAAAGAATGCCCAAGGATCAAATGGGAGGACGAAAAGGGACGAACGAGACGAACCTGGTCCAAAGAATGCCCAAAGATCAAATGGGAGGACGACAAGGGACGAACGAGACGAACTTGGTCCAAAGAATGCCCAAGCGTCAAATGGGAGGACGACATGGGACGAACGAGACGAACTTGGTCGAAAGAATGCCAAATTATCAAATGGGCGACGAAGAGGGGAAAACGAGACGAACTTGGTCCAAGGAATGCCAAAGGATCAAATGGAGGACGAAAAGGGACGAACAAGACGAACTTGGTCCAAAGAATGTCAAAGGATCAAATGGGAGGACAAACGAGATGAACATGGTACAAAGAATGCCCAAGGATCAAATGGGAGGACGAAAAGGGACGAACGAGACGAACCTGGTCCAAAGAATGCCCAAAGATCAAATGGGAGGACGACAAGGGACGAACGAGACGAACTTGGTCCAAAGAATGCCCAAGGGTCAAATGGGAGGACGACATGGGACGAACGAGACGAACTTGGTCGAAAGAATGCCAAATGATCAAATGGGCGACGAAGAGGGGCAAACGAGACGAACTTGGTCCAAGGAATGCCAAAGGATCAAAAGGAGGACGAAAAGGGACGAACGAGACGAACTTGGTCCAAAGAATGGCAAAGGATCAACTGGGAGGACGAAGAGGGTCGAACGAGATGAACTTGGTCCAAAGAATGCCAAAGGATCAAATGGGGGACGAAGAAGCACGAACGAGACGAACCTGGTCCAAATAATGCATAAAGGATCAAATGGGAGGACGAATAGGGGTGAACGAGACCAACTTGGTGCAAAGAATGCCCAAATATCAAATGGGAGGACGTAAAGGGACGGACGAGACGAACTTGGTCCAAAGAATGTCCAAGGATCAAATGGGAGGACGAAAAGGGACGAACGAGACGAACTTGGTCCAAAGAATGCCAAATGATCAAATGGGGGACGAAGAGGGGCAAACGACATGAACTTGGTCCAAGGAATGCCAAAGGATCAAATGGAGGATGATAAGGGACGAACGAGACGAACATGGTCCAAAGAATGTCAAAGGATCGAATGGGAGGATGAACGAGACGAACTTGGTACAAAGAATGCCCATGGATCAAATGGGAGGACGAAGAGGGACGAACGAGACGAACATGGTCCAAATAATGCACAAAGGATCAAATGCGAGGACGAATAGGGATGAACGAGACCAACTTGGTGCAAAGAATGCCCAAATATCAAATGGAAGGACGTAGAGGGACGAACGAGACGAACTTGGTCCAAAGAATGCCCAAGGATCAAATGGGAGGACGAAGAGGGACGAACGAGACGAACTTGGTCCAAAGAATGCCAAATGATCAAACGGGGCACGAAGAGGGGCGAACGAGACGAACTTGGTCCAAGGAATGCCAAAGGATCAAATGGAGGACGAAAAGGAACGAACAACACGAACATGGTCCAAAGAATGTCAAAGGATCAAATGGAAGGACAAACGAGATGAACTTGGTACAAAGAATGCCCAAGGATCAAATGAGAGGACGAAAAGGAACGAACGAGACGAACCTGGTCCAAAGAATGCCCAAAGATCAAATGGGAGGACGACAAGGGACGAACGAGACGAACTTGGTCCAAAGAATGCCCAAGAATCAAATGGGAGGACGACATGGGACGAACGAGACGAACTTGGTCGAAAGAATGCCAAATGATCAAATGGGAGACGAAGAGGGGCAAACGAGACGAATTTGGTCTAAGGAATGCCAAAGGATCAAATGGAGGACGAACAGTGATGAACAAGACGAACTTGGTCCAAAGAATGTCAAATGATCAAATGGGAGGACGAACGAGGCGAACATGGTACAAAGAATGCCCAAGGATCAAATGGGAGGACGAAAATGGACGAACGAGACGAACTTGGTTCAAAGAATTGCAAAGGATCATGTGGGAGGACGTAGTGGGACGAACGAGACGAAATTGGTCCAAAGAATGTCAAAGGATCAAATGGGAGGACGAAGAGGGATGAACGAGACGAACTTGGTCCAAAGAATGCCAAAATGATCAAATGGGGGACGAAGAGGGGCAAACGAGACGAACTTGGTCTAAGGAATGCCAAAGGATCAAATGGAGGACGAAAAGGGACGAACGAGACGAACTTGGTCCAAAGAATGGCAAAGGATCAACTGGGAGGCCGAAGAGGGTCGAACGAGATGAACTTGGTCCAAAGAATGCCAAAGGATCAAATGGAGGACGAAGAAGCACGAACGAGGCAAACCTGGTCCAAATAATGCACAAAGGATCAAATGGGAGGACGAATAGGGATGAACAACACCAACTTGGTGCAAAGAATGCCCAAATATCAAATGGGAGGACGTAAAGGGACGAACGAGACGAACTTGGTCCAAAGAATGCCCAAGGATCAAATGGGAGGACGAAAAGGGACGAACGAGACGAACTTGGTCCAAAGAATGCCAAATGATCAAATGGGGGACGAAGAGGGGCAAATGAGACGAACTTGGTCCAATGAATGCCAAAGGATCGAATGGGAGGATGAACGAGACGAACTTGGTACAAAGAATGCCCATGGATCAAATGGGAGGACGAAGAGGGACGAACGAGACGAACATGGTCCAAATAATGCACAAAGGATAAAATGCGAGGACGAATAGGGATGAACAACACCAACTTGGTGCAAAGAATGCCCAAATATCAAATGGGAGGACGTAAAGGGACGAACGAGACGAACTTGGTCCAAAGAATGCCCAAGGATCAAATGGGAGGACGAAAAGGGACGAACGAGACGAACTTGGTCCAAAGAATGCCAAATGATCAAATGGGGGACGAAGAGGGGCAAATGAGACGAACTTGGTCCAATGAATGCCAAAGGATCGAATGGGAGGATGAACGAGACGAACTTGGTACAAAGAATGCCCATGGATCAAATGGGAGGACGAAGAGGGACGAACGAGACGAACATGGTCCAAATAATGCACAAAGGATAAAATGCGAGGACGAATAGGGATGAACGAGACCAACTTGGTGCAAAGAATGCCCAAATATCAAATGGGAGGACGTAGAGGGACGAACGAGACGAACTTGGTCCAAAGAATGCCCAAGGATCAAATGGGAGGACGAAGAGGGACGAACGAGACGAACTTGGTCCAAAGAATGCCCAAGGATGAAATGGGAGGACGACAAGGGACGAACGAGACGAACTTGGTCCAAAGAATGCCAAATGATCAAATGGGGGACGAAGAGGGGCAAACGAGACGAACTTGGTCCATGGAATGCCAAAGGATCAAATGGGAGGACGAAAAGGGACGAACAAGACAAACTTGGTCCAAAGAATGTCAAAGGATCAAATGGGAGGACAAACGAGACGAACATGGTACAAAGAATGCCTAAGGATCAAATGGGAGGACGAAAAGGGACGAACGAGACGAACCTGGTCCAAAGAATGCCCAAAGATCAAATGGGAGGACGACAAGGGACGAACGAGACGAACTTGGTCCAAGGAATGCCAAAGGATCAAATGGAGGAAGAAAAGGGACGAACAAGACGAACTTGGTCCAAAGAATGTCAAAGGATCAAATGGGAGGACGAACGAGGTGAACTTGGTACAAAGAATACCCAAGGATCAAATGGGACGACGAAAATGGACGAACGAGACGAACTTGGTTCAAAGAATGCCAAAGGATCAAATGGGAGGACGTAGTGGGACGAACGAGACGAACTTAGTCCAAAGAATGTCAAAGGATCAAATGGGAGGACGAAGAGGGACGAAGGAGACGAACTTGGTACAAAGAATGCCAAATGATCAAATGGGGGACAAAGAGCGGCAAACGAGACGAACTTGGTCTAAGGAATGCCAAAGGATCAAATGGAGGACGAAAAGGGACGAACGAGATGAACTTGGTCCAAAGAATGGCAAAGGATCAACTGGGAGGACGAAGATGGTCGAACGAGATGAACTTGGTCCAGTGAATGCCAAAGAATCAAATGGAGGACGAACAAGGACGAACGAGACGAACCTGGTCCAAATAATGCACAAAGGATCAAATGGGAGTACGAATAGGGATGAACGAGACCAACTTGGTGCAAAGAATGCCCAAATATCAAATGGGAGGACGTAAAGGGACGAACGAGACAAACTTGGTCCAAAGAATGCCCAAGGATCAAATGGGAGGACGAAGAGGGACGAACGACACGAACTTGGTCCAAAGAATGCCCAAGGATGAAATGGGAGGATGACAAGGGACGAACGAGACGAACTTGGTCCAAAGAATGCCAAATGATCAAATGGGGGATGAATAGGGCCAAACGAGACGAACTTGGTCCAAGGAATGCCAAAGGATCAAATGGAGGACGAAATGGGACGAACGAGACAAACTTGGTCCAAGGAATGCCAAAGGATCAAATGGAGGACGAAAAGGGACGAACGCGACGAACTTGGTCCAAAGAATGCCCAAGGATGAAATGGGAGGATGACAAGGGACGAACGAGACGAACTTGGTCCAAAGAATGCCAAATGATCAAATGGGGGACGAAGAGGGGCAAACGAGACGAACTTGGTCCAAGGAATGTCAAAGGATCGAATGGGAGGACAAAGAGGGCCGAACGGGACGAACTTGGCCAAAGAATGCCCATGGATAAAATGGGAGGACGAAAAGGGACTAACGAGACGAACTTGGTCCAAAGAATGCCAAATGATCAAATGGGGGACGAAGAGGGGCAAACGAGATAAACTTGGTCCAAGGAATGCCAAAGGTTCAAATGGAGGACGAAAAGGGACGAACGAGACGAACTTGGTCAAAAGAATGGCAAAGGATCAACTGGGAGAACAAAGAGGGACGAACGAGACGAACTTGGTCCAAAGAATGCCAAATGATCAAATGGGGGACGAAGAGGGGCAAACGCGACGAACTTGGTCCAAGGAATGCGAAAGGATCAAATAGAGGACGAAAAGGGACGAACGAGACGAACTTGGTCCAAAGAATGTCAAAGGATCAAATGGGAGGACGAAGAGGGACGAACGAGACGAACATGGCCAAATAATGCACAAAGGATCAAATGGGAGGACGAATAGGGATGAACGAGACCAACTTGGTGCAAAGAATGCCCAAATATCACATGGGAGGACGTGGAGGGACGAACTAGAAGAAATTGGTGCAAACAATGCCCAAAGATCAAATAGGAGGACGTAGAGGGACGAACGAGGCGAACTTGGTACAAAGAATGCCCAAGGATCAAATGGGAAGACGAAAATGGACGAACGAGACGAACTTGGTTCAAAGAATGCCCAAAGATCAAATGGGAGGACGTAGTGGGACGAACGAGACGAACTTGGTCCAAAGAATGTCAATGGATCAAATGGGAGGACGAAGAGGGACGAACGGGACGAACTTGGCCAAAGAATGCCCATGGATGAAATGGGAGGACGAAAAGGGACGAACGAGACGAACTTGGTCCAAAGAATGCCAAATGATCAAATGGGGGACGAAGAGGGGCAAACGAGACGAACTTGGTCCAAAGAATGTCAAAGGATCAAATGGGAGGACGAAGAGGGACGAACGAGACGAACATGGCCAAATAATGCACAAAGGATCAAATGGGAGGACGAATAGGGATGAACGAGACCAACTTGGTGCAAAGAATGCCCAAATATCACATGGGAGGACGTGGAGGGACGAACGAGAAGAAATTGGTGCAAACAATGCCCAAAGATCAAATGGGAGGACGTAGAGGGACGAACGAGAGAAACTTGGTCCAAAGAATGCCAAAAGGATCAAATGGGAGGACGAAGATGGACGAACGAGACGAACTTGGTCCAAAGAATGACAAAGGATCAAATGGGGGACGAAGAGGGGCAAACGAGATGAACTTGGTCCAAGGAATGCCAAAGGTTCAAATGGAGGACGAAAAGGGACGAACGAGACGAACTTGGTCAAAAGAATGGCAAAGGATCAACTGGGAGGACAAAGAGGGACGAACGAGACGAACTTGGTCCAAGGAATGCGAAAGGATCAAATAGAGGACGAAAAGGGACGAACGAGACGAACTTGGTCCAAAGAATGTCAAAGGATCAAATGGGAGGACGAAGAGGGACGAACGAGACGAACATGGCCAAATAATGCACAAAGGATCAAATGGGAGGACGAATAGGGATGAACGAGACCAACTTGGTGCAAAGAATGCCCAAATATCACATGGGAGGACGTGGAGGGACGAACGAGAAGAAATTGGTGCAAACAATGCCCAAAGATCAAATAGGAGGACGTAGAGGGACGAACGAGGCGAACTTGGTACAAAGAATGCCCAAGGATCAAATGGGAAGACGAAAATGGACGAACGAGACGAACTTGGTTCAAAGAATGCCCAAAGATCAAATGGGAGGACGTAGTGGGACGAACGAGACGAACTTGGTCCAAAGAATGTCAAAGGATCAAATGGGAGGACGAAGAGGGACGAACGGGACGAACTTGGCCAAAGAATGCCCATGGATGAAATGGGAGGACGAAAAGGGACGAACGAGACGAACTTGGTCCAAAGAATGCCAAATGATCAAATGGGGGACGAAGAGGGGCAAACGAGACGAACTTGGTCCAAAGAATGTCAAAGGATCAAATGGGAGGACGAAGAGGGACGAACGAGACGAACATGGCCAAATAATGCACAAAGGATCAAACGGGAGGACGAATAGGGATGAACGAGACCAACTTGGTGCAAAGAATGCCCAAATATCACATGGGAGGACGTGGAGGGACGAACGAGAAGAAATTGGTGCAAACAATGCCCAAAGATCAAATGGGAGGACGTAGAGGGACGAACGAGAGAAACTTGGTCCAAAGAATGCCAAAAGGATCAAATGGGAGGACGAAGATGGACGAACGAGACGAACTTGGTCCAAAGAAAGCCAAAGGATGAAATGGAGGACGAAAAGGGATGAACGAGACGAATTTGGTCCAAAGAATATCAAACGATCAAATGGGAGGAGGAAGAGTGACGAAGAAGATGAACTTGGTCCAAAGAATGCCAAAGGATCAAATGGGAGGACAAACGAGACGAACTTGGTACAAAGAATGCCCAAGGCTCAAATGGGAGGACGAAAAGGGACGAACGAGACGAACCTGGTCAAAAGAATGCCCAAAGATCAAATAGGAGGACGTAGAGGGACGAATGAGGCGAACTTGGTACAAAGAATGCCCAAGGATCAAATGGGAAGACGAAAATGGACGAACGAGACGAACTTGGTTCAAAGAATGCCCAAAGATCAAATGGGAGGACGTAGTGGGACGAACGAGACGAACTTGGTCCAAAGAATGTCAAAGGATCAAATGGGAGGACGAAGAGGGGCGAACGGGACGAACTTGGCCAAAGAATGCCCATGGATGAAATGGGAGGACGAAAAGGGACGAACGAGACGAACTTGGTCCAAAGAATGCCAAATGATCAAATGGGGGACGAAGAGGGGCAAACGAGATGAACTTGGTCCAAAGAATGCCCAAAGATCAAATGGGAGGACGTAGTGCGCCGAACGAGACGAACTTGGTCCAAAGAATGTCGAAGGATCAAATGGGAGGACGAAGAGGGGCGAACGAGACGAACTTGGTCCAAAGAATGCCCAAGGATGAAATGGGATGACGAAAAGGGACGAATGAGACGAACTTGGTCCAAGGAATGCCAAATGATCAAATGGGGGACGAGGAGGGGCAAACGTGATGAGCTTGGTCCAAGGAATGCCAAAGGATCAAATGGGAGGACGAACATGACGAACATGGTACAAAGAATGCCCAAGGATCAAATGGGAGGACGTAGCGGGACGAACGAGACGAACTTGGTCCAAAGAATGCCAAAGGATCAACTGGGTGGACGAAGAGGGTCGAACGACACAAACTTGGTCCAAAGAATGCCATAGGATCAAATGGAGGACGAAAAGGGACGAACGAGACGAACATGGTCCAAAGAATGTCAAAGGATCAAATGGGAGGACGAAGAGGGACGAACGAGACGAACATGGTCCAAATAATGCACAAAGGATCAAATGGGAGGACGAGTAGGAATGTGCGAGGCCAACTTGGTGCAAAGAATGCCCAAATATCAAATGGGAGGACGTAGAGGGACGAACGAGATGAACTTGGTCCAAAGAATGCCCAAGGATCAAATGGGAGTACATAGAGGGACGAACGAGAGAAACTTGGTCCAAAGAAAGCCAAAGGATGAAATAGAGGATGAAAAGGGATGAACGAGACGAACTTGGTCCAAAGAATATCAAAGGATCAAATGGGAGGACGAAGTGGGACGAAGAAGATGAACTTGGTCCAAAGAATGCCGAAGGATCAATTGGGAGGACGAACGAGACGAAGTTGGTACAAAGAATGCCCAAGGATCAAATGGGAGGACGAAAAGGGACGAACGAGACGAACCTGGTCCAAAGAATGTCCAAAGATCAAATGGGAGGACGTAGAGGGACGAACGAGGCGAACTCGGTACAAAGAATGCCCAAGGATATATGGGAGGACGAAAATGGACGAACGAGACGAACTTGGTTCAAAGAATGCCCAAAGATCAAATGGGAGGACGTAGTGGGACGAACGAGACGAACTTGGTCCAAAGAATGCCCAAGGATGAAATGGGAGGACGTAGAGGGACGAACGAGGCGAACTCGGTACAAAGAATGCCCAAGGATAAAATGGGAGGACGAAAATGGACGAACGAGACGAACTTGGTTCAAAGAATGCCAAAGGATCAAACGGGGCACGAAGAGGGGCGAACGAGACGAACTTGGTCCAAGGAATGCCAAAGGATCAAATGGAGGACGAAAAGGAACGAACAACACGAACATGGTCCAAAGAATGTCAAAGGATCAAATGGAAGGACAAACGAGATGAACTTGGTACAAAGAATGCCCAAGGATCAAATGAGAGGACGAAAAGGAACGAACGAGACGAACCTGGTCCAAAGAATGCCCAAAGATCAAATGGGAGGACGACAAGGGACGAACGAGACGAACTTGGTCCAAAGAATGCCCAAGAATCAAATGGGAGGACGACATGGGACGAACGAGACGAACTTGGTCGAAAGAATGCCAAATGATCAAATGGGGGACGAAGAGGGGCAAACGAGACGAATTTGGTCTAAGGAATGCCAAAGGATCAAATGGAGGACGAACAGTGATGAACAAGACGAACTTGGTCCAAAGAATGTCAAATGATCAAATGGGAGGACGAACGAGGCGAACATGGTACAAAGAATGCCCAAGGATCAAATGGGAGGACGAAAATGGACGAACGAGACGAACTTGGTTCAAAGAATTGCAAAGGATCATGTGGGAGGACGTAGTGGGACGAACGAGACGAAATTGGTCCAAAGAATGTCAAAGGATCAAATGGGAGGACGAAGAGGGATGAACGAGACGAACTTGGTCCAAAGAATGCCAAAATGATCAAATGGGGGACGAAGAGGGGCAAACGAGACGAACTTGGTCTAAGGAATGCCAAAGGATCAAATGGAGGACGAAAAGGGACGAACGAGACGAACTTGGTCCAAAGAATGGCAAAGGATCAACTGGGAGGCCGAAGAGGGTCGAACGAGATGAACTTGGTCCAAAGAATGCCAAAGGATCAAATGGAGGACGAAGAAGCACGAACGAGGCAAACCTGGTCCAAATAATGCACAAAGGATCAAATGGGAGGACGAATAGGGATGAACAACACCAACTTGGTGCAAAGAATGCCCAAATATCAAATGGGAGGACGTAAAGGGACGAACGAGACGAACTTGGTCCAAAGAATGCCCAAGGATCAAATGGGAGGACGAAAAGGGACGAACGAGACGAACTTGGTCCAAAGAATGCCAAATGATCAAATGGGGGACGAAGAGGGGCAAATGAGACGAACTTGGTCCAATGAATGCCAAAGGATCGAATGGGAGGATGAACGAGACGAACTTGGTACAAAGAATGCCCATGGATCAAATGGGAGGACGAAGAGGGACGAACGAGACGAACATGGTCCAAATAATGCACAAAGGATAAAATGCGAGGACGAATAGGGATGAACGAGACCAACTTGGTGCAAAGAATGCCCAAATATCAAATGGGAGGACGTAGAGGGACGAACGAGACGAACTTGGTCCAAAGAATGCCCAAGGATCAAATGGGAGGACGTAGAGGGACGAACGAGGCGAACTCGGTACAAAGAATGCCCAAGGATAAAATGGGAGGACGAAAATGGACGAACGAGACGAACTTGGTTCAAAGAATGCCAAAGGATCAAACGGGGCACGAAGAGGGGCGAACGAGACGAACTTGGTCCAAGGAATGCCAAAGGATCAAATGGAGGACGAAAAGGAACGAACAACACGAACATGGTCCAAAGAATGTCAAAGGATCAAATGGAAGGACAAACGAGATGAACTTGGTACAAAGAATGCCCAAGGATCAAATGAGAGGACGAAAAGGAACGAACGAGACGAACCTGGTCCAAAGAATGCCCAAAGATCAAATGGGAGGACGACAAGGGACGAACGAGACGAACTTGGTCCAAAGAATGCCCAAGAATCAAATGGGAGGACGACATGGGACGAACGAGACGAACTTGGTCGAAAGAATGCCAAATGATCAAATGGGGGACGAAGAGGGGCAAACGAGACGAATTTGGTCTAAGGAATGCCAAAGGATCAAATGGAGGACGAACAGTGATGAACAAGACGAACTTGGTCCAAAGAATGTCAAATGATCAAATGGGAGGACGAACGAGGCGAACATGGTACAAAGAATGCCCAAGGATCAAATGGGAGGACGAAAATGGACGAACGAGACGAACTTGGTTCAAAGAATTGCAAAGGATCATGTGGGAGGACGTAGTGGGACGAACGAGACGAAATTGGTCCAAAGAATGTCAAAGGATCAAATGGGAGGACGAAGAGGGATGAACGAGACGAACTTGGTCCAAAGAATGCCAAAATGATCAAATGGGGGACGAAGAGGGGCAAACGAGACGAACTTGGTCTAAGGAATGCCAAAGGATCAAATGGAGGACGAAAAGGGACGAACGAGACGAACTTGGTCCAAAGAATGGCAAAGGATCAACTGGGAGGCCGAAGAGGGTCGAACGAGATGAACTTGGTCCAAAGAATGCCAAAGGATCAAATGGAGGACGAAGAAGCACGAACGAGGCAAACCTGGTCCAAATAATGCACAAAGGATCAAATGGGAGGACGAATAGGGATGAACAACACCAACTTGGTGCAAAGAATGCCCAAATATCAAATGGGAGGACGTAAAGGGACGAACGAGACGAACTTGGTCCAAAGAATGCCCAAGGATCAAATGGGAGGACGAAAAGGGACGAACGAGACGAACTTGGTCCAAAGAATGCCAAATGATCAAATGGGGGACGAAGAGGGGCAAATGAGACGAACTTGGTCCAATGAACGCCAAAGGATCGAATGGGAGGATGAACGAGACGAACTTGGTACAAAGAATGCCCATGGATCAAATGGGAGGACGAAGAGGGACGAACGACACGAACATGGTCCAAATAATGCACAAAGGATAAAATGCGAGGACGAATAGGGATGAACGAGACCAACTTGGTGCAAAGAATGCCCAAATATCAAATGGGAGGACGTAGAGGGACGAACGAGACGAACTTGGTCCAAAGAATGCCCAAGGATCAAATGGGAGGACGAAGAGGGACGAACGAGACGAACTTGGTCCAAAGAATGCCCAAGGATGAAATGGGAGGACGACAAGGGACGAACGAGACGAACTTGGTCCAAAGAATGCCAAATGATCAAATGGGGGACGAAGAGGGGCAAACGAGACGAACTTGGTCCATGGAATGCCAAAGGATCAAATGGGAGGACGAAAAGGGACGAACAAGACAAACTTGGTCCAAAGAATGTCAAAGGATCAAATGGGAGGACAAACGAGACGAACATGGTACAAAGAATGCCTAAGGATCAAATGGGAGGACGAAAAGGGACGAACGAGACGAACCTGGTCCAAAGAATGCCCAAAGATCAAATGGGAGGACGACAAGGGACGAACGAGACGAACTTGGTCCAAGGAATGCCAAAGGATCAAATGGAGGAAGAAAAGGGACGAACAAGACGAACTTGGTCCAAAGAATGTCAAAGGATCAAATGGGAGGACGAACGAGGCGAACTTGGTACAAAGAATACCCAAGGATCAAATGGGACGACGAAAAGGGACGAACGAGACGAACCTGGTCCAAAGAATGTCCAAAGATCAAATGGGAGGACGTAGAGGGACGAACGAGGCGAACTCGGTACAAAGAATGCCCAAGGATATATGGGAGGACGAAAATGGACGAACGAGACGAACTTGGTTCAAAGAATGCCCAAAGATCAAATGGGAGGACGTAGTGGGACGAACGAGACGAACTTGGTCCAAAGAATGCCCAAGGATGAAATGGGAGGACGTAGAGGGACGAACGAGGCGAACTCGGTACAAAGAATGCCCAAGGATAAAATGGGAGGACGAAAATGGACGAACGAGACGAACTTGGTTCAAAGAATGCCAAAGGATCAAACGGGGCACGAAGAGGGGCGAACGAGACGAACTTGGTCCAAGGAATGCCAAAGGATCAAATGGAGGACGAAAAGGAACGAACAACACGAACATGGTCCAAAGAATGTCAAAGGATCAAATGGAAGGACAAACGAGATGAACTTGGTACAAAGAATGCCCAAGGATCAAATGAGAGGACGAAAAGGAACGAACGAGACGAACCTGGTCCAAAGAATGCCCAAAGATCAAATGGGAGGACGACAAGGGACGAACGAGACGAACTTGGTCCAAAGAATGCCCAAGAATCAAATGGGAGGACGACATGGGACGAACGAGACGAACTTGGTCGAAAGAATGCCAAATGATCAAATGGGGGACGAAGAGGGGCAAACGAGACGAATTTGGTCTAAGGAATGCCAAAGGATCAAATGGAGGACGAACAGTGATGAACAAGACGAACTTGGTCCAAAGAATGTCAAATGATCAAATGGGAGGACGAACGAGGCGAACATGGTACAAAGAATGCCCAAGGATCAAATGGGAGGACGAAAATGGACGAACGAGACGAACTTGGTTCAAAGAATTGCAAAGGATCATGTGGGAGGACGTAGTGGGACGAACGAGACGAAATTGGTCCAAAGAATGTCAAAGGATCAAATGGGAGGACGAAGAGGGATGAACGAGACGAACTTGGTCCAAAGAATGGCAAAGGATCAACTGGGAGGCCGAAGAGGGTCGAACGAGATGAACTTGGTCCAAAGAATGCCAAAGGATCAAATGGAGGACGAAAAAGCACGAACGAGGCAAACCTGGTCCAAATAATGCACAAAGGATCAAATGGGAGGACGAATAGGGATGAACAACACCAACTTGGTGCAAAGAATGCCCAAATATCAAATGGGAGGACGTAAAGGGACGAACGAGACGAACTTGGTCCAAAGAATGCCCAAGGATCAAATGGGAGGACGAAAAGGGACGAACGAGACGAACTTGGTCCAAAGAATGCCAAATGATCAAATGGGGGACGAAGAGGGGCAAATGAGACGAACTTGGTCCAATGAATGCCAAAGGATCGAATGGGAGGATGAACGAGACGAACTTGGTACAAAGAATGCCCATGGATCAAATGGGAGGACGAAGAGGGACGAACGAGACGAACATGGTCCAAATAATGCACAAAGGATAAAATGCGAGGACGAATAGGGATGAACGAGACCAACTTGGTGCAAAGAATGCCCAAATATCAAATGGGAGGACGTAGAGGGACGAACGAGACGAACTTGGTCCAAAGAATGCCCAAGGGTCAAATGGGAGGACGTAGAGGGACGAACGAGGCGAACTCGGTACAAAGAATGCCCAAGGATAAAATGGGAGGACGAAAATGGACGAACGAGACGAACTTGGTTCAAAGAATGCCAAAGGATCAAACGGGGCACGAAGAGGGGCGAACGAGACGAACTTGGTCCAAGGAATGCCAAAGGATCAAATGGAGGACGAAAAGGAACGAACAACACGAACATGGTCCAAAGAATGTCAAAGGATCAAATGGAAGGACAAACGAGATGAACTTGGTACAAAGAATGCCCAAGGATCAAATGAGAGGACGAAAAGGAACGAACGAGACGAACCTGGTCCAAAGAATGCCCAAAGATCAAATGGGAGGACGACAAGGGACGAACGAGACGAACTTGGTCCAAGGAATGCCAAAGGATCAAATGGAGGAAGAAAAGGGACGAACAAGACGAACTTGGTCCAAAGAATGTCAAAGGATCAAATGGGAGGACGTAGTGGGACGAACGAGACGAACTTAGTCCAAAGAATGTCAAAGGATCAAATGGGAGGACGAAGAGGGACGAAGGAGACGAACTTGGTACAAAGAATGCCAAATGATCAAATGGGGGACAAAGAGCGGCAAACGAGACGAACTTGGTCTAAGGAATGCCAAAGGATCAAATGGAGGACGAAAAGGGACGAACGAGATGAACTTGGTCCAAAGAATGGCAAAGGATCAACTGGGAGGACGAAGATGGTCGAACGAGATGAACTTGGTCCAGTGAATGCCAAAGAATCAAATGGAGGACGAACAAGGACGAACGAGACGAACCTGGTCCAAATAATGCACAAAGGATCAAATGGGAGTACGAATAGGGATGAACGAGACCAACTTGGTGCAAAGAATGCCCAAATATCAAATGGGAGGACGTAAAGGGACGAACGAGACAAACTTGGTCCAAAGAATGCCCAAGGATCAAATGGGAGGACGAAGAGGGACGAACGACACGAACTTGGTCCAAAGAATGCCCAAGGATGAAATGGGAGGATGACAAGGGACGAACGAGACGAACTTGGTCCAAAGAATGCCAAATGATCAAATGGGGGATGAATAGGGCCAAACGAGACGAACTTGGTCCAAGGAATGCCAAAGGATCAAATGGAGGACGAAATGGGACGAACGAGACAAACTTGGTCCAAGGAATGCCAAAGGATCAAATGGAGGACGAAAAGGGACGAACGCGACGAACTTGGTCCAAAGAATGCCCAAGGATGAAATGGGAGGATGACAAGGGACGAACGAGACGAACTTGGTCCAAAGAATGCCAAATGATCAAATGGGGGACGAAGAGGGGCAAACGAGACGAACTTGGTCCAAGGAATGTCAAAGGATCGAATGGGAGGACAAAGAGGGCCGAACGGGACGAACTTGGCCAAAGAATGCCCATGGATAAAATGGGAGGACGAAAAGGGACTAACGAGACGAACTTGGTCCAAAGAATGCCAAATGATCAAATGGGGGACGAAGAGGGGCAAACGAGATAAACTTGGTCCAAGGAATGCCAAAGGTTCAAATGGAGGACGAAAAGGGACGAACGAGACGAACTTGGTCAAAAGAATGGCAAAGGATCAACTGGGAGAACAAAGAGGGACGAACGAGACGAACTTGGTCCAAAGAATGCCAAATGATCAAATGGGGGACGAAGAGGGGCAAACGCGATGAACTTGGTCCAAGGAATGCGAAAGGATCAAATAGAGGACGAAAAGGGACGAACGAGACGAACTTGGTCCAAAGAATGTCAAAGGATCAAATGGGAGGACGAAGAGGGACGAACGAGACGAACATGGCCAAATAATGCACAAAGGATCAAATGGGAGGACGAATAGGGATGAACGAGACCAACTTGGTGCAAAGAATGCCCAAATATCACATGGGAGGACGTGGAGGGACGAACTAGAAGAAATTGGTGCAAACAATGCCCAAAGATCAAATAGGAGGACGTAGAGGGACGAACGAGGCGAACTTGGTACAAAGAATGCCCAAGGATCAAATGGGAAGACGAAAATGGACGAACGAGACGAACTTGGTTCAAAGAATGCCCAAAGATCAAATGGGAGGACGTAGTGGGACGAACGAGACGAACTTGGTCCAAAGAATGTCAATGGATCAAATGGGAGGACGAAGAGGGACGAACGGGACGAACTTGGCCAAAGAATGCCCATGGATGAAATGGGAGGACGAAAAGGGACGAACGAGACGAACTTGGTCCAAAGAATGCCAAATGATCAAATGGGGGACGAAGAGGGGCAAACGAGACGAACTTGGTCCAAAGAATGTCAAAGGATCAAATGGGAGGACGAAGAGGGACGAACGAGACGAACATGGCCAAATAATGCACAAAGGATCAAATGGGAGGACGAATAGGGATGAACGAGACCAACTTGGTGCAAAGAATGCCCAAATATCACATGGGAGGACGTGGAGGGACGAACGAGAAGAAATTGGTGCAAACAATGCCCAAAGATCAAATGGGAGGACGTAGAGGGACGAACGAGAGAAACTTGGTCCAAAGAATGCCAAAAGGATCAAATGGGAGGACGAAGATGGACGAACGAGACGAACTTGGTCCAAAGAATGACAAAGGATCAAATGGGGGACGAAGAGGGGCAAACGAGATGAACTTGGTCCAAGGAATGCCAAAGGTTCAAATGGAGGACGAAAAGGGACGAACGAGACGAACTTGGTCAAAAGAATGGCAAAGGATCAACTGGGAGAACAAAGAGGGACGAACGAGACGAACTTGGTCAAAAGAATGGCAAAGGATCAACTGGGAGGACAAAGAGGGACGAACGAGACGAACTTGGTCCAAGGAATGCGAAAGGATCAAATAGAGGACGAAAAGGGACGAACGAGACGAACTTGGTCCAAAGAATGTCAAAGGATCAAATGGGAGGACGAAGAGGGACGAACGAGACGAACATGGCCAAATAATGCACAAAGGATCAAATGGGAGGACGAATAGGGATGAACGAGACCAACTTGGTGCAAAGAATGCCCAAATATCACATGGGAGGACGTGGAGGGACGAACGAGAAGAAATTGGTGCAAACAATGCCCAAAGATCAAATAGGAGGACGTAGAGGGACGAACGAGGCGAACTTGGTACAAAGAATGCCCAAGGATCAAATGGGAAGACGAAAATGGACGAACGAGACGAACTTGGTTCAAAGAATGCCCAAAGATCAAATGGGAGGACGTAGTGGGACGAACGAGACGAACTTGGTCCAAAGAATGTCAAAGGATCAAATGGGAGGACGAAGAGGGACGAACGGGACGAACTTGGCCAAAGAATGCCCATGGATGAAATGGGAGGACGAAAAGGGACGAACGAGACGAACTTGGTCCAAAGAATGCCAAATGATCAAATGGGGGACGAAGAGGGGCAAACGAGACGAACTTGGTCCAAAGAATGTCAAAGGATCAAATGGGAGGACGAAGAGGGACGAACGAGACGAACATGGCCAAATAATGCACAAAGGATCAAACGGGAGGACGAATAGGGATGAACGAGACCAACTTGGTGCAAAGAATGCCCAAATATCACATGGGAGGACGTGGAGGGACGAACGAGAAGAAATTGGTGCAAACAATGCCCAAAGATCAAATGGGAGGACGTAGAGGGACGAACGAGAGAAACTTGGTCCAAAGAATGCCAAAAGGATCAAATGGGAGGACGAAGATGGACGAACGAGACGAACTTGGTCCAAAGAAAGCCAAAGGATGAAATGGAGGACGAAAAGGGATGAACGAGACGAATTTGGTCCAAAGAATATCAAACGATCAAATGGGAGGAGGAAGAGTGACGAAGAAGATGAACTTGGTCCAAAGAATGCCAAAGGATCAAATGGGAGGACAAACGAGACGAACTTGGTACAAAGAATGCCCAAGGCTCAAATGGGAGGACGAAAAGGGACGAACGAGACGAACCTGGTCAAAAGAATGCCCAAAGATCAAATAGGAGGACGTAGAGGGACGAATGAGGCGAACTTGGTACAAAGAATGCCCAAGGATCAAATGGGAAGACGAAAATGGACGAACGAGACGAACTTGGTTCAAAGAATGCCCAAAGACCAAATGGGAGGACGTAGTGGGACGAACGAGACGAACTTGGTCCAAAGAATGTCAAAGGATCAAATGGGAGGACGAAGAGGGGCGAACGGGACGAACTTGGCCAAAGAATGCCCATGGATGAAATGGGAGGACGAAAAGGGACGAACGAGACGAACTTGGTCCAAAGAATGCCAAATGATCAAATGGGGGACGAAGAGGGGCAAACGAGATGAACTTGGTCCAAAGAATGCCCAAAGATCAAATGGGAGGACGTAGTGCGCCGAACTAGACGAACTTGGTCCAAAGAATGTCGAAGGATCAAATGGGAGGACGAAGAGGGGCGAACGAGACGAACTTGGTCCAAAGAATGCCCAAGGATGAAATGGGATGACGAAAAGGGACGAATGAGACGAACTTGGTCCAAGGAATGCCAAATGATCAAATGGGGGACGAGGAGGGGCAAACGTGATGAGCTTGGTCCAAGGAATGCCAAAGGATCAAATGGGAGGACGAACATGACGAACATGGTACAAAGAATGCCCAAGGATCAAATGGGAGGACGTAGCGGGACGAACGAGACGAACTTGGTCCAAAGAATGCCAAAGGATCAACTGGGTGGACGAAGAGGGTCGAACGACACAAACTTGGTCCAAAGAATGCCATAGGATCAAATGGAGGACGAAAAGGGACGAACGAGACGAACATGGTCCAAAGAATGTCAAAGGATCAAATGGGAGGACGAAGAGGGACGAACGAGACGAACATGGTCCAAATAATGCACAAAGGATCAAATGGGAGGACGAGTAGGAATGTGCGAGGCCAACTTGGTGCAAAGAATGCCCAAATATCAAATGGGAGGACGTAGAGGGACGAACGAGATGAACTTGGTCCAAAGAATGCCCAAGGATCAAATGGGAGTACATAGAGGGACGAACGAGAGAAACTTGGTCCAAAGAAAGCCAAAGGATGAAATAGAGGATGAAAAGGGATGAACGAGACGAACTTGGTCCAAAGAATATCAAAGGATCAAATGGGAGGACGAAGTGGGACGAAGAAGATGAACTTGGTCCAAAGAATGCCGAAGGATCAATTGGGAGGACGAACGAGACGAAGTTGGTACAAAGAATGCCCAAGGATCAAATGGGAGGACGAAAAGGGACGAACGAGACGAACCTGGTCCAAAGAATGTCCAAAGATCAAATGGGAGGACGTAGAGGGACGAACGAGGCGAACTCGGTACAAAGAATGCCCAAGGATATATGGGAGGACGAAAATGGACGAACGAGACGAACTTGGTTCAAAGAATGCCCAAAGATCAAATGGGAGGACGTAGTGGGACGAACGAGACGAACTTGGTCCAAAGAATGCCCAAGGATGAAATGGGAGGACGTAGAGGGACGAACGAGGCGAACTCGGTACAAAGAATGCCCAAGGATAAAATGGGAGGACGAAAATGGACGAACGAGACGAACTTGGTTCAAAGAATGCCAAAGGATCAAATGGGAGGACGTAGTGGGACGAACGAGACGAACTTGGTCCAAAGAATGTCAAAGGATCAAATGGGAGGACGAAGAGGGACGAACGGGACGAACTTGGCCAAAGAATGCCCATGGATGAAATGGGAGGACGAAAAGGGACGAACGAGACGAACTTGGTCCAAAGAATGCCAAATGATCAAATGGGGGACGAAGAGGGGCAAACGAGACGAACTTGGTCCAAAGAATGTCAAAGGATCAAATGGGAGGACGAAGAGGGACGAACGAGACGAACATGGCCAAATAATGCACAAAGGATCAAATGGGAGGACGAATAGGGATGAACGAGACCAACTTGGTGCAAAGAATGCCCAAATATCACATGGGAGGACGTGGAGGGACGAACGAGAAGAAATTGGTGTAAACAATGCCCAAAGATCAAATGGGAGGACGTAGAGGGACGAACGAGAGAAACTTCGTCCAAAGAATGCCAAAAGGATCAAATGGGAGGACGAAGATGGACGAACGAGACGAACTTGGTCCAAAGAAAGCCAAAGGATGAAATGGAGGACGAAAAGGGATGAACGAGACGAATTTGGTCCAAAGAATATCAAACGATCAAATGGGAGGAGGAAGAGTGACGAAGAAGATGAACTTGGTCCAAAGAATGCCAAAGGATCAAATGGGAGGACAAACGAGACGAACTTGGTACAAAGAATGCCCAAGGATCAAATGGGAGGACGAAAAGGGACGAACGAGACGAACCTGGTCAAAAGAATGCCCAAAGATCAAATAGGAGGACGTAGAGGGACGAACGAGGCGAACTTGGTACAAAGAATGCCCAAGGATCAAATGGGAAGACGAAAATGGACGAACGAGACGAACTTGGTTCAAAGAATGCCCAAAGATCAAATGGGAGGACGTAGTGGGACGAACGAGACGAACTTGGTCCAAAGAATGTCAAAGGATCAAATGGGAGGACGAAGAGGGACGAACGGGACGAACTTGGCCAAAGAATGCCCATGGATGAAATGGGAGGACGAAAAGGGACGAACGAGACGAACTTGGTCCAAAGAATGCCAAATGATCAAATGGGGGAGGAAGAGGGGCAAACGAGATGAACTTGGTCCAAAGAATGCCCAAAGATCAAATGGGAGGACGTAGTGCGCCGAACGAGACGAACTTGGTCCAAAGAATGTCGAAGGATCAAATGGGAGGACGAAGAGGGGCGAACGAGACGAACTTGGTCCAAAGAATGCCCAAGGATGAAATGGGAGGACGAAAAGGGACGAATGAGACGAACTTGGTCCAAGGAATGCCAAATGATCAAATGGGGGACGAGGAGGGGCAAACGTGATGAGCTTGGTCCAAGGAATGCCAAAGGATCAAATGGGAGGACGAACATGACGAACATGGTACAAAGAATGCCCAAGGATCAAATGGGAGGACGTAGCGGGACGAACGAGACGAACTTGGTCCAAAGAATGCCAAAGGATCAACTGGGTGGACGAAGAGGGTCGAACGAGACGAACTTGGTCCAAAGAATGCCATAGGATCAAATGGAGGACGAAAAGGGACGAACGAGACGAACATGGTCCAAAGAATGTCAAAGGATCAAATGGGAGGACGAAGAGGGACGAACGAGACGAACATGGTCCAAATAATGCACAAAGGATCAAATGGGAGGACGAGTAGGAATGTGCGAGGCCAACTTGGTGCAAAGAATGCCCAAATATCAAATGGGAGGACGTAGAGGGACGAACGAGATGAACTTGGTCCAAAGAATGCCCAAGGATCAAATGGGAGTACATAGAGGGACGAACGAGAGAAACTTGGTCCAAAGAAAGCCAAAGGATGAAATAGAGGATGAAAAGGGATGAACGAGACGAACTTGGTCCAAAGAATATCAAAGGATCAAATGGGAGGACGAAGTGGGACGAAGAAGATGAACTTGGTCCAAAGAATGCCGAAGGATCAATTGGGAGGACGAACGAGACGAAGTTGGTACAAAGAATGCCCAAGGATCAAATGGGAGGACGAAAAGGGACGAACGAGACGAACCTGGTCCAAAGAATGTCCAAAGATCAAATGGGAGGACGTAGAGGGACGAACGAGGCGATCTCGGTACAAAGAATGCCCAAGGATCATATGGGAGGACGAAAATGGACGAACGAGACGAACTTGGTTCAAAGAATGCCCAAAGATCAAATGGGAGGACGTAGTGGGACGAACGAGACGAACTTGGTCCAAAGAATGCCCAAGGATGAAATGGGAGGACGTAGAGGGACGAACGAGGCGAACTCGGTACAAAGAATGCCCAAGGATAAAATGGGAGGACGAAAATGGACGAACGAGACGAACTTGGTTCAAAGAATGCCAAAGGATCAAATGGGAGGACGTAGTGGGACGAACGAGACGAACTTGGTCCAAAGAATGTCAAAGGATCAAATGGGAGGACGAAGAGGGACGAACGAGTCGAACTTGGTCCAAAGAATGTCAAAGGATCAAATGGGAGGACGAAGAGGGACGAACGAGACGAACTTGGTTCAAAGAATGCCCAAAGATCAAATGGGAGGACGTAGTGGGACGAACGAGACGAACTTGGTCCAAAGAATGCCCAAGGATGAAATGGGAGGACGTATAGGGACGAACGAGACGAACTTGGTCCAAAGAATGCCCAAGGATGAAATGGGAGGACGAAAAGGGACGAACGAGATGAACTTGGTCCAAAGAATGCCAAATGATCAAATGGGGGACGAAGAGCGGCAAACGAGACGAACATGGTCCAAGGAATGCCAAAGGACCAAATGGAGGACAAAAAAGGACGAACGAGACGAACTCGGTCCAAAGAATGTCAAAGGATCGAAAGGGAGGATGAACAAGACGAACTTGGTACAAAGAATGCCCAAGGATCAAATGGGAGGACGAAAAGGGACGAACGAGACGAACCTGGTCAAAAGAATGCCCAAAGATCAAATAGGAGGACGTAGAGGGACGAACGAGGCGAACTTGGTACAAAGAATGCCCAAGGATCAAATGGGAAGACGAAAATGGACGAACGAGACGAACTTGGTTCAAAGAATGCCCAAAGATCAAATGGGATGACGTAGTGGGACGAACGAGACGAACTTGGTCCAAAGAATGTCAAAGGATCAAATGGGAGGACGAAGAGGGACGAACGCGACGAACTTGCCCAAAGAATGCCCATGGATGAAATGGGAGGACGAAAAGGGACGAACGAGACGAACTTGGTCCAAAGAATGCCAAATGATCAAATGGGGGACGAAGAGGGGCAAACGAGATGAACTTGGTCCAAAGAATGCCCAAAGATCAAATGGGAGGACGTAGTGCGCCGAACGAGACGAACTTGGTCCAAAGAATGTCGAAGGATCAAATGGGAGGACGAAGAGGGACGAACGAGACGAACTTGGTCCAAAGAATGCCCAAGGATGAAATGGGAGGACGAAAAGGGACGAACGAGACGAACTTGGTCCAAGGAATGCCAAATGATCAAATGGGGGACGAGGAGGGGCAAACGTGATGAGCTTGGTCCAAGGAATGCCAAAGGATCAAATGGGAGGACGAACATGACGAACATGGTACAAAGAATGCCCAAGGATCAAATGGGAGGACGTAGCGGGACGAACGAGACGAACTTGGTCCAAAGAATGCCAAAGGATCAACTGGGTGGACGAAGAGGGTCGAACGAGACGAACTTGGTCCAAAGAATGCCATAGGATCAAATGGAGGACGAAAAGGGACGCACGAGACGAACATGATCCAAAGAATGTCAAAGGATCAAATGGGAGGACGAAGAGGGACGAACGAGACGAACATGGTCCAAATAATGCACAAAGGATCAAATGGGAGGACGAGTAGGAATGTGCGAGACCAACTTGGTGCAAAGAATGCCCAAATTTCAAATGGGAGGACGTAGAGGGACGAACGAGATGAACTTGGTCCAAAGAGAGTACATAGAGGGACGAACGAGAGAAACTTGGTCCAAAGAAAGCCAAAGGATGAAATAGAGGATGAAAAGGGATGAACGAGACGAACTTGGTCCAAAGAATATCAAAGGATCAAATGGGAGGACGAAGTGGGACGAAGAAGATGAACTTGGTCCAAAGAATGCCGAAGGATCAATTGGGAGGACGAACGAGACGAAGTTGGTACAAAGAATGCCCAAGGATCAAATGGGAGGACGAAAAGGGACGAACGAGACGAACCTGGTCCAAAGAATGCCCAAAGATCAAATGGGAGGACGTAGAGGGACGAACGAGGCGAACTCGGTACAAAGAATGCCCAATGATCATATGGGAGGACGAAAATGGATGAACGAGACGAACTTGGTTCAAAGAATGCCCAAAGATCTAATGGGAGGACGTAGTGGGACGAACGAGACGAACTTGGTCCAAAGAATGCCCAAGAATGAAATGGGAGGACGTAGAGGGACGAACGAGGCGAACTCGGTACAAAGAATGCCCAAGGATAAAATGGGAGGACGAAAATGGACGAACGAGACGAACTTGGTTCAAAGAATGCCAAAGGATCAAATGGGAGGACGTAGTGGGACGAACGAGACGAACTTGGTCCAAAGAATGTCAAAGGATCAAATGGGAGGACGAAGAGGGACGAACGAGTCGAACTTGGTCCAAAGAATGTCAAAGGATCAAATGGGAGGACGAAGAGGGACGAACGAGACGAACTTGGTTCAAAGAATGCCCAAAGATCAAATGGGAGGACGTAGTGGGACGAACGAGACGAACTTGGTCCAAAGAATGCCCAAGGATGAAATGGGAGGACGTAGAGGGACGAACGAGACGAACTTGGTCCAAAGAATGCCCTAGGATGAAATGGGAGGACGAAAAGGGACGAACGAGACGAACTTGGTCCAAAGAATGCCAAATGATCAAATGGGGGACGAAGAGCGGCAAACGAGACGAACATGGTCCAAGGAATGCCAAAGGACCAAATGGAGGACAAAAAAGGACGAACGAGACGAACTCGGTCCAAAGAATGTCAAAGGATCGAATGGGAGGATGAACAAGACGAACTTGGTACAAAGAATGCCCAAGGATCAAATGGGAGGACGAAAAGGGACGAACGAGACGAACCTGGTCAAAAGAATGCCCAAAGATCAAATAGGAGGACGTAGAGGGGCGAACGAGGCGAACTTGGTACAAAGAATGCCCAAGGATCATATGGGAGGACGAAGATGGACGAACGAGACGAACTTGGTTCAAAGAATGCCCAAAGATCAAATGGGAGGACGTAGTGGGACGAACGAGACGAACTTGGTCCAAAGAATGCCCAAGGATGAAATGGGAGGACGTATAGGGACGAACGAGACGAACTTGGTCCAAAGAATGCCCAAGGATGAAATGGGAGGACGAAAAGGGACGAACGAGACGAACTTGGTCCAAAGAATGCCAAATGATCAAATGGGGGACGAAGAGGGGCAAACGAGATGAACTTGGTCCAAAGAATGCCCAAAGATCAAATGGGAGGACGTAGTGCGCCGAACGAGACGAACTTGGTCCAAAGAATGTCGAAGGATCAAATGGGAGGACGAAGAGGGACGAACGAGACGAACTTGGTCCAAAGAATGCCCAAGGATGAAATGGGAGGACGAAAAGGGACGAACGAGACGAACTTGGTCCAAGGAATGCCAAATGATCAAATGGGGGACGAGGAGGGGCAAACGTGATGAGCTTGGTCCAAGGAATGCCAAAGGATCAAATGGGAGGACGAACATGACGAACATGGTACAAAGAATGCCCAAGGATCAAATGGGAGGACGTAGCGGGACGAACGAGATGAACTTGGTCCAAAGAATGCCAAAGGATCAACTGGGTGGACGAAGAGGGTCGAACGAGACGAACTTGGTCCAAAGAATGCCATAGGATCAAATGGAGGACTAAAAGGGACGCACGAGACAAACATGGTCCAAAGAATGTCAAAGGATCAAATGGGAGGACGAAGAGGGACGAACGAGACGAACATGGTCCAAATAATGCACAAAGGATCAAATGGGAGGACAAGTAGGAATGTGCGAGACCAACTTGGTGCAAAGAATGCCCAAATATCAAATGGGAGGACGTAGAGGGACGAACGAGATGAACTTGGTCCAAAGAATGCCCAAGGATCAAATGGGAGTACATAGAGGGACGAACGAGAGAAACTTGGTCCAAAGAAAGCCAAAGGATGAAATAGAGGATGAAAAGGGATGAACGAGACGAACTTGGTCCAAAGAATATCAAAGGATCAAATGGGAGGACGAAGTGGGACGAAGAAGATGAACTTGGTCCGAAGAATGCCGAAGGATCAATTGGGAGGACGAACGAGACGAAGTTGGTACAAAGAATGCCCAAGGATCAAATGGGAGGACGAAAAGGGACGAACGAGACGAACCTGGTCCAAAGAATGCCAAAAGATCAAATGGGAGGACGTAGAGGGACGAACGAGGCGAACTCGGTACAAAGAATGCCCAATGATCATATGGGAGGACGAAAATGGATGAACGAGACGAACTTGGTTCAAAGAATGCCCAAAGATCAAATGGGAGGACGTAGTGGGACGAACGAGACGAACTTGGTCCAAAGAATGCCCAAGAATGAAATGGGAGGACGAAGAGGGACGAACGAGGCGAACTCGGTACAAAGAATGCCCAAGGATAAAATGGGAGGACGAAAATGGACGAACGAGACGAACTTGGTTCAAAGAATGCCAAAGGATCAAATGGGAGGACGTAGTGGGACGAACGAGACGAACTTGGTCCAAAGAATGTCAAAGGATCAAATGGGAGGACGAAGAGGGACGAACGAGTCGAACTTGGTCCAAAGAATGTCAAAGGATCAAATGGGAGGACGAAGAGGGACGAACGAGACGAACTTGGTTCAAAGAATGCCCAAAGATCAAATGGGAGGACGTAGTGGGACGAACGAGACGAACTTGGTCCAAAGAATGCCCAAGGATGAAATGGGAGGACGTAGAGGGACGAACGAGACGAACTTGGTCCAAAGAATGCCCAAGGATGAAATGGGAGGACGAAAAGGGACGAACGAGACGAACTTGGTCCAAAGAATGCCAAATGATCAAATGGGGGACGAAGAGCGGCAAACGAGACGAACATGGTCCAAGGAATGCCAAAGGACCAAATGGAGGACAAAAAAGGACGAACGAGACGAACTCGGTCCAAAGAATGTCAAAGGATCGAATGGGAGGATGAACAAGACGAACTTGGTACAAAGAATGCCCAAGGATCAAATGGGAGGACGAAAAGGGACGAACGAGACGAACCTGGTCAAAAGAATGCCCAAAGATCAAATAGGAGGACGTAGAGGGGCGAACGAGGCGAACTTGGTACAAAGAATGCCCAAGGATCAAATGGGAAGACGAAAATGGACGAACGAGACGAACTTGGTTCAAAGAATGCCCAAAGATCAAATGGGAGGACGTAGTGGGACGAACGAGACGAACTTGGTCCAAAGAATGTCAAAGGATCAAATGGGAGGACGAAGAGGGACGAACGGGACGAACTTGGCCAAAGAATGCCCATGGATGAAATGGGAGGACGAAAAGGGACGAACGAGACGAACCTGGTCCAAAGAATGCCAAATGATCAAATGGGGGACGAAGAGGGGCAAACGAGATGAACTTGGTCCAAAGAATGCCCAAAGATCAAATGGGAGGACGTAGTGCGCCGAACGAGACGAACTTGGTCCAAAGAATGTCAAAGGATCAAATGGGAGGACGAAGAGGGACGAACGAGACGAACTTGGTCCAAAGAATGCCCAAGGATGAAATGGGAGGACGAAAAGGGACGAACGAGACGAACTTGGTCCAAAGAATGCCAAATGATCAAATGGGGGACGAAGAGCGGCAAACGAGACGAACATGGTCCAAGAAATGCCAAAGGACCAAATGGAGGACAAAAAAGGACGAACGAGACGAACTCGGTCCAAAGAATGTCAAAGGATCGAATGGGAGGATGAACAAGACGAACTTGGTACAAAGAATGCCCAAGGATCAAATGGGAGGACGAAAAGGGACGAAAAGGGACGAACGAGACGAACCTGGTCAAAAGAATGCCCAAAGATCAAATAGGAGGACGTAGAGGGGCGAACGAGGCGAACTTGGTACAAAGAATGCCCAAGGATCATATGGGAGGACGAAAATGGACGAACGAGACGAACTTGGTTCAAAGAATGCCCAAAGATCAAATGGGAGGACGTAGTGGGTCGAACGAGACGAACTTGGTCCAAAGAATGCCTAAGGATGAAATGGGAGGACGTAGAGGGACGAACGAGGCGAACTCGGTACAAAGAATGCCCAAGGATAAAATGGGAGGACGAAAATGGACGAACGAGACGAACTTGGTTCAAAGAATGCCAAAGGATCAAATGGGAGGACGTAGTGGGACGAACGAGACGAACTTGGTCCAAAGAATGTCAAAGGATCAAATGGGAGGACGAAGAGGGACGAACGAGTCGAACTTGGTCCAAAGAAAGTCAAAGGATCAAATGGGAGGACGAAAATGGACGAACGAGACGAACTTGGTTCAAAGAATGCCCAAAGATCAAATGGGAGGACGTAGTGGGACGAACGAGACGAACTTGGTCCAAAGAATGTCAAAGGATCAAATGGGAGGACGAAGAGGGACGAACGGGACGAACTTGGCCAAAGAATGCCCATGGATGAAATGGGAGGACGAAAAGGGACGAACGAGACGAACCTGGTCCAAAGAATGCCAAATGATCAAATGGGGGACGAAGAGGGGCAAACGAGATGAACTTGGTCCAAAGAATGCCCAAAGATCAAATGGGAGGACGTAGTGCGCCGAACGAGACGAACTTGGTCCAAAGAATGTCGAAGGATCAAATGGGAGGACGAAAAGGGACGAACGAGACGAACTTGGTCCAAGGAATGCCAAGGATGAAATGGGAGGACGAAAAGGGACGAACGAGACGAACTTGGTCCAAGGAATGCCAAATGATCAAATGGGGGACGAGGAGGGGCAAACGTGATGAGCTTGGTCCAAGGAATGCCAAAGGATCAAATGGGAGGACGAACATGACGAACATGGTACAAAGAATGCCCAAGGATCAAATGGGAGGACGTAGCGGGACGAACGAGATGAACTTGGTCCAAAGAATGCCAAAGGATCAACTGGGTGGACGAAGAGGGTCGAACGAGACGAACTTGGTCCAAAGAATGCCATAGGATCAAATGGAGGACTAAAAGGGACGCACGAGACGAACATGGTCCAAAGAATGTCAAAGGATCAAATGGGAGGACGAAGAGGGACGAACGAGACGAACATGGTCCAAATAATGCACAAAGGATCAAATGGGAGGACAAGTAGGAATGTGCGAGACCAACTTGGTGCAAAGAATGCCCAAATATCAAATGGGAGGATGTAGAGGGACGAACGAGATGAACTTGGTCCAAAGAATGCCCAAGGATCAAATGGGAGTACATAGAGGGACGAACGAGAGAAACTTGGTCCAAAGAAAGCCAAAGGATGAAATAGAGGATGAAAAGGGATGAACGAGACGAACTTGGTCCAAAGAATATCAAAGGATCAAATGGGAGGACGAAGTGGGACGAAGAAGATGAACTTGGTCCGAAGAATGCCGAAGGATCAATTGGGAGGACGAACGAGACGAAGTTGGTACAAAGAATGCCCAAGGATCAAATGGGAGGACGAAAAGGGACGAACGAGACGAACCTGGTCCAAAGAATGCCAAAAGATCAAATGGGAGGACGTAGAGGGACGAACGAGGCGAACTCGGTACAAAGAATGCCCAATGATCATATGGGAGGACGAAAATGGATGAACGAGACGAACTTGGTTCAAAGAATGCCCAAAGATCAAATGGGAGGACGTAGTGGGACGAACGAGACGAACTTGGTCCAAAGAATGCCCAAGAATGAAATGGGAGGACGTAGAGGGACGAACGAGGCGAACTCGGTACAAAGAATGCCCAAGGATAAAATGGGAGGACGAAAATGGACGAACGAGACGAACTTGGTTCAAAGAATGCCAAAGGATCAAATGGGAGGACGTAGTGGGACGAACGAGACGAACTTGGTCCAAAGAATGTCAAAGGATCAAATGGGAGGACGAAGAGGGACGAACGAGTCGAACTTGGTCCAAAGAATGTCAAAGGATCAAATGGGAGGACGAAGAGGGACGAACGAGACGAACTTGGTTCAAAGAATGCCCAAAGATCAAATGGGAGGACGTAGTGGGACGAACGAGACGAACTTGGTCCAAAGAATGCCCAAGGATGAAATGGGAGGACGTAGAGGGACGAACGAGACGAACTTGGTCCAAAGAATGCCCAAGGATGAAATGGGAGGACGAAAAGGGACGAACGAGATGAACTTGGTCCAAAGAATGCCAAATGATCAAATGGGGGACGAAGAGCGGCAAACGAGACGAACATGGTCCAAGGAATGCCAAAGGACCAAATGGAGGACAAAAAAGGACGAACGAGACGAACTCGGTCCAAAGAATGTCAAAGGATCGAATGGGAGGATGAACAAGACGAACTTGGTACAAAGAATGCCCAAGGATCAAATGGGAGGACGAAAAGGGACGAACGAGACGAACCTGGTCAAAAGAATGCCCAAAGATCAAATAGGAGGACGTAGAGGGGCGAACGAGGCGAACTTGGTACAAAGAATGCCCAAGGATCAAATGGGAAGACGAAAATGGACGAACGAGACGAACTTGGTTCAAAGAATGCCCAAAGATCAAATGGGAGGACGTAGTGGGACGAACGAGACGAACTTGGTCCAAAGAATGTCAAAGGATCAAATGGGAGGACGAAGAGGGACGAACGGGACGAACTTGGCCAAAGAATGCCCATGGATGAAATGGGAGGACGAAAAGGGACGAACGAGACGAACCTGGTCCAAAGAATGCCAAATGATCAAATGGGGGACGAAGAGGGGCAAACGAGATGAACTTGGTCCAAAGAATGCCCAAAGATCAAATGGGAGGACGTAGTGCGCCGAACGAGACGAACTTGGTCCAAAGAATGTCGAAGGATCAAATGGGAGGACGAAAAGGGACGAACGAGACGAACTTGGTCCAAGGAATGCCAAGGATGAAATGGGAGGACGAAAAGGGACGAACGAGACGAACTTGGTCCAAGGAATGCCAAATGATCAAATGGGGGACGAGGAGGGGCAAACGTGATGAGCTTGGTCCAAGGAATGCCAAAGGATCAAATGGGAGGACGAACATGACGAACATGGTACAAAGAATGCCCAAGGATCAAATGGGAGGACGTAGCGGGACGAACGAGATGAACTTGGTCCAAAGAATGCCAAAGGATCAACTGGGTGGACGAAGAGGGTCGAACGAGACGAACTTGGTCCAAAGAATGCCATAGGATCAAATGGAGGACTAAAAGGGACGCACGAGACGAACATGGTCCAAAGAATGTCAAAGGATCAAATGGGAGGACGAAGAGGGACGAACGAGACGAACATGGTCCAAATAATGCACAAAGGATCAAATGGGAGGACAAGTAGGAATGTGCGAGACCAACTTGGTGCAAAGAATGCCCAAATATCAAATGGGAGGACGTAGAGGGACGAACGAGATGAACTTGGTCCAAAGAATGCCCAAGGATCAAATGGGAGTACATAGAGGGACGAACGAGAGAAACTTGGTCCAAAGAAAGCCAAAGGATGAAATAGAGGATGAAAAGGGATGAACGAGACGAACTTGGTCCAAAGAATATCAAAGGATCAAATGGGAGGACGAAGTGGGACGAAGAAGATGAACTTGGTCCGAAGAATGCCGAAGGATCAATTGGGAGGACGAACGAGACGAAGTTGGTACAAAGAATGCCCAAGGATCAAATGGGAGGACGAAAAGGGACGAACGAGACGAACCTGGTCCAAAGAATGCCAAAAGATCAAATGGGAGGACGTAGAGGGACGAACGAGGCGAACTCGGTACAAAGAATGCCCAATGATCATATGGGAGGACGAAAATGGATGAACGAGACGAACTTGGTTCAAAGAATGCCCAAAGATCAAATGGGAGGACGTAGTGGGAGGAACGAGACGAACTTGGTCCAAAGAATGCCCAAGAATGAAATGGGAGGACGTAGAGGGACGAACGAGGCGAACTCGGTACAAAGAATGCCCAAGGATAAAATGGGAGGACGAAAATGGACGACCGAGACGAACTTGGTTCAAAGAATGCCAAAGGATCAAATGGGAGGACGTAGTGGGACGAACGAGACGAACTTGGTCCAAAGAATGTCAAAGGATCAAATGGGAGGACGAAGAGGGACGAACGAGTCAAACTTGGTCCAAAGAATGTCAAAGGATCAAATGGGAGGACGAAGAGGGACGAACGAGACGAACTTGGTTCAAAGAATGCCCAAAGATCAAATGGGAGGACGTAGTGGGACGAACGAGACGAACTTGGTCCAAAGAATGCCCAAGGATGAAATGGGAGGACGTAGAGGGACGAACGAGACGAACTTGGTCCAAAGAATGCCCAAGGATGAAATGGGAGGACGAAAAGGGACGAACGAGACGAACTTGGTCCAAAGAATGCCAAATGATCAAATGGGGGACGAAGAGCGGCAAACGAGACGAACATGGTCCAAGGAATGCCAAAGGACCAAATGGAGGACAAAAAAGGACGAACGAGACGAACTCGGTCCAAAGAATGTCAAAGGATCGAATGGGAGGATGAACAAGACGAACTTGGTACAAAGAATGCCCAAGGATCAAATGGGAGGACGAAAAGGGACGAACGAGACGAACCTGGTCAAAAGAATGCCCAAAGATCAAATAGGAGGACGTAGAGGGGCGAACGAGGCGAACTTGGTACAAAGAATGCCCAAGGATCAAATGGGAAGACGAAAATGGACGAACGAGACGAACTTGGTTCAAAGAATGCCCAAAGATCAAATGGGAGGACGTAGTGGGACGAACGAGACGAACTTGGTCCAAAGAATGTCAAAGGATCAAATGGGAGGACGAAGAGGGACGAACGGGACGAACTTGGCCAAAGAATGCCCATGGATGAAATGGGAGGACGAAAAGGGACGAACGAGACGAACCTGGTCCAAAGAATGCCAAATGATCAAATGGGGGACGAAGAGGGGCAAACGAGATGAACTTGGTCCAAAGAATGCCCAAAGATCAAATGGTAGGACGTAGTGCGCCGAACGAGACGAACTTGGTCCAAAGAATGTCAAAGGATCAAATGGGAGGACGAAGAGGGACGAACGAGACGAACTTGGTCCAAAGAATGCCCAAGGATGAAATGGGAGGACGAAAAGGGACGAACGAGACGAACTTGGTCCAAAGAATGCCAAATGATCAAATGGGGGACGAAGAGCGGCAAACGAGACGAACATGGTCCAAGAAATGCCAAAGGACCAAATGGAGGACAAAAAAGGACGAACGAGACGAACTCGGTCCAAAGAATGTCAAAGGATCGAATGGGAGGATGAACAAGACGAACTTGGTACAAAGAATGCCCAAGGATCAAATGGGAGGACGAAAAGGGACGAAAAGGGACGAACGAGACGAACCTGGTCAAAAGAATGCCCAAAGATCAAATAGGAGGACGTAGAGGGGCGAACGAGGCGAACTTGGTACAAAGAATGCCCAAGGATCATATGGGAGGACGAAAATGGACGAACGAGACGAACTTGGTTCAAAGAATGCCCAAAGATCAAATGGGAGGACGTAGTGGGTCGAACGAGACGAACTTGGTCCAAAGAATGCCTAAGGATGAAATGGGAGGACGTAGAGGGACGAACGAGGCGAACTCGGTACAAAGAATGCCCAAGGATAAAATGGGAGGACGAAAATGGACGAACGAGACGAACTTGGTTCAAAGAATGCCAAAGGATCAAATGGGAGGACGTAGTGGGACGAACGAGACGAACTTGGTCCAAAGAATGTCAAAGGATCAAATGGGAGGACGAAGAGGGACGAACGAGTCGAACTTGGTCCAAAGAATGTCAAAGGATCAAATGGGAGGACGAAGAGGGACGAACGAGACGAACTTGGTTCAAAGAATGCCCAAAGATCAAATGGGAGGACGTAGTGGGACGAACGAGACGAACTTGGTCCAAAGAATGCCCAAGGATGAAATGGGAGGACGTATAGGGACGAACGAGACGAACTTGGTCCAAAGAATGCCCAAGGATGAAATGGGAGGACGAAAAGGGACGAACGAGACGAACTTGGTCCAAAGAATGCCAAATGATCAAATGGGGGACGAAGAGCGGCAAACGAGACGAACATGGTCCAAGGAATGCCAAAGGACCAAATGGAGGACAAAAAAGGACGAACGAGACGAACTCGGTCCAAAGAATGTCAAAGGATCGAATGGGAGGATGAACAAGACGAACTTGGTACAAAGAATGCCCAAGGATCAAATGGGAGGACGAAAAGGGACGAACGAGACGAACCTGGTCAAAAGAATGCCCAAAGATCAAATAGGAGGACGTAGAGGGACGAACGAGGCGAACTTGGTACAAAGAATGCCCAAGGATCAAATGGGAAGACGAAAATGGACGAACGAGACGAACTTGGTTCAAAGAATGCCCAAAGATCAAATGGGAGGACGTAGTGGGACGAACGAGACGAACTTGGTCCAAAGAATGTCAAAGGATCAAATGGGAGGACGAAGAGGGACGAACGCGACGAACTTGGCCAAAGAATGCCCATGGATGAAATGGGAGGACGAAAAGGGACGAACGAGACGAACTTGGTCCAAAGAATGCCAAATGATCAAATGGGGGACGAAGAGGGGCAAACGAGATGAACTTGGTCCAAAGAATGCCCAAAGATCAAATGGGAGGACGTAGTGCGCCGAACGAGACGAACTTGGTCCAAAGAATGTCGAAGGATCAAATGGGAGGACGAAGAGGGACGAACGAGACGAACTTGGTCCAAAGAATGCCCAAGGATGAAATGGGAGGACGAAAAGGGACGAACGTGACGAACTTGGTCCAAGGAATGCCAAATGATCAAATGGGGGACGAGGAGGGGCAAACGTGATGAGCTTGGTCCAAGGAATGCCAAAGGATCAAATGGGAGGACGAACATGACGAACATGGTACAAAGAATGCCCAAGGATCAAATGGGAGGACGTAGCGGGACGAACGAGACGAACTTGGTCCAAAGAATGCCAAAGGATCAACTGGGTGGACGAAGAGGGTCGAACGAGACGAACTTGGTCCAAAGAATGCCATAGGATCAAATGGAGGACTAAAAGGGACGCACGAGACGAACATGGTCCAAAGAATGTCAAAGGATCAAATGGGAGGACGAAGAGGGACGAACGAGACGAACATGGTCCAAATAATGCACAAAGGATCAAATGGGAGGACAAGTAGGAATGTGCGAGACCAACTTGGTGCAAAGAATGCCCAAATATCAAATGGGAGGACGTAGAGGGACGAACGAGATGAACTTGGTCCAAAGAATGCCCAAGGATCAAATGGGAGTACATAGAGGGACGAACGAGAGAAACTTGGTCCAAAGAAAGCCAAAGGATGAAATAGAGGATGAAAGGGATGAACGAGACGAACTTGGTCCAAAGAATATCAAAGGATCAAATGGGAGGACGAAGTGGGACGAAGAAGATGAACTTGGTCCGAAGAATGCCGAAGGATCAATTGGGAGGACGAACGAGACGAAGTTGGTACAAAGAATGCCCAAGGATCAAATGGGAGGACGAAAAGGGACGAACGAGACGAACCTGGTCCAAAGAATGCCCAAAGATCAAATGGGAGGACGTAGAGGGACGAACGAGGCGAACTCGGTACAAAGAATGCCCAATGATCATATGGGAGGACGAAAATGGATGAACGAGACGAACTTGGTTCAAAGAATGCCCAAAGATCAAATGGGAGGACGTAGTGGGACGAACGAGACGAACTTGGTCCAAAGAATGCCCAAGAATGAAATGGGAGGACGTAGAGGGACGAACGAGGCGAACTCGGTACAAAGAATGCCCAAGGATAAAATGGGAGGACGAAAATGGACGAACGAGAAGAACTTGGTTCAAAGAATGCCAAAGGATCAAATGGGAGGACGTAGTGGGACGAACGAGACGAACTTGGTCCAAAGAATGTCAAAGGATCAAATGGGAGGACGAAGAGGGACGAACGAGTCGAACTTGGTCCAAAGAATGTCAAAGGATCAAATGGGAGGACGAAGAGGGACGAACGAGACGAACTTGGTTCAAAGAATGCCCAAAGATCAAATGGGAGGACGTAGTGGGACGAACGAGACGAACTTGGTCCAAAGAATGCCCAAGGATGAAATGGGAGGACGTAGAGGGACGAACGAGACGAACTTGGTCCAAAGAATGCCCAAGGTTGAAATGGGAGGACGAAAAGGGACGAACGAGACGAACTTGGTCCAAAGAATGCCAAATGATCAAATGGGGGACGAAGAGCGGCAAACGAGACGAACATGGTCCAAGGAATGCCAAAGGACCAAATGGAGGACAAAAAAGGACGAACGAGACGAACTCGGTCCAAAGAATGTCAAAGGATCGAATGGGAGGATGAACAAGACGAACTTGGTACAAAGAATGCCCAAGGATCAAATGGGAGGATGAAAAGGGACGAACGAGACGAACCTGGTCAAAAGAATGCCCAAAGATCAAATAGGAGGACGTAGAGGGGCGAACGAGGCGAACTTGGTACAAAGAATGCCCAAGGATCAAATGGGAAGACGAAAATGGACGAACGAGACGAACTTGGTTCAAAGAATGCCCAAAGATCAAATGGGAGGACGTAGTGGGACGAACGAGATGAACTTGGTCCAAAGAATGTCAAAGGATCAAATGGGAGGACGAAGAGGGACGAACGGGACGAACTTGGCCAAAGAATGCCCATGGATGAAATGGGAGGACGAAAAGGGACGAACGAGACGAACTTGGTCCAAAGAATGCCAAATGATCAAATGGGGGACGAAGAGGGGCAAACGAGATGAACTTGGTCCAAAGAATGCCCATAGATCAAATGGGAGGACGTAGTGCGCCGAACGAGACGAACTTGGTCCAAAGAATGTCAAAGGATCAAATGGGAGGACGAAGAGGGACGAACGAGACGAACTTGGTCCAAAGAATGCCCAAGGATGAAATGGGAGGACGAAAAGGGACGAACGAGACGAACTTGGTCCAAGGAATGCCAAATGATCAAATGGGGGACGAGGAGGGGCAAACGTGATGAGCTTGGTCCAAGGAATGCCAAAGGATCAAATGGGAGGACGAACATGACGAACATGGTACAATGAATGCCCAAGGATCAAATGGGAGGACGTAGCGGGACGAACGAGACGAACTTGGTCCAAAGAATGCCAAAGGATCAACTGGGTGGACGAAGAGGGTCGAACGAGACGAACTTGGTCCAAAGAATGCCATAGGATCAAATGGAGGACGAAAAGGGACGAACGAGACGAACATGGTCCAAAGAATGTCAAAGGATCAAATGGGAGGACGAAGAGGGACGAACGAGATGAACATGGTCCAAATAATGCACAAAGGATCAAATGGGAGGACGAGTAGGAATGTGCGAGACCAACTTGGTGCAAAGAATGCCCAAATATCAAATGGGAGGACGTAGAGGGACGAACGAGATGAACTTGGTCCAAAGAATGCCCAAGGATCAAATGGGAGTACATAGAGGGACGAACGAGAGAAACTTGGTCCAAAGAAAGCCAAAGGATGAAATAGAGGATGAAAAGGGATGAACGAGACGAACTTGGTCCAAAGAATATCAAAGGATCAAATGGGAGTACGAAGTGGGACGAAGAAGATGAACTTGGTCCAAAGAATGCCGAAGGATCAATTGGGAGGACGAACGAGACGAAGTTGGTACAAAGAATGCCCAAGGATCAAATGGGAGGACGAAAAGGGACGAACGAGACGAACCTGGTCCAAAGAATGCCCAAAGATCAAATGGGAGGACGTAGAGGGACGAACGAGGCGAACTCGGTACAAAGAATGCCCAAGGATCATATGGGAGGACGAAAATGGACGAACGAGACGAACTTGGTTCAAAGAATGCCCAAAGATCAAATGGGAGGACGTAGTGGGATGAACGAGACGAACTTGGTCCAAAGAATGCCCAAGGATGAAATGGGAGGACGTAGAGGGACGAACGAGGCGAACTCGGTACAAAGAATGCCCAAGGATCAAATGGGAGGACGAAAATGGACGAACGAGACGAACTTGGTTCAAAGAATGCCAAAGGATCAAATGGGAGGACGTAGTGGGACGAACGAGACGAACTTGGTCCAAAGAATGTCAAAGGATCAAATGGGAGGACGAAGAGGGACGAACGAGTCGAACTTGGTCCAAAGAATGTCAAAGGATCAAATGGGAGGACGAAGAGGGACGAACGAGACGAACTTCTTTCAAAGAATGCCCAAAGATCAAATGGGAGGACGTAGTGGGACGAACGAGACGAACTTGGTCCAAAGAATGCCCAAGGATGAAATGGGAGGACGTAGAGGGACGAACGAGACGAACTTGGTCCAAAGAATGCCCAAGGATGAAATGGGAGGACGAAAAGGGACGAACGAGACGAACTTGGTCCAAAGAATGCCAAATGATCAAATGGGGGACGAAGAGCGGCAAACGAGACGAACATGGTCCAAGGAATGCCAAAGGACCAAATGGAGGACAAAAAAGGACGAACGAGACGAACTCGGTCCAAAGAATGTCAAAGGATCGAATGGGAGGATGAACAAGACGAACTTGGTACAAAGAATGCCCAAGGATCAAATGGGAGGATGAAAAGGGACGAACGAGACGAACCTGGTCAAAAGAATGCCCAAAGATCAAATAGGAGGACGTAGAGGGGCGAACGAGGCGAACTTGGTACAAAGAATGCCCAAGGATCAAATGGGAAGACGAAAATGGACGAACGAGACGAACTTGGTTCAAAGAATGCCCAAAGATCAAATGGGAGGACGTAGTGGGACGAACGAGACGAACTTGGTCCAAAGAATGTCAAAGGATCAAATGGGAGGACGAAGAGGGACGAACGGGACGAACTTGGCCAAAGAATGCCCATGGATGAAATGGGAGGACGAAAAGGGACGAACGAGACGAACTTGGTCCAAAGAATGCCAAATGATCAAATGGGGGACGAAGAGGGGCAAACGAGATGAACTTGGTCCAAAGAATGTCAAAGGATCAAATGGGAGGACGAAGAGGGACGAACGAGACGAACTTGGTCCAAAGAATGCCCAAGGATGAAATGGGAGGACGAAAAGGGACGAACGAGACGAACTTGGTCCAAGGAATGCCAAATGATCAAATGGGGGACGAGGAGGGGCAAACGTGATGAGCTTGGTCCAAGGAATGCCAAAGGATCAAATGGGAGGACGAACATGACGAACATGGTACAAAGAATGCCCAAGGATCAAATGGGAGGACGTAGCGGGACGAACGAGACGAACTTGGTCCAAAGAATGCCAAAGGATCAACTGGGTGGACGAAGAGGGTCGAACGAGACGAACTTGGTCCAAAGAATGCCATAGGATCAAATGGAGGACGAAAAGGGACGAACGAGACGAACATGGTCCAAAGAATGTCAAAGGATCAAATGGGAGGACGAAGAGGGACGAACGAGATGAACATGGTCCAAATAATGCACAAAGGATCAAATGGGAGGACGAGTAGGAATGTGCGAGACCAACTTGGTGCAAAGAATGCCCAAATATCAAATGGGAGGACGTAGAGGGACGAACGAGATGAACTTGGTCCAAAGAATGCCCAAGGATCAAATGGGAGTACATAGAGGGACGAACGAGAGAAACTTGGTCCAAAGAAAGCCAAAGGATGAAATAGAGGATGAAAAGGGATGAACGAGACGAACTTGGTCCAAAGAATATCAAAGGATCAAATGGGAGTACGAAGTGGGACGAAGAAGATGAACTTGGTCCAAAGAATGCCGAAGGATCAATTGGGAGGACGAACGAGACGAAGTTGGTACAAAGAATGCCCAAGGATCAAATGGGAGGACGAAAAGGGACGAACGAGACGAACCTGGTCCAAAGAATGCCCAAAGATCAAATGGGAGGACGTAGAGGGACGAACGAGGCGAACTCGGTACAAAGAATGCCCAAGGATCATATGGGAGGACGAAAATGGACGAACGAGACGAACTTGGTTCAAAGAATGCCCAAAGATCAAATGGGAGGACGTAGTGGGATGAACGAGACGAACTTGGTCCAAAGAATGCCCAAGGATGAAATGGGAGGACGTAGAGGGACGAACGAGGCGAACTCGGTACAAAGAATGCCCAAGGATCAAATGGGAGGACGAAAATGGACGAACGAGACGAACTTGGTTCAAAGAATGCCAAAGGATCAAATGGGAGGACGTAGTGCGACGAACGAAACGAACTTGGTCCAAAGAATGTCAAAGGATCAAGTGGGAGGACGAAGAGGGACGAACGAAACGAACTTGGTCCAAAGAATGTCAAAGGATCAAATGGGAGGACGAAGAGGGACGAACGAGACGAACTTGGTTCAAAGAATGCCCAAAGATCAAATGGGAGGACGTAGTGGGACGAACGAGACGAACTTGGTCCAAAGAATGCCCAAGGATGAAATGGGAGGACGTAGAGGAACGAACGAGACGAACTTGGTACAAAGAATGCCCAAGGATCAAATGGGAGGACGAAAAGGGACGAACGAGACGAACCTAGTCCAAAGAATGCCCAAAGATCAAATGGAAGGACGTAGATGAACGAACGAGGCGAACATGGTACGAAGAATGCCCAAGGATCAAATGAGAGGACGAAAATGGACGAACGAGATGAACTTGGTTCAAAGAATGCCCAAAGATCAAATGGGACGACGTAGTGGGACGAACGAGATGAACTTGGTCCAAAGAATGTCAAAGGATCAAATGGGAGTACGAAGAGGGACGAACGAGACGAACTTGGTCCAAAGAATGCCCAAGGATGAAATGGGAGGACGACAAGGGACGAACGAGACGAACTTGGTCCAAAGAATTCCAAATGATCAAATGGGGGACGAAGAGGGGCAAACGAGACGAACATGGTCCAAGGAATGCCAAAGGACCAAATGGAGGACGAAAAAGGACGAACGAGACGAACTTGGTCCAAAGAATGTCAAAGGATCGAACGGGAGGATGAACGAGACGAACTTGGTACAAAGAATGCCCAAGGATCAAATGGGAGGACGTAAAGGGACGAACGAGACGAACCTGGTCCAAAGAATGGCCAAAGATCAAATGGGAGGACGTAGAGGGACGAACGAGGTGAACTTGGTACGAAGAATGCCTAAGGATCAAATGAGAGGACGAAAACGGACGAAAGAGACGAACTTGGTTCAAAGAATGCCGAAAGATCAAATGGGAGGACGTAGTGGGACGAACGAGACGAACTTGGTCCAAAGAATGCCAAAGGACCAATGGGAGGACGAAGAGGGACGAACGAGACGAACCTGGTCCAAAGAATGCCAAATGATCAAATGGGGGACGAAGAGGGGCAAACGAGACGAACTTAGTCCAAGCAATGCCAAAGGATCAAATGGAGGACGAAAAGGGACGAATGAGACGAACTTGGTCCAAAGAATGGCAAAGGATCAACTGGGAGGACGAAGAGGGTCGAACGAGATGAACTTGGTCCAAAGAATGCCAAAGGATCAAATGGAGGACGAAGAGGGACGACCGAGACGAACCTGGTCCAAATAATGTACAAAGGATCAAATGGGAGGACGTAGAGGGACGAACGAGAGAAACTTGGTCCAAAGAATGCCAACTGATCAAATGGGAGGACGAAGATGGACGAACGAGACGAACTTGGTCCAAAGGAAGCCAAAGGATGAAATGAAGGACGAAAAGGGATGAGCGAGACGAACTTGGTCCAAAGAATATCAAAGGATCAAATGGGAGGAGGAAGAGGGACGAAGAAGATGAACTTGGTCCAAAGAATGCCAAAGGATCAAATGGGAGGACGAACGAGATGAACTTGGTACATAGAATGCCCAAGGATCAAATGGGAGGACGAAAAGGGACGAACGAGACGAACCTGGTCCAAAGAATGCCCAAAGATCAAATGGGAGGCCATAGAGGGACGAACGAGGCGAACATGGTACAAAGAATGCCAAAGGATCAAATGGGAGGACGAAGAGGGACGAACGAGAAGAACTTGGTCCAAAGAATTCCCAAGGATGCAATGGGAGGATGAAAAAGGACGAACGAGACGAACTTGGTTCAAAGAATGCCCAAAGATCAAATGGAGGACGTAGTGGGACGAACGAGACGAACTTGGTCCAAAGAATGTCAAAGGATCAAATGGGAAGACGAAGAGGGACGAACGAGACGAACTTGGTCCAAAGAAATCCCAAGGATGCAATGGGAGGATGAAAATGGACGAACGAGACGAACTTGGTCCAAAGAATGGAAAAGAATCGACTAGGAGGACGAAGAGGGTCGAACGAGATGAACTTGGTCCAAAGAATGCCAAAGTATCAAATGGAGGACGTAAAGGGACGAACGAGACGAACCTGGTCTAATGAATGCCAAAGGATCAAATGGGAGGACGAATAGGGACGAACGAGACGAACATGGTCCAAATAATGCACAAAGGATCAAATGGGAGGACAAATAGGGATGAACGAGATCAACTTGGTGCAAAGAATGCCCAAATATCAAATGGGAGGACGCAGAGGGATGAACGAGACGAACTTGGTCCAAAGAATGCCTAAGGATCAAATGGGAGGACGAAGAGGGACGAACCAGACGAACTTGGTCCAAAGAATGCCCAAGGATGAAATGGGAGGACGACAAGGGACGAACGAGACGAACTTGGTCCAAAGAATGTCAAAGGATCAAATGGGAGGACATACGAGACGAACTTGGTACAAAGAATGCCCGAGGATCAAATGGGAGGACGAAAAGGGACGAACGAGACAAACCTGGTCCAAAGAATGCCCAAAGATCAAATGGAAGGACGTAGAGGGACGAACGAGGCGAACTTGGTACAAAGAATGCCCAAGGATCAAATGGGAGGACGAAAATGGACGAACGAGACGAACTTGGTTCAAAGAATGCCAAAGGATCAAATGGGAGGACGCAGTGGGACAAACGAGACGAACTTCGTCCAAAGAATGTCAAAGGATCAAATAGGAGGACGAAGAGGGACGAACGAGACGAACTTGGTCCAAAGAATGCCCAAGGATGAAATGGGAGGACGAAAAGTGACGAACGAGACGAACTTGGTCCAAAGAATGCCAAATGATCAAATGGGGGACGAAGAGCGGCAAACGAGACGAACATGGTCCAAGGAATGCCAAAGGACCAAATGGAGGACGAAAAAGGACGAACGAGACGAACTCAGTCCAAAGAATGTCAAAGGATCGAATGGGAGGATGAACGAGACGAACTTGGTACAAAGAATGCCCAAGGATCAAATGGGAGGACGAAAAGGGACGAACGAGACGAACCTGGTCCAAAGAATGCCCAAAGATCAAATGGGAGGACGTAGAGGGACGAACGAGGCGAACATGGTACGAAGAATGCCCAAGGATCAAATGAGAGGACGAAAATGGACGAACGAGATGAACTTGGTTCAAAGAATGCCCAAAGATCAAATGGGACGACGTAGTGGGACGAACGAGACGAACTTGGTCCAAAGAATGTCAAAGGATCAAATGGGAGTACGAAGAGGGACGAACGAGACGAACTTGGTCCAAAGAATGCCCAAGGATGAAATGGGAGGACGACAAGGGACGAACGACACGAACTTGGTCCAAAGAATGCCAAATGATCAAATGGGGGACGAAGAGGGGCAAACGAGACGAACATGGTCCAAGGAATGCCAAAGGACCAAATGGAGGACGAAAAAGGACGAACGAGACGAACTTGGTCCAAAGAATGTCAAAGGATCGAATGGGAGGTTGAACGAGACGAACTTGGTACAAAGAATGGCCAAAGATCAAATGGGAGGACGTAGAGGGACGAACGAGGCGAACTTGGTACGAAGAATGCCCAAGGATCAAATGAGAGGATGAAAATGGACGAACGAGACGAACTTGGTTCAAAGAATGCCCAAATATCAAATGGGAGGACGTAGTGGGACGAACGAGACGAACATGGTCCAAAGAATGTCAAAGGACAAATGGGAGGACGAAGAGGGACGAACGAGACGAACCTGGTCCAAAGAATGCCAAATGATCAAATGGGGGACGAAGAGGGGCAAACGAGACGAACATGGTCCAAGGAATGCCAAAGGATCAAATGGAGGACGAAAAGGGACGAACGAGACGAACTTGGTCCAAAGAATGCCCAAAGATCAAATGGGAGGACGTAGAGGGACGAACGAGGCGAACTTGGTACGAAGAATGCCCAAGGATCAAATGAGAGGATGAAAATGGACGAACGAGACGAACTTGGTTCAAAGAATGCCCAAAGATCAAATGGGAGGACGTAGTGGGACGAACGAGACGAACATGGTCCAAAGAATGTCAAAGGACAAATGGGAGGACGAAGAGGGACGAACGAGACGAACCTGGTCCAAAGAATGCCAAATGATCAAATGGGGGACGAAGAGGGGCAAACGAGACGAACATGGTCCAAGGAATGCCAAAGGACCAAATGGAGGACGAAAAAGGACGAACGAGACGAACTTGGTCCAAAGAATGTCAAAGGATCGAATGGGAGGTTGAACGAGACGAACTTGGTACAAAGAATGGCCAAAGATCAAATGGGAGGACGTAGAGGGACGAACGAGGCGAACTTGGTACGAAGAATGCCCAAGGATCAAATGGGAGGACGAAAATGGATGAACGAGACGAACTTGGTTCAAAGAATGCCCAAAGATCAAATGGGAGGACGTAGAGGGACGAACGAGACGAACTTGGTCCAAAGAATGCCAAAGGACAAATGGGAGGACGAAGAGGGACGAACGAGACGAACCTGGTCCAAAGAATGCCAAATGATCAAATGGGGGACGAAGAGGGGCAAACGAGACGAACTTGGTCCAAGGAATGCCAAAGGATCAAATGGAGGACGAAAAGGGACGAACGAGACGAACTTGGTCCAAAGAATGGCAAAGGATCAACTGGGAGGACGAAGAGGGTCGAACGAGATGAACTTGGTCCAAAGAATGCCAAAGGATCAAATGGAGGACGAAGAGGGACGACCGAGACGAACCTGGTCCAAATAATGCACAAAGGATCAAATGGGAGGACGTAGAGGGACGAACGAGAGAAACTTGGTCCAAAGAATGCCAACTGATCAAATGGGAGGACGAAGAGGGACGAAGAAGATGAACTTGGTCCAAAGAATGCCAAAGGATCAAATCGGAGGACGAACGAGACGAACTTGGTACAAAGAATGCCCAAGGATCAAATGGGAGGACAAAAAGGGACGAACGAGACGAACCTGGTCCAAAGAATGCCCAAAGATATAATGGGAGGCCATAGAGGGACGAACGAGGCGAACTTGGTACAAAGAATGCCAAAGGATCAAATGGGAGGACGAAGAGGGACGAACGAGACGAACTTGGTCCAAAGAATTCCCAAGGATGCAATGGGAGGATGAAAAGGGACAAACGAGACGAACTTGGTTCAAAGAATGCCCAAAGATCAAATGGGAGGACGTAGTGGGACGAACGAGACGAACTTGGTCCAAAGAATGTCAAAGGATCAAATGGGAGGACGAAGAGGGACGAACGAGACGAACTTGGTCCAAAGAATTCCCAAGGATGCAATGGGAGGATGAAAAGGGACAAACGAGACGAACTTGGTTCAAAGAATGCCCAAAGATCAAGTGGGAAGACGAAGAGGGACGAACGAGACGAACTTGGTCCAAAGAAATCCCAAGGATGCAATGGGAGGATGAAAATTGACGAACGAGACAAACTTGGTCCAAAGAATGGAAAAGGATCAACTGGGAGGACGAATAGGGTCGAACGAGATGAACTTGGTCCAAAGAATGCCAAAGTATCAAATGGAGGACGTAAAGGAACGAACGAGACGAACCTGGTCTAATGAATGTCAAAGGATCAAATGGGAGGACGAATAGGGACGAACGAGACGAACATGGTCCAAATAATGCACAAAGGATCAAATGGGAGGACAAATAGGGATGAACGAGATCAACTTGGTGCAAAGAATGCCCAAATATCAAATGGGAGGACATAGAGGGACGAACCAGATGAACTTGGTCCAAAGAATGCCCAAGGATGAAATGGGAGGACGGCAAGGGACGAACGAGACGAACTTGGTCCAAAGAATGTCAAAGGATGAAATGGGAGAACAAACGAGGCGAACTTGGTCCAAAGAATGCCCAAGGATCAAATGGGAGGACGAAAATGGACGAACGAGACGAACTTGGTTCAAAGAATGCCAAAGGATCAAATGGGAGGACGTAGTGGGACGAACGAGACGAACTTGGTCCAAAGAATGCCAAATGATCAAATGGGGGACGAAGAGGGGCAAACGAGACGAACATGGTCCAAGGAATGCCAAAGGACCAAATGGAGGACGAAAAAGGACGAATGAGACGAACTTGGTCCAAGGAAAGCCAAAGGATCAAATGGAGGACGAAAAGGAATGAACGAGACGAACTTGGTCCAAAGAATGTCAAAGGATCAAATGGCAGGACGAAGAGGGACGAAGGAGGCGAACATGGTCCAAAGAATGCCAAAGGATCAAATGGGAGGACGAACATGACGATCATGGTACAAAGAATGCCCAAGGATCAACTGGGAGGACGTAGAGGGACGAACGAGACGAACTTGGACCAAAGAATGCCAAAGGATCAAATGGAGGACGAAAAGGGACGAACAAGACGAACTTGGTCCAAAGTATGGGAAAGGATCAAATGGGAGGACGAAGAGGGACGAAGAAGACGAACTTGGTCCAAAGAATGCCAAAGGATCAAATGGGAGGACGAACGCGACGAACTTCGTACAAAGAATGTCCAAGGATTAAATGGGAGGACGTAGAGGGACGAACGAGATGAACTTGGTCCAACGAATGCCCAAGGATCAAATGGGAGGACGAAGAGGGACGAACGAGACGAACCTGGTCCAAAGAATGCCCAAGGATGAAATGGGAGGACGATAAGGGACGAACGAGACGAACCTGGTCCAAAGAATGTCAAAGGACCAAATGGGAGGACGACAAGGGACGAACGAGACGAACTTGGTCCAAAGAATGTCAAACGATCAAATGGGAGGACAAACGAGACGAACTTGGTACAAAGAATGCCCAGGGATCAAATGGGAGGACGAATAGGGACGAACGAGACGAACCTGGTCCAAAGAATGCCCAAAGATCAAATGGAAGGGCGTAGAGGGACGAACGAGGCGAACTTGGTACAAAGAATGCCCAAGGATCAAATGGGAGGACGAAAATGGACGAACGAGACGAACTTAGTTCAAAGAATGCCAAAGGATCAAATGGGAGGACGTAGTGGGACGAACGAGACGAACTTGGTCCACAGAATGTCAAAGGATCAAATGGGAGGACGAAGAGGGACGAACGAGACGAACTTGGTCCAAAGAATGCCCAAGGATGAAATGGGAGGACGAAAAGGGAGGAACGAGACGAACTTGGTCCAAACAATGCCAAATGATCAAATGGGGGACGAAGAGGGGCAAACGAGACGAACTTGGTCCAAGGAAAGCCAAAGGATCAAATGGAGGACGAAAAGGTATGAACGAGACGAACTTGGTCCAAATAATGTCAAGGGATCAAATGGCAGGACGAAGAGGAACGAAGGAGGCGAACATGGTCCAAAGAATGCCAAATGATCAAATGGGACGACGAACATGACGAACATGGTACAAAGAATGCCCAAGGATCAAATGGGTGGACGTAGAGGGACGAACGAGACGAACTTGGACCAAAGAATGCCGAAGGATCAAATGGAGGACGAAAAGGGACGAACGAGACGAACTTGGTCCAAAGTATGTCAAAGGATCAAATGGGAGGACGAAGAGGGACGAAGGAGACGAACTTGGTCCAAAGAATGCCAAAGGATCAAATGGGTGGAAAAACGTGACGAACTTGGTACAAAGAATGTCCAAGGATCAAATGGAGGACGTAGAGGGACGAACGAGATGAACTTGGTCCAAAGAATGCCCAAGGATCAAATGGGAGGACGAAGAGGGACGAACGAGACGAACTTGGTCCACAGAATGTCAAAGGATCAAATGGAGGACGAACAGGGACGAACGAGACGAACTTGGTCCAAAGTATGTCAAAGGGTCAAATAGGAGGACGAAGAGGGACGAACCAGACGAACTTGGTCCAAATAATGCATAAAATATCAAATGGGAGGACGAATAGGGATGAACGAGACCAACTTGATGAGAAGAATGCCCAAATATCAAATGGAAGGACGTAGAGGGACGAACGAGACAAACTTGGTCCAAAGAATGCCAAAGGATAAAATGGGAGGACGAACGTGACGAACTTGGTACAAAGAATGCCCAAGGATCAAATGGGAGGACGAACGAGACGAACTTGGTACAAAGATTGCCCAAGGATCAAATGGGAGGACGAAAAGGGACGAACTAGACGAACCTGGTCGAAAGAATACCCAAAGATCAAATGGGAGGACGTAGAGGGACGAACGAGGCGAAATTGGTACAAGGAATGTCAAAGGATCAAATGGGGGATGAAGAAGGGCAAACGAGACGAACTTGGTCCAAGGAATGCCAAAGGATCAAATGGAGGACGAACGTCACGAACTTGGTCCAAAGAATGCCCAAGGATCAAATGGGAGGACGAACGTGATGAACTTCGTACAAAGAATGCCCAAGGATCAAATGGGAGGACGTAGTGGGACAAACGAGACGAACTTGGTCCAAAGAACGTCAAAGGATCAAATGGGAGGATGAAGAGGGACGGACGAGACGAACTTGGTCCAAAGAATGCCCAAGGATGAAATGGGAGGACGAAAAGGGACGAACGAGACGAACTTGGTCCAAAGAATGCCAAATGATGAAATGGGGGACAAAGAGGGGCAAACGAGACGAACTTGGTCCAAGGAATGCCAAAGGATCAAACGAAGGACGAAAAGGGACGAACGAGACGAACTTGGTCCAAAGAATGGCAAAGCATCAACTGGGAGGACGAAGAAGGTCGAAAGAGATGAACTTGGTCCAAAGAATGCCAAAGGATGAAATGGAGAACGAAGCGGGACGAACGAGACGAACCTGATCCAAATAATGCACAAAGGATCAAATGGGAGGACGAATAGGGATGAACGAGACCAGCTTGGTGCAAAGAATGCCCAAATATCAAATGGGAGGACGTAGAGGGACGAACGAGACGAACTTGGTACAAAGAATGCCCAAGGATCAAATGGGAGGACGAAGAGCGACGAACGAGACGGACATGGTCCAAAGAATGCCCATGGATGAAATGGGAGGACAACAAGCGACGAACGAGACGAACTTGGTCCAAAGAATGCCAAATGATCAAATGGGGGACGAAGAGAGGCAAACGAGACGAACTTGGTCAAAGGAATGGCAAGGGATCAAATAGAGGACGAAAAGGGACGAACGAAACGAACATGGTCCAAAGAATGTCAAAGGATCGAATGGGAGGATGAACGAGACGAACTTGGTACAAAGAATGCCCAAGGATCAAATGGGACGACGAAAAGGGACGAACGAGACGAACCTGGTCCAAAGAATGCCCAAAGATCAAATGGGAGGACGTAGAGGGACGAACGAGGCGAACTTGGTACAAAGAATGCCCAAGGATCAAATGGGAGGACGAAAAGGGACGAACGAGACGAACCTGGTCCAAAGAACGCCCAAAGAACAAATGGGAGGACGTAGAGGGACGAACGAGGCGAACTTGGTACAAAGAATGCCGAAGGATCAAATGGGAGGACGAAAATGGACGAACGAGACGAACTTGGTTCAAAGAATGCCCAAGGATCAAATGGGAGGACGTAGTGGGACGAACGAGAGACACATGGTCCAAAGAATGCCAAAGGATCAAATGGGAAGACGAAGAGGGACGAACGAGACGACCTTGGTCCAAGAATGCCCAAGGATGAAATGGGAGGACGAAAAGGGACGAACAAGACGAACTGGGCCCAAGGAATGCCAAAGGATCAAATGGAGGACGAAAAGGGACGAACGAGACAAACTTTGTCCAAAGAATGTCAAAGGATGGAATGGGAGGATGAACGAGACGAACTTGGTACAAAGAATACCCAAGGATCAAATGGGAGGACGAAAAGGGACGACCGAGACGAACCTGGTCCAAAGAATACCCAAAGATCAAATGGGAGGACGTAGAGGGACGAACGAGACGAACTTGGTCCAAAGAATGTCAAAGGATCAAATGGGAGTACGAAGAGGGACGAACGAGACGAACTTGGTCCAAAGAATGCCCAAGGATGAAATGGAAGGACGAAAAGGGACGAAAGAGACGAACTTGGTCCAAAGAATGCCCAAGGTTGAAATGGGAGGACGAAAAGGGACGATCGAGACGAACTTGGTCCAAAGAATGCCAAATGATCAAATGGGGGACGAAGAGGGACGAACGAGACAAACCTGGTCCAAATAATACACAAAGGATCAAATGGGAGGACGAATAGGGATGAACGAGACGAACGAGACGAACTTGTTCCAAGAATGCCCAAGGATGAAATGGGAGGACGAAAAGGGACGAACGAGAGGAACTTGGTCCAAAGCATGGCAAAGGTTCAGCTGGGAGGACGTAGAGGGACGAACGAGACGAACTTGGTCCAAAGAATGCCCAAGGATGAGATGGGAGGACGAAAACGGACGAAAGAGACGAGCTTGGTCCAAAGAATGCCCAAGGATCAAATGGGAGGACGTAGAGGGACGAACGAGACGAACTTGGTCCAAAGAATGCCAAAGGATCAAATGCAGGACGAAAAGGGATGAATGAGACGAACTTGGTCCGAAGTATGTCAAAGGATCAAATGGGAGGACGAAGAGGGATGAAGGAGACGAACTTGGTCCAAAGAATGCCAAAGGATCAAATGGGAGGACGAAGAGGGACGAAGGAGATGAACTTGGTCCAAAGAATGGCAAAGGATCAGCTGGGAGGACGTAGAGGGACGAACGAGACGAACTTGGTCCAAAGAATGCCCAAGGATCAAATGGGAGGACGAAGAGGGACGAACGAGACGAACTTGGTCCAAGGAATGCCAAAGGATCAAATGGAGGACGAAAAGGCACGAACGACACGAACTTGGTCCAAAGAATGTCAAAGGATCGAAAGGGAGGATGAACGAGACGAACTTGGTACAAAGAAAGCCCAAGGATCAAATGGGAGGACGAAAAGGGACGAAAGAGACGAACATGGTCCAAGAATGCCCAAGGATCAAATGGGAGGACGTAGAGGGACGAACGAGACGAACTTGGTCCAAAGAATGCCAAAGGATCAAATGCAGGACGAAAAATGACGAACGAGACGAACTTGGTCCAAAGTATGTCAAAGGATCAAATGGGAGGACGAAGAGGGACGAAGGAGACGAACTTGGTCCAAAGAATGCGAAAGGATCAAATGTGAGGACGAAGAGGGACGAACGAGACGAACATGGTCCAAATAAAGCACAAAATATCAAATGGGAGGACGAATAGGGATGAACGAGACCAACGCGGTGCATAGAAGGCCCAAATATCAAATGGGAGGACGTAGAGGGACGAACGAGACAAACTTGGTCCAAAGAATGCCCAAGGATCAAATGGGAGGACGAAAAGGGACGAACGAGACGAACTTGGTCCAAAGAATGACAAAGGATCAACTAGGAGGACGAAGAGGGTCGAACGAGACGAACTTGGTCCAAAGAATGCCAAAGGATCAAATGGGAGGACGAACGTGACGAACTTGGTACAAAGAATATCAAAGGATCAAATGGGAGGACGAAGAGGGACGAAGAAGATGAACTTCGTCCAAAGAATGCCAAAGGATCAAATAGGAGCACGAACGAGACGAACTTGGTCCAAAGAATATCAAAGGATCAAATGGGAGGACGAAGAGGGACGAAGAAGATGAACTTGGTCCAAAGAATACCAAAGGATCAAATGGGAGGACGAACGAGACGAACTTGGTACAAAGAATGCCCAAGGATCAAATGGGAGGACGAAAAAGGACGAACGAGACGAACCTGGTTCAAAGAATGCCCAACGATCAAATGGGTTGACGTAGAGGGACGAACTAGGCGAACTTGGTACAAAGAATGCCAAAGGATCAAATGGGAGGACGGAAATGGACGAACGAGACGAACTTGGTTCAAAGAATGCCCAAGAATAAAATGGGAGGACGTAGTGGGACGAACGAGAGAAACATAGTCCAAAGAATGATAAAAGGATCAAATGGGAAGACGAAGAGGGACGAACGAGACGAACTTGGTCCAAGAATGCCCAAGGATGAAATGGGAGGACGAAAAGGGACGAACGAGACGAACTTGGTCCAAAGAATAGCAAAGGATCAGCTGGGAGGACGTTGAGGGACGAACGAGACGAACTTGGTCCAAAGAATGCCCAAGGATCAAATGGGAGGACGAAGAGGGACGAACGAGACGAACTTGGCCCAAGGAATGCCAAAGGATCAAATGGAGGACGAAAAGGGACGAACGAGACGAACTTTGTCCAACGAATGTCAAAGGATGGAATGGGAGGATGAACGAGACGAACTTGGAACAAAGAATGCCCAAGGATCAAATGGGACGAAGAAAAGGGACGAACGAGACGAACCTGGTCCAAAGAATGCCCAAAGATCAAATGGGAGGACGTAGAGGGACGAACGGGGCGAACGTGGTACAAAGAATGCCCAAGGATCAAATGGGAGGACGAAAAGGGACGAACGAGACGAACCTGGTCCAAAGAATGCCCAAAGATCAAATGGGAAGACGTAGAGGGACGAACGAGGCGAACTTGGTACAAAGAATGCCAAAGGATCAAATGGGAGGACGAAAATGGACGAACGAGACGAACTTGGTTCAAAGAATGCCCAAGGATCAAATGGGAGGACGTAGTGGGACGAACGAGAGAAACATGGTCCAAAGAATGCCAAAGGATCAAATGGGAAGACGAAGAGGGACGAACGAGACGAACTTGGTCCAAGAATGCCCAAGGATGAAATGGGAGGACGAAAAGGGACGGACGAGACTAACTTGGTCCAAAGAATGGCAAAGGATTAGCTGGGAGGACGTAGAGGGACGAACGAGACGAACTTGGTCCAAAGAATGCCAAAGGATCAAATGGAGGACGAAAAGGGATGAACGAGACGAACTTGGTTCAAAGTCTGTCAAAGGATCAAATGGGAGGACGAAGAGGGACGAAGGAGACGAACTTGGTCCAAAGAATGCCAAAGGATCAAATGGGAGGACGAAGAGGGACGAAGGAGACGAACTTGGTCCAAATAATGGCAAAGGATCAAATGAGATTACGAAGAGGGACGAACGAGACGAACTTGGTCCAAAGAATGCCCAAGGGTGAAATGGGAGGACGAAAACGGACGAAAGAGACGAACTTGGTCCAAAGAATGCCCAAGGATCAAATGGGAGGACGTAGAGGGACGAACGAGACGAACCTGGTCCAAAGAATACCCAAATGTCAAATGGGAGGACGTAGAGGGACAAACGAGACAAACTTGGTCCAAAGAATGTCAAAGGATCAAATGGGAGTACGAAGAGGGACGAACGAGACAAACTTGGTCCAAAGTATGCCCAAGGATGAAATGGGAGGACGAAAAGGGACGAAAGAGACGAACTTGGTCCAAAGAATGCCCAAGGATGAAATCGGAGGACGACAAGGGACGAACGAGACGAACTTGGTCCAAAGAATGCCAAATGATCAAATGGGGGACGAAGAGGGGCAAACGAGACAAACTTGGTCCAAAGTATGCCCAAGGATGAAATGGGAGGACGAAAAGGGACGAAAGAGACGAACTTGGTCCAAAGAATGCCCAAGGATGAAATGGGAGGACGAAAAGGGACGAACGAGACGAACTTGGTCCAAAGAATGCCAAATGATCAAATGGGGGACGAAGAGGGGCAAACGAGACGAACTTGGTCCAAGGAATGCCAAAGGATCAAACGGAGGACGAAAAGGGACGAACGAGACGAACGAGACGAACTTGGTCCAAAGAATGGCAAAGGATCAACTGGGAGGACGAAGAAGGTCGAAAGAGATGAACTTGGTCCAAAGAATGCCAAAGGATGAAATGGAGGACGAACGAGGGACGAACGAGACGAACCTGGTCCAAATAATGCACAAAGGATCAAATGGGAGGATGAATAGGGATGAACGAGACGAACGACACGAACTTGTTCCAAGAATGCCCAAGGATGAAATGGGAGGACAAAAAGGGACGAACGAGACGAACTTGGTCCAAAGAATGGCAAAGGATCAGCTGGGAGGACGTAGAGGGACGAACGAGACGAACTTGGTCCAATGAAAGTCAAAGGTTCAAATGTGAGGACCAACGAGACGAACTTGGTACAAAGAATGCCCAAGGATCAAATGGGAGGACAAAAAGGGACGACCGAGATGAACCTGGTCCAAAGAATACCCAAAGATCAAATGGGAGGACGTAGAGGGACGAACGAGACGAACTTGCTCCAAAGAATGTCAAAGGATCAAATGGGAGTACGAAGAGGGACGAACGAGACGAACTTGGTCCAAAGAATGCCCAAGGATCAAATGGGAGGACGTAGAGGGACAAACGAGGCGAACTTGGTACAAAGAATGCCGAAGGATCAAATGGGAGGACGAAAATGGACGAACGAGACGAACTTGGTTCAAAGAATGCCCAAGGATCAAATGGGAGGACGTAGTGGGACGAACGAGAGACACATGGTCCAAAGAACACCAAAGGATCAAATGGGAAGACGAAGAGGGACGAACGAGACGAACTTGGTCCAAGAATGCCCAAGGATGAAATGGGAGGACGAAAAGGGACGAACAAGACGAAATTGGCCCAAGGAATGCCAAAGGATCAAATGGAGGACGAAAAGGGACGAACGAGACAAACTTTGTCCAAAGAATGTCAAAGGATGGAATGGGAGGATGAACGAGACGAACTTGGTACAAAGAATACCCAAGGATCAAATGGGAGGACGAAAAGGGACGACCGAGATGAACCTGGTCCAAAGAATACCCAAAGATCAAATGGGAGGACGTAGAGGGACGAACGAGACGAACTTGGTCCAAAGAATGTCAAAGGATCAAATGGGAGTACGAAGAGGGACGAACGAGACGAACTTGGTCCAAAGAATGCCCAAGGATGAAATGGGAGGACGAAAAGGGACGAAAAAGACAAACTTGGTCCAAAGAATGCCAAATGATCAAATGGGGGACGAAGAGGGGCAAACGAGACGAACATGGTCCAAGTAATGCCAAAGGATCAAACGGAGGACGAAAAGGGATGAACGAGACGAACTTGGTCCAAAGAATGGCAAAGGATCAACTGGGAGGACGAAGAAGGTCAAAAGAGATGAACTTGGTCCAAAGAATGCCAAAGGATGAAATGGAGGACGAAGAGGGACGAACGAGACAAACCTGGTCCAAATAATACACAAAGGATCAAATGGGAGGACGAATAGGGATGAACGAGACGAACGAGACGAACTTGTTCCAAGAATGCCCAAGGATGAAATGGGAGGACGAAAAGGGACGAACGAGAGGAACTTGGTCCAAAGTATGGCAAAGGTTCAGCTGGGAGGACGTAGAGGGACGAACGAGACGAACTTGGTCCAAAGAATGCCCAAGGATGAGATGGGAGGACGAAAACGGACGAAAGAGACGAACTTGGTCCAAAGAATGCCAAAGGATCAAATGGGAGGACGTAGAGGGACGAACGAGACGAACTTGGTCCAAAGAATGCCAAAGGATCAAATGCAGGACGAAAAGGGATGAACGAGACGAACATGGTCCAAAGTATGTCAAAGGATCAAATGGGAGGACGAAGAGGGATGAAGGAGACGAACTTGTTTCAAAGAATGCCAAAGGATCAAATGGGAGGACGAAGAGGGACGAAGGAGACGAACTTGGTCCAAAGAATGGCAAAGGATCAGCTGGGAGGACGTAGAGGGACGAACGAGACGAACTTGGTCCAAAGAATGCCCAAGGATCAAATGGGAGGACGAAGAGGGACGAACGAGATGAACTTGGTTCAAAGAATGCCCAAGGATCAAATGGGAGGACGTAGTGGGACGAACAAGAGAAACATGGTCCAAAGGAATGACAAAGGATCAAATGGAGGACGAAAAGGGACGAACAAGACGAACTTGGTCCAATGAATGCCAAAGGTTCAAACAGGGAGGACGAACGAGACGAACTTGGTACAAAGAATGCCCAAGGATCAAATGGGAGGACGAAAAGGGACGAACGAGACGAACCTGGTCCAAAGAATGCCCAAAGATCAAATGGGAGGATGTAGAGGGACGAACGAGGCGAACTTGGTCCAAAGAATGCCCAAGGATGAAATGGGAGGACGAAGAGGGACGAACAAGAGGAACTTGGTCCAAGGAATGCCAAAGGATCAAATGGAGGACGAAAAGGGACGAACGAGACGAACTTGGTCCAAAGAATGGCAAAGGATCAAATGGGAGGATGTAGTGGGACGAACGAGACAAACTTGGTCCAAAGAATGTCAAAGGATCAAATGGGAGGACGAAGAGGGACGAACGAGACGAACTTGGTCCAAAGAATGCCAAATGATCAAATGGGGGACGAAGAGGGGCAAACGAGACGAACTTGGTCCAAGGAATGCCAAAGGATCAAATGGGAGGACGAAAAGGGACGAACGAGAGGAACTTGGTCCAAAGAATGCCGAAGGATCAAATGGGAGGACTTAGTGGGACGAACAAGACGAACTTGGTCCAAAGAATGTCAAAGGATCAAATGGGAGGACGAAGAGGGACGAACGAGACGAACTTGGTCCAAAGAATGCCCAAGGATGAAATGGGAGGACGAATACGGACGAACGAGACGAACTTAGCCAAAGAATACCGAAGGATCAAATGGAGGACGAAATGGGACGAACGAGACGAACTTGGTCCAAAGAATGTCAAAGGATCAAATGGGAGGACGAAGAGGGACGAACGAGACGAACGAGACAAACATGGTCCAAATAATGCACAAAGGATCAAATGGGAAGAGGAATAGGGATGAACGAGACCAACTTGGTGCAAAGAATGCGCAAATATCAAATGGGAGGACGTAGAGGGACGAACGAGACGAACTTGGTCCAAAGAATGCCAAGGATCAAATGGGAGGACGAAGATGGACGAACTTGGTCCAAAGAAAGCCAAAGGATGAAATGAAGGACGAAAAGGGATGAACGAGACGAACTTGGTCCAAAGAATATCAAAGGATCAAATGGGAGGACGAAGAGGGACGAAGAAGTTGAACTTGGTCCAAAGAATGCCAAAGGATCAAATGGGAGGACGAACGAGACGAACTTGGTACAAAGAATGCCCAAGGATGAAATGGGAGCACGAAAAGGGATGAACGAGACGAACCTGGTCCAAAGAATGCCCAAAGATCAAATGGGAGGACGTAGAGGGACGAACGAGATGAACCTGGTCCAAAGAATGCCCAAAGATTAAATGGGAGGACGTAGAGGGAAGAACGAGGCGAAATTGGTACAAAGAATGCCCAAGGATCAAATGGGAGGACGAAAATGGACGAACGAGATGAACTTGGTTCAAAGAATGCCCAAAGATCAAATGGGAGGACGTAGTGGGACAAACGAGACGAACTTGGTCCAAAGAATGTCAAAGGATGAAATGGGAGTACGAAGAGGGACGAACGAGATGAACTTGGTCCAAAGAATGCCCAAGGATGAAATGGGAGGACAAAAAGGGACGAACGAGACGAACTTGGTCCAAGGAATGCCAAAGGATCAAATGGAGGACGAAAAGGGACGAACGAGACGAACTTGGTCCAAAGAATGTCAAAGGTTCAAATGGCAGGACGAAGAGGGACGAAGGAGGCGAACATGGTCCAAAGAATGCCAAAGGATCAAATGGGAGGACAAAGAGGGTCGAACGAGATGAACTTGGTCCAAAGAATGTCAAAGGATCAAATGGGAGGACGAAGAGGGACGAACGAGACGAACATGGTCCAAATAATGCACAAAGGATCAAATGGGAGGAGGAATAGGGATGAACGAGACCAACTTGGTGAAAAGAATGCGCAAATATCAAATGGGAGGACGTAGAGGGACGAACGAGACGAACTTGGTCCAAAGAATGCCAAGGATCAAATGGGAGGACATAGAGGGACGAACGAGAGAAACTTGGTCCAAAGAATGCCAACTGATCAAATGGGAGGACGAAGATGGATAAACTTGGTCCAAAGAAAGCCAAAGGATGAAATGAAGGATGAAAAGGGTTGAACGAGACGAACTTGGTCCAAAGAATATCAAAGGATCAAATGGGAGGACGAAGAGGGAGGAAGAAGATGAACTTGGCCCAAAGAATGCTAAAGGATCAAATGGGAGGACGAACGAGACGAACTTGGTACAAAGAATGCCCAAGGATCAAATGGGAGGACGAAAAGGGACGAACGAGACGAACCTAGTCCAAAGAATGCCCAAAGATCAAATGGGAGGACGTAGACGGACGAACGAGGCGAACTTGGTGCAAAGAATGCCAAAGGATCAAATGGGAGGACGAAAACGGAGGAACGAGACGAACTTGGTTCAAAGAATGCCCAAGGATCAAATGGGAGGACGTAGTGGGATGAACGAGAGAAACATGGTCCAAAGATTGCCAAATGATCAAATGGGGGACGAAGAGGGGCAAACGAGACGAACTTGGTCCAAGGAATGCCAAAGGATCAAATGGAGGATAAAAAGGGAGGAACGAGACGAACCTGGTCCAAAGAATGCCTAAGGATCAAATGGGAGGAGGAAAAGGGACGAACGAGACGAACCTGGTCCAAACACTGCCCAAAGATCAAATTGGAGGATGTGGAGTGACGAACGAGGCGAACTTGGTACAATGAATGTCATAGGATCAAATAGGAGGATGAAGAGGGACGAACGAGACGAACATAGTCCAAAGAATGCCCAAGGATGAAATGGGAGGACGAAAAGGGACGAACGAGACGAACTTGGTCCAAGGAATGCCAAATGATCAAATGGGGGACGAAGAGGGGCAAACGAGACGAACTAGGTCCAAAGAATGTCAAAGGATCGAATGGGAGGATGAACGAGACGAACTTGGTACAAAGCATGCCCAAGGATCGAATGGGAGGATGAACGAGGCGAACTTGGTACAATGAATGTCAAAGGATGAAATGGGAGGACGAAAAGGGACGAACGAAATGAACTTGGTCCAAAAATGTCAAATGATCAAATGGGGGACGAAGAGGGGCAAACGAGACGAACTTGGTCCAAAGAATGTCAAAGGATCAAATGGGAGGAGGAAGAGGGACAAACGAGACGAACTTGGTCCAAGGAATGCCAAAGGATCAAATGGAGGACGAAAAGGGACAAACGAGACGAACCTGGTCTAAAGAATGCACAATGATCAAATGGGAGGACGAAAAGGGACGAACGAGACGAACCTGGTCCAAAGAATGCCCAAAGATCAAATTGGAGGATGTAGAGGGACAAACGAGGCGAACTTGGTACAATGAATGTCAAAGGATCAAATGGGAGGAGGAAGAGGGACGAACGAGATGAACTTGGTCCAAAGAATGCCCAAGGATGAAATGGGAGGACGAAAAGGGACGAACGAGATGAACTTGGTCCAAAAATGTCAAATGATCAAATGGGGGACGAAGAGGGGCAAACGAGACGAACTTGGTCTAAAGAATGTCAAAGGATCAAATGGGAGGACGAAGAGGGACAAACGAGACGAACGTGGTCCAAGGAATGCCAATGGATCAAATGGAGGACGAAAAAGGACAAACGAGACGAACCTGGTCTAAAGAATGCCCAAGGATCAAATGGGAGGACGAAAAGGGACGAACGAGACGAACCTGGTCCAAAGAATGCCCAAAGATCAAATTGGAGGATGTAGAGGGACAAACGAGGCGAACTTGGTACAATGAATGTCAAAGGATCAAATGGGAGGATGAAGAGGGACGAACGAGATGAACTTGGTCCAAAGAATGCCCAAGGATGAAATGGGAGGACGAAAAGGGACGAACGAGATGAACTTGGTCCAAAGAATGTCAAATGATCAAATGGGGGATGAAGAGGGGCAAACGAGACGAACTTGGTCCAAGGAATGCCAAAGGATCAAATGCAGGACGAAAAGGGACGAACGAGACGAACATGGTCCAAAGAATGGCAAAGGATCAAATGGGAGGACGTAGTGGGACGAACGAGACGAACTTGGTCCAAAGAATGTCAAAGGATCAAATGGGAGGACGAAGAGGGACGAACGAGACGAACTTGGTCCAAGGAAAGCCAGAGGATCAAATGGAGGACGAAAAGGGACGAACGTGACGAACTTGGTCCAAAGAATGGCAAAGGATCAATTGGGAGGACGAAGAGGGTCGAACGAGAGGAACTTGGTCCAAAGAATGCCAAAGGATCAAATGGTGGACGAAGAGGGACGAACGAGACGAACCTGGTCCAAATAATGCAGAAAGGATCAAATGGGAGCACATATAGGGATGAACGAGACCAACTTGGTGCAAAGAATGCCCAAATATCAAATAGGAGGATGTAGAGGGACGAACGAGACGAACTTGGTCCAAAGAATGCCCAAGGATCAAATGGGAGGACGAAGAGGGACGAACGAGACGAACTTGGTCCAAAGAATGCCGAAGGATCACATGGGAGGACGAAAATGGACGAACGAGACGAACTTGGTTCAAAGAATGCCAAAGGATCAAATGGGAGGACGTAGTGGGACGAACGAGACGAACTTGGTCCAAAGAATGTCAAAGGATCAAATTGGAGGACGAAGAGGGACGAACGAGACGAACTTGGTCCAAAGAATGCCCAAGGATGAAATGGGAGGACGAAAAGGGATGAACGAGACGAACTTGGTCCAAAGAATGCCAAATGATCAAATCGGGGACGAAGAGGGGAAACTAGACGAACTTGGTCCAAGGAATGCCAAAGGATCAAATGGAGGACGAAAAGGGACGAACGAGACGAACTTGGTCCAAAGAATGGCAAAGGATCAACTGGGAGGACGAAGAGGGTCGAACGAGTTGAACTTGGTCCAAAGCATGCCAAAGGATCAAATGCTGGACGAAGAGGGACGAACGAGACGAACCTGGTCCAAATAATGCACAAAGGATCAAATGGGAGGACGAATAGGGATGATCGAGACCAACTTGGTGCAAAGAATGCCCAAATATCAAATGGGAGGACGTAGAGGGACGAACGAGACGAACTTGGTCCAAAGAATGCCCAAGGATCAAATGGGAGGACGAAGTGGGACGAACGAGACGAACTTGGTCCAAAGAATGCCCAAGGATGAAATGGGAGGACGAAAAGGGACGAACGAGACGAACCTGGTCCAAAGAATGCCCAAAGATCAAATTGGAGGACGTAGAGGGACGAACGAGGCGAACTTGGTACAAAGAATGCCAAAGGATCAAATGGGAGGACGAAAATGGACGAACGAGACGAACTTGGTTCAAAGAATGCCCAAGGATCAAATGGGAGGACGTAGTGGGATGAACGAGAAAAACATGGTCCAAAGAATGCCAAATGATCAAATGGGGGACGAAGAGGGGCAAACTAGGCGAACTTGGTCCAAGGAATGCCAAAGGATCAAATGGAGGACGAAAAGGGACGAACGAGACGAACCTGGTCCAAAGAATGCCTAAGGATCAAATGGGAGGACGAAAAGGGACGAACGAGACGAACCTGGTCCAAAGAATGCCCAAAGATCAAATTGGAGGATGTAGAGGGACGAACGAGGCGACCTTGGTACAATGAATGTCAAAGGATCAAATGGGAGGATGAAGAGGGACGAACTGTAGATAACAAGATAAAACTCAAGAAGGGGGGTTGAATTGTGTTTTTAAGCTTTTAAAACTTTTCGCAAAAGATGGACGCTGGCTGTTAAAAACGTTGGACGCACAACTTAGGTCAAATATTGGACGCACAGAGTGCTAAAACACTGGACGCACAGGTTTTCTAAAGATTGGACGCACAGAATGCTTCCCTTTTAGTTTGGAAAACTTGTTTGAATAAAATCAATTTCAATCCCCTTTGTTAGTAATAAACACAGATATAAAAGGAGTTAAGGGAAAGAAGAAATAACACAAGTTTTTATACTGGTTCACCCTTTCCTAAGAGCTACGTCCAGTCCCCTCAAACTAGAGAGATTTCACTATCAAACCAGATAGGTACAAGTATTCTTTGCACACAGCCTCTTCAGGCTAAAACCCAAGTATTCTTTGCACACAGCCTCTCCAGGCTAAAACCCAAGTATTCTTTGAACACAGCCTCTTCAGGCTAAATCACAAGTATTCTTTGAACACAGCCTCTTCAGGCTAAACAACTCAGCAGAGTTTTTGATTCAAGTGCTGTCTAACTCACACAAGTGAGGATATGAAATCTAAAGCACTTTGAGAGTTAAGCAAACTCTCTTTTACAAGAAGATAGAAAAAAATACAAGACTTTCAATACAGAGTATAAGAGATTGCACAGCGTTTTTGCTCTTTCTTTTTCGTTTGTTCCGTTTCTTGTATTCTTCTTCTTGCTTCTCGGTATTTATAAGAGTAGCGAAGCTTCAGACTTGTTCTTCAGTTGCTCAACTTCAGCTCTCATAAAAGTTACCGTTCTCTAATAGCATTTAATGCTATTTTCCCGTTGCTCTGAGGAGATCTACTTCATTGTGCATGTCTGCGTTTCTTTCTCCTAAATCAGAAGCAACCTGTACTCAAAGTCTCAATTGTACAGTGGTTAATAATAATATCTTATTTAGACAGAGAGAATACACTGTGTAAAGCAGAAAGATGTGTTCAGAGATATATAGAGTAGTTAAAAGTACATTCTCTCTCTTGGTACACTTTCCACAGTACTTTATGCTTTTCAAAAGTACATTCACAAACGTTGACAAAGTTGTACAGAAAGCATTGCATGCAGCTATTTATTTCAAATCATTTGCTCAATAAATATGTTTCATATTAAATGCATGAGCAGTAAATAGCACGTAATGGACTATGCGTTTTGGACGCAGCATATAGAATATTGGACTTTCAGTCCTTTTAGCAATTGGACGCATACCTTGTCCTTACCATTTGCACATGATATTCATTCAATCATTGGACGCATCTTTATGCTTACCAAACTATTCCATTTGGATGCAAGGCAGTATTGGACTTTTGCCATTTCCTTATAGTTCCATTGGACGCAGAGTTGATTGTTGTACATTTGTTCTTCTGCTTCATTGGAACAGTTGTTTGATGTACCTTTGTCAATCTGCTTCATTGGACGCAGAACAATCCTTTTGTTCATTCAGCCTTATTGGACGCAGAGCAGTACTCTTGGTCATTCAGCTTTATTGGACGTTGAACTTCAATGCCTTACTGAACATTTGACTATTGTCCTTCTTGCTCTATTGGACGCTTACTGATTCTGCTTCTTTGGAAATCATTGGACTTTGTACTTCTGCAATTCTGCTTTCTTATAAATCACTGGACTTATGCCAGTATTGCCTTGTACTTATCATTGGACTTATAGCTTCAATGCCTTCTCATGAATCATTGGACGTATGAAATTGTCCTTGTGCCTTGTATTGAATTATTGGACGCACAACATTACTTGCCTTTGTGCTGAAACATTGGACGCAGAACTCTTCCTTCTGCTCACCCATTGGACGCAGAATTCTTCCTTCTACTAAAACATTGGACGCAGAACTTTTGTGTCCATTCCAGTGCCAACATTGTGATAAGCTAGCTTATTGAACGCAGACTGCAATCTTTCTTCAATAAACTTAGTTAGGCAGCATTGTTGTTCATTGTACAAGCTTAATACATTTTGTTTATCCTTTGTAAAAACCTTAATACATTTTGTTATCATCAAAACCATAAAATCACTTAGGGAGTTTTTGTATTAAAAACACTTTTAACCAATTTGGTTCCAACACGAACGAGATGAACTTGGTCCAAAGAATGCCCAAGGATGAAATGGGAGGACGAAAAGGGACGAACGAGAGGAACTTGGTCCAAAGAATGTCAAATGATCAAATGGGGGATGAAGAGGGGCAAACGAGACGAACTTGGTCCAAGGAATGCCAAAGGATCAAATGGAGGACGAAAAGGGACGAACGAGACGAACTTGGTCCAAAGAATGGCAAAGGATCAAATGGGAGGACGTAGTGGGACGAACGAGACGAACTTGGTCCAAAGAATGTCAAAGGATCAAATGGCAGGACGAAGAGGGACGAACGAGACGAACTTGGTCCAAAGAATGCCAAATGATCAAATGGGGGACGAAGAGGGGCAAACGAGATGAACTTGGTCCAAGGAAAGCCAGAGGATCAAATGGAGGACGAAAAGGGACGAACGTGACGAACTCGGTCCAAAGAATGGCAAAGGATCAACTGGGAGGACGTAGAGGGACGAACGAGACGAACTTGGTCCAAAGAATGTCAAAGGATCAAATGGGAGGACGAAGAGGGACGAACGAGACGAACTTGGTCCAAAGAATGCCAAATGATCAAATGGGGGACGAAGAGGGGCAAACGAGATGAACTTGGTCCAAGGAAAGCCAGAGGATCAAATTGAGGACGAAAAGGGACGAACGTGACGAACTTGGTCCAAAGAATGCCCAAGGATCAAATGGGAGGACGAAAAGGGACGAACGAGATGAACTTGGTCCAAAGAATGTCAAATGATCAAATGGGGGATGAAGAGGGGCAAACGAGACGAACTTGGTCGAAGGAATGCCAAAGGATCAAATGGAGGACGAAAAGGGACGAACGAGACGAACTTGGTCCAAAGAATGGCAAAGGATCAAATGGGAGGACGTAGTGGGACGAACGAGACGAACTTGGTCCAAAGAATGTCAAAGGATCAAATGGGAGGACGAAGAGGGACAAACGAGACGAACTTGGTCGAAGGAATGCCAAAGGATCAAATGGAGGACGAAAAGGGACGAACGAGACGAACTTGGTCCAAAGAATGGCAAAGGATCAAATGGGAGGACGTAGAGGGACGAACGAGACGAACTTGGTCCAAAGAATGCCAAATGATCAAATGGGGGACGAAGAGGGGCAAACGAGATGAACTTGGTCTAAGGAAACCCAGAGGATCAAATGGAGGATGAAAAGGGACGAACGTGACGAACTTGGTCCAAAGAATGGTAAAGGATCAACTGGGAGGATGAAGAGGGTCGAACGAGAGGAACTTGGTCCAAAGAATGCCAAAGGATCAAATGGTGGACGAAGAGGGACGAACGAGACGAACCTGGTCCAAATAATGCAGAAAGGATCAAATGGGAGGACATATAGGGATGAACGAGACCAACTTGGTGCAAAGAATGCCCAAATATCAAATAGGAGGATGTAGAGGGACGAACGAGACGAACTTGGTCCAAAGAATGCCCAAGGATCAAATGGGAGGACGAAGAGGGACGAACGAGACGAACTTGGTCCAAAGAATGCCGAAGGATCAAATGGGAGGACGAAAATGGACGAACGAGACGAACTTGGTCCAAAGAATGCCAAATGATCAAATCGGGGACGAAGAGGGGCAAACGAGACGAACTTGGTCCAAGGAATGCCAAAGGATCAAATGGAGGACGAAAAGGGACGAACGAGATGAACTTGGTCCAAAGAATGGCAAAGGATCAACTGGGAGGACGAAGAGGGTCGAACGAGTTGAACTTGGTCCAAAGCATGCCAAAGGATCAAATGGTGGACGAAGAGGGACGAACGAGACGAACCTGGTGCAAATAATGCACAAAGGATCAAATGGGAGGACGAATAGGGATGAACGAGACCAACTTGGTGCCAAGAATGCCCAAATATCAAAAGGGAGGACGTAGAGGGACGAACGAGACGAACTTCGTCCAAAGAATGCCCAAGGATCAAATGGGAGGACGAAGAGGGACGAACGAGACGAACTTGGTCCATAGAATGCCCAAGGATGAAATGGGAGGACGACAAGGGACGAACGAGACGAACTTGGTCCAAGGAATGCCAAAGGATCAAATGGGAGGATGTAGTGGGACGAACGAGACGAACTTGGTCCAAAGAATGCCCAAGGATGAAATGGGAGGACGAAAAGGGACGAACGAGTCGAACTTGGTCCAAAGAATGCCAAATGATCAAATCGGGGACGAAGAGGGGCAAACGAGACGAACTTGGTCCAAGGAATGCCAAAGGATCAAATGGAGGACGAAAAGGGACGAACGAGACGAACTTGGTCCAAAGAATGGCAAAGGATCAACTGGGAGGACGAAGAGGGTCGAACGAGTTGAACTTGGTCCAAAGCATGCCAAAGGATCAAATGGTGGACGAAGAGGGACGAACGAGACGAACCTGGTGCAAATAATGCACAAAGGATCAAATGGGAGGACGAATAGGGATGAACGAGACCAACTTGGTGCAAAGAATGCCCAAATATCAAAAGGGAGGACGTAGAGGGACGAACGAGACGAACTTGGTCCAAAGAATGCCCAAGGATCAAATGGGAGGACGAAGAGGGACGAACGAGACGAACTTGGTCCATAGAATGCCCAAGGATGAAATGGGAGGACGACAAGGGACGAACGAGACGAACTTGGTCCAAGGAATGCCAAAGGATCAACTGGAGGACGAAAAGGGACGAACGAGACGAACTTGGTCCAAAGAATGTCAAAGGATCGAATGGGAGGATGAACGAGACTAACCTGGTCCAAAGAATGCCCAAAGATCAAATGGGAGGACGTAGATTGACGAACGAGGCGAACTTGGTCCAAAGAATGCCCAAGGATCAAATAGGAGGACGAAAATGGACGAACGAGATGAACTTGGTTCAAAGAATGCCAAAAGATCAAATGGGAGGACGTAGTGGGACGAACGAGACGAACTTTGTCCAAAAAATGTCAAAGGATCAAATATGAGTACGAAGAGGGACGAACGAGACGAACTTGGTCCAAAGAATGCCCAAGGATGAAATGGGAGTACGAAAAGGGACGAACGAGACGAACTTGGTCCAAAGAATTCCAAATGATCAAATGGGGGACGAAGAGGGGCAAACGAGACGAACTTGGTCCAAGGAATGCCAAAGGATCAATGGAGGACGAAAAGGGATGAACGAGAAGAACTTGGTCCAAAGAATGTCAAAGGAACAAATGGCAGGACGAAGAGGGACGAAGGAGGCGAACATGGTCCAAAGAATGCCAAAGGATCAAATGGGAGGACGAAAAGGGACGAACGAGACGAACTTGGTCCAAAGAATGACAAAGGATCAACTGGGAGGACGAAGAGGGTCGAACGAGACGAACGAGACGAACATGGTCCAAATAATGCACAAAGGATCAAATGGGAGCAGGAATAGGGTTGAACGAGACCAACTTGGTGCAAAGAATGAGCAAATATCAAATGGGAGGACGTAGAGGGACGAACGAGACGAACCTGGTCCAAAGAATGCCAACGATCAAATGGGAGGACGTAGAGGGACGAACGAGAGAAACTTGGTCCAAAGAATGCCAATTGATCAAATGGGAGGACGAAGACGGACGAACTTGGTCCAAAGAAAGCCAAAGGATGAAATGAATGACGAAAAGGGATGAGCGAGACGAACTATGTCCAAAGAATATCAAATGATCAAATTGGCGGACGAAGAGGGACGAAGAAGATGAACTTGGTCCAAAGAATGCCAAAGGATCAAATGGGAGGACGAACAAGAAGAACTTGGTAAAAAGAATGCCGAAGGATCAAATGGGAGGACGAAAAGGGACGAACGAGACGAACCTGGTCCAAAGAATGCCCAAAGATCAAATGGGAGGACGTAGAGGGACGAACGAGGCGAACTTGGTACAAAGAATGCCAAACGATCAAATGGGAGGACGAAAATGTACGAACGAGACGAACTTGGTTCAAAGAATGCCCAAGGATCAAATGGGAGGACGAAGAGGGACGAACGAGACGAACTTGGTCCATAGAATGCCCAAGGATGAAATGGGAGGACGACAAGGGACGAACGAGACGAACTTGGTCCAAGGAATGCCAAAGGATCAAATGGGAGGATGTAGTGGGACGAACGAGACGAACTTGGTCCAAAGAATGCCCAAGGATGAAATGGGAGGACGAAAAGGGACGAACGAGACGAACTTGGTCCAAAGAATGCCAAATGATCAAATCGGGGACGAAGAGGGGCAAACGAGACGATCTTGGTCCAAGGAATGCCAAAGGATCAAATGGAGGACGAAGAGGGACGAACGAGACGAACTTGGTCCAAAGAATGGCAAAGGATCAAATGGGAGGACGTAGTGGGACGAACGAGACGAACTTGGTCCAAAGAATGTCAAAGGATCAAATGGGAGGACGAAGAGGGACGAACGAGGCGAACTTGGTCCAAAGAATGCCAAATGATCAAATGGGGGACGAAGAGGGGCAAACGAGATGAACTTGGTCTAAGGAAACCCAGAGGATCAAATGGAGGACGAAAAGGGACGAACGTGACGAACTTGGTCCAAAGAATGGTAAAGGATCAACTGGGAGGACGAAGAGGGTCGAACGAGAAGAACTTGGTCCAAAGAATGCCAAAGGATCAAATGGTGGACGAAGAGGGACGAACGAGACGAACCTGGTCCAAATAATGCAGAAAGGATCAAATGGGAGGACATATAGGGATGAACGAGACCAACTTGGTGCAAAGAATGCCCAAATATCAAATAGGAGGATGTAGAGGGACGAACGAGACGAACTTGGTCCAAAGAATGCCCAAGGATCAAATGGGAGGACGAAGAGGGACGAACGAGACGAACTTGGTCCAAAGAATGCCGAAGGATCAAATGGGAGGACGAAAATGGACGAACGAGACGAACTTGGTTCAAAGAATGCCAAAGGATCAAATGGGAGGATGTAGTGGGACGAACGAGACAAACTTGGTCCAAAGAATGCCCAATGATGAAATGGGAGGACGAAAATGGACGAACGAGACGAACTTGGTCCAAAGAATGCCAAATGATCAAATCGGGGACGAAGAGGGGCAAACGAGACGAACTTGGTCCAAGGAATGCCAAAGGATCAAATGGAGGACGAAAAGGGACGAACGAGATGAACTTGGTCCAAAGAATGGCAAAGGATCAACTGGGAGGACGAAGAGGGTCGAACGAGTTGAACTTGGTCCAAAGCATGCCAAAGGATCAAATGGTGGACGAAGAGGGACGAACGAGACGAACCTGGTGCAAATAATGCACAAAGGATCAAATGGGAGGACGAATAGGGATGAACGAGACCAACTTGGTGCAAAGAATGCCCAAATATCAAAAGGGAGGACGTAGAGGGACGAACGAGAAGACCTTGGTCCAAAGAATGCCCAAGGATCAAATGGGAGGACGAAGAGGGACGAACGAAACGAACTTGGTCAATAGAATGCCCAAGGATGAAATGGGAGGACGACAAGGGACGAACGAGACGAACTTGGTCCAAGGAATGCCAAAGGATCAAATGGGAGGTTGTAGTGGCACGAACGAGACGAACTTGGTCCAAAGAATGCCCAAGGATGAAATGGGAGGACGAAAAGGGACGAACGAGACGAACTTGGTCCAAAGAATGCCAAATGATCAAATCGGGGACGAAGAGGGGCAAACGAGACGAACTTGGTCCAAGGAATGCCAAAGGATCAAATGGAGGACGAAAAGGGACGAACGAGACGAACTTGGTCCAAAGAATGGCAAAGGATCAACTGGGAGGACGAAGAGGGTCGAACGAGTTGAACTTGGTCCAAAGCATGCACAAAGGATCAAATATGAGTACGAAGAGGGACGAACGAGACGAACTTGGTCCAAAGAATGCCCAAGGATGAAATGGGAGTACGAAAAGGGACGAACGAAACGAACTTGGTCCAAAGAATTCCAAATGATCAAATGGGGGACGAAGAGGGGCAAACGAGACGAACTTGGTCCAAGGAATGCCAAAGGATCAATGGAGGACGAAAAGGGATGAACGAGAAGAACTTGGTCCAAAGAATGTCAAAGGAACAAATGGCAGGACGAAGGAGGCGAACATGGTCCAAAGATTGCCAAAAGATCAAATGGGAGGACGAAAAGGGACGAACGAGACGAACTTGGTCCAAAGAATGACAAAGGATCAACTGGGAGGACGAAGAGGGTCGAACGAGACGAACGAGACGAACATGGTCCAAATAATGCACAAAGGATCAAATGGGAGCAGGAATAGGGTTGAACGAGACCAACTTGGTGCAAAGAATTAGCAAATATCAAATGGGAGGACGTAGAGGGACGAACGAGACGAACCTGGTCCAAAGAATGCCAACGATCAAATGGGAGGACGTAGAGGGACGAACGAGAGAAACTTGGTCCAAAGAATGCCAATTGATCAAATGGGAGGACGAAGACGGACGAACTTGGTCCAAAGAAAGCCAAAGGATGAAATGAATGACGAAAAGGGATGAGCGAGACGAACTATGTCCAAAGAATATCAAATGATCAAATTGGAGGACGAAGAGGGACGAAGAAGATGAACTTGGTCCAAAGAATGCCAAAGGATCAAATGGGAGGACGAACGAGAAGAACTTGGTAAAAAGAATGCCGAAGGATCAAATGGGAGGACGAAAAGGGACGAACGAGACGAACCTGGTCCAAAGAATGCCCAAAGATCAAATGGGAGGACGTAGAGGGACGAACGAGGCGAACTTGGTACAATGAATGGCCAAAGGATCAAATGGGACGATGAACAGGGACGAACGAGACGAACTTGGTACAAAGAATGCCGAAGGATCAAATGGGAGGACGAACGAGATGAACTTGGTACAAAGAATGCCCAAGGATCAAATAGGAGGACGAAAAAGGATGAACGAGAAAACCTGGTCCAAAGAATGCCCAAAGATCAAATGGGAGGATGTAGAGGGACGAACGAGACGAACTTGGTACAAAGAATGTCAAAGGATGAAATGGGAGGAGGAAGAGGGACGAACGAGACGAACTTGATCAAAGGAATGCCCAAGGATGAAATGGGAGGACGAAAAAGGACGAACGAGATGAACTTGGTCCAAAGAATGTCAAATGATCAAATGGGGGACGAAGAGGGGCAAACGAGACGAACTTGGTCCAACGAATGCCAAAGGATCAAATGGAGGACGAAAAGGGACGAACGAGACGAACTTGGTCCAAAGAATGGCAAAGGATCAAATGGGAGGACGTAGTGGGACGAACGAGACGAACTTTGTCCAAAGAATGTCAAAGGATCAAATATGAGTACGAAGAGGGACGAACGAGACGAACTTGGTCCAAAGAATGCCCAAGGATGAAATGGGAGTACGAAAAGGGACGAACGAGACGAACTTGGTCCAAAGAATGCCAAATGATCAAATGGGGGACGAAGAGGGGCAAACGAGACGAACTTGGTCCAAGGAATGCCAAAGGATCAAATGGAGGACGTAGAGGGACGAACGAGAGAAACTTGGTCCAAAGAATGCCAATTGATCAAAATGGGAGGACGAACGAGACGAACTTGGTTCAAAGAATGCCCAAGGATCAAATGGGAGGACGTAGTGGGACGAACAAAATAAACATGGTCGAAACAATGCCAAATGATCAAATGGGGGACGAAGAGGGGGCAAACGAGACGAACTTGGTCCATGGAATGCCAAAGGATCAAATGGAGGACGAAAAGGGACGAACGAGACGAACTTGGTCCAATGAATGTCAAAGGATCAAATGGGAGGACGGATGAGACGAACTTGGTACAAAGAATGCCCAAGGATCAAATGGGAGCACGAAAAGGGACGAACGAGACGAACCTGGTCCAAAGAATGCCCCAAGATCAAATGGGAGGATGTAGAGGGACGAACGAGACGAACTTGGTCCAAAGAATGCCCAAGGATCAAATGGGAGGACGAAGAGGGACGAACGAGACGAACTTGGTCCAAATAATGCCGAAGGTTCAAATGGGAGGACTAAAATGGACGAACGAGACGAACTTGGTTCAAAGAATGCCAAAGGATCAAATGGGAGGACGTAGTGGGACGAACGAGACGAACTTGGTCCAAAGAATGTCAAAGGATCAAATGGGAGGACGAAGAGGGACGAACGCGACAACCTTGGTCCAAAGAATGCCCAACGATGAAATGGGAGGACGACAAGGGACGAACGAGACGAACTTGGTACAAAGAATGCCCAAGGATCAAATGGGAGGACGAACGAGATGAACTTGGTACAAAGAATGCCCAAGGATCAAATAGGAGGACGAAAAAGGATGAACGAGAAAACCTGGTCCAAAGAATGCCCAAAGATCAAATGGGAGGATGTAGAGGGACGAACGAGACGAACTTGGTACAAAGAATGTCAAAGGATGAAATGGGAGGAGGAAGAGGGACGAACGAGACGAACTTGGTCCAAGGAATGCCCAAGGATGAAATGGGAGGACGAAAAGGGACGAACGAGATGAACTTGGTCCAAAGAATGTCAAATGATCAAATGGGGGACGAAGAGGGGCAAACGAGACGAACTTGGTCCAAGGAATGCCAAAGGATCAAATGGAGGACGAAAAGGGACGAACGAGACGAACTTGGTCCAAAGAATGGCAAAGGATCAAATGGGAGGACGTAGTGGGACGAACGAGACGAACTTTGTCCAAAGAATGTCAAAGGATCAAATATGAGTACGAAGAGGGACGAACGAGACGAACTTGGTCCAAAGAATGCCCAAGGATGAAATGGGAGTACGAAAAGGGACGAACGAGACGAACTTGGTCCAAAGAATGCCAAATGATCAAATGGGGGACGAAGAGGGGCAAACGAGACGAACTTGGTCCAAGGAATGCCAAAGGATCAAATGGAGGACGTAGAGGGACGAACGAGAGAAACTTGGTCGAAAGAATGCCAATTGATCAAAATGGGAGGACGAACGAGACGAACTTGGTTCAAAGAATGCCCAAGGATCAAATGGGAGGACGTAGTGGGACGAACAAGATAAACATGGTCGAAACAATGCCAAATGATCAAATGGGGGACGAAGAGGGGGCAAACGAGACGAACTTGGTCCATGGAATGCCAAAGGATCAAATGGAGGACGAAAAGGGACGAACGAGACGAACTTGGTCCAATGAATGTCAAAGGATCAAATGGGAGGACGGATGAGACGAACTTGGTACAAAGAATGCCCAAGGATCAAATGGGAGCACGAAAAGGGACGAACGAGACGAACCTGGTCCAAAGAATGCCCCAAGATCAAATGGGAGGACGAAAAGGGACGAACGAGACGAACTTGGTCCAAAGAATGACAAAGGATCAACTGGGAGGACGAAGAGGGTCGAACGAGAGGAACTTGGTCAAAAGAATGCCAAAGGATCAAATGGAGGACGAAAAGGGATGAACGAGACGAACTTGGTCCAAAGAATGTCAAAAGATCAAATGGGAGGACGAAGAGGGACGAATGAGACGAACATGGTCCAAATAATGCACAAAGGATCAAATGGGAGGAGGAATAGGGATGAGCGAGACCAACTTGGTGTAAAGAATGCGCAAATATCAAATGGGAGGACGTAGAGGGACGAACGAGACGAACTTGGTCCAAAGAATGCCAAGGAACAAATGGGAGGACGTAGAGGGACCAACGAGAGAAACTTGGTCCAAAGAATGCCAACTGATCAAATGGGAGGACGAAGATGGACGAACTTGGTTCAAAGAAAGCCAAAGGATGAAATAAAGGACGAAAAGGGATGAACGAGACGAACTTGGTGGAAAGAATATCAAAGGATCAAATGGGAGGACGAAGAGCGACGAAGAAGATGAACTTGGTCCAAAGAATGCCAAAGGATCAAATGGGAGGACGAACGAGACGAACTTGGTACAAAAAATGCCCAAGGATCAAATGGGAGGACGAAAAGGGACGAACGAGACGAACCTGGTCCGAAGAACACCCAAAGATCAAATGGGAGGACGTAGAGGGACGAACGAGGCGAACTTGGTACAAAGAATGCCAAAGGATCAAATAGGAGGACGAGAGTGGACGAACGAGACGAACTTGGTTCAAAGAATGCCCAAGGATCAAATGGGAGGACGTAGTGGGACGAACGAGAGAAACATGGTCCAAAGAATGCCAAATGATCAAATGGGGGACGAAGAGGGGCAAACGAGACGAACTTGGTCCAAGGAATGATAAAGGATCAAATGGAGGACCACAAGTGACGAACGAGACGAACTTGGTCCAATGAATGTCAAAGGATCAAATGGGAGGACGAACGAGACGAACCTGGTACAAAGAATGCCCAAGGATCAAATGGGAGGACGAAAAGGGACGAACGAGACGAACCTGGTCCAAAGAATGTCAAAGGATCAAATGGGAGGACGAAGAGGGACGAACGAGACGAACATGGTCCAAATAATGCACAAAGGATCAAATGGGAGGAGGAATAGGGATGAGCGAGACCAACTTGGTGCAAAGAATGCGCAAATATCAAATGGGAGGACGTAGAGGGACGAACGAGACGAACTTGGTCCAAAGAATGCCAAGGATCAAATAGGAGGACGTAGAGGGACGAACGAGAGAAACTTGGTCCAAAGAATGCCAATTGATCAAAATGGGAGGACGAAGACGGACGAACTTGGTCAAAAGAAAGCCAAAGGATGAAATGAATGACGAAAAGGGATGAGCGAGACGAACTTGGTCCAAAGAATATCAAATGATCAAATTGGAGGACGAAGAGGGACGAAGAAGATGAACTTGGTCCAAAGAATGCCAAAGGATCAAATAGGAGGACGAACGAGAAGAACTTGGTAAAAAGAATGCCCAAGGATCAAATGGGAGGACGGAAAGGGACGAACGAGACGAACCTGGTCCAAAGAATGCCCAAAGATCAAATGGGAGGACGTAGAGGGACGAACGAGGCGAACTTGGTACAAAGAATGCCAAACGATCAAATGGGAGGACGAAAATGGACGAACGAGACGAACTTGGTTCAAAGAATGCCCAAGGATCAAATGGGAGGACGTAGTGGGACGAACAAGAAAAACATGGTCGAAACAATGCCAAATGATCAAATGGGGGACGAAGAGGGGGCAAATGAGACGAACTTGGTCCATGGAATGCCAAAGGATCAAATGGAGGACGAAAAGGGACGAACGAGACGAACTTGGTCCAATGAATGTCAAAGGATCAAATGGGAGGACGAATGAGACGAACTTGGTACAAAGAATGCCCAAGGATCAAATGGGAGGACGAAAAGGGACGAACGAGACGAACCTGGTCCAAAGAATGCCCCAAGATCAAATGGGAGGATGTAGAGGGACGAACGAGACGAACTTGGTCCAAAGAATGCCCAAGGATCAAATGGGAGGACGAAGAGGGACGAACGAGACGAACTTGGTTCAAAGAATGCCAAAGGATCAAATGGGAGGACGAAGAGGGACGAACGCGACAACCTTGGTCCAAAGAATGCCCAACGATGAAATGGGAGGACGACAAGGGACGAACTTGGTCCAAAGAATGCCAAATGATCAAATGGGGGACGAAGAGGGGCAATCGAGACGAACTTGGTCCAAGGAATGCCAAAGGATCAAATGGGAGGACGAACACGACGAACTTGGTACAAAGAATGCCCAAGGATCAAATGGGAGGACGAAAAGGGCCGAACGAGACGAACTTGGTCTAAAGAATGTCAAAGGATCACATGGCAGGACGAAGAGGGACGAAGGAGGCGAACATGGTCCAAAGAATGCCAAAGGATCAAATGGGAGGACGAAAAGGGACGAACGAGACGAACTTGGTCCAAAGAATGACAAAGGATCAACTGGGAGGACGAAGAGGGTCGAACGAGAGGAACTTGGTCAAAAGAATGCCAAAGGATCAAATGGAGGACGAAAAGGGAAGAACGAGACGAACTTGGTCCAAAGAATGTCAAAAGATCAAATGGGAGGACGAAGAGGGACGAACGAGACGAACATGGTCCAAATAATGCACAAAGGATCAAATGGGAGGAGGAATAGGGATGAGCGAGACCAACTTGGTGCAAAGAATGCGCAAATATCAAATGGGAGGACGTAGAGGGACGAACGAGACGAACTTGGTCCAAAGAATGCCAAGGATCAAATGGGAGGACGTAGAGGGACCAACGAGAGAAACTTGGTCCAAAGAATGCCAACTGATCAAATGGGAGGACGAAGATGGACGAACTTGGTTCAAAGAAAGCCAAAGGATGAAATAAAGGACGAAAAGGGATGAACGAGACGAACTTGGTCCAAAGAATGCCAAAGGATCAAATGGGAGGACGAACGAGACGAACTTGGTACAAAAAATGCCCAAGGATCAAATGGGAGGACGAAAAGGGACGAACGAGACGAACCTGGTCCGAAGAACGCCCAAAGATCAAATGGGAGGATGTAGAGGGACGAACGAGGCGAACTTGGTACAAAGAATGCCAAAGGATCAAATAGGAGGACGAGAGTGGACGAACGAGACGAACTTGGTTCAAAGAATGCCCAAGGGTCAAATGGGAGGACGTAGTGGGACGAACGAGAGAAACATGGTCCAAAGAATGCCAAATGATCAAATGGGGGACAAAGAGGGGCAAACGAGACGAACTTGGTCCAAGGAATGATAAAGGATCAAATGGAGGACGAAAAGTGACGAACGAGACGAACCTGGTACAAAGAATGCCCAAGGATCAAATGGGAGGACGAAAAGGGACGAACGAGACGAACCTGGTCCAAAGAATGTCAAAGGATCAAATGGGAGGACGAAAAGGGACGAACGAGACGAACTTGGTCCAAAGAATGACAAAGGATCAACTGGGAGGACGTAGAGGGTCGAACGAGACGAACGAGACTAACATGGTCCAAATAATGCACAAAGGATCAAATGGGAGCAGGAATAGGGTTGAACGAGACCAACTTGGTGCAAAGAATGAGCAAATATCAAATGGGAGGACATAGAGGGACGAACGAGACGAACCTGGTCCAAAGAATGCCAACGATCAAATGGGAGGACGTAGAGGGACGAACGAGAGAAACTTGGTCCAAAGAATGCCAATTGATCAAATGGGAGGACGAAGACGGACGAACTTGGTCCAAAGAAAGCCAAAGGATGAAATGAATGACGAAAAGGGATGAGCGAGACGAACTTGGTCCAAAGAATATCAAATGATCAAATTGGAGGACGAAGAGGGACGAAGAAGATGAACTTGGTCCAAAGAATGCCAAAGGATCAAATGGGAGGACGAACGAGAAGAACTTGGTAAAAAGAATGCCGAAGGATCAAATGGGAGGACGAAAAGGGACGAACGAGACGAACCTGGTCCAAAGAATGCCCAAAGATCAAATGGGAGGATGTAGAGGGACGAACGAGGCGAACTTGGTACAAAGAATGCCAAACGATCAAATGGGAGGACGAACGAGAAGAACTTGGTAAAAAGAATGCCGAAGGATCAAATGGGAGGACGAAAAGGGACGAACGAGACGAACCTGGTCCAAAGAATGCCCAAAGATCAAATGGGAGGACGTAGATGGACGAACGAGGCGAACTTGGTACAAAGAATGCCAAACGATCAAATGGGAGGACGAAAATGTACGAACGAGACGAACTTGGTTCAAAGAATGCCCAAGGATCAAATGGGAGGACGTAGTGGGACGAACGAGAGAAACATGGTCCACAGAATGCCAAATGATCAAATCGGGGACGAAAAGGGGCAAACGAGACGACCTTGGTCCAAGGAATGATAAAGGATCAAATGGAGGACGAAAAGGGACGAACGAGACGAACTTGGTCCAATGAATGTCAAAGGATCAAATGGGAGGACGAACGAGACGAACCTGGTACAAAGAATGCACAAGGATCAAATGGGAGGACGAAAAGGGACGAACGAGACGAACCTGGTCCAAAGAATGTCAGAGGATCAAATGGGAGGACGAAGAGGGACGAACGAGAAGAACTTGGTCCAAAGAATGGCCAAAGGATCAAATGGGACGATGAACAGGGACGAACGAGACGAACTTGGTACAAAGAATGCCGAAGGATGAAATGGGAGGACGAACGAGATGAACTTGGTACAAAGAATGCCCATGGATCAAATAGGAGGACGAAAAAGGATGAACGAGAAAACCTGGTCCAAAGAATGCCCAAAGATCAAATGGGAGGATGTAGAGGGACGAACGAGACGAACTTGGTACAAAAAATGTCAAAGGATGAAATGGGAGGAGGAAGAGGGACGAACGAGACGAACTTGGTCCAAGGAATGCCCAAGGATGAAATGGGAGGACGAAAAGGGACGAACGAGATGAACTTGGTCCAAAGAATGTCAAATGATCAAATGGGGGACGAAGAGGGGCAAACGAGACGAACTTGGTCCAAGGAATGCCAAAGGATCGAATGGAGGACGAAAAGGGACGAACGAGACGAACTTGGTCCAAAGAATGGCAAAGGATCAAATGGGAGGACGTAGTGGGACGAACGAGAGAAACTTGGTCCAAAGAATGCCAATTGATCAAATGGGAGGACGAAGACGGACGAACTTGGTCCAAAGAAAGCCAAAGGATGAAATGAATGACGAAAAGGGATGAGCGAGACGAACTTGGTCCAAAGAATATCAAATGATCAAATTGGAGGACGAAGAGGGACGAAGAAGATGAACTTGGTCCAAAGAATGCCAAAGGATCAAATGGGAGGACGAACGAGAAGAACTTGGTAAAAAGAATGCCCAAGGATCAAATGGGAGGACGAAAAGGGACGAACGAGACGAACCTGGTCCAAAGAATGCCCAAATATCAAATGGGAGGACGTAGAGGGACGAACGAGGCGAACTTGGTACAAAGAATGCCAAACGATCAAATGGGAGGACGAAAATGGACGAACGAGACGAACTTGGTTCAAAGAATGCCCAAGGATCAAATGGGAGGACGTAGTGGGACGAACAAGAAAAACATGGTCGAAAGAATGCCAAATGATCAAATGGGGGACGAAGAGGGGGCAAACGAGACGAACTTGGTCCATGGAATGCCAAAGGATCAAATGGAGGACGAAAAGGGACGAACGAGACGAACTTGGTCCAATGAATGTCAAAGGATCAAATGGGAGGACGAATGAGACGAACTTGGTACAAAGAATGCCCAAGGATCAAAGGGGAGGACGAAAAGGGACGAACGAGACGAACCTGGTCCAAAGAATGCCCCAAGATCAAATGGGAGGATGTAGAGGGACGAACGAGACGAACTTGGTCCAAAGAATGCCCAAGGATCAAATGGGAGGACAAAGAGGGACGAACGAGACGAACTTGGTCCAAATAATGCCGAAGGTTCAAATGGGAGGACTAAAATGGACGAACGAGACGAACTTGGTTCAAAGAATGCCAAAGGATCAAATGGGAGGACGTAGTGGGACGAACGAGACGAACTTGGTCCAAAGAATGTCAAAGGATCAAATGGGAGGACGAAGTGGGACGAACGAGACGAACTTGGTCCAATGAATGTCAAAGGATCAAATGGGAGGACGAATGAGACGAAGTTGGTACAAAGAATGCCCAAGGATCAAATGGGAGGACGAAAAGGGACGAACGAGACGAACCTGGTCCAAAGAATGCCCCAAGATCAAATGGGAGGATGTAGTGGGACGAACGAGACGAACTTGGTCCAAATAATGCCGAAGGTTCAAATGGGAGGACTAAAATGGACAAACGAGACGAACTTGGTTCAAAGAATGCCAAAGGATCAAATGGGAGGACGTAGTGGGACGAACGAGACGAACTTGGTCCAAAGAATGTCAAAGGATCAAATGGGAGGACGAAGAGGGACGAACGCGACAACCTTGGTCCAAAGAATGCCCGACGATGAAATGGGAGGACGACAAGGGACGAACGAGACGAACTGGGTCCAAAGAATGCCAAATGATCAAATGGGGGACGAAGAGGGGCAATCGAGACGAACTTGGTCCAAGGAATGCCAAAGGATCAAATGGGAGGACGAACACGACGAACTTGGTACTAAGAATGCCCAAGGATCAAATGGGAGGACGAAAAGGGCCGAACGAGACGAACTTGGTCCAAAGAATGTCAAAGGATCACATGGCAGGACGAAGAGGGACGAAGGAGGCGAACATGGTCCAAAGAATGCCAAAGGATCAAATGGGAGGACGAAAAGGGACGAACGAGACGAACTTGGTCCAAAGAATGACAAAGGATCAACTGGGAGGACGAAGAGGGTCGAACGAGAGGAACTTGGTCAAAAGAATGCCAAAGGATCAAATGGAGGCGAAAAGGCACGAACGAGACGAACTTGGTCCAAAGAATGTCAAAAGATCAAATGGGAGGACGAAGAGGGACGAACGAGACGAAAATGGTCCAAATAATGCACAAAGGATCAAATGGGAGGAGGAATAGGGATGAGCGAGACCAACTTGGTGCAAAGAATGCGCAAATATCAAATGGGAGGACGTAGAGGGACGAACGAGTCGAACTTGGTCCAAAGAATGCCAAGGATCAAATGGGAGGACGTAGAGGGACCAACGAGAGAAACTTGGTCCAAAGAATGCCAACTGATCAAATGGGAGGACGAAGATGGACGAACTTGGTACAAAAAATGCCCAAGGATCAAATGGGAGGACGAAAAGGGACGAACGAGACGAACATGGTCCGAAGAACGCCCAAAGAACAAATGGGAGGACGTAGAGGGACGAACGAGGCGAACTTGGTACAAAGAATGCCAAAGGATCAAATAGGAGGACGAGAGTGGACGAACGAGACGAACTTGGTTCAAAGAATGCCCAAGGATCAAATGGGAGGACGTAGTGGGACGAACGAGAGAAACATGGTCCAAAGAATGCCAAATGATCAAATAGGGGACGAAGAGGGGCAAACGAGACGAACTTGGTCCAAGGAATGATAAAGGATCAAATGGAGGACGAAAAGTGACGAACGAGACGAACTTGGTCCAATGAATGTCAAAGGATCAAATGGGAGGACTAACGAGACGAACCTGGTACAAAGAATGCCCAAGGATCAAATGGGAGGACGAAAAGGGACGAACGAGACGAACCTGGTCCAAAGAATGTCGAAGGATCAAATGGGAGGACGAAGAGGGACGAACGAGACGAACTTGGTCCAAAGAATGGCCAAAGGATCAAATGGGACGATGGACAGGGACGAACGAGACGAACTTCGTACAAAGAATGCCGAAGGATCAAATGGGAGGACGAACGAGATGAACTTGGTGCAAAGAATGCCCAAGGATCAAATAGGAGGACGAAAAAGGATGAACGAGACGAACCTGGTCCAATGAATGCCCAAAGATCAAATGGGAGGATGTAGAGGGACGAACGAGACGAACTTGGTACAAAGAATGTCAAAGGACGAAATGGGAGGAGGAAGAGGGACGAACGAGACGAACTTGGTCCAAGGAATGCCCAAGGATGAAATGGGAGGACGAAAAGGGACGAACGAGATGAACTTGGTCCAAAGAATGTCAAATGATCAAATGGGGGACGAAGAGGGGCAAACGAGACGAACTTGGTCCAAGGAATGCCAAAGGATCAAATGGAGGACGAAAAGGGACGAACGAGACGAACTTGGTCCAAAGAATGGCAAAGGATCAAATGGGAGGACGTAGTGGGACGAACGAGACGAACTTGGTCCAAAGAATGGCAAAGGATCAAATGGGAGGACGAAGAGGGACGAACGAGACGAACTTGGTCCAAAGAATGCCAAATGATCAAATAGGGGACGAAGAGGGGCAAACGAGACGAACTTGGTCCAAGGAATGCCAAAGGATCAAATGGAGGACGAAAAGGGACGAACGAGACGAACTTGGTCCAAAGAATGGCAAAGGATCAACTGGGAGGACGAAGAGGGTCGAACGAGAGGAACTTGGTCCAAAGAATGCCAAAGGATCAAATGGAGGACGAAGAGGGACGAACGAGATGAACCTGGTCCAAATAATGCAGAAAGGATCAAATGGGAGGACGAATAGGGATGAACGAGACCAACTTGGTGCAAAGAATGCCCAAATATCAAATAAGAGGACGTAGAGGGACGAACGAGACGAACTTGGTGCAAAGAATGCCCATGGATCAAATGGGAGGACGAAGAGGGAAGAACGAGACGAACTTGGTCCAAAGAATGTCGAAGGTTCAAACGGGAGGACGAAAATGGACGAACGAGACGAACTTGGTTCAAAGAATGCCAAAGGATCAAATGGGAGGACGTAGTGCGACGAACGAGACGAACTTTGTCCAAAGAATGTCAAAGGATCAAATGGAGGACGAAAAGGGACGAACGAGACGAACTTGGTCCAAAGAATGTCAAAGGATCAAATGGGAGGACGAAGAGGGACGAACGAGATGAACATGGTCCAAATAATGAACAAAGGATCAAATGGGAGGAGGAATAGGGACGAACGAGACCAACTTGGTGCAAAGAATGCACAAATATCAAATGGGAGGACGTAGAGGGACGAACGAGACGAACTTGGTCCAAAGAATGCCAAGGACCAAATGGGAGGACGTAGAGGGACGAACGAGAGAGACTTGGTCCAAAGAATGCCAACTGATCAAATGGGAGGACGAAGATGGACGAACTTGGTTCAAAGAAAGCCAAAGGATGAAATGAAGGATGAAAAGGGATGAACGAGACGAACTTGGTCGAAAGAATATCAAAGGATCAAATGGGAGGACGAAAAGCAACGAAGAAGATGAACTTGGTCCAAAGAATGCTAAAGGATCAAATGGGAGGACGAACGAGACGAACTTGGTACAAAGAATGCCCAAGGATCAAATGGGAGGACGAGAAGGGACGAACGAGACGAACCTGGTCCAAACAATGCCCAAAGATCAAATGGGAGGACGTAGAGGGACGAAAGAGGCGAACATGGTACAAAGAATGCCAAAGGATCAAATAGGAGGACGAAAGTGGACGAACGAGACGAACTTGGTTCAAAGAATGCCCAAGGATCAAATGGGAGGACGTAGTGGGACGAACGAGAGAAACATGGTCCAAAGAATGCCAAATGGTCAAATGGGGGACGAAGAGGGGCAAACGAGACGAACTTGGTCCAAGGAATGCCAAAGGATCAAATGAAGGACGAAAAGGGACGAACGAGACGAACTTGGTCCAAAGAATGGCAAAGGATCAAATGGGAGGACGTAGTGGGACGAACGAGACGAACTTGGTCCAAAGAATGTCAAAGGATCAAATGGGAGGACGAAGAGGGACGAACGAGACGAACTTGGTCCAAAGAATGGCCAAAGGATCAAATGGGACGATGAACAGGGACGAACGAGACGAACTTGGTACAAAGAATGCCGAAGGATCAAATGGGAGGACGAACGAGATGAACTTGGTACAAAGAATGCCCAAGGATCAAATAGGAGGACGAAAAAGGATGAACGAGACGAACCTGGTCCAATGAATGCCCAAAGATCAAATGGGAGGATGTAGAGGGACGAACGAGGCGAACTTGGTACAAAGAATGTCAAAGGACGAAATGGGAGGAGGAAGAGGGACCAACGAGACGAACTTGGTCCAAGGAATGCCCAAGGATGAAATGGGAGGACGAAAAGGGACGAACGAGATGAACTTGGTCCAAAGAATGTCAAATGATCAAATGGGGGACGAAGAGGGGCAAACGAAACGAACTTGGTCCAAGGAATGCCAAAGGATCAAACGGAGGACGAAAAGGGACGAACGAGACGAACTTGGTCCAAAGAATGGCAAAGGATCAAATGGGAGGACGTAGTGGGACGAACGAGACGAACTTGGTCCAAAGAATGCCAAATGATCAAATAGGGGATGAAGAGGGGCAAACGAGACGAACTTGGTCCAAGTAATGCCAAAGGATCAAATGGAGGACGAAAAGGGACGAACGAGACGAACTTGGTCCAAAGAATGGCAAAGGATCAACTGGGAGGACGAAGAGGGTCGAACGAGAGGAACTTGGTCCAAAGAATGCCAAAGGATCAAATGGAGGACGAAGAGGGACGAACGAGATGAACCTGGTCCAAATAATGCAGAAAGGATCAAATGGGAGGACGAATAGGGATGAACGAGACCAACTTGGTGCAAAGAATGCCCAAATATCAAATAAGAGGACGTAGAGGGACGAACGAGACGAACTTGGTGCAAAGAATGCCCATGGATCAAATGGGAGGACGAAGAGGGAAGAACGAGACGAACTTGGTCCAAAGAATGTCGAAGGTTCAAACGGGAGGACGAAAATGGACGAACGAGACGAACTTGGTTCAAAGAATGCCAAAGGATCAAATGGGAGGGCGTAGTGCGACGAACGAGACGAACTTTGTCCAAAGAATGTCAAAGGATCAAATGGAGGACGAAAAGGGACGAACGAGACGAACTTGGTCCAAAGAATGTCAAAGGATCAAATGGGAGGACGAAGAGGGACGAACGAGATGAACATGGTCCAAATAATGAACAAAGGATCAAATGGGAGGAGGAATAGGGACGAACGAGACCAACTTGGTGCAAAGAATGCACAAATATCAAATGGGAGGACGTAGAGGGACGAACGAGACGAACTTGGTCCAAAGAATGCCAAGGACCAAATGGGAGGACGTAGAGGGACGAACGAGAGAGACTTGGTCCAAAGAATGCCAACTGATCAAATGGGAGGACGAAGATGGACGAACTTGGTTCAAAGAAAGCCAAAGGATGAAATGAAGGACGAAAAGGGATGAACGAGACGAACTTGGTCGAAAGAATATCAAAGGATCAAATGGGAGGACGAAAAGCAACGAAGAAGATGAACTTGGTCCAAAGAATGCTAAAGGATCAAATGGGAGGACGAACGAGACGAACTTGGTACAAAGAATGCCCAAGGATCAAATGGGAGGACGAGAAGGGACGAACGAGACGAACTTGGTCCAAAGAATGCCCAAAGATCAAATGGGAGGACGTAGAGGGACGAACGAGGCGAACATGGTACAAAGAATGCCAAAGGATCAAATAGGCGGACGAAAGTGGACGAACGAGACGAACTTGGTTCAAAGAATGCCCAAGGATCAAATGGGAGGACGTAGTGGGACGAACGAGAGAAACATGGTCCAAAGAATGCCAAATGGTCAAATGGGGGACGAAGAGGGGCAAACGAGACGAACTTGGTCCAAGGAATGCCAAAGGATCAAATGAAGGACGAAAAGGGACGAACGAGACGAACTTGGTCCAAAGAATGGCAAAGGATCAAATGGGAGGACGTAGTGGGACGAACGGAATGTCAAAGGATCAAATGGGAGGACGAAGAGGGACGAACGAGACGAACTTGGTCCAAAGAATGCCAAATGATCAAATGGGGGACGAAGAGGGGCAAAGGAGACGAACTTGGTCCAAGGAATGCCAAAGGATCAAATGGAGGACGAAAAGGGACGAACGACACGAACGTGGTACAAAGAATGGCAAAGGATCAACTGGGAGGACGAAGAGGGTCGAACGAGAAGAATTTGGTCCAAAGAATGCCAAAGGATCAAATGGAGGATGAAAAGGGATGAACGAGACGAACTTGGTCCAAAGAATGCCAAAGGATCAAATGGAGGACGAAGAGGGACGAATGAGACGAACCTGGTCCAAATAATGCAGAAAGGATCAAATGGGAGGACGAATAGGGATGAACGAGACCAAGTTGGTGCAAAGAATGCCCAAATATAAAATAGGAGGACGTAGAGGCACGAACGAGACGAACTTGGTCCAAAGAATGCCCATGGATCAAATGGGAGGACAAAGAGAGAAGAACGAGACGAACTTGGTCCAAAGAATGCCGAAGGTTCAAATGGGAGGACGAAAATGGACGAACGAGACGAACTTGGTTCAAAGAATACCAAAGGATCAAATGGGAGGACGTAGTGGGACGAACGAGACGAACTTGGTCCAAAGAATGTCAAAGGATCAAATGGGAGGACGAAGAGGGACGAACGAGACGAACTTGGTCCAAAGAATGCCAAATGATCAAATAGGGGACGAAGAGGGGCAAACGAGACGAACTTGGTCCAAGGAATGCCAAAGGATCAAATGGAGGACGAAAAGGGACGAACGAGACGAAATTGGTCCAAAGAATGGCAAAGGATCAACTGGGAGGACGAAGAGGGTCGAACGAGAGGAACTTCGTCCAAAGAATGCCAAAGGATCAAATGGAGGACGAAGAGGGACGAACGAGATGAACCTGGTCCAAATAATGCAGAAAGGATCAAATGGGAGGACGAATACGGATGAACGAGACCAACTTGGTGCAAAGAATGCCCAAATATCAAATAAGAGGACGTAGAGGGACGAACGAGACGAACTTGGTACAAAGAATGCCCATGGATCAAATGGGAGGACGAAGAGGGAAGAAAGAGACGAACTTGGTCCAAAGAATGTCGAAGGTTCAAACGGGGAGGACGAAAATGGACGAACGAGACGAACTTGGTTCAAAGAATGCCAAAGGATCAAATGGGAGGGCGTAGTGCGACGAACGAGACGAACTTTGTCCAAAGAATGTCAAAGGATCAAATGGAGGACGAAAAGGGACGAACGAGACAAACTTGGTCCAAAGAATGTCAAAGGATCAAATGGGAGGACGAAGAGGGACGAACGAGATGAACATGGTCCAAATAATGAACAAAGGATCAAATGGGAGGAGGAATACGGACGAATGAGACCAACTTGGTGCAAAGAATGCACAAATATCAAATGGGAGGACGTAGAGGGACGAACGAGACGAACTTGGTCCAAAGAATGCCAAGGACCAAATGGGAGGACGTAGAGGGACGAACGAGAGAGACTTGGTCCAAAGAATGCCAACTGATCAAATGGGAGGACGAAGATGGACGAACTTGGTTCAAAGAAAGCCAAAGGATGAAATGAAGGACGAAAAGGGATGAACGAGACGAACTTGGTCGAAAGAATATCAAAGGATCAAATGGGAGGACGAAAAGCGACGAAGAAGATGAACTTGGTCCAAAGAATGCCAAAGGATCAAATGGGAGGACGAACGAGACGAACTTGGTACAAAGAATGCCCAAGGATCAAATGGGAGGACGAGAAGGGACGAACGAGACGAACCTGGTCCAAAGAATGCCCAAAGATCAAATGGGAGGACGTAGAGGGACGAACGAGGCGAACTTGGTACAAAGAATGCCAAAGGATCAAATAGGAGGACGAAAGTGGACGAACGAGACGAACTTGGTTCAAAGAATGCCCAAGGATCAAATGGGAGGACGTAGTGGGACGAACGAGAGAAACATGGTCCAAAGAATGCCAAATGGTCAAATGGGGGACGAAGAGGGGCAAACGAGACGAACTTGGTCCAAGGAATGCGGACGAAAAGGGACGAACGAGACGAACTTTGTCCAAAGAATGGCAAAGGATCAAATGGGAGGACGTAGTGGGACGAACGAGACGAACTTGGTCCAAAGAATGTCAAAGGATCAAATGGGAGGACGAAGAGGGACAAACGAGACGAACTTGGTCCAAAGAATGCCAAATGATCAAATGGGGGACGAAGAGGGGCAAAGGAGACGAACTTGGTCCAAGGAATGCCAAAGGATCAAATGGAGGACGAAAAGGGACGAACGAGACGAACGTGGTACAAAGAATGGCAAAGGATCAACTGGGAGGACGAAGAGGGTCGAACGAGAAGAATTTGGTCCAAAGAATGCCAAAGGATCAAATGGAGGACGAAAAGGGATAAACGAGACGAACATGGTCCAAAGAATGCCAAAGGATCAAATGGAGGACGAAGAGGGACGAATGAGACGAACCTGGTCCAAATAATGCAGAAAGGATCAAATGGGAGGACGAATAGGGATGAACGAGACCAACTTGGTGCAAAGAATGCCCAAGTATAAAATAGGAGGACGTAGAGGCACGAACGAGACGAACTTGGTCCAAAGAATGCCCATGGATCAAATGGGAGGACAAAGAGAGAAGAACGAGACGAACTTGGTCCAAAGAATGCCGAAGGTTCAAATGGGAGGACGAAAATGGACGAACGAGACGAACTTGGTTCAAAGAATGCCAAAGGATCAAATGGGAGGACGTAGTGGGACGAACGAGACGAACTTGGTCCAAAGAATGTCAAAGGATCAAATGGGAGGACGAAGAGGGACGAACGAGACGAACTTGGTTCAAAGAATGCCAAATGATCAAATAGGGGACGAAGAGGGGCAAACGAGACGAACTTGGTCCAAGGAATGCCAAAGGATCAAATGGAGGACGAAAAGGGACGAACGAGACGAAATTGGTCCAAAGAGTGGCAAAGGATCAACTGGGAGGACGAAGAGGGTCGAACGAGAGGAACTTCGTCCAAAGAATGCCAAAGGATCAAATGGAGGACGAAGAGGGACGAACGAGATGAACCTGGTCCAAATAATGCAGAAAGGATCAAATGGGAGGACGAATAGGGATGAACGAGACCAACTTGGTGCAAAGAATGCCCAAATATCAAATAAGAGGACGTAGAGGGACGAACGAGACGAACTTGGTCCAAAGAATGCCCATGGATCAAATGGGAGGACAAAGAGGGAAGAACGAGACGAACTTGGTCCAAAGAATGCCAAAGGTTCAAATGGGAGGACGAAAATGGACGAACGAGACGAACTTGGTTCAAAGAATGCCAAAGGATCAAATGGGAGGACGTAGTGGGACAAACGAGACGAACTTGGTCCAAAGAATGTCAAAGGATCAAATGGAGGACGAAAATGGACGAACGAGACGAACTTGGTCCAAAGAATGTCAAAGGATCAAATGGGAGGACGAAGAGGGACGAACGAGACGAACATGGTCCAAATAATGCACAAAGGATCAAATGGGAGGAGGAATAGGGATGAACGAGACCAACTTGGTGTAAAGAATGCGCAAATATCAAATGGGAGGACGTAGAGGGACGAACGAGACGAACTTGGTCCAAAGAATGTCAAAGGATCAAATCGAGGACGAAGATGGACGAATGTGACGAACCTGGTCCAAATAATGCAGAAAGGATCAAATGGGAGGACGAATAGGGATGAACGAGACCAACTTGGTGCAAAGAATGCCCAAATATCAAATAGGAGGACGTAGAGGCACGAACGAGACGAACTTGGTCCAAAGAATGCCCATGGATCAAATGGGAGGACAAAGAGGGAAGAACGAGACGAACTTGGTCCAAAGAATGCCGAAGGTTCAAATGGGAGGACGAAAATGGACGAACGAGACGAACTTGGTTCAAAGAATGCCAAAGGATCAAATGGGAGGACGTAGTGGGACAAACGAGACGAACTTGGTCCAAAGAATGTCAAAGGATCAAATGGAGGACGAAAATGGACGAACGAGACGAACTTGGTCCAAAGAATGTCAAAGGATCAAATGGGAGGACGAAGAGGGACGAACGAGACGAACATGGTCCAAATAATGCACAAAGGATCAAATGGGAGGAGGAATAGGGATGAACGAGACCAACTTGGTGTAAAGAATGCGCAAATATCAAATGGGAGGACGTAGAGGGACGAACGAGATGAACTTGGTCCAAATAATGCCAAGGATCAATTGGGAGGACGTAGAGGGACGAACGAGAGAAACTTGGTCCAAAGAATGGCAAAGGATCAACTGGGAGGACGAAGAGGGTCGAACGAGAGGAACTTGCCAAAGGATCAAATGGAGGACGAAGAGATACGAACGAGATGAACCTGGTCCAAATAATGCAGAAAGGATCAAATGGGAGGACGAATAGGGATGAACGAGACCAACTTGGTGCAAAGAATGCCCAAATATCAAATAAGAGGACGTAGAGGGACGAACGAGACGAACTTGGTCCAAAGAATGCCCATGGATCAAATAGGAGGACGAAGAGGGAAGAACGAGACGAACTTGGTCCAAAGAATGCCGAAGGTTCAAATGGGAGGACGAAAATGGACGAACGAGACGAACTTGGTTCAAAGAATGGCAAAGGATCAAATGGGAGGACGTAGTGGGACGAACGAGACGAACTTTGTCCAAAGAATGTCAAAGGATCAAATTGAGGACGAAAATGGACGAACGAGACGAACTTGGTCCAAAGAATGTCAAAGGATCAAATGGGAGGACGAAGAGGGACGAACGAGACGAACATGGTCTGAATAATGAACAAAGGATCAAATGGGAGGAGGAATAGGGATGAACGAGACCAACTTGGTGCAAAGAATGCACAAATATCAAATGGGAGGACGTAGAGGGACGAATGAGACGAACTTGGTCCAAAGAATGCCAAGGACCAAATGGGAGGACGTAGAGGGACGAACGAGAGAGACTTGGTCCAAAGAATGCCAACTGATCAAATGGGAGGACGAAGATGGACGAACTAGGTTCAAAGAAAGCCAAAGGATGAAATGAAGGACGAAAAGGGATGAACGAGACGAACTTGGTCGAAAGAATATCAAAGGATCAAATGGGAGGACGAAGAGCGACGAAGAAGATGAACTTGGTCCAAAGAATGCCAAAGGATCAAATGGGAGGACGAACGAGACGAACTTGGTACAAAGAATGCCCAAGGATCAAATGGGAGGACGAGAAGGGACGAACGAGACGAATCTGGTCCAAAGAATGCCCAAAGATCAAATGGGAGGACGTAGAGGGACGAACGAGACGAACTTGGTCCAAAGAATGCCAAGGACCAAATGGGAGGACGTAGAGGGACGAACGAGAGAGACTTGGTCCAAAGAATGCCAACTGATCAAATGGGAGGACGAAGATGGACGAACTTGGTTCAAAGAAAGCCAAAGGATGAAATGAAGGACGAAAAGGGATGAACGAGACGAACTTGGTCGAAAGAATATCAAAGGATCAAATGGGAGGACGAAGAGCGACGAAGAAGATGAACTTGGTCCAAAGAATGCCAAAGGATCAAATGGGAGGACGAACGAGACGAACTTGGTACAAAGAATGCCCAAGGATCAAATGGGAGGACGAGAAGGGACGAACGAGACGAACCTGGTCCAAAGAATGCCCAAAGATCAAATGGGAGGACGTAGAGGGACGAACGAGGCGAACTTGGTACAAAGAATGCCAAAGGATCAAATAGGAGGACGAAAGTGGACGAACGAGACGAACTTGGTTCAAAGAATGCCCAAGGATCAAATGGGAGGACGAAGCGGGACGAACGAGAGAAAGATGGTCCAAAGAATGCCAAATGGTCAAATGGGGGACGAAGAGGGGCAAACGAGACGAACTTGGTCCAAGGAATGCCAAAGGATCAAATGGAGGACGAAAAGGGACGAACGAGACGAACTTGGTCCAAAGAATGGCAAAGGATCAAATGGGAGGACGTAGTGGGACGAACGAGACGAACTTGGTCCAAAGAATGGCCAAAGGATCAAATGGAAGGACGAACAGGGACGAACGAGACGAACTTTGTTTGAAGAATGTCCAAAGAATGTCAAAGGTACAAAAGGGAGGACGAAGAGGGACGAACGAGACGAACATGGTCCAAATAATGCACAAAGGATCAAATGGGAGGAGGAATAGGGATGAACGAGACCAACTTGGTGCAAAGAATGCGCAAATATCAAATGGGAGAACGTAGTGGGACGAACGAGACAAACTTGGTCCAAAGAATGCCAAGGATCAAATGGGAGGACGTAGAGGGACGAACGAGAGAAACTTGGTCCAAAGAATGCCTACTGATCAAATGGGAAGACGATGATGGACGAACTTGGTCCAAAGAAAGCCAAAGGATGAAATGAAGGACGAAAAGTAATGAACGAGACGAACTTGGTCGAAAGAATATCAAAGGTTCAAATGGGAGGACGAAGAGCGACGAAGAAGATGAACTTGGTCCAAAGAATGCCAAAGGATCAAATGGGAGGATGAACGAGACGAACTTGGTACAAAGAATGCCCAAGGATCAAATAGGAGGACGAAAAGGGACGAACGAGACGAACCTGGTCCAAAGAATGCCCAAAGATCAAATGGGAGGACGTAGAGGGACGAACGAGGCGAACTTGGTACAATGAATGCTAAAGGATCAAATAGGAGGACGAAAGTGGACGAACGAGACGAACTTGGTTCAAAGAATGCCCAAGGATCAAATGGGAGGACGTAGTGGGACGAACGAGAGAAACATGGTCCAAAGAATGCCAAATGATCGAATGGGGGACGAAGAGGGGCAAACGAGACGAACTTGGTCCAAGGAATGATAAAGGATCAAATGGAGGACGAAAAGGGACGAACGAGACGAACTTGGTCCAATGAATGTCAAAGGATCAAATGGGAGGACGAACGAGACGAACCTGGTACAAAGAATGCCCAAGGATCAAATGGGAGGACGAAAAGGGACGAACGAGACGAACCTGGTCCAAAGAATGTCAAAGGATCAAATGGGAGGACGAAGAGGGACGAACTAGACGAGCTTGATCCAAAGAATGGCCAAAGGATCAAATGGGACGATGAACAGGGACGAAGGAGACGAACTTGGTACAAAGAATGCCGAAGGATCAAATGGGAGGACGAACGAGATGAACTTGGTACAAAGAATGCCCAAGGATCAAATAGGAGTACGAAAAAGGATGAACAAGACGAACCTGGTCCAAAGAATGCCCAAAGATCAAATGGGAGGATGTTGAGGGACGAACGAGACGAACTTCGTACAAAGAATGTCAAAGGACGAAATGGGAGGAGGAAGAGGGACGAACGAGACGAACTTGGTCCAAGGAATGCCCAAGGATGAAATGGGAGGACGAAAAGGGACAAACGAGATGAACTTGGTCCAAAGAATGTCAAATGATCAAATGGGGGACGAAGAGGGTCAAACGAGACGAACTTGGTCCAAGGAATGCCAAAGGATCAAATGGACGACGAAAAGGGACGAACGAGACGAACTTGGTCCAAAGAATGGCAAAGGATCAAATGGGAGGACGTAGTGGGACGAACGAGACGAACTTGGTCCAAAGAATGCCAAATAATCAAATGGGGGACGAAGAGGGGCAAACGAGACGAACTTGGTCCAAGGAATGCCAAAGGATCAAATGGAGGACGAAAAGGGACAAACGAGACGAACTTGGTCCAAAGAATGGCAAAGGATCAACTGGGAGGACGAAGAGGGTCGAACGAGAGGAACTTGGTCCAAAGAATGCCAAAGGATCAAATGGAGGACGAAGAGGGACGAACGAGATGAACCTGGTCCAAATAATGCAGAAAGGATCAAATGGGAGGACGAATACGGATGAACGAGGCCAACTTGGTGCAAAGAATGCCCAAATATCTAATAAGAGGACGTAGAGGGACGAACGAGACGAACTTGGTCCAAAGAATGCCCATGGATCAAATGGGAGGACGAAGAGGGAAGAACGAGACGAACTTGGTCCAAAGAATGCCGAAGGTTCAAATGGGAGGGCGAAAATGGACGAACGAGACGAACTTGGTTCAAAGAATGGCAAAGGATCAAATGGGAGGACGTAGTGGGACGAACGAGACGAACTTTGTCCAAAGAATGTCAAAGGATCAAATGGAGGACGAAAAGGGACGAACGAGACGAACTTGGTCCAAAGAATGTCAAAGGATCAAATGGGAGGGCGAAGAGGGACGAACGAGACGAACATGGTCTGAATAATGAACAAAGGATCAAATGGGAGGAGGAATAGGGATGAACGAGACCAACATGGTGCAAAGAATGCACAAATATCAAATGGGAGGACGTAGAGGGACGAACGAGACGAACTTGGTCCAAAGAATGCCAAGGACCAAATGGGAAGACGTAGAGGGACGAACGAGAGAGACTTGGTCCAAAGAATGCCAACTGATCAAATGGGAGGACGAAGATGGACGAACTTGGTTCAAACAAAGCCAAAGGATAAAATGAAGGACGAAAAGGGATGAACGAGACGAACTTGGTCGAAAGAATATCAAAGGATCAAATGGGAGGACGAAGAGCGACGAAGAAGATGAACTTGGTCCAAAGAATGCCAAAGGATCAAATGGGAGGACGAACGAGACGAACTTGGTACAAAGAATGCCCAAGGAACAAATGGGAGGACGAGAAGGGACGAACGAGACGAACCTGGTCCAAAGAATGCCCAAAGATCAAATGGGAGGACGTAGAGGGACGAACGAGGCGAACTTGGTACAAAGAATGCCAAAGGATCAAATAGGAGGACGAAAGTGGACGAACGAGACGAACTTGGTTGAAAGAATGCCCAAGGATCAAATGGGAGGACGTAGTGGGACGAACGAGAGAAACATGTTCCAAAGAATGCCAAATGGTCAAATGGGGGACGAAGAGGGGCAAACGAGACGAACATGGTCCAAGGAATGCCAAAGGATCAAATGGAGGACGAAAAGGGACGAACGAGACGAACTTGGTCCAAAGAATGGCAAAGGATCAAATGGGAGGACGTAGTGGGACGAACGAGACCAACTTTGTCCAAAGAATGTCAAAGGATCAAATGGAGGACGAAAAGGGACGAACGAGACGAACTTGGTCCAAAGAATGTCAAAGGATCAAATGGGAGGACGAATAGGGATGAACGAGACCAACTTGGTGCAAAGAATGCCCAAATATCAAATGGGAGGACGTAGAGGGACGAACGAGACGAACATGGTCCAAAGAATGCCCAAGGATCAAATGGGAGGACGTAGTGGGACGAACGAGAGAAACATGTTCCAAAGAATGCCAAATGGTCAAATGGGGGACGAAGAGGGGCAAACGAGACGAACATGGTCCAAGGAATGCCAAAGGATCAAATGGAGGACGAAAAGGGACGAACGAGACGAACTTGGTCCAAAGAATGCCCAAAGATCAAATGGGAGGACGTAGAGGGACGAACGAGGCGAACTTGGTACAAAGAATGCCAAAGGATCAAATAGGAGGACGAAAGTGGACGAACGAGACGAACTTGGTTCAAAGAATGCCCAAGGATCAAATGGGAGGACGAAGCGGGACGAACGAGAGAAAGATGGTCCAAAGAATGCCAAATGGTCAAATGGGGGACGAAGAGGGGCAAACGAGACGAACTTGGTCCAAGGAATGCCAAAGGATCAAATGGAGGACGAAAAGGGACGAACGAGACGAACTTGGTCCAAAGAATGGCAAAGGATCAAATGGGAGGACGTAGTGGGACGAACGAGACGAACTTGGTCCAAAGAATGGCCAAAGGATCAAATGGAAGGACGAACAGGGACGAACGAGACGAACTTTGTTTGAAGAATGTCCAAAGAATGTCAAAGGTACAAAAGGGAGGACGAAGAGGGACGAACGAGACGAACATGGTCCAAATAATGCACAAAGGATCAAATGGGAGGAGGAATAGGGATGAACGAGACCAACTTGGTGCAAAGAATGCGCAAATATCAAATGGGAGAACGTAGTGGGACGAACGAGACAAACTTGGTCCAAAGAATGCCAAGGATCAAATGGGAGGACGTAGAGGGACGAACGAGAGAAACTTGGTCCAAAGAATGCCTACTGATCAAATGGGAAGACGATGATGGACGAACTTGGTCCAAAGAAAGCCAAAGGATGAAATGAAGGACGAAAAGTAATGAACGAGACGAACTTGGTCGAAAGAATATCAAAGGTTCAAATGGGAGGACGAAGAGCGACGAAGAAGATGAACTTGGTCCAAAGAATGCCAAAGGATCAAATGGGAGGATGAACGAGACGAACTTGGTACAAAGAATGCCCAAGGATCAAATAGGAGGACGAAAAGGGACGAACAAGACGAACCTGGTCCAAAGAATGCCCAAAGATCAAATGGGAGGATGTTGAGGGACGAACGAGACGAACTTCGTACAAAGAATGTCAAAGGACGAAATGGGAGGAGGAAGAGGGACGAACGAGACGAACTTGGTCCAAGGAATGCCCAAGGATGAAATGGGAGGACGAAAAGGGACAAACGAGATGAACTTGGTCCAAAGAATGTCAAATGATCAAATGGGGGACGAAGAGGGTCAAACGAGACGAACTTGGTCCAAGGAATGCCAAAGGATCAAATGGAGGATGAAAAGGGACGAACGAGACGAACTTGGTCCAAAGAATGCCAAAGGATCAAATGGGAGGACGTAGTGGGACGAACGAGACGAACTTGGTCCAAAGAATGCCAAATAATCAAATGGGGGACAAAGAGGGGCAAACGAGACGAACTTGGTCCAAGGAATGCCAAAGGATCAAATGGAGGACGAAAAGGGACAAACGAGACGAACTTGGTCCAAAGAATGGCAAAGGATCAACTGGGAGGACGAAGAGGGTCGAACGGGAGGAACTTGGTCCAAAGAATGCCAAAGGATCAAATGGAGGACGAAGAGGGACGAACGAGATGAACCTGGTCCAAATAATGCAGAAAGGATCAAATGGGAGGACGAATACGGATGAACGAGGCCAACTTGGTGCAAAGAATGCCCAAATATCTAATAAGAGGACGTAGAGGGACGAACGAGACGAACTTGGTCCAAAGAATGCCCATGGATCAAATGGGAGGACGAAGAGGGAAGAACGAGACGAACTTGGTCCAAAGAATGCCGAAGGTTCAAATGGGAGGGCGAAAATGGACGAACGAGACGAACTTGGTTCAAAGAATGGCAAAGGATCAAATGGGAGGACGTAGTGGGACGAACGAGACGAACTTTGTCCAAAGAATGTCAAAGGATCAAATGGAGGACGAAAAGGGACGAACGAGACGAACTTGGTCCAAAGAATGTCAAAGGATCAAATGGGAGGGCGAAGAGGGACGAACGAGACGAACATGGTCTGAATAATGAACAAAGGATCAAATGGGAGGAGGAATAGGGATGAACGAGACCAACATGGTGCAAAGAATGCACAAATATCAAATGGGAGGACGTAGAGGGACGAACGAGACGAACTTGGTCCAAAGAATGCCAAGGACCAAATGGGAAGACGTAGAGGGACGAACGAGAGAGACTTGGTCCAAAGAATGCCAACTGATCAAATGGGAGGACGAAGATGGACGAACTTGGTTCAAACAAAGCCAAAGGATAAAATGAAGGACGAAAAGGGATGAACGAGACGAACTTGGTCGAAAGAATATCAAAGGATCAAATGGGAGGACGAAGAGCGACGAAGAAGATGAACTTGGTCCAAAGAATGCCAAAGGATCAAATGGGAGGACGAACGAGACGAACTTGGTACAAAGAATGCCCAAGGATCAAATGGGAGGACGAGAAGGGACGAACGAGACGAACCTGGTCCAAAGAATGCCCAAAGATCAAATGGGAGGACGTAGAGGGACGAACGAGGCGAACTTGGTACAAAGAATGCCAAAGGATCAAATAGGAGGACGAAAGTGGACGAACGAGACGAACTTGGTTGAAAGAATGCCCAAGGATCAAATGGGAGGACGTAGTGGGACGAACGAGAGAAACATGTTCCAAAGAATGCCAAATGGTCAAATGGGGGACGAAGAGGGGCAAACGAGACGAACATGGTCCAAGGAATGCCAAAGGATCAAATGGAGGACGAAAAGGGACGAACGAGACGAACTTGGTCCAAAGAATGGCAAAGGATCAAATGGGAGGACGTAGTGGGACGAACGAGACCAACTTGGTCCAAAGAATGGCCAAAGGATCAAATGGAAGGACGAACAGGGACGAACGAGACGAACTTGGTTCAAAGAATGTCCAAAGAATGTCAAAGGATCAAATGGGAGGACGAAGAGGGACGAACGAGACGAACATGGTCCAAATAATGCACAAAGGATCAAATGGGAGGAGGAATAGGGATGAACGAGACCAACTTGGTGCAAAGAATGCGCAAATATCAAATGGGAGAACGTAGAGGGACGAACGAGACGAACTTGGTCCAAAGAATGCCAAGGATCAAATGGGAGGACGTAGAGGGACGAACGAGAGAAACTTGGTCCAAAGAATGCCAACTGATCAAATGGGAGGACGAAGATGGACGAACTTGGTCCAAAGAAAGCGAAAGGATGAAATGAAGGACGAAAAGGGATGAACGAGACGAGCTTGGTCGAAAGAATATCAAAGGTTCAAATGGGGAGGACGAAGAGCGACGAAGAAGATGAACTTCGTCCAAAGAATGCCAAAGGATCAAATGGGAGGATGAACGAGACGAACTTGGTACAAAGAATGCCCAAGGATCAAATGGCAGGACGAAAAGGGACGAACGAGACGAACCTGGTCCAAAAAATGCCCAAAGATCAAATGGGAGGACGTAGAGGGACGAACGAGACGAACTTGGTACAATGAATGCCAAAGGATTAAATAGGAGGACGAAAGTGGACGAACGAGACGAACTTGGTTCAAAGAATGCCCAAGGATCAAATGGGAGGACGTAGTGGGACGAACGAGAGAAACATGGTCCAAAGAATGCCAAATGATCAAATGGGGGACGAAGAGGGGCAAGCGAGACGAACTTGGTCCAAGGAATGCCAAAGGATCAAATGGAGGACGAAAAGGGACGAACGAGACGAACGTGGTACAAAGAATGCCCAAGGATAAAATGGGAGGACGAAAAGGGACGAACGAGACGAACCTGGTCCAAAGAATGTCAATGGATCAAATGGGAGGTCGAAGAGGGACGAACGAGACGAACTTGGTTCAAAGAATGCCAAATGATCAAATGGGGGACGAAGAGGGGCAAACGAGACGAACTTGGTCCAAGGAATGCCAAAGGATCAAATGGAGGACGAAAAGGGACGAACGAGACGAACCTTGGTCCAATGAATGTCAAAGGATCAAATGGGAGGACGAACGAGACGAACTTGGTACAAAGAATGCCCAAGGATCAAATGGGAGGACGAAAAGGGACGAACGAGACGAACCTGGTCCAAAGAATGCCCAAGGATCAAATGGGAGGACGAAAAGGGACGAACGAGACGAACCTGGTCCAAAGAATGTCAAAGTATCAAATGGGAGGACGAAGAGGGACGAACGAGACGAACTTGGTCCAAAGAATGGCCAAAGGATCAAATGGGACGATGAACAGGGACGAACGAGACGAACTTGGTACAAAGAATGCCGAAGGATCAAATGGCAGGACGAACGAGATGAACTTGGTACAAAGAATGCCCAAGGATCAAATAGGAGGACGAAAAAGGATGAACGAGACGAACCTGGTCCAAAGAATGCCCAAAGATCATATGGGAGGAGGTAGAGGGACGAACGAGACGAACTTGGTACAAAGAATGTCAAAGGATCAAATGGGAGGAGGAAGAGGGACGAACGAGACGAACTTGGTCCAAAGAATGCCCAAGGATGAAATGGGAGGACGAAAAGGGACGAACGAGATGAACTTGGTCCAAAGAATGTCAAATGATCAAATGGGGGACGAAGAGGGGCAAACGAGACGAACTTGGTCCAAGGAATGCCAAAGGATCAAATGGAGGACGAAAAGGGACGAACGAGACGAACTTGATCCAAAGAATGGCAAAGGATCAAATGGGAGGACGTAGTGGGACGAACGAGAGAAACTTGGTCCAAAGAATGCCAAAGGATCAAATGGAGGACGAAGAGGGACGAACGAGACGAACCTGGTCCAAATAATGCAGAAAGGATCAAATGGGAGGACGAATAGGGATGAACGAGACCAACTTGGTGCAAAGAATGCCCAAATATCACATAGGAGGACGTAGAGGGACGAACGCGACGAGCTTGGTCCAAAGAATGCCCATGGATCAAATGGGAGGACGAAGAGGGAAGAACGAGACGAACTTGGTCCAAAGAATGCCGAAGGTTCAAATGGGAGGACGAAAATGGACGAACGAGACGAACTTGGTTCAAAGAATGCCAAAGGATCAAATGGGAGGACGTAGTGGGACGAACGAGACGAACTTGGTCCAAAGATTGTCAAAGGATCAAATGGGAGGACGAACGAGACGAACTTGGTCCAAGGAATGCCAAAGGATCAAATGGGAGGACGAACACGACGAACTTGGTACAAAGAATGCCCAAGGATCAAATGGGAGGACGAAAAGTGCCGAACGAGACGAACTTGGTCCAAAGAATGTCAAAGGATCAAATGGCAGGACGAAGAGGGACGAAGGAGGTGAACATGGTCCAAAGAATGCCAAAGGATCAAATGGGAGGACGAAAAGGGACGAACGAGACGAACTTGGTCGAAAGAATGCCAAAGGATCAACTGGGAGGACGAAGAGGGTCGAACGAGATGAACTTGGTCCAAAGAATGTCAAAGGATCAAATGGGAGGACGAAGAGGGACGAACGAGGTGAACGAGACGAACATGGTCCAAATAATGCACAAAGGATCAAATGGGAGGAGGAATAGGGATGAAATAGACCCACTTGGTGCAAAGAATGCACAAATATCAAATGGGAGAACGTAGATGGACGAACGAGACGAACTTGGTCCAAAGAATGCCAAGGATCAAATGGGAGGACGTAGAGGGACGAACGAGAGAAACTTGGTCCAAAGAATGCCAACTGATCAAATGGGAGGACGAAGATGGACGAACTTGGTCCAAAGAAAGCCAAAGGATGAAATGAAGGACGAAAAGGGATGAACGAGATGAACTTGGTCGAAAGAATATCAAAGGTTCAAATGGGAGGACGAAGGGCGACGAAGAAGATGAACTTGGTCCAAAGAATGCCAAAGGATCAAATGGGAGGATGAACGAGACGAACTTGGTACAAAGAATGCCCAAGGGTCAAATGGGAGGACGAAAAGGGACGAACGAGACGAACCTGGTCCAAAGAATGCCCAAAGATCAAATGGGAGGACGTAGAGGGACGAACGAGACGAACTTGGTCCAAAGAATGACAAAGGATCAACTGGGAGGACGAAGAGGGTCGAACGAGATGAACTTGGTCCAAAGAATGCCCAAAGATCAAATGGGAGGATGTAGAGGGACGAACGAGACGAACATGGTACAAAGAATATCAAAGGATCAAATGGGAGGAGGAAGAGGGACGAACGAGACGAACGAGACGAACATGGTCCAAATAATGCACAAAGGATCAAATGGGAGGAGGAATAGGGATGAACGAGACCAACTTGGTGCAAAGAATGCGCAAATATCAAATGGGAGAACGTAGAGGGACGAACGAGACGAACTTGGTCCAAAGAATGCCAAGGATCAAATGGGAGGACGTAGAGGGACGAACAAGAGAAACTTGGTCCAAAGAATGCCAACTGATCAAATGGGAGGACGAAGATGGACGAACTTGGTCCAAAGAAAGCCAAAGGATGAAATGAAGGACGAAAAGGGATGAACGAGACGAACTTGGTCGAAAGAACATCAAAGGTTCAAATGGGAGGACGAAGGGCGACGAAGAAGATGAACTTGGTCCAAAGAATGCCAAAGGATCAAATGGGAGGATGAACGAGACGAACTTGGTACAAAAAATGCCCAAGGATCAAACGAGGCGAACTTGGTACAATGAATGCCAAAGGATCAAATAGGAGGACGAAAGTGGACGAACGAGACGAACTTGGTTCAAAGAATGCCCAAGGATCAAATGGGAGGACGTAGTGGGACGAACGAGAGAAACATGGTCCAAAGAATGCCAAATGATCAAATGGGGGACGAAGTGGGGCAAGCGAGACGAACTTGGTCCAAGGAATGCCAAAGGATCAAATGGAGGACGAAAAGGGACGAACGAGACGAACTTGGTCCAATGAATGTCAAAGGATCAAATGGGAGGACGAACGAGACGAACTTGGTACAAAGAATGCCCAAGGATCAAATGGGAGGACGAAAAGGGACGAACGAGACGAACCTGGTCCAAAGAATGCCCAAGGATCAAATGGGAGGACGAAAAGGGACGAACGAGACGAACCTGGTCCAAAGAATGTCAAAGGATCAAATGGGAGGACGAAGAGGGACGAACGAGACGAACTTGGTCCAAAGAATGCCAAATGATCAAATGGGGGACGAAGAGGGGCAAACGAGGCGAACTTGGTCCAAGGAATGCCAAAGGATCAAATGGAGGACGAAAAGGGACGAACGAGACGAACCTTGGTCCAATGAATGTCAAAGGATCAAATGGGAGGACGAAGAGGGACGAACGAGACGAACTTGGTCCAAAGAATGGCCAAAGGATCAAATGGGACGATGAACAGGGACGAACGAGACGAACTTGGTACAAAGAATGCCGAAGGATCAAATGGCAGGACGAACGAGATGAACTTGGTACAAAGAATGCCCAAGGATCAAATAGGAGGACGAAAAAGGATGAACGAGACGAACCTGGTCCAAAGAATGCCCAAAGATCATATGGGAGGAGGTAGAGGGACGAACGAGACGAACTTGGTACAAAGAATGTCAAAGGATCAAATGGGAGGAGGAAGAGGGACGAACGAGACGAACTTGGTCCAAAGAATGCCCAAGGATGAAATGGGAGGACGAAAAGGGACGAACGAGATGAACTTGGTCCAAAGAATGTCAAATGATCAAATGGGGGACGAAGAGGGGCAAACGAGACGAACTTGGTCCAAGGAATGCCAAAGGATCAAATGGAGGACGAAAAGGGACGAACGAGACGAACTTGATCCAAAGAATGGCAAAGGATCAAATGGGAGGTCGTAGTGGGACGAACGAGACGAACTTGGTCCAAAGAATGCCAAATGATCAAATGGGGGACGAAGAGGGGCAAACGAGACGAACTTGGTCCAAGGAATGCCAAAGGATCAAATGGAGGACGAAAAGGGACGAATGAGACGAACTTGGTCCAAAGAATTGCAAAGGATCAACTGGGAGGACGAAGAGGGTCGAACGAGAGGAACTTGGTCCAAAGAATGCCAAAGGATCAAATGGAGGACGAAGAGGGACGAACGAGACGAACCTGGTCCAAATAATGCAGAAAGGATCAAATGGGAGGACGAATAGGGATGAACGAGACCAACTTGGTGCAAAGAATGCCCAAATATCAAATAGGAGGACGTAGAGGGACGAACGCGACGAACTTGGTCCAAAGAATGCCCATGGATCAAATGGGAGGACGAAGAGGGAAGAACGAGACGAACTTGGTCCAAAGAATGCCGAAGGTTCAAATGGGAGGACGAAAATGGACGAACGAGACGAACTTGGTTCAAAGAATGCCAAAGGATCAAATGGGAGGACGTAGTGGGACGAACGAGACGAACTTGGTCCAAAGATTGTCAAAGGATCAAATGGGGGACGAAGAGGGGCAAACGAGACGAACTTGGTCCAAGGAATGCCAAAGGATCAAATGGAGGACGAAAAGGGACGAATGAGACGAACTTGGTCCAAAGAATTGCAAAGGATCAACTGGGAGGACGAAGAGGGTCGAACGAGAGAAACTTGGTCCAAAGAATGCCAAAGGATCAAATGGAGGACGAAGAGGGACGAACGAGACGAACCTGGTCCAAATAATGCAGAAAGGATCAAATGGGAGGACGAATAGGGATGAACGAGACCAACTTGGTGCAAAGAATGCCCAAATATCACATAGGAGGACGTAGAGGGACGAACGCGACGAGCTTGGTCCAAAGAATGCCCATGGATCAAATGGGAGGACGAAGAGGGAAGAACGAGACGAACTTGGTCCAAAGAATGCCGAAGGTTCAAATGGGAGGACGAAAATGGACGAACGAGACGAACTTGGTTCAAAGAATGCCAAAGGATCAAATGGGAGGACGTAGTGGGACGAACGAGACGAACTTGGTCCAAAGATTGTCAAAGGATCAAATGGGAGGACGAACGAGACGAACTTGGTCCAAGGAATGCCAAAGGATCAAATGGGAGGACGAACACGACGAACTTGGTACAAAGAATGCCCAAGGATCAAATGGGAGGACGAAAAGTGCCGAACGAGACGAACTTGGTCCAAAGAATGTCAAAGGATCAAATGGCAGGACGAAGAGGGACGAAGGAGGTGAACATGGTCCAAAGAATGCCAAAGGATCAAATGGGAGGACGAAAAGGGACGAACGAGACGAACTTGGTCGAAAGAATGCCAAAGGATCAACTGGGAGGACGAAGAGGGTCGAACGAGATGAACTTGGTCCAAAGAATGTCAAAGGATCAAATAGGAGGACGAAGAGGGACGAACGAGGTGAACGAGACGAACATGGTCCAAATAATGCACAAAGGATCAAATGGGAGGAGGAATAGGGATGAAATAGACCCACTTGGTGCAAAGAATGCACAAATATCAAATGGGAGAACGTAGATGGACGAACGAGACGAACTTGGTCCAAAGAATGCCAAGGATCAAATGGGAGGACGTAGAGGGACGAACGAGAGAAACTTGGTCCAAAGAATGCCAACTGATCAAATGGGAGGACGAAGATGGACGAACTTGGTCCAAAGAAAGCCAAAGGATGAAATGAAGGACGAAAAGGGATGAACGAGATGAACTTGGTCGAAAGAATATCAAAGGTTCAAATGGGAGGACGAAGGGCGACGAAGAAGATGAACTTGGTCCAAAGAATGCCAAAGGATCAAATGGGAGGATGAACGAGACGAACTTGGTACAAAGAATGCCCAAGGGTCAAATGGGAGGACGAAAAGGGACGAACGAGACGAACCTGGTCCAAAGAATGCCCAAAGATCAAATGGGAGGACGTAGAGGGACGAACGAGACGAACTTGGTCCAAAGAATGACAAAGGATCAACTGGGAGGACGAAGAGGGTCGAACGAGATGAACTTGGTCCAAAGAATGCCCAAAGATCAAATGGGAGGATGTAGAGGGACGAACGAGACGAACATGGTACAAAGAATATCAAAGGATCAAATGGGAGGAGGAAGAGGGACGAACGAGACGAACGAGACGAACATGGTCCAAATAATGCACAAAGGATCAAATGGGAGGAGGAATAGGGATGAACGAGACCAACTTGGTGCAAAGAATGCGCAAATATCAAATGGGAGAACGTAGAGGGACGAACGAGACGAACTTGGTCCAAAGAATGCCAAGGATCAAATGGGAGGACGTAGAGGGACGAACAAGAGAAACTTGGTCCAAAGAATGCCAACTGATCAAATGGGAGGACGAAGATGGACGAACTTGGTCCAAAGAAAGCCAAAGGATGAAATGAAGGACGAAAAGGGATGAACGAGACGAACTTGGTCGAAAGAACATCAAAGGTTCAAATGGGAGGACGAAGGGCGACGAAGAAGATGAACTTGGTCCAAAGAATGCCAAAGGATCAAATGGGAGGATGAACGAGACGAACTTGGTACAAAAAATGCCCAAGGATCAAACGAGGCGAACTTGGTACAATGAATGCCAAAGGATCAAATAGGAGGACGAAAGTGGACGAACGAGACGAACTTGGTTCAAAGAATGCCCAAGGATCAAATGGGAGGACGTAGTGGGACGAACGAGAGAAACATGGTCCAAAGAATGCCAAATGATCAAATGGGGGACGAAGTGGGGCAAGCGAGACGAACTTGGTCCAAGGAATGCCAAAGGATCAAATGGAGGACGAAAAGGGACGAACGAGACGAACTTGGTCCAATGAATGTCAAAGGATCAAATGGGAGGACGAACGAGACGAACTTGGTACAAAGAATGCCCAAGGATCAAATGGGAGGACGAAAAGGGACGAACGAGACGAACCTGGTCCAAAGAATGCCCAAGGATCAAATGGGAGGACGAAAAGGGACGAACGAGACGAACCTGGTCCAAAGAATGTCAAAGGATCAAATGGGAGGACGAAGAGGGACGAACGAGACGAACTTGGTCCAAAGAATGCCAAATGATCAAATGGGGGACGAAGAGGGGCAAACGAGGCGAACTTGGTCCAAGGAATGCCAAAGGATCAAATGGAGGACGAAAAGGGACGAACGAGACGAACCTTGGTCCAATGAATGTCAAAGGATCAAATGGGAGGAGGAAGAGGGACGAACGAGACGAACTTGGTCCAAAGAATGGCCAAAGGATCAAATGGGACGATGAACAGGGACGAACGAGACGAACTTGGTACAAAGAATGCCGAAGGATCAAATGGCAGGACGAACGAGATGAACTTGGTACAAAGAATGCCCAAGGATCAAATAGGAGGACGAAAAAGGATGAACGAGACGAACCTGGTCCAAAGAATGCCCAAAGATCATATGGGAGGAGGTAGAGGGACGAACGAGACGAACTTGGTACAAAGAATGTCAAAGGATCAAATGGGAGGAGGAAGAGGGACGAACGAGACGAACTTGGTCCAAAGAATGCCCAAGGATGAAATGGGAGGACGAAAAGGGACGAACGAGATGAACTTGGTCCAAAGAATGTCAAATGATCAAATGGGGGACGAAGAGGGGCAAACGAGACGAACTTGGTCCAAGGAATGCCAAAGGATCAAATGGAGGACGAAAAGGGACGAACGAGACGAACTTGATCCAAAGAATGGCAAAGGATCAAATGGGAGGTCGTAGTGGGACGAACGAGACGAACTTGGTCCAAAGAATGCCAAATGATCAAATGGGGGACGAAGAGGGGCAAACGAGACGAACTTGGTCCAAGGAATGCCAAAGGATCAAATGGAGGACGAAAAGGGACGAATGAGACGAACTTGGTCCAAAGAATTGCAAAGGATCAACTGGGAGGACGAAGAGGGTCGAACGAGAGGAACTTGGTCCAAAGAATGCCAAAGGATCAAATGGAGGACGAAGAGGGACGAACGAGACGAACCTGGTCCAAATAATGCAGAAAGGATCAAATGGGAGGACGAATAGGGATGAACGAGACCAACTTGGTGCAAAGAATGCCCAAATATCAAATAGGAGGACGTAGAGGGACGAACGCGACGAACTTGGTCCAAAGAATGCCCATGGATCAAATGGGAGGACGAAGAGGGAAGAACGAGACGAACTTGGTCCAAAGAATGCCGAAGGTTCAAATGGGAGGACGAAAATGGACGAACGAGACGAACTTGGTTCAAAGAATGCCAAAGGATCAAATGGGAGGACGTAGTGGGACGAACGAGACGAACTTGGTCCAAAGATTGTCAAAGGATCAAATGGGAGGACGAACGAGACGAACTTGGTCCAAGGAATGCCAAAGGATCAAATGGGAGGACGAACACGACGAACTTGGTACAAAGAATGCCCAAGGATCAAATGGGAGGACGAAAAGTGCCGAACGAGACGAACTTGGTCCAAAGAATGTCAAAGGATCAAATGGCAGGACGAAGAGGGACGAAGGAGGTGAACATGGTCCAAAGAATGCCAAAGGATCAAATGGGAGGACGAAAAGGGACGAACGAGACGAACTTGGTCGAAAGAATGCCAAAGGATCAACTGGGAGGACGAAGAGGGTCGAACGAGATGAACTTGGTCCAAAGAATGTCAAAGGATCAAATGGGAGGACGAAGAGGGACGAACGAGATGAACGAGACGAACATGGTCCAAATAATGCACAAAGGATCAAATGGGAGGAGGAATAGGGGTGAAAGAGACCCACTTGGTGCAAAGAATGCACAAATATCAAATGGGAGAACGTAGATGGACGAACGAGACGAACTTGGTCCAAAGAATGCCAAGGATCAAATGGGAGGACGTAGAGGGACGAACGAGAGAAACTTGGTCCAAAGAATGCCAACTGATCAAATGGGAGGACGAAGATGGACGAACTTGGTCCAAAGAAAGCCAAAGGATGAAATGAAGGACGAAAAGGGATGAACGAGATGAACTTGGTCGAAAGAATATCAAAGGTTCAAATGGGAGGACGAAGGGCGACGAAGAAGATGAACTTGGTCCAAAGAATGCCAAAGGATCAAATGGGAGGATGAACGAGACGAACTTGGTACAAAGAATGCCCAAGGGTCAAATGGGAGGACGAAAAGGGACGAACGAGACGAACCTGGTCCAAAGAATGCCCAAAGATCAAATGGGAGGACGTAGAGGGACGAACGAGACGAACTTGGTCCAAAGAATGACAAAGGATCAACTGGGAGGACGAAGAGGGTCGAACGAGATGAACTTGGTCCAAAGAATGCCCAAAGATCAAATGGGAGGATGTAGAGGGACGAACGAGACGAACATGGTACAAAGAATATCAAAGGATCAAATGGGAGGAGGAAGAGGGACGAACGAGACGAACGAGACGAACATGGTCCAAATAATGCACAAAGGATCAAATGGGAGGAGGAATAGGGATGAACGAGACCAACTTGGTGCAAAGAATGCGCAAATATCAAATGGGAGAACGTAGAGGGACGAACGAGACGAACTTGGTCCAAAGAATGCCAAGGATCAAATGGGAGGACGTAGAGGGACGAACAAGAGAAACTTGGTCCAAAGAATGCCAACTGATCAAATGGGAGGACGAAGATGGACGAACTTGGTCCAAAGAAAGCCAAAGGATGAAATGAAGGACGAAAAGGGATGAACGGGACGAACTTGGTCGAAAGAACATCAAAGGTTCAAATGGGAGGACGAAGGGCGACGAAGAAGATGAACTTGGTCCAAAGAATGCCAAAGGATCAAATGGGAGGATGAACGAGACGAACTTGGTACAAAAAATGCCCAAGGATCAAACGAGGCGAACTTGGTACAATGAATGCCAAAGGATCAAATAGGAGGACGAAAGTGGACGAACGAGACGAACTTGGTTCAAAGAATGCCCAAGGATCAAATGGGAGGACGTAGTGGGACGAACGAGAGAAACAGGGTCCAAAGAATGCCAAATGATCAAATGGGGGACGAAGTGGGGCAAGCGAGACGAACTTGGTCCAAGGAATGCCAAAGGATCAAATGGAGGACGAAAAGGGACGAACGAGACGAACTTGGTCCAATGAATGTCAAAGGATCAAACGGGAGGACGAACGAGACGAACTTGGTACAAAGAATGCCCAAGGATCAAATGGGAGGACGAAAAGGGACGAACGAGACGAACTTGGTCCAAAGAATGCCAAATGATCAAATGGGGGACGAAGAGGGGCAAACGAGACGAACTTGGTCCAAGGAATGCCAAAGGATTAAATGGAGGACGAAAAGGGACGAATGAGACGAACTTGGTCCAAAGAATTGCAAAGGATCAACTGGGAGGACGAAGAGGGTCGAACGAGAGGAACTTGGTCCAAAGAATGCCAAAGGATCAAATGGAGGACGAAGTGGGACGAACGAGACGAACCTGGTCCAAATAATGCAGAAAGGATCAAATGGGAGGACGAATAGGGATGAACGAGACCAACTTGGTGCAAAGAATGCCCAAATATCAAATAGGAGGACGTAGAGGGACGAACGCGACGAACTTGGTCCAAAGAATGCCCATGGATCAAATGGGAGGACGAAGAGGGAAGAACAAGACGAACTTGGTCCAAAGAATGCCGAAGGTTCAAATGGGAGGACGAAAATGGACGAACGAGACGAACTTGGTTCAAAGAATGCCAAAGGATCAACTGGGAGGACGAAGAGGGTCGAACGAGAGGAACTTGGTCCAAAGAATGCCAAAGGATCAAATGGAGGACGAAGAGGGACGAACGAGACGAACCTGGTCCAAATAATGCAGAAAGGATCAAATGGGAGGACGAATAGGGATGAACGAGACCAACTTGGTGCAAAGAATGCCCAAATATCAAATAGGAGGACGTAGAGGGACGAACGCGACGAACTTGGTCCAAAGAATGCCCATGGATCAAATGGGAGGACGAAGAGGGAAGAACAAGACGAACTTGGTCCAAAGAATGCCGAAGGTTCAAATGGGAGGACGGAAATGGACGAACGAGACGAACTTGGTCCAAGGAATGCCAAAGGATCAAATGGAGGACGAAAAGGGACGAACGAGACGAACTTGGTCCAATGAATGTCAAAGGATCAAATGGGAGGACGAACGAGATGAACTTGGTACAAAGAATGCCCAAGGATCAAATGGGAGGTCGAAAAGGGACGAACGAGACGAACCTGGTCCAAAGAATGCCCAAGGATCAAATGGGAGGACGAAAAGGGACGAACGAGACGAACCTGGTCCAAAGAATGTCAAAGGATCAAATGGGAGGACGAAGAGGGACGAACGAGACGAACTTGGTCCAAAGAATGGCCAAAGGATCAAATTGGACGACGAACAGGGACGAACGAGACGAACTTGGTACAAAGAATGCCGAAGGATCAAATGGGAGGATGAACGAGATGAACTTGGTACAAAGAATACCAAGGATCAAATAGGAGGACGAAAAAGGATGAACGAGACGAACCTGGTCCAAAGAATGTAGAGGGACGAACGATGTAGAGGGACGAACGAGACGAACTTGGTACAAAGAATGTCAAAGGATCAAATGGGAGGAGGAAGAGGGACGAATGAGACGAACTTGGTCCAAAGAATGCCCAAGGATGAAATGGGAGGACGAAAAGGGACGAACGAGATGAACCTGGTCCAAAGAATGTCAAATGATCAAATGGGGGACGAAGAGGGGCAAACGAGACGAACTTGGTCCAAGGAATGCCAAAGGATCAAATGGAGGACGAAAAGGGACGAACGAGACGAACTTGGTCCAAAGAATGGCAAAGGATCAAATGGGAGGACGTAGTGGGACGAACGAGACGAACTTGGTCCAAAGAATGCCAAATGATCAAATGGGGACGAAGAGGGGCAAACTAGACGAACTTGGTCCAAGGAATGCCAAAGGATCAAATGGAGGGCGAAAAGGGACGAATGAGACGAACTTGGTCCAAAGAATTGCAAAGGATCAACTGGGAGGACGAAGAGGGTCGAACGAGAGGAACTTGGTCCAAATAATGCAGAAAGGATCAAATGGGAGGACGAATAGGGATGAACGAGACCAACTTGGTGCAAAGAATGCCCAAATATCAAAGGAGGACGTAGAGGGACGAACGCGACGAACTTGGTCTAAAGAATGCCCATGGATCAAATGGGAGGACGAAGAGGGAAGAACGAGAGGAACTTGGTCCAAAGAATGCCGAAGGTTCAAATGGGAGGACGAAAATGGACGAACGAGACGAACTTGGTCCAAAGATTGTCAAAGGATCAATTGGGAGGACGAAGTGGGACGAACGAGACGAACTTGGTCCAAAGAATGCCCAAGGATGAAATGCGAGGACGACAAGGGACGAACGAGACGAACTCGGTCCAAAGAATGCCAAATGATCAAATGGGGGACGAATAGGGGCAATCGAGACGAACTTGGTCCAAGGAATGCCAAAGGATCAAATGGGAGGACGAACACGACGAACTTGGTACAAAGAATGCCCAAGGATCAAATGGGAGGACGAAAAGGGCCGAACAAGACGAACTTGGTCCAAAGAATGTCAAAGGATCAAATGGCAGGACGAAGTGGGACGAAGGAGGTGAACATGGTCCAAAGAATGCCAAAGGATCAAATGGGAGGACGAAAAGGGACGAACGAGACGAACTTGGTCCAAAGAATGACAAAGGATCAACTGGGAGGACGAAGAGGGTCGAACGAGATGAACTTGGTCCAAAGAATGCCAAAGGATCAAATGGAGGACGAAAGGGGACGAACGAGACGAACTTGGTCCAAAGAATGTCAAAGGATCAAATGGGAGGACGAAGAGGGACGAACGAGACGAACGAGACGAACATGGTCCAAATAAAGCACAAAGGATCAAATGGGAGGAGGAAAAGGGATGAACGAGACCAACTTGGTGCAAAGAATGCGCAAATATCAAATGGGAGAACGTAGAGGGACGAACGAGACGAACTTGGTCCAAAGAATGCCAAGGATCAAATGGGAGGACGTAGAGGGACGAACGAGAGAAACTTGGTCCAAAGAATGCCAACTGATCAAATGGGAGGACGAAGATGGACGAACTTGGTCCAAAGAAAGCCAAAGGATGAAATGAAGGACGAAAAGGGATGAACGAGACGAACTTGGTCGAAAGAATATCAAAGGTTCAAATGGGAGGACGAAGAGCGACGAAGAAGATGAACTTGGTCCAAAGAATGCCAAAGGATCAAATGGGAGGACGAACGAGACGAACTTGGTACAAAGAATGCCCAACGATCAAATGGGAGGACGAAAAGGGACGAACGAGACGAACCTGGTCCAAAGAATGCCCAAAGATCAAATGGGAGGACGTAGAGGGACGAACGAGGCGAACTTGGTACATAGAATGCCAAAGGATCAAATAGGAGGACGAAAGTGGACGAACGAGACGAACTTGGTTCAAAGAATGCCCAAGGATCAAATGGGAGGACGTAGTGGGACAAACGAGAGAAACATGGTCCAAAGAATGCCAAATGATCAAATGGGGGACGAAGAGGGGCAAACGAGACGAACTTGGTCCAAGGAATGCCAAAGGATCAAATGGAGGACGAAAAGGGACGAACGAGACGAACTTGGTCCAATGAATGTCAAAGGATCAAATGGGAGGACGAACGAGATGAACTTGGTACAAAGAATGCCCAAGGATCAAATGGGAGGTCGAAAAGGGACGAACGAGACGAACCTGGTCCAAAGAATGCCCAAGGATCAAATGGGAGGACGAAAAGGGACGAACGAGACGAACTTGGTCCAAAGAATGCCAAATGATCAAATGGGGGACGAAGAGGGGCAAACGAGACGAACTTGGTCCAAGGAATGCCAAAGGATCAAATGGAGGACGAAAAGGGACGAACGAGACGAACCTTGGTCCAATGAATGTCAAAGGATCAAATGGGAGGACGAACGAGACGAACTTGGTCCAAAGAATGCCCAAGGACGAAAAGCGAGGACGACAACGGACGAACGAGACGAACTCGGTCCAAAGAATGCCAAATGATCAAATGGGGGACGAATAGGGGCAATCGAGACGAACTTGGTCCAAGGAATGCCAAAGGATCAAATGGAGGACGAAAAGGGACGAACGAGACGAACCTTGGTCCAATGAATGTCAAAGGATCAAATGGGAGGACGAACGAGACGAACTTGGTACAAAGAATGCCCAAGGATCAAATGGGAGGAAGAAAAGGGACGAACGAGACGAACCTGGTCCAAAGAATGCCCAAGGATCAAATGGGAGGACGAAGAGGGACGAACGAGACGAACTTGGTCCAAAGAATGGCCAAAGGATCAAATGGGACGATGAACAGGGACGAACGAGACGAACTTGGTACAAAGAATGCCGAAGGATCAAATGGGAGGACGAACGAGATGAACTTGGTAAAAAGAATGCCCAAGGATCAAATAGGAGGACGAAAAAGGATGAACGAGACGAACCTGGTCCAAAGAATGCCCAAAGATCAAATGGGAGGATGTAGAGGGACGAACGAGACGAACTTGGTACAAAGAATATCAAAGGATCAAATGGGAGGAGGAAGAGGGACGAACGAGACGAACTTGGTCCAAAGAATGCCCAAGGATGAAATGGGAGGACGAAAAGGGACGAACGAGATGGACTTGGTCCAAAGAAATTCAAATGATCAAATGGGGGACGAAGAGGGGCAAACAAGACGAACTTGGTCCAAGGAATCCCAAAGGATCAAATGGAGGACGAAAAGGGACGAACGAGACGAACTTGGTCCAAAGAATGGCAAAGGATCAAATGGGAGGACGAACGAGACGAACTTGGTACAAAGAATGCCCAAGGATCAAATGGGAGGTCGAAAAGGGACGAACGAGACGAACCTGGTCCAAAGAATGCCCAAGGATCAAATGGGAGGACGAAAAGGGACGAACGAGACGAACTTGGTCCAAAGAATGCCAAATGATCAAATGGGGGACGAAGAGGGGCAAACGAGACGAACTTGGTCCAAGGAATGCCAAAGGATCAAATGGAGGACGAAAAGGGACGAACGAGACGAACCTTGGTCCAATGAATGTCAAAGGATCAAATGGGAGGACGAACGAGACGAACTTGGTCCAAAGAATGCCCAAGGATGAAAAGCGAGGACGACAACGGACGAACGAGACGAACTCGGTCCAAAGAATGCCAAATGATCAAATGGGGGACGAATAGGGGCAATCGAGACGAACTTGGTCCAAGGAATGCCAAAGGATCAAATGGGAGGACGAAGAGGGACGAACGAGACGAACTTGGTCCAAAGAATGGCCAAAGGATCAAATGGGACGATGAACAGGGACGAACGAGACGAACTTGGTACAAAGAATGCCGAAGGATCAAATGGGAGGACGAACGAGATGAACTTGGTACAACGAATGCCCAAGGATCAAATAGGAGGACGAAAAAGGATGAACGAGACGAACCTGGTCCAAAGAATTCCCAAAGATCAAATGGGAGGACGTAGTGGGATGAACGAGACGAACTTGGTCCAAAGAATGCCAAATGATCAAATGGGGGACGAAGAGGGGCAAACGAGACGAACTTGGTCCAAGGAATGCCAAAGGATCAAATGGAGGACGAAAAGGGACGAACGAGACGAACTTGGTCCAAAGAATGGCAAAGGATCAACATGGAGGACGAAGAGGGTCGAACGAGAGGAACTTGGTCCAAAGAATGCCAAAGGATCAAATGGAGGACGAAGAGGGACGAACGAGACGAACGTGGTCCAAATAATGCAGAAAGGATCAAATGGGAGGACGAATAGGGATGAACGAGACCAACTTGGTGCAAAGAATGCCCAAATATCAAATAGGAGGACGTAGAGGGACGAACGAGAAGAACTTGGTCCAAAGAATGCCCATGGATCGAATGGGAGGACGAAGAGGGACGAACGTGACGAACTTGGTCCAAAGAATGCCGAAGGATCAAATGGAAGGACGAAAATGGACGAACGAGACGAACTTGGTCTAAAGAATGTCAAAGCATCAAATGGGAGGACGAAGAGGGACGAACGAGACGAACTTGGTCCAAAGAATGCGCAAGGATGAAATGGGAGGACGAAAAGGGACGAACGAGACGAACTTGGTCCAAAGAATGCCCAAGGATGAAATGGGAGGACGAAAAGGGACGAACGAGACGAACCTGGTCCAAAGAATGCCCAAGGATCAAATGGGAGGACGAAAATGGACGAACGAGACGAACCTGGTCCAAAGAATGCAAAGGATCAAATGGGAGGACGAAGAGGGACGAACGAGACGAACTTGGTCCAAAGAATGCCAAATAATCAAATGGGGGACGAAGAGGGGCAAACGAGACGAACTTGGTCCAAGGAATGCCAAAGGATCAAATGGAGGACGAAAAGGGACGAACGAGACGAACCTTGGTCCAATGAATGTCAAAGGATCAAATGGGAGGACGAACGAGACGAACTTGGTACAAAGAATGCCCAAGGATCAAATGGGAGGAAGAAAAGGGACGAACGAGACGAACCTGGTCCAAAGAATGCCCAAGGATCAAATGGAAGGACGAAAAGGGACGAACGAGACGAACCTGGTCCAAAGAATGTCAAAGGATCAAATGGGAGGACGAAGAGGGACGAACGAGACGAACTTGGTCCAAAGAATGGCCAAAGGATCAAATGGGACGATGAACAGGGACGAACGAGACGAACTTGGTACAAAGAATGCCGAAGGATCAAATGGGAGGACGAACGAGATGAACTTGGTAAAAAGAATGCCCAAGGATCAAATAGGAGGACGAAAAAGGATGAACGAGACGAACCTGGTCCAAAGAATGCCCAAAGATCAAATGGGAGGATGTAGAGGGACGAACGAGACGAACTTGGTACAAAGAATATCAAAGGATCAAATGGGAGGAGGAAGAGGGACGAACGAGACGAACTTGGTCCAAAGAATGCCCAAGGATGAAATGGGAGGACGAAAAGGGACGAACGAGATGGACTTGGTCCAAAGAAATTCAAATGATCAAATGGGGGACGAAGAGGGGCAAACAAGACGAACTTGGTCCAAGGAATCCCAAAGGATCAAATGGAGGACGAAAAGGGACGAACGAGACGAACTTGGTCCAAAGAATGGCAAAGGATCAAATGGGAGGAGGAAGAGGGACGAACGTGACGAACTTGGTCAAAAGAATGCCGAAGGATCAAATGGAAGGACGAAAATGGACGAACGAGACGAACTTGGTCTAAAGAATGTCAAAGCATCAAATGGGAGGACGAAGAGGGACGAACGAGACGAACGTGGTCCAAAGAATGCCCAAGGATGAAATGGGAGGACGAAAAGGGACGAACGAGACGAACTTGGTCCAAAGAATGCCCAAGGATGAAATGGGAGGACGAAAAGGGACAAACGAGACGAACTTGGTCCAAAGAATGCCGAATAATCTAATGGGGGACGAAGAGGGGCAAACGAGACGAACTTGGTCCAAAGAATGGCAAAGGATCAACTAGGAGGACGAAGAGGGTCGAAAGAGATGAACTTGGTCCAATGAATGCTAAAGGATCAAACGGAGGACGAAGAGGGACGAACGAGACGAACCTGGTCCAAATAATGCACAACGGATCAAATGGGAGGATAATAGGGATGAACGAGACCAACTTGGTGCAAAGAATGCCCAAATATCAAATGGAAGGACGTAGAGGGACGAACGAGACGAACTTGGTCCAAAGAATGCCCAAGGATAAAATGGGAGGACGAAGAGGGACGAATAAGACGAAATTGGTCCAAAGAATGCCCAAAGATGTGATGGGAGGACGACAAGGGACGAACGAGACGAACTTGGTCCAAGAAATGCCAAAGGATCAAATGGAGGACGAAAAGGGACGAACGAGACGAACTTGGTCCAATGAATGTCAAAGGATCGAATGGGAGGATGAACGAGACGAACCTGGTCCAAAGAATGTCCAATGATCAAATGGGAGGACGAAGAGGGACGAACAAGGCGAACTTGGTACAAAGAATGCCCAAGGATCAAATGGGAGGACGAAAATGGATGAACGAGATGAACTTGGTTCAAAGAATGCCCAAAGATCAAATGGGAGGACGTAGTGGGACGAACGAGACGAACTTGGTCAAAAGAATGTCAAAGGATCAAATATGAGTACGAAGAGGGACGAACGAGACGAACTTGGTCCAAAGGATGCCCAAGGATGAAATGGGAGGACGAAAAGGGACGAACGAGACGAACTTGGTCCAAAGAATGCCAAATGATCAAATGGGGGACGAAGAGGGGCAAACGAGACGAACTTGGTCCAAGAAATGCCAAAGGATCAAATGGAGGACGAAAAGGGACGAACGAGACGAACTTGGTCCAAAGAATGTCAAAGGATCAAATGGCAGGACGAAGAGGGACGAAGGAGGCAAACATGGTCCAAAGAATGCCAAAGGATCAAATGGGAGGACGAAAAGGGACGAACGAGACGAACTTGGTCCAAAGAATGACAAAGGATCAACTCCGAGGACGAAGAGGGTCGAACGAGTTGAACTTGGTCCAAAGAATGCCAAAGGATCAAATGGAGGACGAAAAGGGACGAACGAGACGAACTTGGTCCAAAGAATGTCAAAGGATCAAATGGGAGGACGAAGAGGGACGAACGAGACGAACTAAACGAACATGGTCCAAATAATGCACAAAGGATCAAATAGGAGCAGGAATAGGGATGAACGAGACCAACTTGGTGCAAAGAATGCGCAAATATCAAATGGGAGGACGTAGAGGGACGAACGAGACGAACTTGGTCCAAAGAATGCCAAGGATCAAATGGGAGGACGTAGAGGGACGAACGAGAGAAACTTTGTCCAAAGAATGCCAACTGATCAAATGGGAGGACGAAGATGGACGAACTTGGTCCAAAGAAAGCCAAAGGATGAAATGAAGGACGAAAAGGGATGAACGAGACGAACTTGGTCCAAAGAATATCAAAGGATCAAATGGGAGGACGAAGAGGGACGAAGAAGATGAACTTGGTCCAAAGAATGCCAAAGGATGAAATGGGAGGACGAACGAGACGAACTTGGTACAAAGAATGCCCAAGGATCAAATGGGAGGACGAAAAGGGACGAACGAGACAAACCTGGTCCAAAGAATGCCCAAAGATCAAATGGGAGGAGGTAGAGGGACGAACGAGGCGAACTTGGTACAAAGAATTCCAAAGGATCAAATGGGAGGACGAAAATGGACGAAAGAGACGAACTTGGTTCAAAGAATGCCCAAGGATCAAATGGGAGGACGTAGTGGGACGAACGAGAGAAACATGGTCGAAAGAATGCCAAATGATCGAATGGGGGACGAAGAGGGGGCAAACGAGACGAACTTGGTCCAAAGAATGTCAAATGAACAAATGGGGGACGAAGAGGGGCAAACGAGACGAACTTGGTCCAAGGAATGCCAAAGTATCAAATAGAGTACGAAAAGGGACGAACGAGACGAACTTGGTCCAAAGAATGGCAAAGGATCAAGTGGGAGGACGTAGTGGGACGAACGAGACGAACATGGTCCAAAGAATGTCAAAGGATCAAATGGGAGGAGGAAGAGGGACGAACGAGACGAACTTGGTACAAAGAATGCCCAAGGATGAAATGGGAGGACGAAAAGGGACGAACGAGATGAACTTGGTCCAAAGAATGTCAAATGATCAAATGGGGGACGAAGAGGGGCAACCGAGACGAACTTGGTCCAAGGAATGCCAAAGGATCAAATGGAGGACGAAAAGGAACGAACTAGACGAACTTGGTCCAAAGAATGGCAAAGGATCAAATAGGAGGACGTAGTGGGACGAACGAGACGAACTTGGTCCAAAGAATGTCAAAGGATCAAATGGGAGGACGAAGAGGGACGAACGAGACGAACTTGGTCCAAAGTATGGCAAATGATCAAATGGGGGACGAAGAGGGGCAAACGAGACGAACTTGGTCCAAGGAATGCCAAAGGATCAAATGGAGGACGAAAAGGGACGAACGAGACGAACTTGGTCCAAAGAATGGCAAAGGATCAACTGGGAGGACGAAGAGGGTCGAACGAGAGGAAATTGGTCCAAAGAATGCCAAAGGATCAAATGGAGGACGGAGAGGGACGAACAAGACGAACCTGGTCCAAATAATGCAGAAAGGATCAAATAGGAGGACGAATAGGGATGAACGAGACCAACTTGGTGCAAAGAAAGCTCAAATATCAAATAGGAGGACGTAGAGGGACGAACGAGATGAACTTGGTTCAAAGAATGCCCAAGGATCAAATGGGAGAACGAAGAGGGACGAACGAGATGAACTTGGTCCAAAGAATGCCGAAGGATCAAATGGGAGGACGAAAATGGACGAACGAGATGAACTTGGTTCAAAGAATGCCCAAAGATCAAATGGGAGGACATAGTGGGACGAACGAGACGAACTTGGTCCAAAGAATGTCAAAGGATCAAATATGAGTACGAAGGGGGACGAACGAGACGAACTTGGTCCAAAGAATGCCCAAGGATGAAATGGGAGGACGAAAAGCGACAAACGACACGAAGTTCGTCCAAAGAATGCCAAATGATCAAATGGGGGACGAAGAGGGGCAAACGAGACGAACTTGGTCCACGGAATGCCAAAGGATCAAATGGAAGACGAAAAGGGACGAACGAGACGAACTTAGTCCAAAGAATGTCAAAGGATCAAATGGCAGGACGAAGTGGGATGAAGGAGGCGAACATGGTCCAAAGAATGCCAAAGGATCAAATGGGAGGACGAAAAGGGACGAACGAGACGAACTTGGTCCAAAGAATGACAAAGGATCAACTGGGAGGACGAAGAGGGTCGAACGAGTTGTACTCGGACCAAAGAATGCCAAAGGATCAAATGGAGGACAAAAAGGGACGAACGAGACGAACTTGGTCCATAGAATATCAAAGGATCAAATGGGAGGACGAAGAGGGACGAACGAGACGAACATGGTCCAAATAATGCACAAAGGATCAAATGGGAGCAGGAATAGGGATGAACGAGACCAACTTGGTGCAAAGAATGCGCAAATATCAAATGGGAGGACGTAGAGGGACGAACGAGGCGAACTTGGTCTAAAGAATGCAAAGGATCAAATGGGGGGACGTAGAGGGACGAACGAGAGAAACTTGGTCCAAAGAATGCCAACTGATCAAATGGGAGGATGAAGATGGACGAACTTGGTCCAAAGAAAGCCAAAGGATGAAATGAAGGACGAAAAGGGATGAAAGAGACGAACTTGGTCCAAAGAATATCAAAGGATCAAATGGGAGGACGAAGAGGGACGAAGAAGATGAACTTGGTCCAAAGAATGCCAAAGGATCAAATGGGAGGACGAACGAGACGAACTTGGTACAAAGAATGCCCAAGGATCAAATGGGAGGAGGAAAAGGGACGAACGAGACGAACCTGGTCCAAAGAATGCCCAAAGATCAAATGGGACGACGTAGAGGGACGAACGAGGCGAACTTGGTACAAAGAATGCCAAAGGATCAAATGGGAGGACGAAAATGGACGAACGAGACGAACATGGTTCAAAGAATGCCCAAGGATCAAATGGGAGGACGTAGTGGGACGAACGAGAGAAACATGGTCGAAAGAATGCCAAATGATCAAATGGGGGACGAAGAGGGGGCAAACGAGACGAACTTGGTCCAAGGAATGCCAAAGGATCAAATGGAGGACGAAAAGGGACGAACGAGACGAACTTGGTCCAATGAATGTCAAAGGATCAAATGGGAGGACGAACGAGACGAACTTGGTACAAAGAATGCCCAAGGATCAAATGGGAGGACGAAAAGGGACGAACGAGACGAACCTGGTCCAAAGAATGCCCAAAGATCAAATGGGAGGATGTAGAGGGTCGAACGAGGTGAACTTGGTACAAAGAATGTCAAAGGATCAAATGGGAGGATGAAGAGGGACGAACGAGACAAACTTGGTCCAAAGAATGCCCAAGGATGAAATGGGAGGACGAAAAGGGACGAACGAGATGAACTTGGTCCAAAGAATGTCAAATGATCAAATGGGGGACGAAGAGGGGCAAACGAGACGAACTTGGTCCAAGGAATGCCGAAGGATCAAATGGAGGACAAAAAGGGACGAACGAGACGAACTTGGTCCAAAGAATGGCAAAGGATCAAATGGGAGGACGTAGTGGGACGAACGAGACGAACTTGGTCCAAAGAATGTCAAAGGATCAAATGGGAGGACGAAGAGGGACGAACGAGACGAACTTGGTCCAAAGAATGCCAAATGATCAAATGGGGGACGAAGAGGGGAAAACGAGACGAACTTGGTCCAAAGAATGGCAAAGGATCAACTGGGAGGACGAAGAGGGTCGAACGAGAGGAACATGGTCCAAAGAATGCCAAAGGATCAAATGGAGGACGAAGAGGGACGAACGAGACGAACCTGGTCCAAATAATGCAGAAAGGATCAAATGGGAGGACGAATAGGGATGAACGAGACCAACTTGGTGCAAAGAATGCCCAAATATCAAATAGGAGGACGTAGAGGGACGAACGAGACGAACTTGGTCCAAAGAATGCCCAAGGATCAAATGGGAGGACAAAAATGGACGAACGAGACGAACTTGGTTCAAAGAATGCCAAAGGATCAAATGGGAGGACGTAGTGGGACGAACGAGACGAACTTGGTCCAAAGAATGTCAAAGGATCATATGGGAGGACGAAGTGGAACGAACGAGACGAACTTGGTCCAAAGAATGCCCAAGGAGGAAATGGGAGGACGACAAGGGACAAACGAGACGAACTTGGTCCAAAGAATGCCAAATGATCAAATTGGGGACGAAGAGGGGCAAACGAGACGAACTTGGTCCAAGGAATGCCAAAGGATCAAATGGAGGACGAAGAGGGACGAAGGAGGCGAACATGGTCCAAAGAATGCCAAAGGATCAAATGGGAGGACGAAAAGGGACGAACGAGACGAACTTGGTCCAAAGAATGACAAAGGATCAACTGGGAGGACGAAGAGGGTCGAACGAGTTGAACTCGGTCCAAAGAATGCCAAAGGATCAAATGGAGGACAAAAAGGGACGAACGAGACGAACTTGGTCCATAGAATGTCAAAGGATCAAATGGGAGGACGAAGAGGGACGAACGAGACGAACATGGTCCAAATAATGCACAAAGGATCAAATGGGAGCAGGAATAGGGATGAACGAGACCAACTTGGTGCAAAGAATGCGCAAATATCAAATGGGAGGATGTAGAGGGACGAACGAGGCGAACTTGGTCTAAAGAATGCCAAGGATCAAATGGGGGGACGTAGAGGGACGAACGAGAGAAACTTGATCCAAAGAATGCCAACTGATCAAATGGGAGGACGAAGATGGACGAACTTGGTCCAAAGAAAGCCAAAGGATGAAATGAAGGACGAAAAGGGAGGAACGAGACGAACTTAGTCCAAAGAATGTCAAAGGATCAAATGGCAGGACGAAGAGGGACGAAGGAGGCGAACATGGTCCAAAGAATGCCAAAGGATCAAATGGGAGGACGAAAAGGGACGAACGAGACGAACTTGGTCCAAAGAATGACAAAGGATCAACTGGGAGGACGAAGAGGGTCGAACGAGTTGAACTCGGTCCAAAGAATGCCAAAGGATCAAATGGGAGGATGAACGAGATGAACTTGGTACAAAGAATGCCCAAGTGTAACGCCCCAAATTTTTACTATAAGAGATAGAGTATTAATAAAGGGGGATTATTATTAATATTAGGATTTCGATGAGATTAATAGTGGTTTAGTGCTGACGTGGAAAGTCAAACGAAAGAGTCTGTAGACGTTTTGACTGTCTGAATAAGAATATAATGATATAGAAACCCTAATTAGAGGCAGAGAAATGATTTGAGGATACCAATAGTGATTTTATAATATTTGAGGATTTTAGAAATTTATTTGGAAATTTTCTGATAAAAGGATAAAAATCTTACCATTTTGGTCCCTGTAGTTGACTAGGCTGAACTGTGAGCGGATTTGGAGACCAGAGCAAGTTGGGAAATATTTTTGAGGATCCAAATAATGTTTTTAAATTATTTTAGAATTTTAGAAATTATTTTGGGAATTTTTAGAATAGCAGACAAAGAACTGCAGTTTTGGTCCCTATAGACTGAGAACAGGATAGCAGGGAGAGTAGGTGAATGCCAGTGGCTTAGGAAATGATCCAAAATCAATCAAAAGAGTACCCAATGGTGTTTTTACAATATCTATGATTTTTAGAAATTTTCTAAGAATTTTCTGAGAAAGTTCATTTTTACCCTAAGTTACGGGTTACGGTAAAAAACCGAAAAGTTACCGTAATGCTTCTAAGCTTGATCTTTTTGAACCAAGACTTTTGTGGCATCTTATTTACATGGATTTGGACTTATTATAGGTGGATGAGAGTTTTTACCCCAATAGGTTAAGTTTGGACAATTTTTACTATGAAATACAAAAGTTACCACACTTAATTACCTTGGAAACTTACCATTTACCATGGTTAAGGTGAAAAATTATTTTCACCCCTCCCTTGGACAGCTGCAGCGCCTGGATGTGTATGAGGAAGAGTGTGGAAACTTCAAGCATCTATGACTCACAATTTTAGCCAATAAGAAAGAGCCAAAGACTTGATATTTTTTATGACTCATTATTGTCATAATTGGCTTAGAAAAAAATCTTGCACAAGAGGAAAAGGGAGAAAGAGCTGGTCGAGTAAGGAAAGGAAGAGGAAGAGCCTCTTGTCCCATTTTTTTCATTTGCTCTCATACCATGAACCTTTCCCATGCTTTTTTCTCCAAGTTTACACTTAAAATAAACAAGTTTCTCTCAAGTTTGCTCTTGATTTTGGGATCTTCAAGCTATCAAGTTATTTGGAGTTAATCAAGAAGGAGAAGGAGAAGAAGAAGAAGGGCTAGAGGTTAGGGCTATTTTTCACAAGCTAGAGGAAGAGGTAAGGGACAAACTCTCTCTAGCTACCATGATTATATAAGTTTGTGTTGTTTATGATTTATTTTGCTTTGATGATATGAAACCTTATATGTATTTTTGATGGAAGATTTCTTATGTTCTTTGTGAGAAGATTTTCTTTATGTTATGGGTGAGATGATTTTCTATATGTTGGTGGATGATTTAAGGAGTGTTGGTGAATGATTTGTTAGGTGTTGCCAAGTGATTTTTCTTATATGTATTGATGGAGTGGCTTCCTATGTGATTGGTTTATTTTCTTAAATTCATAAAGGTCTTCTTAGCATGAAATTTTCCTAAGAGAGCAAGGGGTGAAGAGGTGTTGTTATGAGTATAATTTCTAAGAAGATTAAAGAGAGGTTATAGGTGTTAGGATTTGAATTAAGTTTTACAAATTATTTCAAGAAGATAAAGTAGTAACCTTTGAAAATCAAGTTAATGGACCAAGATTCATGAAGCTTAAATCTGGTTTTGGTACTTAAAAATGATAGGAATAGATTAAAGAATCAAATCCCAAAGAGGAATTGCATTTTCGGATTTTTGGATAAGTGGCCAGAACTGTTCACGCCCTGGACGTGAGGGTTTTCACAGGTGTGAACGTTTCTGCCCTGAAAACGCTGTATACGAGGGTACAGGGGTCAAAATGCAATTTTTGAAAGATGAGGGGCAATTGTGTAATTTTGGAAAGTTTTCAAAACAGAATGTGGAAATGTAATTTTCGAAAATATAGGGATTAAACCTGTAAAAGTAATGTTTTTGGGCCAAAAGAGTAATTTTTAGAAGTTTTGGGGCAAAAATGATAATATGGATATTTGGGGTGAGAAACATAATTATAGAAAGTTTTCCTTAACAAGATTTTTCCTAAGTGAGTTATAAAAGTGAAAGAGAATACAATATAAATTGGGGAATGTAAATGCTTGGTGACAAGAAAAGTGCTATGTGATATAACTGTTGTGTGATGTGTGGAAGGCTATGTGCCATTGAATGATGTGTGCTGTGTGAGAGGCTGTGTGCCGTTTCATTGGTTGTGTGCCATTTAATGCTGTGATGTATGGAAAAGGTTGTGTGCCATTCAATGTTGTGTGTTAGGTGATGGGTCTATGACTGATTGTCATTGGACTGGATATTTATGGATTGTGTTTTATTGAGCTGTGTGCCAAATGTTGTGTGCAAAGGGCTGTGTGCCAAATGCTGTGTGCAGAGGGCTATGTGCCGGGCTGTGTACTAATTGTTGTGTGCAAAACAAAGTAATCTCCATGGAGTGCGGGCTAAATGCTCGTGACTGAGTGTCGAATAAATAAGGAGTTTGGGGGAAAAGTAATCTCCATGGAGTGCGGACTACGTGCTCGTGACTGTGTGTCGAATTATGTCATCAAGAAATGGCCAATAGAAGTGTTTTGTGTGAATACATGTATATGTTGAATTCTTATGATATGTTTCCGTGTGAAACGGTGATGCTTCTGTGTGAAGTTGAACATTGTGATCTGTGTGACTAATATCTGTGTGCCTTGTTGGATATGTGAAGATGAGATATGACTTCTGTGTGAAGAGGTGTCTGTGTGACTTAAACTGATTATGCTACATATGCATGTGTGAGTGATTTCTGCTATAAATGGTCATGGTATGATTTTGCATGAATTTTTGTGGTATGTTACTTGTATGATTATGGTGATAACTGCGAAAGAGAATTTGACCCTTGCCTATATGTTTTGTGCTCTTTGGAACATGATTCATATAGATGGACCCCTAGCTTCGTGGACCTGTCAGGACTCAAAGATTGAGACATACTTTGAAGATGAGTTAACCTCGTGGAAGGATAGACGAGTCCTATTTTAGAGATAGAGTTTCTTTATTAGAGTTTCTTGCAGAAGTTCTTAGTGCTTGACCAGCATAGGGAGTCAGTACTCTTTTGTAAAGGAACAGATTTTTATGTGATGTATTATTTCCAAACATTGGTTTATGAAGAAAGATGTAAATTTTATCCAGTAACTGCAAATCATTTTCACATGCTGAGTGTTGAGTTATTTACGTTTTTTTAATATCTTTTAAGAAAAAAATGGCAATGAAAATCTAATTATGAAAATTAATTAAGTTTGTCAGAATTTTTCCGAAAGAAAACCAGACTTAAAGAAATTTATTTTCCGCGTTTGGGTTGGTTACTTAAGTGTGACGCCCTCCGGGAAAGAGGGTGTTACAACAAGGATCAAATGGGAGGACGAAAAGGGACGAACGAGACGAACCTGGTCCAAAGAATGCCAAAAGATCAAATGGGAGGACGTAGAGGGACGAACGAGGCGAACTTGGACCAAAGAATGCCCAAGGATCAAATGGGAGGACGAAAATGGACGAACGAGATGAACTTGGTTCAAAGAATGCCCAAAGATCAAATGGGAGGACGTAGTGGGACGAACGAGACGAACTTGGTCCAAAGAATGTCAAAGTATCAAAAAGGAGTACGAAGAGGGACGAACGAGACGAACTTGGTCCAAAGAATGCCCAAGGATGAAATGGGAGGACGAAAAGGGACGAACGAAACGAACTTGGTCCAAAGAATGCCAAATGATCAAATAGCGGACGAAGAGGGGCAAACAAGACGAACTTGGACCAAGGAATGCCAAAGGATCAAATGGAGGACGAAAAGGGACGAACGAGACGAACTTGGTCCAAAGAATGTCAAAGGATCAAATGGCAGGACGAAGAGGGACGAAGGAGGCGAACATGGTCCAAAGAATGCCAAAGGATCAAATGGACGAAAAGGGACGAACGAGACGAACTTGGTCCAAAGAATGACAAAGGATCAACTGGGAGGACGAAGAGGGTCGAACGAGATGAACTTGGTCCAAAGAATGCCAAAGGATCAAACGGAGGACGAAAAGGGACGAACGAGACGAACTTGGTCCAAAGAATGTCAAAGGATCAAATGGGAGGACGAAGAGGGACGAACGAGACGAACATGGTCCAAATAATGCACAAAGGATCAAATGGGAGGAGGAATAGGGATGAACGAGACCAACTTGGTGCAAAAAATGCGCAAATATCAAATGGGAGGACGTAGAGGGACGAACGAGATGAACTTGGTCCAAAGAATGCCAAGGATCAAATGGGAGGACGTAGAGGGACGAACGAGAGAAACTTGGTTCAAAGAATGCCAACTAATCAAATGGGAGGACGAAGATGGACGAACTTGGTCCAAAGAAAGCCAAAGGATGAAATGAAGGACGAAAAGGGATGAACGAGACGAACTTGGTCCAAAGAATATCAAAGGATCAAATGGGAGGACGAAGAGGGACGAAGAAGATGAACTTGGTCCAAAGAATGCCAAAGGATCAAATGGGAGGACGAATGAGACGAACTTGGTACAAAGAATGCCCAAGGATCAAATGGGAGGACGAAAAGGGACGAACGAGACGAACCTGGTCCAAAGAATGCCCAAAGATCAAATGGGAGGACGTAGAGGGACGAACGAGGCGAACTTGGCACAAAGAATGCCAAAAGAGCAAATGGGGGGACGAAAATGGACGAACGAGACGAACTTGGTTCAAAGAATGCCCAAGGATCAAATGGGAGGACGTAGTGGGACGAACGAGAGAAACATGGTCGAAAGAATGCCAAATGATCAAATGGGGGACGAAGAGGGGGCAAACGAGACGAACTTGGTCCAAGGAATGCCAAAGGATCAAATGGAGGACGAAAAGGGACGAACGAGACGAACTTGGTTCAATGAATGTCAGAGGATCAAATGGGAGGACGAACGAGACGAACTTGGTACAAAGAATGTACAAGGATCAAATGGGAAGACGAAAAGGGACGAACGAGACGAACCTGGTCCAAAGAATGCCCAAAGATCAAATGGGAGGATGTAGAGGGACGAACGAGGCGAACTTGGTACAAAGAATGTCAAAGGATCAAATGGGAGGATGAAAAGGGACGAACGAGACGAACTTGGTCCAAAGAATGCCCAAGGATGAAATGGGAGGACGAAAAGGGACGAACGAGATGAACTTGGTCCAAAGAATGTCAAATGATCAAATGGGAGATGAAGAGGGGCAAACGAGACGAACTTGGTCCAAGGAATGCCAAACGATCAAATGGAGGACGAAAAGGGACGAACGAGACGAACTTGGTCCAAAGAATGGCAAAGGATCAAATGGGAGGACGTAGTGGGACGAACGAGACGAACTTGGTCCAAAGAATGGCAAAGGATCAAATGGGAGGACGTAGTGGGACGAACGAGACGAACTTGGTCCAAAGAATGTCAAAGGATCAAATGGGAGGACGAAGAGGGACGAACGAGACGAACTTGGTCCAAAGAATGTCAAAGGATCAAATGGGAGGACGAAGAGGGACGAACGAGACGAACTTGGTCCAAAGAATGACAAATGATCAAATGGGGGACGAAGAGGGGCAAACAAGACGAACTTGGTCCAAGGAATGCCAAAGGATCAAATGGAGGACGAAAAGGGACGAACGAGACGAACTTGATCCAAACAATGGCAAAGGATCAACTGGGAGGACGAAGAGGCTCGAACGAGAGGAACTTGGTCCAAAGAATGCCAAAGGATCAAATGGAGCACGAAGAGGGACGAACGAGACGAACCTGGTCCAAATAATACAGAAAGGATAAATGGGAGGACGAATAGGGATGAACGAGACCAACTTGGTGCAAAGAATGCCCAAATATCAAATAAGAGGACGTAGACGGACGAATGAGACGAACTTGGTCCAAAGAATGCCCAAGGATCAAATGGGAGGACGAAGAGGGCCGAACGAGACGAACTTGGTCCAAAAAATGCCGAAGGATCAAATGTGTTGGTTCGAGTTGTGCGGAACTAGGAACGAATCCTACGATCAAGCAATAAAGACAAACGTGAGTAGAACGAACAATGGAACAAAACGAAATTACAGTATTCTTGATCTCAGGAATTCACGCAATTGAACTCAAGAACAATTAAACGAAAAATTCAAAACTGAGATTAAGATAGAAGAGAGATGAACACCAGGATTTACGTGGTTCAGCCAGTGTAGCTTACATCCACGGGAGAGAGCAACCAAATTCTTCACTATATGATCAATGATTACATATTACAGCATTTGATGATAACCTCTTGGTTCTTAGTTTCTAAACTGATTCAAGGTGAATCACTCTCGCAAGAACACTAATCCCCAATCTCACCAAACTCTTAATTTTCACTCAAAAACCCTTAAGTGTTTAAGCCCCGATTGGAATTGCTCGCAGAGTCCCTCAAATCTCTCGCACCTCTTCAAAGTCCCAAAACTAGCTCTTTATAGAAAAACGGGCTTCGAAACAAACTTATAACTGATTCTGTTACAAGCTGCTCGCTTGAGCTTGAAGTTCCACTTAATCGGATTTGAGTCAGTGAACTAATGCCTGCGTCCAGTGTCTGAGTACAACGTCTGCGTCCAATGATTGTGTAAGACGCCTGCGTCCAATGGTTGAGTCCAGAGTCTGCGTCCAACACTTGAGTAAGGAGCCTGCGTCCAATGTCCGAGTCCAACGCATGCGTCCAATGTCTGAGTCCAACGCATGCGTCCAATGTCTGAGTGAGACGCCTGCGTCCATCATCTTGCATCCAACTCCTGCGTCCAATGAGACTTGATTTTGAGTTACCAACTTACAAATCTCCACCTTGACTCCAAATTACTCTCCAATCAAACTCAGAGTTTCAACATTCATCCTCTGATATGGTTTCTCCCCCACTTAACTTCATCAATTTTCTCTGAAGTTTATCAAGCCCAAGCATTTCTTGAACTTGATCTTAGGCAAGGACTTAGTAAACATATCAGCTGGGTTTTCTTCTGTGCATATCTTTTCAATCACCACCTCCTTTGACTCTGCAACATCTCGAACGAAGTGAAGTTTGATGTCAATGTGTTTAGTCCTTTCGTGATAGACCTGATGGCTTACCAAATGAATGGCACTCTGACTGTCACAGTGAACCACAACACTTTCTTGAGCTATTCCCATCTCATTCAACATCCCCTTCAACCAAAGAGCTTCCTTCACCCCTTCTGCGAGTGCTACATACTCTGCTTGTGTTGTTGATAATGCCACCACCGATTGTAAGGTAGACTTCCACGTAATTGCAGTGCCAAACAAAGTAAACACGTAACCTGAAAGTGACTTTCGTGTGTCCACATTCCCTGCATAGTCTGCGTCTACATATCCCACAATGGCTTCAACTTTCCCTACTGACCTCTTGTACATGAGTCCAGAACTGAGTGAACCTCTCAAATATCTCAACACCCACTTCAAAGCTTCCCAATGTGTTTGCCCAGGATTACCCATGAATCTACTAACAATGCTGACTGCATGGGCTAGATCCGGTCTGCTGCAAACCATCCCATACATAATGCTCCCAACACCACTTGCATAGGGTACTGAATTCATCTTTTCCCTTTCCTCATCTGTGTTAGGACATTGAGTAACTGAGAGCTTAGTGTGATGTCCTAAAGGTGTAGTGACTGCCTTGCTTTCATGCATGCGAAACCTCTCCACAACCTTCTTCAAGTAACCTTGCTGAGATAAGAACAGTTCCCCTTTCTTCCGGTCTCTTACAATGTCCATGCCAAGAATACGCTTTGCTTCACCAAGATCCTTCATCTCAAACTGTGAATTGAGCTATTCCTTGAGTAACTTGATCTCGTCCTTGCTAGTGCTTGCCATGAGCATGTCGTCTACATATAAGAGGAGGTAGAGAACACAAGTTTCCTCCCTCTTAAATATGTAAACGCAGCTGTCGTAGTTGCTTCGTAAGAACCCCATCTTCAAAAGAAAATCATCGAATTTCTTGTACCACTGCCTTAGGCTCTGCTTCAACCCATAAAGAGACTTCTTCAACAGACAGACCTTGTTCTTGTCTTCTGCATACCCTTCCGGTGGTTCCATGTAGATGGTCTCCTCCAAATCTCCGTGTAGGAATGCTGTCTTGACGTCCATTTGCTCTAACTCAAGGTTGAACTGCGCAACAATCGCCATTAAAATTCTTATGGAGCAATGCTTCACCACAGGAGAGAAGATTTCATTGTAATCTATCCCCTCTACTTGTGTGAAGCCTTTTGCTACAAGCCTTGCCTTGTATCTCGCCTTCTCAACACCTGGAATACCTTCCTTTCGCTTGAAGATCCACTTGCAACCAACAACCCTTTGATTTTTGGGAAGTGGCACAAGGGACCAGGTTTGATTTTTCTGCAAGGACTCCATCTCCTCTTTCATAGCATGTAACCAATTCTGCTTGTCTTTCCTTTCCAATGCCTCCCTCAAGTTCCTCGGTTCTGTGTCCTCCACCTCTTGAGCTGCATTCAAAGCATAGCAGATCAAATCTGCATACCCGAATCGTTTAGGAGGTACAATGTCCCTCCTCACTCTATCTCTTGTCAACTGATAGTCCGATACTTCTGGCTGCGATTAATCTTCCTCTTCCAGTGGTTGAGTGCTTGTTCCCTCTGCACTTTGATCCTGAGACTCCACCTCAAAATGAGCTTTCTCCTTTCTCACGGTTTCGGTACTGCTTCCATCATTGTCTCTGCTTGACATAGCCATCCTTGTTTCATCGAACGTGACGTCTCTGCTGATGAAGCACCTTGAGCCTCCACTTGCGTCCAATCTCCACAACTTGTAACCTTTCACACCTTCCGGATAGCCAATGAAGATGCACTTCACTGCGCGAGGGTCTAACTTTCCCTCCTTCACATGTGCAAATGCTAAGGAGCCAAAAACTCTTAGCTTGGTGTAGTCTGCTGGCTTCCCATTCCACATCTCCATAAGTGTCTTTAAGTTTAAAGCGGACGAAGGACAACGGTTGATCAAGTACGCTGCTGTGTTTGCAGCCTCCCCCCAGAAGCTTTTAGGCAAGCCTGCGCCTAAAATCATACATCTCACTCTTTCCAAAATAGTCTTGTTCATTCTTTCTGCAAGACCATTTTGCTGTGGTGTGTGAGTCACCGTCCTGTGCCTCTTGATTCCCTGTTTCCTGCAAAACTGATTAAACTGCTCTGAAACGAACTCCAGGCCATTGTCAGTCCTTAGAACATTCAGTTTAGTGCCTAATTGATTGGCTACTAGTGTGTGCCACTCCTTAAACCGAAGGAAGGCTTCTTTTTATCCTTGAGGATAAACAACCACACTCTTCTTGAGTAGTCATCAATTATGGTGAGAAAATAGGATCCTCCACCGTGAGTCTTAACTCTTGAAGGACCCCAAAGATCTGAGTGAACATACTCAAAAGGTCTACTAGAATGATGCATACCAACACCGAATTGAACTCTATGTTGTTTACCCAATATGTAACGATCACAAAATTCTAGTTTCCTTATTTTATCACCATTAAGCAAGTCTTGTTTAGATAGTTCATGCAGGCCTTTCTCACTAACATGACCTAGTCTAAGATGCCACAACTTGGTCTTATCATCATGCGATTGGCTGGCTACAGATGCATGAGCAATCACAGTGGAACCATTCAAGATATACAAACCATTATTTTTAGTTCCCTTAGCAATGATCATAGCACCATGCGAAATCTTAATCATGCCATGTTCTATCTTAGTACAATAACCCAAGGTATCAAATACACTAAGAGATAAAAGATTTCGTTTAAGTTCAGGAACATACCTGACCTCGTGCAGTAGAATCTCACGGTTATCAAACATTTTCAATCGGATGGATCCCATACCTTGCACCTTGCATGACTTGTTGTTGCCTAACAACACCATGCCTCCTTCCTTGAGCTCTAGTGACTCAAAGAAATCCTTCCTTGGACACATGTGGTATGAGCACCCTGAATCCATAACCCAATTCCTCTGCGATTCTGAACTTGAGACAACCAATGCACCTGTAGATTCATAGCCATCCGAGACTGTGACTACGTCTGCAGAATCAACCGAACTAGTGTCATTACGATCCCTCCTCCTTAACGGTTCTAGACAATCCTTGCGCCAATGCCCCAACTTGTTGCAGTTGAAGCACTTGTTCTTGTTGTCCTTGGAACCATCCTTTGCGAACTTGGATTTTGACTTGGACCTTTTCTTGCCCTTGTTCCCTTTCTTGCCATTTCTCCCCCTCTGCACATTCAAGCTCTCACCATCGCCATCATTTCTTTGATCTTGCTGTTTTTGCAAGTCTTTGGTGCGTATTGCAGTCACCACCTCTTCAAGAGTGATGGTTTGGTCTTTGCCATACAATAGGGCATCCTTGAAGTGCTCATAGGTTTTAGGCAATGAGCTTAGGAGCAGTAGAGCCTTGTCCTCATCATCCAATTTCACTTCGATGTTCTCTAGGTCGTCAAGGAGCTTGTTGAACTCAGAAAGTTGTTCAACCAATGATCTTGACTCATTCATCCGGAATGAATACAATTGTTACTTTAGACATAAACGGTGTGCTAGGGACTTCGTCATGTATAGTGATTCGAGCTTTGTCCACATTGAGGCGGCAGTTTTCTCTCTTGAAACTTCTCTGAGCGCCTTATCACCAAGGCACAAGATGATAGCGCTTCTTGCCATGTCAATCATTTGTTGCTTCTCTTCTTGTGTCAGCGAAGAGGACATTTTCGCCTCTCCCTTCAACGCTTCTGCAACTCCCTGCTGCACCAAGATGGCCTCCATCTTGATCTTTCATAAGCCAAAGTCGTTGTTACCCGAGAATTTCTCTATATCAAATCTTGCTGATCCCATTCTTGTAGTTCTTGATTCGATCTTGTTCCCCACAGACGGCGCCACTTGTTGGTTTGAGTTGTGCGGAACTAGGAACGAATCCTACGATCAAGCAATAAAGACAAACGCGAGTAGAACGAACAATGGAAAAAAACGAAATTGCAGTAATCTTGATCTCAGGAATTTACGCAATTGAACTCAAGAACAATTAAATGAAAAATTCAAAACAGAGATTAAGATAGAAGAGAGATGAACACCAGGATTTACGTGGTTCAGCCAGTGTAGCTTACATCCACGGGAGAGAGCAACCAAATTCTTCGCTATATGATCAATGATTACAGATTACAGCATTTGATGATAACCTCTTGGTTCTTAGTTTCTAAACTGATTCAAGGTGAATCACTCTCGCAAGAACACTAATCCCCAATCTCACCAAACTCTTAATTTTCACACAAAGACCCTTAAGTGTTTAAGCCCCGATTGGAATTGCTCGCAGAGTCCCTCAAATCTCTCGCACCTCTTCAAAGTCCCAAAACTAGCTCTTTATAGAAAAACGGGCTTCGAAACAAACTTATAACTGATTCTGTTACAAGCTGCTCGCTTGAGCTGGAAGTTCCACTTAAGCGGATTTGAGTCAGTGAACTAATGCCTGCGTCCAGTGTCTGAGTACAACGTTTGCATCCAATGATTGTGTAAGACGCCTGCGTCCAATGGTTGAGTCCAGAGTCTGCGTCCAACACTTGAGTAAGGAGCCTGCGTCCAATGTCTGAGTCCAACGCACGCGTCCAATGTCTGAGTGAAACTCCTGTGTCCAACATCTTGCATCCAACTCCTGCGTCCAATGAGACTTGATTTTGAGTCACCAACTTACAAAATGGGAGGACGAAAATGGACGAACGAGACGAACTTAGTTCAAAGAATGCCAAAGGATCAAATGGGAGGACGTAGTGGGACGAACGAGACGAAGTTGGTCCAAAGAATGTCAAAGGATCAAATGGGAGGACGAAGAGGGACGAACGAGACGAACTTGGTCCAAAGAATGCCCAAGGATGAAATGGGAGGACGAAAAGGGACGAACGAGACGAACTTGGTCCAAAGAATGCCAAATGATCAAATGGGGGACGAAGAGGGGCAAACCAGACGAACTTGGTCCAAGGAATGCCAAAGGATCAAATGGAGGACGAAAAGGGACGAATGAGACGATCTTGGTCCAAAGAACGGCAAAGGATCAACTGGGAGGACGAAGAGGGTCGAACAAGATGAACTTGGTCCAAAGAATGCCAAAGGATCAAATGGAGGACGAAGAGGGACAAACGAGACGAACCTGGTCCAAATAATGCACAAAGGATCAAATGGGAGGATGAATAGGGAGGAACGAGACGAACCTAGTGCAAAGAATGCCCAAATATCAAATGGGAGGACGTAGAGGGACGAACGAGACGAACTTGGTCCAAAGAATGCCCAAGGATCAAATGGGAGGACGAAGAGGGACGAACGAGACGAACTTGGTCCAAAGAATGCCCAACGATGAAATGGGAGGACGACAAGGGACGAACGAGACGCACTTGGTCCAAAGAATGCCAAACGATCAAATGGGGGACGAAGAGGGGCAAACGAGACGAACATGGTCCACGGAATGCCAAAGGAAAAAATGGAGGACGAAAATGGACGAACGAGACGAACCTGGTCCAAAGAATGTCAAAGGATCGAATGGGAGGATGAACGAGACGAACATGGTACAAAGAATGCCCAAGGATCAAATGGGAGGACGAAAAGGGACGAACGAGACGAACCTGGTCCAAAGAATGCCCAAAGATCAAATGGGAGGACGTAGTGGGACGAACGAGACGAACTTGGTTCAAAGAATGTCAAACGATCAAATGGGACTACGAAGAGGGATGAACGAGACGAACTTGGTCCAAAGAATGCCCAAGGATGAAATGGGAGGACGAAAAGGGACGAACGAGACGAACTTGGTCCAAAGAATGCCAAATGATCAAATGGGGGACGAAGAGGGGCAAACGAGACGAACTTGGTCCAAGGAATGCCAAAGGATCAAATGGAGGACGAAAAGGGACGAACGAGACGAACTTGGTCCAAAGAATGTCAAAGGATCAAATGGCAGGACGAAGAGGGACGAAGGAGGCGAACATGGTCCAAAGAATGCCAAAGGAACAAATGGGAGGACGAACATGACGAACATGGTACAAAGAATGCCAAAGGATCAAATGGGAGGACGTAGAGGGACGAACGAGACGAACTTGGTCCAAAGAATGACAAAGGATCAAATGGAGGACGAACAGGGACGAACGAGACGAACTTGGTCCAAAGTATGTCAAAGGGTCAAATGGGAGGACGAAGAGGGACGAAGGAGACGAACTTGGTCCAAAGAATGCCAAAGGATCAAATGTGAGGACGAAGAGCGACAAACGAGACGAACTTGGTCCAAATCATGCACAAAATATCAAATGGTAGGACGAATAGGGATGAACGAGACCAACTTGGTGCAAAGAATGCCCAAATATCAAATGGGAGGACGTAGAGGGACTAACGAGACGAATTTGGTCCAAAGAATGCCAAATGATCAAATGGGAGGACGAACGTGACGAACATGGTACAAAGAATGCCCAAGGATCAAATGGGTGAACGTAGAGGGACGAACAAGATGAACTTGGTCCAAAGAATGCCCAAGGATCAAATGGGAGAACGAAAAGGGACGAACGAGACGAACTTGGTTCAAAGAATGACAAAGGATCAACTGGGAGGACGAAGAGGGTCGAACGAGACGAACTTGGTCCAAAGAATACCAAAGGATCAAATGGAGGACGAAGAGGGACGAACGAGACGAACATGGTCCAAACAATGCACAAAGGATCAAATGGGAGGACGAATAGGGATGAACGAGACCAACTTGGTGCAAAGAATGCCCAAATATGAAATGGGAGGACGTAGAGGGACGAATGAGACGAACTTGATCTAAAGAATGCCCCGGATCAAATGGGAGGACGTAGAGGGATGAACGAGAGAAACTTGGTCCAAAGAATGCCAACTGATCAAATGGGAGGACGAAGATGGACGAACGAGACGAACTTGGTCCAAAGAAAGCCAATGGATGAAATGAAGGACGAAAAGGGATGAACGAGACGAACTTGGTCCAAAGAATATCAAAGGATCAAATGGGAGGACGAAAAGGGACGAAGACGATGAACTTGGTCCAAAGAATGCCAAAGAATCAAATGGGAGGACGAACGAGACGAACCTGGTCGAAAGAATGCCCAAAGAACAAATGGGAGGACGTAGAGGGACGAACGAGGCGAACTTGGTACAAAGAATTCCAAAGGATCAAACGGGAGGACAAAAATGGACGAACGAGACGAACTTGGTTCAAAGAATGCCCAAGGATCAAATGGGAGGACGTAGTGGGACGAACGAGAGAAACATGGTCCAAAGAATGCCAAAGGATCAAATGGGAAGACGAAGAGGGACGAACGAGACGAACTTGGTCCAAGAAGGCCCAAGGATGAAATGGGAGGACGTAAAGGGACGAACGAGACGAACTTGGTCCAAAGAATGGCAAAGGATCAGCTGGGAGTACGAAGAGGGTCGAACGAGATGAACTTGGTCCAAAGAATGCCAAAGTATCAAATGGAGGACGAAAAGGGACGAATGAGACGAACCTGGTCCAATGAATGTCAAAGGATCAAATGGGAGGACGAAGAGGGACGAACGAGACAAACATGGTCTACATAATGCACAAAGGATCAAATGGGAGGACGAATAGGGATGAACGAGACCAACTTGGTGCAAAGAATGCCCAAATATCAAATGGGAGGATGTAGAGGGACGAACGAGATGAACATTGGTCCAAAGAATGTCAAAGGATCAAATGGAGGACGAAAAGGAACGAACGAGAGGAACTTGGTCCAAAGAATGTCAAAGGATCAAATGGAGGACGAACTGGGACGAACGAGACGAACTTGGTCCAAAGTATGTCAAAGGGTCAAATGGCAGGACGAAGAGGGACGAAGGAGACGAACTTGGTCCAAAGAATGCCAAAGGATCAAATGGGAAGACGAAGAGGGATGAACGAGACGAACTTGGTCCAAATAATGCACAAAGGATCAAATGGGAGGACGAATAGGGAGGAACGAGACCAACTTGGTGCAAAGAATGCCCAAATATCAAATGGGAGGACGTAGAGGGATGAACGAGACGAACTTGGTCCAAAGAATGACAAAGGATCAAATGGAGGATGAAAAGGGACGAACGAGACGAACTTGGTCCAAAGAATGTCAATGGATCAAATGGGAGGACGAAGAGGGACGAACGAGACGAACATGGTCCAAATAATGCACAAAGGATCAAATGGGAGGACGAATAGGGATTAACGAGACGAACCTGGTCCAAAGTATGTCAAAGGGACAAATGGGAGGACGAAGAGGGACGAACGAGACGAACATGGTCCAAAGAATGCCCAATGATCAAATGGGAGGACGTAGAGGGACGAACGAGACGAACTTGGTCCAAAGAATGCCAAAGGATCAAATGGAGGACGAAAAGGGACAAACGAGACGAACTTGGTCCAAAGTATGTCAAAGGATCAAATGGGAGGACGTAGAGGGACGAACGAGACGAACTTGGTCCAAAGAATGCCCAAGGATCAAATGGGAGGACGTAGAGGGACGAACGAGAGAAACTTGGTCCAAAGAATATCAAAGGACCAAATGGGAGGACGAAGTGGGATGAAGAAGATGAACTTGGTCCAAAGAATGCCAAAGGATCAAATGGGAGGACGAACGAGACGAACTTTGAACAAAGAATGCCCAAGGATCAAAAGGGAGGACGAAAAGGGGCGAACGAGACAAACCTGGTCCAAAGAATGCCCAAAGATCAAATTGGAGGACATAGAGGGACGAACGAGGCGAACTTGGCACAAAGAATGCCCAAGGATCAAATCGGAGGACGAAAATGGACGAACGAGACGAACTTGGTTCAATGAATTCCCAAAGATCAAATGGGAGGACATAGTGGGACGAACGAGACGAACTTGGTCCAAAGAATGACAAAGCATCAAATGGGAGGACAAAGAGGGACGAACGAGACGAACTTGGTCCAAAGAATGCCCAAGGATGAAATGGGAGGACGAAAAGGGACGAACGAGATGAACTTGGTCCAAAGAATGGCAAAGGATCAACTGGGAGGACGAAGAGGGTCGAACGAGATGAACTTGGTCCAAAGAATGCCAAAGTATCAAATGGAGGACGAAAAGGGACGAACGAGACGAACCTGGTCCAAAGTATGTCAAAGGGACAAATGGGAGGACGAAGAGGGACGAACGAGACGAACATGGTCAAAAGAATGCCCAATGATCAAATGGGAGGACGTAGAGGGACGAACGAGACAAACTTGGTCCAAAGAATGCCAATGGATCAAATAGAGGACGAAAAGGGACAAACGAGACGAACTTGGTCCAAAGTATGTCAAAGGATCAAATGGGAGGACGAAGAGGGACGAAGGAGACGAACTTGTCCAAAGAATGCCAAAGGATCAAATGGGAGGACGAACGCGACGAACTTGGTACAAAGAATGCCCAAGGATCACATGGGAGAACGTAGAGGGACGAACGAGACGAACTTGGTCCGAAGAATGCCCAAGGATCAAATGGGAGGAGGAAGAGGGACGAACGAGACAAAACTGGTCCAAAAAATGACAAATGATCAACTGGGAGGACGAAGAGGGTCGAACGAGATGAACTTGGTCCAAAGAATGCCAAAGGATCAAATGGAGGACGAAAAGGGACGAACGAGACGAACTTCGTCCAAAGAATGTCAAAGGATCAAATGGGAGGACGAAGAGGGACGAACGAGACGAACATGGTCCAAATAATGTACAGAGGATCAAATGGGAGGACGAATAGGGATGAACGAGACCAACTTGGTGCAAAGAATGCCCAAATATCAAATGGGAGGACGTAGAGGGACGAACGAGACGAACATGGTCCAAAGGATGCCCAAGGATCAAATGGGAGGACGTAGAGGGACGATCGAGACGAACTTGGTCCAAAGAATGTCAAAGGATCAAATGGGAGGATGAAGAGGGACGAACGAGACGAACATGGTCCAAAGAATGCCCAAGGATGAAATGGGAGGACGAACAGGGACGAACGAGACGAACATTGTCCAAAGAATGTCAAAGGATCAAATGGGAGGACGAATAGGGACGAACGAGACGAACTTGGTCCAAAGAATGCCCAAGGATGAAATGGGAGGACGAAAAGGGACGAACGAGATGAACTTGGTCCAAAGAATGCCAAAGTATCAAATGGAGGACGAAAAGGGACGAACGAGACGAACCTGGTCCAAAGTATGTCAAAGGGACAAATGGGAGGACGAAGAGGGACGAACGAGACGAACATGGTCCAAAGAATGCCCAATGATCAAATGGGAGGACGTAGAGGGACGAACGAGACGAACTTGGTCCAAAGAATGTCAAAGGATCAAATGGGAGGATGAAGAGGGACGAACGAGACGAACATGGTCCAAAGAATGCCCAAGGATGAAATGGGAGGACGAACAGGGACGAACGAGACGAACATTGTCCAAAGAATGTCAAAGGATCAAATGGGAGGACGAATAGGGACGAACGAGACGAACTTGGTCCAAAGAATGCCCAAGGATGAAATGGGAGGACGAAAAGGGACGAACGAGATGAACTTGGTCCAAAGAATGGCAAAGGATCAACTGGGAGGACGAAGAGGGTCGAACGAGATGAACTTGGTCCAAAGAATGCCAAAGTATCAAATGGAGGACGAAAAGGGACGAACGAGACGAACCTGGTCCAAAGTATGTCAAAGGGACAAATGGGAGGACGAAGAGGGACGAACGAGACGAACATGGTCCAAAGAATGCCCAATGATCAAATGGGAGGACGTAGAGGGACGAACGAGACGAACTTGGTCCAAAGAATGCCAAAGGATCAAATGGAGGACGAAAAGGGACAAACGAGACGAACTTGGTCCAAAGTATGTCAAAGGATCAAATGGGAGGACGAAGAGGGACGAAGGAGACGAACTTGTCCAAAGAATGCCAAAGGATCAAATGGGAGGACGAACGCGACGAACTTGGTACAAAGAATGCCCAAGGATCACATGGGAGAACGTAGAGGGACGAACGAGACGAACTTGGTCCGAAGAATGCCCAAGGATCAAATGGGAGGAGGAAGAGGGACGAACGAGACAAACCTGGTCCAAAGAATGACAAATGATCAACTGGGAGGACGAAGAGGGTCGAACGAGACGAACTTGGTCCAAAGAATGCCAAAGGATCAAATGGAGGACGAAAAGGGACGAACGAGACGAACTTGGTCCAAAGAATGTCAAAGCATCAAATGGGAGGACGAAGAGGGACGAACGAGACGAACATGGTCAAAATAATGCGCAAAGGATCAAATGGGAGTACGAATAGGGTTGAACGAGACCAACTTGGTGCAAAGAATGCCCAAATATCAAATGGGAGGACGTAGAGGGACGAACGAGATGAACTTGGTCCAAAGAATGCCAAAGTATCAAATGGAGGACGAAAAGGGACGAACGAGACGAACCTGGTCCAAAGTATGTCAAAGGGACAAATGGGAGGACGAACGAGGGACGAACGAGACGAACATGGTCAAAAGAATGCCCAATGATCAAATGGGAGGACGTAGAGGGACGAACGAGACGAACTTGGTCCAAAGAATGCCAATGGATCAAATAGAGGACGAAAAGGGACAAACGAGACGAACTTGGTCCAAAGTATGTCAAAGGATCAAATGGGAGGACGAAGAGGGACGAAGGAGACGAACTTGTCCAAAGAATGCCAAAGGATCAAATGGGAGGACGAACGCGACGAACTTGGTACAAAGAATGCCCAAGGATCACATGGGAGAACGTAGAGGGACGAACGAGACGAACTTGGTCCGAAGAATGCCCAAGGATCAAATGGGAGGAGGAAGAGGGACGAACGAGACAAAACTGGTCCAAAAAATGACAAATGATCAACTGGGAGGACGAAGAGGGTCGAACGAGACGAACTTGGTCCAATGAATGCCAAAGGATCAAATGGAGGACGAAAAGGGACGAACGAGACGAACTTGGTCCAAAGAATGTCAAAGGATCAAATGGGAGGACGAAGAGGGACGAACGAGACGAACATGGTCCAAATAATGTACAGAGGATCAAGTGGGAGGACGAATAGGGATGAACGAGACCAACTTGGTGCAAAGAATGCCCAAATATCAAATGGGAGGACGCAGAGGGACGAACGAGACGAACATGGTCCAAAGGATGCCCAAGGATCAAATGGGAGGACGTAGAGGGACGATCGAGACGAACTTGGTCCAAAGAATGTCAAAGGATCAAATGGGAGGATGAAGAGGGACGAACGAGACGAACATGGTCCAAAGAATGCCCAAGGATGAAATGGGAGGACGAACAGGGACGAACGAGACGAACATTGTCCAAAGAATGTCAAAGGATCAAATGGGAGGACGAATAGGGACGAACGAGACGAACATGGTCCAAAGAATGCCCAAGGATGAAATGGGAGGACGAAAAGGGACGAACGAGATGAACTTGGTCCAAAGAATGGCAAAGGATCAACTGGGAAGACGAAGAGGGTCGAACGAGATGAACTTGGTCCAAAGAATGCCAAAGTATCAAATGGAGGACGAAAAGGGACGAACGAGACGAACCTGGTCCAAAGTATGTCTAAGGGACAAATGGGAGGACGAAGAGGGACGAACGAGACGAACATGGTCCAAAGAATGCCCAATGATCAAATGGGAGGACGTAGAGGGACGAACGAGACGAACTTGGTCCAAAGAATGCCAAAGGATCAAATGGAGGACGAAAAGGGACGAAGGAGACGAACTTGTCCAAAGAATGCCAAAGGATCAAATGGGAGGACGAACGCGACGAACTTGGTACAAAGAATGCCCAAGGATCACATGGGAGAACGTAGAGGGACGAACGAGATGAACTTGGTCCGAAGAATGCCCAAGGATCAAATGGGAGGAGGAAGAGGGACGAACGAGACAAACCTGGTCCAAAGAATGACAAATGATCAACTGGGAGGACGAAGAGGGTCGAACGAGACGAACTTGGTCCAAAGAATGCCAAAGGATAAAATGGAGGACGAAAAGGGACGAACGAGACGAACTTGGTCCAAAGAATGTCAAAGGATCAAATGGGAGGACGAAGAGGGACGAACGAGACGAACATGGTCAAAATAATGCGCAAAGGATCAAATGGGAGGACGAATAGGGTTGAACGAGACCAACTTGGTGCAAAGAATGCCCAAATATCAAATGGGAGGACGTAGAGGGACGAACGAGATGAACTTGGTCCAAAGAATGCCAAAGTATCAAATGGAGGACGAAAAGGGACGAACGAGACGAACCTGGTCCAAAGTATGTCAAAGGGACAAATGGGAGGACGAACGAGGGACGAACGAGGCGAACATGGTCAAAAGAATGCCCAATGATCAAATGGGAGGACGTAGAGGGACGAACGAGACGAACTTGGTCCAAAGAATGCCAATGGATCAAATAGAGGACGAAAAGGGACAAACGAGACGAACTTGGTCCAAAGTATGTCAAAGGATCAAATGGGAGGACGAAGAGGGACGAAGGAGACGAACTTGTCCAAAGAATGCCAAAGGATCAAATGGGAGGACGAACGCGACGAACTTGGTACAAAGAATGCCCAAGGATCACATGGAAGAACGTAGAGGGACGAACGAGACGAACTTGGTCCGAAGAATGCCCAAGGATCAAATGGGAGGAGGAAGAGGGACGAACGAGACAAAACTGGTCCAAAAAATGACAAATGATCAACTGGGAGGACGAAGAGGGTCGAACGAGACGAACTTGGTCCAAAGAATGCCAAAGGATCAAATGGAGGACGAAAAGGGACGAACGAGACGAACTTGGTCCAAAGAATGTCAAAGGATCAAATGGGAGGACGAAGAGGGACGAACGAGACGAACATGGTCCAAATAATGTACAGAGGATCAAATGGGAGGACGAATAGGGATGAACGAGACCAACTTGGTGCAAAGAATGCCCAAATATCAAATGGGAGGACGCAGAGGGACGAACGAGACGAACATGGTCCAAAGGATGCCCAAGGATCAAATGGGAGGACGTAGAGGGACGATCGAGACGAACTTGGTCCAAAGAATGTCAAAGGATAAAATGGGAGGACGAAGAGGGACGAACGAGACGAACATGGTCCAAATAATGTACAGAGGATCAAATGGGAGGACGAATAGGGATGAACGAGACCAACTTGGTGCAAAGAATGCCCAAATATCAAATGGGAGGACGCAGAGGGACGAACGAGACGAACATGGTCCAAAGGATGCCCAAGGATCAAATGGGAGGACGTAGAGGGACGATCGAGACGAACTTGGTCCAAAGAATGTCAAAGGATCAAATGGGAGGATGAAGAGGGACGAACGAGACGAACATGGTCCAAAGAATGCCCAAGGATGAAATGGGAGGACGAACAGGGACGAACGAGACGAACATTGTCCAAAGAATGTCAAAGGATCAAATGGGAGGACGAATAGGGACGAACGAGACGAACTTGGTCCAAAGAATGCCCAAGGATGAAATGGGAGGACGAAAAGGGACGAACGAGATGAACTTGGTCCAAAGAATGGCAAAGGATCAACTGGGAGGACGAAGAGGGTCGAACGAGATGAACTTGGTCCAAAGAATGCCAAAGTATCAAATGGAGGACGAAAAGGGACGAACGAGACGAACCTGGTCCAAAGTAAGTCAAAGGGACAAATGGGAGGACGAAGAGGGACGAACGAGACGAACATGGTCCAAAGAATGCCCAATGATCAAATGGGAGGACGTAGAGGGACGAACGAGACGAACTTGGTCCAAAGAATGCCAAAGGATCAAATGGAGGACGAAAAGGGACAAACGAGACGAACTTGGTCCAAAGTATGTCAAAGGATCAAATGGGAGGACGAAGAGGGACGAAGGAGACGAACTTGTCCAAAGAATGCCAAAGGATCAAATGGGAGGACGAACGCGACGAACTTGGTACAAAGAATGCCCAAGGATCACATGGCAGAACGTAGAGGGACGAACGAGACGAACTTGGTCCGAAGAATGCCCAAGGATCAAATGGGAGGAGGAAGAGGGACGAACGAGACAAACCTGGTCCAAAGAATGACAAATGATCAACTGGGAGGACGAAGAGGGTCGAACGAGACGAACTTGGTCCAAAGAATGCCAAAGGATAAAATGGAGGACGAAAAGGGACGAACGAGACGAACTTGGTCCAAAGAATGTCAAAGGATCAAATGGGAGGACGAAGAGGGACGAACGAGACGAACATGGTCAAAATAATGCGCAAAGGATCAAATGGGAGGACGAATAGGGTTGAACGAGACCAACTTGGTGCAAAGAATGCCCAAATATCAAATGGGAGGACGTAGAGGGACGAACGAGATGAACTTGGTCCAAAGAATGCCAAAGTATCAAATGGAGGACGAAAAGGGACGAACGAGACGAACCTGGTCCAAAGTATGTCAAAGGGACAAATGGGAGGACGAACGAGGGACGAACGAGACGAACATGGTCAAAAGAATGCCCAATGATCAAATGGGAGGACGTAGAGGGACGAACGAGACGAACTTGGTCCAAAGAATGCCAATGGATCAAATAGAGGACGAAAAGGGACAAACGAGACGAACTTGGTCCAAAGTATGTCAAAGGATCAAATGGGAGGACGAAGAGGGACGAAGGAGACGAACTTGTCCAAAGAATGCCAAAGGATCAAATGGGAGGACGAACGCGACGAACTTGGTACAAAGAATGCCCAAGGATCACAAGGATGAACGTAGAGGGACGAACGAGACGAACTTGGTCCGAAGAATGCCCAAGGATCAAATGGGAGGAGGAAGAGGGACGAACGAGACAAAACTGGTCCAAAAAATGACAAATGATCAACTGGGAGGACGAAGAGGGTCGAACGAGACGAACTTGGTCCAAAGAATGCCAAAGGATCAAATGGAGGACGAAAAGGGACGAACGAGACGAACTTGGTCCAAAGAATGTCAAAGGATTAAATGGGAGGATGAAGAGGGACGAACGAGACGAACATGGTCCAAATAATGTACAGAGGATCAAATGGGAGGACGAATAGGGATGAACGAGACCAACTTGGTGCAAAGAATGCCCAAATATCAAATGGGAGGACGCAGAGGGATGAACAAGACGAACATGGTCCAAAGGATGCCCAAGGATCAAATGGGAGGACGTAGAGGGACGATCGAGACGAACTTGGTCCAAAGAATGTCAAAGGATCAAATGGGAGGATGAAGAGGGACGAACGAGACGAACATGGTCCAAAGAATGCCCAAGGATGAAATGGGAGGACGAACAGGGACGAACGGGACGAACATTGTCCAAAGAATGTCAAAGGATCAAATGGGAGGACGAATAGGGACGAACGAGACGAACTTGGTCCAAAGAATGCCCAAGGATGAAATGGGAGGACGAAAAGGGACGAACGAGATGAACTTGGTCCAAAGAATGGCAAAGGATCAACTGGGAGGACGAAGAGGGTCGAACGAGATGAACTTGGTCCAAAGAATGCCAAAGTATCAAATGGAGGACGAAAAGGGACGAACGAGACGAACCTGGTCCAAAGTATGTCAAAGGGACAAATGGGAGGACGAAGAGGGACGAACGAGACGAACATGGTCCAAAGAATGCCCAATGATCAAATGGGAGGACGTAGAGGGACGAACGAGACGAACTTGGTCCAAAGAATGCCAAAGGATCAAATGGAGGACGAAAAGGGACAAACGAGACGAACTTGGTCCAAAGTATGTCAAAGGATCAAATGGGAGGACGAAGAGGGACGAAGGAGACGAACTTGTCCAAAGAATGCCAAAGGATCAAATGGGAGGACGAACGCGACGAACTTGGTACAAAGAATGCCCAAGGATCACATGGGAGAACGTAGAGGGACGAACGAGACGAACTTGGTCCGAAGAATGCCCAAGGATCAAATGGGAGGAGGAAGAGGGACGAACGAGACAAACCTGGTCCAAAGAATGACAAATGATCAACTGGGAGGACGAAGAGGGTCGAACGAGACGAACTTGGTCCAAAGAATGCCAAAGGATCAAATGGAGGACGAAAAGGGACGAACGAGACGAACTTGGTCCAAAGAATGTCAAAGGATCAAATGGGAGGACGAAGAGGGACGAACGAGACGAACATGGTCAAAATAATGCGCAAAGGATCAAATGGGAGGACGAATAGGGTTGAACGAGACCAACTTGGTGCAAAGAATGCCCAAATATCAAATGGGAGGACGTAGAGGGACGAACGAGATGAACTTGGTCCAAAGAATGCCAAAGTATCAAATGGAGGACGAAAAGGGACGAACGAGACGAACCTGGTCCAAAGTATGTCAAAGGGACAAATGGGAGGACGAACGAGGGACGAACGAGACCAACATGGTCAAAAGAATGCCCAATGATCAAATGGGAGGACGTAGAGGGACGAACGAGACGAACTTGGTCCAAAGAATGCCAATGGATCAAATAGAGGACGAAAAGGGACAAACGAGACGAACTTGGTCCAAAGTATGTCAAATGATCAAATGGGAGGACGAAGAGGGACGAAGGAGACGAACTTGTCCAAAGAATGCCAAAGGATCAAATGGGAGGACGAACGCTGCAACACCCTTTCTCATAAAAGGATGTTACAACATAAGTAACCTATTTTATTGGATGACCATATTAATTCAGATTAGATTATTTGTTATTTGAAAATATGAATGAACTTTTTTTTTTCTTTTCTTCTCTCTTGACTAAAAGATTATTTAACTAGAAACTCTCACTTAGAACTTTCACGCTTCGATAAACATCTCGCATCACAACACTTTACTAATGAGTAACATGGTCTCAATTCAACATAATTAAGTTACATCATTACACCAAGTAGTGTCATATAGCATAGTACAGTCATCCCAAAAGAAATATCCATACTACTGCCCATTTGGCTGAGTCAACTACAAAGTAGGGACAGAAGAGTTCAATAGTCTATCTCTCTCTACCACAACTCTAACCTCGAACTGCATCCTCTTCAAATGCTATCTGGCAGATAACTACTTCAGACTAAGCCTCCTAGCTCTGGTCAGACCATCCAACTGGTGCCTCATCTATATGCATCATGTTCCAAAGAGCACAAAACATATAGGCAAGGGTGAAAAATCCTCATACACAAATAGCAAAGCAAAGAGACAACAAATATAGAAATATACCACATCTATCAGACACACATGCATTAGAAAATCATCTACTACTTACCCTTCTCAAGCACACGAGAACAGGATTTTCCTGCAATCAAGACATTCTCACAGACACAATGAGAATAATCACAGTCACACACATATCTCAGTATCGAACAATATGTCACATATCTCAGTATCAAACAATATATCATATACTCAGATATATTATAATGCATGTCACTTCTATTTCCCCTCACATCACCCTCGTAGTGCTCCAAGGAGATTTCCCTACCTCCAACACCATTGAGCGATCGGCCGTAGCAAACTTAACAGACTTATCAGATAGTCCCATCCGGACTTCATGATAATCATTCAGCTAAGCTACGTTTAAACCACTGTACCATATCATGAATAGTCAAGTCAGTCAGATTTATCCAAGTCGGGTTGTGCGACTGCCTCAGCTCAGGGGTATTCACCTACACTGGCCACCTGAGGAATTTCGCAACCTGGATAATCCCAATAGGCAACTGTGGCCCAACTTGTCACTATTCCCAACCCCATCCGGGTTGTATTGCTCATCATTTGGCCATCCGCCAAAATCTCTTGGCCATCCGCCAAGGCTCTTTCTCTTTATGCATATGACATAACACATTAAGCAAGCAATATCTCTTGGCCATCCGCCAAATCTCTTTATGCATAACACATTAAGCACACAATATCTCTTGGCCATCCGCCAAATCTCTTGGCCATCCGCCAAGGCTCTTTATACAAAATTACACATACACTTAGCATACAAGGTATTCACTCTCAAGCATTTTAAGCTTTGGTTTCTCTTGTAATCATGTTAACCTCTTCTCTAGGTTATCACTTGCACAATCACATATAATCTTCATTCTTGGTTATAGCGTTATCACCTCTTAGAATATTCACATCTCATTGTGCATAATTCTTCTTCAACATGGCTCTTTCTTCTTTCACTCATACTCTTTATAAATCTTTGTCTTTTTAACAAAAAGCATTTTTTTTTTTCAAAACCATTGCTTAAGTTCTAAAAGTAATTAACCAAAATACTTATCAACCATTAGACTCCAAAAATGACATTTTTCTCCTATTTTAAAAGCTTAAAAAGTTAATTTTCACAAAATCATTTGCTGTCAAAATTTCCGGATCCAGAACTGTTCACAGGCGCGAGAATTTTCACACCCGCGGTGCAGACGATTCTGTCCCCTGTTTTTCCAGATTTTCACAACTTCAGAAATCACCACACCCAAGGCGTGGCAGACATGCGATTTTTCAAAGTTAAACCAAAATCAATTTTTCCTTTGTATTGTCATGACCAATTGAGTGAAAATAAGCAAAGTTTATCATCTTTAAATCAACCACAAGACACAATCATTCAATCATCAAGCCATGGTTCCAATCTCACCAAAACAAAATTCATTTTTTTCACAAAGAACAAGACCACAATCAAAGGCAACCTTCTCTTGTCTACCTAGGTTAAATAAATCAAGCATCATCATCAAGCAAATCCTTCATGAGTAAGCCACACAAATAAATTCATCTCCAAATAATCAAGCTCAAGAACCATCCATGATCATAAGAACACAAGGATACATGGCTTACCAAATCAACATGAACCCTAGGACCATCTTAACATCATCCAACTTAAACCAACACAAGCATGCACTAGTATGTCCACAAAACTTTAAAAATCATGTATAAGAACTTTCCCCTTACCAAGCTTTTGTAGAAAATCCTAACCTCCTTCCTTCTTCTTGCTTGGCTCTTTACCTTGTTGATCACAAGATTGAGGACAAACCCTTGCAAATTTACTAACTAGGATGAAAATTTGGAGAAAAAGCTTCAAAACTATGGCTATGTTACAAGAGCAAAATGGAGAAAATGAACAAGAACTCTCCCTCCTCTCTCTCCCTGTTCTCGGCCTGCTCCCTCTTCTCCTCCTTGTTCAGATTTTTTTTCATTTAAGTTATCATTACATTAGATGAGTCATAAGCTAATTAATCCCTACTTGGATTAATTTGATTGGCCAAAACTATGTGTCATGAAATATTGGAATTCTCCACACCCTTCCACACTAGTTCAGGCGCTGCAGCTGGTCAAGGGCTGGGTTCAAATATTTTTTTTTTACCTTAACCATGGTAAATGGTAAGTCTTCAAGGTAACTAAGTGTGGTAACTTTTGTATTTCATAGTAAAAATTGTCCAAACTTAACCTATTGGGGTAAAAACTCTCATGAACCTCAGAATAAGTCCTAAGACATGTAAATAAGATGCCATAAAGGTCTTGGTTCAAAAAGATCAAGCTCAGAAGCACTACGGTAACTTTTCGATTTTTACCGTAACCCGTAACTTGGGGTAAAAATGAACTTTCTCAGAAAAATTCTAGAAAATTTCTAAAAATCATAAATACTATAAAAACACCATTGGGTACTCTTTTGGTTGATTTTGGATCATTTCCTAGGCCTCTGGCATTCACCAGGTCTCCCTGCCATCCCGTTCTCGGTCTACAGGGACCAAAATCGCAATTTTTTGTCTGTCATTCTAAAAATTCCCAAAATAATTTCTAAAATTCTAAAATAATATAAAACATCATTTTGAATCCTCAAATATATTTCTAAACTTGTTCTGGTCTCAAAACCCGCTCATAGTTCAACCGAGTCCAACTACAGGGACCAAAACGGTAACATTTTCTCTGTTCTTCAGAAAATTCCCAAATAAATTTCTAAAATCCTCAAATATTGGAAAATCACTATTGGTACCTTCAAATCTCTTTCTTATCCAAAATCTAGGGTTTCTACTTCACAAAGTCACTGTTCCATCTATTTACGGTAAACAGAATTCTGTCCGTCACTTAACGTTTGATTTAAACTACCGATTTCTAATGTCAAGAAACTTTATCTATAAAATTTAATCTTTCTAAAATAAATCTAACATATAGAAATCACATATCACCCATATAAAATATAATTAAAAACAGAGTCAAAAATCACGGACGTTACAAACGCGATGAACTTGGTACAAAGAATGCCCAAGGATCACATGGGAGAACGTAGAGGGACGAACGAGACGAACTTGGTCCGAAGAATGCCCAAGGATCAAATGGGAGGAGGAAGAGGGACGAACGAGACAAACCTGGTCCAAAAAATGACAAATGATCAACTGGGAGGACGAAGAGGGTCGAACGAGACGAACTTGGTCCAAAGAATGCCAAAGGATCAAATGGAGGACGAAAAGGGACGAACGAGACGAACTTGGTCCAAAGAATGTCAAAGGATCAAATGGGAGGACGAAGAGGGACGAACGAGACGAACATGGTCCAAATAATGTACAAAGGATCAAATGGGAGGACGAATAGGGATGAACGAGACCAACTTGGTGCAAAGAATGCCCAAATATCAAATGGGAGGACGTAGAGGGACGAACGAGACGAACATGGTCCAAAGAATGCCCAAGGATCAAATGGGAGGACGTAGAGGGACGATCGAGACGAACTTGGTCCAAAGAATGTCAAAGGATCAAATGGGAGGATGAAGAGGGACGAACGAGACGAACATGGTCCAAAGAATGCCCAAGGACGAAATGGGAGGACGAACAGGGACGAACGAGACGAACATTGTCCAAAGAATGTCAAAGGATCAAACGGGAGGACGAATAGGGACGAACGAGACGAACTTGGTATAAAGAATGCCCAAGGATGAAATGGGAGGACGAAAGGGACGAACGAGACGAGCTTGGTCCAAAGAATGCCAAATGATCAAATGGGGGACAAAGATGGGCAAACGAGACGAACTTGGTCAAAGGAATGCCAAAGGATCAAATGAAGGTTGAAAAGGGACGAACGAGACGAACTTGGTCCAAAGAATGGCAAAGGATCAACTGGGAGGACGAAGAGGGTCGAACGAGATGAACTTGGTCCAAAGAATGCCAAATGGAGGACGAAAAGGGACGAACGAGACGAACCTGGTCCAAAGAATGTCAAAGGATCAAATGGGAGGACGAAGAGGGATGAACGAGACGAACATGGTCCAAATAATGCACAAAGGATCAAATCGGGGGACGAATAGGGATGAACGAGACCAACTTGGTGCAAAGAATGCCCAAATATCAAATGGGAGGACGTAGAGGGACGATCGAGACGAACTTGGTCCAAAGAATGTCAAAGGATCAAATGGGAGGACGAAGAGGGACGAACGAGACGAACATGGTCCAAATAATGTACAAAGGATCAAATGGGAGGACGAATAGGGATGAACGAGACCAACTTGGTGCAAAGAATGCCCAAATATCAAATGGGAGGACGTAGAGGGACGAACGAGACGAACATGGTCCAAAGAATGCCCAAGGATCAAATGGGAGGACGTAGAGGGACGATCGAGACGAACTTGGTCCAAAGAATGTCAAAGGATCAAATGGGAGGATGAAGAGGGACGAACGAGACGAACATGGTCCAAAGAATGCCCAAGGACGAAATGGGAGGACGAACAGGGACGAACGAGACGAACATTGTCCAAAGAATGTCAAAGGATCAAACGGGAGGACGAATAGGGACGAACGAGACGAACATGGTCCAAAGAATGCCCAAGGATGAAATGGGAGGACGAACAGGGACGAACGAGACGAACTTGGTCCAAAGAATGCCAAATGATCAAATGGGGGACGAAGAGGGGCAAACGAGACGAACTTGGTCCAAGGAATGCCAAAGGATCAAATGGAGGACGAAAAGGGACGAACGAGACGAACTTGGTCCAAAGAATGTCAAAGGATCAAATGGGAGGACGAAGAGGGAGGAAGGAGGCGAACATGGTCCAAAGAATGCCAAAGGGTCAAATGGGAGGACGAACATGACGAACATGGTACAAAGAATGCCCAAGGATCAAATGGGAGGACGTAAAGCGACGAACGAGGTGAACTTTGTCCAAAGAATGCCCAAGGATCAAATAGGAGGATGAAAAGGGATGAACGAGACGAACTTGGTCCAAAGAATGCCGAAGGATCAAATGGGAGGACGAACGAGACGAAATTGGTACAAAGAATGCCCAAGGATCAAATGGGAGGACGAAAAGGGACGAACGAGACGAACCTGATCCAAAGAATGTCCAAAGATCAAAAAGGAGGACGTAGAGGGACAAACGAGATGAACTCGGTAGAAAGAATGCCCAAGGATCAAATGGGAGGACGAAAATGGACGAACGAGACGAACTTTTTTCAAAGAATGCCGAAAGATCAAATAGCAGGACGTAGTGGGACGAACAAGACGAACTTGGTCCAAGGAATGTCAAAGGATCAAATGGGTGGATAAAGAGGGACGAACGAGACGAACTTGGTCCAAAGTATGTCAAAGGATCAAATGGGAGGACGGAGAGGGACGAAGGAGACAAACATGTCCAAAGAATGCCAAAGGATTAAATGGGAGGACGAACGTGACGAACTTGGTACAAAGAATGCCCAAAGATCAAATGGGAGGACGTAGAGGGACGAATGAGAAGAACTTGGTCCAAAGAATGCCAAAGGATCAAATGGGGGGACGAAGATGGACGAACGAGACGAACTTGGTCCAAAGCAAGCCAATGGATCAAATGGAGGATGAAAAGGGATGAACGAGACAAACTTGGTCCAAAGAATGTCAAAGGATCAAATGGGAGGACAATGAGGGACGAAGAAGATGAACTTGGTCCAAAGAATGCCAAAGGATCAAATGGGAGGATGAACGATACAAACTTGGTACAAAGAATGCCCAAGGATCAAATGGGAAGACGAAAAGGACGAACAAGATGAACCTGGTCCAAAGAATGCCCAAGGATGAAATGGGAGGTCGAAAAGGGACGAACGAGATGAACTTGGTCCAAAGAATGTCAAATGATCATATGGGGGTCGAAGAGGGACAAACGAGACGAACTTGGTCCAAGAATGCCAAAGGATCAAATGGAGGACGAAAAGGGACGAACAAGACGAACTTTGTCCAAAGAATGTCAAAGGATGAAATGGGAGGACGAAGAGGGACGAAGGAGGCGAACTTGGTCCAAAGAATGCCAAAGGATCAAATGGGAGGACGAACATGACGAACATGGTACAAAGAATGCCCAAGGATCAAATGGGAGGACGTAGAGGGACGAACGTGACGAACTTGGTCCAAAGAATGCCCAAGGATCAAATGGGAGGAAGAAAAGGGTCGAACGAGACGAACTTGGTCCAAAGAATGCCCAAAGATCAAATGGGAGGACGTAGAGGGATGAATGAGTTGAACTTGGTCCAAATAATGCCAGAGGATCAAATGGGAGGACGAAGATGGACGAACGAGACGAACTTGGTCCAAAGAATGCCAAATGTAACGTCCGTAAATTTTTGATTCTGTTTTAATTTTATTTTATGTGTGTGATGTATGCTTATGCATGTTAGATATATTTTAGTAAGAATAAATTCATAGACAAAGTTTCTCTGATGTTAGAAAGTTGTGGTTTAAGTTGGACGTTTATATACAGACAGAGTTCTGTTTACCGTAAATAGACAGAGTGAGGACTTTATGAAGTAGAAACCCTAGATTTAGGTTAAGAAAGAGATTTGAAGGTACCAATAGTGATTCTCCAATATTTGAGGATTTTAGAAATTTATTGGGGAATTTTCTGAAGAACAGATAAAAATATTACAGTTTTGGTCCGTGTAGTGTGATTAGGTTGAACTGTGAATGGATTTGGAGACCAAAACATGTCTAGAAATATTTTTGAGGATGCCAAATGAAATTTTCTAATATTTTTGAATTTTAGAAATTATTTTGGTAATTTTTAGAATGACAGATAAAGAATTCTGGTTTTGGTCCCTGTAGAACGAGAACAGGATAGCTGGGAGAGTAGGTGAATGCCAGAGGCTTAGGAAATGGTCCAAAATCAACCAAAAGAGGACCCAATGGTGTTTTTACAATATTTATGATTTTTAGAAATTTTCTTTGAATTTTCTGAGAAAGTCAATTTTTACCCTAAGTTACGGGTTATGGTAAAAATCGAAAAGTTACCGTAATGCTTCTAAGCTTGATCTTTTTGAACCAAGAATTTTGTGGCATCTTATTTACATGGCTTAGGACTTATTATAAGGTTCATGAGAATTTTTACCCCAATAGGTTAAGTTTGGACAATTTTTACTATGAAATACAAAAATTACCACACTTAATTACCCTTGGAGAGTTACCATTTACCGTGGTTAAGGTAAAAAAATAAAATTATTTACCACCCTTGGACTGCTGTGCTGCACCAGAATTAGAGAGGAAGAGGGTAGAATTTTCTTGAAGCATGACTCATGAGTGTGGGCCAATAGGATTAGGGCAAGTTACTAACTAAGGTTTAACCATGGTTAAGTGTGATGATTAAATTAGAAAAAAATCTTCTTAGATGGGAGAGAAGAGGGAGAGGCCGTGAGCTTGAGGGAGAGAAGGAGAGAGGAGAGCTTGTGTTCATTTCTTCATCTTGCTCATCACCATAGCCAAACCTTGAGTGATTTTTCCAAAATCCTTGTCCAAATAAGCTAGTTTTCAAGTCTTGAATCATAAAATTAGTGGACAATAAGCTAATAAGGAGCAAGCAAGGAGGAGAAGGAGAAGGAAGAAGAAGAAGTGAAGGTTAGGATTTTCTACAAGGAATTGGTAAGGGGAAAGTTCTTCTACATGATTTCAAAGCCTAGAGGACATACTAGGGTTCTTGTTGGTGTTGTGGTGATCAAGGAGATGCTATACTATCCTAGGGTTTATGTTTATTGGCAAACCATGTGTATTCTTGTTCTTATGACTATGTTTGATTATTGAGTGATGGTTATGTTATGTGTATGAATTTCTTTGAGTGGTTTGATCATGAACAACCATGCTTGATGTTAGTTTGCATGATTGGAACCTTGATATGCATAAGGGCTTGTAACTCTTGTCTATGGAGAAAGTGACCATGTTGTGTATGATGAGTTGCCCTATTTTGCATGCTTGATGATTTTTGTTCCATGATTGGTTTGAGTTGATTGGATGATTGTGGTTGTGCAAAAGTTTAACTCATGGCATGATGAAAGTGGTGTGTGCATGTTGATGAGCTTGGTGTGTAATGGTAATTGTGTTCCATTGCCTTGATGGTTGATTTCATGGCTTGATGATTGAAGGTTGTGTCTTGGAATTGATCTAAATATAGTAAACTTTACTTATTTTCACTCATTTGAACCTAACTATGCAAAGAGATGTTTTATTTTGATTGCACATTGGATTTTCGAGCTGCTGTTAAGCCCTGGGTGTGACCAGTCTCGCGGTTGGGAAAAGCTAGAAAACAGGGGACAGCTCTGTTCATACCGTTGGTGGGAAAAACCCTCGAGCCTGTGAACAGTTCTGGACCCAATATTTTTGGAAATTGATATTTTGTGAAAAATCAGTTTTTTTCCAAATTTTTCCATAAACATACTTAAGAGAAAATAATATTTTTAAATATGAAAGTTGGTAAATATTTTGGTTAACTAATTTTAGAACTTCACAATGTTTTGGTTAATGCATTTGATTAAAAGAGGAACCATTAATAAGAGTGTGAATTGAAAGAGGAAAAAGAGCCATGTGATGGAGAATTATGCACAAAGAGATGTGATTATCATAAGTGATGATAATGCTATAACCAAGAGTGAAGGTTATATGTGATTGTGCAAGTGATAACCTAGAGAAAAGGTTAAAGTGATTACAAGAGAAACCAAAGCTTAAAATGCTTGAGATGGTGATTTTGTATGCTTAATGTGATATGCCATTTTGCATAAAGAGAAAGAGAATTTGGCAAGTGGCCAATGTGATGAGCATTACAACCCGGATGGGGTTGAGAATAGGGATAGTCTGGCCACAGTAGCCTAAAGGGATTATCCAGGTTGCAAAACCCCTCAGATGGCCAAGTAGAAGATATCCCCTGAGCCGAGGCAAGTCGCACAACCCTGCTTGGATAAATCTGACGGACTTGACTATTCAGGATATGGTGAGACGTAGCTTATCTGAATGATTACTATGAAGTCTGGTGGGACTCTCTGGTAAGTCTGGTAAGTCTGCTACGGCCAATCGCTCAATGGTGTTGGAGGTAGGGAAGTCTCCTTGGAGCACTATGAGGGTGATGTGAGGGGAAATAGAAGTGACATGCATTATAATATATCTGAGTGTATGATATATTGTTTGATGCTGAGATATGTGATATATTCTTTAATGCTGAGATATGTGACATATTGTTTGATACTGAGACATGTGTGTGACTGTGATTATTCTCATTGTGTCTGTGAGAATATTTGATTTGCAGGAAAATCTTATCCTCGAGTTTTGAGAAGGGTAAGTGGTAGATGATTTTCTAAATCATACGTGTCTGATAATCTTCTAATGCAAATGTGTCTGATAGATGTGGTATATTTCTATATCTGTTGTCTCTTTGCTTTGCTATTTGTGTATGAGGATTTTTCATCCTTGCCTATATGTTTTGTGTTCTCTTTTGAACATGACTCATATAGATGGATCGCCTGCCCGAGGGGCTAGTGAAGGTTCGTAGACTCAGTCTGTTGCCCCGAGGGGCAGAGGGTGAGGGGTGGATCATCAACCTCGAAACCCAGTGGGGGACATACCTAGGATATGTCACTTCACTCGAGACTACTGCGGAAGGGCCTCATAGATGGACTGTAGAGGACATGATTCTGGATGTAAAGATACCCATACAGGAGTTGTGGGACACATGGCAGGAGAGAGAAAGGCAGAGACAGCCGGTAGCCCAACAGGTGCTTGCCCAAGGATCTGAGCCGGTACAGCAGGAGCCTGCAAGGCCAGAGACCCAGCATAGAAGACCCAAGACCCCACCCTGCAAGAGATACTTTGGTAGATGGAGGCAGACTACTCGCAAGAGTACTGTTCGCCGTACCCAGACTGTTAGGGTTGCATCAGCTGAGAAGGTGCCTGTTGAAAGGCCACCTGCTACTCAGTCTGACAGACCCATTCCTGCCATACCAGTTTCTTTTGCAGAGCCTGGAGGGAGCCCGAGACCTTTTCCTTCTACTGTTATGCCATCTTGGCGAACACCAGCTCGTCAAGAGGTCAATGACAGTAAAGGGAAAGGGAAGCAGATAGTAGAGGAGGAGAGTGATCCCTCTGAGGAGTCTGAGGGGAGTGTTTAGGAGCTGACTTAGCGCAGGCTGTTGCGTTATCTGATCTTGTTTTTTTGTAGACTGACTCTATACCGGTGTGGACTTATGCTTAGAGTTTTTGGATGACTGTATCTTATATTATATGACTTTACCAGTTGACCAGTGATGTATATGTAGACTTTGGACTAGTACTATATGTGATGTACATTATTTACTCAGTAGTCGCTTATCTCGTTTTCTTTAATGATACGTTACGACATAAAAGAGATTTCCAAATCGAAATAACGTAAGTGAGAGTTTCAAGTTAAAATGGTTTTCAGTAACAAAAAGAAAAAAAAATTTATGCTCATTTGCGAAAATTAACTTAAGATAATTAAAAGGAGAATTTCTTTAAAATGAAAATCAATATGACGTATTTTAAATAAATCAAGTTACTTATGTTGTAATATCCTTTTATGAGAAAGGGTGTTGCACCAAAGGATCAAATGGAGGACGAAAAGGGATGAACGAGACGAACTTGGTGCAAAGAATGCCCAAGGATCAAATTGGAGGACGAAAAGGGACGAACGAGACGAACTTGGTCCAAAGAATGGAAAAGGATCATCTGGGAGGACGAAGAGGGTCGAACGAGACGAACTTGGTCCAAAGAACGCCAAAGGATCAAATGGAGGACGAAAAGAGACGAACGAGACGAACTTGGTCTAAAGAATGTCAAAGGATCAAATGGGAGGACGAAGAGGGACGAACGAGACGAATATGGTCCAAATAATGCACAAAGGATCAAATAGGAGGACGAATAGGGATGAACGAGACCAACTTGTTGCAAAGAATGCCCAACTATCAAATGGGAGGACGTAGAGAGACGAACGAGATGAACTTGGTCCAAAGAATGCCCAAGGATCAAATGGGAGGACGTAGACGGACGAATGAGAGAAACTTTGTCCAAAGACTGCCAAAGGATCAAATGGGAGGACGAAGATGGACGAACGAGATGAACTTGGTCCAAAGAAAGCCAAAGGATGAAATGGAGGACGAAAAGGGATGAACGAGACGAACTTGGTCCAAAGAATGTCAAAGGATCAAATGGGAGGACGAAGAGGGACGAAGAAGATGAACTTGGTCCAATGAATGCCAAAGGATCAAATGGGAGGACGAACGAGACGAACTTGGTACAAAGAATGCCCAAGGATCAAATGGGAGGACGAAAAGGGACGAACAAGACGAACCTGGTCCAAAGAATGCCCAACGATCAAATGGGAGGACGTACAGGGACGAACGAGGCGAACTTGGTACAAAGAATGCCCAAGGATCAAATGGGAGGACGAAAATGGACGAACGTGACGAACTTGGTTCAAAGAATGCCCAAAGATCAAATGGGAGGATGTAGTGGGACGAACAAGACAAACTTCGTCCAAAGAATGTCAAAGGATCAAATGGGAGGACGAAGAGGGACGAACGAGACGAACTTGGTCGAAAGAATGCCCAAGGATGAAATGGGAGGACGAACAGGGACGAACGAGACGAACTGGTCCAAAGAATGTCGAATGATCAAATGGGGGACGAAGAGGGGCAAAATAGACGAACTTGGTCCAAGGAATGCCAAAGGATCAAATGGAGAACGAAAAGGGACGAACGAGACGAACTTGGTCCAAAGAATGTCAAAGGATCAAATGGGAGGACGAAGAGGGACGAAGGAGGCGAACATGGTCCAAAGAATGACAAAGGATCAAATGGGAGGACGAACATGACGAATATGGTACAAAGAATGACCAAGGATCAAATGGGAGGACGTAGAGGGATGAACAAGACGAACTTGGTCCAAAGAATGCCCAAGGATCAAATGGGAGGACGAAAAGGGACGAAGAGACGAACTTCATCCAAAGAATGCCCAAAGATCAAATGGGAGGGCGTCGAGGGACGAACGACAAGAACTTGGTCCAAAGAATGCCAAAGTATCAAATGGGAGGACGAAGATGGACGAACGAGACGAACTTGGTCCAAAGAATGCCAAAGGATCAAATGGAGGACGAAAAGGGATGAACGAGACGAACTTGGTCTAAAGAATACCAAAGGATCAAATGGGAGGCCGAACAAGACGAACTTGGTACAAAGAATGCCCAAGGATCAAATGGGAGGACGAAAAGGGACGAACGAGACGAACCTGGTCCATAGAATGCCCAAAGATCAAATGGGAGGACGTAGAGGGACGAACGAGACGAACTTGTTGCAAAGAATGCCCAAGGATCAAATGGGACGACGAAAATGGACGAAATAGACGAACTTTTTTCAAAGAATGCCCAAAGATCAAATAGGAGGACGTAGTGGGACGAACAAGACGAACTTGTCCAAAGAATATCAAAGGATCAAATGGGAGGACGAAGAGGGACGAACGAGACGAACTTGATCCAAAGTATGTCAAAGGATCAAATGGGAGGACGAAGAGGGACGAACGAGACGAACATGGTCCAAAGAATGCCCAATGATCAAATGGGAGGACGTAGAGGGACGAATAAGACGAACTTAGTCCAAAGAATGCCATAGGATCAAATGGGAGGACGAAGAGGTACGAACGAGACGAACTTGGTCGAAAGAATGCCCAAGGATGAAATGGGAGGACGAACAGGGACGAACGAGACGAACTGGTCCAAAGAATGTCGAATGATCAAATGGGGGACGAAGAGAGGCAAACGAGACGAACTTGGTCCAAGGAATGCCAAAGGATCAAATGGAGGACGAAAAGGGACGAACGAGACGAACTTGGTCCAAAGAATGTCAAAGGATAAAATGGGAGGACGAAGAGGGACGAAGGAGGCGAACATGGTCCAAAAAATGCCAAATGATCAAATGGGAGGACAGACATGACGAATATGGTACAAAGAATGCCCAAGGATCAAATGGGAGGACGTAGAGGGATGAACAAGACGAACTTGGTCCAAAGAATGCCCAAGGATCAAATGGGAGGTCGAAAAGGGACGACGAGACGAACTTGGTCCAAAGAATGCCCAAAGATCAAATGGGAGGACGTCGAGGGACGAACGACAAGAACTTGGTCCAAAGAATGCCAAAGGATCAAATGGAGGACGAAAAGGGATGAACGAGACGAACTTGGTCCAAAGAATGCCAAAGGATCAAATGGGAGGCCGAACAAGACGAACTTGGTACAAAGAATGCCCAAGGATCAAATGGGAGGACGAAAAGGGACGAACGAGACGAACCTGGTCCATAGAATGCCCAAAGATCAAATGGGAGGACGTAGAGGGACGAACGAGACGAACTTGGTACAAAGAATGCCCAAGGATCAAATTGGACGACGAAAATGGACGAAAGAGATGAACTTTTTTCAAAGAATGCCCAAAGATCAAATAGGAGGACGTAGTGGGACGAAAAAGACGAACTTGGTCCAAAGAATATCAAAGGATCAAATGGGAGGACGAAGAGGGACGAACGAGACGAACTTGGTCCAAAGTATGTCAAAGGATCAAATGGGAGGACGAAGAGGGACGAACGAGATGAACATGGTCCAAAGAATGCCCAATGATCAAATGGGAGGACGTAGAGGGACGAACAAGACGAACTTAGTCTAAAGAATGCCAAAGGATCAAATGGAGGACGAAAAGGGACAAACGAGACGAACTTGGTCCAAAGTATGTCAAAGGATCAAATGGGAGGACGAAGAGGGACGAAGGACACGAACTTGTCCAAAGAATGCCAAAGGATCAAATGGGAGGACGAACGTGACAAACTTGGTCCAAAGAATGCCAAATGATCAAATGGGAGGTCGAACGTGACGAACTTGGAACAAAGAATGCCCAAGGATCAAATGGGAGGACGAAGAGGGACGAACGAGACGAACTTTGTCCAAAGAATGCCAAAGGATGAAATGGAGGACGAAAAGGGATGAACTTGACGAACTTGGTCCAAACAATGCCTAAGGATCAACTGGGAGTACGAAAAGGGACGAACGAGACGAACTTGGTCCAAAGAATGGCAAAGAATCAAATGGGAGGACGAAGATGGACGAACAAAACGAACTTGGTCCAAAGAAGGCCGAAGGATGAAATGGGAGGACGAAAAGGGACGAACGAGATGATCTTTTCGTAAGAATGCCAAATGATCAAATGGGGGACGAAGAGGGACAAACGAGACGAACTTGGTCCAAGGAATGCCAAAGGATCAAATGGAGGACGAAAAGGGACGAACGAGATGAACTTGGTCCAAAGAATGTCAAAGGACCAAATGGGAGGACGAAGAGGGACGAAGGAGGGGAACTTGGTCCAAAGAATGCCAAAGGATCATATGGGGGGACGAACGTGACGAACTTGGTACAAAGAATCCCCAAGGATCAAATGGGAGAACGTAGAGGGACGAACGAGACGAACTTTGTCCAAAGAATGCCCAAGGATCAAATGGGAGGACGAAAAGGGACGAACGAGACGAACTTTGTAATGCCCCTTTTACACACAAGGAACGTCACATGAAAAACTAAACTTAATACGGAAAATCGTCTCTCGTAAATCCTGGTTACCAAAATTGGTGGCTAATTTTTTTTTAAAAGTCTTTTATACGAAAAGATTTGCTCACAACTCATTTAGCCATCCCTAAACTCAGAAGAAAAGAAACATCACATATATATATATATATATCCTCAAGTTAATATACACAAGTCTTGCGCCCGCAAGTATAGTTTGGAACCACAACATAGTGGCCAAAATACATCATCCTAACACAAAGAAAATAAAGCGATAAAGTTAAACCTTGGAAAAACGATAAATCAAAAAGTGTGTCCAATACACGACACTGAACATGTACATCCCAAACCTAGGCTGGTCACTAACAGACACTCTACAACCTAGCACTAGACACCCGCACCTCTACAGGCCTAAGACGATGACGTCTCCTCGGGGTCCTCCTCAACCTCAGACACCTTGAATAGTACGCGATCTGGCTTGTCTCTAACCTTTCTCTTCCCTCTATCTACGTGTCCTGAAGGTTCGGCAGAAGTGTCAGAAGAACAGCGCACCAAACGTCTAGGAGGTGCGACGTGTGGAACAGGAAGTGTAGGTCTCACAGTCTCGGGTGATAGAACTGGTGTCACTGGTGAAGCCATCCTTGGTAAGCTTGCCCTCTCCAAGGAACTCTTCCTTGGAGTGCGACGAATCAGACGACAACGGTTAGATACTGATTCGGCTATCCGCTGAGGTGTAGGCCTCTGATCCTCCCTCGCCTCTCTCCTAGGCTGCGCCGTGGGTGGAACTTTGGCCTCCCGGTCCTCCAAGGTGATGCTGCGTGTAAAGGGTGCATCTCCCAGCCAGTAGCGCATCCTCTCGATGCGTATGTAGACGTCCAATACCATGTCCCTCTCCAAAACCTCTTCGGGGCCCAACACCCCTCCTCTAGTCCTAACCACGTGTCCAGACACAGTGGCCCATTGGGAGATGGGATCGTAAGTCCATCCCCCACCATCGACCTCACGAGGCCGAAAGCACTCCCTCACTCGGGCTATCAGAGGTCTCGAAGTGGCCATCTACACGTAACGTACATAAAATAACAGAAAAACACGCAAGGGTGAATTTCTTTGCACAAGTTGAAATCCACTGAAAGGATGTATACGAAACAGAAAATACTACATAATACATTCCAAGAATATATGTATAATTACTCTTTCACAGATCTTCCTCTAAGATAATCACACACCAAAAGAGCACACATCATCAAGTTAAACACACAGTCAAACACACATAGCACTCTCGCATAATGCATGTCACTTCAACATCTTTCAATACAGCTCAAACTGCACTCCATTCGCAATCCCCCAAGCTGGATTGCACAATCCTCCAAGCTGGATCGTAGCTCAATTTTGGCAAAGCCAAACACCAAATGCAACTGACATCTATATATACATTGCACAATCCTCCAAGCTGGATTGTAGCAATGACATATATATATATATTGCACAATCCTCCAAGCTGGGTTGTAGCAACGACATCTCCATTTATTGCACAATTCCTCCAAGCTGGATTGTAGCAACAACCTCTATATTTATTACACAATCCTCCAAGCTGGATTGTAGTAAAAACATCCACATTTATTGCACAATCCTCCAAGCTGGATTGTAGCATGACCTCAATATATATTGCACAACCCTCCAAGCTGGATTGTAGCACTGACATCTATATTTGCACTCACAAATAATCCAATCAACGCGGTCCCTCGTCTTAGGGTTTTTCATCGCCACGTGTTAGCTTTCATCTAACACCGTGTAATATTATTGTCCTCAAGACTTTAGCGTCGCCACGTATTGATCCTCGCTCAATACCGTGTAAGATCGTTTATTGAAAAATGTAAGTTTTATGGAAATTCCTCTTTGAAATTAAAGTTCTTCTTTAACTTTAACTCTCTAATTCTTATTATTTTTCCTTCTCACTTCTTATTAATTATTAAAAACCACATAACTTGTTAAAATTTCATTTTGACCCCAAAACATCCAGTTCCTGCGTCCAGTCTGCGTCCAGTTCTTGCGTCCAGTCTCCGTCCAGTTCCTGCGTCCAGTCTGCGTTCAGTTCCTGCGTCCAGTCTGCGTCCAGTCTTCACGTTTTCTACCCCCGAACTTTTATAACATTATACTTTTGGCCCAAAGTGCCCAGACTTTCGATTTCATGCCCAGAATTCCAGAATTTTGTATTTTTGAAATTTATCCAATTAAGTGTTATCTTGAATCCTAATTAATTTCTTTGTTTTCATTTGTAAAACTTTTTCATTAAAGTTTTTAACTCCTCTTACCACACTTAGTCAAATATTTTCAAACCAATTCCAATCACATAGAATTAAATCATGTGAAACATCCAAGAGTCAATATTCATCCATTTAGGCAAAAACACCACCAAGCCATAAATCGAACATACACTTAGGCATTCCAAATCACTCCAAATCATACATATGATTTTTCCAACAACACATAGGCTTATCAAAAATTATCATTCCTCAACCAAAAATCATATTTTTACTCATATACATATACATGTAAAAATACATATTACTAAGAGAATGAAAAATCATTCAACAACCAATATAAAAACTCACGTCTTTGAGTTTTTCATGAAACATACAACATAAACCACCCACATACACATCCTTCCCAACTTATTGAGAAAATCCCCTTACCTCTTGAAGACTTGAAAATGGGCTAACTCCAAAATCACCTCCTTCACACCACACCAACACCAAGTGGTCTACTCAACACCTTGATGTTCCCCCACTTAGAAAAATTTACCTTTTACAAAATACAACCATAGAAATATGAGTTTTATGAAAACCAAGAAACCCTAAAGAGTAGAAATTTTAGAAGATGAATACTTACTCAAATCTTGAAAGAAAATAGATCCAAGGTAGTTTCCAAGCTTGTAGGTTCCAATGGAGTGAACCTAAACAAAGGAAAAGCTTATTTTTAGTGAAATGAAGAACTCAAGCTTTCATGAAAACATGAAAGTGGTGGAAATGAAAAAATGAAAGAAGTTTATGGATTAGAATGATGATCCAAACCTTTTTTGTGAAGCTTGGGTATGGAAAATCTCAATAGAACTTGGTCTTTTTGTGTATGGAAAAAGCTTGAGAATATGAGAGAAAATGGAGAATGGAGATTTTGGAGAAGATGAAGTGTATGAAGCAAATGAATTTCTCTCTCCTTTCTCCCTAGATGAATTCGGCTGAGCAAGGGAAGGTATGGGGGAGGTATGGGCTTGCATGCTTTGGTGGTTGGGAGCCATACCTCTCTCACCTTATTTTGGGAAAGTTCAAAATTTGACCCCTAATTGGCCATTTGACTTTTGGAAGAATTTTTAGACTTGGATCAGCCCCTCATGCGCCCAGATCTGACCAGAAAAAAAATGGTGGGATTAAGTCCCATCAAGTTAGGGTTTGATCGGTAGTTCGAAGCGGTAAAAACGCGTAGTTTTCACACCCTTTTTTTTTTAAATATTTTTCTAAAATGAGTAAAATCATGAGGAATAAATTTTATGATTTGAATATGTCATAGAAAAATTTAGAAACCCAAAACTAAATTTTTGGACTATTTTTCATGTCCCGGTTGCGCCCGGTTTACCCGTAAAGCTCCAAACGCGGGTAAAATAAAGTTTTTCTGAAAAATTTTCAGAAAAATTTCTAAAAATCACAAATATTATAAGAATCACTTTTGGTTCACTAAAAAATTATTTTGGAGTAAAAATGACCTCCAGAAAAATACTAAACCCTATCCCCGCATCAGGAGAGAATGCGGTTCCCGCAAAAACTCAGTTTTGTGAACTCTACTACTCTAAACCCTTCCAAATTAAACCTAAGATATTACTATCATTATCCTCACCTCAAGATCCCAAAAATCATTAATTAAATAAAATAGGATTACAATAAAAACTATATATAAAAATCAGGGTGTACAAACTTGGTCCAAAGAATGCCTAAGGATCGACTGGGAGGACGAAGAGGGTCGAATGAGACGAACTTGGTCCAAAGAATGACAAAGGATCAAATGGGAGGACGAAGATGGATAAACGAGACGAACTTGGTCCAAAGAATGCCAAATGATCAAATGGAGAACGAAATGGGACGAACGAGACGAACTTGGTCCAAAGAATGTCAAAGGATCAAATGGGGGGATGAAGAGGGACGAAGGACACGAACTTGTCCAAAGAATGCCAAAGGATCAAATGGAAGGACGAACGTGACAAACTTGGTACAAAGAATGCCCAAGGATCAAATGGGAAAACATAGAGGAACGAACGTGACGAACTTGGTCCAAAGAATGCCAAAGGATCAAATGGGAGGACGAACGTGACGAACTTGGTACAAAGAATGCCCAAGGATCAAATGGGAGGATGTAGTGGGACGAACAAGACGAACTTGGTCCAAAGAATGCCAAAGGATGAAATGGAGGACGAAAAGGGATGAACGAGACGAACTTGGTCCAAACAATGCCAAAGGATCAACTGGGAGGACGAAGAGGGACGAACGAGATGAACTTGGTCCAAAGAATGGCAAAGAATCAAATGGGAGGACGAAGATAGACGAACGAAACGAACTTGGTCCAAAGAATGCCGAAGGATGAAATGGGAGGACGAAAAGGGACAAACGAGATGATTTTTTCGTAAGAATGTCAAATGATCAAATGGGGGACAAAGAGGGACAAACGAGACGAACTTGGTCCAAGGAATGCCAAAGGATCAAATGGAGGACGAAAAGGGACGAACGAGACGAACTTGGTCCAAAGAATGTCAAAGGATCAAATGGGAGGACGAAGAGGGACGAAGGAGGCGAACTTGGTCCAAAGAATGCCAAAGGATCAGATGGGAGGACGAACGTGACGAACTTGGTACAAAGAATCCCCAAGGATCAAATGGGAAAACGTAGATGGACGAACGAGACGAACTTTGTCCAAAGAATGCCCAAGGATCAAATGGGAGGACGAAAAGAGACGAACGAGACGAACTTGGTCCAAAGAATGCCTAAGGATCGAGTGGAAGGACGAAGAGGGTCGAACGAGACGAACTTGGTCCAAAGAATGGCAAAGGATCAAATGGGAGGACGAAAATGGAGGAACGAGACGAACTTAGTCCAAAGAATGCCAAAGGATCAAATGGAGAACGAAAAGGGACGAACGAGACGAACTTGGTCCAAAGAATGTCGAAGGATCAAATGGGGGCACGAAGAGGGACGAACGAGACGAACATGGTCCAAATAATGCACAAAGGATCAAATGGGAGGACGAATAGGGATGAACGAGACCAACTTGGTTCAAAGAATGCCCAAATATAAAATGGGAGGACGTAGAGGGACGAACGAGACGAACTTGGTCCAAAGAATGCCGAAGGATCAAATGGGAGGACGAAAAGGAACGGACGAGACGAACTTGGTCCAAAGAATCCCCGATGATCAAATGGGAGGACGTAGAGGGACGAACGAGAGGAACTTGGTCCAAGGAATGCCAAAGGATCAAATGGGAGGACCAAGATGGACGAACGAGATGAACTTGGTACAAAGAATGCCCAAGGATCAAATGGGGGAATGAAAAGGGACGAACGAGACGAACCTAGTCCAAAGAATGCCCAAAGATCAAATGGGAGGACGTAGAGGGACGAACGAGGCGAACTTGGTACAAAGAATGCCCATGGATCAAATGGGAGGACGAACGAGACGAACTTGGTTCAAAGAATGCCCAAAGATCAAATGGGAGGACGTAGTGGGACGAACGAGACGAACTTGGTCCAAAGAATGTCAAAGGATCAAATGGGAGGACGAAGAGGGACGAAGAAGATGAACTTGGTCCAAAGAATGCCAAAGGATCAGGTGGGAGGACGAACGAGACGAACTTGGTACAAAGAATGCCCAAGGATCAAATGGGTGGAGGTAGAGGGACGAACGCGACGAACTTGGTCCAAAGAATGCCCAAGGATCAAATGGGAGGACGAAAAGGGACGAACGAGACGAACTTGGTCCAAACAATGCCTAAGGATCAACTGGGAGGACGAAGAGGGACGAACGAGACGAACTTGGTCCAAAGAATGGCAAAGAATCAAATGGGAGGACGAAGATGGATGAACGAAACGAACTTGGTCCAAAGAATGGCAAGGAATCAAATGGGAGGACGAAGATGGATGAACGAAATGAACTTGGTCCAAAGAATGCCGAAAGATGAAATGGGAGGACGAAAAGGGACGAACGATGCGATCTTGGTCCAAAGAATGCTAAATGATCAAATGGAGGACGAAGAAGGACAAACGAGACGAACTTGGTCCAAGGAATGCCAAAGGATCAAATGGAGGACGAAAAGGGACGAACGAGACGAACTTGGTCCAAAGAATGTCAAAGGATCAAATGGGAGGACGAAGAGGGACGAAGGAGGCGAACTTGATCCAAAGAATGCCAAAGGATCAAATGGGAGGACGAACGTGACGAACTTGGTACAAAGAATGCCCAAGGATCAAATGGGTGGACGTAGAGGGACGAACGAGACGAACTTGGTCCAAAGAGTGCCTAAGGATTAACTGGGAGGACGAAGAGGGACGAACGAGACGAAATTGGTCCAAAGAATGGCAAAGAATCAAATGGGAGGAAGGAGATGGACGAACGAGACGAACTTGGTCCAAAGAATGCTGAAGGATTAAATGGGACAACGAAAAGGGACGAACGAGACGAACTTGGTCCAAAGAATCCCGAAGGATGAAATGGGAGAACGAAAAGGGACGAACGAGACGAACTTGGTCCAAAGAATGCCAAATGATCAAATGGGGAACGAAGAGGGACAAACGAGACGAACATGGTCCAATGAATGCCAAAGGATCAATGAGAGTACGAAAAGGGACGAACGAGACGAACTTGGTCCAAAGAATGTCAAAGGATCAAATGGGAGGACGAAGAAGGACGAAGGAGACAAACTTGGTCCAAAGAATGCCAAAGGATCAAATGGGAGGACGAACATGATGAACATGGTACAACGAATACCCAAGGATCAAATGGGAGGACGTAGAGGGACGAACGAGACGAACTTGGTCGAAAGAATGCCCAAGGATCAAATGGGAGGACGTAATGGGACAAACGAGACGAACTTGGTCCAAAGCATGCCCAAAGATCAAATGGGAGGACGTAGAGGGACGAACGAGAAGAACATGGTCCAAAGAATGCCAAAGGATCAAATGGGAGGACGAAGATGGACGAACGAGACGAACTTGGTCCAAAGAATGTCAGAGGATCAAATGGAGGACGAAAAGGGATGAACGAGACGAACTTGTTCCAAAGAATGCCACAGGATCAAATGAGAGGACGAACGAGATGAACTTGGTACAAAGAATGCCCAAGGATCAAATGGGAGGACGAAAAGGGACGAACAAGACGAACCTGGTCCAAAGAATGCCCAAAGATCAAATGGGAGGACGAAGAGGGACGAGGAAGATGAACTTGGTCCAAAGAATGCCAAAGGATCAAATGGGAGGACGAACGAGACGAACATGGTCCAAAGAATGCCGAAGGATCAAATGGGAGGACGAACGAGATGAACTTGGTACAAAGAATGTCCAAGGATCAAATTGGAGGAAGAAAAGGGATGAACGAGACGAACAACGCCCAAAGAATGCGAAATGATCAAATGGGACGATCTTGGTGCAAGGAATGCCAAAGGATCAAATGGAGGACGAACAGGGACGAAAGAGACGAACTTGGTCCAACGAATGTCAAAGGATCAAATGGGAAAACGAAGAGGGACGAACGAAACGAACTTGGTCCAAACAATTCCCAAGGATCAAATGGGAGGACGAACAGGGACGAACGAGACGAACTTGGTCCAAGGAATTCCAAAGGATCAAATGGAGGACGAAAAGGGACGAACGAGACGAACTTGGTTCAAAGAATGCCCAAAGATCAAATGGAGGACGAAAAGTGACGAACGAGACGAACTTGGTGCAAAGAATGCCCAAAGATCAAATGGGAGGACGTAGTGGGACGAACGAGACGAACTTGGTCCAAAGAAATGTCAAAGGATGAAATGGGAGGACGAAGAGGGACGAACGAAACGAACTTGGTCCAAACAATTCCCAAGGATCAAATGGGAGGACGAACAGGGACGAACGAGACGAACTTGGTCCAAGGAATTCCAAAGGATCAAATGGAGGACGAAAAGGGACGAACGAGACGAACTTGGTCCAAGGAATGCCAAAGGATCAAATGGAGGACGAAAAGTGACGAACGAGACGAACTTGGTGCAAAGAATGCCCAAAGATCAAATGGGAGGACGTAGTGGGACGAACGAGACGAACTTGGTCCAAAGAAATGTCAAAGGATGAAATGGGAGGACGAAGAGGGACGAACGAGAGGAACTTGGTCCAAAGAATGCCAAAGGATCAAATGAGAGGACGTAGTGGGACGAACGAGACGAACTTGGTCCGAAGAATGCCAAAGGATCAAATGGAGGACGAAAAGGGACGAACGAGATGAACATGGTCCAAAGTTGGTCAAAGGATCAAATGGGAGGACGAAGAGGGACGAAGGATGCGAACTTGGTCCAAAGAATGCCAAAGGATCAAATGGGAGGACGAACATGACAAACATGGTACAAAGAATGCCCATGGATCAAATGGGAGGACGTAGAGGGAGGAACGAGACGAACTTGGTCGAAAGAACGCCGAAGGATCAAATGGGAGGACGAAAAGGGATGAACGAGACGAACTTGGTCCAAAGAATGCGCAAAGATCAAATGGGAGGACGTAGAGGGACGAACGAGATGAACTTGATCCAAAGAATGCCAAAGGATCAAATGGGAGGATGTAGAGGGACGAACGAGATGAACTTGGTCCAAAGAATGCCAAAGGATCAAATGGGAGGACGAAGATGGACGAATGAGACGAACTTGGTCCAAAGAATGCCAAAGGATCAAATGGGAGGACGAACGAGACGAACTTGGTCCAAAGAATGCCAAAGGATCAAATGGAGGACGAAAAGGGACGAACGAGATGAACTTGGTCCAAAGAAATGGCAAAGGATCAAATGGGAGGACGAAGAGGGACGAACGAGAGGAACTTGGTCCAAAGAATGCCAAAGGATCAAATGGGAGGACGAACGTGACGAACTTGGTACAAAGAATGCCCAAGGATCAAATGGGTGGACGTAGTGGGACGAACGAGACGAACTTGGTCCAAAGAATGCCCAAGGATCAAATGGGAGGACGAAAAGGGACGAACCAGATGAACTTGGTCCGAAGAGTGCCTAAGGATTAACTGGGGGGACGAAGAGGGACGAACGAGACGAACTTGGTCCAAAGAATGCCAAAGGATCAAGTGGGAGGACAAACGAGACGAACTTGGTACAAAGAATGTCCAAGGATCAAATTGGGGGAAGAAAAGGGATGAACGAGACGAACGACGCCCAAAGAATGCGAAATGATCAAATGGGGGACGAAGAGGGACAAACGAGACGAACTTGGTCCAAGGAATGCCAAAGGATCAAATGGAGGACGAACAGGGACGAATGAGACGAACTTGGTCCAACGAATGTCAAAGGATCAAATGGGAAAACGAAGAGGGACGAACGAGACGAACTTGGTCCAATCAATTCCCAAGGATCAAATGGGAGGACGAACAGGGACGAACGAGACGAACTTGGTCCAAGGAATGCCAAAGGATCAAATGGAGGACGAAAAGGGACGAACGAGACGAACTTGGTTCAAAGAATGCCCAAAGATCAAATGGGAGGACGTAGTGGACGAACGAGACGAACTTGGTCCAAAGAAATGTCAAAGGATCAAATGGGAGGACGAAGAGGGACGAATGAGAGGAACTCGGTTCAAAGAATGCCAAAGGGACGAAGAGGGATGAACGAGAGGAACTTGGTCGAAAGAATGCCAAAGGATCAAATGGGAGGACGTAGAGGGACGAACGAGACGAACTTGGTCCAAAGAATGCCAAAGGATCAAATGGAGGACGAAAATTGACGAACGAGACGAACATGGTCCAAAGAATGCCAAAGGATCAAATGGGAGGACGAACGTGACGAACTTGGTACAAAGAATGCCCAAGGATCAAATGGGTGGACGTACAGGAACGAACGAGACGAACTTGGTCCAAAGAATGCCCAAGGATCAAATGGAGGATGAACAGGGACGAACGATACGAACTTGGTCCAAAGGATCAAATGGGAGGACGAAGAGGAACGAAGGAGGCGAACTTGGTCCAAAGAATGCCAAAGGATCAAATGGGAGGACGAACATGACGAACATGGTACAAAGAATGCCCAAGGATCAAATGGGAGGACGTAGAGGGACGAACGAGACAAACTTGGTCGAAAGAATGCCCAAGGATCAAATGGGAGGACGTAAAGGGACAAAGGAGAAGAACTTGGTCCAAAGAATGCCCAAAGATCAAATGAGAGGACGTAGAGGGACGAACGAGAAGAACATGGTCCAAAGAATGCCAAAGGATCAAATGGGAGGACGAAGATGGACGAACGAGACGAACTTGGTGCAAAGAATGCCAGAGGATCAAATGGAGGACGAAAAGGGATGAACGAGACGAACTTGGTCCAAAGAATGCCAAAGGATCAAGTGGGAGGACAAACGAGACGAACTTGGTACAAAGAATGTCCAAGGATCAAATTGGGGGAAGAAAAGGGATGAACGAGACGAACGACGCCCAAAGAATGCGAAATGATCAAATGGGGGACGAAGAGGGACAAACGAGACGAACTTGGTCCAAGGAATGCCAAAGGATCAAATGGAGGACGAACAGGGACGAACGAGACGAACTTGGTCCAACGAATGTCAAAGGATCAAATGGGAAAACGAAGAGGGACGAACGAGACGAACTTGGTCCAAACAATTCCCAAGGATCAAATGGGAGGACGAACAGGGACGAACGAGACGAACTTGGTCCTAGGAATGCCAAAGGATCAAATGGAGGACGAAAAGGGACGAACGAGACGAACTTGGTTCGAAGAATGCCCAAAGATCAAATGGAGGACGAAAAGGGACGAACGGGACGAACTTAGTTCAAAGAATGCCCAAAGATCAAATGGGAGGACGTAGTGGGACGAACGAGACGAACTTGGTCCAAAGAAATGTCAAAGGATCAAACGGGAGGACGAAGAGGGACGAATGAGAGGAACTCGGTTCAAAGAATGCCAAAGGGACGAAAGGGATGAACGAGAGGAACTTGGTCGAAAGAATGCCAAAGGATCAAATGGGAGGACGTAGAGGGACGAACGAGACGAACTTGGTCCAAAGAATGCCAAAGGATCAAATGGAGGACGAAAAGTGACGAACAAGACGAACATGGTCCAAAGAATGCCAAAGGATCAAATGGGAGGACGAACGTGACGAACTTGGTACAAAGAATGCCCAAGGATCAAATGGGTGGACGTACAGGAATGAACGAGACGAACTTGGTCCAAAGAATGCCCAAGGATCAAATGGAGGATGAACAGGGACGAACGATACGAACTTGGTCCAAAGGAACAAATGGGAGGACGAAGAGGAACGAAGGAGGCGAACTTGGTCCAAAGAATGCCAAAGGATCAAATGGGAGGACGAACATGACGAACATGGTACAAAGAATGCCCAAGGATCAAATGGGAGGACGTAGAGGGACGAACGAGACAAACTTGGTCGAAAGAATGCCCAAGGATCAAATGGGAGGACGTAAAGGGACAAACGAGAAGAACTTGGTCCAAATAATGCCCAAAGATCAAATGAGAGGACGTAGAGGGACGAACGAGAAGAACATGGTCCAAAGAATGCCAAAGGATCAAATGGGAGGACGAAGATGGACGAACGAGACGAACTTGGTGCAAAGAATGCCAGATGATCAAATGGAGGACGAAAAGGGATGAACGAGACGAACTTGGTCCAAAGAATGCCAAAGGATCAAGTGGGAGGACAAACGAGACGAACTTGGTACAAAGAATGTCCAAGGATCAAATTGGGGGAAGAAAAGGGATGAACGAGACGAACGACGCCCAAAGAATGCGAAATGATCAAATGGGGGACGAAGAGGGACAAACGAGACGAACATGGTCCAAGGAATGCCAAAGGATCAAATGGAGGACGAACAGGGACGAACGAGACGAACTTGGTCCAACGAATGTCAAAGGATCAAATGGGAAAACGAAGAGGGACGAACGAGACGAACTTGGTCCAAACAATTCCCAAGGATCAAATGGGAGGACGAACAGGGACGAACGAGACGAACTTGGTCCAAGGAATGCCAAAGGATCAAATGGAGGACGAAAAGGGACGAACGAGACGAACTTGGTTCAAAGAATGCCCAAAGATCAAATGGAGGACGAAAAGGGACGAACGAGACGAACTTGGTTCAAAGAATGCTCAAAGATCAAATGGGAGGACGTAGTGGGACGAACGAGACGAACTTGGTCCAAAGAAATGTCAAAGGATCAAATGGGAGGACGAAGAGGGACGAACGAGAGGAACTCGGTTCAAAGAATGCCAAAGGGACAAAGAGGGATGAACGAGAGGAACTTGGTCGAAAGAATGCCAAAGGATCAAATGGGAGGACGTAGAGGGACGAACGAGTCGAACTTGGTCCAAGGAATGCCAAAGGATCAAATGGAGGACGAAAAGTGACGAACGAGACGAACATGGTCCAAAGAATGCCAAAGGATCAAATGGGAGGACGAACGTGACGAACTTGGTACAAAGAATGCCCAAGGATCAAATGGGTGGACGTAGAGGAACGAACGAGACGAACTTGGTCCAAAGAATGCCCAAGGATCAAATGGAGGATGAACAGGGACGAACGATACGAACTTGGTCCAAAGGATCAAATGTGTAACGTCCGTAATTTTTGGATCTGTTTTTAATTATATTTTATGTGGGTGATATGTGATTTGCATATATTAGATTTATTTTAGAAAGATTAAATTTTATAGATAAAGTTTCTTGACGTTAGAAATCAGTAGTTTGAATCAAGCGTTGAGTGACAGACAGAATTTTGTTTACCGTAAATAGGCGGAATGGTGACTTTGTGAAGTTGAAACCCTAGATTGAGGTTAAGAAAAAGATTTGAAGGTACAAATAGTGATTTTATAATATTTGTGAATTTTAGAAATTTATTCGGGAAATTTTCTAAAGAGCTGATAAATAATTTTACCGTTTTGGTCCCTGTAGTTTGACTAGGTTGAACTGTGAGCGGGTTTGGAGATCAGAACATGTTTAAAAATATTTTTGAAGATGCCAAGTGATGTTTTATATTATTTTAGAATTTTAGAAATTATGTTGGGAATTTTTAGAATGACAGACAAAGAATTGCGGTTTTGGTCCTTGTAGACTGAGAACATAATAGCAGGAAGAGCAGGTGAATGCCAGAAGCTTAGGAAATGATCCAAAATCAACCAAAATACTAACCAATGGAGTTTATACCATATTTGGGATTTTTAGGAATTTTCTGAGATTTTTCTGAGAAAGTCAATTTTTTACCCTAAGTTACAGGTTATGGTAAAAACCGAAAAGTTACCGTGATACTCGTAAGCTTAAATTCTATGAACCAAGACTTTTGTGGCATCTTATTTTCATGGTTTAGGACTTATTATAAGGTTCATGAGAGTTTTTACCCCAATAGGTTAAGTTTGGACAATTTTTACTATGAAATACAAAAGTTACCACACTTAATTACCTTGAAGACTTACCATTTACCATGGTTAAGGTGAAAAATTATTTTACCCAACCCTTAGGACTGCTACAGCGCCCCAGCCAGCCATGAGAAGAAGTGTGTAGAAATTTTTAAAATATCTTTGAGTCATAGTTGTTAGCCAATAGAATTAGTCCAAGTGATTAACCATGGTTAAGACTATAGTTAAGTGTTATCATTAACTTGAAAAAAAAATCTGGATAGTGGGGGAGAAGAGGGCTGCACGAAATTTTCAGGGAGAGGAGGAGGAAGAGAGCTCTTGTTTTCATACTTTCCATTTGCTTACACACCATAATCATTTCTTCCACTTTTCTCTCTAAGTTTCACTCAAAATAATCAAATTTTCTCAAGCTTTGCTCTTGATTTTGGGATCTTCAAACCACCAAGGGAGAAAGCAAAAAGAAGAAGAAGAAGAAGGGCTAGAGAGGTTAGGGTTCTCTTATGCAAGCTAGAGGAAGGAGGTAAGGGAGAAATCTTCTTATACATGATCTTTAAGGCTTAGTTGACATAGGTGTGCTATTTTTATTGTGGTTTGTTCAAGATACATGTAGTTTTCTTTAAGATGCATGTTGATTTTAAGTTATGTATTCTTTTGTTCCTATGATGATGGATGATCCAAGAGTTGTGCTCATACTTAATATGAACTTTCTTGAGTGGTTTGGTCATGGAAGACTAGCTTGATGATGATTTTGGCTTGGTTGCCCTATGTGTGATTAAGATGATTAGTTGGCCTTGATGTGGATTGCTCTTGGTAATGGTAAAATAAATATGTTGTGTGAGATGACCTTGTTCTATGGTGTGGTATGATAATCTTGATTCTATGTTTTGATTGGAATCAATTGAGTGGGGGTGTTTGTGATTATCCTTGAGCTTGGTAACATGAGATTGATTTTGGTGTGTGAAGGGTGTGCTACTTGCCTTGGCAAACTTGGATTCATGGCTTGATGTGGAATGGTTGTGCTTTGAGATTTACCTAAGGATTGTAAATTGTGCTTATTTTATTCTTTTGGACTTAGCTAGGTAATGAAAAGAGTGGAGTGGTTCAAACTTTGGAAAAATCGAGTTCCTGCCATGCCCTGGATGTGGTAATTTTCGAAGGTGTGAAAATATGGAAAACAGGGGACAGACCTGTTCACGCCGAGGGTGTGAAATTTCTCGCGCCTGTGAACAGTTCTGGAATCTGAAATTTAAACAGACGGGATTTTTGCGAAAATCATTCTTTTCAACTTTTTAAACCAATATGTTTAAGAGGAAAATGTCATTTTTAAGTGCATGGGTTGGTGACTAATTTATCTTTGGGACTTAAATATGGTTTTGGAAAATACTTTTTAATTAAGAGATCAAGTTTAATTGAAAGGTGTAGATTGAAGTGGAAGAAATATGGTAATTGAAACTAATCACCAAGATATGAGAATGCTATAGCCAAGAGAAAGAAGGACATAAATGGTTGTGATAAGAAAATTGAATGCAAAAGAAAAGATGTTTGATTGAGATACTCAATAAAGAGAAAGAGATGTGATTGAGATAATCATCAATGAGATGAATATTGCATAACCAAGAGAGAAGGTTATGTGTGAATGTTACAAGAGGTAACATAGAGAAGAGATTGAGAATGTTACAAGTGGTAACATAAAAATGTGTATGATATACATTAGAAGAGAAACCAATGTGAAAGTGATTGTGATTGCTTTTGTATGCTTAATGTATGTGGCATTTTGCATAAAGAGAAAGAGACTTGGCGGATGGCCAAGATATTTGGCAGATGGCCAAATAGTGAGCTACAACCCAGAGAGGGGTTGAAAATAGGTATGGTTGGGCTACAATTGCCTACTGGGATTATCCAGGTTTCGAAAAATCTCAATGGCCGCGTGGTGACTCCCAGCGAGCCGAGATCGAGTAGAGCACCCGGCTTGGATAAATCTGACTGACTGACCTATTTATGATATGGTGTCACAGAGTGAATTATATAATTGCCTTGGACTTTACGGTTTTGTTTAGCCTTGAGCAATTGTGACTTAAACATGGCTTTCCTGAATGCTGTCTTGGATTTTACGGGAGGTTTAACCTTGAACAGTATGTTAAGGACTGACTGTGGCCTATCGCTCAAAGGTTGATGAGAAAGAGAAAAGTCTCCATGGAGCATTACACCGGTGTTGAGAGGGAAATAGAAGTGCCATGCATTTTAAATATATTCATGTGATGATGTATTCCTTGATGCTGAGATACGTGCTGTGATTGTGATTGCCTTGATCCCTTGTGTATATGTGAATATCTCTTTAGCCGAAAAACTATATACTTTGGTGCTGAGAAAAGGTAGATGGTAGAGAAATGTATTATGTAGATATGTTTGATAAGCATGATGTATTTTCTGTATCTTGTGTCACTATGCTTTAACATTGGTGTATGAGGATTTTTCACCCTTGCCTATATGTTTTGTGCTCCTTGGAACATGATTCATATAGATGTGCCACCAGTCAAGTGAATTGACCAGGACGGAGGAAGGAGGAAGACTACCGTCTGGAGTGGCTTGGCTAGATAGTCTTTTGGAAGTGATCGGAGACTCGACCGGCTTAGGCTCATTCGGGGTAGACTGTAATTATTATCTTTACCGGATGGCTGTACCATTTTATATGACATTACTAGCTATCTAGTTTTGATGTACTTGTAAACCTTTGGACCAGTATATATATTTATATATGATGTATATTATTCATTCCGATAATGGTAGTCTTGTTTTTCTTCAGTAACAAATTGTGACATAAATAAGTTTTGAAATCTAAACAATGTAAGTGAGAGTTTCAAGTGAAAATAATTTTCAGTAATTAAAAGAAAAAAAAATTATACTCATTTTCGAAATTAACTTGGAATTATTAAAAGCAGTTTTCGGAAATCAAATAAATACTTCTTTCGATCAAAGGATACTTATGTTGTAATATCCTTTTAAGAGAAAGGGTGTTGCAAAATGGGAGGACGAAGAGGGACGAATGAGGCGAACTTGGTCCAAAGAATGCCAAATGACCAAATGGGAGGACGAACATGACGAACATGGTACAAAGAATGCCCAAGGATCAAATGGGAGGACGTAGAGGGACGAACTTGGTCGAAAGAATGCCCAAGGATCAAATGGGAGGACGAAAAGGGACGAACGAGACGAACCTGGTCCAAAGAATGCCCAAAGATCAAATGGGAGGACGAAGAGGGACGAAGAAGATGAACTTGGTCTAAAGAATGCCACAGGATCAAATGGGAGGACGAAGAGGGACGAACGAGACGAACATGGTCCAAAGAATGCCAAAGGATCAAATGGGAGGACGAACGAGACGAACTTGGTACAAAGAATGTCCAAGGATCAAATTGGAGGAAGAAAAGGGATGAACGAGACGAACAACGCCCAAAGAATGCCCAAAGATCAAATTGGAGGATATAGTGGGACGAACAAGACGAACTTGGTCCAAAGAATGTCAAAGGATCAAATGGGAGGACGAAGAGGGACGAACGAGACGAACTTGGTCCAAAGAATGCCAAAGGATCAAGTGGGAGGACAAACGAGACGAACTTGGTACAAAGAATGTCCAAGGATCAAATTGGAGGAAGAAAAGGGATGAACGAGACGAACGACGCCCAAAGAATGCGAAATGATCAAATGGGAGGACGAAGAGGGACAAACGAGACGAACTTGGTCCAAGGAATGCCAAAGGATCAAATGGAGGACGAACAGGGACGAACGAGACGAACTTGGTCCAACGAATGTCAAAGGATCAAATGGGAAAACGAAGAGGGACGAACGAGACGAACTTGGTCCAAACAATTCCCAAGGATCAAATGGGAGGACGAACAGGGACGAACGAGACGAACTTGGTCCAAGGAATGCCAAAGGATCAAATGGAGGACGAAAAGGGACGAACGAGACGAACTTGGTTCAAAGAATGCCCAAAGATCAAATGGGAGGACGTAGTGGGACGAACGAGAGGAACTTGGTCCAAAGAATGCCAAAGGATCAAATGGGAGGACGAAAAGTGACGAACGACATGAACTTGGTCCAAAGTAGGTCAAAGGATCAAATGGGATGACGAAGAGGGTCGAAGAAGACGAACATGGTCCAAAGAATGCCAAAGGATCAAATGGGAGGACGAACGTGACGAACTTGGTACAAAGAATGCCCAAGGATCAAATGGGTGGACGTAGAGGAACGAACGAGACGAACTTGGTCCAAAGAATGCCCAAGGATCAAATGGAGGATGAACAGGGACGAACGATACGAACTTGGTCCAAAGGATCAAATGGGAGGACGAAGAGGGACGAAGGAGGCGAACTTGGTCCAAAGAATGCCAAAGGATCAAATGGGAGGACGAACATGACGAACATGGTACAAAGGATGCCCAAGGATCAAATGGGAGGACGTAGAGGGACGAACTTGGTCGAAAGAATGCCCAAGGATCAAATGGGAGGATGAAAAGGGACGAACGAGACGAACCAGGTCCAAAGAATGCCCAAAGATCAAATGGGAGGATGAAGAGGGACGAAGAAGATGAACTTGGTCTAAAGAATGCCGAAGGATCAAATGGGAGGACGAAGAGAGACGAACGAGACGAACTTGGTCCAAAGAATGCCAAAGTATCAAATGGGAGGACGAACGAGACGAACTTGGTACAAAGAGTGTCCAAGGATCAAATTGGAGGAAGAAAAGGGATGAACGAGACGAACAACGCCCAAAGAACGCGAAATGATCAAATGGGGGACGAAGAGGGACAAACGAGACGAACTTGATCCAAGGAATGCCAAAGGATCAGATGGAGGACGAACGAGACGAACTTGGTCCAACGAATGTCAAAGGATCAAATGGGAAAACGAAGAGGGACGAACGAGACGAACTTGGTCCAAACAATTCCCAAGGATCAAATGGGAGGACGAACAGGGACGAACGAGACGAACTTGGTCCAAGGAATGCCAAAGGATCAAATGGAGGACGAAAAGGGACGAACGAGACGAACTTGGTTCAAAGAATGCCCAATGATCAAATGGAGGACGAAAAGGGAGGAACGAGACGAACTTGGTTCAAGGAATGCCCAAAGATCAAATGGGAGGACGTAGTGGGACGAACGAGACGAACTTGGTCCAAAGAAATGTCAAAGGATGAAATGGGAGGACGAAGAAGGACGAACGAGAGGAACTTGGTCCAAAGAACGCCAAAGGATCAAATGGGAGGACGTAGAGGGACGAACGGGACGAACTTGGTCCAAAGAATGCCAAAGGATCAAATGGAGGACGAAAAGGGACGAACGAGATGAACTTGGTCCAAAGTAGGTCATAGGATCAAATGGGAGGACGAAGAGGGACGAAGGAGACGAACTTGGTCCAAAGAATGCCAAAGGATCAAATGGGAAAACGAAGAGGGACGAACGAGACGAACTAGGTCCAAACAATTCCCAAGGATCAAATGGGAGGACGAACAGGGACGAACGAGACGAACTTGGTCCAAGGAATGCCAAAGGATCAAATGGAGGACGAAAAGGGACGAACGAGACGAACTTGGTTCAAAGAATGCCCAATGATCAAATGGAGGACGAAAAGGGAGGAACGAGACGAACTTGGTTCAAGGAATGCCCAAAGATCAAATGGGAGGACGTAGTGGGACGAACGAGACGAACTTGGTCCAAAGAAATGTCAAAGGATGAAATGGGAGGACAAAGAAGGACGAACGAGAGGAACTTGGTCCAAAGAACGCCAAAGGATCAAATGGGAGGACGTAGAGGGACGAATGAGACGAACTTGGTCCAAAGAATGCCAAAGGATCAAATGGAGGACGAAAAGGGACGAACGAGATGAACTTGGTCCAAAGTAGGTCATAGGATCAAATGGGAGGACGAAGAGGGACGAAGGAGACGAACTTGGTCCAAAGAATGCCAAAGGATCAAATGGGAGGACGAACGTGACGAACTTGGTACAAAGAATGCCCAAGGATCAAATGGATGGACGTAGAGGGACGATCGAGACGAACTTGGTCCAAAGAATGCCCAAGGATCAAATGGAGGACGAATAGGGACGAACGAGACGAACTTGGTCCAAAGAATGTCAAAGGATCAAATGGGAGGACGAACAGGGACGAACGAGACGAACTTGGTCCAAGGAATGCCAAAGGATCAAATGGAGGACGAAAAGGGACGAATGAGACGAACTTGGTTCAAAGAATGCCCAAGGATCAAATGGAGGACGAAAAGGGACGAACGAGACGAACTTGGTTCAAAGAATGCCCAAGGATCAAATGGAGGACGAAAAGGGACGAACGAGACGAACTTGGTTCAAAGAATGCCCAAGGATCAAATGGAGGACGAAAAGGGACGAACGAGACGAACTTGGTTCAAAGAATGCCCAAGGATCAAATGGAGGACGAAAAGGGACGAATGAGACGAACTTGGTTCAAAGAATGCCCAAGGATCAAATGGAGGACGAAAAGGGACGAACGAGACGAACTTGGTTCAAAGAATGCCCAAAGATCAAATCGGAGGACGTAGTGGGACGAACGAGACGAACTTGGTCCAAAGAAATGTCAAAGGATGAAATGGGAGGACGAAGAGGGACGAACGAGAGGAACTTGGTCCAAAGAATACCAAAGGATCAAATGGGAGGACGAAAAGTGACGAACGACATGAACTTGGTCCAAAGTAGGTCAAAGGATCAAATGGGATGACGAAGAGGGTGGAAGAAGACGAACATGATCCAAAGAATGCCAAAGGATCAAATGCGAGGACGAACGTGACGAACTTGGTACAAAGAATGCCCAAGGATCAAATGGAGGATGAACAGGGACGAACGATACGAACTTGGTCAAAAGGATCAAATGGGAGGACGAAGAGGGACGAAGGAGGCGAACTTGGTCCAAAGAATGCCAAAGGATCAAATGGGAGGACGAACATGACGAACATGGTACAAAGGATGCCCAAGGATCAAATGGGAGGACGTAGAGGGACGAACTTGGTCGAAAGAATGCCCAAGGATCAAATGGGAGGATGAAAAGGGACGAACGAGACGAACTAGGTCCAAAGAATGCCCAAAGATCAAATAAGAGGATGAAGAGGGACGAAGAAGATGAACTTGGTCTAAAGAATGCCAAAGGATCAAATGGGAGGCCGAAGAGGGACGAACGAGACGAACTTGGTCCAAAGAATGCCAAAGTATCAAACGGGAGGACGAACGAGACGAACTTGGTACAAAGAATGTCCAAGGATCAAATTGGAGGAAGAAAAGGGATGAACGAGACGAACAACGCCCAAAGAACGTGAAATGATCAAATGGGGGACGAAGAGGGACAAACGAGACGAACTTGATCCAAGGAATGCCAAAGGATCAGATGGAGGACGAACGAGACGAACTTGGTCCAACGAATGTCAAAGGATCAAATGGGAAAACGAAGAGGGACGAACGAGACGAACTTGGTCCAAACAATTCCCAAGGATCAAATGGGAGGACGAACAGGGACGAACGAGACGAACTTGGTCCAAGGAATGCCAAAGGATCAAATAGAGGACGAAAAGGGACGAACTTGGTTCAAAGAATGCCCAATGATCAAATGGAGGACGAAAAGGGAGGAACGAGACGAACTTGGTTCAAGGAATGCCCAAAGATCAAATGGGAGGACGTAGTGGACGAACGAGACGAACTTGGTCCAAAGAAATGTCAAAGGATGAAATGGGAGGATGAAGAAGGACGAACGAGAGGAACTTGGTCCAAAGAACGCCAAAGGATCAAATGGGAGGACGTAGAGGGACGAACGGGACGAACTTGGTCCAAAGAATGCCAAAGGATCAAATGGAGGACGAAAAGGGACGAACGAAATGAACTTGGTCCAAAGTAGGTCATAGGATCAAATGGGAGGACGAAGAGGGACGAAGGAGACGAACTTGGTCCAAAGAATGCCAAAGGATCAAATGGGAGGACGAACGTGACGAACTTGGTACAAAGAATGCCCAAGGATCAAATGGATGGACGTAGAGGGACGATCGAGACGAACTTGGTCCAAAGAATGCCCAAGGATCAAATGGAGGACGAATAGGGACGAACGAGACGAACTTGGTCCAAAGAATGTCAAAGGATCAAATGGGAGGACGAACAGGGACGAACGAGACGAACTTGGTCCAAGGAATGCCAAAGGATCAAATGGAGGACGAAAAGGGACGAATGAGACGAACTTGGTTCAAAGAATGCCCAAGGATCAAATGGAGGACGAAAAGGGACGAACGAGACGAACTTGGTTCAAAGAATGCCCAAGGATCAAATGGAGGACGAAAAGGGACGAACGAGACGAACTTGGTTCAAAGAATGCCCAAGGATCAAATGGAGGACGAAAAGGGACGAACGAGACGAACTTGGTTCAAAGAATGCCCAAGGATCAAATGGAGGACGAAAAGGGACGAATGAGACGAACTTGGTTCAAAGAATGCCCAAGGATCAAATGGAGGACGAAAAGGGACGAACGAGACGAACTTGGTTCAAAGAATGCCCAAAGATCAAATGGGAGGACGTAGTGGGACGAACGAGACGAACTTGGTCCAAAGAAATGTCAAAGGATGAAATGGGAGGACGAAGAGGGACAAACGAGAGGAACTTGGTCCAAAGAATACCAAAGGATCAAATGGGAGGACGAAAAGTGACGAACGACATGAACTTGGTCCAAAGTAGGTCAAAGGATCGAATGGGATGACGAAGAGGGTCGAAGAAGACGAACATGATCCAAAGAATGCCAAAGGATCAAATGCGAGGACGAACGTGACGAACTTGGTACAAAGAATGCCCAAGGATCAAATGGAGGATGAACAGGGACGAACGATACGAACTTGGTCCAAAGGATCAAATGGGAGGACGAAGAGGGACGAAGGAGGCGAACTTGGTCCAAAGAATGCCAAAGGATCAAATGGGAGGACGAACATGACGAACATGGTACAAAGGATGCCCAAGGATCAAATGGGAGGACGTAGAGGGACGAACTTGGTCGAAAGAATGCCCAAGGATCAAATGGGAGGATGAAAAGGGACGAACGAGACGAACTAGGTCCAAAGAATGCCCAAAGATCAAATAAGAGGATGAAGAGGGACGAAGAAGATGAACTTGGTCTAAAGAATGCCAAAGGATCAAATGGGAGGCCGAAGAGGGACGAACGAGACGAACTTGGTCCAAAGAATGCCAAAGTATCAAACGGGAGGACGAACGAGACGAACTTGGTACAAAGAATGTCCAAGGATCAAATTGGAGGAAGAAAAGGGATGAACGAGACGAACAACGCCCAAAGAACGTGAAATGATCAAATGGGGGACGAAGAGGGACAAACGAGACGAACTTGATCCAAGGAATGCCAAAGGATCAGATGGAGGACGAACGAGACGAACTTGGTCCAACGAATGTCAAAGGATCAAATGGGAAAACGAAGAGGGACGAACGAGACGAACTTGGTCCAAACAATTCCCAAGGATCAAATGGGAGGACGAACAGGGACGAACGAGACGAACTTGGTCCAAGGAATGCCAAAGGATCAAATAGAGGACGAAAAGGGACGAACGGGACGAATTTGGTTCAAAGAATGCCCAATGATCAAATGGAGGACGAAAAGGGAGGAACGAGACGAACTTGGTTCAAGGAATGCCCAAAGATCAAATGGGAGGACGTAGTGGACGAACGAGACGAACTTGGTCCAAAGAAATGTCAAAGGATGAAATGGGAGGACGAAGAAGGACGAACGAGAGGAACTTGGTCCAAAGAACGCCAAAGGATCAAATGGGAGGACGTAGAGGGACGAACGGGACGAACTTGGTCCAAAGAATGCCAAAGGATCAAATGGAGGACGAAAAGGGACGAACGAAATGAACTTGGTCCAAAGTAGGTCATAGGATCAAATGGGAGGACGAAGAGGGACGAAGGAGACGAACTTGGTCCAAAGAATGCCAAAGGATCAAATGGGACGACGAACGTGACGAACTTGGTACAAAGAATGCCCAAGGATGAAATGGATGGACGTAGAGGGACGATCGAGACGAACTTGGTCCAAAGAATGCCCAAGGATCAAATGGAGGACGAATAGGGACGAACGAGACGAACTTGGTCCAAAGAATGTCAAAGGATCAAATGGGAGGACGAAGAGGGACGAAGGAGGCGAACTTGGTCCAAAGAATGCGAAAGGATCAAATGGGAGGACGAAGAGGGACGAACGAGACGAACTTGGTCCAAAGAATGCCAAAGTATCAAATGGGAGGACGAACGAGACGAACTTGGTACAAAGAATGTCCAAGGATCAAATTGGAGGAAGAAAAGGGATGAACGAGACGAACAACGCCCAAAGAACGCGAAATGATCAAATGGGGGACGAAGAGGGACAAACGAGACGAACTTGGTCCAAGGAATGCCAAAGGATCAAATGGAGGACGAAAAGGGACGAACGAGACGAACTTGGTTCAAAGAATGCCCAATGATCAAATGGAGGACGAAAAGGGAGGAACGAGACGAACTTGGTTCAAGGAATGCCCAAAGATCAAATGGGAGGACGTAGTGGGACGAACGAGACGAACTTGGTCCAAAGAAATGTCAAAGGATGAAATGGGAGGACGAAGAAGGACGAACGAGAGGAACTTGGTCCAAAGAACGCCAAAGGATCAAATGGGAGGACGTAGAGGGACGAACGGGACAAACTTGGTCCAAAGAATGCCAAAGGATCAAATGGAGGACGAAAAGGGACGAACGAGATGAACTTGGTCCAAAGTAGGTCATAGGATCAAATGGGAGGACGAAGAGGGACGAAGGAGACGAACTTGGTCCAATGAATGCCAAAGGATCAAATGGGAGGACGAACGTGACGAACTTGGTACAAAGAATGCCCAAGGATCAAATGGATGGACGTAGAGGGACGATCGAGACGAACTTGGTCCAAAGAATGCCCAAGGATCAAATGGAGGACGAATAGGGACGAACGAGACGAACTTGGTCCAAAGAATGTCAAAGGATCAAATGGGAGGACGAAGAGGGACGAAGGAGGCGAACTTGGTCCAAAGAATGCGAAAGGATCAAATGGGAGGACGAACATGACAAACATGGTACAAAGAATGCCCAAGGATCAAATGGGAGGACGTAGAGGGACGAACGAGACGAACTTGGTCGAAAGAATGCCGAAGGTTCAAATGGGAGGAAGAAAAGGGATGAACGAGACGAACTTGGTCCAAAGAATGCCCAAAGATCAAATGGGAGGACGTAGAGGGACGAACGAGATGAACTTGGTCCATGGAATGCCCAAAGATCAAATGGAGGACGAAAAGGGATGAACGAGACGAACTTGGTCCAAAGAAAGCCAAAGGATCAAATGGGAGGACGAACGAGATGAACTTGGTACAAAGAATACCGAAGGATCAAATGGGAGGACCAAAAGGGACGAACGAGACGAACCTGGTCCAAAGAATGCCCAAAGATCAAATGGGAGCGACGTAGAGGGACGAACTTGGTACAAAGAATGCCCAAGGATCAAATGGGAGAACGAAAATGGACGAACGAGACGAACTTTTTTAAAAGAATGCCCAAAGATCAAATAGGAGGACGTAGTGGGACGAACAAGACGAACTTGGTCCAATGAATGTCAAAGGATCAAATGGGAGGACGAACAGGGACGAACGAGAAGAACATGGTTCAAAGAATGCCCAAAGATCAAATAGGAGAACGTAGTGGGACGAACAAGACGAACATGGTCGTAAGAATGTCAAAGGATCAAATGGGAGGACGAAGAGGGGCGAACGAGACGAACTTGGTCCAAAGAATGCCAAAGGATCAAATGGGAGGACGAACGAGACGAACTTGGTACAAAGAATGTCCAAGGATAAAATGGGAGGACGAAATGGGACGAACGAGATGAACACGGTCCAAAGAATGCCAAAGGATCAAATGGGAGGACGAACGAGACGAAATTGGTTCAAAGAATGCCCAAAGATCAAATGGAGGACGAAAAGGGACGAACGGGACGAACTAGGTTCAAAGAATCCCCAAAGATCAAATGGGAGGAAGTAGTGGCACGAACGAGACGAACTTGGTCCAAAGAAATGTCAAAGGATCAAATGGGAGGACGAATTGGGACGAACGAGAGGAACTTGGTCCAAAGAATGCCAAAGGATCAAATGGGAGGACGTACAGGGAATGGGAGGACGAAGAGGGGCGAACGAGACGAACTTGATCCAAAGAATGCCAAAGGATCAAATGGGAGGACGAACGAGACGAACTTGGTACAAAGAATGTCCAAGGATAAAATGGGAGGACGAAATGGGATGAACGAGATGAACACGGTCCAAAGAATGCCAAAGGATCAAATGGGAGGACGAACGAGACGAAATTGGTTCAAAGAATGTACAAAGATCAAATGGAGGACGAAAAGGGACGAACGAGACGAACTAGGTTCAAAGAATCCCCAAAGATCAAATGGGAGGACGTAGTGGGACGAACGAGACGAACTTGGTCCAAAGAAATGTCAAAGGATCAAATGGGAGGACGAAGAGGGACGAACGAGAGTAACTTGGTCCAAAGAATGCCAAAGGATCAAATGGGAGGACGTACAGGGACGAACGAGACGAACTTGGTCCAAAGAATGCCAAAGGATCAAATGGAGGACGAAAAGGGACGAACGAGATGAACTTGGTCCAAAGTATGTCAAAGGATCAAATGGGAGGACGAAGAGGGACGAAGGAGACGAACTTGGTCCAAAGAATGCCAAAGGATCAAATCAGAGGACGAATGTGACGAACTTGGTACAAAGAATGCCCAAGGATCAAATGGGTGGACGTGGTGGGACGAACGAGACGAACTTGGTCCAAAGAATGCCCAAGGATCAAATGGGAGGACGAAAAGAGATAAACGAGACGAACTTGGTCCGAAGAGTGCCTAAGGATTAACTGGGGGACGAAGAGGGACGAACGAGACGAAATTGGTCCAAAGAATGGCAAAGAATCAAATGGGAGGACGAAGATGGATGAACGAGACGAACTTGGTCCAAAGAATGTCAAAGGATGAAATGGGACAACGAAAACGGACGAACGAGACGAACTTGGTCCAAAGAATGCCGAAGGATGAAATGGGAGAACGAAAAGGGACGAACGAGACGAACTTGGTCCAAAGAATGCCAAACGATCAAATGGGGGACGAAGAGAGACAAACGAGACGAACATGGTCCAAGGAATGCCAAATGATCAAATGGAGGACGAACAGGGACGAACGAGACGAACTTGGTCCAAAGAGTGCCTAAGGATTAACTGGGGGGACGAAGAGGGACGAACGAGACGAAATTGGTCCAAAGAATGGCAAAGAATCAAATGGGAGGACGAAGATGGATGAACGAGACGAACTTGGTCCAAAGAATGTCGAAGGATGAAATGGGACAACGAAAAGGGACGAACGAGACGAACTTGGTCCAAAGAATGTCGAAGGATGAAATGGGAGAACGAAAAGGGACGAACGAGACAAACTTCGTCCAAAGAATGCCAAATGATGAAATGGGGGACGAAGAGAGACAAACGAGACGAACATGGTCCAAGGAATGCCAAATGATCAAATGGAGGACGAACAGGGACGAACGAGACGAACTTGGTCCAAAGAATGTCAAAGGATCAAATGGGAGGATGAAGAAAGACGAAGGAGGCAAACTTGGTCCAAAGAATGCCAAAGGATCAAATGGGAGGACGAACATGATGAACATGGTACAAAGAATGCCCAAGGATCAAATGGGAGGACGTAGAGGGACGAACGAGACGAACTTGGTCGAAGAATGCCCAAGGATCAAATGGGAGGACGCAAAGGGAAAAACGAGACGAACTTGGTCCAAAGAATGCCCAAAGATCAAATGGGAGGACGAAGAGGGACGAACGAGAAGAACATGGTCCAAAGAATGCCAAAGGATCAAATGGGAGGACGAAGATGGACGAACGAGACGAACTTGGTCCAAAGAATGCCAGAGGATCAAATGGAGGACGAAAAGGGATGAACGAGACAAACTTGTTCCAAAGAATGCCAAAGCATCAAATGGGAGGACGAACGAGATGAACTTGGTACAAAGAATGCCCAAGGATCAAATGGGAGGACGAAAAGGGACGAACAAGACGAACCTGGTCCAAAGAATGCCCAAAGATCAAATGGCAGGACGAAGAGGGACGAAGAAGATGAACTTGGTCCAAAGAATGCCAAAGGATCAAATGGGAGGACGAAGTGGGACGAACGAGACGAACTTGGTCCAAAGAATGCCAAAGGATCAAATGGGAGGACGAACGAGACGAACTTGGTACAAAGAATGTCCAAGGATCAAATTGGAGGAAGAAAGGGGATGAACGAGACGAACGACGCCCAAAGAATGCGAAACGATCAAATGGGGGACAAAGAGGGACAAACGAGACGATCTTGGTCCAAGGAATGCCAAAGGATCAAATGGAGGATGAACAGGGACGAACGAGATGAACTTGGTCCAAAGTAGGTAAAAGGATCAAATGGGAGGACGAAAAGGGACGAACGAGATGAACTTGGTCCAAAGTAGGTCAAAGGATCAAATGGGAGGACGAAGAGGGACGAAGGAGACGAACATGGCCCAAAGAATGCCAAAGGATCAAATGGGAGGACGAACGTGACGAACTTGGTTCAAAGAATGCCCAAGGATCAAATGGGTGGACGTAGAGGGACGAACGAGACGAACTTGGTCCAGAGAATGCCCAAGGATCAAATGGTGGACGAACAGGGACGAACGAGACGAACTTGTTCCAAAGAATGTCAAAGGATCAAATGGGAGGACGAAGAGGGACGAAGGAGGCGAACTTGGTGCAAAGAATGCCAAAGGATCAAATGGGTGGACGAAAATGACGAAAATGGTACAAAGAATGCCCAAGGATCAAATGGGAGGACGTAGAGGGACGAACTTGGTCGAAATAATGGCCAAGGATCAAATGGGAGGACGAAAAGGGACGAACGAGATGAACTTGGTCCAAAGAATGCCAAAGGATCAAATGGGAGGACGTAGAGGGACGATTGAGATGAACTTGGTCCATAGAATGCCAAAGGATCAAATGGGAGGACGAAGATGGACGAATGAGACGAACTTGGTCCAAAGAATGCCAAAGAAGCAAATGGAGGACGAAAAGGGATGAACGAGACGACCTTGGTCCAAAGAATGCCAAAGGATCAAATGGGAAGACGAACGAGATGAACTTGGTACAAAGAATACCCAAGGATCAAATGGGAGGACCAAAAGGGACGAAAGAGACGAACCTGCTCCAAAGAATACCCAAAGCTCAAATGGGAGGACGTAGAGGGACGAAATAGACGAACTTGGTACAAAGAATGCCCAATGATCAAATGGGAGGACGAAAATGGACGAACGAGACGAACTTTTTTCAAAGAATGCCCAAAGATCAAATAGGAGGACGTAGTGGGACGAACCAGACGAACTTAGTCCAAAGAATGTCAGAGGATCAAATAGGAGGACGAATAGGGACGAACGAGACGAACATGGTTCAGAGAATGCCCAAAGATCAAACAGGAGAACGTAGTGGGACGAACAAGACGAACATGGTCGTAAGAATGTCAAAGGATCAAATGGGAGGACGAAGAGGGACGAACGAGACGAACTTGGTCCAAAGAATGCCTAAGGATCAAATGGGAGGACGAACGAGAAGAACTTGGTACAAAGAATGTCCAAGGATCAAATGGGAGGACGAAAAGGGACGAACGAGACGAACATGGTCCAAAGAATACGAAATGATCAAATGGGGGACGAAGAGGGCCAAACGAGACGATCTTGGTCCATCGAATGCCAAAGGATCAAATGGAGGACGAACAGGGACGAACGAGACGAATTTGGTCCAACGAATGTCAAAGGATCAAATGGGAGGACGAAGAAGGACGAACGAGACGAACTTGGTCCAAAGAATTCCCAAGGATCTAATGGGAGGACGAACAGGGATGAACAAGACGGACTTGGCCCATGGAATGCCAAAGGATCAAATGGAGGACGAAAAGGGACGAACGAGACGAACTTGGTTCAAAGAATACCCAAAGATCAAATGGGAGGACGTAGTGGGACGAACGAGACGAACACAGTCCAAAGAAATGTCAAAGGATCAAATGGGAGGACGAAGAGGGAGGAACGAGAGGAACTTGGTCCAAAGAATGCCAAAGGGTCAAATGGGAGGACGTACTGGGACGAACGAGATGAACTTGGTCCAAAGAATGCCAAAGGATCAAATGGAGGACGAAAAGGGACGAACGAGATGAACTTGGTCCATAATATGTCAAAGGATCAAATGGGAGGACGAAGAGGGACGAAGGAGACGAACTTGGTCTAAAGAATGCCAAAGGATCAAATGGGAGGACGAACGTGACGAAGTTGGTACAAAGAATGCCCAAGGATGAAATGGGTGGACGTAGAAGGACGAACGAGACGAAATTGGTTCAAAGAATGCCCAAGGATCAAATGGGAGGACGAAAAGGGACGAACGAGACGAACTTGGTCCAAAGTGTGCCTAAGGATCAACGGGGAGGACGAAGAGGGACGAACGAGACGAAATTGGTCCAAAGAATGGCAAAGAATCAAATGGGAGGACGAAGATGGACGAACGAGACGAACTTGGTCCAAAGAATGCCAAAGGATCAAATGGGGGACGAAGAAGGACAAACGAGACGAACATGGTCCAAGGAATGGCCAAAGGATCAAATGGGAGGACGAACAGGGACGAACGAGACGAACTTGGTTCAAAGAATGCCCAAAGATCAAATTGGAGGATATAGTGGGACAAACAAGACGAACTTGGTCCAAAGAATGTCAAAGGATCAAATGGGAGGACGTAGAGCGACGAACGAGACGAACTTGGTCCAAAGAATGCCAAAGGATCAAATGGAGGACGAAAAGGGACGAACGAGATGAACTTGGTCCAAAGTATGTCAAAGGATCAAATGGGAGGACGAAGAGGGACGAACGAGACAAACATGGTACAAAGAATGCCAAAGGATCAAATGGGAGGACGAACGTGACGAACTTCGTACAAAGAATGCCCAAGGATCAAGTGGGTGGACGTAGAGGGACGAACGAGATAAACTTGGTCCAAAGAATGCCCAAGGATCAAATGGGAGGACGAAAAGGGACGAACGAGACGATCTTGGTCCAAAGAGTGCCTAAGGATCAACTGGGAGGACGAAGAGGGACGAACGAGACGATATTGGTCCAAAGAATGGCAAAGCATCAAATGGGAGGGCAAAGATGGGCGAACGAGACGAACTTGGTCCAAAGAATGACGAAGGATGAAATGGGATGACGAAAAGGGACGAACGAGACGAATTTGGTCCAAAGAATGCCGAAGGATGAAATGGGAGAACGAAAAGGGACGAACGAGACGAAATTGGTCCAAAGAATGCCAAATGATCAAATAGGAGGATATAGTGGGACGAACAAGACGAACTTGGTCCAAAGAATGTCAAAGGATCAAATGGGAGGATGTAGAGGGACGAACGAGACGAACTTGGTCCAAAGAATGCCAAAGGATCAAATGGAGAACGAAAAGGGACGAACGAGACGAACTTGGTTCAAAGAATGCCCAAAGATCAAATGGGAGGACGTAGTGGGATGAACGAGACGAACTTGGTCCAAAGAAATGTCAACGGATCAAATGGGAGGACGAATTGGGACGAACGAGACGAACTTGGTCCAAAGAATGCCAAAGGATCAAATGGGAGGACGTAGAGGGACGAACGAGATGAACTTGGTCGAAAGAATGCCCAAAGATCAAATGGGAGGACGTAGAGGGACGAACGACAAGAACTTGGTCCAAAGAATGCCAAAGGATCAAATGGAGGACGAAAAGGGATGAACGAGACAAACTTGGTCCAAAGAATGCCAAAGGATCAAATGGGAGGACGAACGAGATGAACTTTGTACAAAGAATGCCCAAGGATCAAATGGGAGGACGAAAAGGGACGAACGAGACGAACCTGGTCCAAAGAATGCCCAAAGATCACATGCGAGGACAACGAGGGAAGAAGAAGATGAACTTGGTCCAAAGAATGCCAAAGGATCAAATGGGAGCACGAAGAGGGACGAACGAGACGAACTTGGTCCAAAGAATGCCAAAGGATCAAATGGGAGGACGAACGAGACGAACTTGGTACAAAGAATGTCCAAGGACCAAATTGGAGGAAGAAAAGGGATGAAAGAGACGAACAACGTCCAAAGAATGCGAAATGATCAAATGGGGGACGAAGAAGGACAAACGAGACGATGTTGGTCCAAGGAATGCCAAAGGATCAAATGGAGGACGAAAAGGGACGAACGAGACGAACTTGGTCCAACGAATGTCAAAGGATCAAATGGGAGGACGAAGAGGGACGAACGAGACGAACTTGGTCCAAAGAATTCCCAAAGAACAAATGGAGGACGAAAAGGGACGAACGAGACGAACTTGGTTCAAAGAATGCCCAAAGATCAAATGGGAGGACGTAGTGGGACGAACGAGACGAACTTGGTCCAAAGAAATGTCAAAGGATCAAATGGGAGGATGAATTGGGACGAACGAGAGGAACTTGGTCCAAAGAATGCCAAAGGATCAAATGGGAGGACGTAGAGGGACGAACGAGACGAACTTGGTCCAAAGAATGCCAAAGGATCAAATGGAGGACGAAAAGGGACGAACGAGATGAAGTTGGTCCAAAGTATGTCAAAGGATCAAATGGGAGGATGAAGAGGGACGAAGGAGATGAACTTGGTCCAAAGAATGCCGAAGGATGAAATGGGAGGACGAAAAGGGACGAACGAGACGAACTTGGTCCAAAGAAAGCAAAAGGATGAAATGGGAGAACAAAAAGGGACGAACGAGACGAACTTGGTCCAAAGAATGCCAAATGATCAAATGGGGGACGAAGAGGGACAAACGAGACGAAATTGGTCCAAAGAATGGCAAAGAATCAAATGGGAGCACGAAGATGGACGAACGAGACGAACTTGGTCCAAAGAATGCCGAAGGATGAAATGGGAGGACGAAAAGGGACGAACGAGACGAACTTGGTCCAAAGAAAGCAAAAGGATGAAATGGGAGAACAAAAAGGGACGAACGAGACGAACTTGGTCCAAAGAATGCCAAATGATCAAATGGGGGACGAAGAGGGACAAACGAGACGAACATGGTCCAAGGAATGCCAAAGGATCAAATGGAGGACGAAAAGGGACGAAAGAGACGAACTTGGTCCAAAGAATGTCAAAGGATCAAATGGGAGGACGAAGAGGGACGAAGGAGGCGAACTTGGTCCAAAGAATGCCAAAGGATCAAATGGGAGGACGAACATGATGAACATGGTACAAAGATTGCCCAAGGATCACATGGGAGGACGTAGAGGAACGAACGAGAGGAACATGGCCGAAAGAATGCCCAAGGATCAAATGGGAGGACGTAAAGGGACAAACGACACGAACTTGGTCCAAAGAATGCCCAAGGATCAAATGGGAGGACGAAGAGGGACGAACGAGACGATATTGGTCCAAAAAATGGCAAAGAATCAAATGGGAGGACAAAGACAGACGAACGAGACGAACTTGGTCCAAAGAATGCCGAAGGATGAAATGGGAGGACGAAAAGGGACAAACGAGACGAACTTGGTCCAAAGAATGCAAAATGATGAAATGGGAGGACGAAAAGGGACGAACGAGACGAAATTGGTCCAAAGAATGCCAAATGATCAAATAGGAGGATATAGTGGGACGAACAAGACGAACTTGGTCCAAAGAATGTCAAAGGATCAAATGGGAGGATGTAGAGGGACGAACGAGATGAACTTGGTCCAAAGAATGCCAAAGGATCAAATGGAGGACGAAAAGGGACGAACGAGACGAACTTGGTGCAAAGAATGCCCAAAGATCAAATGGGAGGACGTAGTGGGACGAACGAGACGAACTTGGTCCAAAGAAATGTCAACGGATCAAATGGGAGGACGAATTGGGACGAACGAGAGGAACTTGGTCCAAAGAATGCCAAAGGATCAAATGGGAGGACGTAGAGGGACGAACGAGACGAACTTGGTCGAAAGAATGCCCAAAGATCAAATGGGAGGACGTAAAGGGACGAACGACAAGAACTTGGTCCAAAGAATGCCAAAGGATCAAATGGAGGACGAAAAGATATGAACGAGACAAACTTGGTCCAAAGAATGCCAAAGGATCAAATGGGAGGACGAACGAGATGAACTTTGGACAAAGAATGCCCAAGGATCAAATGGGAGGACGAAAAGGGACGAACGAGACGAACCTGGTCCAAAGAATGCCCAAAGATCAAATGCGAGAACAAAGAGGGAAGAAGAAGATGAAGTTGGTCCAAAGAATGCCAAAGGATCAAATGGGAGCACGAAGAGAGACGAACGAGACGAACATGGTCCAAAGAATGCCAAAGGATCAAATGGGAGGACGAACGAGACGAACTTGGTACAAAGAATGTCCAAGGATCAAATTGGAGGAAGAAAAGGGATGAAAGAGACGAACAACGTCCAAAAAATGCGAAATGATCAAATGGGGGACGAAGAGGGACAAACGAGACGAACTCGGTCCAACGAATGTCAAAGGATCAAACGGAAGGACGAAGAGGGACGAACGAGACGAACTTGGTCCAAAGAATTCCCAAGGATCAAATGGGAGGACGAACAGGGACGAACGAGACGAACTTGGTCCAAGGAATGCCAAAGGATCAAATGGAGGACGACAAGGGACGAACGAGACGAACTTGGTTCAAAGAATGCCCAAAGAACAAATGGAGGACGAAAAGGGACGAACGAGACGAACTTGGTTTAAAGAATGCCCAAAGATCAAATGGGAGGACGTAGTGGGACGAACGAGACGAACTTGGTCCAAAGAAATGTCAAAGGATCAAATGGGAGGATGAATTGGGACGAACGAGAGGAACTTGGTCCAAAGAATGCCAAAGGATCAAATGGGAGCACGAAGAGGGACGAACGAGACGAACTTGGTCCAAAGAATGCCAAAGGATCAAATGGGAGGACGAACGAGACGAACTTGGTACAAAGAATGTCCAAGGATCAAATTGGAGGAAGAAAAGGGATGAAAGAGACGAACAACGTCCAAAGAATGCGAAATGATCAAATGGGGGACGAAGAGGGACAAACGAGACGATGTTGGTCCAAGGAATGCCAAAGGATCAAATGGAGGACGAAAAGGGACGAACGAGACGAACTTGGTCCAACGAATGTCAAAGGATCAAATGGGAGGACGAAGAGGGACGAACGAGACGAACTTGGTCCAAAGAATTCCCAAGGATCAAATGGGAGGACGAACAGGGACGAACGAGACGAACTTGGTCCAAGGAATGCCAAAGGATCAAATGGAGGACGACAAGGGACGAACGAGACGAACTTGGTTCAAAGAATGCCCAAAGAACAAATGGAGGACGAAAAGGGACGAACGAGACGAACTTGGTTCAAAGAATGCCCAAAGATCAAATGGGAGGACGTAGTGGGACGAACGAGACGAACTTGGTCCAAAGAAATGTCAAAGGATCAAATGGGAGGATGAATTGGGACGAACGAGAGGAACTTGGTCCAAAGAATGCCAAAGGATCAAATGGGAGGACGTAGAGGGACGAACGAGACGAACTTGGTCCAAAGAATGCCAAAGGATCAAATGGAGGACGAAAAGGGACGAACGAGATGAAGTTGGTCCAAAGTATGTCAAAGGATCAAATGGGAGGATGAAGAGGGACGAAGGAGACGAACTTGGTACAAAGAATGCCCAAGGATCAAATGGGTGGACGTAGAGGGATGAACGAGACGAACTTGGTCCAAAGAATGCCCAAGGATCAAATGGGAGGACGAAAAGGGACGAACGAGAAGAACTTGGTCCAAAGAGAGCCTAAGGATCAACTGGGAGGACGAAGAGGGACGAACGAGACGAAATTGGTCCAAAGAATGGCAAAGAATCAAATGGGAGCACGAAGATGGACGAACGAGACGAACTTGGCCCAAAGAATGCCGAAGGATGAAATGGGAGGACGAAAAGGGACGAACGAGACGAACTTGGTCCAAAGAAAGCAAAAGGATGAAATGGGAGAACAAAAAGGGACGAACGAGACGAACTTGGTCCAAAGAATGCCAAATGATCAAATGGGGGGCGAAGAGGGACAAACGAGACGAACATGGTCCAAGGAATGCCAAAGGATCAAATGGAGGACGAAAAGGGGCGAAAGAGACGAACTTGGTCCAAAGAATGTCAAAGGATCAAATGGGAGGGCGAAGAGGGACGAAGGAGGCGAACTTGGTCCAAAGAATGCCAAAGGATCAAATGGGAGGACGAACATGATGAACATGGTACAAAGATTGCCCAAGGATCACATGGGAGGACGTAGAGGAACGAACGAGAGGAACATGGCCGAAAGAATGCCCAAGGATCAAATGGGAGGACGTAAAGGGACAAACGACACGAACTTGGTCCAAAGAATGCCCAAGGATCAAATGGGAGGACGAAGAGGGACGAACGAGACGAAATTGGTCCAAAGAATGGCAAAGAATCAAATGGGAGCACAAAGATAGACGAACGAGACGAACTTGGTCCAAAGAATGCCGAAGGATGAAATGGGAGGACGAAAAGGGACGAACGAGACGAACTTGGTCCAAAGAAAGCAAAAGGATGAAATGGGAGAACAAAAAGGGACGAAGGAGACGAACTTGGTCCAAAGAATGCCAAATGATCAAATGGGGGACGAAGTGGGACAAACGAGACGAACATGGTCCAAGGAATGCCAAAGGATCAAATGGAGGACGAAAAGGGACGAACGAGACGAACTTGGTCCAAAGAATGTCAAAGGATCAAATGGGAGGACGAAGAGGGACGAAGGAGGCGAACTTGGTCCAAAGAATCCCAAAGGATCAAATGGGAGGACGAACATGATGAACATGGTACAAAGATTGCCCAAGGATCACATGGGAGGACGTAGAGGGACGAACGAGACGAACATGGCCGAAAGAATGCCCAAGGATCAAATGGGAGGACGTAAAGGGACAAACGACACGAACTTGGTCCAAAGAATGCCCAAGGATCAAATGGGAGGACGAAGAGGGACGAACGAGACGATATTGGTCCAAAGAATGGCAAAGAATCAAATGGGAGGACAAAGATGGACGAACGAGACGAACTTGGTCCAAAGAATGCCGAAGGATGAAATGGGAGGACGAAAAGGGACGAACGAGATGAACTTGGTCCAAAGAGTGCCTAAGGATCAACTGGGACGACGAAGTGGGACGAACGAGACGATATTGGTCCAAAGAATGGCAAAGAATCAAATGGGAGGACAAAGATGGACGAACGAGACGAACTTGGTCCAAAGAATGCCGAAGGATGAAATGGGAGGACGAAAAGGGATGAACGAGACGAACTTGGTCCAAAGAAAGCAAAAGGATGAAACGGGAGAACAAAAAGGGACGAACGAGACGAACTTGGTCCAAAGAATGCCAAATGATCAAATGGGGGACGAAGAGGGACAAACGAGACGAACATGGTCCAAGGAATGCCAAAGGATCAAATGGAGGACGAAAAGGGACGAACGAGACGAACTTGGTCCAAAGAATGTCAAAGGATCAAATAGGAGGACGAAGAGGGACGAAGGAGGCGAACTTGGTCCAAAGAATGCCAAAGGATCAAATGGGAGGACGAACATGACGAACATGGTACAAAGATTGCCCAAGGATCAAATGGGAGGACGTAGAGGGACGAACGAGACGAACTTGGTCGAAAGAATGCCCAAGGATCAAATGGGAGGACGTAAAGGGACAAACGACACGAACTTGGTCCAAAGAATGCCCAAGGATCAAATGGGAGGACGAAGAGGGACGAACGAGAAGATATTGGTCCAAAGAATGGCAAAGAATCAAATGGGAGGACAAAGATGGACGAACGAGATGAACTTAGTCCAAAGAATGCCAAAGGATCAAATGGGGGACGAAGAGGGACAAACGAGACGAACATGGTCCAAAGAATGGCCAAAGGATCAAATGGGAGGACAAACAGGGACGAACGAGACGAACTTGGTTCAAAGAATGCCCAAAGGTCAAATAGGAGGATATAGTGGGACGAACAAGACGAACTTGGTCCAAAGAATGTCAAAGGATCAAATGGGAGGACGTAAAGGGACGAACGAGACGAACTTGGTTCAAAGAATGCCCAAAGGTCAAATAGGAGGATATAGTGGAAAGACCCAGACGAACTTGGTCCAAAGAATGCCAAAGGATCAAATGGAGGACGAAAAGGGACGAACAAGACGAACTTGGTTCAAAGAATGCCCAAAGATCAAATGGGAGGACGTAGTGGGATGAACGAGACGAACTTGGTCCAAAGAAATGTCAAAGGATCAAATGGGAGGACGAATTGGGACGAACGTGAGGAACTTGGTCCAAAGAATGCGAAAGGATCAAATGGGAGGACGTAGAGGGACGAACGAGACGAACTTGGTCGAAAGAATGCCCAAAGATCAAATGGGAGGACGTAGAGGGACGAACGAGAAGAAGTTGGTCCAAAGAATGCCAAAGGATCAAATGGAGGACGAAAAGGGATGAACGAGACAAACTTGGTCCAAAGAATGCCAAAGGATCAAATGGGAGGACGAACGAGATGAACTTTGTACAAAGAATGCCCAAGGATCAAATGGGAGGACGAAAAGGGACGAACGAGACGAACCTGGTCCAAAGAATACACAAAGATCAAATGCGAGGACGAAGAGGGAAGAAGAAGATGAACTTGGTCCAAAGAATGCCAAAGGATCAAATGGGAGGACGAAGAGGGACGAACGAGACGAACTTGGTCCAAAGAATGCCAAAGGATCAAATGGGAGGACGAACGAGACGAACTTGGTACAAAGAATGTCCAAGGATCAAATTGGAGGAAGAAAAGGGATGGAAGAGACGAACAACGTCCAAAGAATGCGAAATGATCAAATGGGGGACGAAGAGGAACAAACGAGACGATGTTGGTCCCAGGAATGCCAAAGGATCAAATGGAGGACGAAAAGGGACGAACGAGACGAACTTGGTCCAACGAATGTCAAAGGATCAAATGGGAGGACGAAGAGGGACGATTGAGACGAACTTGGTCCAAAGAATTCCCAAGGATCAAATGGGAGGACGAACAGGGACGAACGAGACGAACTTGGTCCAAGGAATGCCAAAGGATCAAATGGAGGACGAAAAGGGACGAACGAGACGAACTTGGTTCAAAGAATGCCCAAAGATCAAATGGAGGACGAAAAGGGACGAACGAGACGAACTTGGTTCAAGGAATGCCCAAAGATCAAATGGGAGGACGAAATGGGACGAACGAGACGAACTTGGTTCAAAGAATGCCCAAAGATCAAATGGGAGGACGTAGTGGTACGAACGAGACGAACTTGGTCCAAAGAAATGTCAAAGGATCAAAAGGGAGGACGAATTGGGACGAACGAGAGGAACTTGGTTCAAAGAATGCCAAAGGATCAAATGGGAGGACGTAGAGGGACGAACGAGACAAACTTGGTCAAAAGAATGCCAAAGGATCAAATGGAGGACGAAAAGGGACGAACGAGATGATGTTGGTCCAAAGTATGTCAAAGGATCAAATGGGAGGATGAAGAGGGACGAAGGAGACGAACTTGGTACAAAGAATGCCCAAGGATCAAATGGGTGGACGTAGAGGGACGAACGAGACGAACTTGGTCCAAAGAATGCCCAAGGATCAAATGGGAGGACGAAAAGGGACGAACGAGACGAACTTGGTCCAAAGAGTGGCTAAGGATCAACTGGGAGGACGAAGAGGGACGAACGAGACGAAATTGGTCCAAAGAATGGCAAAGAATCAAATGGGAGCACGAAGATGGACGAACGAGAGGAACTTGGTCCAAAGAATGCCGAAGGATGAAATGGGAGGATGAAAAGGGACGAACGAGACGAACTTGGTCCAAAGAATGTAAAAGGATGAAATGGGAGAACAAAAAGGGACGAACGAGACGAACTGGGTACAAAGAATGCCAAATGATCAAATGGGGGACGAAGAGGGACAAACGAGACGAACATGGTACAAGGAATGCCAAAGGATCAAATGGAGGACGAAAAGGGACGAACGAGACGAACTTGGTCCAAAGAATGTCAAAGGATCAAATGGGAGGACGAAGAGGGACGAAGGATGCGAACTTGGTCCAATGAATGCCAAAGGATCAAATGGGAGGACGAACATGACGAACATGGTACAAAGATTGCCCAAGGATCAAATGGGAGGACGTAGAGGGACGAACGAGACGAACTTGGTCCAAAGAAATGTCAAAGGATCAAATGGGAGGATGAATTGGGACGAACGAGAGGAACTTGGTCCAAAGAATGCCAAAGGATCAAATGGGAGGACGTAGAGGGACGAACGAGACGAACTTGGTCGAAAGAATGCCAAAGGATCAAATGGAGGACAAAAAGGGACGAACGAGATGAAGTTGGTCCAAAGTATGTCAAAGGATCAAATGGGAGGATGAAGACGGACGAAGGAGACGAACTTGGTACAAAGAATGCCCAAGGATCAAATGGGTGGACGTAGAGGGACGAACGAGACGAACTTGGTCCAAAGAATGCCCAAGGATCAAATGGGAGGACGAAAAGGGACGAACGAGAAGAACTTGGTCCAAAGAGTGCCTAAGGATCAACTGGGAGGACGAAGAGGGACGAACGAGACGAAATTGGTCCAAAGAATGGCAAAGAATCAAATGGGAGCACGAAGATGGACGAACGAGACTAACTTGGTCCAAAGAATGCCGAAGGATGAAATGGGAGGACGAAAAGGGACGAACGAGACGAACTTGGTCCAAAGAAAGCAAAAGGATGAAATGGGAGAACAAAAAGGGACGAACGAGACGAACTTGGTCCAAAGAATGCCAAATGATCAAATGGGGGACGAAGAGGGACAAACAAGACGAACATGGTCCAAGGAATGCCAAAGGATCAAATGGAGGACGAAAAGGGACGAACGAGACGAACTTGGTCCAAAGAATGTCAAAGGATCAAATGGGAGGACGAAGAGGGACGAAGGAGGCGAACTTGGTCCAAAGAATGCCAAAGGATCAAATGGGAGGACGAAGAGGGACGAAGGAGGCGAACTTGGTCCAAAGAATGCCAAAGGATCAAATGGGAGGACGAACATGATGAACATGGTACAAAGATTGCCCAAGGATCACATGGGAGGACGTAGAGGGACGAACGAGACGAACATGGCCGAAATAATGCCCAAGGATCAAATGGGAGGACGTAAAGGGACAAACGACACGAACTTGGTCCAAAGAATGCCCAAGGATCAAATGGGAGGACGAAGAGGGACGAACGAGACGATATTGGTCCAAAGAATGGCAAAGAATCAAATGGGAGGACAAAGATGGACGAACGAGACGAACTTGGTCCAAAGAATGACGAAGGATGAAATGGGAGGACGAAAAGGGACGAACGAGACGAACTTGGTCCAAAGAATGCAAAAGGATGAAATGGGAGGACGAAAAGGGACGAACGAGACGAATTTGGTCCAAAGAGTGCCTAAGGATCAACTGGGAGGACGAAGAGGGACGAACGAGACGATATTGGTCCAAAGAATGGCAAAGAATCAAATGGGAGGACAAAGATGGACGAACGAGACGAACTTGGTCCAAAGAATGACGAAGGATGAAATGGGAGAACGAAAAGGGACAAACGAGACGAACTTGGTCCAAAAAATGCCAAATGATCAAATTGGGTACGAAGAGGGACAAACGAGACGAACATGGTCCAAGGAATGCCAAAGGATCAAATGGAGGACGAAAAGGGACGAACGAGATGAACTTGGTCCAAAGAATGTCAAAGGATCAAATAGGAGGACGAAGAGGGACGAAGGAGGCGAACTTGGTCCAAAGAATGCCAAAGGATCAAATGGGAGGACGAACATGGTACAAAGATTGCCCAAGGATCAAATGGGAGGACGTAGAGGGACGAACGAGACGAACTTGGTCGAAAGAATGCCCAAGGATCAAATGGGAGGACGTAAAGGGACAAACGACACGAACTTGGTCCAAAGAATGCCCAAGGATCAAATGGGAGGACGAAGAGGGACGATTGAGACGAACTTGGTCCAAAGAATTCCCAAGGATCAAATGGGAGGACGAACTGGGACGAACGAGACGAACGAGACGAACTTGGTCCAAGAAATGCCAAAGGAACAAATGGAGGACGAAAAGGGACGAACGAGACGAACTTGGTTCAAAGAATGCCCAAAGATCAAATGGAGGACGAAAAGGGACGAACGAGACGAACTTGGTTCAAAGAATGCCCAAAGATCAAATGGGAGGACGTAGTGGGACGAACGAGACGAACTTGGTCCAAAGAAATGTCAAAGGATCAAATGGGAGGACGAATTGGGACGAACGAGAGGAACTTGGTCCAAAGAATGCCAAAGGATCAAATGGGAGGACGTAGAGGGACGAACGAGACGAACTTGGTCCAAAGAATGCCAAAGGATCAAATGGAGGACGAAAAGGGACGAACGAGATGATGTTGGTCCAAAGTATGTCAAAGGATCAAATGGGAGGATGAAGAGGGACGAAGGAGACGAACTTGGTACAAAGAATGCCCAAGGATCAAATGGGTGGACGTAGAGGGACGAACGAGACGAACTTGGTCCAAAGAATGCCCAAGGATCAAATGGGAGGACGAAAATGGACGAACGAGACGAACTTGGTCCAAAGAGTGGCTAAGGATCAACTGGGAGGACGAAGAGGGACGAACGAGACGAAATTGGTCCAAAGAATAGCAAAGAATCAAATGGGAGCACGAAGATGGACGAACGAGACGAACTTGGTCCAAAGAATGCCGAAGGATGAAATGGGAGGACGAAAAGGGACGAACGAGACGAACTTGGTCCAAAGAATGTAAAAGGATGAAATGGGAGAACAAAAAGGGACGAACGAGACGAACTTGGTCCAAACAATGCCAAATGATCAAATGGCGGACGAAGAGGGACAAACGAGACGAACATGGTACAAGGAATGCCAAAGGATCAAATGGAGGACGAAAAGGGACGAACGAGACGAACTTGGTCCAAAGAATGTCAAAGGATCAAATGGGAGGACGAAGAGGGACGAAGGATGCGAACTTGGTCCAAAGAATGCCAAAGGATCAAAAGGGAGGACGAACATGATGAACATGGTACAAAGATTGCCCAAGGATCAAATGGGAGGACGTAGAGGGACGAACGAGACGAACTTGGCCGAAAGAATGCCCAAGGATCAAATGGGAGGACGTAAAGGGACAAACGACACGAACTTGGTCCAAAGAATGCCAAATGATCAAGTGGAGGACGTAGAGCGATGAACGAGACGAACTTGGTCCAAAGAATACCAAAGGATCAAATGGAGGATGAAAAGGGACGAAGAAGACGAACTTGGTCCAAAGAATGCCAAAGGATAAAACGGGAGGACGAAGAGGGACGAACGAGACGATATTGGTCCAAAGAATGGCAAAGAATCAAATGGGAGGACAAAGATGGACGAACGAGACGAACTTGGTCCAAAGAATGCCGAAGGATGAAATGGGAGAACGAAAAGGGACGAACGAGACGAACTTGGTCCAAAGAATGCCAAATGATCAAATGGGGGACGAAGAGGGACAAACGAGACGAACTTGGTCCAAGGAATGCCAAAGGATCAAATGGAGGACGAACGAGACGAACTTGGTCCAACGAATGTCAAAGGATCAAATGGGAAAACGAAGAGGGACGAACGAGACGAACTTGGTCCAAACAATTCCCAAGGATCAAATGGGAGGACGAACAGGGACGAACGAGACAAACATGGTCCAAGGAATGCCAAAGGATCAAATGGAGGACGAAAAGGGACGAACGAGACGAACTTGGTTCAAAGAATGCCCAAAGATCAAATGGAGGACGAAAAGGGACGAACGAGACGAACTTGGTTCAAAGAATGCCCAAAGATCAAATGGGAGGACGTAGTGGGACGAACGAGACGAACTTGGTCCAAAGAAATCCAAATGTTCAAATGGGAGGACGTAGAGGGTCGAATGAGACGAACTTGCTCCAAAGAATGCCAAAGGATCAAATGGAGGACGAAAAGGGACGAACGAGATGAACTTGGTCCAAAGTATGTCAAAGGATCAAATGGGAGGACGAAGAGGGACGAAGGAGACGAACTTGGTCCAAAGAATGCCAAAGGATCAAATGGGAGGACGAACGTCACGAACTTGGTACAAAGAATGCCCAAGGATCAAATGGGAGGACGAAGAGGGACGAAGGATGCGAACTTGGTCCAAAGAATGCCAAAGGATCAAATGGGAGGACGAACATGATGAACATGGTACAAAGATTGCCCAAGGATCAAATGGGAGGACGTAGAGGGACGAACGAGACGAACTTGGCCGAAAGAATGCCCAAGGATCAAATGGGAGGACGTAAAGGGACAAACGACACGAACTTGGTCCAAAGAATGCCAAATGATCAAGTGGAGGACGTAGAGCGATGAACGAGACGAACTTGCTCCAAAGAATGCCAAAGGATCAAATGGAGGACGAAAAGGGACGAACGAGATGAAGTTGGTCCAAAGTATGTCAAAGGATCAAATGGGAGGACGAAGAGGGACGAAGGGGACGAACTTATCCAAAGAATGCCAAAGGATCAAATGGGAAGACGAACGTGACGAACTTGGTACAAAGAATGCCCAAGGATCAAATGGGAGAACGAAAAGGGACGAACGAAACGAACTTGGTACAAAGATTGCCTAGGGATCAACTGGGAGGACGAAGAGGGTCGAACGAGACGAACTTGGTCCAAAGAATGCCAAAGGATCAAATGGGAGGACGAAGAGGGACGAAGGAGGCGAACTTGGTCCAAAGAATGCCAAAGGATCAAATGGGAGGACGAACATGATGAACATGGTACAAAGATTGCCCAAGGATCACATGGGAGGACGTAGAGGGACGAACGAGACGAACATGGCCGAAATAATGCCCAAGGATCAAATGGGAGGACGTAAAGGGACAAACGACACGAACTTGGTCCAAAGAATGCCCAAGGATCAAATGGGAGGACGAAGAGGGACGAACGAGACGATATTGGTCCAAAGAATGGCAAAGAATCAAATGGGAGGACAAAGATGGACGAACGAGACGAACTTGGTCCAAAGAATGACGAAGGATGAAATGGGAGGACGAAAAGGGACGAACGAGACGAACTTGGTCCAAAGAATGCAAAAGGATGAAATGGGAGGACGAAAAGGGACGAACGAGACGAATTTGGTCCAAAGAGTGCCTAAGGATCAACTGGGAGGACGAAGAGGGACGAACGAGACGATATTGGTCCAAAGAATGGCAAAGAATCAAATGGGAGGACAAAGATGGACGAACGAGACGAACTTGGTCCAAAGAATGACGAAGGATGAAATGGGAGAACGAAAAGGGACAAACGAGACGAACTTGGTCCAAAAAATGCCAAATGATCAAATTGGGTACGAAGAGGGACAAACGAGACGAACATGGTCCAAGGAATGCCAAAGGATCAAATGGAGGACGAAAAGGGACGAACGAGATGAACTTGGTCCAAAGAATGTCAAAGGATCAAATAGGAGGACGAAGAGGGACGAAGGAGGCGAACTTGGTCCAAAGAATGCCAAAGGATCAAATGGGAGGACGAACATGACGAACATGGTACAAAGATTGCCCAAGTATCAAATGGGAGGACGTAGAGGGACGAACGAGACGAACTTGGTCGAAAGAATGCCCAAGGATCAAATGGGAGGACGTAAAGGGACAAACGACACGAACTTGGTCCAAAGAATGCCCAAGGATCAAATGGGAGGACGAAGAGGGACGATTGAGACGAACTTGGTCCAAAGAATTCCCAAGGATCAAATGGGAGGACGAACAGGGACGAACGAGACGAACGAGACGAACTTGGTCCAAGAAATGCCAAAGGAACAAATGGAGGACGAAAAGGGACGAACGAGACGAACTTGGTTCAAAGAATGCCCAAAGATCAGATGGAGGACGAAAAGGGACGAACGAGACGAACTTGGTTCAAAGAATGCCCAAAGATCAAATGGGAGGACGTAGTGGGACGAACGAGACGAACTTGGTCCAAAGAAATGTCAAAGGATCAAATGGGAGGACGAATTGGGACGAACGAGAGGAACTTGGTCCAAAGAATGCCAAAGGATCAAATGGGAGGACGTAGAGGGACGAACGAGACGAACTTGGTCCAAAGAATGCCAAAGGATCAAATGGAGGACGAAAAGGGACGAACGAGATGATGTTGGTCCAAAGTATGTCAAAGGATCAAATGGGAGGATGAAGAGGGACGAAGGAGACGAACTTGGTACAAAGAATGCCCAAGGATCAAATGGGTGGACGTAGAGGGACGAACGAGACGAACTTGGTCCAAAGAGTGGCTAAGGATCAACTGGGAGGACGAAGAGGGACGAACGAGACGAAATTGGTCCAAAGAATAGCAAAGAATCAAATGGGAGCACGAAGATGGACGAACGAGACGAACTTGGTCCAAAGAATGCCGAAGGATGAAATGGGAGGACGAAAAGGGACGAACGAGACGAACTTGGTCCAAAGAATGTAAAAGGATGAAATGGGAGAACAAAAAGGGACGAACGAGACGAACTTGGTCCAAACAATGCCAAATGATCAAATGGCGGACGAAGAGGGACAAACGAGACGAACATGGTACAAGGAATGCCAAAGGATCAAATGGAGGACGAAAAGGGACGAACGAGACGAACTTGGTCCAAAGAATGTCAAAGGATCAAATGGGAGGACGAAGAGGGACGAAGGATGCGAACTTGGTCCAAAGAATGCCAAAGGAACAAAAGGGAGGACGAACATGATGAACATGGTACAAAGATTGCCCAAGGATCAAATGGGAGGACGTAGAGGGACGAACGAGACGAACTTGGCCGAAAGAATGCCCAAGGATCAAATGGGAGGACGTAAAGGGACAAACGACACGAACTTGGTCCAAAGAATGCCAAATGATCAAGTGGAGGACGTAGAGCGATGAACGAGACGAACTTGGTCCAAAGAATACCAAAGGATCAAATGGAGGATGAAAAGGGACGAAGAAGACGAACTTGGTCCAAAGAATGCCAAAGGATAAAACGGGAGGACGAAGAGGGACGAACGAGACGATATTGGTCCAAAGAATGGCAAAGAATCAAATGGGAGGACAAAGATGGACGAACGAGACGAACTTGGTCCAAAGAATGCCGAAGGATGAAATGGGAGAACGAAAAGGGACGAACGAGACGAACTTAGTCCAAAGAATGCCAAATGATCAAATGGGGGACGAAGAGGGACAAACGAGACGAACTTGGTCCAAGGAATGCCAAAGGATCAAATGGAGGACGAACGAGACGAACTTGGTCCAACGAATGTCAAAGGATCAAATGGGAAAACGAAGAGGGACGAACGAGACGAACTTGGTCCAAACAATTCCCAAGGATCAAATGGGAGGACGAACAGGGACGAACGAGACAAACATGGTCCAAGGAATGCCAAAGGATCAAATGGAGGACGAAAAGGGACGAACGAGACGAACTTGGTTCAAAGAATGCCCAAAGATCAAATGGAGGACGAAAAGGGACGAACGAGACGAACTTGGTTCAAAGAATGCCCAAAGATCAAATGGGAGGACGTAGTGGGACGAACGAGACGAACTTGGTCCAAAGAAATCCAAATGTTCAAATGGGAGGACGTAGAGGGTCGAATGAGACGAACTTGCTCCAAAGAATGCCAAAGGATCAAATGGAGGACGAAAAGGGACGAACGAGATGAACTTGGTCCAAAGTATGTCAAAGGATCAAATGGGAGGACGAAGAGGGACGAAGGAGACGAACTTGGTCCAAAGAATGCCAAAGGATCAAATGGGAGGACGAACGTCACGAACTTGGTACAAAGAATGCCCAAGGATCAAATGGGAGGACGAAGAGGGACGAAGGATGCGAACTTGGTCCAAAGAATGCCAAAGGATCAAATGGGAGGACGAACATGATGAACATGGTACAAAGATTGCCCAAGGATCAAATGGGAGGACGTAGAGGGACGAACGAGACGAACTTGGCCGAAAGAATGCCCAAGGATCAAATGGGAGGACGTAAAGGGACAAACGACACGAACTTGGTCCAAAGAATGCCAAATGATCAAGTGGAGGACGTAGAGCGATGAACGAGACGAACTTGCTCCAAAGAATGCCAAAGGATCAAATGGAGGACGAAAAGGGACGAACGAGATGAAGTTGGTCCAAAGTATGTCAAAGGATCAAATGGGAGGACGAAGAGGGACGAAGGGGACGAACTTATCCAAAGAATGCCAAAGGATCAAATGGGAAGACGAACGTGACGAACTTGGTACAAAGAATGCCCAAGGATCAAATGGGAGAACGAAAAGGGACGAACGAAACGAACTTGGTACAAAGAATGCCTAGGGATCAACTGGGAGGACGAAGAGGGTCGAACGAGACGAACTTGGTCCAAAGAATGCCAAAGGATCAAATGGGAGGAAGAAGATGGACGAACGAGACGAACTTGGTCCAAAGAATGTCAAAGGATCAAATGGGAGGACGAAGAGGGATGAACGAGACCAACTTGGTTCAAAGAATGCGCAAATATCAAATGGGAGGATGAATAGGGACGAACGAGACCAACTTGGTTCAAAGAATGCGCAAATATCAAATGGGAGGACGAAGAGGGATGAAGGAGGCGAACTTGGTCCAAAGAATTCCAAAGGATCAAATAGGAGGACGAACATGACGAACATGGTACAAAGAATGCCCAAGGATCAAATGGGAGAACGTAAAGGGACAAACGAGATGAACATGGTCCAAAGAATGCCCAACGATCAAATGGGTGGACGTAGAGGGACGAACGAGAAGAACTTGGTCCAAAGAATGCCAAAGGATCAAATGGGAGGATGAATATGGACGAGCGAGATGAACTTGGTCCAAAGATTGCCAAAGGATCAAATGGAGGACGAAAAGGGATGAACGAGACGAACATGGTCCAAAGAATGCCAAAGGATCAAATGGGAGGACGAAGATGGACGAACATGGTACAAAGAATGCCCAAGGATCAAATGGGAGGACGAAAAGGGACGAACGAGACGAGCCTGGTCCGAAGAATGCCCAAAGATCAAATGCGAGGACGAAGAGGGACGAAGAAGATGAACATGGTCCAAAGAATGCCAAAGGATCAAATGGGACGACGAAGAGGGACGAACGAGACGATCTTGGTCCAAGGAATGCCAAAGGATCAAATGGAGGACGAAGAGGGACGAACGTCACGAACTTGGTCCAACGAATGTCAAAGGATCAAATGGGAGGACGAAGAGGGATGAACGAGACGAACTTGGTCCAAAGAATTCCCAAGGATCAAATGGGAGGACGAACAGGGACGAACGAGACGAACTTGGGCCAAGGAATGCCAAAGGATCAAGTGGAGGACGAAAAGGGATGAACGAGACGAACTTGGTGCAAAGAATGCCCAAAGATCAAATGGAGGACGAAAAGGGACGAACGAGACGAACTTGGTCCAAAGAATGTCAAAGGATCAAATGGGAGGATGAAGAGGGACGAACGAGACGAACTTGGTCCAAAGAATGCCAAATGTTCAAATGGGAGGACGTAGAGGGACGAATGAGACGAACTTGCTCCAAAGAATGCCAAAGGATCAAATGGAGGACGAAAAGGGATGAACGAGATGAACCTGGTCCAAAGTATGTCAAAGGATCAAATGGGAGGACGAAGAGGGTCGAAGGACACGAACTTGGTCCAAAGAATGCCAAAGGATCAAATGGGTGGATGAACGTCACGAACTTGGTACAAAGAATGCCCAAGGATCAAATGGGAGGACGAAGAGGGACGAACGAGACGAACTTGGTCCAAAGAATGTCAAAGGATCAAATGGAGGACGAACAGGGATGAACGAGACGAACTTGGTACAAAGAATGCCCAAGGATCAAATGGGACGACGAAAAGGGACGAACGAGACGAACTTGGGCCAAAGATTGCCTAAGGATCAGCTGGGAGGACGAAGAGGGACAAACGAGACGAACTTGGTCCAAAGAATGTCCAAGAATCAAATGGGAGAACGGAGATGGACGAACGAGACGAACATGGTCCAAAGAATGCCGAAGGATGAAATGGGAGGACGAAAAGGGACAAACGAGACGAACTTGGCCCAAAGAATGTCAAAGGATCAAATGGGAGGACGAAGAGGGACGAACTTGGTCTAAAGAATGCCAAAGGATCAAATGGGAGGACGAAGAGGGACGAACGAGACGAACTTGGTCTAAAGAATGCCAAAGGATCAAATGGGAGGACGAACGAGATGAACTTGGTACAAAGAATGTCCAAGGATCAAATTGGAGGAAGAAAATGGATGAACGAGACGAACAACGTCCAAAGAATGCGAAATGATCAAATGGGGGACGAAGAGGGACAAACTAGACGATCTTGGTCCAAGGAATGCCAAAGGATCAAATGGAGAACGAACAGGGACGAACGAGACGAACTTAGTCCAACGAATGTCAAAGGATCATATGGGAGGACGAAGTTGGACGAACGAGACGAACTTGGTCCAAAGAATTCCCAAGGATGAAATGGGAGGACGAACAGGGACGAACGAGATTAACTTGGGCCAAGCAATGCCAAAGGATCAAATGGAGGACGAAAAGGGATGAACGAGACGAACTTAGTTCAAAGAATGCCCAAAGATCAAATGGAGGACGAAAAGGGACGAACGAGACAAACTTGGTCCAAAGAATGCCAAAGGATCAAATGGGAGGACGAACGTCACGAACTTTGGTACAAAGAGTGCCCAAGGATCAAATGGGAGGACGAAGAGGGACGAACGAGACGAACTTGGTCCAAAGAATGTCAAAGGATCAAATGGAGGACGAACAGGCAGGAACGAGACGAACTTGGTCCAAAGAATGCCCAATGATCAAAAGGGAGGACGTAGAGGGACGAACGAGACGAACTTGGTCCAAAGAATGCCAAAGGATCAAATGGAGGACGAAAAGGGACAAACGAGACGAACTTGGTCCAAAGTATGTCAAAGGATCAAATGGGAGGACGAAGAGGGACGAAGGGGACGAACTTATCCAAAGAATGCCAAAGGATCAAATGGGAGGACGAACGTGACGAACTTGGTACAAAGAATGCCCAAGGATCAAATGGGAGGACGAAAAGGGACGAACGAGACGAACTTGATACAAAAAATGCCTAAGGATCAACTGGGAGGACGAAGAGGGTCGAACGAGACGAACTTGGTCCAAAGAATGCCAAAGGATCAAATGGGAGGAAGAAGATGGACGAACGAGACGAACTTGGTCCAAAGAATGTCAAAGGATCAAATGGGAGGACGAAGAGGGACGAACGAGACGAACATGGTCCAAATAATTCCCAAAGGATCAAATGGGAGGACGAATAGGGACGAACGAGACCAACTTGGTTCAAAGAATGCGCAAATATCAAATGGGAGGACGTAGAGGGACAAACGAGACGAACTTGGTCCAAAGAATGCCCAGGGATCAAATAGGAGAACGAAAAGGGACGGACGAGACGAACTTGGTCTAAAGAATGTCCAACGATCAATTGGGAGGACGTAGAGGGACGAACGAGAGGAACTTGGTCCAAAGAATGCCAAAGGTTAAAATGGGAGGACAAACGAGACGAACTTGGTACAAAGAATGCCCAAGGATCAAATGGGAGGACGAAAAGGGACGAACGAGACGAACTTGGGCCAAAGATTGCCTAAGGATCAGCTGGGAGGACGAAGAGGGACGAACGAAACGAACTTGGTCCAAAGAATGTCCAAGAATCAAATGGGAGAACGGAGATGGACGAACGAGACGAATATGGTCCAAAGAATGCCGAAGGATGAAATGGGAGGACGAAAAGGGACGAACGAGACGAACTTGGCCCAAAGAATGTCAAAGGATCAAATGGGAGGACGAACGAGATGAACTTGGTACAAAGAATGTCCAAGGATCGAATTGGACGAAGAAAATGGATGAACGAGACGAACAACGTCCAAAGAATGCGAAATGATCAAATGGGGGACGAAGAGGGACAAACTAGACGATCTTGGTCCAAGGAATGCTAAAGGATCAAATGGAGGACGAACAGGGACGAACGAGACAAACTTAGTCCAACGAATGTCAAAGGATCAAATGGGAGGACGAAGTTGGACGAACGAGACGAACTTGGTCCAAAGAATTCCCAAGGATCAAATGGGAGGACGAACAGGGACAAACGTGATGAACTTGGGCCAAGCAATGCCAAAGGATCAAATGGAGGACGAAAAGGGATGAACGAGATGAACTTGGTTCAAAGATTGCCCAAAGATCAAATGGAGGACGAAAATGGACGAACGAGACAACCTTGGTCCAAAGAATGTCAAAGGATCAAATGGCAGGATGAAGAGGGACGAACGAGACGAACTTGGTCCAAAGAATGCCAAAGATTCAAATGGGAGCACGTAGAGCGACAAAGGAGACGAACTTGGTCCAAAGAATGCCAAATGATCAAATGGGAGGACGAACGTCACAAACATGGTACAAAGAATGCCCAAGGATCAAATGGGAGGACGAAGAGGGACAAACTAGACGAACTTGGTCCAAAGAATGTCAAAGGATCAAATGGAGGACGAACAGGGATGAACGAGACGAACTTGGTCCAAAGAATGCCCAATGATCAAAAGGGAGGACGTAGAGGGACGAACGAGACGAACTTGGTCCAAAGAATGCCAAAGGATCAAATGGAGGACGTAAAGGGACAAACGAGACGAACTTGGTCCAAAGCATGTCAAAGGATCAAATGGGAGGACGAAGAGGGACGAAGGAGACGAACTTGTCCAAAGAATGCCAAAGGATCAAATGGGAGGACGAACGTGACGAACTTGGTACAAAGAATGCCCAAGGATCAAATGGGAGGACGAAAAGGGACGAACGAGACGAACATGGTCCAACGAATGTCAAAGGATCAAATGGGAGGACGAAGAGGGACGAACGAGACGAACTTGGTCCAAAGAATTCCCAAGGATCAAATGGGAGGACGAACAGGGATGAACGAGACGAACTTGGGCCAAGGAATGCCAAAGGATCAAATGGAGGACGAAAAGGGATGAACGAGACGAACTTGGTTCAAAGAATGCCCAAAGATCAAATGGAGGACGAAAAGGGACGAACGAGACGAACTTGGTCCAAAGAATGCCAAATCTTCAAATTGGAGGACGTAGAGGGACGAATGAGACGAACTTGCTCCAAAGAATGCCAAAGGATCAAATGGAGGACGAAAAGGGACGAACGAGATGAACTTGGTCCAAAGTATGTCAAAGGATCAAATGGGAGGACGAAGAGGGACGAAGGAGACGAACTTGGTCCAAAGAATGCCAAAGGATCAAATGGGTGGACGAACGTCACGAACTTGGTACAAAGAATGCCCAAGGATCAAATGGGAGGACGAAGAGAGACGAACTTGGTCCAAAGAATGTCAAAGGATCAAATGGAGGACGAACAGGGATGAACGAGACGAACTTGGTACAAAGAATGTCCAAGAATCAAATGGGAGAACGGAGATGGACGAACGAGACGAACTTGGTCCAAAGATTGCCTAAGGATCAGCTGGGAGGACGAAGTGGGACGAACGAGACGAACTTGGTCCAAAGAATGTCCAAGAATCAAATGGGAGAACGGAGATGGACGAACGAGACGAACATGGTCCAAAGAATGCCGAAGGATGAAATGGGAGGACGAAAAGGGACGAACGAGACGAACTTGGTCCAAAGAATGCCAAAGGATCAAATGGAGGACGAATATGGACGAACGACACGAACTTGGTCCAAAGAATGTCAAAGGATCAAATGGGAGGACGAAGAACGACGAAGAAGATGAACTTGGTCCCAAGAATGCCAAAGGATCAAATGGGAGGACGAACGAGACGAACTTGGTACAAAGAGTGCCCAAGGATCAAATGGTTGGACGTAGAGGGACGAACGAGAAGAACTTGGTCCAAAGAATGCCCAAGGATCAAATGGGTCGACGAAAAGGGACGAACAAGACGAACTTGGTCGCAAGAATGCCTAAGGATAACTGGGAGGACGAAGAGGGACGAATGAGACGAACCTGGTCCAAAGAATGCCAAATGATCAAATGCGGGACGAAGAGGGACAAATGAGACAAACTAGGTCCAAGGAATGCCAAAGGATCAAATAGAGGACGAAAAGGGACAAACGAGACGAACTTGGTCAAAAGAATGTCAAAGGATCAAAAGGGAGGACGAAGAGGGACGAAGGAGGCGAACTTGGTCCAAAGAAGGTCAAAGGATCAAATGGGAGGACGAACATGACGAACATGGTACAAAGAATTCCCAAGGATCAAATGGGAGGACGTAGAGGGACGAACGAGACGAACTTGGTCGGAAGAATGCCCAAGGATCAAATGGGAGGACGAAAAGGGACGAACGAGACGAACTTGGTACAAAGAATGCCTAAGGATCAACTGGGAGGACGAAGAGGGTCGAACGAAACGAACTTGGTCCAAAGAATGGCAAAGGATCAAATGCGAGGACGAAGATGGACGAACGAGACGAACTTGGTCCATAGAATGCCAAAGGATCAAATGGAGGACGAAAAGGGACGAACAAGACAAACATGGTCCAAAGAATGTCAAAGGATCAAATGGGAGGACGAAGAGGGACGAAGAAGATGAACTTGGTCCAAAGAATGCCAGAGGATCAAATGGGAGGACGAAGAGGGACAAAGGAGGCGAACTTCGTCCAAAGAATGCCAAAGCATCAAATGGAGGACGAAAAGGGACGAACGAGACGAACTTGGTCCAAGGAATGTCAAAGGATCAAATGGGAGGACGAAGAGGGACGAAGAAGATGAACTTGGTCCAAAGAATGCCAAAGGATCAAATGGGAGGACGAACGAGACGAACTTGGTACAAAGAATGCCCAAGGATCAAATGGGAGGACTAAAAGGGACAAACGAGACTAACCTGGTCCAAAGAATGCCCAAAGATCAAATGGGAGGACGTAGAGTGATGAACGAGACGAACTTGGTACAAAGAATGCCCAAGGATCAAATGGGAGGATGTAGTGGGATGAACGAGACGAACTTGGTCCAAAGAATGTCAAAGGATCAAATGGGAGGACGAAGAGGGACGAAGGAGGCAAACTTGGTCCAAAGAATGCCAAAGGATCAAATGGGAGGACGAAGACGGACGAACGAGACGAACTTTGTCCAAAGAATGCCAAAGGATCAAATGGAGGACGAAAAGGGACGAACGTTACGAACTTGGTCCAAAGAATGCCCAAAGAGCAAATGGGAGGATGTAGAGGGACGAACGAGATGAACTTGGTCCAAAGAATGCCAAAGGATCAAATGGACGACGAAAAGGGACAAACGAGACGAACTTGGTCCAAAGCATGTCAAAGGATCAAATGGGAGGACGAAGAGGGACGAAGGAGGCGAACTTGGTCCAAAGAATGACAAAGGATCAAATGGGAGGGCGAACATGGTACAAAGAATGCCCAAGGATCAAATGGGAGGACGAAGAGGGACAAACTAGACGAACTTGGTCTAAAGAATGTCAAAGGATCAAATGGAGGATGAACAGGGATGAACGAGACGAACTTGGTCCAAAGCATGTCGAAGGATCAAATGGGAGGACGAAGAGGGACGAAGGAGACGAACTTGGTCCAAAGAATGCCAAAGGATCAAATGGGTGGACGAACGTCACGAACTTGGTACAAAGAATGCCCAAGGATCAAATGGGAGGACGAAGAGAGACGAACGAGACGAACTTGGTATAAAGAATGTCAAAGGATCAAATGGAGGACGAACAGGGATGAACGAGACGAACTTGGTACAAAGAATGTCCAAGAATCAAATGGGAGAACGGAGATGGACGAACGAGACGAACTTGATCCAAAGATTGCCTAAGGATCAGCTGGGAGGACGAAGAGGGACGAACGAGACGAACTTGGTCCAAAGAATGTCCAAGAATCAAATGGGAGAACGGAGATGGACGAACGAGACGAACATGGTCCAAAGAATGCCGAAGGATGAAATGGGAGGACGAAAAGGGACGAACGAGACGAACTTGGTCCAAAGAATGCCAAAGGATCAAATGGAGGACGAAAAGGGACGAACGACACGAACTTGGTCCAAAGAATGTCAAAGGATCAAATGGGAGGACGAAGAACGACGAAGAAGATGAACTTGGTCCCAAGAATGCCAAAGGATCAAATGGGAGGACGAACGAGACGAACTTGGTACAAAGAGTGCCCAAGGATCAAATGGTTGGACGTAGAGGGACGAACGAGAAGAACTTGGTCTAAAGAATGCCCAAGGATCAAATGGGTCGACGAAAAGGGACGAACGAGACGAACTTGGTCGCAAGAATGCCTAAGGATAACTGGGAGGACGAAGAGGGACGAATGAGACGAACTTGGTCCAAAGAATGGCAAAGAATCAAATGGGAGGACGAAGATGGACGAACGAGACGAACTTGGTCCAAAGAATGCCAAATGATCAAATGCGGGACGAAGAGGGACAAATGAGACAAACTAGGTCCAAGGAATGCCAAAGGATCAAATAGAGGACGAAAAGGGACAAACGAGACGAACTTGGTCAAAAGAATGTCAAAGGATCAAAAGGGAGGACGAAGAGCGACGAAGGAGGCGAACTTGGTCCAAAGAAGGTCAAAGGATCAAATGGGAGGACGAACATGACGAACATGGTACAAAGAATTCCCAAGGATCAAATGGGAGGACGTAGAGGGACGAACGAGACGAACTTGGTCGGAAGAATGCTCAAGGATCAAATGGGAGGACGAAAAGGGACGAACGAGACGAACATGGTACAAAGAATGCCTAAGGATCAACTGGGAGGACGAAGAGGGTCGAACGAGACGAACTTGGTCCAAAGAATGGCAAAGGATCAAATGCGAGGACGAAGATGGACGAACGAGACGAACTTGGTCCATAGAATGCCAAGGGATCAAATGGAGGACGAAAAGGGACGAACAAGACAAACATGGTCCAAAGAATGCCAGAGGATCAAATGGGAGGACGAAGAGGGACAAAGGAGGCGAACTTGGTCCAAAGAATGCCAAAGGATCAAATGGAGGACGAAAAGGGACGAACGAGACGAACTTGGTCCAAGGAATGTCAAAGGATCAAATGGGAGGACGAAGAGGGACGAAGAAGATGAACTTGGTCCAAAGAATGCCAAAGGATCAAATGGGAGGACGAACGGGACGAACTTGGTACAAAGAATGCCCAAGGATCAAATGGGAGGACTAAAAGGGACAAACGAGACTAACCTGGTCCAAAGAATGCCCAAAGATCAAATGGGAGGACGTAGAGGGATGAACGAGACGAACTTGGTACAAAGAATGCCCAAGGATCAAATGGGAGGATGTAGTGGGACGAACGAGACGAACTTGGTCCAAAGAATGTCAAAGGATCAAATGGGAGGACGAAGAGGGACGAAGGAGGCGAACTTGGTCCAAAGAATGCCAAAGGATCAAATGGGAGGACGAAGACGGACGAACGAGACGAACTTTGTCCAAAGAATGCCAAAGGATCAAATGGAGGACGAAAAGGGACGAACGTTACGAACTTGGTCCAAAGAATGCCCAAAGAGCAAATGGGAGGATGTAGAGGGACGAACGAGATGAACTTGGTCCAAACAATGCCAAAAGATCAAATGGGATGACGAAGACGGACGAACGAGACGAACTTTGTCGAAAGAATGCCAAAGAATCAAATGGAGGACGAAAAGGGACGAACGTTACGAACTTGGTCCAAAGAATGCCCAATGATCAAAAGGGTCAAATGGGAGGACGAACAGGGACGAACGAGACAAACATGGTCCAAGGAATGCCAAAGGATCAAATGGAGGACGAAAAGGGACGAACGAGACGAACTTGGTTCAAAGAATGCCCAAAGATCAAATGGAGGACGAAAAGGGACGAACGAGACGAACTTGGTTCAAAGAATGCCCAAAGATCAAATGGGAGGACGTAGTGGGACGAACGAGACGAACTTGGTCCAAAGAAATCCAAATGTTCAAATGGGAGGACGTAGAGGGTCGAATGAGACGAACTTGCTCCAAAGAATGCCCAATGATCAAAAGGGAGGACGTAGAGGGACGAACGAGACGAACTTGGTCCAAAGAATGCCAAAGGATCAAATGGAGGACGAAAAGGGACAAACGAGACGAACTTGGTCCAAAGCATGTCAAAGGATCAAATGCGAGGACGAAGAGGGACGAAGGAGACGAACTTGTCCAAAGAATGCCAAAGGATCAAATGGGAGGACGAACGTCACGAACTTGGTACAAAGAATGCCCAAGGATCAAATGGGAGGACGAAAAGGGACGAACGAGACGAACTTGGTACAAAGAATGCTTAAGGATCAACTGGGAGGACGAAGAGGAACGAAGGAGGCGAACTTGGTCCAAAGAAGGTCAAAGGATTAAATGGGAGGACGAACATGACGAACATGGTACAAAGAATGCCCAAGGATCAAATGGGAGGACGTAGAGGGACGAAAGAGACGAACTTGGTCGGAAGAATGCCCAAGGATCAAATGGGAGGACGAAAACGGACGAACGAGACGAACTTGGTACAAAGAATGCCTAAGGATCAACTGGGAGGACGAAGAGGGTCGAACGAGACGAACTTGGTCCAAAGAATGGCAAAGGATCAAATGCGAGGACGAAGATGGACGAACGAGACGAACTTGGTCCATAGAATGCCAAAGGATCAAATGGAGGACGAAAAGGGACGAACAAGACGAACATGGTCCAAAGAATGTCAAAGGATCAAATAGGAGGACGAAGAGGGACAAAGGAGGCGAACTTGGTCCAAAGAATGCCAAAGGATCAAATGGAGGACGAAAAGGGACGAACGAGACGAACTTGGTCCAAGGAATGTCAAAGGATCAAATGGGAGGACGAAGAGGGACGAAGAAGATGAACTTGGTCCAAAGAATGCCAAAGGATCAAATGGGAGGACGAACGAGACGAACTTGGTACAAAGAATGCCCAAGGATCAAATGGGAGGACTAAAAGGGACAAACGAGACTAACCTGGTCCAAAGAATGCCAAAGATCAAATGGGAGGACGTAGAGGGATGAACGAGACGAACTTGGTACAAAGAATGCCCAAGTATCAAATGGGAGGACGTAGTGGGACGAACGACACGAACTTGGTCCAAAGAATGTCAAAGGATCAAATGGGAGGACGAAGAGGGACGAAGGAGGCGAACTTGGTCCAAAGTATGCCAAAGGATCAAATGGGAGGACGAAGACGGACGAACGAGACGAACTTTGTCCAAAGAATACCAAAGGATCAAATGGAGGACGAAAAGGGACGAACGTTACGAACTTGGTCCAAAGAATGCCCAAAGAGCAAATGGGAGGATGTACAGGGACGAACGAGATGAACTTGGTCCAAACAATGCCAAAAGATCAAATGGGAGGACGAAGACGGACGAACGAGATGAACTTGGTCCAAAGAATGTCAAAGGATCAAATGGGAGGACGAAGAGGGACGAAGGAGAAGAACTTGGTCCAAAGAATGACAAAGGATCAAATGGGAGGACGAACATGGTACAAAGAATGCCCAAGGATCAAATGGGAGGACGTAGAGGGACGAACGAGACGAACTTGGTCGAAAGTATGCCCAAGGGTCAAAGGGGAGTACGAAAAGGGACGAACGAGACAAACTTGGTCCAAAGAATGCCCAAAGAGCAAACGGGAGGACGAAGAGGGACGAAGGAGACGAACTTGGTCCAATGAATGGCAAAGAATCAAATGGGAGGACGAAGATGGACGAACGAGACGAACTTCGTCCAAAGAATGCCGAAGGATAAAATGGGAGGACAAAAAGGGACGAACGAGACAAGCTTGGTCCAAAGAATGCCAAAGGATCAAATGGGAGGACAAAAGGGACAAACGAGATGAACTTGGTCCAAAGAATGCCAAAGGATCGAATGGGAGGACGAAGATGGACGAACGTGACGAACTAGGTCCAAAGAATGCTGAAGAATCAAATGGAGGACGAAAAGGGATGAACGAGACGAACTTTCTCCAAAGAATGCCAAAGGATCAAATGGGAGCACGAACGAGATGAGCTTGGTATAAAGAATGCCGAAGGATGAAATGGGAGGGCGAAAATGGACGAACGAGACGAACCTGGTCCAAAGAATGCCCAAAGATCAAATGGGAGGACGTAGAGGGACGAACGAGACGAACTGGTACAAAGAATGCCCAAGGATCAAATGGGAGGACGAAAAGGGACGAACGAGATGAACCTGGTCCAAAGAATGCCCAAAGATCAAATAAGAGGATGTAGAGGGACGAATAAGACGAACTTGGTACAAAGAATGCCCAAGGATCAAATGGGAGGACGTAGTGGGACGAACAAGACGAACTTGGTCCAAAGAATGCCAAAGGATCAAATAGGAGGACGAAGAGGGTCGAAGAAGATGAACTCGGCCCAAAGAATGCCAAAGGATCAAATGGGAGGAGGAACGAGATGAACTTGGTACAAAGAATGCCCAAGCATCAAATGGGAGGACGAAGAGGGACGAAGGAGGCGAACTTGTCCAAAGAATGACAAAGGATCAATGGGAGGACGAACATGACGAACATGGTACAAAGAATGCCCAAGGATCAAATGGGAGGACGTAGAGGGACGAACTAGACGAACATGGTCCAAAGATTGCCCAAGGATCAAATGGGAGGACGAAAAGGGACGAACGAGACGAATTTGGTCCAAAGAATGCCTAAGGATCAACTGGGAGGACGAAAAGGGACAAACGAGACGAACTTGGTCCAAAGAATGGCAAAGAATCAAATGGGAGGACGAAGATGGACGAACGAGACGAACTTCGTCCAAAGAATGCCGAAGGATGAAATCGGAGGACAAAAAGGGACGAACGAGATGACCTTGGTCCAAAGAATGCCAAATGATCAAATGGGGGACGAAGAGGGACAAACGAGACGATCCTGGTCCAAGTAATGCCAAAGTATAAAATGGAGGACGAACAGGGACGAACGAGACGAACTTGGTCCACAGAATGTCAAAGGATCAAATGGGAGGACGAATAGGGATAAACGAGACCAACATGGTGCAAAGAATGCCCAAATATCAAATGGGACGACGTAGAGGGACGAACGAGACGAACTTGGTCCAAAGAATGCCAAAGGATCAAATGGGAGGACGAAGATGGACGAACGTGACGAACAAGGTCCAAAGAATGCCAAAGAATCAAATAGAGGACGAAAAGGGATGAACGAGACGAACTTTCTGCAAAGAATGCCAAAGGATCTAATGGGAGCACGAACGACATGAACTTGGTATAAAGAATGCCGAAGGATGAAATGTTAGAGCGAAAAGGGACGAACGAGACGAACCTGGTCCAAAGAATGTCCAAAGATCAAATGGGAGGACGTAGAGGGACGAACGAGACGAACTTGGTACAAAGAATGCCCAAGGATCAAATGGGAGGATGAAAAGGGACGAACGAGACGAATTTGGTCCAAAGAATGCCTAAGGATCAACTGGGAGGACGAAGAGGGACAAACGAGACGAACTTGGTCCAAAGAATGTCAAAGGATCAAATGGGAGGACGAAGACGGACGAATGAGACGAATTTCGTCCAAAAAATGGCCAAAGGATCAAATGGGAGGATGAACAGGGACGAACGAGACGAATTTGGTTCAAGGAATGCCCAAAGATCAAATGGGAGAACGTAGTGGGACGAACGAGACGAACTTGGTCCAAAGAATGTCAAAGGATCAAATAGGAGGACGAAGAGGGACGAAGAAGATGAACTTGGTCCAAAGAATGCCAAAGGATCAAATGGGAGGACAAACGAGATGAACTTGGTACAAAGAATGCCCAAGGATCAAATGGGTGGATGTAGAGGGACGAACGAGACGAACATGGTCTAAAGAATGCCCAAGGATCAAATGGGAGGATGAAAAGGGACGAACGAGACGAATTTGGTCCAAAGAATGCCTAAGGATCAACTGGGAGGAGGAAGAGGGACAAACGAGACGAACTTGGTCCAAAGAATGGCAAAGAATCAAATGGGAGGACGAAGATGGACGAACAAGATGAACTTCGTCCGAAGAATGCCGAAGGATGAAATGGGAGGACAAAAAGGGACGAACGAGACGGCCTTGGTCCAAAGAATGCCAAATGATCAAATGGGGGACGAAGAGGGACAAACGAGACGAACCTGGTCCAAGTAATGCCAAAGTATAAAATGGAGGACGAACAGGGACGAACGAGACGAACTTGGTCCAAAGAATGTCAAAGGATCAAATGGGAGGACCAATAGGGATAAACGAGACCAACATGGTGCAAAGAATGCCCAAATATCAAATGGGACGACGTAGAGGGACGAACGAGACGAACTTGGTCCAAAGAATGCCCAAGGATCAAATGGAAGGATGTAGTGGGACGAACGAGAGAAACATGGTCCAAAGAATGCCAAAGGATCAAATGGGAGGACGAAGATGGACGAACGAGACGAACTTGGTCCAAAGAATGCCAAAGGATCAAATGGGAGGACGAACGAGACGAACTTGGTCCAAAGAATGCCAAAGGATCAAATGGGAGGACGAAGATGGACGAACGTGACGAACTAGGTCCAAAGAATGCCAAAGAATCAAATGGAGGACGAAAAGGGATGAACGAGACGAACTTTCTCCAAAGAATGCCAAAGGATCAAATGGGAGCACGAACGACATGAACTTGGTATAAAGAATGCCGAAGGATGAAATGGGAGGGCGAAAAGGGATGAACGAGACGAACCTGGTCCAAAGAATGCGCAAAGATCAAATGGGAGGACGTAGAGGGACGAACGAGACGAACTTGGTACAAAGAATGCCCAAGGATCAAATGGGAGGACGGAAATGGACGAACGAGACGAACTTCGTACAAAGAATGCCCAAGGATCAAAAGGGAGGACTAAAAGGGACGAACGAGATGAACCTGGTCCAAAGAATGCCCAAAGATCAAATGGGAGGACGTAGAGGGACGAACGAGGCGAACTTGGTACAAAGAATGCCCAAGGATCAAATGGAAGGATGAAAATGGACAAACGAGACGAACTTGGTTCAAAGAATGCCCAAAGATCAAATGGGAGGACGTAATGGGACGAACGAGATGAACTTGGTCCAAAGAATGCCAAAGGATCAAATGGGAGGACGAACGAGACGAACTTCGTACAAAGAATGCCCAAGGATCAAAAGGGAGGACGAAAAGGGACGAACGAGATGAACCTGGTCCAAAGAATGCCCAAAGATCAAATGGGAGGACGTAGAGGGACGAACGAGGCGAACTTGGTACAAAGAATGCCCAAGGATCAATTGGAAGGACGAAAATGGACGAACGAGACGAACTTGGTTCAAAGAATGCCCAAAGATCAAATGGGAGGACGTAGTGGGACGAATGAGACGAACTTGGTCCAAAGAATGTCAAAGGATCAAATGGGAGGACGAAGAGGGACGAACGAGACGAACGAGACGAACTTGGTCCAAAGAATGCCCAAGGATGAAATGGGAGGGTGAAAAGGGACGGACAAGATGAACATGGTGCAAAGAATGCCAAACGATCATATGGGGGACGAAGAGGGACAAACGAGACGAACTTGGTCGAAGGAATGTCAAACGATCAAATGGGAGGACGAAGAGGGACGAAGGAGGCGAACTTGGTCCAAAGAATGCCAAAGGATCAAATGGGAGGACGAACATGACGAACATGGTACAAAGAATGCCCAAGGATCAAATGGGACGACATAGAGGGACGAACGAGACGAACTTGGTCCAAAGAATGCCCAAAGATCAAATGGGAGGACGTAGAGGGACGAACGAGGCGAACTTGGTACAAAGAATGGCCAAGGATCAAATGGAACGACGAAAATGGAAGAACGAGATGAACTTGGTTCAAAGAATGCCCAAAGATCAAATGGGAGGACGTAGTGGGACAAACGAGACGAACTTGGTCCAAAGAATGCCAAAGGATCAAATGGGAGGACGAAGATGGACAAACGAGACGAACTTGGTCCAAAGAATGCCAAAGGATCAAATGGAGGACGAAAAGGGATGAACGAGATGAACTTGGTCCAAAGAATGCCAAAGGATCAAATGGGAGGACGAACGAGACAAACTTGGTACAAAAAATGCCCAAGGATCTAATGGGTGGACGAAAAGGGACGAACGAGACGAACATGCTCCAAAGAATGCCCAAAGATCAAATGGGAGGACGTAGAGGGACGAACGGGACGAACTTGGTACAAAGAATGCCCAAGGATCAAATGGGAGCAAGAAAATGGACGAACGAGACGAAATTTTTTCAAAGAATGCCCAAAGATCAAATAGGAGGACGTAGTGGGACGAACAAGGCGAACTTGGTCCAAAGAATGTCAAAGGATCAAATGGGAGGACGAAGAGGGACGAACGAGACAAACATGGTCCAAAGTATGTCAAAGGATCAAATGGGAGGATGAAGAGGGACGAACGAGATGAACATGGTCCTAAGAATGCCCAATGATCAAATGGGAGGACGTAGAGGGACGAACGAGACGAACTTTGTCCAAAGAATGCCAATGGATCAATTGGTGGACGAAAAGGGACAAAAGAGACAAACTTGGTCCTTAGTTCGGTTGACATTCTATGGATCAAGTTAGTCTCATTTGTCCCTCTTCGTCCTCCCATTTTATCCTTTGGCGTTAATTGGACCAAGTTCGCCCCCTTCGTCCCTCTTCGTCCTTCCATTTGATCCTGTGGCATTCTTTGGACCATGTTCGTCTCGTTCGTTCCTCTTCATCCTCCTATTTGATCTTATGCCATTCTTTGGACCAAGTTCGCCTCTTTCGTCCCTCGTCTTCTTTCCATTTGATCCTTTAGCATTCTTTGGACCAAGTTGATCTCGTTCGTCCCTCTTCGTCTTCCACTTGATACTTTTGCTTTCTTTGGACCAAGTTCATCTCGTTCGTTCCTCTTCATCCTCCCATTTGATCTTTGGTCATTCCTTGGACCAAGTTCGTCTCGTTCGTCCCTCTTCGTCCTTCCATTAGTTCGGTGGGCATTCTTTAGACCATGTTGGTCTCGTTCTGTCCCTCTGCGTCGTCCTATTTGATCTTTTCGCATTCTTTGGACCAAGTTCGTCTCGTTTGTCCCTTTTCGTCCTCCGTTTGATCCTTTGGATTTCTTTGGACCAAGTTCGTTTCGTTCGTCCGTCACCGTCCTCCCATTTGATCTTTGGGCATTCTTTTGACGAAGTTCATCTCATTTGTCCCTCTTCGTCCTCCCATTTGATCTTTGGCATTCTTTGGACTAAGTTCGTCTCGTTTGTCCCTCTTCGTCCTCCCATTTGATCCTTTGGCATTCATTGGACCAAGTTCGTCTCGTTTGTCCCTATTCGTCCTCCTATTTGATCCTTTGGCATTCTTTGGACCAAGTTCGACTCTTTCGTCCCTCTTTTTCCTTCCATTTGATCCTTTGGCATTCCTTGGACCAAGTTCGTCTCGCTCGTCCCTCTTCGTCCTCCACTTGATACTTTGGCATTCTTTCCACCAAGTTCTCTCGTTCGTCCCTCTTCGTCCACCCATTTGATCCTCTGGCATTCTTTGGACCAAGTTCGTCTCGTTTCTCCCTCTTCGTCCTCCATTTGATCCTTTGGAATTCTTTGGACCATGTTCGTCTCGTTTGTCCCTCTTCGTCCTCCCGTTTGATCTTTGCGCATTATTTTGACGAAGTTCATCACGTTCGTCCCTGTTCGTCCTCCCATTTGATCTTTGGCATTCTTTGGACCAACTTCATCTCGTTTGTCCCTCGTCGTCCTCCCATTTGATCCTTTCGCATTCATTGGACCAAGTTCGCCTCCTTCGTCCATCTTCCTCCTTCCATTTGATCTTTTGGCATTCTTTGCACCAAATTCGTCTCGTTTGTCCCACTTCGTCCTCCTATTAGATCTTTTGGCATTCTTTGGACCAGGTTCGACTCTTTCGTCCCTTTTGGTCCTTCCATTTGATCCTTTGGCATTGATTGGACCAAGTTCGTCTCGTTTGTCCCTCTTCGTCCTCCACTTGATACTTTGGCATTCTTTGCACTATGTTCGTCTCGCTCGTCCCTCTTCGTCCTCCCATTTGATCCTCTGGCATTCTTTGGACCAAGTTCGTCTCGTTTGTCCCTTTTCGTCCTCTATTTGATCCTTTGGAAATCTTTAGACCAAGTTTATCTCGTTCGTCCGCCTTCGTTCTCCCATTTGATTTTTGGGCATTCTTTTTACGAAGTTCATCTCGTTCGTCCCTCTTCGTCCTCCCATTAGTTCGGTTGACATTCTATAGATCAAGTTAGTCTCATTTGTCCCTCTTCGTCCTCCCATTTTATCCTTAAGTCAATTTCATACTAAGTCATTTTCTCCATAAAACTCTAAGTGAGCTAGAAAATAATTAATGAGGGAGAAAAATCAAATTTCTGATTTTTAGAGGTAAAAAACGAAAACTGCATGTGTTGGGGTTAAAAATGCAAAATTCTGGAGTTCTGGGCTTAAAATCGAAAAACTGCACACTTTGGGCCAAAAGTATAATTTTATAAAAGTTCTGGGGTAGAAAATGTGAAGACTGGACAATTCTGGGGCAGAAACATAAAGTCTGGGCAGTGTTGGGGCATAAACCTAATTTTTCAGAAAGTAGTGGTTTAAAAACATGAAATAGAATATTCTTGAGGGTCAAATTTTCAAATACTTAAGGTAAAGGAACTTAAGTAAAATTTATCAAAAGAGTTTAACTAAGACTTGTAATTAAATCTTTTTACAATGAGAAGTGAGAAGAAAAATAATAAGGATTTGAGAGTTGGGAGTTAAAAGAAGAACTTTAATTGCAAAGAGGAGTTTTCATAAAACTTAAGTTTTAAAATGATGTTATTACACGGTGTTGGATGAAAGCTAACACGTGGCGACGATAAAGTCTTAAGGACAATAATAATACACGGTGTTGGATGAAAGCTAACACGTAGCGACGAAAAAAACCCTAAGACGAGGGACCGCATTGATTGTATTGATTGTGGTTGCAAATATATTGTCATTTGCATTAAAGACGTGGCTTTTGCTAAATTAGAGCACACAATCCTATGCGATGGATTGTGAATAATTGTAAAACCTGCCCATGAAAAAGGGGACTGATGGTTACCATGTCCATGAAATAGGAGACAGATTGGTTTATTATGTTGCTCTACCGAAGAATTGTAAAACCTGTCCATGAAATAGGGGACCGATGGTTACCATGTCCATGAAAAATGGGACCGATTGGTTTATTATGTTGTGGTGATAGTAGCTCTACTGAATAATTGTAAAACCTGTTCATGAAAAAGGGGACAGGTGGTGACCAAGTCCATGAAAAAGGGGATAGATTGGTTTATTATGTTCGGTTTACGCTACAGCCATTTCGCTCTACTTAGTAGAGGAAGAGAAGTCTCCATGGAGTAGCACACCGGTGTATTAAAGAGATATTGAAGTGACATGCATTATGCTAGAATGCTATGTGTGTGCTTGACTGTGTGTTTACTTTGATGATGTGTCTCTTGTTGATGATTGAATATCTTAGTTAAAAGGTTTGCGAAAGAGTAATTCTATATATATATATATTCTCGGAATGTATTATGTAGTATTTTGTTTTTCATATGCATCCTTTCAGTGGATTTCAACTTGTGCAAAGAAATTCACCCTTGCGTGTTTTTCTGTTATTTTATGTATGTTACGCTTAGATGTCCACTTCGAGACCTCTGATAGCCCGAGTGAGGGAGTGCTTCTGGCCTTGTGAGGCCGATGGTGGGGGATGGACTTACGATCCCATCTCCCAATGGGCCACTGTGACGGGACACGTGGTCAGGACTAGAGGAGGGGTGTTGGGCCCCGAAGAGGTCTTAGAGAGGAACATGGTTTTAGACGTTTACATACCCGTTGAGAGGATGCGCTACTGGCTGGGAGATGCACCCTTTGCACGCAGTATCACTTTGGAGAACCGGGAGGCTAGAGTTCCGCCCACTGCGCAGCCTAGGAGAGAGGCGAGGGAGGATCAGAGGCCTACACCTTAGCGGATAGTCGAATCGGTATCCAACCGTTGTCGTCTGATTCGTCGCACTCCAAGGAAGAGTTCCTTGGAGAGAGAACGCTTACCAAGGATGACTCCACCGGTGACACCAGTCCCATCACCCGAGACCGTGAGGCCGACACTTCCTGTTCCAACCGTCGCACCTTCTGGACGTTTTGCTTGCTGTTCTTCTGACACTTCTATCGGACCATCAGGACATGCAGGGAGAGAGAAAAGGAAGGTCAGAGAAGAGCCTGGATGCTGTTGGCTTGTGGAGTCCGAGTCTGAGGATGAGGAGGATCCAGAGGGGGACCCCGAGGAGACGTCATCGTCTTAGGTCTCTAGGCGGGGAGGTGTCTAGTACTAGGTTGTAGGTTGTCTGTTAGCGACCAGCCTAGGGTTTGGGGTGTACATGTTCAGTGTTGTGTATTTGACACACCCTTTGGTTTTACTATTTTTCCTAGGTTTAATTTTATTGCTTTATTTTCCTTATGTCAGGATGTTGTATTTTGGCCACTCTGTTGTGGTTCATGATTATACTTGCAGGCGCAAGATCTGTATATATTGACATGATGATATATATATATATGATGTGTGTTTTCTTTCTGAGTTTCTAGATGGCTGAATGAGATATGAATAAATCATTTCGTAAAAGACTTTTCAAAAAAAATTTAACCACCAATTTTGGTAAGCTTTATTTATGAAAGACGATTTTCCGCATTAAGTTTTAGTTTTTCATGTGACGTTCCTTGTGTGAAAAAGGGGCGTTACATTGTTCTTCTAAGTTTTTGTGGCAAATGTAAGGGGAACCTCTTGCAAATTAATTTGAGAAGTATGAGTTTGATTCTTGATTGTGTTTGAATTGTGTGTTTTGTGTGTTATAGCTTTTATTTATTTATTTATGCTTTATAATTGTTTTATGGCCTTAATTTAATTGTTTTGTGCTATTTATAAATTATAGTGTTATAATGCCCAAATTTCTTTAAATTTTAGTGTGAGTAAGGTGGTTATGATAAAATTAATTTTGAGCTTTTGTAAACATACAGTTATAATGGCGAAATTTAGATTTACCATAAATATGATCCTACCGTAAAGAAAGTGCAATTTATTCTTTTGTGAAAACTCTAATATTGTCTATTAATGATATACAAGGTGATGGTTAAGATAAATGATTTATCAGTATGGGTCTGTCTAGGAAAGACAGAGATATTTGAAGGGGCTTTTTAAGTCTCTCTTTCTTGGGAACTGTACTGATACGCTGTTTGGGGAATTCTTAACCTAGGGACCTAGTATATACGTGACTAAGATAAATTGGGAAAGAAGTGATTTCTCAAATAACATATATATAAATAGATTGGATTGGATAAAAAAGTATAACAGTAATGGATTATCGGTGAATTCTACTGTTATAGCATCTATCGGAAAGTAATATAAACAGTAATGGATTCTCGGTGAATTCTACTGTTATATTATCAGTGGAAAATATTGAGTGGGTATCCAATCTGTATATATATATATATATATATATAATTAACTCAGTTTAATTTCCAATGTCTATGGCAGTGGAAATTAGTGAGATAGGCTTTCAATGGGCCTCTTTCCTGGAAGATAATTGGTGCTTAAGTGTTTCCGTAAATAAACAGTTGATCTCGTTCACTTAGACTATACCGTATCATTTTAAAACCGAGTATTGATTACCGCAGTCGGCTCTGCCGCCGAGTAATCCTTTCATCTTCGAAAATAATTTAAGCCGAAAATTAATCAGCTTTACTTCGTTCACTAAGTCTATATCAAGTTTTCAAGAAAGTTGGACACTGATTACCGCAGTCGGCTCAACCGCCGTGTAATTATTCCTTTACCAAAATCTATCTAAAATTTGAGAACAGACACTTACTGATTAAAAAGTGGACATAAGTTGTATTATTGTTGATCTTTTCTCTCTTGATCAATCCTAGGTGGCAATTTCCCGTTTTGGTTTACTTGAAATGAATTAATAATCTTTAGTTTATATATCGAATCACTCTATTGGGCTGCTCACCTCAGTTCGGCTCTGTCACGGTGTGATCAGTCATAAATTGACTTATTGAAGCCGGACAAATAACTTAACTCATAAACGATTCGTAGAATGGGTAAAAAGAGCAAGAGCTATTTAGTTAAAAGTAGTAAAAAAGTTTTCTGATATAAAGAGAAAGATGTGGGTTTTAATAGCTATCTGTTCATTCAAAAGTATTTCTATCCTAAAGTGAAGAGTTGTTTCATACAAAGTGTTTTGACAAAGACAAATAGATTTTAAGAGAAGCTATAGTAAAACAGAGAAAGTTTTACAAAGAGATTTTGTGTGCAAATTAGACGGTAATTGCATAAAGACGTTGGAGCATACACTCCAGCTAGGGGTTGAGAAAAGGGCTTAGTTGGGCCACAATTGCCTATTGGAATTATCCAGGTTTCAAAAGTCTCAATGGTCGTGAAGGTTGATCCTCTCGAGCCGAGACGAATCGTATACCCGACTTGGATAAATCTGACTGGCTGACCTATTCATGATTTGGTATTCATTTTAAATGTAGTATTACCAAAGTAATTCTCAGGGGTTCAGGTAGGATTCTGTTAAAATTACTGCAACCAGTCGCACAATGGTGTGAGGTTGGAAAAGTCTCCTTGGAGCATTACACTAGTGTATTTTGAGAGATATTGAAGTGGCATGCATAAATATAATTGGACTTGGTGATATATTATTGTGAATGCATTGCTTTTGTAGGGTTCCAGCACAAGATAAGATCTGTTTAAACGAGATATGGTTATATGTCTTGAATGATCTGCTATTTTGATAGGTGTTTTAAATAACTTGTTGCTCTGTCACATATATGTGTTTTGATGTGCAAATTGGGTGATGTGTGATATGTGTTTTGGGCGTGCTCATACTTTCCCTATTACTTTGATTTAGAATTTCACCCTTGCCTACTTTTATGTTGTGTTGATACATGACTGAGTAGATAATTTACCCAAGAAGTGGGCTAGCTCTCAGGAGAAGGATCTGAAGGAGGATGCTGTATAAATTGATAAAGATTTTGAGAAGGATCAGTAGTTACTGTTTTAGTTTAGGGTAGATGTCAACAGACTGAATTGGCTCAGATGTACAGTTATTTTATGAAACTTATGATTGTACTGAAGCCAGGTCCTTATATATATGAGATGAGATTATGTTCACAAAAGGTGTTGGTTATATTTCCGCATTCAAAAACATTTCGAGAAGAATTAGGAAAACATATTCTCCATCTTTCTCATCTTTTATGAAGGCAAAAAATTTTACCCGCATTTTTAGAGAAGGATTATCAACTTTTATCAAAATATTTTCTAAGTCATTGTAAAACTTTTGGTTACTGTGGTGTAATATCATTTTTGGAGAAATGGTGTTATGTAACACCCTCGTTTTTAAATAGTTTCTTTAGACTTTTAATCTGTTTTAATTTATTTAAAATTATTTGATTAATGATTTTGGGATCTTAAGATGAGAATGATAATATTCATATCTTAGATTTGTTTTAGAAGAGTCAAGAGTAGTAAAGTTCGCAAAATTGAGTTTTTGCGGGAACCACATTCTCGAGTGATGCGGGGAAGGGTTTAGTATTTTTCTAAAGACCGTTTTCACTCCAAAATAATTTTTGAACGAAACAAAAGTAGTTTTTAGATTATTTGTGATTTTTAGAAATTTTTCAAAAAAACTTTATTTTACCCGCGTTGGTGCTTTACGGGTAATCCAAGCGTAACAGGGAGATGAAAAATGGTCCAAAAAATTTAGTTTTGAGATTCTAAATTTTTACATATCATATTTAAGTCATAAAAGTGATTTTTCATGTTATTACTTATTTTAGAAAAGTGTTTATCTCAAAAGGGATTATGAAAATAAGCATTTTTCCTACTTTGAACCACCAACTTAACCCTAACTTGATGGGACATAACCCCACCATATTTTTTTTGGTCTTGGCCGAGTTCCTTAGGCCAAAAATGTGCTCTTGGAATTAAAAAGTCAATGTGACCAAATGGAAAAATATCTTTGAATTTTTCCAATTAAAGAAATAGAGTAGGTTTTCAAATCAAATCAAGCACATCTCACCCATACTTCCTTGTCTCTTGGCCGAGTTTGTCTAGGGCAAAGGGAAGAGAGAGATTTCATTTTCTTCTTCACTTCATCTTCTTCATTTTGCAAAACTCCATTTTCTCTCCATGCCAAAGCTTGCCTCCATAACAAAAGGCTTGAGCTTTCTTGAGTTTTGGACATTCAAGTTTCACAAAAAAAGTTTGGATTATGATTCTAATCCATAATCTCTTCTTATTTTTCCATTATCATCACTTTCATTTTTGAAGAATCTTGTGTTCTTCATTTTTGCTAAGAGAAGGCTTTGTTCTTGGCTTAGATTCATACTCTTAGAACCTATAAGCTTGAAACCCTCTTTGATCTATTTTTCTTCCAAGCTTTGAGTAAGTATTCCTCTACTCAAATTTCTACACCTTAGGGTTTGAGTATTTTCATAAAACTTGCATTTTTATGGTTATGCTCGTGTATTTTGAATAAGGGTTAATTTTTAAAGTGTTGGAGCATCAAGATTTCAAGGAGGCCTCTTGGTGTTTTTTTTTCAAAGTTACTTCAAGAGGTAAGGGGATTTTCTCAATAAGTTGGGAAGGTTGTGCATGTGTGTGGTTATGTGATGTGTGCTTGATGATAAACTCAAAGACTTGAGTTTTCATATTGGGTGTTGAATGAATTTTCATTCTCTTAGTAATATCTATTTTTACATATCTATAATTTAAAGTTTCAAAGTATGATACTTGGTTGAGGAAAAGCAATTTTTGAAGTTTATGGACTCTTGGAAAAATATATTGCTTGAAGTGGCTTGTATGCCTAATGCTTGTTTGATAAATTAATCAATGATGTTAGTGATCTTGATGTGTCTAAATGCTAAAGATGGTTGCTCTAAGTGTATGTATGCTTTATTATTTGAGTGGTGTTCTTGCCTATTTAATGTATTTGATTTCTTCGGTGATTTGGTGTACTTTGATTCATGATGTTGGATTGTAATATTTAAAGTAGTGTAAGGCTTTAATTTATTATGATTGTGGTTGTAATTTGGTGGTGGTACCCAAGCATTTTGGAAGAGGATTATAGAGGACTCTTAGAAAATATTTTTCCAAAGAAATCAAGGTTCAATTAACTAGAATTCAAATCAACACTTGATTAGGTAATCTTCACTTGATTTTAAATATAAGTCTCCAATGGACTTTATGACCAATTTTACTTTCAAAAAGCCCTAACTATGTTAAGGAATTAATTGGTAAATGAAAAAGTGGAATTTTGAATTTTCAAGGGGCTAAAACAAAAAACTGGATGTGTTCTGGGCCAAAATAATAAATTTCAAAAGTTCTGGTGCTAAAAAATGAAAACTGGGTATTTTGGGCCAAAATCATAATTTTAGGGGCTGAAATGAAAAACTAGACGTTTTTGGGCCAAAATGATAATTTTTTGGAAGCTAGGGGGCTGAAACGTAAAATTGGACAGTTTAGAGGTTAAGTTTTAAATAATTAAGAGAAATACTAAGTTTGGTTTTTAATAAAAATGTTTAAGTTCCAAAAGACTTTCATAAAACTATTCTTAGTTTGTATTTAAAAATGTTCAAAGGTATTTCATTTATCAAGCATTTAAAAGACTTTGAGACTTTAAAACTAGAAAGGGATTTAGAGAAAATACTTACTATTTTGGAGAATTTTATTTTCAAAGAAAAGTTTTCTTTAAAGCTTATGCTTTAAATAACGTTAATAGAAAAGATTTTTACACAGTATTGAGAGAGAGTCAATACGTGACGACGTTGAAGTCTGGAGGACAAATAATGTTACACGGTGTTGGAAGAGAGCTAACATGTGACGATGAAAATCCTGAGGTGAAGGGTTGCATTATTTTCCTTGTATGTGTTTGCAAATTATAATGTCATTTCCATTTAAGACGTTGGCTTTTGCCAAAATTAGAGCATACAATCCTATGGCGATGGATTGTGAATAAGTATGGTCTGACTATAAGTCTTTGAGGGCATATAGGTTACGAAATTTTGAATGGTCTTGCGGTGAATCCCCTTGTGCCGAGAAGAGTAGTATACCTGGCTTAGATGATCCTGATCGACTGCCTTATTTATGATATGGTGTACAACGTTAGCACAATTGGTCTGTACCGAATAAATGTCAAACTATGGCAGAGAGATGGTTAGTTTGTACTTTATGTTATGTATGCGCTCCAGCCATATCGCTCTACTTAGTTGAGGAAGAGAAGTCTCCATGGAGCAGTGCACTGGTGTATTAAAGAGATATTAAAGTGACATGCATTATGCTAGAGTGCTATGTGTGTTTAACTTGATGATGTGTTCTCTTTTGGTGTATGAATATTTTAGAGAAAGATTTGCGAAAGAGTAGTTATATATATTCTTAGAATGTATTATGTAGTATTTTCTTTTCCATATATACCTTTCGTGGATTTCAACTTCTGCAAAGAAATTCACCCTTGCATATTTTCTGTTATCTTTATGTACGTTACGCGTAGATGTTCACATCGAGACCTCTGGTAGCGTAGGTGAGGGAGAGTTTCAGGCCTGTTGAGGCCGATGGAGGGGGATGGACTTACGATCCCATCTCCCAATGGGCCATGGTGTGTGGACACGTGGTTAGGACTAGAGGAGGGGTGTTGGGCCCCGAAGAGGTGCTAGAGAGGGACATGGGGTTGGACGTCTACATACCCATTGAGAGGATGTGCAGCTGGCTGGCAGACGCACCCTATGCACGCAGTGGGACCGTGGAGAGAGGCGAGGGATGACCAGATACCTACACCCCAGCGGGTAGCCAAACCTGTTTCTGATCGCCGTCGTCTGGTTCGTCGCCCTCCAAGGAAGAGTTCCTTGGAGGGGGCACGCTTGCCGAGGTTGGCTCCACCAGTGACACCAGCTCCACCGCCAGAGACTGTGAGGCCGACGCTTCATGTTCCTTAGGTAGAGTCATGTGAATGTTTCATGCGCTGCTCTTTAGACACTCGTGTCGGACAATCTGGACATGTAGAGAAAGGGAAGGGGAAGACTAGAGACGAGCTTGGATGCGGTTTTCTTGTGGAATCTGAGTCTGAGGAAGACGAGGACCCCGAGGAGACGGCATCTTCTTAGGTCTCTAGGTGTGGGGAGGATAGTGCTAGGTTGTGGGTTTATTAGTTGGCCGACCAGCCTAGGTTTTGGGGAGTAGATGATTTTGTTGTGTATTTGACACATCTTTTGCTTTACTGTTTTTCTTTAGGTTAGTTTATCGCTTTATTTCTTTTATCTCATGATGTTGTATTTTTGCCACCTTGTTATTGTTCTTGACTATACTTGCAGGCGCAAGACTTTTGTGTAGTGACTGGGAGATATGTATATATGGTATATGTTTCTTTTCTGATTTTCTAGATCGCTAAAGTTTTGTTAGCATACTTCTTAAAGCTTTATCTTTTAAAAAAAATTTAGCCACGAATTTTGGTATCTTTTAATTATGAAAGACGTATTTTCCGAAGGCAAACCGGTTTTACTTATTTTCCGCATTAAGTTTCTTGATATTTTTACGTGACGTTCCTTGTGGGAAAAATGGGCGTTACACATCTCTGTAACACCCTTTCTCCAAAAAGGATATTACACTATATTAACCAAGAATTTCAAAAATAACTTTAGAAAATATTTGGTTAAAGCTTAATATTCCTTCTTCTAAAAGGTGGATAAAGTTTTTCGTTTTCATAAAAGAAGATGAGAAGAATGGGGAGTCTGTTCCCTTGTTTTCTTTTTAAATGTTTTCGAAAAGGTTTTCAATGCGGAAGCATAAAACAATCTTTTTATGAATACAATCTCATTCCGTATAATCATTAGAGTTTTTACAAGGAAAGATAATAAATATCTGAGCCTGTCAGGTCTTTTAACCTCTACCCAAAACAATATAGTAACAATCTATTCTTCTTGGAATCTCTGTCCATCTATACAGCAATATCCTTCAGATCCTCTTCCAAGAGCTAACACTTGGGAAAACATCTACTCAACCATGTATCAACAACATAGAAAGTAGGCAAGGGTGAATACTCTAAACAACGTAATAAGACTAATACAAGTACTAAAACGAATCCAAATCACTGCATTCAATTCATATGTTTAAGAATATATAAACAACATACAGTAAACCTAATGCACACAACAGATTGATCAATTCATATCTTAAACAGAGAATTTCACACGTAATATTATCTCAAGGAATTATCAAACACACGAGACTTTCTATACCTTCGGGACACACCCGCGAGAAAAGAACCTGCTACTCTAGGGGATTTTATGACATAATTTCAGGACACACCCACGGGAAAAGAACCCGTTGCTCCTGGAGACTTTACCACTTATATTCGGGACACACCCACGAGTAAGTCACCAACTACACCTGGAGATTTTCCTTAGGAATTTCGGCACACAGCCACGAGCATTCAACCTGCTACCCCTGGAGATTTTACTTAGTAACCACAGACCCTAACTTACAACTTAACTCTCAAATAACCATGGAATCAGAAATACACACAAAACCACATTTCTCCGATAAGAACACCAAATCACATAGTTCCGGTAAAACACAGATCACGAATAACTATAGAATCAAAACATATTTGATATGGACTAAGTAAATGAAATCAAACTGTTTCTTTACTGAAATATTTAGGCACCAATTATTTTCCAGGAAAGAGGCCCAAGACCCATTGGAAGCCTACCTCACTAATTTCCACTGTCATAAACATTGAAAATTAAACAGAGTTAATTGCATACATATACAGATTGGATACCTGCTCTATATTTTCCACTGTTAATATAACAGTAGAATTCACCGAGAATCCATTACTGTTATACTCTTTTATTCAGTCCAATCTATTTATATATACGGTATTAAGAAATCACTTCTTTCCCAATTTATCTTAGTCATGTATATACCAAGTCCCTAGGTTAAGAATTCCCCAAACAGCATATCAATACAGATCCCAGGCCAGATAGACACAGACTAAATAAAAGCCCCTTCAAAGGTCTCTTTCCTTTCTAGACAGATCCATACTGATAAACCATTTATCTTAACCATGACCTTGTATATCAATGATAGATAATATCAGGGTTTTCACAAAATAATAAATTGTATTTTCTTTGCGGTAAAATTATATTTACGGGAAAACTAAAATTCGTCATTATAACGGTATGTTTACAAAAGCTCAAAAATTAATTTTGCCATTATAACCTTGCTTCACGAAATTTAAGAGAAAATTTGGGCATTATAACTTTACTAATTATAAAACTATAAAAATAAACCATTAAAACAATAAAACAAACAAATAACAATTTAATTAAAAGCTATAAACACCTAAACCACAAAATACTCATAAAAACAAGATCAAACGAACTTTAGAAGTAATTCCCCTTACCTTGGCCACAACCTTTGGGAAGAACAAGCAAGAACACCAATCAAGAAATTTAAGAACTAAGAAGTAAAGAGAGAGAACTTTGTGTGTAGTCTTCAAGTTTGTGGTGTGTGCAGATTTATGAGGCCAAGATGCCTATTTATAGATGGGGGAGGGGCGGCCAAGAGGGGGACATGGAAGGGAAAAAAGGATTTTGTGAGGTAAGCCATGATTCACAAAATACACATTTATTACTTTGGTTTAATCATGCTTTTATCTAATTGGCTTTCCTATGTGACAAGGCTTATGACTCATAAGCCAAAAAGTTCATCCAAGGGCCCTTACCAAGTGTGGATGTCGACCAAGATAGGGAGGAAGAAGAGCCACATGATTGCATGGTTAAAAACTTAATGGTTTGGTAGTTAAAATGAAAACCAAGGGTAAAATAGTCCTTTTATAAGAAAAATTCCAAAATCAATTATTAAAAGGTGAGGACCTGTAGGAAATTTTGAAAATGACAAATAATAGTCCTAAAGACTTCATACAAAAGTTTTCTGGATTTTTACGATAAGGTAGGCTTTTCGGTTTGCATTAACAAAGGAAAACGGACGCGCCGTGAGTGCAAAACGAACATTTTTCAGAAAATTTCAGAAAAAATACCAGAAAATCAAAAATTGAATTTAAACACTAATGATCCCTCTTGAAATTTGATTTTAAGCACTCACTGATCACTAAAAATTCATTTCTGACCAGAAATCCTCGTTTTCCGTGCTTTACGGGGTTTGAAAAAAGTAGCTTTTGATATGCTTTTCAGAAAATTGTGAAATAATTTTCTAAAATCCCAAAAAATATAAAAACATGATTCAGTCTTTCAAAATCTTTTTCTGACCTCGGCTTGGTCTCCGAATCAGTTATTAGCTCTTACTATAGGTGATAGGGACAAAATCCTAATTTCTAAAAGTTTTCCAAAAATTCTAAGAAAATTTCAGAAAATCACAAATATTAAAATAACAAACTTTTGTGAAGGAAGTTTTTGTTTTCTGGTTGGCTTGATATACTTTGGCTATTTGAACCCTTATCCGTTAATTATGGAAAAGATGGTTGTCTGAAAAAGTCCAAACGTAAAAGGAAAAACGTCCATTTTAATGAAATAATTTGATAAGTATATTAAAACCATCATGATAAGATAAAATAAATCTCTTAGCACTTAGATCACAGAATTTCATATAAAACGGATTTTAAATGGTAACTAAAAAAATGGATGTTACAATTCTCCTCCTCTAAAAAGAATTTCGTCCTCGAAATTAGTGGATACACTTAGGGATTTAACTTATCAGTTCATACTAAATACTATTGTTAACTTACTGCTACCAGCAAGCTAATGTGTTGATCCGACTCATACCTTGACATTAAGTAGCAAGAAAACAATAATAAGTTTATGACTAATAATCTCATCCCTCAGAACACATTTAGATAACCAAGTTTTCTAAGTATAGCAGAGAAATTGCAATCACAATCAACACAATGTTAATGCAACCAAAGACTTCATATATTTATATATGATAGTAGTAAACACAATATTCCTAATAGTTTGTAAAGCTCTAAAACATCTCCAAAAAGAGTCTATATGACTTGTAAGTTCCATGATCCAAACCTACGGATAACTAGAGAACATCTATATCTATAATACCTAAAGCAAAATCGACTTCGGCCATGAAATCCCTAAAATCCAAAGTTTTCACTTAATTGCCTCATCGATGGCCTTTCAATACATTGCTTGTGTAGCTGTCAGATTATTAATTCTTCCAGTGGTTGTTGGCCTACCAGCATTAGCGTTGTTTGCGACCAGTCCATTCTTCACCGTTCGACAGTTTCTTGTTGTGTGTCCAGTTTGTCCACACTGGAAACAAGTAATCACATTTCCCTGACAAGTGTCAGCTAAGTGACCTTGTTTTCCACACCTAAAACATTTTCGGGTATCTTTCTGACCATTCATATTAAATCTCCCCTGACTACCAAAAACAGGTGCAGTATTCTGGTAAGTTTGTTGGTTCCCTGGTGGCCTATAGTAAGGTTTCCTCTGATCCTGGTTACCTCTTTCCCTATCTGACCTAGATGGTCCAGAATCCTTATTCACTACTTCTTTTCCCCTTTTTGTTTCCTCTATCATAGAGCAACGCTCTATTATTTCACCGAACTCCTCCACTTTCAAAGGTGCCATTGCCTTCCTTAGATCATACTTTAGTCCCTCCTGGAACTTCTTACACTTCCATGATGGATCAGGATGCATCTGGAAGTATTGGGGAAACTTAGAGAGTGATGCAAACTTAGCTGCATATTCTCCGACAGTCATCTCCTCCTGCTTCAGGCTCAAGAACTCCATCTCCTTGTTATGACGGACGTTCTGAGGAAAGTACTTAGTCAGGAAACACTCCCGGAAAAGAGCCCAGGTAATTGGTATTTCTCCGGCCTCCAACAGCTAGCGTACCCCACGCCACCAGAACTCAGCATGTCCTACCAGCATGTAAACAACGAAGGTTACCTTCCGTTCATCTGTACATGCCATAGCTACATAGATCTTCTCTAACTCTTGTATCCATAACTCTGCCCCTTCCGGGTCATAACCCCCTTTGAACTGGGTTTGTAACACTCTGTTTTTTTATATAGTTTTTATTGATTTTTAATCTGTTTTAATTTAATTAAAATTATTTAATTAATGATTTTTGTGATTTTAAGGTATGAATAATAATATTTATATTTTAGGTTTATTTTTGAAGGGTTTAGAGTAATAGAGTTCGCAAAACTGAGTTTTTGTGGGAACCGCATTCTCGCGGAATGTGGTAAGAGTTTAGTATTTTTCTGGAGGTCATTTTTACTCCAAAATAATTTTTTAACGAACCAAAAATGGTTCTTATAATATTTGTGATTTTTAGAAATTTTTCTGGAAATTTTTCAGAAAAACTTTATTTTACCCGCATTTGGTGCTTTACGGGTAAACCGGGCGCAACCGGGACATGAAAAATAGTCCAAAAATTTAGTTTTGGGTTTCTAAATTTTTCTATGACATATTCAAATCATAAAATTTATTTCTCATGATTTTATCTATTTTAGAAAAATATTTAGCTAAAAAGGGGTTATAAAACCGCACGTTTTTACTACTTCGAGCTACCGATTAAACCCTAACTTGGTGGAATTAAATCCCACCATATGAAGGTCTGATTTCACTCTCTAAAACATTCCAAAAGTCAATTGGGTCAAATGGGTTTAATTTTGAATTTTTCCAAATTAGGTGAGTGAGGTATGGCTCACAACCACCAAAAGCATGCAAGCCCATACCTCCCCCATTCCTCTTTGTGTTCAGCCGAGTTTGATAGGGAGAGGGAAGAGAGAGGCTTTCATTTTTTCTCACTTCATCTTCAACCTTGAATCAAGAACACTCCATTTTCTCTCCATTTTCCCAAGCTTTTGCATACACCAAAAGGCTAGGTTTTGTTGAGTTTTTGGCCACCCAAGCTTCACAAAAAAGGTTTGGATCATCATTCTAATCCATAAAATTCTTTCATTTTTTCATTTCCACCACTTTCATTTTTTCATGAAAGCTTGAGTTTTTCATTTCACTAAAAGTAAGCTTTTTCTTGGTTTAGGTTCAAACCCTTGGAACCTACAAGCTTGAAATCCTTCTTGAGCTCTTTTCCTTCAAGCCTTGAGTAAGTATTTCTCTACTCAAGATCTCTATACTTTGGGGTTTGTATATTTTCATAAAACTCATATTTCTATGGTTATGTGTTTTATATATTTTGGAAAATTGTTGATCCTTGTAAGTGTTGGAGCATCAAAGGTGGTGAGGAGATCCCTTAGTCTTGGTGTGGTGTTGGTGTGAAGGTGATTTGTGGTGTTTGCTCATTTTCATAGTCTTCAAGAGGTAAGGGGATTTTCTCAATAAGTTGGGAAGGATGTGTATATGTATGGTGTATGTTTCATGAAAAACTCAAAGACTTGAGTTTTCATATTGGGTGTTTGAATGAGTTTCATTCTATTAGTAAAATGTAATTTTACATATTTATGTATATGAGTTAAAGTATGATTTTGGTTGAGATACGATAATTTTGGATAAGCCTATGTGTTGTTGGAAAAATCATATGTATGCTTGGGGTGATTTTGGATGCCTATGTGTATGTTTGGTGAAGTATGTTTTATGCTATGTTCATGATGTATGTTAATATGTTATGAATGATTACTTTGAGTGTATGTATGATTTATGGCTTGATTGTGTTCTTGCCTAATTGATGCATGTTGGTTTCTTTGGATATTTCACATGCTTTGATTCAATGTGATTGGGATTGGAATGAAAAAATTGATTAAGTGTGGGAAGAGAGTTTAAAAGCTTTAATGAAAAGTTTTCCAAAGTGAAATCAAATAAATTAATTAAAATTCAAATTAATACATACTTAGATAAATTTCATTAAATTACTAAGTATACGTCTCAAGCCAATTTCATACTAAATCATTTTTCTCCATAAAACTCTAAGTGAACTAGAAAATCAATTAATGAGGGTGAAAAAAATCAATTTTTGGATTTTTAGGGGTCAAAAACGAAAACTGAATGTTTTGGGGTCAAAAATACAAAATTCTGGAATTCTGGGCAAGAAATCAAAAATCTAGGCACTTTGGGCCAAAAGTATAATTTTACAAAAGTTCTAGGGTAGAAAACGTGAAGTCTGGACAACTCCAGGGCAGAAATGTGAAGACTGGACAATTCTGGGGCAGAAACGTGAAGACTGGGCAGTTTTGGGGCAGAAAACTAATTTTCAGAAAAATAAGGGTTGAAACTTGAAACAGAATATTTTTGGGGGTCAGATTTTTAAATACTTAAAAGTAAAGGAAATTAAGTAAAATTTTCAAAGAATCTACTCAAACTTTTAATTAAAATCTTTTTACAATGAGAAGTGAGAAGAAAAATAATAAGGATTTGAAAGTTGGGAGTTAAAAGAAGAACTTTAATTGTAAAGAGGAGTTTCCATAAAACTTATGTTTTAAAATGATGTTATTACACGGTGTTGGCTGAAAGCTAACACGTGGCGACGATAAAGTCTTAAGGACAATAATAATACACGGTGTTGGACGAAAGCTAACACGTGGCGACGAAAAAACCCTAAGACGACGGACTGCATTGATTGTATTGATTGTGGTTGCAAATATATTGTCATTTGCATTAAAGATGTGGCTTTTGCTAAATTAGAGCACTCAATCCTATGCGATGGATTGCGAATAATTGTAAAACCTGCCTATGAAAAAGGGGACCGATGGTTACCATGTCCATGAAAAAGGGGACCGATTGGTTTATTATGTTGCTCTACCGAAGAATTGTAAAACCTGTCCATGAAATAGGGGACCGATGGTTACCATATCCATGAAAAAGGGGACCGATTGGTTTATTATGTTATGGTGATAGTAGCTCTACTGAATAATTGTAAAACCTGTTCATGAAAAAGGGATAGATGGTTACCAAGTCTATGAAAAAGGGGATAGATTGGTTTATTATGTTTGGTTTACGCTACAGCCATTTCGCTCTACTTAGTAGAGGAAGAGAAGTCTCCATGGAGCAGCACACCGGTGTAGTAAAGAGATATTGAAATGACATACATTATGCTAGAATGCTGTAACACCCCGGCTGCTTTTTGGATTGACGACTGTCCCCACACACCAACACGAGTCTTTTCAGCATGCTTTGTCCTCACTCACATGCTTTCTAGGAAACTTCCCAGAAGGTCCCCCATCACGAAATTGCTCCAAGTCAAGCACGCTTAACTGTGGAGTTCTTAAGTGATAAGCTACCGAAAAGAAGATGCATCTTGTTGGTATGAGTAGTACCAATCAATTCTATTAAGCTTTCCTCAACTGTACAGTCTCATACCTGCACAATCTCAGAATTCCTCTCATTCGAGTATGATTTCGGTTCATTCATGTACCCCTTCGCCTAGAAGCCTACCAGGAGCCGCTCCTTGTCCGTGCCTCTCTGCACCGGCGATCACTCCCCGCCCTCGTCGGCCTCAGGGTGTCACAAATGCTATGTGTGTGCTTGACTGTGTGTTTAACTTGATGATGTGTCTCTTGTTGATGATTGGATATCTTAGATAAAGATTTACGAAAGAGTAATTCTATATATATATATTCTTGGAATGTATTATGTAGTATTTTATTTTTCATATACACCCTTTCAGTGGATTTCAACTTGTGCAAAGAAATTCACCCTTGCGTGTTTTTCTGTTATTTTCTGTACGTTACGCGTAGATGTCTACTCCGAGACCTCTGGTTGCCCGAGTGAGGGAGAGTTTTAGGCCTCGTGAAGCCGATGGTGGGGGATGGACTTATGATCCCATCTCCCAATGGGCCACTGTGACTGGACACGTGGTTAGGACTAGAGGAGGGACGTTGGGTCCCGAAGAGGTTTTGGAGAGGGACATGGTTTTTGACATCTACATACCCATCGAGAGGATGCGCTACTAGTTGGGAGATGCACCCTTTGCACGCAGTATCACTTTAGAGAACCGGGAGGCCAGAGTTCCACCCACGGCACAGACTAGGAGAGAGACGAGGGAGGATCAGAGGCCTACACCTCAGCGGATAGCCGGATCAGTATCTGACCGTTGTCGTCTGATTCGTCGCACTCCAAGAAAGAGTTCCTTGGAGAGGGCACGCTTACCAAGGATGGCTCCACCGGTGACACCAGTCCCATCACCCGAGACTGTGAGGCCGACTCTTCTTGTTCCATACGTCGCACATTCTGCACGTTTGATGTGCTGTTCTTCTGACACTTCTGCTGGACCTTCGGGACACGAAGATAGAGGGAAAAGGAAGGTTAGAGACGAGCCAAATCGTGCATTATTCGATGTGTCTGAGGATGAGGAGGACCCCGAGGAGACGTCATCGTCTTAGGTCTCTAGGGTGGAGAGTATAGTGCTAGGTTGTGGGTTTGTTAGTTGGCCGACCAGCCTAGGTTTTGGGGAGTAGATGTTCATGTCGTGTATTTTACACATGTTTTGTTTTACTATTTTCTTAGGTTTAGTTTTATCACGTTATTTCCTTTCTTTCAAGATGTTGTATTTTGGCCACTCTGTTGTGGTTCATGATTATACTTGCGGTCGCAAGATCTTGTGTATATTGACATGATGATATATATATATATGTATGTATGATGTTTATTTTCTTCTGAGTTTCTGGATGGCTAAATGAGATGTGAGTAAATCAGTTCGTATAAGATTCTTTTAAAAAAAAAATTAGCCACCAATTTTGGTAACCTTTATTTATGAAAGACGATTTTCCGCATTAAGTTTTAGTTTTTCATGTGACATTCCTTGTGTGAAAAAGGGGCATTACAGGGTTGGTTTGGCACGACGGAAGTCTGCCAATCCCTGCCCATTTCCTTCTCTTTGTGCTGCTGTCGTTGCCATCTCTCGGATAGCATTTGCCAAGTCTGCATTATTTCTATTTCCTCTTCCTGACATGGTTTTCTACAAGGCAACTACCCAAGTGAAACTAAGTCATAACCCATTCAAGAAGTCCCCAAAACACTTATACCAAAATTTTCTCACAGAAAACAATCAAACAGATTCACTTAAGTCTATATTATTCTGAAATCACCTGGCTACTTTTAGATTTACGACTTTATCACTACAAACCAACACGGATACCATCCACATGTTTTTGTCCTCACTTATATGTTTTTCAGAAGGTCATCCTCTCCTGTACAGTCTCATACCTATACAGTATTGTTGGCATAGGTAGTCTGATTAATCCTACTAAGTTTCCCTTAACTGTACCGTCCCATTCCAGCACAGTTGCAGATTCCTCGGCTGTACCGTCCCATTCCACTATAACTTTGAAATCAGATTTTTCCAGAACAATATAAACCTAAACAAATAATCATGCTCACACAAATTCACATAGCATCATCAACTCATCAGAGTTCACACAATGAAAACACAGTAAACCTATACCCAATAGTACCCAAAAGACTTGAGCTGGCTCTGATGCCACAAAATGTAACACCCTTTCTCCAAAAAGGATATTACACCAGTAACCAAGAATTTCAAAAATAACTTTAGAAAATATTTGGTGAAAGCTTAATATTCCTTCTTCTAAAAGGTAGATAAAATTTTTCGTTTTCATAAAAGAAGATGAGAAGAATGGGGAGTATGTTCCCTTGTTTTCTTTTTAAATGTTTTCGAAAAGGATTTCAATGCGGAAACATAAAACAATCTTTTTATGAATGCAATCTCATTCCGTATAATCATCAGAGTTTTTACAAGGAAAGATTACAAATATCCGAGCCTGTCAGGTCTTTTAACCTCTACCCAAAACAATACAGTAACCAGTGGCGTACCCCAGGACCCGGGGTCAGCGGGGGCAATTTTTCGCGGTGGTCCAGTGGCGGTTGTGCAGCAGGCAAGGTTGGATTTTTTAAAAGGGAGATGCAATGTTATTAAACTCAGATAGGTCATTGACTCAGTCAAGGTACTGGGTTAATTAGTTATTGGTTGAATTAGTAGGTCATTGATTGATCTGCATGAAGTGTATTTTAAAATTTTGTATTATGAACCCTCCAAAAAAAATGTATTATGAAATGTATATAAAATATAATTGTCATATGTATTCAATTTGGAGCCTAGAAGCATAGGGAAGGCGTGATTAGAATAAAAGGTATACATAGTTCAATTGTCATAGAATGCATAAGCCTAACGCAATGGTTAAACAATTTTACTCCATCCAAGAGGACTTGTGATCAAATCTCAGGGAATTCACTTTAATTTGTTGATTTTGTTGCAAATTTAGTTTCGTTTCCAGTTGCTTGCTTGAGGCAGTGTAGTTTGTAGAAAGAAGAGAGTGGGATGAGATAGAAAGAGAGAGGGCAATGTAGTTTTAGAGAGAATGAGGGAGCTTTTAGGGTGAGAGAAAGTCTACTTTTTTATCCAACGGTCTATATTGCTTCTAAGAATAAGTAGGGGTTTGATCTCTTGGATCTACATGGGATATAACTCATAATTTTAAAAAGTTTAGGTTTATGTTGAACTAAATCTTATTTGCACATAGAGACTTTTGCAAAAATAAAAAGAATAGAACTGAGTGTCTGGGTGCAATTAATGGTTACTTGGGGTAAAAATATAATTTCAGAGGGTCAAAATTTAAAAAAAATGAATTAAGTGAAGTTTTTTAAGTTTGAGTGGGGACAAAAAGAAGAGAACTGAGTATCTAGGTGCAATTAATGGTTGACCGGGGGGCAAAAATATAATTTCAGAGGGGTCAAAATTCAAAAATTTAGATATTAAGTGAGATTTTTAAAGTTTGAGTGGGGGCATGTGCCCACCCTCAAACACACATAGGTCCGCCCCTGACAGTAACTATCCATTCTTCTTGGAATCTCTGTCCATCTATACAACAACATCCTTCAGATCCTCTTCCAAGAGCTAACGCATTCCTTGGGAAAACATCTACTCAACCATGTACCAACAACATAAAAAGTAGGCAAGGGTGAATACTCTAAACAATGTAATAAGAGTAATACAAGTACTAAAACGAATCCAAATCACTGCATTCAATTCATATGTTTAAGAATATATAAACAACATATAGTAAACCTAATGCACACAACAGATGGATCAATTCATATCTTAAACAAAGAATTTCACACGTAATATTATCTCAAGGAATTATCAAACACACAAGACTTTCTATACTTTCAGGACACACCCGAGAGAAAAGAACCCGCTACTCTTGGGGATTTTACGACATAATTTCAGGATAGACCCACGGGAAAAGAACCCGCTGCTCTTGGAGACTTTACCACTTATATTCGGGACACACCCACGAGTAAGTCACCCGCTACTCCTGGAGATTTTACCTTAGGAATTTCGGCACACAGCCACGAGCATTGAGCCCGCTACTCCTGGAGATTTTACTTAGTAACCACAGACCCCAACTTACAACATAACTCTCAAATAACCATGGAATCACAAATACACACAAAACCACATTTCTCCTATAAGAACACCAAATCACATAGTTCAGGTAAAACACAGAATCACGAATAACTGTACAATCAAAACGTATTTGATATGGACTAAGTAAATGAAATCAAACTGTTTCTTTACCGAAATATTTAGGCACCAATTATTTTCCAAGAAAGAGACCCGTTGGAAGCCTACCTCACTAATTTCCAATGTCATAAACATTGGAAATTAAACTGAGTTAATTGCATACATATACAGATTGGATACCTGCTCTATATTTCCCATTGTTAATATAACAGTAGAATTCACCGAGAATCCATTACTGTCATATTAAATTTTGAAAGATGCTATAACAGTAGAATTCACCGAGAATCCATTATTGTTATACTCTTTTATTCAGTCCAATCTAATTATATATACGGTATTAAGAAATCACTTCTTTCCCAATTTATCTTTGTCATGTATATACCAAGTCCCTAGGTTAAGAATTCCCCAAACAGCGTATCAATACAGATCCCAGGCCAGATAGAGACGGACTAAATAAAAGCCCCTTCAAAGGTCTCTTTCCTTTCTAGACAGATCCATACTGATAAACCATTTATCTTAACCATGACCTTGTATATCAATGATAGATAATATCAGGGTTTTCACAAAATAATAAATTGTATTTTTTTTTGCAGTAAAATCATATTTACGGTAAAACTAAAATTCGCCATTATAACGGTATGTTTACAAAAGCTCAAAAATTAATTTTGCCATTATAACCTTGCTTCACATAATTTAAGAGAAAATTTGGGCATTATAACTTTACTAATTATAAAACTATAAAAATAAAGCATTAAAACAATAAAACAAGCAAATATCAATTTAATTAAAAGCTATAAACACCCAAACCACAAAATACTCATAAAAACAAGATCAAACCAACTTTAGAAGTAATTCCTCTTACCTTGGCCACAACCTTTGGGAAGAACAAGCAAGAACACCAATCAAGAAATTTAAGAACTAAGAAGTAAAGAGAGAGAACTTTGTGTGTAGTCTTCAATTTTGTGGTGTGTGCAGATTTATGAGGCCAAGATGCCTATTTATAGATGGGGGAGCGGTGGCCAACAGGGGGACAGGGAAGGGATAAAAGGATTTTGTGAGGTAAGCCATGATTCACAAAATACACATTTATTAATTAGGTTTAATCATTGTTTTATCTAATTGGCTTTCCTATGTGACAAGGCTTATGACTCATAAGCCAAAAAGTTCATCCAAGGGCCCTTACCAAGTGTGGATGTCGACCAAGATAGGGAGGAAGAAGAGCCACATGATTGCATGGTTAAAAACTTTATGGATTGGTAGTTAAAATGAAAATCAAGGGTAAAATAGTCCTTTTATAAGAAAAATTCCAAAAACAATTATTAAAAGGTGAGGACCTATAGGAAATTTTGAAAATGACAAATAATAGTCCTAAAGACTTCATACAAAAGTTTTCTGGATTTTTACGGTAAGGGTAGGCTTTTCGGTTTGCATTAATAAAGGAAAACGGACGCGCCATGAGTGCAAAACGGACATTTTTCAGAAAATTCTAGAAAAAATACCAAAAAATCACAAATTGAATTTTAACACTAATGATCCCTCTTGAAATTTGATTTTAAGCACTCACTGATCACTAAAAATCCATTTCTGACCAGAAATCCTTGTTTTCTGTGCTTTACGGGGTTCGGAAAAAGTAGTTTTTGATATGCTTTTCAGAAAATTGTGAAATAATTTTCAAAAATCCCAAAAAATATAAAAACATGATTCAGCCTTTCAAAATCTTTTTCTGACCAAGGCTTGGTCTCCAAATCAGTTATTAGCTCTTACTGTAGGTAATAGGGACAAAATCCTAATTTCTAAATGTTTTCCAAAAATTCTAAGAAAATTTCAGAAAATCACAAATATTAAAAGAACCAACTTTTGTGAAGGAAGTTTTTGTTTTCTGGTTGGCTTGATATACTTTGGCTATTTGAACCGTTATCCGTTAATTATGGAAAAGATGGTTGTCTGAAAAAGTCCAAATGTAACACCCTTTCTCTAAAAAGGATATTACACCATAGTAACCAAAAGTTTCGCAAAGACTTAGAAAATATTTTGATAAAAGTTGGTAATCCTTCTCTAAAATGCGGGTAAAATTTTTTGTTTTCATAAAAGATGAGAAGGATATAAGGCTCTTCGAGAATGTATGACTTTGGGAATTCCAACGATTTGTTTAATCGATACAAATTGTGACCCGGATCTCGCAGATATTTCGACTCCAGCTAATGATAATGTTATAGCTTCAATCCGATTAATTCTTAACAAATTAGTATTTGCAATTTGTGAGGGTCATTAGAGCTATATACGAAATTATTGATTAATAATAAGATAAAGAAATTGTTTGATTTGGTTGGGGGGATTCATAGATTTTTGGAATCGTTTATTATATACAATTAGAAAATTGTGTAAAAAGAAAAGGATAAACAAAACAAACAGAAATATTATGTGATTAGTGTAGGTATTCAAAATCGAAAATGAAAGTAGATTAAGTAAAAAAGGAAATGGTTGAATCAAAATAATTCCCTTTCAAGTTATATTTTTTTCTTTTAGAGGGTTGGGCAATATTAATGTTCTATTATGTTCCATCAACACATTAAACGGATTGTACGATATATCGGCTGTGGAAGTAGGTCAACATCTCTATTGGCAAATAGGAGATTTCCAAGTGCATGCCCAAGTACTTATTACCTCTTGGGTTGTAATGGCTATCTTATTAGTTTCTACCATTCTAGTTGTTCGAAATCCACAAACTATTCCCACTTCCGGTCAGAATTTCTTTGAATATGTCCTTGAATTCATTCGAGACATGGGCAAAACTCAGATTGGAGAAGAATATGGTCTGTGGATTCCATTTATTGGAACTTTGTTTCTATTTATTTTTGTTTTGAATTGGTCAGGGGCTCTTTTGCCTTGGAAAATTATAAAGTTACCTCATGGAGAGTTAGCAGCACCCACAAATGATATAAATACTACTATTGCACTAGCTTTACTTACGTCAGTAGCATATTTCTATGCGGGTATTTCAAAAAAAGGATTGGCTTATTTTGGTAAATACATCCAACCAACTCCAATCCTTTTACCGATTAACATCATAGAAGATTTCACAAAACCCTTATCACTTAGTTTTCGACTTTTCAGAAATATATTAGTTGATGAATTAGTAGTTGTTGTTCTTGTTTAGTTAGTACCTTTAGTAGTTCCTATACCTGTTATGTTCCTGGGATTATTTACAAGCGGTATTCAAGCTCTTATTTTTGCTACTTTAGTTGTGGCTTATATAGGTGAATCCATGAAAGGTCATCATTGAATAGTTATCAAAATAGTCTTTTTTTTAGTTTAGCCCGCCACAAAGTATGTGCGGCTCACTCACGATAATCTACTTAGGGAACATATCCAAAAAAAGAAAGAAAATTATTAATAATAAAAAAAGGATTATCCACCCCCCCCAAAAAAAGAAAGATGCAATAAGAATAAAGTTTAAATAAAATAAGTATACAATTTAGTGTAATATAATAATAAAATAATAATAAAATCTAAAAAATGACCAGGGAATTGTAGGAAAAATAGGAAAAAAATCTTTCTAAAAGATCTTTTTCCTATTTTTCCTAAAAATATTCTGTCTTTATTTGACCAATTTGTATTTTACTTCAACGAAGATTCTTTTTTTTTTCATTCAATTCGAACATATTAAATAGTTGTATTCGGTTATTTAATATTATTATTAGATTCGAAAAAATATTCATTCTTAGAGTATTAGATTTGAATATATTAGTATAATCTAATCGCTATAAGACAACTCTTTCTTTTTTTGGAGGTTTCAAAGAATGATTCTCGAATACGATTGAATCTAAGACACAACCAATTGGTTTACGGTATGGAAGAAACACATGTATATGTCATATTAGATATTCACTAGTTATATATGACTATAGATCTAAAAGGATATTACAACATAAGTAACCTTGTTTATCGAAAATAATATTAATCTTTATTTTTAAAAGAAAATTATCTTTTCATTATTTCAAGTCTATTTCGAAAATGACTATAATTTTTTTTCTTTTAACTCTTGAAAATTATTTTCACTTGAAACTCTCACTTACGTTGTTTAAATTTCGAAACTTATTTATGTCGTAACGTATTACTAAAAAAAAACGAGATAAACATCATCTGAATGAATAATATACATCATCTATATATACTGGTCCAAAGTTTTACAAGTACATCAAACTGGATAGCTAGTAATGTCATATAAAATAGTATAGCCATCCGGCAAGGATAATAACAACAGTATACCCCAAATGAGCCTAAGCCGGTCTAGTCTCCGATCACCCCCAAAAGACTATCTAGCCAAAGCCACTCCAGATGGTAGTCTTCCTCATTCCTCCGTCCTGGTCAATTCACTTGACTGGTGGTACATCTATATGAATCATGTTCCAAAGAGCACAAAACATATAGGCAATGGTGAAAAATCCTCATACACAGATTATAAAGCATAGTGACAACAGATAAGAATAAAGTAAATCAAACTTATCAAACATAACCTACATTAAACATTACAGTACCATTTACCTTTTCTCAGCACAAAAGTATATTCTCTCTCTTCCAATGAGACATTCTCATATACACAAGGAAAATCATCACAGTTACAGCACATAACTCATCATCAAGCAATGTATCATCACACAGATATATATAAAATGCATGACACTTCTATTTCCCTCTCAACACCAGTGTAATGCTCCATGGAGACTTTTCTCTTCCTCAATAACATTTGAGCGATAGGCCACAGTCAATCCTTAACATACTATTCAAGGCTAAACCTCCAGTAAAGTCCAAGACAGTATTCAGGAAAGCCATGTTTAAGTCAAAATTGTTCAAGGCTAAACAAACAGTAAAGTCCAAGACAATTTATTTAATGCACTCAGCGACACCATATCACAAATAGGTCAGTCAGTCAGATTTATCCAAGCCGGGTGCTCTACTCGATTTCGGCTCGCTGGGAGTCACCACGTGGCCATTGAGACTTTTCGAAACCTGGATAATCCAAGTAGGCAATTGTAGCCCAACCGTACCCTATTTTCAACCCCTCTCTGGGTTGTAGCTCACGTCACAACCCTCTCTGGGTATGACCACTTGGCAAAGCCAAGAAAATCTCTTTCTCTTTATGTAAAATGGCACATCACATTAAGCATTCAAAATAATCATCTCAAGCATTTTTAAGCTTTGGTTTCTCTTGTAATTTAATTAACCTCTTCTCTAGGTCATCTCTTTGTCACCATCATACATAACCTTTCTCTTAGGTATGTTATTCTCATCTTTTGTGACATTACACATAACCTTCTCTTAGTTATGGTATTCTCATCTCTTATAGATTCACATCTCTTTGTGATTATTCCCAATCAACATGTTTCTTTCTCTTCAATTTATACCTTTAATCAATCTTTGTCTCTTAACAAAAATCATTTTCTAAAACCATGTTTAAGTTTCAAAATAAATTAGCCAAAATGCTAACCAACCTTTAGGTTCAAAAATGACATTTTTCTCTTAAGAATTTTTGTTTAAAAAGCTGGAAAAAAATGATTTTCGCAAAATCCTTGTCTGTCAAAAATTCAGGATCCAGAACTGTTCACAGGCGCGAGGATTTTCACACCCGCGGTGCAGACAGTTCTGTCCCCTGTTTTCCAGTTTTCCACAACTTCGAAAATTTACACACCCAGGGCATGACAGATTTGCGATTTTCCATCATAAAACCATTTGGAGTTATTCTTAACATGATTTAGCTTATTTAGAACCAATTAAACATAGAGACATTCTCTTGACTTAACTCAAAAGCTCAATATTTATGATCAATCACAAGCCGCCATATGCTCATCCATGATCAAAGATTAAAACTATGTCCCCAAGCTTTAATAGTCATCACAACAACAACCACCCAATTGATTTCAATCAAAACAATAGAACCGAAGTCACCATAGAACAACATAGAGCAGAGTCATCTCACACAACACAATTATTCTTCCACAACAAAGAGCAATTCACATCAAAGGCAACCCAATCTTATTCAACCCTAGGTCAAACAATCCAAGACTATCATCAAGCAAGTTTTTCATGACCAAACCACTCAAAAGAGTTCATATTAACATAAACCCAACTCAAGGATCATCCATCACCATAGGAACAAAAGAATACATAGCTTACTAATCAACATGAACCCTAGGTAAATTTAGCATCATCTTAATCAAACCAATACAAGCATGGCACTCATATGTCAACTAAGCCTTAAAAATCTTGTATAAGAAAATTTTCCCTTACCTCCTTCCTCTTGCTTGTGTAAGAAAACCCTAACCTCCAACCCTTCTTCTTCCTTCTCCTTCTCCTTCTTGATTCAACTCCTTCCAAATCAACATAACACATCCAAATTCCAAATAAGTTTACTTTTCTCATGGAAAATCCTTAGCATATGAAAGAAATCTTAAGATTAACCAAACTCAACCCTAAGCTCATGAACCATAAAAAATTCAACAAAACTTATCTATGGAGTCCTTACCAAATACCTTGATAGCTTGATGATCCCAAAATCAAGAGCAAACTTTGGAAAATTTGATTATATATCTTGGATGAAAATTTGGGGAGCAAATTGTAAGAGATGGTTATGGTGTAAGAGTGAAAGTGAGAAAATGGAGCAAGACCCTTTCTCCCTCTCTCCTTCAACTCGGCCTCCCCCTCCCCCATCCACTTGTCCAAGATTTTTTTCAAGTTAATCATGACAAAAAAAAAATGAGTCATAAGTTTAATTAATCATGGATTTTTCTAATTGCCCAAAAATTATGAGTCAAGTGTTTAGAATTTTCCACACTCTTCTTCACATGGCAAGGGGCGCTGCAGCTGTCCAAGGGAGGGGTAAATATTTTTCACCTTAACCATGGTAAAAGGTAAATCTCCAAGGTAAGTAAATATGGTAACTTTTGTATTTCATAGTAAAAATTGTCCAAAAATAACCTATTGAAGTAAAAACTCTCATGAATCTTAAAATAAGTCCTAGGCCATGAAAATAAGGTGCCACAAAAGTCTTGATTCATAAAAATCAAGTTTAGAAGCATCACGGTAATTTTAGGTTTTTACCGTAACTCGTAAATTAGGGTAAAAATGAAATTTCTCAGAAAATTTCCAGAAAATTTTTAAAAATCGTAAATATTATAAAAACATCATTGGTTACTCTTTTGGTTGATTTTGGATCATTTCCCAAGCTTCTGGCATTCACCTGTTTCCCCGCTTACCCTGTTCTCAGTCTACAGGGACCAAAACCGCAATTATTGGTCTGCTATTCTAAAAAATCCCAAAATAAATTATAAAATTCTAAAATAATATAAAACATCATTTGTCATCTCCAAAAATATTTCTTAACTTGTTCTGGTCTCCAAACCAACTCACAGTTCAACCTAGTCAAACTAGAGGGACCAAAACGGTAACATTTTTATCCATTGCTCAGAAAATTCCAGAATAAATTTCTAAAATCCTCAAATATTGTAAAATCACTATTTGTACCTTCAAATCTTATTCTTAACCTAAATCTAGGGTTTCTACTTCACAAAGTCACCATTCTGTCTATTTACGGTAAATAGAACTCTGTCTGTATCTCAACGTCCGATTTAAACTACTGTTTTCTAAGGTCAGGAAAACTTCATCTACCAACTTAATCTTCCTAAAATATATTTAATTCACATGAATCACATATCCACATATTCAAATGTAATAAAGTCAGAAACCTAAAATTACGGACGTTACACTTTGATTCTCTATCAACCAAGAATTTTGGATCATTACCATGGTTAAAGCTAAGCAGCTTGAAGTTTAGACGCAGTGTCGTACTCTTTCTACCACTATGTTAATATGGAAATGGTTTCAAAAAATGGAATTGTTGGAATTTTTTCGATATAGAACACTCATGTCGATAAAATCGCTTGAATTCTCTCTTTTATAGAATGCGGAATCGATGACCTACGCATAAATTAATATGAATTCTTTTGACTTCAAGAAAAAAAAAACAACTTTGCTGACAATTATTTGTTTGGTCAGAAGAGTCCTCTAAATATTTTCAATATTTTTCACAAGATTTTTCTATCTTTTTAGAAATTGAAATAGAGAAAAGAGGATAGACTCATTACATAATAAAGATAGGGAAATTTCCTATAAGGAATTGAGTGTGAGAGCCAAATGAATTGAAAGATTCATGTTTGGTTCGGGAAGAGATCATAGACATTTTGAAATGAATGGAAAGAGAATCTACTTTCATTAAGTGATTTATTAGATAATCGAAAACAGAGAATCTTGAGAACTATTCGAAATTCAGAAGAACTGCAACACTCTTTCCCATAAAAGGATATCACAACATAAGTAACCTTATTTATCGAAAATAATTCTAATTTTTATTTTTAAAAGAAAAATTCTCTTTTAATTATTTCAAGTCTATTTCGAAAATGAGTATACTTTTTTTTTTCTTTCTTTAATTCCTGAAACTTATTTTAACTTGAAACTCTCACTTACACTATTTAGATTTCGAAACTTATTTATGTCATAACGTATTACTGAAGAAAAACAAGACTAACATCATCTGAATGAATAATATACATCATAAATAAATATATATACTGGTCCAAAGTTTTACAAGTACAACAAAACTGGATAGCTAGTAATGTCATATAAAATAGTACAGCCATCCGGTAAAGATAATAATAACAGTCTACCCCGAATGAGCCTAAGCCGGTCGAGTCTCCGATCACCTCCAAAAGACTATCTAGCCAAAGCCACTCCAGACGGTAGTTTTCCTCCTTCCTCCGTCCTGGTCAATTCACTTGACTGGTGGCACATCTATATGAATCATGTTCCAAGGAGCACAAAACATATAGGCAAGGGTGAAAAATCCTCATACACAGATAATAAAGCATAGAGACAACAGGTAAGAATAAAATAAATCAGACTTATCAAACCTATCTATATTAGAAAATTATCTACCACTTACTCTTCTCAAACACAAGAGTATATAGTTTTCCTGCAAATGAGATATTCTCACAAACACAATGAAAATTTTCACGGTCACAACGCATAACACAGTATCAATCAATATATCATTAACTCAGATACATTTAAAATGCATGACACTTCTATTTCCCTCTCAACACCGGTGTAATGCTCCATGGAGACTTTTCTCTTCCTCAACAACATTTGAGCGATAGGCCACAGTCAATCCTTAACATACTTGCTCAAGGCTAAACCTCCAGTAAAGTCCAAGACAGTATTCAGGAAAGCCATGTTTAAGTCAAAATTGTTCAAGGCTAAACAAACAGTAAAGTCCAAGACAATTATTCAATACACTCTGTGACACCATATCACAAATAGGTTAGTCAATCAGATTTATCCAAGCCGGGTGCTCTACTCGTTCTCGGCTCGCTGGGATCCACCACACGACCATTGATGTTGGAACCAAATTGGTTAAAAGTGTTTTTAATACAAAAACTCCCTAAGTGATTTTATGGTTTTGATGATAACAAAATGTATTAAGGTTTTTACAAAGGATAAACAAAATGTATTAAGCTTGTACAATGTACAACAATGCTGCCTAACTAAGCTTATTGCAGTCTGCGTCCAATCAGTTCTTCATGACATTGGCTGGCATTCAAAGTGAGCCTTGCGTCCAATGTTGGCACTGGAATGGACACAAGAATTCTGCGTCCAATGTTTGAGCAGAAGGAAGAGTTCTGCGTCCAATGTTTCAGCACAAAGGCAAACAATGATTGTGCGTCCAATAATTCAGTACAAGGCACAAGGACAATTTCATACGTCCAATGATTCATGAGAAGGCATTGAAGCTATAAGTCCAATGATATGTACAAGGCAAGACTGGCATAAGTCCAATGATAAGAACAAGGCAATACTGGCAGAGTCCAATGTTTTTATGAGAAGCAGAATTGCAGTAAGAGTCCAATGATTTTCAAAGGAACAGATTCAGTGAGCGTCCAATGCATATGAAGGATAAAAGTCCAATGTTCAGTGTGAGCAAGAGTGCAACTCTGCGTCCAATGAAACTGAACAAACAAAAGAACTGCTCTGCGTCCAATGAAATCAGAGTGACAAAGGTACTGTTCTGCGTCCAATAAATAAGAAGGACAACAATATTGCTTTGCGTCCAATGGAACACAATGAAGCAGATTGACAAAGGTACATCAAACAACTGTTCTGCGTCCAATGAAGCAGAAGAACAAATGTACAACAATCAACTCTGCGTCCAATGGAACTATAAGGAAATGGCAAAAGTCCAATAACCAGAATGAGGCAATAAGTCCAATACTGCCTTGCATTCAAATGGAATAGATTGGTAAGCATAAAGATGCGTCCAATGATTGAATGAATATTCTGTGCAAATGGTAAGGACAAGGTATGCGTCCATTTGCTAAAAGGACTGAAAGTCCAATATTCTATATGCTGCGTCCAAAACGCAGAGTCCATTACGTGCTATTTACTGCTCATGCATTTAATATGAAACATATTTATTGAGCAAATGATTTGAAATAAATAGCTGTATGCAATGCTTTCTGTACATCTTTGTCAACGTGTGTGAATGTACTTTTGAAAAGCATAAAGTATTGTGGAAAGTGTACTAAGAGAGAGAATGTACTTTTAACTACTCTATATATCTCTGAACACATCTTTCTGCTTTACGCAGTGTATTCTCTCTGTCTCAATAAGATATTATTATTAACCACTGTACAATTGAGACTTTGAGTACAGGTTGCTTCTGATTTAGGAGAAAGAAACGCAGACATGCACAATGAAGTAGATCTCCTCAGAGCAACGGGAAAATAGCATTAAATGCTATTAGAGAACGGTAACTTTTATGAGAGCTGAAGTTGAGCAACTGAAGAACAAGTCTGAAGCTTCACTACTCTTATAAATACCGAGAAGCAAGAAGAAGAATACAAGAGACTGAACAACGAAAAAGAAAGAGCAAAAACGCTGTGCTTATGCTCTGTATTGAAAGTCTTGTATTTTTTTCTATCTTCTTGTAAAAGAGAGTTTGCTTAACTCTCAAAGTGCTTTAGTTTTCATATCCTCACTTGTGTGAGTTAGACAGCACTTGAATCAAAACTCTGCTGAGTTGTTTAGCCTGAAGAGGCTGTGTTCAAAGAATACTTGATTTAGCCTGAAGAGGCTGTGTTCAAAGAATACTTGGGTTTTAGCCTGGAGAGGCTGTGTGCAAAGAATACTTGGGAATTAGCCTGGAGAGGCTGTGTGCAAAGAATACTTGGGTTTTAGCCTGAAGAGGCTGTGTGCAAAGAATACTTGGGTTTTAGCCTGAAGAGGCTGTGTGCAAAGAATACTTGTACCTATCTGGTTTGATAGTGAAATCTCTCTAGTTTGAGGGGACTGGACGTAGCTCTTAGGAAAGGGTGAACCAGTATAAAAACTTGTGTTATTTCTTCTTTCCCTTAACTCCTTTTATATCTGTGTTTATTACTAACAAAGGGGATTGAATTTGATTTTATTCAAACAAGTTTTTTCTAACTAAAAGGGAAGCATTCTGTGCGTCCAATCTTTAGAAAACCTGTGCGTCCAGTTTTTATAAAGACTCTGTGCGTCCAGTGTTTTAGCACTCTGTGCGTCCAATATTTCAGAAAACACTGTGCGTCCAATATTTGAACTAAGCTGTGCGTCCAACGTTTTTAACAACCAGCGTCCAACTTTTGCGAAAAGTTTTAAAAGCTTAGAAACACACTTCAACCCCCCCTTCTTGTGTTTCATCTTGTTACCTACAGTTGGCATCAGAGCTCGGTCTCTAGGGGTTGAGCACTTAACAGTGCAGAGAAGCAAGATCCATGGAGAACGAGGGACAAGCTGTGAACTGACCACCACTGTTCAATGGAAATGAATACGACTACTGGAAGCAGAGAATGATCACATTCTTTGATGCTCAAAATATGGACCTATGGGATGTCGTGGAAACTGGCTACACTGCTCCAGTAAATGAAGCAGGTCAACAAATACCAAGAGCTCAGTGGACAGCAGATCAAAGGACCAGATTCCAGCTAAACTCAAAGGCAAGACACTATCTGATGTGTGCCATTACAAAGTCAGAATATGACAAGGTGCACAGCTGCACTACTGCCAAGGAGATGTGGGACACTCTAGCTTTGGCACATGAAGGTTCATCTCAGGTTCGTGAGTCCAAAATCAGCATGCTAGTTCATCAATATGAACTATTCAAAATGGAGGATCACGAGTCCATTGATCAAATGTTTGAAAGATTCCAAACAATCATCAACAACCTGAGGTCCTTGGGAAAAATCTACACAACCCAAGAGCATATCAGGAAAATCCTAAGGAGTCTACCAAGACAATGGAGACCCAAGGTGACAGCCATACAAGAAGCAAGGGATCTTTCCACTCTTGCTATGGAGGATCTTCTAGGCTCACTGAAAGTACATGAGCTTGAGCTTAATGAAGAGGGAACAGAAAAAAGGGAAAAGTCCATTGCTCTTAAAGCTCAAAAAGGGAGCACCTCAAAAGCCTTAAAGGCAAATGATTCTGATGAAGAATCATGCAGCTCAGAAGGAGAAGAAGGCTCAGATGATGATGAACTCTCCTTCATCTCCAGGAAAATAAAGTCTATGTGGAAAAAGAAGGGTGGCTTCAGGAGGAAGCAATTCAACAGAAGATTTCCACAGAAGGAAGCTGAGCAAAAGGAGGAAAGTCCAGTGGTGTGCTATGGATGCAGGAAACCAGGCCACTACAAGGCTGACTGTCCTGAGGCCGAGAGGACAAAGAAGAAGTTCTTCAAGAAGAAAAAAGGTCTCATGGCAACATGGGAGGACCTTGATGACTCCTCTGATGATGAGGATAAGGAAGAGGCAAATCTGTGTCTAATGGCAGGACTCTCCTCAGTTGAAAGTGAAGACGAAGAGGAGGTAATTTCTTACTCTGAATTAAGAAATAATTTTGATGAGTTTCTTAGAGATTCATCCATTCTATCTGATGAGTACAGGTCTTTAAAGAAAAAGTTTTCTCTTATAACAAAAGATTTTGAAAAGCTTTCTTCAGAAAACAAAGTACTCAAATCGGATAATGAACATTTAAGACTTCAAGTAAGTCAATTGAAAGAAGAATCTCCAAAGAAGTCTGAGTCCAATACTTCCTGTGAAGTACAAGTACTTCAACAAGAAGTAGATGAACTCACTGGACGTTTGTCCAAGTTTGTCAGCAGCTCTGAAAAACTCAATAAGATTTTAAAAATTCAGAGAAAACCTGATGACAAAAGTGGTTTGGGTTATGAAAAACCGAAACCAAAGTTTTCCAAGAGTCCATCAAAATTTAATATATACTGTGGATACTGTGGAAAGGCTGGACATGTCACATCGACATGCTTCCATAATAAATGGAACAAGTCTGGACGCAGGCCAAGGACTAACATGAAAGGACCCAAGAAAATCTGGGTACCTAAGAACATGATCATTCCTGTTGCAGATTTGCTTAATGGGAGGAAAGCAACACCAGTCATGGTACCTGGACAGTGGGTGCTCACGACACATGACAGGAGAAAGGTCTATGTTCCAAGACCTAAAGCCTAGATCAAAGGGCTGGGTCACGTTTGGAGGTGACCAGAAAGGCAGAATAGTTGGAATAGGTAAAATTGGTAAACATCCTTTTCCTACTATTAAAAATGTTTTATTAGTTGAAGGACTCAAACATAATCTACTTAGCATAAGTCAATTGTGTGACAGTGGATGTGATGTTTCCTTTGACAAAGATAAATGTATAGTCAAAAATTCTGATAAGTCCATTCTTTTTCAAGCAAAGAGGCAGGATAATGTTTATAAAATTGATTTCGAAAATCTGTCCAAATAGAATGTCTCATGCTTCATTTCTTTAAATAATGAACAATGGATATGGCACAAGAAGCTTGGTCATGCAAGCTTGAGAACCATCTCAAAGCTTAATAAGCATAGCCTCGTAAGAGGACTTCCAAATCTTGTGTACAAATCTGAGGTTCTCTGTGAAGCATGTCAGAAAGGGAAACAAGTGAAAAACTCTTTTGATTCTAAAAACATTGTTTCCACTTCTAGACCTTTAGAACTTTTACATATGGATTTGTTTGGACCAACACAAACTGCTTCTTTGAGTGGAAAGAAATATGGACTTGTTATAGTTGATGACTATACTAGATGGGCATGGGTTAAATTCCTAGCACACAAGGATGAGTCTTTTAAAGTATTCACCATATTTTGTAAAAGAGTCCAAACTGAGAAAGGAGTTTGTATCAACTCCATTCGAAGTGATCATGGAGGTGAGTTTGAAAATGCAAACTTTCAGAGATTTTGTGAAGAGAATGGAATCCTTCACAATTTCTCTGCACCTAGAACACCACAGCAAAATGGTGTAGTAGAGAGGAAAAATCGATCTTTACAAGAGATGGCCAGGACCATGCTCAATGATCACTCAACCTCTAAGAGGTTTTGGGCTGAAGCTGTAAACACAGCATGTTATTTGCAAAACCGAATTTATATAAGGCCTATACTGAAAAAGACTCCTTATGAATTGTGGAAAGGAAGAAAACCCAACATTTCATATTTTCATCCTTTCGGATGTGAGTGTTTTATTCTTAACACCAAGGATCAACTTGGTAAATTTGACTCTAAAATTGATAATGGAATTTTTCTGGGTTATTCTGAAACTTCCAAGGCATATCGAGTTTACAACTCAAGAACCTTGACTGTTGAAGAGTCAATTCACGTTAAATTCAATGACAAAAGGCCTGACAAGGAACTGTTAGAGCTAAGTGATTCTCTTGCAGATATGAAAATACAAGCAGGAGGTGAAGAACCATCACCTAAGAGTGAAGAAGATGGACCAGACGCAGGAAACAGTCATGCGTCCAATACTGAAAGTGTAAGAAGCTGGCACTTTAAGACTTATCATCCTGAAGATCAAATCATTGGGAATGCAGATGATAAAGTCAGAACAAGGTCCACATTCAGAGAGCAAACTGATGTAGCATTCATCTCTGAATTGGAGCCAAAGAATATAGATGAAGCCCTATTGGATGAAGGATGGATTTTAGCAATGCAGGAGGAGCTGAATCAGTTCAAAAGAAATGATGTTTGGACTCTGGTAGCCCCACCTGAAGATAAGTCCATTATTGGAACCAAATGGGTATTCAGAAATAAGCTGGACGAAGAAGGTAATGTTGTGAGGAACAAAGCAAGGTTAGTTGCTCAAGGCTACTCACAATAGGAAGGTATTGATTTCACTGAAACCTTTGCTCTAGTAGCTAGAATTGAAGCCATTCGCATTTTACTTTCATTTGCTGCCCAACATGATATGAGGCTTTATCAAATGGATGTAAAGAGTGCTTTTCTGAATGGTATAATAACAGAAGAAGTCTATGTTGAACAGCCCCCTGGTTTTGAGGATCAATCTTTTCCAAATCATGTTTTTAAATTGAAAAAGGCTCTTTATGGCCTTAAGCAAGCTCCTCGAGCTTGGTATGAAAAACTGAGTTCATTTTTAATGGAAAATGGTTTTTCAAGAGGAAAAGTTGATAACACTCTTTTCAGAAAATCTATAGACTCACATTTCATCATAGTACAGATTTATGTAGATGACATTATTTTTGGTGCTACTGATGAATCTTTGTGTAGAGAATTCTCTGAGTTAATGCAGAAAGAATTCGAAATGAGCATGATGGGAGAGTTGAAGTTCTTTCTTGGACTTCAAGTGAAACAAACTCAAGATGGGATATATGTGCATCAGACCAAATATACAAAGGAGCTTCTGAAGAAGTTCAAGATGGATGATTGCAAACCCATGAATACCTCCATGCATCCAACTTGCATAATGAGCCTGAATGACAAAGATAAAAAGGTTGTTGTTCTCAGCTCTTATGGATTAAACATCAATTGGAGGACTACAACATTTTTGAGAGTAAGATTTCTGTTCTTTGTGATAATACTGCTGCAATCAATTTATCTAAGAACCCAATCTTACACTCAAGAGCTAAGCATATAGAAATTAAACATCATTTTATTAGAGACTATGTGCAGAAGGGAACATTTGATATTCAGTTTGTTAACACTGAAAATCAATGGGCAGATATATTTACAAAACCCCTCTCTGTAGATAGATTCATTTTTATAAGGAAGCATTTGAATATGCGCTTTATAAAAGACTGATGTTTAGCGTCCAATATGCTTAAGTTGAGTCTGAGTCCAATGTGACTAGAGTCCAATAGGACACGACAGTCTATTTGAGACTTAGAATTTTTTAAAGAAAGCTTGCACCTCTTAGTAATCCCACGCTGAGTCCAATGTTTTTTTCATAAAGTTATATCTTACAGTTGGTATCTTACAAACGCTTTGCAGTAATTGTCTGTTTGATGATTATTCAAGCTTTCAAGAAAAACTTCTGTTATCTCTATAAACTTGATTCAGATCTCTCTTCGTTTGGCATCTTTTCTAAAATCTTTTCTGTTTGAGAAAGCTTGTTTAGAAAAAAAAAGGGAGAAGAAAAAGGGTTTTTAAGTTTCTCTCTGTTTTTCAAAACTGTCTTTGGACTATGATGTTCTATGAACCTTTTTGCCTGCTGACAAAAGGGGGAGAAATATATGGGATTAAGTTTTAAAAAGAAAGAAGAATATGGGATTAAGTCTGATTGCATTGCAGTAGTCTTATTACCATGTTCTAATTTGGTCTATTATCTGATAAGCTATTTGCTTTTTATTGGACTAATCTTGTTTCTATGAGTAAAAGAAATTTTCAGGTACTCTAAGTATATTGAATATCCAAAACCATGAGATGTTTATCTCAGGGGGAGAAGAGTAAGGAAAAACTGAGACGTTTATCTCAGGGGGAGTTTCCCTTAGAAAATTTCTGTTTATATATCTGGTTTATGTGCTTTATTGTTTGTAAAACTTAATAATGTTTGTCATCATCAAAAAGGGGGAGATTGTTGGAACCAAATTGGTTAAAAGTGTTTTTAATACAAAAACTCCCTAAGTGATTTTATGGTTTTGATGATAACAAAATGTATTAAGGTTTTTACAAAGGATAAACAAAATGTATTAAGCTTGTACAATGTACAACAATGCTGCCTAACTAAGCTTATTGCAGTCTGCGTCCAATCAGTTCTTCATGACATTGGCTGGCATTCAAAGTGAGCCTTGCGTCCAATGTTGGCACTGGAATGGACACAAGAATTCTGCGTCCAATGTTTGAGCAGAAGGAAGAGTTCTGCGTCCAATGTTTCAGCACAAAGGCAAACAATGATTGTGCGTCCAATAATTCAGTACAAGGCACAAGGACAATTTCATACGTCCAATGATTCATGAGAAGGCATTGAAGCTATAAGTCCAATGATATGTACAAGGCAAGACTGGCATAAGTCCAATGATAAGAACAAGGCAATACTGGCAGAGTCCAATGTTTTTATGAGAAGCAGAATTGCAGTAAGAGTCCAATGATTTTCAAAGGAACAGATTCAGTGAGCGTCCAATGCATATGAAGGATAAAAGTCCAATGTTCAGTGTGAGCAAGAGTGCAACTCTGCGTCCAATGAAACTGAACAAACAAAAGAACTGCTCTGCGTCCAATGAAATCAGAGTGACAAAGGTACTGTTCTGCGTCCAATAAATAAGAAGGACAACAATATTGCTTTGCGTCCAATGGAACACAATGAAGCAGATTGACAAAGGTACATCAAACAACTGTTCTGCGTCCAATGAAGCAGAAGAACAAATGTACAACAATCAACTCTGCGTCCAATGGAACTATAAGGAAATGGCAAAAGTCCAATAACCAGAATGAGGCAATAAGTCCAATACTGCCTTGCATTCAAATGGAATAGATTGGTAAGCATAAAGATGCGTCCAATGATTGAATGAATATTCTGTGCAAATGGTAAGGACAAGGTATGCGTCCATTTGCTAAAAGGACTGAAAGTCCAATATTCTATATGCTGCGTCCAAAACGCAGAGTCCATTACGTGCTATTTACTGCTCATGCATTTAATATGAAACATATTTATTGAGCAAATGATTTGAAATAAATAGCTGTATGCAATGCTTTCTGTACATCTTTGTCAACGTGTGTGAATGTACTTTTGAAAAGCATAAAGTATTGTGGAAAGTGTACTAAGAGAGAGAATGTACTTTTAACTACTCTATATATCTCTGAACACATCTTTCTGCTTTACGCAGTGTATTCTCTCTGTCTCAATAAGATATTATTATTAACCACTGTACAATTGAGACTTTGAGTACAGGTTGCTTCTGATTTAGGAGAAAGAAACGCAGACATGCACAATGAAGTAGATCTCCTCAGAGCAACGGGAAAATAGCATTAAATGCTATTAGAGAACGGTAACTTTTATGAGAGCTGAAGTTGAGCAACTGAAGAACAAGTCTGAAGCTTCACTACTCTTATAAATACCGAGAAGCAAGAAGAAGAATACAAGAGACTGAACAACGAAAAAGAAAGAGCAAAAACGCTGTGCTTATGCTCTGTATTGAAAGTCTTGTATTTTTTTCTATCTTCTTGTAAAAGAGAGTTTGCTTAACTCTCAAAGTGCTTTAGTTTTCATATCCTCACTTGTGTGAGTTAGACAGCACTTGAATCAAAACTCTGCTGAGTTGTTTAGCCTGAAGAGGCTGTGTTCAAAGAATACTTGATTTAGCCTGAAGAGGCTGTGTTCAAAGAATACTTGGGTTTTAGCCTGGAGAGGCTGTGTGCAAAGAATACTTGGGAATTAGCCTGGAGAGGCTGTGTGCAAAGAATACTTGGGTTTTAGCCTGAAGAGGCTGTGTGCAAAGAATACTTGTACCTATCTGGTTTGATAGTGAAATCTCTCTAGTTTGAGGGGACTGGACGTAGCTCTTAGGAAAGGGTGAACCAGTATAAAAACTTGTGTTATTTCTTCTTTCCCTTAACTCCTTTTATATCTGTGTTTATTACTAACAAAGGGGATTGAATTTGATTTTATTCAAACAAGTTTTTTCTAACTAAAAGGGAAGCATTCTGTGCGTCCAATCTTTAGAAAACCTGTGCGTCCAGTTTTTATAAAGACTCTGTGCGTCCAGTGTTTTAGCACTCTGTGCGTCCAATATTTCAGAAAACACTGTGCGTCCAATATTTGAACTAAGCTGTGCGTCCAACGTTTTTAACTGCCAGCGTCCAACTTTTGCGAAAAGTTTTAAAAGCTTAGAAACACAATTCAACCCCCCTTCTTGTGTTTCATCTTGTTACCTACAATTGAGACTTTCGAAACCTGGTTAATCCCAGTAGGCAATTGTAGCCCAACCATACCTATTTTCAACCCCTCTCTGGGTTGTAGCTCACGTCACAACCCTCTCTGGGTATGACCACTTGGCAAAGCCAAGAAAATCTCTTTCTCTTTATGCAAATGCCACTACATATTGCATATATACGTAATCAATCACAATCAATTACTTTCACTTTGATTTCTCTTGTAATCACTTTAACCTTTTCTCTAGGTTATCACTTGCACAATCACATATAACCTTCACTCTTGGTTATAGCATTATCATCACTTATGATAATCACATCTCTTTGTGCATAATTGTCCATCACATGGCTCTTTTTCCTCTTTCAATTCACACTCTTATTAATGGTTCCTCTTTTAACCAAGTGCATTATCCAAAATATTGTTAAGTTCTAAAATTAATTAACCAAATCACATACCAATTTTCATATTTAAAAATATTATTTTCTCTTAAGTATGTTTATGGAAAAATTTGGAAAAACTGATTTTCACAAAAATATTAATTTCCAAAAATGCTGGGTCCAGAACTGTTCACAGGCGCGAGGGTTTTTCCCACCCGCGGTATGAACAGAGCTGTCCCCTGTTTTCCAGCTTTTCCCAACCGCGAGACTGGTCACACCCAGGGCATAACAGCAGCTCGAAAATCCAATGTGCAACCAAAATAAAACATCTCTTTGCATAGTTAGGTTCAAATGAGTGAAAATAAGTAAAGTTTACTATGTTTAGATCAATTCCAAGACACACTCTTTACTCATCAAGCCATGGTTTCAATCATCAAGGAATTGAACACACAATCATCCCTACACATCAAGCTCATCCACATGTACATACTACTTTCTCATGCCATGATTTTAAACTTATGAACAATCACAATCATCCAAACAACTCAAACCAAGCATGGAACAAGATCATCATGTAACCAACATAGAGCACTTCCCTCTCACACAAACACAATTCATTTTTTCACAAAGAACAAGACCACAATCAAAGGCAACCTTGTCTTGTCTACCTAGGTTAAATAAATCAAGCATCATCATCAAGCAAATCCTCCATGAGTAAACCACACAAATAAATTCATATCCAACATAATCAAGCTCAAGAACCATCCATGATCATAAGAACACAAGGACACATGGCTTACCAAATCAACATGAACCCTAGGACCATCTTAACATCATCCAACTCAAACCAACACAAGCATGCACTAATATGTCCACAAAGCTTTAAAAATCATGTATAAGAACTTTCCCCTTACCAAGCTTTTGTAGAAAATCGTAACCTCCAATCCCTTCTTCTTCCTTCTCCTTCTTCTTCTTGCTTGGTTCCTTTTAGCCTGTTGCTCACAAGATTAAGAACAAACTCTTGGAAATTAGCTAACTAGGACAAGATTTTGGAAAAGAGCACTCAAAGATTGGCTATGGTGATGAGCAAGATGAACTCAAGCAAGAAGTCCTCTCCTCTCTTCTCCCTCAAACTCACGGCCTCTCCCTCTCTTCTTACTATCCCAAAAAGATTTTTTTTTCTAACTAATAATTACACTTAACCACACCTTAACCATAGTTAGCAACTTGCTTGTTTTCCATTGGCTAACCCATGTGAGTCATGATTCAAGAATCCTCTCCATTCTTCCCTCTAATTCTGGCGCAACACTGCAGTTCCAAGGGAGGGTTATTAATTTTTTTTTACCTTAACCATGGTAAATGGTAAATCTCCAAGGTAATTAAGTGTGGTAACTTTTGTATTTCATAGTAAAAATTGTCTAACTTAACCTATTGGGGTAAAAACTCTCATGAACCTTATAATAAGTCCTAAACCATGAAAATAAGATGCCACAAAAGTCTTGGTTCATAGAATTTAAGCTTAGAAGTATTACGGTAACTATTCGGTTTTTACCGTAACCCGTAACTTAGGGTAAAAATGAACTTTCTCAGAAAATTCTTAGAAAATTTCTAAAAATCATAAATATTGTAAAAACACCATTGGGTACTCTTTTGGTTGATTTTGGATTATTTCCTAAGCTTCTGGCCTTTATCTGTTCTCCCGTTTACCCTATTCTCAGTCTACAGGGACCAAAACCGTAACATCTTTATCCGCTTCTCAGAAAATTCCTGAATAAAATTCTAAAATTCTCAAATATTGTAAAATCACTATTTGTACCTTCAAATCTTATTCTTAACCTAAATCTAGGGTTTCTACTTCACAATGTCACCATTCCGTCTATTTACAGTAAATAGAACTCTGTCTGGATCTCAACGTCCGAGTTAAACTACTGTTTTCTAATGTCAGGAAAACTTCATCTACCAACTTAATCTTCCTAAAATATATTTAATTCACACGAATCACATATCCACATTTTAAAATGTAATAAAGTCTGAAACCTAAAATTACGGACGTTACAAGAACTACGAGAAGGTGCCATTGAACAGCTGGAAAAAGCCCAGGCCCGCTTAAAGAAAGTAGAAAAGGAAGCAGATCGGTTTCGAGTGAATGGTTATTCTGAGATAGAACGAGAAAAATTGAATTTAATTAATTCAATTTATACAACTTTGGAACAATTAGAAAATTACAAAAATGAAAGCATCAATTTTGAACAACAAGGGGCTATTAATCAAGTCCAACAACGGGTTTTACAACAAGCCTTACAGGGAGCTCTAGGAACTCTGAATAGTTGCTTAAACAACGAGTTACATTTACGTACCATCGGTGCTCATATTGGTTTGTTTGGGGCGATGAAAGAAAAAAATAACTGATTAGTCCTTCTACTATAGTATAGAGTATAGCATAATTTTTTCTTCTTAAAAAGAATCAAATTAAGAAATATTCATGGTAACTATTCGTGTAGATGAAATTAGTAAAATTATCCGTGAACGTATTGAGCAATATAATACCGAAGTAAATACAGGTACCGTACTTCAAGTCGGCGATGGCATTGCTCGTATTTATGGTCTTGATGAAGTAATGGCGGGTGAATTAGTGGAATTTGAAGAGGGTACTATAGGCATTGCTTTGAATTTGGAATCCAAAAATGTTGGTGTTGTATTAATGGGTGATGGTTTGATGATACAAGAGGGAAGTTCGGTAAAAGCAACAGGAAGAATTGCTCAGATACCCGTAAGTAAGGCTTATTTGGGTCGTGTTATAAATGCCCTGGCTAAACCTATTGACGGTCGAGGAGAAATTCCAGCTTCGAAATCTCGGTTAATCGAATCTCCCGCTCCTGGTATTATTTCGAGACGTTCCGTGTATGAGCCTCTTCAAACGGGACTTATTGCTATTGATTCCATGATCCCTATAGGGCGTGGCCAGTGAGAATTAATTATTGGGGACAGACAAACAGGTAAAACAGCAGTAGCCACAGATACGATTCTCAATCAACAGGGACAAAATGTAATATGTGTTTATGTAGCTGTTGGTCAAAAAGCATCTTTTGTGGCTTAAGTGGTAACTACTTTACAAGAAAGATGAGCAATGGAATACACTATTATAGTGGCTGAAACAGTAAATTCTCCAGCTACATTACAATATCTCGCCCCTTATACAGGAGCAGCTCTGGTTGAATATTTTATGTATCGTGAACGCCACACTTTAATCATTTATGACGATCCCTCCAAACAAGCACAAGCTTATCGCCAAATGTCTCTTCTATGACGAAGACCACTAGGTCGCGAAGCTTATCCCGGAGATGTTTTTTATTTGCATTCGCGTCTTTTGGAAAGAGCCGCTAAATTAAGTTCTCAGTTAGGTGAAGGAAGTATGACTGCTTTACCAATAGTTGAGACCCAATCAGGAGATGTTTCAGCTTATATTCCTACTAATGTCATTTCTATTACGGATGGCCAAATATTTTTATCCGCCGATCTATTCAATGCTGGAATCAGGCCTGCAATTAATGTGGGTATTTTCGTTTCCAGAGTTGGATCTACTGCTCAAATTAAAGCCATGAAACAAGTAGCTGGTAAAGTAAAATTGGAATTGGCACAATTCGCAGAATTAGAAGCTTTTGCACAATTCGCTTCTGATCTCGATAAAGCTACTCAAAATCAATTGGCAAGAGGTCAACGATTGCGCGAGTTGCTTAAACAATCCCAATCAGCCCCTCTCACAATAGAAGAACAGATAATAACTATTTATACCAGAACAAATGGTTATCTTGCTTCATTAGAAATTAACCAGGTAAGGAAATTTCTCGTTGAGTTACGTGCTTATTTAAAAACGAATAAACCTCAATTCAACGAAATCATATCTTCTACCAAAACATTTACTGGGGACGCAAAAGCCCTTTTGAAGGAAGCTATTCAGGAACAGATGGAACTCTTTTTACTCCAGGAACAAGTAGAAAAAAATTGATTACGAATTTCATAACTTTCTAATTTTCATAATTATTTTCTTTTAATATCTTTTCTTTGAATTTGAATATATTCAAAATATTAAGAAAAATCTTATTAAATTCGAATATAAATCTAATATAGAAAAATCGAATATAAAATAAAAAAGATAAGAAATTCATGATTTTTTAAGATTCTATACAAAAAATGAATTTTAAAATAGAGAGACAAGACACAAATTGTATATAAAATATATATATATATTTATAAGCAATGTATTTGCGCCCAATAGGATTTGAACCTATACCAAAGGTTTAGAAGACCTATGTCCTATCCATTAGACAATGGGCGCTTTTCTTTTTTTCTTTAACTTTATCACGAAAATTTCGTGATAAAGTTAAAGAAAAAAAGAATTCTATAGAATATTCTATCTATATAATATATAAAATATAAAATAATAAGAAAAATAATACTCAATAATCAAATTCAATTGAATATTTGAATATTAATAACTAAAACTAAATAAAGAAATTGAAATGAAGAATTAGCTAATTTACTAAAAAAAAAATTTAACTACTTTAGTAATAAAAATGAATTCATTCTATAATATAAAAAGATAGATTCAAATATAATAAATATAGAAATAGGATATAAGCAGGTAGCGGGAATCGAACCCGCATCGTTAGCTTGGAAGGATAGGGGTTATAGTCGACGTTCATTCATCATTTTGAATGTCTCTAATTCAAAACCAAACGTGAAACTTTTGTTTCATTCGGCTCCTTTACAGAATTATTTAAGAGATGTAATACATGAAAAAAATGACCAATAACATCTATGTCAGCCTTTCTGTATGAATATATTTAAAACATCTTGCTTTTTAGATGATCCCTATAGAAGAGGAATATTAGAACAATCTGTTTTTTTCTAGTTACTTCGTTCTCTATTTCTATTTGAGAGAATCTTTAGGAAGAGAATAAAATTTCAATCGAGGTAAAAAAATATGTAGATCTTTCTAGTAAACTAAAAAAATGTTTAATAGCTATTTTACTTCAATCTCTCCTATACAAAACAAATAAAAAAATGGAAGATTTAGTTATGATTAGAAAGAAACTTTATATATCTTTCTCCCTGGATCCTTTACTCATATTCAAAAATTGGGATTCTTGATCCAATTCCAAAAACTTATGGGGAATATGTTTCCCTAATTCTTTTTCAAAATGTTTTTGATTGCGGAAATAAGATCAACACCTTTTGTGAACATAAACTCATCTCATATATATAAAAATCTTGCATTAGTACAAGCATAAGTTTAAATTAATTGTACATCTGACCCAATTCAGTCTCTTGACATCTACCCCATACTAAGACAGTAAATACAGATTCTTCTTGGAAACTCTATCAATCTATGCAGCGTCCTCCTTCAGATCATTCTTCTAAGAGCTGGCCCACTTCTTGGGTAAATCATCAACTCAGTCATGCATAAACACAACATAAAGTAGGCAAGGGTGAAATTCTAAACAAGGTAATAAGTAAAGTACAAGCATACCCAAAATACAGATCACACATCAATCAATTCAAACATCAAGGCACACATTAATAATAACAGATCAATCAAAGCTTATAAACAGATCTTGTTTAAGCAGATCTTACCTTGCGCGGGAAGTCTACAAAAAGTAATTCATTCACAATAATATATCACCAAGACTCAGTATAATTTATGCATGTCACTTCGAAATCTCTCTAAACACACCGGTGTAATGCTCCAAGGAGACTTTTCCAACCTCACACTATTTGAGCGACCGGCTGCGGTAAACTTAACAGAATAATTAGGGAATCCTACCTGAACCCCTGAAAATACTTCGGTAATACCGCATTTAAAATGAACACCAAATCATGAATAGGTCAGCTAGTCAGATTTATCCAAGTCGGATATACGATTCGTCTCGACTCAAGGAGATCAATCTCGTATGACCATTGAGACTTTCGAAACCTGAATAATTCCAGTAGGCAATTGTAGCCCAACTAAACGCTATTCTCAACCCCTATCTGGAGTGTATGCTCATATTCTATAATGCAAATGATCGTCTAAATTTGCAACCCATGTTCTCTTTAATCTCTCTTTGTAAAACTTTCTCTGTTTTACTATCACTTTTTATCAAAATCTCTGTATTTTAAAACTCTTCACATAAAATAAAACTAATCACTTTATAACAATCTTTAGAAAACTGTTAAAATCACTTTCTCTTGTAAAACCTTTCACTGTATGATTAAATACATAACTCTTGTTCTCAATATTCTTTTTACGGATCGCTACGGTTTTAACTCATTGACTCGGCTTCAATAATTCAGTTTTATGATTGATTTCACCGCGGCAGAGCCAAACTGAGGAAAAGAACCTAACAAAGTGATTCCCTATATGAACTAAAGTTGTTAATTTATTTCAAGAAGACCAAAACGGGGCAGAGCCACCTAGGATTGATCAAGAGAGAAGAGATCAACAGTATGAAAACTTACGTCTTCTTTTTAATCAATAAGTGTCCGTTCTCAGATTTTAAACAGTGCTTTGGGAATGGAATAATTATACGGCGGCTAAGCCGACTGCGATAATCAGTGTCCAGCTTTCTTAAAACTTAATATAGACTTAGTGACCGTAATTTAGCTGATTGATATATTGGCTTAAGTTACTGTTGAAGATGAAACGATTACACAACGGCAGAGCCATCTTTGGTGATCTGTACCCAACCTTTAAAAATCGATCCACTAAAAACTAAGTGAATGTAGTCCAATTGTTTTCTTTGGAAATATTTAAGCACTAATTATCTTCCAGGAAAAATGTCCACTGAAAGTCTATCTCACTAATTTGCACTGTCATAGACATTGGAAATTAAACTGAGTCATGTGCATATATATACAGATTGGATACCCACTCTATATTTTTCCACTGTTGATATAACAGTAGAATTCACCGAGAATCCATTACTGTCATATTAAATTCCCAAAGATGCTATAATAGTAGAATTCACCGAGAATCCATTACTGTTACACTCTTTTATCCCACAGATGCTATTACAGTAGAATTCACCGAGAATCCATTACTGTTACACTCTTTTATCGAATCCAATCTATTTATATATACGTTTATTAAGAAATCACTTATTTCAAAATTTATCTTAGTCACGTATATACCGGGTCCCTAGTGTTAACAATTCCCAAAACAGCGTATCAGTACAGTTCCCAGGCCAGAGAGACGGATTTTAATTAGCCCCTTCAAAGTTCTCTTCCTTTCTAGACAAACCCATACTGATAAACCGTTTATCTTAACCATCACCTTGGTATATCAATGATAGACAATATCAGGGTTTTCACAAAATAATAAATTGTATTTTCTTTGCGGTAAAAATCATATTTATAGTAGTCTAAAATTCGCCATTATAACGATATGTTTAGAAAAGCTCAAAAATGATTTTGGCATAGCCACTCTACTCACACGATTTTGAGACTAAATTTGGGCATTATAACTCTACAATTATTAAATAGCATAAAATCATTAATTTAAAGCTATAAAACAATTATAAAGCATATATAAATAAATAAAGGCTATAAACACATAAACAAGCAATTCAAGCACAAACAAGAATCAAAACTCATACTTCTCAAATTACTTTGCAAGAAAAACCCCTTACCTTTGCCACAAGACTATAAAGAACAAGCTTGAAGAACCAAGAATGCAATGGTAAGAAATTTAAGACTAAGAAGAGAAAAGAGAGAGAAGTGTTTGCCTTGAATGCTTCTTGGATTTGTGTGAGAATTTTATGAAGCCAAGGGGGTCTATTTATAGTGGAAGGGGGCGGCCAAGTGGAAGGGGGCGGCCAAGTGGGAGGGACATGGGAGGAATAAAAGGCCTTTGTGTGGTAAGCCATGACTACAAAAATACATAATTATTAATTAGGTTTAATCAATCCTTTTTCTAATTGGCTTAGGCTCATGACAAGGCTAGATGACTCACATAGGAAATCAGATCCAATGCCCCTAATTGCTTCTTGTTGTCGACCAAGAGGGAGGGAAAGGAAGGCCATTGGATTTCATGGACAAAAACTTTAGGTTTAGGTAGTTTAAGTGAAAATCAAGGGTAAAATGGTCATTATACATACCCCTACACTATCATGGCTAATGATGATGTCCACAGATATTTTATGCTTCTTAGAATTGCATTTGAACCCCTCAAAGTTCGTAAGTTTCTATATCATAGCCACTATGTCTCTATTCGCCTCTATTTGGCTAATATACCATAATTAAGGGTCAACATACTCTTTTCTTTAATCAAATACTCAAAATAATTTTAAATGGTAAGGACCAATGAGGAATCTCGAAAATGACATGTAAGAACTTCATGGAAGAGTTTTGGGTTTTTTACTGTAAGGGTAAGCCTTACGGTTTGCAAAAACAAAGAAAAACGGACACGCCGTAAGTGCAAAACGGACATTTTTCAGAAAATTTCAGGAAAAATCCCAGAAAATCACAAATTGAATTTAAACACTAATGTGCTCTCTCATGGTCATATCCTTCCTTGAATTGAATTAGATTGGCATGACTAAGTTCGATCCTATGATTTCCTACTCCTCTACGTCCAAAAACAATTGCCATTTCCCAAATGGTTTTTGCCAGAACATTATCATCATGATTTCCTCTCGTAGCCATGGTTTTCTACTAATAATTTATTCGAGTAAAAACAATTTAGAGCTTACCATAACTACTTTAAATCTACAAAGAAAATCAATCAATTGCACACAATTTCAACCAAAGTCTATACTATTCTGTAATAATCTAGTGACCTTTCGAATTAACGACTTTTTCCCTACAAACCAACATGAATTCCAATCCACATGTTTTGTCCTCACTTACATGCTTTTCAGAAGAGAATCATCTACATATACCAAAACATACATATGTTGATTACCTTGGCTGTAAACAAACAAAGAAGGATCACACCTACTCGAGTGAAGGCCAAACTGTAAGAGAGTGGTTGCCAGCCTCTCATACCAGGCCCTTGGGGCCTGTTTTAACGCATATAGAGACCGATTTAATCTGCAAACAAGAGTCTTGTCCGCTGCCTCAAAACCTGGAGGCTGCTGGATGTAAATTTCTTCAGTTAAGTGACCATGAAGAAATGCATTATTTATGTCAATTTGCTTGATCTGCCACCTGTGAGCTAAGGCAGGGGTTAGGATGATCCTTATAGTAACAGGCTTTACCACAGGGGAAAAAGTCTCTTTGAAATCAAAGCCAAATTGTTGATGAAAGCCTTTAGCAACTAATTGTGCCTTGTACTTATTGATAGTGCCATCTAAATTTTCTTTGAATCTATAAATCCATTTGCATCCTATGGCCTTCCTAGATGGTGGAAGCTTGACAAGAGTCCATGTATTATTTTTCATGAGAGCAGAATACTCTTCCTTCATGGCTGCAAGCCAGTCCGGACTGGAGAGAGCTTGTTTGACAGTGTGAGGTTCACTGTAAGTCAACAGGATTCTTGGCTTTAGACTGCCAGTTTTGGACCTTGTAATCATGGGGTGAGTGTTCAGAGATGTGGTAAGAGGATTGGAGGGTGCTGGAACCTCAGACAAGGGTAAGATAGGTGATGAAATAGGGGAATCAGTAGTAGGATTAGTGGGTGCAGGAGAAGAAGAAGTAGATTGCTGTGTGGGAGAAGTGGATGGAAGTATAGGAGAAATTGAGGAAGTAGGAACATCAGAAGAGGGATGGTTCTCAAGTGAAGATGTGGGAGAAAAAGGAGCTGCAAGAGGTATAGTGGAAGGAAAGACAGACTCAAGGGAGGACGAAGGTGAGTTTTGAACATCAGTATATGGAAATCTGAATTCATTGAATAATACATCTTTGGAGATGTAAATTTTGCCATTTGGAGCAAGATACTTATGTCCTTTTATGCTGAGGTGACATGCCTAGGTAGGTGCATTCTTGGGATCTAAAGTCCATTTTATGCTTATTGTAGGGTCTAAGGAGAGGGAAGCAGGCACATCCAAAGGTTCTCAAACTTTTGTAATCAGGGATGGTATTAAATAAGGCATGGAAAGGAGATGAAAATTTTGGAAAATGAGAAGTGGGAAGTCTGTTAATTAAATATACAGCAGCAGTGAAGCTATGATCCCAAAATTTATGGGGAAGATTAGATTGAGCCAAAAAGGTAAGTCCCATTTCCACAACTTGCCTATGTTTTCTTTCAACTATGCCATTTTGATGTGAAGTGTGAGGACAGGTTAACCTATGAATGATCCCTCTCTCTTTTAGATAGTTTGTGAAAACTCTGAATTCCCCTCCCGAATCAGTTTGAATGGATTTTAGAGATACTGAAAACTGATTTTTAATAAGTGTGTGGAATTGTTGAAAAGCAACAAAGGCATCAGACTTTTTCTTTAAAAAATAGATCCATGTGTATCCAGTGAAAGCATCTACAAAGGTAATGTAATAGGAATATCCAAGAGTAGACAAATAAGGAGATGGACCCCAAACATCACTTAAAATTAGCTCAAAGGCTTCATTATAAATAGTTTGTGAAGGAGGGGCATAAATTCTATGAGCCTTGCCTAGACAACAGGCATTACAAAAATCAGTGAAAGATTTACTATGATAAGAAATTCTACATAAGTCTAAAATACTCCTAACAGCACTAGAGTTTGCATATCCAAGACGCCTATGCCAAATGGAAAAAGTAGAATAGGGGCTGCAAGTAGAATCTGAGGTACTGCTATCGGGCTTGACAGCAGAGAAAATTTTTGGACACGATTTGGACAGGGGCTGGACTTCTTGACTAAGCTTTGGAAGAAAACTGAGATTCTGAAAACTGTAAAGGCCATCTGAGCCAACATATCCTTGCAGCAGGACCTGATTAGATACTTGGGATTTGGCAAAACAACAACTAGCATGAAACTCAAAATACACATGGTTATCTTTGGCAAATTTAGAGACTGATACAAGATTTTTAGTAATTGAGGGGACAAGAAGCAAATCATTCAATTTAAGAACCACAGCAGAATTAAAAGGGGAAGAAAATTGAGAAGTGTCAATAGAAGAAATTGTTAAACCTTGTCCATTTCCCATATGGACCTGTTCAGAACCTGCATAATTGGAATTTTGAGTGAGATGTTGTGGGTCTGAGGTTATGTGATGTGTGGCACCTGAATCTGGGTACCATACTTGACTATCTGAGGGCACTTGGAATTCTTGAGTTGCAGGCTTGTAAGCATCCTGCTGAGCTGAGAAATAGGCCTTGGGTGGAGGATTCACTGAAGGTTGAGTTTGTGCAGCAGCTAATTGAGTGTTTTGAGGCCTATGATAGGTGTTATGAAAGGGTTGAGGAGGTTGGTTTGCTTCAGGAGGTGGTGTGGGTTGAATGAAGTTGGGATCAAACCGATTCCAGCAGTTATAGGCATCATGACCATACTTGAAACAGATTTGACAAGTTGGTCTTGGTCCTCTTCCATTTGTTCTTCCACCTCTATTTCCTCTTCCTCCTCGGCCTCTTTCTGATCGACCTCCTCTCCCATAAGTGTTTCCAGGTGAATCAGAGGCAGAGTTAATAGAACCTTGTGCTAAATTAGCAGAAACAGTACCAGCAATTAACTCAGTTCTGAATTTTTCTAGTTGAGCTTCCTGAACCATCAGTAGAGACTCTACATCAGTGACTGAAATGGGATCTGGTCTCCCATACATCATCATGACAAAGGCATTGTACTCTTCAGGTAAGCCTTCTAAAATGGCATCAACCTGATCTTGTTCTTTGATACTATCACCCACAGCTATAAGTGAATCAACTATGTTTTTGATTTTGAGAACATATTCAGTAATGGACAGGGACACTTTCTTGGTGCTTTTTAATTCAGTTCTGAGTTGTCTGACTTTGGCTTTCATTTGGGAATAAAAATGTTTGTGTATTTTATCCCAAACCTCATAGCTATTTTTACATCCAAGGACTCTAGGTAAAACTGAATCAGATAATGATGAAAGGAGCCAAGTAAAGAGCATCTGGTCTGGGACCAGCCAGCGCTCATATTCCTCAGTAGGTAAATCAAGGAATCTATCAGTCTCAGTAGCATACTTTTGAGGTATAATAGGATTGATAACATACCTATGGAGCTTGTGTGCTATGATGACAGCTTCTACTTGTTGGGTCCATAGAACAAAGTTCCTTTCATCCAGCTTGACTGAAAGGGCATGAGTGAAGGAAACAAGACCATTTGGAGGTTACAACAAGCCCCCTGTAAGCGATGAAGCAGGGGAAGCCATGGCTAGGGCAAATGGTGTTCAGCACAAGAACCTAAGGCTCGCGATACCATGATAGAATTCTGTGAATTCATAGAACCAATAGAAAAAATAAAAAAGGAGTATAAAGAGAACGATTGTATTGCTATTTCATTGAATATCTTCGGCAGAGAAAGCATTGCAATTACATGGGTATTTATGTTGTCAGCGCACATGAAGAGAGAAAGGAAAAACAGAAAATGCTCTCAGCTCACACACACCACACCACTTGTAATACCTTGACTAAGCTAGGACACTACTAGCAAACAAATACACATATAAAATAGAAAATAAATAAGGAAATACAACATATAAAGGAAATTAAAAAACACAAGACTACAATTTTTAAAATAAAAGAAAACTAAGACTCTGATCCGGCTCTTGACTCGACTGATAAGCAACCTCAAGATTACTTCTCAGCTCTCGCAGTGTACCTGCTATCTGACAAAACATACTAATGAGATTTGAAAATCTCAGTGAGTCCCAACAACATCCAAGACTCAATGATAGGGAATTATGGTTACCCTATCACTTCATAGTCCAAACTTTCACATCAACATATTATCATATTAAACTCATATCTAACATGTATTTCTAATAAAAGTAAACATATCTTTAAGCTAAACCTCGTTGGTTACTCGCCCTTTCATCACCGGCTCTAAGACCGGGTCCTTACTCAGGTTAGAGTTATTTCTCATTGATGCTTTCTAATTATATCCAGCATCTAATTAAGTCATGAACGTTAACATCTTCAATTTTATTTTGAAAAACTTGCTATCCACCAAGCATGAGTAACTTGGGATGGAATAGCCTAATGTAAGGCAGGTCAGACGTCTATGACCGCAAGCCAGCGTCCCGAACTTGCTATGCACTTACCTATGCCTTCCTAAGAAGGGCTTGAAAAAAACTTACAAATAATCGATAGCTTGTTTAAGGAGATTTCTTCATCACTTAAACTAAGACTACCCTAATAGATGATAGTTCATGACTTATTCTCTTTTTGGGTCAAAACTTCTCACAATAATAGTTATTTATAATTAGTACAATAACAGAGATTTGAGAGAGTAAATACTAACTCTACACAACTCCAATTTGAGTAAAACCAAAGGTTAACATGAAGCATTTTCTGTCTATTTTCATATGTCACAGAGAACACCTAATTTGGACTATCACACAGAGAATTACACTCATTTATCAAGGACAGTCCACAGCAAAATAATAACAAGTTCTGTCAGGATTTCATTTTCAAAACAACAACTTGCAAGATCAATAACTAATTCCATACAACTCCAAATTAAATGAAACAAAGGCCAAATTGAAGAATTTTCTATCTATTTTCACATGCCATAGAAATAAGAACAATTGGAATTATATCCAAAGAGATTCACACTCCAAAACACACACTGACAGCATTCCAATTTCATCTGACAGCAGCAGCAAAATATTCTTGTAACTGAAACTTGCATCTCTAATTACTAAGTCTACACACATCCAAATTGAGTGCTTCCAAAGGCCAATTTACTTCATTTTGCGTCTATTTTAAAAGGGTACAAGAACCAAATCAAATGCACCACCACACAGAGAGATTGAAGAATTTTATCTCTAGTTTCATATGTCACAGAAAACACAAGAATACAGTAAATACATTTTCTATTATGCACAGTTTATCAGGCTATGCTCATATCAGGATTTCAGTAAGTCCTGTCAGGATTTTAACAACTCAGCTGCATCTTCCAGTAATGATTTCTAACTCAATTCTTATCCAAATCTAGTCAAACCAAAGCCTAATATGAATAGATTTATGTCTAGTTTTATATGAGACAGAGATCAAGTAAATTGGACTCCTAGGCAGAGAGAATCAAACAGATCAATACACACTGCCAGAATCACAAAAATGCAAAACAGCAACAGAGAAATTTTATAAAACTGAAACTTGTAAAATTAATTACTCTGCTTATACACCTCCAAATCAGGTTATTCCAGTGCCTAAGTTGCTTAATTTTATGTCTAGTTTCATATTTGACAAGAATCAGGTCGATTGGACAACTAAGGAGGGAGTTAAAGCCTTTTAATTATATGCTGCCCGAATGCCAATTTTCACAGAACAGCATCAGTGGTCATATTCTAAACTGAAACTTGTAAGGTTAATATCTCCATCTAGGCTACTCCAAAATCATCGAAACAGAAGCTCAAATCAAATAATTTTTAGTCTACTTTAACATGAAACAAACAGAATCAAATTTGGATAACCACACAAAGAGTTACAAGCAATTCTTTGGACACTGTCAGAATACGAAAATCAGAGGACAACTTCATCACTCACTTTCCTTCTTTCCCAAAATAAGCACTTCCCAAAAGGCCAAAACATGAATTTGAATCCAATTTATAAAATCCCAATGTAAATAACAACCATTCAAAACCCTAACCTACACATACAAACTCAAAATCAACACCAATAAACACTCACCCATTTCAAACACTCAACACAACAAAACAACAATCACTCAACATGGATCTTCAAATTTCAACTTGAAATTCAGATTTTTAACAAAGAAAGAGAAGAATAGAGATCAAGAAGAATAGAAGAAGAGATCAAGAAGAATAGAGGAAGGGAACTCACCCAAAAGCTCAAGAATACTAGAGCCCTAACTCACTTCTTCTTCCTTCCTTCTTCTTCCTCTTCCCCCCTTCTTCTTCTTCTTCTTCTTCTCCCTCTCACGGTCCCTTTCTCTCTTCCTCTTCTATTTTTTTTCTCTTTTCCTCTCTTCTCTCGGTCTCCCTTTCTCCTTCTATCTTCTCTTGTTTTTTTTTTTAAGAAAATAACGTGTGTGTGTGTTGGGGTTTGGGGTAGGTGAAATAGGTAAAATGAAAGTGAGATGAGAATGTGTGTGAGTGTGTAATTAGGGGATTTTAATGAAATTTGAGTAAGTGGGTATGTGGTGCTCACACACACTCCTTCAATACTACTTCAATGCCTATTTTTTCTTCCTCAATCTCACTTAACATAATAAATCATACTGTAGTTAAACATCCACATAGAGTATAATAAACAAAATACAAACGAGTATCTATAACTTAACTAATTCACCAAGTATTAAAACGCAAGGTTCTAACTTGAGAATATTAAAACTACATAAATAATAACTTAATATTTATAAATCAAGCTTCTAATGTTGGGGATATTACACCACCCTCTCACACATTCCCTAACAACCTGACACATCACTGAATTCTAGAGAATTTTATTAGGGACAGGTGGCACATGTAATAGCATGTGTCCATTTACAATGGCCACACCATATGACCATACATACCAAGTAATAAAAATAGTAACAAAAACATGTAAAACTGAGTTATACTCTAATAGTCCCATACCTATACAGTATCGTTGGCATAGGTAGTACCAATTAATTCTACTAAGTTCCCCTCAACTATACTGTACCATACCAGTATAGTCCAGATTTCCTCAGCTGTACTGTCTCATATCAGTATAGCTTTGGCACCAAAGTTTTACAGAATTAAACAAGTCTTTCAAGTTTCACACAAAAATCATATAGCATACCACTTATCAGGGTTCACGCAACTTAGGCTCAGCAGACCTATACCCTAACATTCCCAAAAAGACTGAACCAGGCTCTGATACCACAAAATGTAACACACTTTCTCCAAAAATGATATTACACCATAGTAACCAAAAGTTTCGCAAAGACTTAGAAAATATTTTGATAAAAGTTGGTAATCCTTCTCTAAAATGCGGGTAAAATTTTTCATTTTCATAAAAGATGAGAAGGATGGAGAATATGTTTCCCTAATTCTTTTTCAAAATGTTTTTGATTGCGGAAATAAGATCAACACCTTTTGTGAACATAAACTCATCTCATATATATAAAAATCTTGTTTCAGTACAAGCATAAGTTTAAATAAACTGTACATCTGACCCAATTCAGTCTCTTGACATTTACCCCATACTAAGACAGTAAATACAGATTCTTCTTGGAATCTCTATCAATCTATGCAGCATCCTCCTTCAGATCCTTCTTCTAAGAGCTAGCCCACTTCTTAGGTAAATCATCTACTCAGTCATGCATCAACACAACATAAAGTAGGAAAGGGTGAAATTCTAAACAAGGTAATAAGTAAAGTACAAACACACCCAAAATACAGATCACACATCAATCAATTCGCACATCAAAGCACACATTAATAATAACAGATCAATCAAGGCTTATAAACCAATCTTGTTTAAGCAGATCTTACCTTGCGCTGGAAATCTACAAAAAGTAATTCATTCACAATAATATATCACCAAGATTCAGTATAATTTATGCATGTCACTTCGAAATCTCTCTAAACACACCGGTGTAATGCTCCAAGGAGACTTTTCCAACCTCACACTATTTGAGCGACCGGCTGCGGTAAACTTAACAGAATAATTAGGGAATCCTACCTGAACCCCTGAAAATACTTCGGTAATACCGCATTTAAAATGAACACCAAATCATGAATAGGTCAGCCAGTCAGATTTATCTAAGTCGGGTATACGATTCGTCTCGGCTCAAGGAGATCAATCTCGTATGACCATTGAGACTTTCGAAACCTGGATAATTCCAGTAGGCAATTGTAGCCCAACTAAACGCTATTCTCAACCCCTATCTGGAGTGTATGCTCATCTTCTATAATGCAAATGATCGTCTACATTTGCAACCCATGTTCTCTTTAATCTCTCTTTGTAAAACTTCCTCTGTTTTACTATCACTTTATCAAAATCTCTGTATTTTAAAAACTCTTCACATAAAATAAAACTAATCACTTTATAACAATCTTTAGAAAACTGTTAAAATCACTTTCTCTTGTAAAACCTTTCACTGTATGATTAAATACATAACTCTTGTTCTCAATATTCTTTTTACGGATCGCTACGGTTTTAACTCATTGACTCGGCTTCAATAATTCAGTTTTATGATTGATTTCACCGCGGCAGAGCCGAACTGAGGAAAACAACCTAACAAAGTGATTCACTATATGAACTAAAGTTGTTAATTTATTTCAAGAAGAACAAAACGGGGCAGAGCCACATAGGATTGATCAAGAGAGAAGAGATCAACAGTATGAAAACTTACGTCTTCTTTTTAATCAATAAGTGTCCGTTCTCAGATTTTAAACAGCGCTTTGGGAATGGAATAATTACACGGCGGCTGAGCTGACTGCGGTAATCAGTGTCCAGCTTTCTTAAAACTTAATATAGACTTAGTGAGCAAAATTTAGTTGATTGATATATCGGCTTAAGTTACTATTGAAGGTGAAAGGATCATACAACGGCAGAGCTATCTTTGGTGATCAGTACCCAACCTTTAAAAATCGATCCACTAAAAACTAAGTGAACGTAGTCCAATTGTTTTCTTTGGAAATATTTAAGCACTAATTATCTTCCAGGAAAAATGTTCATTGAAAGCCCATCTCACTAATTTGCACTGTCATAGACATTGGAAATTAAATTGAGTCATGTGCATATATATACAGATTGGATACCCACTCTATATTTTTCCACTGTTAATATAACAGTAGAATTCACCGAAAATCCATTACCGTCATATTAAATTCCCAAAGATGCTATAACAGTAGAATTCACCAAGAATCCATTACTGTTACACTCTTTTATCCAATCCAATCTATTTATATATACGTTTATTAAGAACTCACTTCTTTCCCAATTTATCTTAGTCACGTATATACCGGGTCCCTAGAGTTAAGAATTCCCCGAACAGCGTATCAGTACAATTCCCAGGCCAGAGAGACGGACTTTAATTAGCCCCTTTAAAGGTCTCTTCCTTTCTAGACAGACCCATACTGATAAACCATTTATCTTAACCATCACCTTGGTATATCAATGATAAACAATATCAGGGTTTTCACAAAATAATAAATTGTATTTTCTTTGCGGTAAAAATCATATTTACGGTAGTCTAAAATTCGTCTTTATAACGATATGTTTACAGAAGCTCAAAAATGATTTTGGCATAGCCACTCTACTCACGCGATTTTGAGACTAAATTTGGGCATTATAACTCTACAATTATTAAATAGCATAAAACAATTAACTTAAAGCTATAAAACAATTATAAAGCATATATAAATAAATAAAGGCTATAAACACATAAACAAGCAATTCAAACACAAACAAGAATCAAAACTCATACTTCTCAAATTACTTTGCAAGAAAAACCTCTTACCTTTGCCATAAGACTATGAGGAGCAAGCTTGAAGAACCAAGAACACAATAGTAAGAAATTTAAGACGAAGAAGAGAAAAGAGAGAAAAGTGTTTGCCTTGAATGCTTCTTGGATTTGTGTGAGAATTTTATGAAGCCAAGGGGGTCTATTTATAGTGGAAGGGGGCGGCCAAGAGGGAGGGACATGGGAGGAATAAAAGGCCTTTGTGTGGTAAGCCATGACTACAAAAATACATAATTATTAATTAGGTTTAATCAATCCTTTTTCTAATTGGCTTAGGCTCATGACAAGGCTAGATGACTCACATAGGAAATCAGATCCAAGGCCCCTAATTGCTTCTTGATGTCGACCAAGAGGGAGGGAAAGGAAGGCCATTGGATTTCATGGACAAAAACTTTAGGTTTAGGTAGTTTAAGTGAAAATCAAGGGTAAAATGGTCATTATACATACCCCTACACTATCATGGCTAATGATGATGTCCACAGATATTTTATGCTTCTTAGAATTGCATTTGAACCCCTCAAAGTTCCTAAGTTTCTATATCATAGCCACTATGTCTCTATTCGCCTCTATTTGGCTAATATACCGTAATTAAGGGTCAAAATAGTCTTTTCTTTAATCAAATTCTCAAAAATAATTTTAAATGGTAAGAACCAATGAGGAATCTCGAAAATGACATGTAAGAACTTCATGGAAGAGTTTTGGGATTTTTACGGTAAGGGTAAGCCTTACGGTTTGCAAAAACTTACGCCTTCGGGAAATTTCTGGAAAAATCCCAGAAAATCACAAATTGAATTTAAACACTAGTGATCCCTCTTGAAATTTGATTTTAAGCACTCACTGATCACTAAAAATCCATTTCTAATCAGAAATCCTCGTTTCTCGTGCTTTACGGGGATCTGAAATAGTGACTTTTGATATGCTTTTCAGAAAATTTCGAAATAATTTCCAAAAATCTTAAAAATGAAAAAATATGATTGAACTTCTTAAAATCTCTTTCTGACCTCAATTCGGTCTCCTAATCAGTTATTAGGTCTTACTGTAAGTACAGTGACCAAAACAGAAATTTCTAAAAGTTTTTCCAAAAATTCTAAGAAAATTCCAGAAAATCACAAATATTAAAAGAACCAACTTTTGTGAAGGAAGTTTTGTTTTTTGGATTGTTTCCATATACTTTGGCTATTTAAAACCTTATCCGTTAATTACGGTAAGAACTACTTTCTGTAAAAGCCCCAAACGTAATGCGAAAAGTGACTGTTTTAATGAATCAACTTAATAAGCCTATTAATACTATATTTATAAGATAGAAATAAATCACACAACTCTTAGATCACACAATTTCATATAAAACAGATAATAGACAAAAAAATAGAAAACAGAAGTCTATATAAGACTTTAACTGTTTTATTGTTTTAAACTATAATACCAAACAAAACTTATTATCTTCTATACTATTAAAAGTATACTAGATCCTAGAGTCTCTATCTTAACTATTTCTATATCTCTGGTATTTATTCATTCCTTAATTAATGGATTGCGGAGTTTCTCTTAGAGGGACTAAAACAACAGTATTCCTTTATACTGTTTTCTGAAAATTCCAAACTTAACTTCTAATACTTTTATAGAACATCAAGTAACTAGTTTATATCCTCCAATACCTTTTGGAAATCAAGTATGAATTTTCTATATTCATTTATCAACCTATTCTGACAGTCAAGAATGTCCGTAAAATACTGTTTGACTTCTACGTTAGTTCTAAACTGTTATATTTCATTTGAAAATCTTAAGGGTGTTTCTAATCTTGTAAAATTAATACTGTCTTATAAGTGAAAATTTTGGGATGTTTCATTCTTCCCCTTTAAAAATAATTTCGTCCTCGAAATTCCGTAAATAAGCATACAGGACAATCACCCTCCATCTGAAAAATTTTCCCTTACCTAATACCACTGCATTTGTTCAAACGATCTACTACTAACCTTTAGATATAACATACTCGCCTTTTTAATGGTTCGGAGTGTAATCTCTTGCTTCTCTGTCCTTACTCCGTTTGTTGTAACAGTCTACCAACATTATGTTTACCTATCGCTTTTTCTTCCTCCATTTTTCCGACATTTCCTTTTGACGGGTCTCTTAGTGCAAAAATCTATTTTCTTAATCTATAACTATGTTCTGTCTCAAAATTATTTGTACTCCTATACTTTATCAAGTTTGAACTAAACATCAAAAGTTCTTCGCCAAATTTTCAGACTTAACCGTATTCATGCCTATAATCAAGTCCTATTGCTGTAAACCCCAAAAACTCCCGTTCCTTTTTCCATTTGAGTACTTAATAGAAATATTTGTAATAACTTGTGCAAAATATTGCCCAGTAATTTCTTGAGGCCTTACTTCTACCAATTGTTGTATCCTCTTTTAGCAACTCTTAATCTCACTATCCATCAGATATCAACATAACTTACTTTGACTTCCCTAGCATCAATTTGAGTCAAGAATATCTTCTATTAGTTGCTTGGATCTATACTTAATCATCCTCCTTATTTCTTATCTCCAAAAGAACTGATTTACTCCAAGAATTCTATAAGATTATTTTCTTACTGTACTATACCTTTGATCCTTTTATCCCTAAAATACATTTAGTAAGTCATTCCAATGACTTTTTAATCCTTAACAATAATCCTTATTTGTTGAACATTTCTAACACTATTCTACTCAACTGTGGATTTTAACTATTTAATTTAGAGATAATCATTCTTGTATTCCTTTTGATAGTGTTACCTCAACTACCGAATATTTCCTTTCTTTCTATCGGAATCAAACCTTAAGTTCTTCCATTTTTAGTAATTTTGACCTACCGGTTCATACTTATTATCATTATTATCTTTCTGCTACCGGCAAGCTAATGGATTAATTACTTCCATACCTTGACCTTAAGTAGTAAGAAAACAATAATAATTCTATGACTGATCATGTCATCCAAATCAAAAGCTTAGTTTGTAGGGGTAAGTCTTTACTTATAAGAATAAACATAATATACACCTATATATACACACACACATACGCATAAAATTATCACTACATCAAACAAACAAATACTTATATATTCATATACATACACACACACATATATATAGCAACTAAGTTCAAGTATTTCCTAATAGGCTCTAAACCTATGGAATGTCTCCAAAAACTATATTCCAACTTTGGGTGTTATGATTCAAGCCTACTGATAACTAGATCATATCTATAAAAACAGAAAACAACACATCGTCCTAGATCCACTATTTGTAAAAAGATCTTCATTCTCTTGCTATAGGACCCTTATATTGTAATGTTGGATTGTTGGCTACTGGCTTCTGCTCCCTACAATCCCTATACATGTGTCCGATCTTCCCGCACTTGAAGCAAGTTGTGCCCTTCTGATTACATTGACTGGTCTGGTGACCAGTTTTCCCACAGTTGTGACACTTAACCAGGTTTAAGCCTCGGCTTACATGATTCTTTCCCCATCTAGCAGGTGCACTATTATGGTTCCTGAGTCTCCCCGAGTTTCTTGTATAAGGCGTGTTTTGAAACTACCTTTCATTCTGAATTTGTGATTTAAACCTAAGGGGTCCTCTGACATTGCCTTTTACTACCTTCTCCCTCTTTAGTATTTTCTCAATCATATAGCAACGTTCTATTAACTCGCTAAACTCAATTTTTGAAAGGGATCACTGCCTCATGTAAATCATGTTCCAACCCTTCGTGAAACTTCTTGCATTTCCATGCCGGGTCATGGCATATCTGGAAATACCGGGAAAACTTAGAGAGAGATTCAAACTTAATAACTTATTCCCCTACTGACATCTCCTCTTGCCTTAAACCTAGGAATTCCATCTCCTTTACTTGACGAACACAGCTAGGAAAATACTTCGCTAGAAAACGATCTTGAAAGATAGTTCAAGTAATAGTTGTTCCTTCAATCTCCAATAACAGACACATTTCCCACCACTAGAATTCAGCATCGTCTACCAACAAGGAAGCAGCAAACATTACCTTTTATTCGTCTAAGCAAGCCATTGTCTCTAGGAATTCTTCTAACTTATGAATCCATAAATGTGCTCCCTCAGGGTCATATCCTCCCTTGAATTGAATTAGATTGGCATGACTAAGTTCGATCCTATGATTTTCTCCTCCTCTATGTCCAAAAGCAATTATCATTTCCCAAATGGTTTTTGCCAGATCATTATCATCATGATTTCCTCTTGTAGCCATGGTTTTCTACTAAGAATTTATTCGAGTAAAAACAATTTAGAGCTTACCATAACTACTTTAAATCTACAAAGAAAATCAATCAATTGCACACAATTTCAACCAAAGTCTATACTATTCTGTAATAATCTAGTGACCTTTCGAATTAACGACTTTTTCCCTACAAACCAACATGAATTCCAATCCACATGTTTTGTCCTCACTTACAAGCTTTTCAGAAGAGAATTTTTTCCTATACAGTCCCATACCTATACAGTATCGTTGGCATAGGTAGTACCAATTAATTCTACTAAGTTCCCCTCAATTATACTGTCCCATACCATTATAGTCCAGATTTCCTCAGCTGTACTGTCCCATATCAGTATAGCTATGGCACCAAAGTTTTACAGAATTAAACAAGTCTTTCAAGTTTCACACAAAAATCACATAGCATACCCCCTATCAGGGTTCACGCAACTTAGGCTTAGCAGACCTATACCCTAACATTCCCAAAAAGACTGAACCAGGCTCTGATACCACAAAATGCAACACCCTTTCTCCAAAAAGAATATTACGCCATAGTAACCAAAAGTTTCGCAAACACTTAGAAAATATTTTGATAAAATTTGGTAATCCATCTCTAAAATGCGGGTAAAATTTTTGGTTTTCATAAAAGATGAGAAGGATGGGGAATATGTTTCCCTAATTCTTTTTCAAAATGTTTTTGATTGCGGAAATAAGATCAACACCTTTTGTGAACATAAACTCATCTTATATATATAAAAATCTTGCTTCAGTACAAGCATAAGTTTAAATAAACTGTACATCTGACCCAATTCAGTCTCTTGACATCTACCCCATACTAAAACAGTAAATACAGATTCTTCTTGGAATCTCTATCAATCTATGCAGCGTCCCCCTTCAGATTCTTCTTCTAAGAGCTAGCCCACTTCTTGGGTAAATCATCTACTCAGTCATGCATCAACACAACATAAAGTAGGCAAGGGTGAATATCTAAACAAGGTAATAAGTAAAGTACAAGCACACCCAAAATACAGATCACACATCAATCAATTCGCAAATCAAAGCACACATTAATAATAACAGATCAATCAAGGCTTATAAACAGATCTTGTTTAAGCAGATCTTACCTTGCGCTGGAACTCTACAAAAAGTAATTCATTCACAATAATATATCACCAAGACTCAGTATAACTTATGTATGTCACTTCGAAATCTCTCTAAACACACCGGTGTAATGCTCCAAGGAGACTTCTCCAACCTCACACCATTTGAGCGACCGGCTGCGGTAAACTTAACAGAATAATCAGGGAATCCTACCTGAACCCTTGAAACTACTTCGGTAATACCGCATTTAAAATGAATACCAAATAATGAATAGGTCAGCCAGTCAGATTTATCAAAGTCGGGTATACGATTCGTCTCGGCTCAAGGAGATCAATCCCATATGACCATTAAGACTTTCGAAACCTGGATAATCGTAGTAGGCAATTGTAGCCCAACTAAACCCTATTCTCAACCCCTATCTGGAGTGTATGCTCATCTTCTAGAATGCAAATGATCGTCTAAATTTGCAACCCATGTTCCCTTTAATCTCTCTTTGTAAAACATCCTCTGTTTTACTATCACTTTTCTCAAAATCTCTATTTTTTAAAAACTCTTCACATAAAATAAAACTAATCACATTATAACAATCTTTAGATAACTGTTAAAATCACTTTCTCTTGTAAAACCTTTCACCTTATGATTAAATACATAACTCTTGTTCTCAATTTTCTTTTTACGGATCGCTACGGTTTTAACTCATTGACTCGGCTTCAATAATTCAGTTTTATGATTGATTTCACTGCGGCAAAGCCGAAGTGAGGAAAACAACCTAACAAAGTGATTCGCTATATGAACTAAAGTTGTTAATTTATTTCAAGAAGACCAAACGGGGCATAGCCACCTAGGATTGATCAAGCGAGAAGAGATCAACAGTATGAAAACTTAAGTTTGCTTTTTAATCAATAAGTGTTCGTTCTCGGATTTTAAACAGCGCTTTGGGAATGGAATAATTACACGGCGGCTGAGCTGACTGCGGTAATCAGTGTCCAGCTTTCTTAAAACTTAATATAGACTTAGTGAGCGAAATTTAGCTGATTGATATATCGGCTTAAGTTACTATTCAAGATGAAAGGATCACACAACGGCAGAGCCATCTTTGGTGATCAGTACCCAACCTTTAAAAATCGATCCACTAAAAACTAAGTGAACGTAGTCCAATTGTTTTCTATGGAAATATTTAAGCACTAATTATCTTCCAGGAAAAATGTCAATTGAAAGCCTATCTCACTAATTTGCACTATCATAGACATTGGAAATTAAACTGAGTCATGTGCACATATATACAGATTGGATACCCACTCTATATTTTTCCACTATTAATATAACAGTAGACTTCACCGAGAATCCATTACTGTCATATTAAATTCCAAAAGATGCTATAACAGTAGAATTCACCAAGAATCCATTACTGTTACACTCTTTTATCCCACAGATGCTATAACAGTAGAATTCACCGAGAATCCATTATTGTTACACTCTTTTATCCAATCCAATCTATTTATATATACGTTTATTAAGAAATCACTTCTTTCCCAATTTATGTTAGTCACGTATATACCGGGTCCCTAGTGTTAAGAATTCCCCAAACATCGTATCAGTACAGTTCTCAGGCCAGAGAGACGGACTTTAATTAGCCCCTTCAAAGGTCTCTTCCTTTCTAGACAGACCCATACTGATAAACCATTTATCTTAACCATCACCTTGGTATATCAATGATAAACAATATCAGGGTTTTCACAAAATAATAAATTGTATTTTCTTTGCGATAAAAATCATATTTACAGTAGTCAAAAATTCGCTATCATAACGGTATGTTTACAAAAACTCAAAAATGATTTTGGCATAGCCACTCTACTCACACGATTTTGAGACTAAATTTGGGCATTATAACTCTACAATTATTAAATAGTATAAAACAATTAACTTAAAGCTATAAAACAATTATAATGCATATATAAATAAATAAAGGCTATAAACACATAAACAATCAATTCAAACACAAACAAGAATCAAAACTCATACTTCTCAAATTACTTTGCAAGAAAAACCCCTTACCTTTGCCACAAGACTATGAAGAGCAAGCTTGGAGAACCAAGAACACAATAGTAAGAAATTTAAGACTAAGAAGAGAAAAGAGAGAAAAGTGTTTGCCTTGAATGCTTCTTGGATTTGTGTGAGAATTTTATGAAGCCACGGGGGTCTATTTATAGTGGAAGGGGGCGGCCATGAGGGAGGGACATGGGAGGAATAAAAGGCCTTTGTGTGGTAAGCCATGACTACAAAAATACATAATTATTAATTAGGTTTAATCAATCCTTTTTCTAATTGGCTTAGGCTCATGACAAGGCTAGATGACTCACATAGGAAATCAGATCCAATGCCCCTAATTGCTTCTTGATGTCGACCAAGAGGGAGGGAAAGGAAGGCCATTGGATTTCATGGACAAAAACTTTAGGTTTAGGTAGTTTAAGTGAAAATCAAGGGTAAAATGGTCATTATACATACCCCTACACTATCATGGCTAATGATGATGTCCACAGATATTTTATGCTTCTTAGAATTGCATTTGAACCCCTCAAAGTTCCAAAACCCTTTCTCATAAAAGGATATTACAACATAAGTAACCTGATTATTTAAAATAAATAAAAGTGATCCTCATTTTAAAGAAATTCTCCTTTTAATTACCTTAAGTTAATTTCGAAAAGGAGCATAAAATTTTTTCCTTTTAATCCGGAAGAATCATTTTAACTTGAAACTCTCACTTACCTCATTTCAATTTCGAAACTTATTTATGTCATAACATATAATTGAAAAATGAGATAACGCACGTCATCTGAATAGGTACTATAGATCATTTAAGATATTGTCGTCAAATAGTTTCTCAGTACATCAAATTGAACCTCTAGTAACGTCATATAATATATATAGTACAGTCATCCAAAATATCTCTAAACATGAGCCCAACTGGTATAGAGTCACTTTACAAGACAAGACGAGGTAACTCAGTAACCTGCACCATGTCTACTCTTAGACATTATCCACCGTCTCCTCTGAAGAGTCACTATTATCCTCCTCTATCTGCTTCTCTTTCCCTTTACTGTCATTAACCATTGGCGAGCTAGTGCTCTCCAAGATGGTGTGATGGTAGGCGGAAAAGACATCAACCCTCCACCTGGTTCCACAAAAAAATAGGAACGGCTGGAATGGGTCCATTAGCCCACATGGTAGGTGTCCTATCAGTAGGTACCTTTACATCTAATATCATATTCTCCACTGTCCACTGGTGAGATCCTACCGCAGACATCTCTAAAGAAAACACATACCCTAGGTATATGCCCCATTGGGTTTCAAGGTTCACTCTCCACCCCTCAACCTTGGCCCCTCTAGCAGCAAACTCAGTCTACGAACTTTGGTAAGCCCCTCTGGCGGTGGTCCATCTATATGAATCATGTTCCAAAGAGCACAAAACATATAGGCAAGGGTGAAAAATCCTCATACACTAATTCCAAAGCATAGCGACACAAGACCCAGAAAGTAAATCATGCTTATCAAACATATCTACAGAATACATTTCTCTATCATTTACCTTTGCTCAGCACCAAAGTATATAGTTTTCCTACTAAAGAGATATTCACATATACACAAGGAAGAAAACAATCACAGTCACAGTACATATCTCAGCATCAAGCAAAATATCATCACATGAATAGATTTAAAATGCATGACACTTCTATTTTCCTCTCAACACCGGTGTAATGCTCCATGGAGACTTTTCATTTTCTCATCAACCTTTGAGCGATAGGCCACAGTCAGTCCTTAACATACTGTTCAAGGCTAAACCACCAGTAAAGTCCAAGACAGTATTCAGGAAAGCCATGTTTAAGTCACAATTGTTCAAGGCTAAACAAACCGTAAAGTCCAAGACAATTATTTAATACACTCTGTGACACCATATCATAAATAGGTCAGTCAGTCAGATTTATCCAAGTCAGGTGCTCTACTCATTCTCGGCTCGCTGGGATCCACCACACGGCCATTGAGACTTTCAAAACTTGGATAATCCCAATAGGCAATTGTAGCCCAACCATACCTATTTTCAACCCCATCCGGGTTGTAATGCTCATCATTTGGCCATCCGCCAAGTCTCTTTCTCTTTATGCAAAATGCCACATACATTAAGCATACAAAATCAATCACAATCACTTTCCCATTGGTTTCTCTTGTAATTTATCTCATACACATCTTTATGTTACCTCTTGTAACATTCTCAGTCTCTTCTTTATGTTACCTCTTGTAACAATCACACATAACCTTCTCTCTTGGTTATGCAATATTCATCTCATTGCTAATCATCTCAATCACATCTCTTCCTCTTTATTGATTATCTCAATCAAAATATCTTTTTCTTTTGCATTCAATTTTTTTGTCACAATCATTTATGTCCTTCTCTCTCTTGGCTATAGCATTCTCATATCTTGGTGATTATTTTCAATTATCATGTTTCTTCCACTTCAATCTACCACCTTTCAATTAAACTTTATCTCTTAATTAAAAAGCATTCTTCCAAAACCCTATTTAAGTTCCAAAAATTAATTAGTCAAAATACTCACCAATCCTTGCATTTAAAAATGACATTTTCCTTTTAAACATATTGGTTTAAAAACAATTGAAAAGGATGATTTTCGCAAAAATCCTAGCTGTTTAAAATTCAGAATCCAGAACTGTTCACAGGCGCGAGAAATTTCACACCAGCGGCGTGAACAGGTCTGTCCCCTGTTTTCTACAGATTTCACAGCTTAGAAAATTACCACACCCAGGGCATGGCAGGAACTCCATTTTTCAAAGTTTGAACCAAACCAATCTTTTCTTTACATAGCTAAGTCCAAATGAATAGAAATAAGCAAAATTACCATCTTTGGATCAGTCTCAAAGCACAACCATTCCACATCAAGCCATGAATCCAAATTTATCAAGGCATGTAGCACAACCTTCACACACCAAAATCAATCTCATGTTACCAAGCTCAAGAATAATCACAATCACCACCACTCAATTGATGCCAATCAAGGCATAGAATCAAGATCATCATACCACACCATAGAGCAAGGTCATCTCACACAACATATTTATTTTTCCATTAACAAGAGCAATCCACTTCAAGGCCAACTAATCATCTTAATCACACATAGCACACCCAAGCCAAAATCATCATCAAGCTAGTCTTCCATGACCAAACCACTCAAGAAAGTCCATATTAAGTATAAGTACAACTCTTGGATCATCCATCATCACAGGAACAAAAGAATACATAACTTAAAATCAACATGCACCTTAAATAAAACTACAAGTACCTTGAACAAACCACAATAAAAATAGCACACCTATGTCAACTAAGCCTTAAAGATCATGTATAAGAAAATTTCTCCCTTACCTCCTTCCTCTTGCTTGGTCAAGAAACCCTAACCTCTCTAGTCCTTCTTCTTCTTCTTGATTGGTTCCTTGGTAGCTAGTTGATCCCAAAATCAAGAGCAAACCCATTGAATTTGGTTAAGTTGGATGAAAAAATTTGGAAAGAAAAGCTTAAGGTATGACTATGGTGTAAGAGCACAATGAAGAGAATGAGCAAGGAGCTCTCTTCCTCTCCTTGCAAAACTCGGCCTCCCCCTCTCTTCTCCTACTCCCCAAGATTTTTCCTAAGTCATGATAACACTTAACTAGAGTCTTAACCATGGTTAATCACTTGGACTAATCCTATTGACTAACAACTATGACTCAAAGATATTTTAAAAATTTCTACACACTTCTTCTCATGGCTGGCTGGGGCGCTGCAGCAGTCCTAAGGGTTGGGTAAAATAACTTTTCACCTTAACCGTGGTAAATGGTAAGTCTCCAAGGTAATTAAGTGGGGTAACTTTGTATTTCATAGTAAAAATTGTCCAAACCTAACCTATTGGAGTAGAAACTCTCATAACCTTAAAATAAGTCCTAAGCCATGAAAATAAGGTGCCACAAAAGTCTTGGTTCATAGAATATAAGCTTAGGAGCATTCCGGTAACTTTTCGGTTTTTACAGTAACCCGTAATTTAGGGTAAAAATGGACTTTCTCAGACAAATTCCAGAAAATTTTTAAAAATCACAAATATTATAAAAACATCATTGGTTACTCTTTTGGTTGATTTTGGATCATTTCCTAAGCTTCTAGCCTTTATCTGTTCTCCGGTTTACCCTGTTCTCGGTCTACAGGGACCAAAACCGCAATTCTTAATCTGCTATTCTGAAAATTCTCAAAATAAATTCTAAAATCCTAAAATAATATAAAACATCATTTGGATTCTCCAAAAATACTTCTCAACTTGTTCTGGTCTCCAAACCCGCTCACAGTCCAACCTAGTCAAACTACAAGGACCAAAACGGTAACATATTTATTTGCTCTTCAGAAAATTCCTGAACAAATTTCTAAAATCTTCAAATATTATAAAATCACTATTGGTACCTTCAAATCTTTTTCTTAGCCTCAATCTAGGGTTTCTACTTCACAAAGTCACCATTTTGCCTATTTACAGTAAACAGAATTCTGTCCGTATTTCAACGTTTGACATAAACTACTGGTTTCTAGCATCAGGAAACTTTATCCATAAAATTTAATCCTCCTAAAATAAATCTAATATATACAAATCACGTATCACACATATAAAATATAATTAAAACAGAATAAAAAATTACAGACGTTACAAAAGTTTCTAAGTTTCTATATCATAGCCACTATGTCTCTATTCGCCTCTATTCGGCTAATATACCGTAATTCAGGGTCAAAATAGTCTTTTCTTTAATCAAATACTCAAAAATAATTTTAAATGGTAAGAACCAATGAGGAATCTCGAAAATGACATGTAAGAACTTCATGGAAGAGTTTTGGGATTTTTACGGTAAGGGTAAGCCTTACGGTTTGCAAAAACAAAGAAAAATAGATGCGCTATGTAAGTGCAAAACGGATATTTTTTAGAAAATTTCAGGAAAAATCCCAGAAAATCACAAATTGAATTTAAACACTAATGATCCCTCTTGAAATTTGATTTTAAGCACTCACTGATCACTAAAAATCCATTTCTGATCAGAAATCCTCGTTTCTCGTGCTTTACGGGAATCTGAAAAAGTCACTTTTGATATGCTTTTCAGAAAATTTTGAAATAATTTTCAAAAATATTCAAAAATGAAAAAACACGATTCAGCTTCTTAAAATCTCTTTCTGACCTCAATTCAGTCTCCTAATTAGTTATTAGTTCTTACTGTAAGTACAGGAACCAAAACGGTAATTTCTAAAAGTTTTTCCAAAAATTCTAAGAAAATTTCAGAAAATCACAAATATTAAAAGAACCAACTTTTGTGAAAGAAGTTTTGTTTTCTGGATTGTTTCCATATACTTTGGCTATTTAAAACCTTATCCATTAATTACGATAAGAACTACTTTCTGTAAAAGCCCCAAACGTAAAGCGAAAAGTGACTGCTTTAATGAATCAACTTAATAAGCCTATTAATACTATATTTATAAGATAGAAATAAATCACACAACTCTTAGATCACACAATTTCATATAAAACAGATAATAGACGAAAAAATAGAAAACAGAAGTCTATATAAGACTATAACTGTTTTATTGTTTTAAATTATAATACCAAACAAAACTTATTATCTTCTATACTATTAAAAGTATACTAGATCCTAGAGTCTCTATCTTAACTATTTCTATATCTCTGGTATTTATTCATTCCTTAATTAACGGATTACGGAGTTTCTCTTAGAGGGACTAAAACAACAGTATTCCTTTATACTGTTTTCTAAAAATCCCAAACTTAACTTCTAAAACCTTTATAGAACATCAAGTAACTAGTTTACATCCTCCAATACCTGTCAGAAATCAAGTATGAATTTTCCATATTCATTTATCAGCCTATTCTAACAGTCAAGAATGTCCATAAAATACTGTTTAACTTCTACGTTAGTTCTAAATTGTTATATTTCATCTGGAAATTTTAAGGGTGTTTCTAATCTTCTAAAATTAATACTTTGTCTTATAAGTGAAAATTTCAGGATGTTACACCAAACGTCAAAGGAAAAACGTCCGTTTTAATGAAATAATTTGATAAGTATATTAAAACCATCATTATAAGATAAAATAAATCTCTTAGCACATAGATCACAAAATTTCATATAAAATGGATTTTAAATGGTAACTAAAAAAGATAGATGTTACAATCTCCCCTTGTTTCAGGCTTAAGAACTCCATCTCCTTGTTATGATGAATGTTCTGAGGAAAATACTTGGTCAAAAATCGTTCATAGAAAAGAGCCCAAGTAATGGCTATTTCTCTGGCCTCCAACAACTGATGCACCCCACGCCACCAGAACTCAGCATCACCCATCAACATGTATACAGCGAACGTCACTTTTTGTTCCTCTATACACGCCATAGCAACAAAAATCTTTTCTAACTCCTGAATCCATAATTCTGCCCCTTCTGGGTCAGAATCTGCTTTGAACTAAGTTGGTTTGGCACGACAAAAATTTGCCAAACCCTGCCCATTTCCTCTCTTTGTCCTATAGCCGTTGACATCTCTCGTATGGCATTTGTCAAATCTGCATTGTCTCTACTTGTTCTCCCTACCATGGTTCCCTACAAGGCAACTACCAAGGTAAAACTAATTAGAACCTATCCAAGAAACCCCAAAACCACACATTTATACACAAAAATTCACAAGGAAACAATCACACAGATTCAATCAAATCTATATTATTCCAAAATCACTTGGCTACTTTCAAATTTCTGACTTTTTCCCTAGAAACCAACACGGATTTCAACCACCTGTTTTGTCCTCACTTGCATGTTTTTTAGAAAGTCATCATTTCCTATACAGTCTCATACCTGTACAGTATCATTGGCATAGGTAGTACCGATTAATCCTATTAAGTTCTCCTCAACTGTACTGTCCCATTCTAGTACAGTCTCAAATTTTCTCAATTGTACCGTCCCATTCCAAGTACAACTTTGACACCAGGTTTCTCTAGAACAATATAAACCAAACACACAATCAAGATTCACACATAATTCACACAATTTTATACAGCACAAACAACTCATCAAAGTTCACACAACAGAACACAATAGACCTATACCCAACAATACCCAAAAGACTCTAACTTGGCTTTGATACCACAAAATGTAACACCCTTTTTCCAAAAAGGATATTACACCATAGTAACTAAAATTTTTGAAATAACTTAGAAAATATACAATGTAAACTTAGTATTCCTTCGCTGAAAATGTGGGTAATATATTTTCCTTTTAAATAATAAGAAGGATGGGGAATATGTCTCCCTAATTCTTTTCGAAAGGTTTTAAATGCGAAAACGTAAAACAATCCATTCGTGAAAGTAATCTTATCTCATATATATAATCATCAGGGTTTACAATGAATGGTCAGTATTCTCAAAATAGTCTATACGGTGAAACATTTGAGCTGGTCAAGTCTCTAGACCTCTACCCAAAGCAATAAACATAGATTCTTCTCGGAATCCCTATTAATCCATGCAGTGCTCAGATCCTCTTCTGGGAATTAACCTTCGGAATGGAACTAGCCCACTCCTTGGGTAAACCTTCTACTTAACATGTATCAAACACAAACAAAGCGCAAGGATCAAAACTTTATCATCAAGTAATGTCATAAGAGAATATACAAGCAACATATATCAGATATAAGATATACATAACACCATGTTCATTAACAAAAGAAATCAAATATATATTTAATAACATCATTAAATGAAAACATTGTATTAAAACATCGTATTGACACATCATATTGAAAAACATCATATTGCCGGATTGGAAATGTCATGTGTCAAAATATTACCAGTTTAGAGTATCGTAATGCAAGACGTCACCGGTGAGGATAACCGTATTAAAAATATTGCGTGATTGACACGTCGTATAACCAAGACATCATCGGTTTGAAATACCATTTTGTAAAACTTCGTATTAATTCTCAAATAAACCCGAAATCACTTTTCTCAAATAACACAGCATCACATTTCTCAAATAAGCACAGAATCACATTCCTCAAATAAGCCTAGAATTATATTCCTCAAATAATTACAGAATCATATTCCTTTAGATAATTACAGAATCACATTCATCATATAAGCACATAATCATAATAACACAAACAAACACACCTTTTATATAACAAACACGTAAAATACTCTTATTCTGTCAACATGGAATAAATTATCGTACGCATTATCTCTGTTACTGCTTTTTACTTGGTAAATGATTTTTCTTTGATTTAAATAAAATTGATGACATATTGGTCACACGGCAGAAGAGCTGACTACAGTGATCAACACCCAACTTTTTGAGTGACTTGATAAAAACTAAGTGAACAAGGTTAAACTAATTTATTATCGAAATACTTAAACACAAGTTTATTTTCAGAAAAAAGCCCATTGAAGGTTTGCTTCACTAATTTTCACTGTCAAAAGTATGACATTGAAAACTAAAATGAGTTTTAATATATAACGGACCCCAAACCAGGAATTTCTACCAAAATAGTATAATAGTACAGTTCACTGAGAACCCTTTACTTTTATACTATTTGCCCAGTAAACCGGTATATATATATGGATTTAACGAAATCATTGTTAACAGTTCAAGATCAATTTAAAAGCAAAGATCGAGTTTTTCGACATAGCCGCATGTAAACAATCTTAGGAGAGAAGAGATTTATTTTAAACGCAAATTCGTGTATAGTAGCATCCCAATAAAATCTTTACCAATTTATCTTTCCCAATTTTCCTTAGCCAGAACCATACTAATAGACCATTCATCCCAACCATCTTTCTGTATACCAATGGTAGACAATTTTAGGGTTTTCAGAAAGAAATAGATTACAATAGTTTTACGGTTCGATTATACTGGGATAGTCTAAATTTTGCCCACATAACGGTATAAATATTCAAGCTCAAAACCAATTTTGCTATTATAACATTACTATCACTAAAACTTATAAATAAATTGGTCATTATAACATTACTAATAATAAAAGCTCACAGTTAATATAAAGCTATAAAACAATTAGCAAGAAATAATTAAATAACAAAGCTATAACACATAAACCACTTGAGTGGTTAGAAAGTAAGATCAAACACATAAAACTCATGTGTTCTCTCATAACTCTCTAGAACTTTCCCCTTACCACTTAAGATGAAGAACTTTTAAGATCAAAGCTCTAAAACTCAATGTAGGTAACAAGATGAAACACAAGAAGGGGGGGTTGAATTGTGTTTCTAAGCTTTTAAAACTTTTCGCAAAAGTTGGACGCTGGCTGTTAAAAACGTTGGACGCACAGCTTAGTTCAAATATTGGACGCACAGTGTTTTTCTAAAATATTGGACGCACAGAGTGCTAAAACACTGGTCGCACAGAGTCTTTATAAAAACTGGACGCACAGGTTTTCTAAAGATTGGACGCACAGGTTTTCTAAAGATTGGACGCACAGAATGCTTCCCTTTCAGTTTGAAAAACTTGTTTGAATAAAATCAATTTCAATCCCCTTTGTTAGTAATAAACACAGATATAAAAGGAGTTAAGGGAAGGAAGAAATAACACAAGTTTTTATACTGGTTCACCCTTTCCTAAGAGCTACGTCCAGTCCCCTCAAACTAGAGAGATTTCACTATCAACCTGATAGAATACAAGTATTCTTTGAACACAGCCTCTTCAGGCTAAACAACTCAGCAGAGTTTTTGATTCAAGTGCTGTTTAACTCACACAAGTGAGGATATGAAATCTAAAGCACTTTGAGAGTTAAGCAAACTCTCTTTTACAAGAAGAAAGAATGAATACAAGACTTTCTATACAGAGTATAACAAATTGCACAGCAGTTCAACTCTTTCTTTTTCGTTGTTCAGTGTCTTCTATTCTTCTTCTTGCTTCTCGGTATTTATAAGAGTAGTGAAGCTTTAGACTTGTTCTTCAGTTGCTCAACTTCAGCTCTCATAAAAGTTACCGTTCTCTAATAGCATTTAATGCTATTTTCCCGTTGCTCTGAGGAGATCTACTTCATTGTGCATGTCTGCGTTTCTTTCTCCTAAATCAGAAGCAACCTGTACTCAAAGTCTCAATTGTACAGTGGTTAATAATAATATCTTATTGAGACAGAGAGAATACACTGTGTAAAGCAGAAAGATGTGTTCAGAGATATATAGAGTAGTTAAAAGTACATTCTCTCTCTTAGTACACTTTCCACAGTGCTTTATGCTTTTCAAAAGTACGTTCAGAAACGTTGACAAAGTTGTACAGAAAAGCATTGTATACAGCTATTTATCTCAAATCATTTGCTCAATAAATATGTTCCATATTAAATGCATGAGTAGTAAATAGCAAGTTTATGGATTCTGCGTATTGGACGCAGCATGTAGAAATCATTGGACTTTCAGTCCTTTTAGCAAATGGACGCATACCTTGTACTTACCATTTGCATATAATATTCATTCAATCATTGGACGCATCCTTATGCTTACCATTTCATTCCATTCAAGGCAGTATTGGACTTATTGCCTCATGCTGGTTTTTGGACTTTTGCCATTTCCTTACTGTTCCATTGGACGTAGAGCAGTTGATTGTTGTACATTTGTTTTTCTGCTTCATTGGACGATGAATAGTAGACTGAGAACTTGTCCTACTTTGCTTTATTCATCGTGTAACACTTTGTTCTTGTTCTTCTCATTTATCGGACGCAGAACAGTACCTTTGTCACTCTGATTTTATTGGACGCAGAACAGTTCTTTTGTTTGTTCAGTTTCATTGGACGTTGAACTTCAATGCCTTAAACTGAACATTGGACTTTTGTCCTTCATTGGACGCATACTCACTGAATCTGTTCCTTTGAAAATCATTGGACTTTTACTGCAATTATGCTTCTCATAGAAACATTGGACTTATACCAGTATTGCCTTGTACTTATCATTGGACGATCAGCATTCTTTACCTTGGTCAAGAACACATCCTGAACATTGGACTTATGACTTATGTTCTGATCATTGGTCGTATTGTTTTTCTTGAACATTGGACTTATGTCTTCAATGCCTTCTCATGAATCATTGGACGTATGAAATTGTCCTTGTGCCTTGTACTGAATTATTGGACGCACAACATTACTTGCCTTTGCTCAAACATTGGACGCAGAACTCTTCCTTCTGCTTCAAACATTGGACGCAGAACTCTTCCTTCTGCTTCAAACATTGGACGCAGAATTCTTCCTTCTGCTCAAACATTGGACGCAGAACTCTTGTGTCCATTTCAGTGCCAACATTGGACGCAGAACTCTTGTGTCCATTTCAGTGCCAACATTGGACGCAAGGCTCACTTTGAATGCCAGCCAATGTCATGAAGAACTGATTGGACGCAGACTGCAATAAGCTTAGTTAGGCAGCATTGTTATTCATTGTACAAGCTTAATACATTTTGTTTATCCTTTGTAAAAACCTTAATAGATTTTGTTATCATCAAAACCATAAAATCACTTAGGGAGTTTTTGTATTAAACACTTTTAACCAATTTGGTTCCAACAATCTCCCCCTTTTTGATGATGACAAACATTATTAAGTTTTACAAACAATAAAGCATAAACCAGATAAATAGTCAGTAAAAACAGAAATTTCAAAGAGAAACTCCCCCTGAGATAAACATCTCAGTTTTTCCTTACTCTTCTCTCCCTGAGACTTAGAGTACCTGAAAATTTCTTTTACTCATAAAACAAAGATTAGTCCACAAATAGCTTATCAAAATAACATGGTAATAAGACTACTGCAGCCAGACTTAATCTTTCTCCCTTTGTGTCAAAATCTTTCTCCCCTTTTAGTCAAGATATAAAAACATAATCCCATTCTTTCTCCCCCTTTTGTCATCAGGCAAAAAGGTTCATAGAACATCATAGTCCAAAGAGAGTTTTGAAAAGACTTGGAGCTTTTAAAAACAGAAACCTCTTTAAAACTGAAAAACCCTTTTTAGAAACAAACTCCCCATTTTCTTGAAAACAAGAATAATCATCAAACTGAAAGATACTGCAAAGCATTTGTAAGATATCAACTGTAAAAAAAATCTTTATGAAAAAAAGATTGGACTCAGCGTGGGATGACTAAGATGTGAAAGCTTTTGAGTCTTTAGAAAAATTCCTAAGTCTCAAATAGACTGTCGTGTCCTGTTGGACTCTAGTCACATTGGACTCAGACTCAACTTAAGCATATTGGACGCTAAACATCAGTCTTTTATAAAGTGCATATTCAAATGCTTCCTTATAAAAATGAATCTATCTACAGATAGGGGTTTTGTAAATATATCTGCCCATTGATTTTCAGTGCTAACAAACTGAATATCAAATGTTCCCTTCTGCACATAGTCTTTTATAAAATGATGTTTAATTTCTATATGCTTAGCTCTTGAGTGTAAGATTGGGTTCTTAGATAAATTGATTGCAGCAGTATTATCACACAGAACAGAAATCTTACTCTCGAAAATGTTGTAGTCCTCCAATTGATATTTAATCCATAAGAGCTGAGAACAACAACTTGCTGCAGAGACATATTCAGCTTCGGCTGTTGATAATGCAATTGTGCTTTGTCTCTTGCTTGTCCATGATACTAAATTGGATCCCATAAAATGACATCCTCCACTGGTGCTTTTTCTTTCAAGCCTGTCTCCAGCATAATCAGCATCACAGAACCCTACTAATCTGTACTCATCTGATTTCTTAAACAACAAACCGAGATTAGTAGTTTCTTTCAGATATCTAAAAATTCTTTTGACAGCAGTCAAATGAGAATCTCTAGGATCTGATTGAAATCTTGCACATAAGCAAACACTGAACATAATATCAGGTCTAGATGCAGTAAGATATAAAAGAGATCCTATCATACCTCTATATACCTTTTGATCTACCTTTTTATCTCTGTCATTCAGGCTCATTATGCAAGTTGGATGCATGGGGGTATTCATGGGTTTGCAATCATCCATTTTGAACTTCTTCAGAAGCTCCTTTGTATATTTGGTCTGATGCACATATATCCCATCTTGAGTTTGTTTCACTTGAAGTCCAAGAAAGAACTTCAACTCTCCCATCATACTCATTTCGAATTCTTTCTGCATTAATTCAGAGAATTCTCTACACAAAGATTCATCAGTAGCACCAAAAATAATATCATCTACATAAATCTGTACTATGATGAAATGTGAGTCTATGGATTTTCTGAAAAGAGTGTTATCAACTTTTCCTCTTGAAAAACCATTTTCCATTAAAAATGAACTCAGTTTTTCATACCAAGCTCGAGGAGCTTGCTTAAGGCCATAAAGAGCCTTTTTCAATTTAAAAACATGATTTGGAAAAGTTTGATCCTCAAAGCCAGGGGGCTGTTCAACATAGACTTCTTCTGTTATTATACCATTCAGAAATGCACTTTTTACATCCATTTGATAAAGCCTCATATCATGTTGGGCAGCAAATGAAAGTAAAATGCGAATGACTTCAATTCTAGCTACTGGAGCAAAGGTTTCAGTGAAATCAATACCTTCCTGTTGTGAGTAGCCTTGAGCAACTAACCTTGCTTTGTTCCTCACAACATTACCTTCTTCGTCCAGCTTATTTCTGAATACCCATTTGGTTCCAATAATGGACTTATCTTCAGGTGGGGCTACCAGAGTCCAAACATCATTTCTTTTGAACTGATTCAGCTCCTCCTGCATTGCTAAAATCCATCCTTCATCCAATAGGGCTTCATCTATATTCTTTGGCTCCAATTCAGAGATGAATGCTACATCAGTTTGCTCTCTGAATGTGGACCTTGTTCTGACTTTATCATCTGCATTTCCAATAATTTGATCTTCAGGATGATAAGTCTTAAAATGCCAGCTTTTACCACCTGCAGTATTGGACGCATGACTGTCTCCTGCGTCTGGTCCAACTTCTTCAATCTTGCTTGATGATTCTTCACCTCCTGGTTGTATTCTCATATCTGCAAGAGAATCACTTAGCTCTGACAGATCATTGTCAGGCTTTTTGTCATTGAATTTAACGTGAATTGACTCTTCAACAGTCAAGGTTCTTGAGTTGTAAACTCGATATGCCTTGGAAGTTTCAGAATAACCCAGAAAAATTCCATTATCAATTTTAGAGTCAAATTTACCAAGTTGATCCTTGGTGTTAAGAATAAAACACTCACATCCGAAAGGATGAAAATATGAAATGTTGGGTTTTCTTCCTTTCCACAATTCATAAGGAGTCTTTTTCAGTATAGGCCTTATATAAATTCGGTTTTGCAAATAACATGCTGTGTTTACAGCTTCAGCCCAAAACCTCTTAGAGGTTGAGTGATCATTGAGCATGGTCCTGGCCATCTCTTGTAAAGATCGATTTTTCCTCTCTACTACACCATTTTGCTGTGGTGTTCTAGGTGCAGAGAAATTGTGAAGGATTCCATTCTCTTCACAGAATCTCTGAAAGTTTGCATTTTCAAACTCACCTCCATGATCACTTCGAATGGAGTTGATACAAACTCCTTTCTCAGTTTGGACTCTTTTACAAAATATGGTGAATACTTTAAAAGACTCATCCTTGTGTGCTAGGAACTTAACCCATGTCCATCTAGTATAGTCATCAACTATAACAAGTCCATATTTCTTTCCACTCAAAGAAGCAATTTGTGTTGGTCCAAACAAATCCATATGTAAAAGTTCTAAAGGTCTAGAAGTGGAAACAATGTTTTTAGAATCAAAAGAGTTTTTCACTTGTTTCCCTTTCTGACATGCTTCACAGAGAACCTCAGATTTGTACACAAGATTTGGAAGTCCTCTTACGAGGCTATGCTTATTAAGCTTTGAGATGGTTCTCAAGCTTGCATGACCCAGCTTCTTATGCCATATCCATTGTTCATTATTTAAAGAAATGAAGCATGAGACATTCTGTTTGGACAGATTTTCGAAATCAATTTTATAAACATTGTCCTGCCTCTTTGCTTGAAAAAGAATGGACTTATCAGAATTTCTGACTATACATTTATCCTTGTCAAAGGAAACATCACATCCACTGTCACACAATTGACTTATGCTAAGTAGATTATGTTTGAGTCCTTCAACCAATAAAACATTTTTAATAGTAGGAAAAGGATGTTTACCAATTTTACCGATTCCAACTATTCTACCTTTCTGGTCACCTCCAAATGTGACCCAGCCCTTTGTTCTAGGCTTGAGGTCTTGGAACATAGACCTTTCTCCCGTCATGTGTCGTGAGCACCCACTGTCCAGGTACCATGACTGGTGTTGCTTTCCTCCCATTAAGCAAATCTGCAACAGGAATGATCATGTTCTTAGGTACCCAGATTTTCTTGGGTCCTTTCATGTTAGTCCTTGGCCTGCATCCAGGCTTGTTCCATTTATTATGGAAGCATGTCGATGTGACATGTCCAGCCTTTCCACAGTATCCACAATATATATTAAACTTTGATGGACTCCTGGAAAACTTTGGTTTCAGTTTTTCATAACCCAAACCAGTTTTGTCAGAAGGTTTTCTCTGAATTTTTAAAATTTGATCAAGCTTTTCAGAGCTACTGACAAATTTGGACAAACGTCCAGTGAGTTCATCTACTTCTTGTTGAAGTACTTGTACTTCACAGGAAGTATTGGACTCAGACTTCTTTGGAGATTCATCTTTTGATTGACTTACTTGAAGTCTTAACCTTTCATTTTCTGATTTAAGTACTTTGTTTTCTGAAGAAAGCTTTTCAAAATCTTTTGTTATAAGAGAAAACTTTTTCTTTAAAGACCTGTACTCATCAGATAGAATGGATGAATCTCTAAGAAGCTCATCAAAATTATTTCTTAATTCAGAGTAAGAAATTACCTCCTCTTCGTCTTCACTTTCAACTGAGGAGAGTCCTGCCATTAGGCACAGATTTGCCTCTTCCTTATCCTCATCATCAGAGGAATCATCGAGGTCTTCCCATGTTGCCATGAGACCTTTCTTCTTCTTGAAGACTTTTTTCTTTGTCTTTTCAGCCTCAGGACAGTCTGCCTTGTAGTGGCCTGGTTTCCTGCATCCATAGCACACCACTGGACTTTCCTCCTTTTGCTCAGCTTCCTTCTGTGGAAATCTTCTGTTGAATTGCTTCCTTCTGAAGCCACCTTTCTTTTTCCACATAGACTTTATTTTCCTGGAGATGAAGGAGAGTTCATCATCATCTGAGCCTTCTTCTCCTTCTGAGCTGCATGATTCTTCATCAGAATCATTTGCCTTCAAGGCTTTTGAGGTGCTCCCTTTTTGAGCTTTAAGAGCAATGGACTTTGCCCTTTTTTCGATTCCTTCTTCATTAAGTTCAAGCTCATGTACTTTCAGTGAGCCTAGAAGATCCTCCATGGCAAGAGTGGAAAGATCCCTTGCTTCTTGTATGGCTGTCACCTTGGGTCTCCATTGTCTTGGCAGACTCCTTAGGATTTTCCTGATATGCTCCTGGGTTGTGTAGATTTTTCCCAAGGACCTCAGGTTGTTAATGATTGTTTGGAATCTTCCAAACATTTGATCAATGGACTCGTGATCCTCCATTTTGAATAGTTCACATTGATGAACTAGCATGCTTATCTTAGATTCATGAACCTGAGATGAGCCTTCATGTGCCAAGGCCAGAGTGTCCCACATTTCCTTGGCAGTGGTGCAGCTGTGCACCTTGTCATATTCAGATTTTGTGATGGCACACATCAGGTAGTGCCTAGCCTTCGAGTTCAGCTGGAACCTTGTCCTTTGATCTGCTGTCCACTGAGCTCTTGGTACTTGTTGACCTGCTTCATTTACTGGAGCAGTGTAGCCAGTTTCCACGATATCCCATAGGTCCATATTTTGAGCTTCAAAGAATGTGATCATTCTCTGCTTCCAGTAGTCGTATTCATTTCCATTGAACAGTGGTGGTCTGTTCACAGCTTGTCCTTCGTTTTCCATGGATCTTGCTTCTCTTCACGGTTAAGTGCTCAACCCCTAGAGACCGAGCTCTGATGCCAACTGTAGGTAACAAGATGAAACACAAGAAGGGGGGGTTAAATTGTGTTTCTAAGCTTTTAAAACTTTTCGCAAAAGTTGGACGCTGGCTGTTAAAAATGTTGGACGCACAGCTTAGTTCAAATATTGGACGCACAGTGTTTTTCTAAAATATTGGACGCACAGAGTGCTAAAACACTGGACGCACAGAGTCTTTATAAAAACTGGACGCATAGGTTTTCTAAAGATTGGACGCACAGAATGCTTCCCTTTCAGTTTGAAAAACTTGTTTGAATAAAATCAATTTCAATCCCCTTTGTTAGTAATAAACACAGATATAAAAGGAGTTAAGGGAAGGAAGAAATAACACAAGTTTTTATATTGGTTCACCCTTTCCTAAGAGCTACGTCCAGTCCCCTCAAACTAGAGAGATTTCACTATCAACCTGATAGAATACAAGTATTCTTTGCACACAGCCTCTTCAGGCTAAAACCCAAGTATTCTTTGCACACAGCCTCTCCAGGCTAAATCCCAAGTATTCTTTGAACACAGCCTCTTCAGGCTAAAACCCAAGTATTCTTTGAACACAGCCTCTTCAGGCTAAACAACTCAGCAGAGTTTTTGATTCAAGTGCTGTTTAACTCACACAAGTGAGGATATGAAATCTAAAGCACTTTGAGAGTTAAGCAAACTCTCTTTTACAAGAAGAAAGAATGAATACAAGACTTTCTATACAGAGTATAACAAATTGCACAGCAGTTCAACTCTTTCTTTTTCGTTGTTCAGTGTCTTCTATTCTTCTTCTTGCTTCTCGGTATTTATAAGAGTAGTGAAGCTTTAGACTTGTTCTTCAGTTGCTCAACTTCAGCTCTCATAAAAGTTACCGTTCTCTAATAGCATTTAATGCTATTTTCCCGTTGCTCTGAGGAGATCTACTTCATTGTGCATGTCTGCGTTTCTTTCTCCTAAATCAGAAGCAACCTGTACTCAAAGTCTCAATTGTACAGTGGTTAATAATAATATCTTATTGAGACAGAGAGAATACACTGTGTAAAGCAGAAAGATGTGTTCAGAGATATATAGAGTAGTTAAAAGTACATTCTCTCTCTTAGTACACTTTCCACAGTGCTTTATGCTTTTCAAAAGTACGTTCAGAAACGTTGACAAAGTTGTACAGAAAAGCATTGTATACAGCTATTTATCTCAAATCATTTGCTCAATAAATATGTTCCATATTAAATGCATGAGTAGTAAATAGCAAGTTTATGGATTCTGCGTATTGGACGCAGCATGTAGAAATCATTGGACTTTCAGTCCTTTTAGCAAATGGACGCATACCTTGTACTTACCATTTGCATATAATATTCATTCAATCATTGGACGCATCCTTATGCTTACCATTTCATTCCATTCAAGGCAGTATTGGACTTATTGCCTCATGCTGGTTTTTGGACTTTTGCCATTTCCTTACTGTTCCATTGGACGTAGAGCAGTTGATTGTTGTACATTTGTTTTTCTGCTTCATTGGACGATGAATAGTAGACTGAGAACTTGTCCTACTTTGCTTTATTCATCGTGTAACACTTTGTTCTTGTTCTTCTCATTTATCGGACGCAGAACAGTACCTTTGTCACTCTGATTTTATTGGACGCAGAACAGTTCTTTTGTTTGTTCAGTTTCATTGGACGTTGAACTTCAATGCCTTAAACTGAACATTGGACTTTTGTCCTTCATTGGACGCATACTCACTGAATCTGTTCCTTTGAAAATCATTGGACTTTTACTGCAATTATGCTTCTCATAGAAACATTGGACTTATACCAGTATTGCCTTGTACTTATCATTGGACGATCAGCATTCTTTACCTTGGTCAAGAACACATCCTGAACATTGGACTTATGACTTATGTTCTGATCATTGGTCGTATTGTTTTTCTTGAACATTGGACTTATGTCTTCAATGCCTTCTCATGAATCATTGGACGTATGAAATTGTCCTTGTGCCTTGTACTGAATTATTGGACGCACAACATTACTTGCCTTTGCTCAAACATTGGACGCAGAACTCTTCCTTCTGCTTCAAACATTGGACGCAGAACTCTTCCTTCTGCTTCAAACATTGGACGCAGAATTCTTCCTTCTGCTCAAACATTGGACGCAGAACTCTTGTGTCCATTTCAGTGCCAACATTGGACGCAGAACTCTTGTGTCCATTTCAGTGCCAACATTGGACGCAAGGCTCACTTTGAATGCCAGCCAATGTCATAAAGAACTGATTGGACGCAGACTGCAATAAGCTTAGTTAGGCAGCATTGTTATTCATTGTACAAGCTTAATACATTTTGTTTATCCTTTGTAAAAACCTTAATAGATTTTGTTATCATCAAAACCATAAAATCACTTAGGGAGTTTTTGTATTAAACACTTTTAACCAATTTGGTTCCAACACTCAAGACCAAGAAAAGAACTTTAAACTAGAAAACTAAGAAAACTATGAAGAGGGAGAAAGAGAAATGTTGGAATTGCTTCAAGATTTTAGTGTAGAAAATTATGAAGACCCCTCCCCTCTATTTATAGGGAGGTGGGGCGGCCAAGGCAAGGGACAAGGGACAAGGTAGGAAGAAATTTGTGTGAGTGATGTAAGCCATGATGAGTTTAATTAGGCATTTTTACGAAATTAGGAAAATCAAATAATTCTCCCATTGACTCAAGGCATCCACTTGGTTTCTAGAACCGAAATATCCTCTCCCACTTGCTCAAGGAGGGCGGTTTTGGAGCTGAAGAGGGAGGGTAGTAAAATTCCATTTTTACCCCTAGGGTTTTAAGTGAAAAGGATAGAAAAAGAAAGGTTAAAATGGATTTTTCATAAATCAAAAATTGAAATAATTAACTTAATTGGCGAGAACCAATGAGAATGATTGAAAATGCCATGTTAGCCTTAAACAGCATCATGGTATCATTTTTGAAATTAACTAATAGTGTAATCTCTTCGGTTTTCGCCGTTTCTCGGGTATAACTCCAAAAAATAGAGCAAAAAATGGTTTTTTCAAAACATACACAAAAATAATTTCTAAAATCCCAAAATAAACAATTAAAAATAAAATATAAATTGTTGTGGACTTCTCTCACGAAATTTTGCACTGCAAAACAAGGTTTTTGCGCTATTCACTCCCGTTTAGCGTATTTTTTGGTAAATTTTGAAAGTTTTTCAAAAATTTTAGAAAAATTTCAAAAAATAAAAAATATTAAAAGAAACATCTTTTGTGAAGGAAGATAATTTTCTAGGTTTGTTTGGTGTGTTCATGCTATTTAAAACTTATACCGTCAATTACGACGTAAACCATTTTCTATTTAAAAATCAACGTCAAACAAAGACTATCCGTTTCAATATAGAAAAGAATATGTAAACTAAAACCATTTTTCTATGATGAAAATAAATCAATAAACACATATATCACATAACATTCAATTAAAACAGATTAAAGACGAAAATGATACAGACGAAAATTATATAAGACTTAAACTGGATTTTCGTTTGAATCCCAACACCAAACGAAACTTCTAATCTCTATACTAGATAAAACTCTATTTGTCCCTTTAGTTCTCATCTTAATCATTTTCTAGTCTTTGGGTATTCCTTCGTTTCCCAATTAACGTGTTACGCGATTCATCTTAGAGAGACTAAAACGGTAATATTTCTTAAGCTCATCTCTAAAATTCCAAACTTAGTTTCTAAAAGCCTCATATAACATTAAGTCACTATTTAAATCCTCAAATGCCTCTTCTGAATCAAATTTAAAATTTTCATATCGTTATAACTTATTATGACAATCACGTCAGCTCTAAACCATTACTCATATTCTGAAAATCTAAAGGATAATCTTAATCCTCCAAAATTAATACTCTGTCTCAGAGTGAAAATTTGGGATGCTACAAAGTTCGTCTTTTTCGTCCATCTTCGTCCTCCCATTTGATCCGTTTGCATTCTTTGGACCAAGTTCATCTTGTTCATCTCTCTTCATCCTCCCATTTGATCGTTTGGCATTCTTTGGACCAAGTTCATCTTGTTCATCTCTCTTCGTCCTCCCTTTAGATCCTTTGGCATTCTTTGGACCAAGTTCATCTCATTTGTCCCTCTTCGTCCTCCCATTAGATCCGTTGGCATTCTTTGCGTCAAGTTCTTCTCGTTCGTCCCTCTTCGTCCTCCCGTTTGATCATTTGGCATTCTTTGGACTAAGTTTGTCTCTTTCGGCCCTCTACGTCCTCCCATTAGATCCTTTGGCATTCTTTGGACCAAATCCATCTCGTTCGTCCCTCTTCATCTTCCCATTTGATCCTTTGGCATGTTGGGGTCCAACGTGGAAAACTTTTAATTTTTACGATCAGAGATCAACCCAATGGCGGAAAACCCCGTGCCAAGATCACTAGTACACACATGAACCACAAACAGATACTATAGTTACCTTAGAAACGGTAGTCGATCACACAGTGCTGCAGTAGCCGGGTACCTCTACTCAGTCCACGCAAACAATCTTCCAACCGAGAGTGGTGCTAGCTGTATGCAAGGAGACAAGAGAGGAGAGGGGCTGCTGAAAACCAAAGTGTGAGTGGCTGAATTATTTAGCCAAGGGGGCACACCACTAGGGTTAAAATAACCCTAGGATTTCACCTAAGGTCCACCACGAATACTGTTTTGTTTAGCCACGTCGGATCGGTTTTATTCAAATCTTATTTAAATAAAACCCAACTCCTAAAAATATCCCAAAATTAATTAAATTAAATTAATTAATTTCCTCTAATTAATTAAATCATATTTAATTAATTAGCCTCTAATTAAATCATATTTAATTAGACAATGCTCCATATTTAGTTAAATCGTATTTAACTAAATAACTCACGGTTAAAGCGTTTTGTGCGTGTGACCCCATAGGCTCTCATGGAGTTGGCAATAATAATTAATATTAATTAATATAAATATATTAATTAATTAATTAATCATTAACCATTATAGACAATGAGTGGCATCTAGCAATGCATCATTGCTACCCAATCCATGAGATGATCGGTGATCCGACTTTACCTTCCGTAACCATATCATAGTGTAAAGCCTTGTCCCCTTCATCCTTTAGTCCCGATTCAACATGAGACACAAGTGTGTCATCCTCATTAAGTTCAATCATGGTTTCTCAATCCCAGAGCAGACATGCTCCCACTAGGCCTAATATCACATATTGGCCCAATGCTGCGTTGGCCAACGACTTCACTACTCCTTACTCCATTGAGCGGCCTAGAACATTACCCCTGTTATGCAGGAGGGATGAATCCTCTCTACATCACTCACACCGCTCCGCATGATTCGTGGCATATCTAAGAACTACCTTTATAATCACCCTGTTACGGCGTGACGTTTGATAGCCTCAAAGCATATGACTCCTCATGTAGGGATCGTAGTGATTTCAAGTCCAAGGACCTGCTTTACTATGGCTACCTAAGGAAGCGCTTGTGACACTTGCATAACCATTATGAAGCCTTCCAGAGGTGGGTCAATCCAATATGAATATTCTATCAATATTCATACCCACGTGCTGACTTGGCAACTCCTTGCCCATGGCTCGTGAGCTATGGCTATCAGTCTACTCACATGATAGTCTCGATATATCATTGTCGTCCTTATTAACAATGATACTTGACTACGGATATTTAAGAATGGCGTCCATATTGTCCAAAGGGGTCTCACGATCAAGTCCATCACTTGAAGTTCCAATGGGCTGGACATTGCCATTCTAAGTACTTCATTGCACTATAAATATAAACAAATATTAATAGGAATGAAGCTTGCCTGTAGTATAAATATATAAATATATATATATATATATATGAATACAAAGGTCATGATACAAATAGTAAAACTATAAAATATATTGGCCACTAGGGCTTACACCAACAGTCTCCCCACTAGCACTTTGGCCAATTTAGCATAACCCTTATACCCATAGACCTGGCATGTCCATCATGCTACCGTTGTGCCAAAGGCTTTGTCAACGGATCTGTAATGTTTTCTTCTGTTGGTACTCTGTTGGAAGCGCCAAAGTATATGTTTGGATCTTTGGTAAGATCTGGGTTCCTTTGCTCCTGGAATTGCCCCATTGTTGTCACAATAGAAGTCAATTAGGTCCACGATGCTAAGAACAACGCCAAGTTTAGTGATGAACTTCTTGATCCAAACGGCCTCTTTGGATGCACTAGAGGCGGCAATATACTCGGCCTCTGTAGTAGAATCAGCGATAACTTCCTGCTTGGAACTCTTCCAGTTCACGGCGCCACCATTCAGACAAAACATAAACCCAGACTGCGATCTGAAGTCATCCCTATCGGTTTGGAAGCTAGCATCCGTGTAACCTCTTACAACTAGCTACTCGTCACCACTGTAGACCAAGAATGAATCCTTAGTCCTTCTCAGGTACTTTAGGATGTTCTTGACTGCAGTCCAGTGATCATCACCGGGATCAGACTGGTATCTGGTCATCATGCTCAAGGCATACGAGACATCTGGCCAAGTACATAACATGGCGTACATGATAGATCCAATACCCGAAGCATATGGTATCCTATCGATGCACTCCCTATCTCTGGTGTGGAGGGAGATTGTCACTTGGACAAAGGCATGCCATGCAGCATAAGTATTAATCCCTTTTTGGATCATGCATGTTGAAGCACCTGAGCACTTTATCAACATATGTACTCTGACTCAGGCCTAGCAATCTCAGAGATCTATCTCTATAGATCCTGATGCCTAACACATAGGCTGCTTCACCTAAGTCTTTCATGGAAAAATAACCCCATAGCCAATTCTTGACTAGAAATGTCATTTCCGATTAGAAGTATGTCGTTGACATACAACACCAGAAATACATTCAAGCTCCCACTAACCCTCTTGTAGACACAGGGCTCATCCTCATTCTTGACAAAGCCAAACTGCAACACCCTTTCTCCAAAAAGGATATTATACCATAGTAACAAGTATTTTCGCAAAATATTCCTTATCAACCTTTGAAAAAAAACAAGTTTTGTTCCCAAAAATGTGGATAAAATTTTTCTCTTTTTAAAAGATGAGAAGAATGGGGAGTCCATTCTTTCCTTTTCCATTGCATAGTAAAACAAGAACAGTATTAGAAGAAACACTGAAGTAAAATCAACCTCCTCAAATATATATATATATATATATATAACCAAAAGCTTGGTTATATATATATAACCAAATAATACTGTACATCAAAAAGTAGTAAAACTCTAAGCAAATAAAATGACTAGAATAAAGAGCTACTAAGTAATAAGAAAGCCAGGTTCAATCTCTAACATCTACCCGGATTATCTGTTTACATCCGATAGTATAACAGCAGACGCATCCTTCCTACTCTAAAACGAAAAGTAGATCTCCCTGCTGGCTTCCTACGCCTTCCATAAAACGATATGAATGGTGCCTCCAGAGCTGACACCTTCCTCATCTTTCTCCTCTGTAAGTCCGAGTAAGACTTTCGCTCCTCCACCTTAAAAGGATGGTTACCAGACCTCCAACCCATACCCAATCTAAACCTCAGCAACATCATCTACTCAACCACATATGAACAAAACATGGAAAGTAGGCAGGGTAACTTACACAAGTTAAGAATGATAGTTTTAAGGAATATAACATTTATACAGTATACTATCAGAATCTCACAAACACAGGAATATATCTTTGGTCACATAACACATCACCTTATGTCAAGGATAGTCAAACACAAAACGTATCACTTTCACAGAAGCACAGACAAACATAGAATATATCACTTTCAAAGAAGTACAGACAAACACAAAATATATCATCAATCACAGATGTAATGTCAATCACAGATATAACATCAATCACAGCTATATTATCAATCACATCTATCTCATCAACCATAGGTATATTTATGCATGACACTTCAATCTCTCTGATAATACACCGGTGTGCTGCTCTAAGGAGACTTTTCCCACCAAACTCCATTGAGCGATGGGCCTGCGACAAGACCTAACAGAGTACCCAGAATTCACTCAGATTTCCTGGATAAACATTCAGTAATGCGCATCTCAACCATATCATGAAATAGGTCCGTCAGTCAGATTTATCCAAGCCGGGTATACGACTCATCTCAGCTCAAGGGCTATCGCCATGCAAGGCTATTGAGACTTTCAAAACTTGGATAATCCCAGAAGGCAATTGTAGCCCAACCAGACTCTATTCTCAACCCGTCCTCTAGGTTGTAAGCTCAAAAACCTTTATGCAAATGATAACTCAAACGTTACATAATATCACTTTGGTTTCTCTTATAAAACCTTCTCTGTTTTACTGTATTATCTCTCATAATACAAAACCACATAGAATACATTTATTCTATCACCACAGAAATACCCTTGAAAACTTAACCATTTTATTACTCTTTTCGGCTGTACTCATTTATTTTAAGAATAATTACACTGTAATAGAGTCGAACGCGATAACTAACTTAATCGGAATAATATTAACGGGAATTATTACTTAAGTTTATTCTTTTTGGGAAAGCCCTTTGGAAGCTAGTCAAGTAATCTTCGCTATGTATATACAAACTTACTAAGATAGGAAAAATAGCGCACCAGTATGGTTCCCAGGAAAGATCTTAGTGAGCTTTTGGGCTCCTTCAAAGACCTTTGTCTTTCCTAGACAGATCCATACAAATGAACTACCTTAACCCATCATCAGTCTGTATATAAACAGTAAAAATCACAAGTTTTATACATTTTTGAAAAGAACATGGAAATGGAAGAAAAACACTGGTTTAGGAATTATTAACATATTTTAGTCACTTGCTCACGTCCCAATGGCGTAATAGAGATACAGCCCCTGAGTCCGACCGTATGAGTACACCGAAGATGTATTCTTACGCCTGACCAAAGCACCCCATCCATATCCGTCACAAAAACTACAGAGGTTCAATTTTAGAATTTCTTAGATTTGTTGATCACGGAGGCATAGCCCAACAAAGATCAAACCAACTTGGAAAGAATTTCCCCATACCTTAGCCTTATGAAGGAGGAAGAACAAACTAAGAACACAAAGAACAACACACAAAAACTTGATTAGTAACAAAGAAAGCTTAAAGGAAAAACAAAGGAAAAGAAAAGGACTTTGGAGTGAGATTTGTGAGTGAATCTTCAAGTGGATGATGAGTGAAAATGAAGAGCACCCCCTCCCTATTTATAGGGGAGGGGTTCAGCCAGCACAAGTGGGGGAGATATTTTATTTTCTATTTTTCACAAAAAGGCTAAAATTCAATTTATTAAAAATATCTAACAAAACCCTAATAAATATCTATGTTCTAGAACAATGGAGAAGCTTCAAGACTCCCCTAGGGCATGGGTGAGGCGTGCAGATCAGGGCTAGGAAGAGGGATATGTGAATTTCCAAAAATACCCCTAGGGTTTGGATGAAAAAGAGTGAAAATCAAGGGTATTTTGGTCTTTTCATAAATCAAAAATTGAAATAATTAGTTAAAATTGATGAGAACCAATGAGAATGCTAGAAAATGCCATAAGAAGTCTAAATAATTTCGTGGCACTCATTTTTTAAATTTATAGATAGTGCAAACTCTTTGGTTTTCATCGTTTCGCAGGTATAACCCCGAAAAAGCAAAAAAATAGGGTTTTCAAAACTTACACAGAAATAATTTCTAAAATCATGAAATAAATAATTAAAAATAAAATATAAAATGGTCATGGACCTTTTACTCGAAAATTATACCTGTGAAGCAAGGTTTTTGTGTTTAAACGCCCCCGGTAGTTTTCGGTATTTTTCGAAAGTTTTCCAAAAATTCGATAAAAATTCCAGAAAATCTAAAATAATAAAAGAACCAACTTTTGTGAAGTAAGTTTATTTATTGGTTTTGTTAAACATTTTTAAGCTATTTAAAACTCTTCCGTCAGTCAGACGTAAACTGTTTTCTGTAAAAAGGCTTAATGTTGATTGAAAAGTTACTGTTTCAGAAGTATTTCAAAATACGTGTATTTTATTACTAATTTTAAGCAAAAAATAAATCACAAAACATTTATGGAACAAAAATTTATATAAAACAGAAAAAGGACAGAAAACGCCAAGAAACGAATGTTGAAACTAAACCTAACAGAAGCTGAAAATCAACCACTTTCAGAAGTATTCTTAAACATACATATTTAAATCCTATTTTTAAGCTAAAAATAAAACTCAAAATAATTATATCGCAAAAATTCATATAAGACGAAATTAAACAGTTAGTCAAAAAAGCAGATGTTACACAAACTGTTTCACAGGTTTCGTCAAAATGAAGATTCCAGGTTCTGGAAGCTTGCTTCAATCCATAAATGGATCGCTGCAGCTTGCATACCTTGGCAGGATTTTATGGATCTATAAAACTCTCGGGTTGTGTCATGTATACATCCTCGAATAGATTACCGTTAAGGAATGTAGTTTTGACATCCATCTGCCATATCTCATAATCGTGGTATTGTAACACTGTTTTTTATATAGTTTTTATTGATTTTTAATCAATTTTAATTTAATTAAAATTATTTAATTAATGATTTTGTGATTTTAAGGTGTGAATAATAATATTTATATCTTAGGTTTATTTTTGAAGGGTTTAGAGTAATAGAGTTCGCAAAACTGAGTTTTTGCGGAAATCGCTTTCTCGCGTGATACGGGAAAGGGTCCAGTATTTTTCTGGAGGTCATTTTTACTCCAAAATAATTTTTTAATGAACCAAAAGTGGTTCTTATAATATTTGTGATTTTTAGAAATTTTTCTGGAAATTTTTCTTAAAAACTTTATTTTACCCGCGTTTGGAGCTTTACGGGTAAACCAGGCGCAACCGGGACATGAAAAATAGTCCAAAAATTTAGTTTTGAGTTTCTAAATTTTTCTATGACATATTCAAATCATAAAATTCATTTCTCATGATTTTACTCATTTTAGAAAAATATTTATCTAAAAATGGGTTCGAAAACTACGCGTTTTTACTACTTCAAACTACCGATTAAACCCTAACTTGGTGGAATTAAATTCCACCATTTTCCAGTCAGCTTGGGCGCACAAGATAGGGGCTGATCCACCCTCAAAATGATTCCAAAAGTCAAATGGTCAAATGGGTTAATTTTTGAATTTTTCAAAATTAGGTGAGAGAGGTATGGCTCCCATTCCTTCCAAGTAAGCTAGCCCATACCTCCCCCATGCCTTTCCTTGCTTCAGCCGAGTTTGTATAGGGAGAAGGGAGAGAGAAATTCACTTTTCACACTTCATCTTCTTGAAGCTCTCAAAAACTCCATTTTTCCTGTCTACTTCCAAGCTTTTCCATACACAAAAAGGGCTAGTTTTGTTGAGATTTTGGCCACTCAAGCTTCACAAAAAAGGTTTGGATCATCATTCTAATCCATAAACTTCTTTCATTTTTTCATTTCCACCACTTTCATGTTTCCATGAAAGTTGTGTTCTTCTCTTTACTAAAAGAGATATTTTTCTTGGTTTAGGTTCACTCCATTGGAACCTACAAGCTTGAAAACCACATTGGATCCATTTGTCTTCAGGATTTGAGTAAGTATTCATCTACTCAAATTTCTACTCTTTAGGGTTTGTTGGTTTTCATAAAACTCATATTTTTATTGTTTTATTTTGGTGTATTTTGTGAAAGGTAAATTTTTCTAAGTGTGGGAACATCAAGCCTTCAAGGAGGCCACTTGGTGATTGTGTAGAGGGAAGGCGATCTTTGGTGTTTGCTCATTTTCATAGTCTTCAAGAGGTACGGGCATTTTCTCAATAAGTTGGGAAGGATGTGTATGTGTGTGGTTTATGCTGTATGTTCATGAAAAACTCAAAGACTTGAGTTTTCATATTGGGTGTTTGAGTGAGAAATCATTCTTTAGTAATATGTATTTTTATATATTTATGTATATGAGTGAAAGTATGATTTTGGTTGAGGCAAGATAATTTTTTATAAACCTATGTGTTGTTGGAAAAATCATATGTATGATTTGGATTGATTTGGAATGCCTAAGTTATTTTTATCCATAAAACTCTAAGTGAGCTAGAAAATCAATTAATGAGGGAGAAAATCAAATTTCAAATTTTTAGGGGTCAAAAATGTAATTTGGATGGTTTGGAGTCAAAACTGCAAAATTCTGGGCATAATTTCAAAAATCTGGGAACTTTGGGCCAAAAATGTAATTTACGAAAGTCTTGGGGCAAAAAACGTGAAATCTAGACTGCAAAACTGGACTTCTTAGGGGGTCAGAATTGTAAATACTTAAAAGTAAAAGTGATTAAGTAAAATTATCAAAGAATCTACTCAAGTTTTTAATTAACCCTTTTATAATGAAAAGTGGGAAGAAAAATAAATAAAGTGAGTTTTAAATAAGAGGTAATTATTTTATAACAATTAAAGACTTAAGATTTTGAAGTTAAATAAGAACTTTAATTCTAAAGAGGAGTTTCCATAAACTTATGTTTTTAAAATGACGTTTCTACACGGTATTGGAAGAGGACCAATACGTGGCGATGATAAAAGTCTTAAGGACAATAATACTACACGGTATTGAAAGAGGATCAATACGTGGCGACGATAAAGTCTTGAGGACAATAAAATTACACGGTGTTGGATGAAAGCTAACACATGGCGACCAAAAACCCTAAGACAAGGGACCACATTGATTGTGGTTACAAATATACTGTCATATGCATTTGTGATATTGGCTTTTGCCAGGCTAGCATTTATTGCTATGATGAGAGCACACAATCCTATGCGGGGATTGTAAATATGTATGGTCTAACAATAAGTCTTTGAGGGCATCCAGGTTACGAAATTCTCAATGGCCTTGCGGTGAATCCCCTTGTGCCGAGAAGAGTAGTGTACTCGGCTTGGATGATCCTGACCGACTGCCTTATTTGAGATGGGGTGTACGACGTAGCACAATGGGTCTGTACCGAATAAATGACAAACGATGGCCAAGAGTGAATGTGAGTTTGCATTAATGATAGGTATACGATTCCGCCACATCGCTCTACTTAGTTGAGGAAGAGAAGTCTCCGTGGAGCAGTGCACCGGTGTATGAAAAGAGATATTGAAGTGACATGCATTATGCTAGAATGCTATGTGTGTGCTTGACTGTGTGTTTACCTTGATGATGTGTCTCTTGTTGATGATTGAATATCTTAGCTAAAAGATTTGCGAAAGAGTAACTCTATATAAATATATTCTTGGAATGTATTATGTAGTATTTTATTTTTCATATGCAACCTTTCAGTGGATTTCAACTTGTGAAAAGAAATTCACCCTTGCATGTTTTCTTGTATCTGTATGTACCTTACGCGTAGATGAGGCCTTTGGTAGCCCGTGTGAGGGAGAGCTTCCGGCCTCTTGAGGCCAATGGTGGGGGATGGACTTATGATCCCATCTCCCAATGGGCCACAGTGTGTAGACACGTGGTCAGGACGAGAGGAGGGGTGCTGGGCCCCGAAGAGGTTTTGGAGCGTGATATGGTTCTGGACGCTTACATTCCATTAGAGAGGATACGCAGCTGGCTGGCAGCCGCACCCGAGGCACCTGTGGAGCAGCCGAGGAGAGAGACTCAGGCGGAGGAGAGACCTTTACCCTCGCGGGTAACCGAATCTGCTCGGGAGTATCGTCGTATGTTTTGCCGCACGCGTCTCACCCCAAGGAAGAGTACCTTGGCGCGGCATCATCTACCGAGGATGGCTCCACCAGTGACACCAGCTTCACCACCAGAGACAGGGAGACCGACGCTCTCCATTTCTTACGTCCCATCGTATGGACGTTTCGTGCGTTGCTCTTCTGACACTTCTGCCGGACCGTCGGGACACGCAGAGAGGGGGAAGAGGAAGGTTCGAGATGAGCCAGAGCGGGTATTCATTGAGATATCCGAGGAGGAGGAGGACCCGGAGGAGGATCCCAAGGAGGACCCCGAGGAGACGTCATCGTCTTAGGTCTGTAGTGGTGGGAGGTGTCTAGTGCTAGGTTGTGGGTTGTCTGTTAGCGACCAGCCTAGGTTTGGGATGTACATGTTCAGTGTCGTGTATTTGGCACACCTTTTGATTTACAGCTTTCCTAGGTTTAGACTTATCGTTTTATTTTCTTTGTATCAGGATGATGTATTTTGGCCACTATGTTGTGGTTCCAAACTATGCTTGCGGGCGCAAGACTTGTGTATATTGACATGATGATATATATATATGTATGATGTTTCTTTTCTTCTGAGTTTCAGGATGGCTAAATGTGATGTGAGAAATCTTTTCGTATAAGATTCTTTTAAAAAAAAAATTAGCCACCAATTTTGGTAACCTTGATTTATGAAGGAAGATTTTCCGCATTAAGTTTTTAGTTTTTCACGTGACGTTCCTTGTGGGAAAAAGGGGCGTTACAGGTATGCTGCAATAGAAAGTAGAATCTGGATGGACTTTATCATTGCGACTGGAGAGAAGGTTTCATCATAGTCTATACCATGAATCTATCTATAACCCTTCGCTACCAACTGTGCCTTGAAGGTATGAACTTTCCCATCCATGTCAGTCTTCTTTTTGAAGACCCACTTGCACCCTATGGGCTTAGCCCCTTCAGATGCATCAACCAAAGTCACTTGGTTGGTGTACATGGAGTGCATCTTAGATCCCATGGCTTTAAGCCACTCCTCAGATTCAAGCCCCGTTGAGGCCTCCATGTAGGAAGCAAGTTCATCCTGATCCAAGATCAGTACGTCATCATCCTGAGTCATGAGTAACCCATATGTCTCAGGTTGACTTCGCGTCATGCTAGACCTACGAGGTTCTTGTGCTGCTGGAGCAGGTGGTCTCTCCACAACATCTTGTGGAACCTGCTCTTGTTTCATCACAGGTGCACTGGAACTCTGTAGGTCATGGATTTCTCCAAGTTCCATAGCCCTCCCACTGGCTCTCATGGAGACGTTGTAACACCCTTTTTCCCAAAAGAGCCTTATAACATAAGTAACCATTTATTTTAAAAAGTAAGTATTGTTCAGTTTAATTTCGAAGAAATATACTTTCTTACCTATATTTATTTCTCAAATAGTGAGTGAGAATTTTTTTTCTTTTTAAGGATTAAAGAATAGAAATTTTCATATACAATTTTTCTCAAAAAGGCCAATCCAAAAGTTACACACATTTCTATTCTTTTAGAAATAAACTTCATTACTATATAACATTGTGCACAATTACAATAGATTACATTGCTACTCAAGAGTGTTTAATACAGTCATCTAGCAAGAACAATATAAACACTCTACCCCAAATGAGCCTAAGCCGGTCGAGTCTCAGATCACCCCAAAAGACAACCTAGATAAAAGCCACTCCGGACGATAGTCTTCTTCATTCCTCCGTCCTGGTCAACTCACCCGACTGGTGGTACATCTATATGAATCATGTTCAAAAAGACCACAAAACATATAGACAAGGGTGAAAAATTCTCGTACAAAAGTTATCTCACAATAATAACAATAGCAGGAATAAAGGAAACTCATGCATATCATTCATAATAACACATTATCCTATAGCATGCAGTTCTCTATCACAATAATACATTACCATAAGCACATTGAATTTAATCACAGTAATGCATAATTTCACACATGTAATATCACCATAGCAATATGCTACCACAGCTTATAAGACACAACTTATCATCAAAGCAATATACGATCACACAGATATATTTAAAATGCATGACACTTCTATTTCCCTCTCAACACCGGTGTAATGCTCCATGGAGACATATCTCTTCCTCAACAACATTTGAGCAATAGGCCACAGTCAATCCTTAACATACTATTCAAGGCTAAACCACCAGTAAAGTCCAAGACAGTATTCAGGAAAACTATGTTTAAGTCAAAATTGTTCAAGGCTACACACAGTGAAGTCCAAGACAATTCTTTAATGCACTCAGCGACACCATATCACAAATAGGTCAGTCAGCTAGATTTATCCAAGTCGGGTGCTCTACTCATTCTCGGCTTGTTGGGAGTCACCATACGGCCATTAAGACTTTCGAAACCTGGATAATCCCAGTAGGCAATTGTAGCCCAACCGTACCTATTTTCAACCCCTCTCTGGGTTGTAGCTCATCTCATGGACTCTTGCCAAATCTCTTTTTCTTTATGCACATGGTATAATATATTGCACACAACGATCAATCACAATCATTTTCACTTTGGTTTCTCTTGTAATTTTCTCAAACACATCACTATGTTACCACTTGTAACATTATTAATCTCTTCTCTATGTTACCTCTTGCAACAATCACACATAACCTTCTCTCTTGGTTATGGAATACTCATCTCTTTTTGATTATCTCAGTCAAACATCTCTTTCTTTTACATTCTATTCACTTGCTCAATTATAACTCTGTTTCCAAAAATAGTATTTTCCGTATTCAATGTTTAAACTTCAAGAAAAATAGAACTAAAATACCTATTGATTTCCAAACTCAAATCTGATACTTTCCCCTTAAAAAGACTCTATTTTAGAAGTTTTTAAAAATAAATTTCGTAAATTGTAGGTTATTTTTAACAGAGTGTAGAACTGTTCACAGGCATGGTAATTATCACACCCGCGGCGTGAACAGGTCTGTCCCCTGTTTCTCAAACAGCATGCGATTTTCACAGTTTTGGAAAAAGCTACACCCAGGGCATGACAGATTCGGGTTTTACCAATTTAAAACCAATTAGGGTTGTTCTTAACAAGATTTAACCTAATTAAAAATCAATTAAGTAAAAGACATGTTCTTGAGCCAACTTAAAGCTTAACAAGCATAGACAAATACTTTGGTTTTAGGGAAAATTAATTGAGGACTTGGCTTACATAAAAAGACTCTCGTAAAAACAATAGATTAAATCTTATACTATCAATTCCAATACCAATTTAGCATAGAGGATTAAGCATCAAACACAAGATATTGATCAAAGCTAAAATCATGACATAGAGCACAAGATCATCACCACAAGCTAGATATCACTTCACACCCAAAAATCATTATCATAGGACAACCAAGATCAACATCCATCACACAAGATTCAAGTCTTCCAAAAATCATCACTAACCACTTGTCTATTATCCATACTCAACAAAAATCTCTAACACACACAAACATACATAGTAACCCATCCAAACATCACATGAACAAGATAATCATAGTCAAACATAGCATATGCATCTCAAGCATGTAACACCCTTTCTCATAAAAGGATATTACAACATAAGTAACCTTATTTATCGAAAACAATACAAATCTTTATTTTTAAAAGAAATTTCTCTTTTAATTAATTCAAGCCTATTTTGAAAATGAGTATAAATTTTTTCTTTTATTTCCTGAAAATTATTTTCACTTGAAACTCTCAATTACGCTATTTAGATTTCGAAACTTATTTACGTCGTAACATACTACTGAGAAACTAGATAAGCCTCATCTGAATAAATAATGTACTTCATATATAATACTGGTCCAAAGTTTTACAAGTACATCAAACTGAACAGCTAGTAATGTCATATCAAATAGTACAGTCATCTAGTAAAGATAATAATAACTGTCTATCCCAAATGAGCCTAAGCCAGTCGAGTCTCCGATCACCCCCAAAAGACAATCTAGACAAAAGCCACTCCAGACGGTAGTCTTCTTCATTCCTCTGTTCTGGTCAACTCACTTGACTAATGGTACATCTATATGAATCTTGTTCCAAAGAGCACAAAACATATAGGCAAAGGTGAAAAATCCTCATACACAGAATATAAAGCATAGTGACAACAAATGAGAATAAAGTAAATCAGACTTATCCAACATAATCTACATTAAACATTATAGTACCATTTACCTTTTCTCAGCACAAAAATATATACTCTCTCTTCTAATGAGACATTCTCATATACACAAGCAAAATCATCATAGTTATAACACATAACTCAGCATCAATCAATATATCATTACACAGATATATTTAAAATGCATGACACTTCTATTTCCCTCTCAACACCGGTGTAATGCCAGTAAAGTCCAAGACAGTATTCAGGAAAGCCATGTTTAAGTCAAAATTGTTCAAGGCTAAACAGACAGTAAAGTCCAAGTAATAATTATTTAATGCTCTCAGTGACACCATATCACAAATAGGCCAGTCAGTCAGATTTATCCAAGCCGGGTGCTCTACTCGATCTCGGCTCGTTGGGAGTCACCATACGGCCATTGAGACTTTCGAAACCTAGATAATCCCAGTAGGCAATTGTAGCCCAACCATACCTATTTTCAACCCCTTCCGAGTTGTAGCTCATTATTTGGCCATCCGCCAAAATCTCTTTCTCTTTGTGCATATGACATAACACATTAAACACGCAATATCTCTTGGCCATCCACCAAGGCTCTTTATGCAAAATGACACATACATATGCATTTCAAAATAATCATCACAAGCTCGAGCACAATCAATTCACTTTGATTTCTCTTGTAATATAATCAATCTCTTCTTTATGTTACTCTTTGTCACCATCATATATAACCTTCTCTTAGTTATGTTACTCTCTTCTCTTAGTGACATCACACATAACCTTCTCTTGGTTATGGTGTTCTCATCTCTTATAGTATTCTCATCTCTTGTAATATTCACATCTCTTTGTGCATATTCTCAATCAACATGGCTCTTCCTCTTTCATTCATATTCTTTATTAATCTGTCTTTTTAATAAAAAGGCATTTTCCAAATCAATGTTTAAGTTCTAAAATAAATTAACCAAAATACTAACAAACCTTTAGAGTTAAAAATGTCATTTTTTTTCTCTTAAGCATATTTTGGAAAAAAGTGATTTTCACAAATTCATTTGCTGTTAAAAGTTCAGGATCCAGAACTGTTCACAGGAGCGCTGCTTTTCACACCCGTGGTGCAGACAGTTCTGTCCCCTGTTTTCCTCAACTACGAAAATGGCCACACCCAGGGCATGGCAGATTTGCGATTTTTCAAAGTTCAACCCAAATCAATCTTTTCTTCACATAGTTGTGACCAAATGAATAAAAATAAGCAAATTTTACCATCTTTGGATTAATCACAAGACACAACCAAGTAACATCAAGCCATGAATTCAAACCCATCAAGGCAATGAATCAAGATCATCATCACACACCAAGCTTATTAACATACAAATACCAATTTCATCATGCCAAGCTTGAGAACATAGTCATAATCCAACACTCAATCACTCTTCAATTCAAGCATGAACAAGAATCATCATGCATCCAACATAGGGCAAAATCATGTCACACAACTCAACTATTTTTCCCAACAAAGAGCAATCCACAATCAAAGACAAACTAGTCTTATATACACCTAGTTTAAAACAATCCAAAACTACCATCAAGCAAAACTTTCATAACCAAATCACTCATGAGAGTTCATATCAAGCATAATACAACTCTTGGCTCACCCATCACCATAGGAACAAAGAACACATAGCTTACTAATCAACATGAACCCTAAGTAAATTTAACATCATCTTAATCAAACCAACACTAACATGGCACTAATATGTCCACTAAGCCTTAAAAATCTTGTATAAGAAAATTTCCCCTTACCAAGCTTGTGTAGAAAACCCTAACCTCCAACCCTTCTTCTTCCTTCTCCTTCTTCTTCTTGGTTGGTTCCTTGTAGCTTGTTGATCACAAAATTAAGAACAAACTCTTGAAAATTGGTTAACTTGAACAAAATTTTTTGAAAGACAAGCTTGGAGTTTAGCTATGGTGTAAGAGTGAAATGAGGAAAAATGAACAAGATGCTCTCCTCCTTCTCTCCCTAACTCGGCCTCTTCCTCTCCTTTCCTACCATCCAAGATTTTTTTCTTTAAGTCATGATTACACTTAACTAGAGTCTTAACCCTAGTTAATAACTTGGTTTGATCCTATTGGTCACTTCCCATGAGTCATAAGTCAAGAATCTTCCACACTCTTCTCCCCCTCAATCTGCGCAGCTGCTGGTCCAAGGGTGGGTTAAAATAATTTTTCACCTTAACCATGGTAAAAGGTAAGTCTCCAAGGTAATCAAGTGTGGTAACTTTTGAGTTTCATAGTAAAAATTGTCCAAAAATAACCTATTGGGGTCAAAACTCTCATGAACCTTAAAATAAGTCCTAGGCCACGAAAATAAGGTGCCACAAAGGTCTTGGTTCATAGAAATCAAGTTTAGAAGCATTACGGTAATTTTCGGTTTTTACCCTAACCCGTAAATTAGGGTAAAAATGAACTTTCTCAGAAAATTTCTAAAAATCATAAATATTATAAAAACATCATTGGTTACTCTTTTGGTTGATTTTGGATCATTTTTCAAGCTTCTGACATTCACCTGTTCTTCCAGTTATCTTGTTTTCAGTCTACAGGGACCAAAACCGCAATTTCTTTGTCTACTATTCTAAAAATTTCCAAAATAATTTTTAAAATTCTAAAATAATATAAAACATCAGTTGGCACCTCCAAAAATATTTCTTAACTTGTTTTGGTCTCCAAACCAACTCACAGTTCAACCTGCTCATAGTACAGGGACCAAAACGGTAACATTTTTAGCCGCTTCTCAGAAAATTCTTGAATAAAATTCTAAAATCCTTAAATATTGTGAAATCACTATTTGTACCTTTAAATCTTATTCTTAACCTAAATCTAGGGTTTCTACTTCACAAAGTCACCATTCCGTCTATTTACGGTAAACAGAACTCTGTCTGGATCTCAACGTCCGACTTAAACTACTGTTTTCTAATGTAATGAAAACTTCGTCTACCAACTTAATCTTCCTAAAATATATTTAATTCACATGAATCACATATCCACATATTAAAATGTAATAACGTCAGAAACCTAAAATTACAGACGTTACAAAGCACACAAATAACTTTCTAAGAGAAATTTCCCCTTTCCTCTTACTCCTAGCTTGATGAAGGAAAAATCCTAGCTTCTTGTGAAAGGAAGATGTTAGGTGTAACACCCTTTCTCCAAAAAGGATATTATACCATAGTTACCAATGAATTTCGAATAACTTAGAAAATATTTTGTGAAAGCTCAACATTCCTTCTCCGAAAATGAGTGAGTAAATTTTTTTTCTCTTCTATTAAACCAAGAGAAGGATGGAGAATATATATTAATTCTTTTCAAAAAGGTGTTAAGTGCGGAAGCATAAAACAATACTTGTATGAGTGTAATCTCATTTCATATAACCATCCAAGTCTTTACAAGAAAAGATTGAAATGATACAGTGAACATCTGAGCCAGTCTAATCTCTAGACCTCTACCCGAAACAATACAGTCTAATCCCCATTTGAGATTGTGTATGGTTATAATCCTTTGACTCCTCTTGATTTGTTACCTTTACCTAACACATCTCTTTTGAAGCATAAAGAGGGCAAAGCCAAAGCTGAATTTGTGAAAAGTTTGCATGAGAAAATTAAGTTGCAAATTGAAAAGAAGAATGAAAGCTATGCCAAAAATGCCAATAAAAGGGCGCAAACGGGTTACCTTTGAACCCGGAGATTGGGTTTGGATCCATATGAGAAAGGAAAGGTTTCCTTCACAAAGGAAATCTAAGTTGATGCCTAGGGGCGATGGCCCTTTCCAAGTGATTGCCAAAGTTAATGATAATGCTTACAAGATTGACCTTCCTGGTGAGTATGGTGTTAGTGCCACTTTCAATGTTGCTGACTTGTCTCCTTTTGATGTAGGTGATGAAGACTTCAATTCGAGGTCGAATTCCTTTCAAGAGGGGGCGAATGATGAGGACATGGAGGTCCAAGAAGCCATTCAAAGCCTAGGAGGCCCAATTACTAGGGCAATGTCAAGAAGGGTCCAAGAAGGCTTAGTCCAATTCATGACTAAGACAATTTCCAACATGGACAAAGAAGTAATTGCACCAAAGACCATGTTTGTCATCCAAGCTATGGAGGAGGCGCAACACTCATGAAACCAGCCATGTTATTTTGTTTTAAATAAAGTGCATGTGACCAATTGATTTATTTGGGACCAAGGCATTAAGTTATTTAATTCCTTGTTAATTTTTTGTGTGTTTAATCCACTTTAAGTGGTTGCTTGAATAAAAGCAAGAGGGACTTAATGAAGGCTGCATGGTGGGCGCTTAAATGAAGTCAAGGAAGACAAAGTAAATCAAAACACATCAAGGCAAGGAGTTACACAAGACAAAGAATTCATAGCAATCAAGACAAAGGCATGAATGCTCCAAACATCACATTAAAAGTGTAACAGCCATGGTGGCTGCATTGAGGAGGAGTTATGCGCTACATTGAAGGCCATGGAACCAGCCAACTCAATGGGAGTTCTTGGGATTCCTTGCACCATTAGTAAGGGACTTGAAGAACAATCAAAGAGGGCATCCAAGAGAAGAATGGGGGGCGCATATTGATGGCTGGACAGCAGCCATATTCATGGTTTTCCATTAGGATTCCTTGCACATTAAAAAGCTAGGGAGCAGCCATATAATTGCTTGTAATTACTTGTTAATTCTAGCCTAGGATTCTCTTGTTTTGGGTGCATAAGAAGGGCTGGATGACAGCCAACTTATTTCTTGTAATTGCTCCTTAATGAACACCTAGGATTCCTTGTAAGCCTTGAATAGCATAGGCTAAGTCCTTACCTTGTAATCAGACCAGCCTCCCTCACTATAAATAGGGGGCGCGTGGTGCCTTGAAGGATAGAATGATTTTGAGCAAAAATATTACCTTGTGTAATTGAGTCCTTACTCTTTGGTTCTGGATTGAACCAGACTTTGATCTTACCAAGAATCCTTTCTTGTGGTGATCCTCATTTCCATAGGCTTATCCTTGTCTTGGATTAGACCAAGGTGGCGCCCCTTGCCTCCCATCCATTCTTCTTGTTCCTTGCTTTATAAACTGTTTTCTTGTTTGCTTGTTATAACAAGAACTCTTTATTCTCACTTCCTTTTTGTTCACTTGTTTCTTATTCTACTCACTTGTTTCTTGTTAAAATAAGAACCATCCTTCTTGCTATTCTTTCTTAAAGATAAATCACAAATTCTAAGTCACAACCAGATTCTAAGTGGTGAATTCAAGTCATTGGCCAAGTTATTACAACAAGGAGGCCATCAATATCAATGATAGATAATACCAGGGTTTCCACAAAATAATAAATTGTATTCTCTTCGCGGTAAAATTATATTTACGGTAGTCTAAAATTCGCCATTATAACCGTATGTTTACAAAAGCTCAAAAATGATTTTGGCATAGCCATCTTACTTACATGAAAATCTTATGAAAATTTGGGCATTATAACTCTACTATTAACACTTAGCAAAAATAATTGATTTAAAGCTTATAGAATAATTTATGAAGGCATAATAGTAAAAACACATAAAGCATACAATCTAAACACAAACAAGAATAAAAAACTCATACTTCTCAAATTAAATTGCAAGATTAACCCCTTACCTTGGCCAAAACTTGATGAAGAACAACCAAGAACACAGAAAAATTTAAGACAACTAAGAGAGAAAAGAGAGAGAACTTTGTGCTATAGTCTTCAAGCTTGTAGTGTGTGTTAAAATTACGAGGCCAAGGGGTCATTTATAGGAAGGGGAGGGCGGCCAAGGAGGGACCAAGAGGGAAATAAATTATTGTGAGGTCATGGTACTTTATGAGCCATATGTCATAAATCCATAATTGAAAAATGATCCATTTTTCTTATTGGCCATCCCTTATGACTAAGCTAGTGACTCATAAGCCAAAAAGCACATCCAAGGCTCCAAATTGAAGCATGATGTCGACCAAGAGGAGAAGGAAGGAAGGCCATTTGATTGCTTGGTCAAAAGTGTTGTAACCAAATTGTTCAAAAGTTTTTTAAATGAATTCCCTAAGTGGTTTTGATGATAACAATAATTATTAAAGGTTTTACAAAGTTTGCTGACGAGCGTCTATAGGTACAACAAAGATAAGTCCATCGTCCAAAGTGACATTGGCACATATATAGTCCAAGAGTGGAGCGTCCAATGGACTCTCATACTTAACCTAAGATAAGTATAATCCAATGGACTTTGAGAAGCAATATGTCCAATGAAGCTTTGCGTCCAAAGAAGCAGAATTGATAAACGTCCAATAACTATCATGAAGACGTTCTATCAGAGAAGCAAAGTCATAAGTCCATATGGTAAGCAATGAATATGCGTCCATATGAACCAAATTGTCTCAAGTACAAATGGTAAGCAAAGGTATGCGTCCATTCTGTACATGAATAGTCCATATATTCTACATGCTGCGTCCAAAATGCAGAAGACACAACTTGCTATTTATTGCTCTTGCATTTAATATGGAACATATATATTGAGCAAATGATTTGAAATAAATAGCTGTATTCAACGTGTTTTGAACATGCATTAAATGAAAAGTATAAAGCACTGTGGAAAGTGTACTTAGAGAGAGAATGTACTCTGACTATTTCTATATCTCTCTGGACATCCCTTTCTGCTTTACACAGTGTATTCTCTTTGTCTCAACAAAATATTACTATTAACTTTTGTGCAATTGAGACTATGAGTACAGGTTGCTTCTGACCTAGGAGAAAAAGACGCAGACATACACACTGAAGTGGAACTCCTCAGAGCAACAAAAAAATAGCATTTAATGCTATTAGAGAACGGTCATTTTTATGAAGGCTGAAGCTGAGCTATTCAAAGAACAAGTCTGAAGCTTCATCAAAGCCTATAAATACCGTGAACAAGAAGAAGAATACAAGAGACTGAACCAAGAAAAGAAAGAGCTGAAACGCTGTGCAAATACTCTGATTATTATAGAAAGTCTTGTATTATTTTTTCTTCCTTCTTGTAAAAGAGAGTTTGCTTAACTCTCGAAGTGCTTAAGATTTTCATATTCTCACTTGTGTGAGTTAGATAGCACTTTAAGTCAAAAACACTCTTCTGAGTTGTTTAAGCCTGGAGAGGCTTGTTTTGAAAGACTACTTGTTTGAGCCTGGAGAGGCTTGTCTGCAAAAGAATACTTGGGATATAGCCTAGAGAGGCTACGTGTAAAAATACTTGGCGTTAAGCCTGGAGAGGCTTGGTTGTCAAAGAATACTTGTGTTGAGCCTGGACAGGCTAGGTGTGCAAAGAATACTTGTTGTAAGGCCTGAAGAGGCTATTGAAGAATACTTGTATTCTATCTTGATTGATAGTGAAATCTCTCTAGTTTGAGGGGACTAGACGTAGCTCTTAGGAAAGAGTGAACCAGGATAAACACTTGTGTTATTTTCTCTATCCCTTATCTCTGTTAATTTATTTGTTTATACTAACTGAGGGGATTGACTTTGAATTTATTTTAACAAGTTATTCAATACGCTTTAATCGCACAAAGAAAACCTGTTTTAAACTAAGTGGATGTTTTTGCGTCCAAAGTGTTTGTGCGTCCAATAAACCAGTTGCGCTGTGCATCCAACGTTTTTCATAATCAGCGTCCAACGTTTGCGAAAAGTTTTCAAAAGCTTTGAAACACAATTCAACCCCCCCTTCTTGTGTTTCATCTTGTTACCTACAGTTGGCATCAGAGCTCGGTCTCTAGGGGTTGAGCACCTAACAGTGCAGAGAAGCAAAGATCCATGGAGAACGAGGGACAAGTTGTGAACAGACCACCACTGTTCAATGGAGATGAATACGACTATTGGAAGCAAAGAATGATCACATTCTTTGATGCGCAAAACATAGACATGTGGGATGTCGTGGAAACTGGCTACACTGCTCCAGTAGATGAAGCAGGTCAACCAGTGCCAAGAGCTCAGTGGACGTAGGATCAAAGAACAAGATTTCAACTGAACTCAAAGGCAAGACACTACTTGATGTGTGCCATTACCAAGTCTGAATATGACAAGGTGCATAGCTGCACTACTGCCAAGGAGATATGGGACACTCTAGCTTTGGCACATGAAGGATCAACTCAGGTCCGTGAGCCCAAAATCAGCATGCTAGTTCATCAATATGAACTATTCAAAATGGAGGATCACGAGACTATTGATCAGATGTTTGGAAGATTCCAAACAATCATCAACAACCTAAGATCCTTGGGAAAAATATACACAAACCGAGATCATATCAGGAAAATCCTAAGGAGTTTGCCAAAACAATGGAGACCCAAAGTAACTGCCATACAAGAAATAAGAGATCTTTCTACTCTTGCTATGGAGAACCTTCTGGGATCACTTAAAGTGCATGACCTTGAGCTCAATGAAGAAGGAACAGAAAGAAGAGCAAAATCCATTGCTCTTAAAGCCCAAAAGAGGAGCACCTCAAAGGCACTAAAGGCACTTGACTCAGATGAGGAGTCGTGCAGCTTAGAAGGAGAAGAAGGCTCAGATGATGATGAACTTTCCTTCATCTCCAGGAAAATAAAGTCTATGTGGAAAAAGAAAGGTGGCTTCAGAAGAAAGCAATTCAACAAAAAATTTCCACAAAAGGAAGCTGAGCAAAAGGACAAAAGTCCAGTAGTGTGCTATGGATGCAAGAAACCGGGCTACTACAAGGTAGACTGTCCTGAGGCTGAAAGGACAAAGAAGAAATTCTTCAAGAAGAAAAAGGGTTTCATGGCAACATGGGAAGATCTTGATGAATCTTCTGATGATGAGGATGAGGAGGATAAGGAAAAAGCCAATCTTTGTCTAATGGCAAGCCTACCCTCAACTGATAGTGAGGATGAAGAAGAGGTACTTTCTTATTCTGAACTAAGAGATAATTTTAATGATCTTCTTAGAGAATCATCCATTTTATCTGATGAGTACAGATCTTTGAAGAAAAAGTTTTCACTCATAACAAAAGATTTTGAAAAACTCACTTTGGAAAATAAAGTACTCAAATCAGAAAATGAAGAGTTGAAATGTCAAGTAAGTCAACTCAAAGATGAATCTCCAAAGAATTCTGAGTCCAATACTTCCTGTGAAGTACAAGCACTTCAACAAGAAGTAAATGAACTCACTAGACGATTGTCCAGATTTGTCAGTAGCTCTGAAAAACTTGATCAGATTTTAAAAATTCAGAGAAAACCTTCTGACAAAAGTGGTTTGGGTTATAAAAAACCAAAACCAAAGTTTTCTAAAAGTTCCTCAATATTTAATTCATACCGTGGTCACTGTGGAAAGGCTGGACATGTCACCTCAATGTGCGTCCATAACAAGAGAAACATGCCTGGACGCAGACCAAGGACTAACAAGAAAGGACCCAAGTCAATCCGGGTACCTAAAAATATGATAATTTCTGTTGCAGATATGCTTGATGGGAGAAGACAACACCAGTCATGGTACCTGGACAGTGGCTGCTCACGACACATGACAGGAGAAAGGTCTATGTTCCAAGACCTAAAGCCTAGATCAAAAGGCTGGGTCACCTTTGGAGGAGACCAGAAAGGCAGAATAGTTGGAATAGGTAAAATTGGTAAGCATCCTTTTCCATCTATTGAAAATGTCTTATTGGTTGAAGGACTCAAACATAATCTGCTTAGCATAAGCCAATTGTGTGATAGTGGATTTGATGTTTCCTTTAACAAAGATAAATGTATAGTCAGAAATCCTGATAAGTTCATACTTTTTCGAGCAAAAAGGCAGGATAATGTTTACAAGATTGATTTCGAAAAAATGTCCAAACAAAATGTCTCATGCTTCATATCCTTAAAGGATGAACAATGGATATGGCACAAGAAACTTGGTCATGCAAGCTTAAGAACCATTTCAAAGCTGAATAAGCATAACCTCGTGAGAGTACTACCAAATCTTGTGTACAAGTCTGAAGTTCTGTGTGAAGCATGTCAAAAAGGGAAACAAGTAAAAAGCTCTTTTAATTCCAAAAATATTGTTTCCACTTCTTGACCTCTAGAACTTTTACACATGGATTTGTTTGGACCCACTCAAACTGCTTCTTTGAATGGACAGAGATATGGATTAGTTATAGTTGATGACTATACTAGATGGACATGGGTCAAATTCCTTGCACACAAGGATGAGTCTTTCAAAGTCTTCACCATATTTTGTAAAAGAGTCCAAAATGAGAAAGGAGATTGTATCAACTCTATTAGAAGTGATCATGGAGGTGAGTTTGAAAATGCAAACTTCCAGAGATTCTGTGAAGAGAATGGGATCTTTCACAATTTCTCTGCACCAAGAACACCTCAACAGAATGGTGTGGTGGAGAGAAAGAATCGATCTTTACAAGAGATGGCCAGGTCCATGCTCAATGATCACTCAACATCCAAGAGATTTTGGGCTAAAGCTGTAAATACTGTGTGTTTTTTACAAAATAGAATATATGTGAGGCCTATATTGAAAAAGACTCCATATGAATTGTGGAAAGGAAGAAAACCCAACATTTCATACTTCCATCCCTTTGGATGTGAATGTTTCATTCTTAACACTAAGGATCAACTTGGCAAATTTGATTCAAAAGTGGACAATGGTATTTTTCTGGGTTACTCTGAAACCTCCAAGGCCAATCGAGTCTATAACTCAAGAAGCTTGACAGTTGAAGAGTCAATTCATATTAAATTCAATGACAAAAAGCCTGACAAGGAATTGTCAGAGCTAAGTGATTCTCTTGCAGATATGAGAATACAAGCAGAAGGTAAAAGAATATCACCTAAGAATGAAGAAAATGGATCAGACGCAGAAGCTGAGGATGCGTCCAATACTGAAAGAAGAAGAAGCTGGCACTTCAAGACCTATCATCCTGAAGATCAAATCATTGGAAATGCAAATGATAGAGTCAGAACAAGATCCACATTCAGAGAACAAACTGATGTTGCATTGATCTCTGAATTGGAGCCCAAAAATATAGATGAAGCCCTATTGGACGAAGGATGGATTTTGGCAATGCAGGAGGAGCTGAATCAATTCAACCGCAATGATGTTTGGACGCTGGTAGCCCTACCTGAAGATAAGTCCATTATTGGAACCAAATGGGTATTCAGAAACAAACTGGACGAAGAAGGTAAAGTTGTGAGAAACAAGGCAAGGTTAGTTGCTCAAGGTTACTCACAACAGGAAGGTATTGACTTTATTGAAACATTTGCGCCAGTAGCTAGATTAGAGGCCATTCGCATCTTACTTTCATTTGCTGCCCAACATGATATGAGGCTTTATCAAATGGATGTAAAGAGTGCTTTTCTGAATGGTATAATAACAGAGGAAGTCTATGTTGAACAGCCTCCTGACTTTGAGGATCAAGCATTTCCCAACTATGTTTTAAACTGAAAAAGGCTCTTTATGGCCTCAAGCAAGCTCCTCGAGCTTGGTATGGAAAACTAAGTTCTTTTCTAATGGAAAATGGTTTTTCAAGAGGAAAAGTTGATACTACTCTTTTCAGAAAATCCATAGACACACATTTCATCATAGTACAAATTTATGTGGACGATATCATTTTTGGTGCTACTGATGAATCTCTACGTGGAGAATTTTCTGAGTTAATGCAGAAGGAGTTTGAAATGAGCATGATGGGAGAATTGAAATTCTTTCTTGGACTTCAAGTAAAACAGACTCAAGATGGGATCTATGTGCATCAGTCCAAGTACACTAAGGAGCTTCTTAAGAAGTTCAATATGGACGATTGCAAACCTATGAATACTCCTATGCATTCAACTTGCATAATGAGTCTGAATGATAAAGATAAAAAGGTAGATCAAAAGGTATACAAAGGTATGATTGGATCTCTCTTATATCTTACTGCATCTAGACCTGACATTATGTTTAGTGTTTGTTTATGTGCAAGATTTCAATCAGATCCTAGAGATTCTCACCTAACTGCTGTAAAGAGAATCTTTAGGTATCTGAAAGAGACTACTAATCTTGGTCTACTGTTTAATAAATTAGATGAATACAGATTAGTAGGGTTCTGTGATGCTGATTATGCTGGAGACAGGCTTGAAAGAAAAAGCACCAGCGGAGGATGCCATTTTATTGGGTCCAATCTAGTATCATGGACGAGCAAGAGACAGAGCACAATTGGATTATCTACAGCTGAAGCTGAATATGTCTCTGCTGCAAGTTGTTGTTCTCAGCTCTTATGGATCAAACATCAATTGGAGGACTACAACATCTTCGAGAGTAAGATTTCTGTTCTTTGTGATAATACTGCTGCAATCAATTTATCTAAGAACCCAATCTTACACTCAAGAGCTAAGCATATAGAAATTAAACATCATTTTATTAGAGACTATGTGCAGAAGGGAACATTTGATATTCATATTGTAAACACTGAAAATCAATGGGCAGATATATTTACAAAACCCCTCTCTGTAGATAGATTCACTTTTATAAGGAAGCACTTAAATATGCACTTTATAAAAGAATGATGTTTAGCGTCCAATATGCTCAAGCTGAGTCTGAGTCCAATATGACTAGCGTCCAATAGGACACGTCAGTCTATTTGAGACTTAGAAGGTTTTATGACTTAAAGGTTTTTACCTATTAGTCTTCCCGCGCTGAGTCCTATTTACTTTTATAATGATATATTTTTATCACAAACTATACACCTGCTCTGCGGCCATTTTCCCGTTTGATGATTACGCCAGTTTTCAAGAAAAATTACTGATTTCTCTCTCCACAACTTCCTTCTTATACACGTTTTTAACTTCTTCCCTTCCACTTACTCAACTTTTTGAAAACTCTCTGTGTTTACTCTCTTCTCTTGAAAAAACCTCTTCAAAATTCTCTCTTTCGAAAAATCAAACCTTTATCTTCAAAATGGAGAACATTGAGAGCATGGAAGTCCTTGTGGAACATCGCTTCATACCCACCGAGTTGGTTGAACTAGGAATCTTCATGGTTGAGGAAATCACCAGTGCTGGTTGGAGTAACTTCTTCAAAGGAGAAATCAGAGTGTATCCCAATCCTATTAAGCAGTTCTGGTTAACGACTGAGGTTGAAGACACTGAAATTATTGGAACGGTTAATGGGAAGAAAATAATAGTTTCAGTTGAAACTATCTCTGAAACCATTAATTGTAAAGCTGAAGGAGAAGTTCCTCTCTTTGATTGGAAGAATGGAAGACCAAGAGGGAGTGATATTCTGTTTGACTCATCTGAATACTCTCAACCTATAGTTGCTTCACAAATGCATGACAAGGCACGAATCCTACATCAAGTCATCAACAAAATGATCCTCCACAAAACAGGATCGAGAAATTCTGTGTCTCCTATACATGAGTTTCTACTGGTAAATCTGTTGAATCGGAAGAAAATTAATCTGCCACTCATTCTCTTCATGAACTTCAAGAAGCGTGTTACCAGAAAGCATTCCTTGAAGAAAATTCCATATGAATCTTCGTTCTACTATCCACGGTGCAAAAGAATATCAGAGGATAAATGAGATAGCTAAGAAAGAAAAGATCCTTAGAGAAGAAAGATCTGAAAAGGCTGAACCAGTATCTCAAGAAGCTGTGGCAACTGAGAAGAAGCCTAGAAGAAAGAATGTGGAAAGGCCTAAAGTGAAAGAAACACAACCTTCCAGAAAAAGGCATTCCAGTCAAGAGCTCACTGAAAGACCTATTAAGAAACGTACAGGTACGAGAAAACCTTCAAAAACCATTTCTGAAGTTGCTAAAGATTTTAGAAATGTTTACTCTCGCAAAGGAACAAGGGATGTTGATAGAAGAACTCCTGAGTCCATTCAATCACCTATTCGTCCAATTCCTGACCCTCAGACTCAACCACAATCACCTATACGTCCAATTTCTGAACCACAACCACAACCTCAAACACAAACCCAAATAGTTCCCCCACCTCAAATAGAACAACCATCCCAAACACCACCCCAAGCAGAACAACCATCCCAAATACAACCTCAAACTCTCTCACCCCCTCTGTCCACCCAATCAAGACAGCAAACACCACCACTCACCTCACCTGAAACTATTCCACCATCACCCTTCAATCTTGAACCATCGTCCAATCCCATTCAAACACACTCACCTTCACCTTCACCTTCACGTGATCACTCTCAACATTCTTCACCTTCCTCCAACCTAGATATATCAGACGCACCCTCTTTATCACCTTCTGAGTATATCTTCACAGTCATGAAACTGGATGTCCTGACTAAGGGGTTGAAGGTCATACAAATCCCTCCTCAGGAGGATAAGAAAAAGGAGAACATAACCAACTGTAGGTAACAGGATGAAACACAAGAAGGGGGGGTTGAATTGTGTTTCTAAGCTTTTTAAAAACTTTTCACAAAGTTGGACGCTAGCTGGTGAAAAACGTTGGACGCACAGCTTATTTCAAATATTGGACGCACAGTGTTTTCTGAAATATTGGACGCACAGAGTGCTAAAGCTTTGGACGCACAGAGTGCTAAAATATTGGACGCACAGAGTGCTAAAACACTGGATGCACAAAATTGTGAAATATTTTACGCACAAAAGATTGGACGCAGAAGCTTCCCTCTTAGTTTAAAAACTTGTTTTCTTTGTGCGATTTAAGGTGTATGAAAAACTTGTTGAAATAAAAACAATTCAATCCCCTTGGTTAGTAATAAGCACAAATATAAAAAGAGTTAAGGGAAAGAAGAAATAACACAAGTTTTATCCTGGTTCACCCTTTCCTAAGAGCTACGTCCAGTCCCCTCAAACTAGAGAGATTTCACTATCAAACCAGATAGGTACAAGTATTCTTTGCACACAGCCTCTTCAGGCTAAAACCCAAGTATTCTTTGCACACAGCCTCTCCAGGCTAAAACCCAAGTATTCTTTGAACGCAGCCTCTTCAGGCTAAATCCCAAGTATTCTTTGAACGCAGCCTCTTCAGGCTAAATCACAAGTATTCTTTGAACACAGCCTTTTCAGGCTAAATCAAGTATTCTTTGAACACAGCCTCTTCAGGCTAAATCAAGTATTCTTTGAACACAACCTCTTCAGGCTAAACAACTCAGCAGAGTTTTTGATTCAAGTGCTGTCTAACTCACACAAGTGAGGATATGAAAACTAAAGCACTTCGAGAGTTAAGCAAACTCTCATTTACAAGAAGATAGAAAAAATACAAGACTTTCTATACAGAGTATAAGCACAGCAGTTCAGCTCTTTCTTTATCTTTTTCCAGTCTCTTGTATTCTTCTTCTTGTTCACGGTATATATAGGCTTTGATGAAGCTTCAGACTTGTTCTTCGAATGGCTCAGCTTCAGCCTTCATAAAAGTTACCGTTCTCTAATAGCATTAAATGTTATTTTCCCGTTGCTCTGAGAAGGTCTACTTCAGTGAGCATGTCTGCGTTTCTTTCTCCTAAATCAGAAGCAACCTGTACTCAAAGTCTCAATTGTACAGTGGTTAATAGTAATATCTTATTGAGACAGAGAGAATACACTGTGTAAAGCAGAAAGATGTGTTCAGAGATATACAGAGTAGTTAAAAGTACATTCTCTCTCTTAGTACACTTTCCACAGTGCTTTATGCTTTTCAAAAGTACATTCAAAAACGTTGACAATAGGTTGTACAGAAAAGCATTGTGTACAGCTATTCAAACCAAATTGTTGGCTCAATAAAATTGTTTAATAATCAAATGCAAGAGCAACAATTGACAATCAAATGGATTCTGCATGTTATGTATTGGGCGCAGAATATATGAAACATTGGACGCAGCATTTAGCAAGTTATTGGACGCATACCTTTGCACTTACCAATTTGCACAGAACTCATGCAAACATTGGACGCATACCTGATGCTTTCAATTGCACTTTGTTATGCTGCTTTATTGGACGATGAATAGTAGACTGAGAACTTGTCCTACTTTGCTTCATTCATCGTGTAACACTTTGTTCTTGTTCTTCTTATTTATCGGACGCAGAACAGTAGACAATGAACTTGTTCCATTCTGTTTCATTGCTTGTGGAACACTTTGTTATTTTCCTTCTTCATTATCGGACGCAGAACAGTGCTTGAGTAACTCTGACTTCATTGGACGCAGAATGTTCAGTTTCATTGGACGCCCGCAGAGTTTCACTCTTGCTCATGCTGAACATTGGACTTTTGTCCTTCATATGCATTGGACGCTTATTGGTTCTGTTCCTTTGGAAATCATTGGACGCAGAAAGTAGCGTGTCTTCAAGACTTGATTTCTTCTACTTCTGCGATTCTGCTTCTTCAGAAGACATTGGACGCACTGTTCATTGGACTCTGTACTTCTGCAATTCTGCTTCCTTATAAATCATTGGACTTATGCCAGTATTGCCTTGTACTTATCATTGGACTTATAACTTCAATGCCTTCTCATGAATATCGGACGTAGAGCTGCTTATGCTTATGCTGAACATTGGACAACACAACAGTAATCCTTTGCTCAAACATTGGACGCAGAACTCTTCCTTCTGCTCAACCATTGGACGCAGAATTCTTCCTTCTGCTCAACCACTTCCTTCTGCTAAAACATTGGACGCAGAACTTTTGTGTCCATTCCAGTGCCAACATTGTGATGAGCTAGCTTATTGGACGCAGACTGCAATCTTCCTTCAATAAACTTAGTTAGGCAGCATTGTTACACATTGTACAAGCTTAATACATATTGATTATCCTTTGTAAAAACCTTAATACATTTTGTTATCATCAAAACCATAAAATCACTTAGGGAGTTTTTGTATTAAAAACACTTTTAACCAATTTGGTTCCAACAATCTCCCCCTTTTTGATGATGACAAACATTATTAAGTTTTACAAACAATAAAGCACATAAACCAAATATATAACCAGAAATTTTCTAAGGGAAACTCCCCCTGAGATAAACGTCTCATGGTTTTTCCTTACTCTTCTCCCCCTGAGATAAACATCTCATGGTTTTGGATATTCAATATACTTAGAGTACCTGAAAATTTCTTTTACTCATAAAAACAAGATTAGTCCAATAAAAAACAAATAGCTTATCAGATTAAAACATGGTAATAAGACCACTGCAACGCAATCAGACTTAATCCCATATTCTTCTTTCTTTTTAAAACTTAATCCCATATATTTCTCCCCCTTTTGTCATCAGGCAAAAAGGTTCATAGAACATCATAGTCCAAAGACAGTTTTGAAAAACAGAGAGAAAAGAATCATTTTAAAAAGACTTTGAGCTTTTAAAAACATAATTCTTTTAAAACTTAAAAACCCTTTTCCTTCTCCCCTTTTCTAAACAAGCTTTCTCAAAACAGAAATGATTTTAGAAAAGATGCCAAACGAAGAGAAAACCAACTGTAAGATATATCTTTTTGAAAATAGTTTGGACTCAGCGTGGGATTACTAAGATGTAAAAGTTTTTGAGTCTTTGAAACAATTCTAAGTCTCAAATAGACTGTCGTGTCCTATTGGACTCTAGTCACATTGGACTCAGACTCAGCTTGAGCATTTTGGACGCTAAACATCAGTCTTTTATAAAGTGCATATTCAAATGCTTCCTTATAAAAATGAATCTATCTACAGAGAGGGGTTTTGTAAATATATTTGCCCATTGATTTTCAGTGTTAACAAACTGAATATCAAATGTTCCCTTCTGTACATAGTCTCTAATAAAATGATGTTTAATTTCTATATGCTTAGCTCTTGAGTGTAAGATTGGGTTCTTAGATAAATTGATTGCAGCAGTATTATCACAAAGAACATAAATCTTACTCTCAAAGATGTTGTAGTCCTCCAATTGATGTTTAATCCATAAGAGCTGAGAACAACAACTTGCAGCAGAGACATATTCAGGTTCAGCTGTTGATAATGCAATTGTGCTTTGTCTCCTGCTTGTCCATGATACTAAATTGGATCCAATAAAATGGCATCCTCCGCTGGTGCTTTTTCTTTCAAGCCTGTCTCCAGCATAATCAGCATCACAGAATCCTACTAATCTGTATTCATCTGATTTCTTAAACAGCAAACCAAGATTAGTAGTTTCTTTCAGATATCTAAAAATTCTCTTGACAGCAGTCAAATGAGAATCTCTAGGATCTGATTGGAATCTTGCACATAAACAAACACTGAACATGATATCAGGTCTAGATGCAGTAAGATATAAAAGAGATCCAATCATACCTCTATAAACCTTTTGATCTACCTTTTTATCCTTATCATTCAGGTTCATTATGCAAGTTGGATGCATAGGAGTGTTCATGGGTTTGCAATGGTCCATATTGAATTTCTTAAGAAGCTCCTTTGTGTATTTGGACTGATGCACATAGATCCCATCTTGCGTTTGTTTTACTTGAAGTCCAAGAAAGAACTTCAATTCTCCCATCATGCTCATTTCAAACTCCTTCTGCATTAACTCAGAAAATTCTCTACATAGAGATTCATCAGTAGCACCAAAAATGATATCATCTACATAAATTTGTACTATGACGAAATGTGAGTCTATGAATTTTCTGAAAAGAGTATTGTCAACTTTTCCTCTTGAAAAACCATTTTCCATTAGAAAAGAACTCAGTTTTTCATACCAAGCTCGAGGAGCTTGCTTAAGGCCATAAAGAGCCTTTTTCAATTTAAAAACATGATATGGAAAAGTTTGATCCTCAAAGCCAGGGGGCTGTTCAACATAGACTTCTTCTGTTATTATACCATTCAGAAAAGCACTCTTTACATCCATTTGATAAAGCCTCATATCATGTTGGGCAGCAAATGAAAGTAAAATGCGAATGGCTTCTATTCTAGCTACTGGAGCAAAGGTTTCAGTAAAATCAATACCTTCCTGTTGTGAGTAGCCTTGAGCAACTAACCCTGCTTTGTTTCTCACAACTTTACCTTCTTCGTCCAGTTTGTTTCTGAATACCCATTTGGTTCCAATAATGGACTTATCTTCAGGTGGGGCTACCAGCTTCCAAACATCATTGCGTTTGAATTGGTTTAGCTCCTCCTGCATTGCCAGAATCCATCCTTTGTCCATTGTGCTACGTCGTACACCCATCATCATCATAATCCCATAATCAGGCATGGCCAGCCGGTCATCATCATCCAAGGGGGGTATTAAACTCGGTCACTCTTCTCGGCACAAGGGGATTCCCTTTCAAGGCCATTGAGAATTTCGTAACCTCAATGCCCTCAAAGACTTATAGTCAGACATACTTATTTACAATCCCCGCATAGGATGCCTAATCATGCATAATCATGGCATCCATCATCTATCATAATAGCTCAATCAAAAAAAGCAAAATGGCAAAAGCCAATAAATCAAATGCAATGACACAATACATTTGCACACACACAACAAACAATCAAATCAATGCGGTCCCTCGTCTAGGGGTTTTTTTTTCGTCGTCACGTGTTAGCTTTTTCCAACACCGTGTAATATTTATTGTCTTCAAGACTTTTCATATTCGCCACGTATTGGTTCTCTCCGTGTAATATTAATATTGTTTTTTAAAAAAATTTTATTTTTAAACTTTTCCTTTTGAAGCCATTAAATCTTTTTCTTTAAATTTTTTTTTTTCTTAATTTAAATTCTCTTTTTTTAACTTTTTAAACTTTTTAAATTTTTTAAAAAATTTAATTTTTAAATTTTTTTTTAAAAAAAATTTTTTTTTTAAAATTTTCTTTAAAGTTTTTTTTTTTTTTTTTCTTTTAAATTTTTTAATTTAATTTTTCAAATTTGCCAAAAAAAAATTTTAATTTTTTTTTTTTTTTACTTAAAAAATTTTTTTTTTTTTAAAAATTTTAAAAAAATTTTTTAAACCCCCTAAAACTTTTCAGTTTTTTCAGTTTCCCCATTTTTTTTTTTTTTGAAAAATTATTTTTGGCCCAAAAATTTTCCACGTTTTTACCCCAAATTTTTCATTTTTTTTTAAAATTTTTTTTTTTCCCCCCAAAAAATTTTTTTTCATTTTTTTTTCCCAAAATTTTGCCAATTTTTTTTTTTTTACCCAATTTTGTTTTCAAGCCCCAAAACAAAATAAATTTTTTTTTGCCCAAAAAAAAAATTTTTTTTTTTTTTTTTTTTTTTTCACCAAAAATCAAAATCCCCCAATTTCCAAAAAAAAAAAAAAAAAAAAATTTTTTTTTCATTTTTTTTTTTTAAAATTTTAAAAAAAAATTTTTTTTTTTCATTAAAAAAAAAAAATCAACAAAAAATTTTAAAAAAAAAAAAAATTAAATTCAAAATTCAAATTTTAAATTTAAAATTAAAACAAAATTAATAAATTTAAAAAATTAAAAAAAATTTTTCAAAAAAACTTTTTCATTTCTTTTTTAAACCTCTTCTTAAAAAAAACTTAATTACTTAAAAAAATCTTTAAACAATCAACAATCAAACATTTCAATCAAAACAAACAAAACAACAAATTTTCATTTTCATTTCCATTCACCACAAAAAAATTTAAAAAACCAACCAATCATCAAATAAAAACCAAATCACCAACACAAAAAATTGGCCTTAATCAAAAAATTCCCCAACATCAAACAAAAAAAAAATACAAATAAAACATTTTCAAAATACAACATCTAAAAAAAAAAAAAATTTTACTCAAAATCAAAAAAAATCATCCAATTTTCCATTTTTTAGGTTCCAATCCAAAACCTAAACCAAAAAAAAAAAAAAAAAAAAAAAAAGCTTTCAAAAAAAAAAAATGAAATCATGAAAAAAAAAAAAATGAAAGAAGTTTATGGATTAGAAAATCCAAATATAGCTTGAAATAAAAAATCTCAAAAAAAAAAAAGAATGAATGAAAAATTCATTCAAAACCCAAGAAAAAAAATCAAGTTCAAAGTTTTTTTTCAAAAAAAAAATCACAACCCACACATACAATTTCCACAACCTTCCCAACTTATTGAGAATCAATCCCCTTACCTCTTGAATGAAAAATGGGGAAAATGGGCTTTAATTTGGTGGTTGGGAATTTACCTCTCTAATTCAACCAAATTTTTGAAAAAAATTTTTTCAACCCCTATTTGATTTTTTGACTTTTAAAATTTTTTCAAATCACATTCCCACCCCCCCCCAAACTCAGCCCAAAATGAAAAAAGAAAAAAGTTCATAAACAATTTAAGTCCCATCAAGTTTTTTTAATCGGTAGTTTCAAAAAGTAATAAAAACGCGTAGTTTTAAAACCCCTTTTTAGATAAAATTTTCTAAAAAATAAAATCATCAAAAAAAAACATAGAATTATGATTTGAATATGTCATAAAGAAAAAAGAAAAAAAAAGAAAAAAAGAAAAAAAAAGGAACAGAGAAAAAAAAAAGAGAAAAAAGAAATACTCTACTTTGTTTTTCAGCAATAATCGTCGGACAAAATTTTGGTATCTTTTTCTTTACTTATTTCTTGCCATGATAATATGAAAACACTCGTTATTCATATTATCAAGCAAAAAATAAGTAAAGAGGGGCTGCTGTAGATACCAATTTTTGTCCTCCTTTTTTTATTTTCCTTTTTAATTTAATTGATTTAAAAGAGGTTCAATTGATTTTATTCATTGGGCTTTTGTTTGGTTGATCCAATTGTAATTGGGCCTGCGTTTTTGATGAGCCTCATGATCCAATTAGCAAAAGGCCTTGTACATTTCTTTTTTTATTATTACAAGTCCAATCCAAAAAATACAAAAAAATACAGGATACAAAAAAAAACAAAGAAAATTGAAAGCAAAAAAAAAACTGCAGCCCACTCTCAAGCTCTCCCTTCTCAGCTGCTGCTTTTTCATATTGCCCAAAAGATCCAAGCTGTTAACACAAGGTGAATTGAAGAGTCACAAATCAAAACAAAGGGGAAAAGGGCAAAACAGGGAGAAATTACAGATTGGAGAGCAAGCAAAACACACACACACACACACAGTACGTACACACACCCACAATTTCTAAAAAAATCAGAACACACACACACACACACCGTATTCTCTGAAAAAAAAACGCACACACACAGCACCACAACACACACACCACACTACTCTTTGTTTGCCCTAATTCTTCCTCATATATATAGCATAGTAACAGAAAACAAAGGGAAAAAAAAGAGAGAAAAAGGAGAGGAAAAACAGTTTTGATTGGTGAACCAATTTTGTTCATCAATCACAGAGAGCACAATACAAAGGCATAGCAATCATATACAGTTCAAGAAACAGCAGCAGAGAAGAGAAGAGGCAGTAGAGGAGAGCAGCAGAGAAGGGAAAATTACCTTCACTGTTCCGTTGGCCACTAGCAGGTAGAGAAAAAACCTCTTCTTCCATATGCTCTAGTTTGTTGTGTTGCAGTCCATTTTCGTTTTGTTTCATGTCCTGCAAATCCAATATCAGTGAAGGTAAAAAAAAAACAGTGAGCAAAAAAAAACAGAGAGGAAAGAAAAAAAAACCGAAAAGAAAAAGAAAGCAGGGCCAGAAAACCAGAGAGGGGGAGGGCGAGTGCTCCTCCTTGGCCGCCGCCGCGGCGGGCGGCGCGGCCACCACCCTCTTCTCCTTCCTTTTCATTTTCCTTTTCCTTTTCTCTCTCTCCTTCCCTCTCCTTCGAGCACCACCACCACCGTTCTGCTCCCTCTTCTTTCTTCCCTTTCCCCTCACGTTGTTCTTCCCTCTCTTCGTGGGCCAGGCTCCAGTCGCGACGGTTCGCCGCCATCAGCATGACCGCCGTGGTGGTGGCCACAGTGGCCACTGCCGCGTCGTCCCTCGCTCCAGCCGCCCCCCTCTCTTCCATTTCCCCTTTCTTCTTTCGCCCCCTCTCTTCCTTTTCCCCTTTTTTCTTTCTTTCCCTTTTTTCCCCCCTTTCTCAGACTCTCTGTTTTTCAATTTAGGGATTTTGAATCCCGATTCCCCTTCTTACTCCCCTTTCTTTTGTTTTCGTTTTTGTGTTTTGTTTTCTTTAGTTTAGTTTTCTTGTATTTTATTTTGTTTTGTTGTGTGTGAAATTCTTGTTTTTTTAAACAGATCTGATTATAAGGATAAGGCCCTTGGTCCACTATCTGCGTTTTTTATACAATAAATCTGATTTGTAACTTTGGGCTTTGGCCCAGTTTTGTTTTTTTTAAAGAAAATAAAGATGGATGTCTGATTTGGTATTTGGGCCTAGCCCAGTTTCGTTTTTTCCTCTCTTGTTTTTTTTATCTGCTACTATATTGGGCTCAGCCTTCTTTTGTTTTATTTTCATGACTCATGATTTTTGCCCTAATTTACTTCACAAATAGAATAAAGTTATTTCTAAATATTACCACCTCTTATTATTATTTAAATATGTCTAAAAAACATTAATCATAACCTCTTACAATTTTTGTTAAAAATATATATAGAGTCGTAGTGATAGCCATTTTGGATCCTCTTCCTATTTGGCTATTGTGAAAACTCTTTTTTTTATGTAATTAATTAATTAAGTAATTAGTGATAGTCAATTTTGGATCCTCTTCCTATTTGACTATTGCGAAAACATTTCAGATGAAAACTCAATAACGATAGTCGTTTTGGATCCTCTTCCTATTCGGCTATCGCGAAAAACTTCTTTATTTCAATCGGTCAAAATTAGTAACCATTTTGGATCCTCTTCCTATTTGGTTACTATGAGACCAAATGAATTATTTTCAAAAGAAGCAAAATTCCACAAATTAAAACAAATCAACACAAAATCTTTTTTCTACTAAAGAACTACGTAGCTTTGATTTCCTCACTGCACCTGAGGATACGTAGGAGCAGGGACCTTCCCTGTCGAGCACAAAAATAAATTTTCATAATTTTTCTCCTTTGTTTCGCAAATAAAAAATAGGTCATTTCTCTTTGGGGTAAAATAAATAATTTTAAAAGCTAACAAAATTTGCGCATTTAATTAGAGGTAACTGCTTTTTAGCAGACGTTGTAGGGTGCTAATACCTTCCCTACGCGTAATCGACTCCCGAACCCAAAATTTGGTTTCAAAGACCATTTTCTTCAAAATCGGGTTTTTCCAATGTTTTCCCATTAAATAAACTTTGGTGGCGACTCCTCTGTAATTTTTTGGGTTGCTTCACAGTCATTCCATAAAAGCCACTTTCACCTTATTGCGAATAGACCAGTCAGTCAGGTTTATCCAAATCGGGTATATGATTTTCCCTGGCTCAAGGATGCAAATGCTTGACCTTTGGTGGAAGTTCAAAACTCGGATAACCCCAGTACGCAATTGTATCCCAACTGTATCAATTCTCAACCACTTATATTATGGATTTTAACTCAATTTGGCACACAACATGGTGAAACGGCACACGGTCCAATGAAACGCACATGGTAAATGCATAATACACAATACTTTTTCCACCACTCAGTGTTATTTCATATCTTAAGAATACCATTTTCACAACTCCGGACACTCAGTCCAATCGTTTCTCAATTCAACCTTTTAAGAAATCACTTTGGGAAAACTCCTTAAGAAACTCTTTTTAGGAAAATTCAACTACTTTAGGCTTTGACCTTTTTTAAGAAAACATATTTTATCGACGTATAACTGAATCTCGTACTCATTTCTCACTTTACTGATTTTTACATGATAAGTGATTTTTCCCTTGGCTTTGAAAATTTATTTACAAAATGATCACACGGTGACCATTAAAAGTGATTGGTAATAATATAACTTAAGCCCATTTTCATAAAAAGCTCTTTGAAAGCTGGTGCCCAAAGTAATTTTTGCCACGTATATACAAACGCCGTAAGTCAGGAAAAATAGCACATCAGTAAGGCTCCCAAGAAAGATCTAGAGGTGAGCCGCAGCTTTTAAGAGACCCATCTTTCCTAGCCAGAACAGTACCAATGAACTATTCGACCCAACCATCTTTTTGTATATCTATAGTAAAAATTGAAGGGTTTTGGCACAAACAATAAAATTACAGATTTTATTAACATATTAATTACTTTTCCTCACGTAACGATGTCCAAGAGAGATACGTCCCCTGAGCCAGGTCAGACAGTACATCGTAGATGCACTCTAATACCCAACCAACCAACATATGCCCAAGTGGCCAAAAGAACTACAGAGGTGTCAATTTTACAGATTCGATTGTTGATATTGATCATGTGGAGGCATAGCCCACTGAGGTGATCAAGCCTTAATAGATAAAATTTTGGCATTATAACGGTACAATTTTAAAAGCTCACAACTAATTTTTCCATTATAACATTACTAATATTAAAACTTACAATTAATAAAAATAAAGCTTGTAATAATTTAAATAAAGCTTATAAACACATAAACCACCCAAGTGGCTAGCAAACAAAGATGAAACTTATGTAAACTCTAATAACTTTGAAGAATTTTCCTCTTACCACAAAACTTTGAAGGAAACAAGAACTTGAAGATCAAAGCTCTTAAAACTGAAGAACAAAGCAAGAACACTTTGAAGAAAACAAAAAACTCAAGAAGGAAATAAAGGAGGAAGAAAGAAGAAATCTTGCAAATGCATCAAGATTTTGGTGTGAAGAATTATGAAGACCCCACCCTTCTATTTATAGGGAGGTGGGGCGGCCAAGAGGTTGGGTTAGCAAGACTGTGGTTGAGTTGTAATGTAAGCATGGTTAACTTGGATTATGTCATAAATAAGTAATTAGCAAAATCAATCTAATTCCTTATTGGTCCAAAGCGTTTCACAAGGATTTAGGAAGAAAAATATCTTCTCACACTTGCATGAGAAGGGCGGTTTTGGGGCTGAAGAGGGAGGGTAGTGAAATTCCATTTTTACCCCTAGGTTTTTAAGTTAAAAACAAAGAAAAAAAAGGTAAAATAGACTTTCAATAAATCAAAATTTGAAATAATTAACTTAATTGATGAGAATCAATGAGAATGCTTGAAAATGCCATGTTAGCCTTAAATAGCTTCATGGTATCATTTTTGAAATTTACTAATAGTGCAATTTCTTCGGTTTTCACCGTTTCTCATGTATAACTCTAAAATAGAGCAGAAAATGATATTTTCAAAACATACACAAAAATATTTTCTAAAATCCACAAATAAACAATTAAATTAAAAATAAAATATAAATTGTTTGTGGACTTGTGTCACGAAATTTTACACTGTGAAACAAGATCTTTGCGCTATTCGCTCCCGTTTAGTGTATTTTTCTGTAAATTTTTAAAGTTTTCCAAAAATTCTAGAAAATCACAAATATTAAAAGAAGTAACTTTTATGAAGGAATATAATTTTCTGTGCTGGTTTTGTCATATTAATGCTATTTAAAACCTATACCGTCAGTTACAACGAAAATCGTTTTCTGTTTAAAACTCAACGTCAAATGAAAACTGTCTGTTTCAATATAGAAAATGAATATGTATACTAAATCCATTTTTCTAAGATGAAAATAAATCAATAAACACCTATATCACATAATACCTAATTAAAACGAAAAATATCCTCTACCATACTATAGGGACCAAAACAGTAACACTTCTTATTTGTTTTCTCTGAAAATTCCCAAATAATTTCCTAAAATCCTCAAATAATATCAAATCACTATTTGTATCCTTAAATTTATTTTCTAAGTCATATTGGAACTTTTATATCATTATAAACTTATTCTGACAGTCAAAGACGTCCACAGACTACTGTTTTGACTTCTACATCAGCTCTAAACCATTGCTTATCATATAGAATTCTAAGAATAATCTTAATCCTCTAAAATTAACACTTTGTCTCATAGAGTGAAAATTTTGGAATGTTACAATTCTACCCCTCTTATAGAAATTTCATCCTCAAAATTTCGCGAATATTATTGGTGAAATCACCTTAAATTTTCCACTCTTAGGAATTTGACCTATCAGTTCATACCAATTACCATTGTTACCTCGCTACTACTGGCAAGCTGATGAGTTGATCTGGCCCACACCTTGACCTTAAATAGTAAGAAAACAATAATAATTCTATGACTAATAGTGTCATCCTCCAAATCATAACTTAGTTGTAAGGGTAGGTTTCTAACTATAAAACATAATATAGCAAATACATATAAATACATAAAACCAACATAAAATCAATACAACCAAACACTCATATTCATATATAGTTTCAACAAGTACAAGCATTTCTACTAGGCTCTAAACCTATAGGACATCTTCCAAAAGAGTACATCTCGACTATAAGTCTTATGATCCAATCCTACGGATAACTTGAGTATATATACCTAACAAAACAACATTGCCGACTTCAGCCCTTGCGGGATATCTGTAGGTAACAAAGTGAAACACAAGAAGGGATGGTTGAATTGTGTTTCTTAGCTTTTAAAACTTTTCGCAAAACTTTGGACGCTACTTATAAAAGATTGGACGCACAGCGTATGTAACACCCCTTTTTCCCACAAGAAACGTCACATAAAAACTAAACAAAACTTAATGCGGAATTAATATAAACTGATTTGTCTTTATAAAATTGGTGGCTAAATTTTTTTTAAAAGGATCTTATACGGAAAGATTACTCACATCTCATTTAGCTATCCAGAAATTCAGAAGAAAAGAAACATTATACATAAATATATACATCATCATGTCAATATATACAAATCTTGCGCCCGCAAGTATAGTCATGAACCACAACAGAGCGGCCAAAATACAACATCCCAACTGAAGGGAAAATAAAGCGATAAATCAAAAGGTGTGTCAAATACACGACACTGAACATGTACACCCCAAACCTAGGCTGGTCGCTAACAGACAACCCACAACCTAGCACTGTACACCCCCCACCACTACAGACCTAAGACGATGACGTCTGCTAAGGATCCTCCTCGGGATCCTCCTCCGGGTCCTCCTTGTCCTCGGATATCTTAATGAATACCCGCTCTGGCTCATCTCGAACCTTCCTCTTCCCCCTCTCTGCGTGTCCCGATGGTCCGACAGAAGTGTCAGAAGAGCAACGCACGAAATGTCCATAGGATGGGATGTAAGAAACGGGGAGCGTCGATCTCACTGTCTCCAGTGGTGAAGCTGGTGTCACTGGTGGAGCCATCCTCGGTAGATGTGCCTGCTCAAAGGAACTCTTCCTTGGAGTGAGGCGAAAGCAACGACGGTACTCCTGAGCAGATCCGGTTACCCACGAGGGTAAAGGCCTCTGCTCCTGAGTCTCTCTCCTTGGCTGCTCCACGGGTGTATTGGGTGCGGCTGCCAGCCAGCTGCGCATCCTCTCTAAGGGAATGTAAGCGTCCAGAACCAAGTCACGCTCCAAAACCTCCTCGGGGCCCGGCACCCCTCCTCTCGTCCTGACCACGTGTCCACACACCGTGGCCCATTGGGAGATGGGATCATAAGTCCATCCCCCACCATCGGCCTCAAGAGGCCGGAAGCTCTCCCTCACTCTGGCTACCAGAGGTCTCGAAGTGGACATATACGCGTAGCGTACATACGACTAACAGAAAAACATGTAAGGGTGAATTTCTTTGCACATGTTGAAATCCACTGAAAGGGAGCATATGAAAAGCAAAATACTACATAATACATTCCAAGAATATATATATAGAATTACTCTTTCGCAAGTGTAACACCCTCAATTTTTAAATAGTTTTATTGATTTTTGATTTGCTTTAAATTAATTAAAATTATTTAATTAATAATTTTTGGGATCTTGAGGTGAGGATAGTGATAGTAATATCTTAGGTTTGATTTTGAATGGTTTAGAGTAGTAGAGTTCGCAAAACTGAGTTTTTGCGGGAACCGCATTCTCTCCTGATGCGGGGATAGGGTTCAGTATTTTTCTGGAGGTCATTTTTACTCCAAAATAATTTTTTTACGAACCAAAAGTGGTTCTTATAATATTTGTGATTTTTAGAAATTTTTCTGGAAAATTTTTAGAAAAACTTTATTTTACCCGCATTTGGAGCTTTACGGATAAACCGGGCGCAACCGGGACATGAAAAATAGTCCAAAAATTTAGTTTTGGGTTTCTAAATTTTTCTATGACATATTCAAATCATAAAATTCATTTCTCATGATTTTACTCATTTTAGAAAAATATTTATCTAAAAAGGGGTTCGAAAACTACGCGTTTTTACCACTGCGAACTACCGATTAAACCCTAAGTTGGTGGAATTAAATTCCACCATTTTCCAGTCAGTTTGGGCGCAGAAAGGGGGGCTGATTCACTCTCCAAAAATATCCCAAAAGTCAATTGAGTCAAATGGGAATTAATTGGAATTTTTCAAATTAAAAGAATGGAGTAGGTGAACTAACTCAATCAAAGCCCATGCCTCCCATTTCTCCTTGTAATGGCCGTGTACTTCTTCAAGGAAAAGGAGGAGAAATGCTTCATTTCCTATTCACCTCATCTTCCTCATTTTTACAAAAACTTCATTTGCTCTCATTTTCCAAGCTTTTCTCCACACCCAAAAGCTTGAGTTTTATTGAGATTTTCCATACCCAAGCTTCACAAAAAAGGTTTGGATCATCATTCTAATCCATAAACTTCTTTCATTTTTTCATTTCCACCACTTTCATGTTTTCATGAAAGCTTGAGTTCTTCATTTCACTAAAAGTAAGCTTTTCCTTAGTTTAGGTTCACTCCATTGGAACCTACAAGCTTGGAAACTACCTTGGATCTATTTTCTTTCAAGATTTGAGTAAGCATTAATCTACTCAAATTTCTACTCTTTAGGGTTTCTTGGTTTTCATAAAACTCATATTTCTATGGTTGTATTTTGGTGTATTTTGTAAAAGGTAAATTTCTCTAAGTGTGGGAACATCAAGGTGTTGAGTAGACCACTTGGTGTTGGTGTGGTGTGAAGGTGATTTTGGAGTTAGCCCATTTTCAAGTCTTCAAGAGGTAAGGGGATTTTCTCAATAAGTTGGGAAGGATGTGTATGTGGGTGGTGTATGTTGTATGTTCATGAAAAACTCAAAGACTTGAGTTTTCATATTGGGTGTTTGAATGATTTTTCATTCTTTAGTAATATGTATTTTTATATATTTATGTATATGAGTGAAAGTATGATTTTGGTTGAGGCATGATAATTTTTGATAAGCCTATGTGTTGTTGGAAAAATCATATGTATGATTTGGAGTGATTTGGAATGCCTAAGTGTATGTTTGATTTATGGCTTGGTGGTGTTTTTGCCTAAATGGATGAATATTGATTCTTGGATGTTTCACATGATTTAATTCTATGTGATTGGGATTGGTTTGAAAATATTTGACTAAGTGTGGTAAGAGGAGTTAAAAACTTTAATGAAAAAGTTTTACAAATGAAAACAAAGAAATTAATTAGGATTCAAGATAACACTTAATTGGATAAATTTTAAAAATACAAAATTCTGGAATTCTGGGCATGAAATCGAAAGTCTGGGCACTTTGGGCCAAAAGTATAATGTTATAAAAGTTCGGGGGTAGAAAACGTGAAAACTGGACGCAGAAACTGGACGCAGAGACTGGACGCAGGAATTGGACGCAGAGACTGGACGCAGGAACTGGACGCAGCGACTGGACGCAGAGACTGGACGCAGGAACTGGACGCAGACACTGGACGCAGCAACTGGACGCAGACTGGACGCAGGAACTGGACGCAGACTGGACGCAGGAACTGGACGTTTTGGGGTCAAAATGAAATTTTAACAAGTTATGTGGTTTTTCATAATTAATAAGAAGTGAGAAGGAAAAATAATAAGAATTAGAGAGTTAAAGTTAAAGAAGAACTTTAATTTCAAAGAGGAATTTTCCATAAAACTTACATTTTTCAAATAACAATATTACACGGTATTGGGAGAGAACCAATACGTGGCGAAGATAAAAGTCTTAATGACAATAATATTACACGGTGTTGGATGAAAGCTAACACGTGGCGACGAAAAACCCTAAGACGAGGGACCGCATTGATTGGATTGTTTGTGAGTGCAAATATAGATGTCAGTGCTACAATCCAGCTTGGAGGATTGTGCAATATATATTGAGGTCATGCTACAATCTAGCTTGGAGGATTGTGCAATAAATGTGGATGTTTTTACTACAATCCAGCTTGGAGGATTGTGTAATAAATATAGAGGTTGTTGCTACAATCCAGCTTGGAGGAATTGTGTAATAAATATAGAGGTTGTTGCTACAATCCAGCTTGGAGGAATTGTGCAATAAATGTAGAGGACGTTGCTACAATCCAGCTTGGAGGATTGTGCGGGACGTACGTAGATGTCATTGCCACAATCCAGTATGGAGGATCGTGCAATCTACATATATAGATGTCAATTGTAATCGATGATTGGCTTTGCCAAATTTGAGCTACAATCCAGCTTGGAGGATTGTGCAATCCAGCTTGGGGGATTGCGAGCGGAGGACGGTTTGAGCTGTATTAAAAGATGTTCAAGTGACATGCACTATGCTAGAGTGCTTTGTGTGTGTTTGACTGTGTGCTTAATTTGATGATGTGCTCTCTTATGGTTTATGAATATCTTAGAGAAAGATTTGCGAAAGAGTAGCTATACATATATTCTTGGAATGTATTATGTAGTATTTTCTGTTTCGTATACATCCTTTCAGTGGATTTCAACTTGTGCAAAGAAATTCACCCTTGCGTGTTTTTCTGTTATTTTATGTACGTTACGCGTAGATGTCCACTTCGAGATCTCTGATAGCCCGAGAGAGGGAGTGCTTCCGGCCTCGTGAGGCCGATGGTGGGGGATGGACTTACGATCCCATCTCCCAATGGGCCATGTGTCTGGACACGTGGTTAGGACTAGAGGAGGGGTGTTGGGCCCCGAAGAGGTTTTGGAGAGGGACATGGTATTGGACGTCTACATACCCATCGAGAGGATGCGCTACTGGCTGGGAGATGCACCATTTGCACGCAGTATCACTTTGGAGAATCGGGAGGCCAGAGTTCCACCCACGGCGCAGCCTAGGAGAGAGGCGAGGGAGGATCAGAGGCCTACACCTCAGCGGATAGCCGAATCGGTATCTAACCGTTGTCGTCTGATTCGTCGCACTCCAAGGAAGAGTTCCTTGGAGAGGGCACGCTTACCAAGGATGGCTCAACCGGTGACACCAGTTCCATCACCCGAGACCGTGAGGCCGACACTTCCTGTTCCATTCGTCGCATCTTCTGGACGTTTGGTGCGCTGTTCTTCTGACACTTCTGCCGGACCTTCGGGACACGTAGATGGAGGGAAGAGGAAGGTTAGAGACGAGCCAGATCGTGTACTATTCGAGGTGTCTGTGGTTGAGGAGGACCCCGAGGAGACGTCATCGTCTTAGGCCTGCAGAGGTGGGGGGGTGTCTAGTGCTAGGTTGTAGAGTGTCTGTTAGCGACCAGCCTAGGTTTGGGATGTACATGTTCAGTGTCGTGTATTGGACACACTTTTTGATATATCGTTTCCCTAGGTTTAGCTTTATCGCTTTATTTTCTTCGTGTCATGATGATGTATTTTGGCCACTAGGTTGTGGTTCCAAACTATACTTGCGGGCGCAAGACTTGTGTATATTGACATTATGATATATGTATATGTGTATGATGTTTCTTTTCTTCTGAGTTTCAGGATGGCTAAATACGATGTGAGAAATCTTTTCGGATAAGATTCTTTTAAAAAAAAAAATTAGCCACCAATTTTGGTAACCTTAATTTATGAAAGACGTTTTTCCACATTAAGTTTTAGTTTTTCACGTGACGTTCCTTGTGGGAAAAAGGGGCGTTACAGCAAGTCTTTTAGCTAAGTTATTCAATCATCGACAAGAAACACATCATCAAGGTAAACACACAGTCAAGCACACACATAGCATTCTAGCATCTTTAATACACCGGTGCACTGCTCCATGGAGACTTCTCTTCCTCAACTAAGTTGAGCGAAATGGTTGTAGCGTAAACCTAACATAATAAACCAATTTGTTCCCTTTTTCATGGACATGGTAACCATCGGTCCCCTTTTTCATGAACAGGTTTTATAATTATTCGGTAGAGCTACTATCACCATAACATAAATAAACCAATTTGTCCCCTTTTTCATGGACTCGATCAACCATCTGTCCCCTCTTTCATGGACTGGTTTTGAAATATTTACAATCCCAACATAGGATTGTATGCTCTAATTTGGCAAAAGCCGCGTCTTTAATGCAAATGACAGTATAATTTGCAAACACACACATATACAATTAATGTGGTCCCTCGTCTTAGGGTTTTCGTCGTCACGTGTTAGCTTTCTTCCAACACCGTGTAGCATTATTGTCCTCAAGACTTCATCGTCGCCACGTATTGATCCTCTTTCAACACCATGTAAAGACGTTATTTAAAAACATAAGTTTTATGAAAAATTTCGCTTTGAAACTTAAATTCTATCTTTAACTTAAAAATCTCACATCCTCATTATTTTCTTCTCACTTCTCATCGTAAAAGTCTTAGTTAAAATCTTAGTTAAATTCTTTGATAACTTTACTTAAATTCCCTCACTTTTAAGTATTTAAAAAATCTGAACCCTTAAGAAGTCCAGTTTCACTCTTCAGCCCCTAATTTTCTGAAAAATTAGGTTTCTACCCAAAAGTGCCCAGTTTTATGTTTCTGCCCCAAAACTTCTGTAAATTACGTTTCTGGCCCAAAGTGCCCAGTTTTTTCGTTTTTCTACCCAGAATTCCAGAAATTTATATTTTTGACCCAAAATACACCCAGTTTTCGTTTTAACCCCTGAAAAATCTAAAATTTAACTTTCTCCCTCATTAGAGTTTTATGGAGAAATAGGATTTGGTATGAAATCTATTGGAGACTTATACTTATAAATTTAGTGAAATTTATCTTCAAGTGTTAACTTAAATCTTAATTAATTTATTTGGTTTCATTTGGAAAACTTTTTCATTAAGGCTTTTAAGTCCTCTTCCCATACTTAGTCAAATATTTCCAATCCAATCTCAATCACAATTAATCAAGGTATATGAAATATCCAAAAATCAACATACAACAATTAGGCAAGAACACAATCAAGCCATAAGTCATACATGCACTCAAAGTAACCATCCATAGCATATTATCATACATCATAAACATAGCATCAACCATTAACTCATCAAGCATGCATTAGACATTCAAAATCACCTCAAGCCATACGTATGATTTTTCCAAGAACACATAAGCTTTTCAAAATTATCATTCATCAACCAAAATCATGCTTTAACTCATATAAATAAATATACAAAAATACATGTTACTAGGAGAATAAAACTCATTCAACAACCAATAGAAAAACTCAAGTCTTTGAGTTTAACTTAGAACATACAACATACACCACACACATACACATCCCTCCCAACTTATTACGAAAGTCCCCTTACCTCTTGAAGACAATGAAAATGGGCAAACACCAAAAATCACCTTCACTCTACACCAACACCAAGTGACCTCCTTGAAGCCTTGATGTTCCAACACTTAGAAAAACAACCTTACACAAAATACACCAAAAATAAAGCCATAAAAATGCAAGTTTTATGAAAACAACCAAACCCTAAAGAGTAGAAATGTTGAGTAGAGGAATACTTACTCAAATTTGGAAGCAAATGAACCCAAGGTATTTTTTCAAGCTTGTAGGTTCCAATGGAGTGAACCTAAACCAAGAAAAAACTCTCTTTTAGTGAAATGAAGAATACAAGCTTTCATGGAAAAATGAAAGTGGTGGAAATGAAAAAATGAAAGAAGTTTATGGATTAGAGTGATGATCCAAACCTTTTTTGTGAAGCTTGGATAGCCAAAATCTCAACAAAACTTAGCCTTTTGGTGTGTAGGAAAGCTTGGGAATGGAGAGAAAAATGGAGGATTTAGATTCAAATGGAGAAGATGAAGTGAAAAGTGAATCTCTCTTTCCTCTCTCCCTAGTAAATCTCGGCAGCCACAAGGAAGGAATGGGGGAGGTATGGGCTTGCATGCTTGAGTGGTTGGGAGCCATACCTCACTCACCTAATTTGAAAAAAATTCAAAAATCAACCCTTTTTGACCATTTGACTTTTGGGATAATTTTGAGAGTGAAATCTGCCCCCCCTTACTTGCCCAACAGACCAGAAAAATGGTGGGATTAAGTCCCATCAAGTTAGGGTTTAATCGGTAGTTCAAGGTAGTAAAAACGCTTAGTTTTATAACCCCTTTTTAGATAAATATTTTTCTAAAATAGATAAAATCATGAGAAATCAATTTTATGATTTGAATATTATATAGAAAAATTTAGAAATCCAAAACTAAATTTTTGGACTATTTTTCATGTCCCGGTTGCACTCGGTTTACCCGTAAAGCGCGTAAAATAAAGTTTTTCTGAAAAATTTTCAGAAAAATTTCTAAAAATCACAAATAATATAAAAACCACTTTTGGTTCGTTAAAATATTATTTTGGAGTAAAAATGACCTCCAGAAAAATATTGAACCGTTCCCCACATCACGCGAGAACACGGTTCCCGCAAAAACTCAGTTTTGCGAACTCTACCACTCTAAACCCTTCAAAAGGAAACCTAAGATATGAATATTATTATTCACACCTTAAAATCTCAAAAATCATTAATTAAATAATTTTAATTAATTTAAAGCGGATTAAAAATCAATAAAAGACTATATAAGAATCAGGGTGTTACAGCGTATGCTTGTATAGGACGCACAATTTAAGTTGGACGCAGAATCGTCAACTTAGTTTAAAACAAGTTTTAGTGCATTTAAAATGTTTGAATAGCTTGTTAAAAATGTTTCAATTCAATCCCCTCAGTTAGAATATAAACCGAAAACAAAAGAGTTAAGGGATAGAGAAAATACACAAGTGTTTATCCTGGTTCACCCTTTCCTAAGAGCTACGTCCAGTCCCCTCAAACTAGAGAGATTTCACTATCAATCCAGATAGAATACATGTATTCTTAAACAGCCTCTTCAGGCCTTTCAACAAGTATTATTTGCACACCTAGCCTCTCCAGGCTCAACCCAAGTATTCTTTTACAGACAAGCCTCTCCAGACTCAAACCCAAGTATTCTTTGCACACAGCCTCTTCAGGCTAATCCCAAGTATCCTTTGCAGACAAGCCTGGAGAGGCTCAAACAAGTCTTCTTTTCTAAACAAGCCTCTCCAGGCTCAAACAACTCAGAAGAGTGTTTTTTAATGAAAGTGTTGTTAACTCACACAAGTGAGAGTATAGACTCTAAAGCACTTCGAGAGTTAAGCAAACTCTCTTTTACAAGGAGAAAGAACTATACAAGACTTTCTAAGAAGTACAGAGTGTGAAAATATTTGCACAACATTTTTGCTTTTTACTGGATTCAGTCTCTTGTATATTCGATCAACCTACTTCTTCTTCTTGACTATGGTATTTATAAGCTTTGAAGCTTCAGACTTAATCTTGAATATGCTCAGCTTCAGCCTTCATAAATGTAGCCGTTTCCTAATAGCATTAAATGCTATTTTCCCGTTGCTTTGAAGGAGTGTTTCTTTAGCGTATTTCTTTGCAATTCTTTCTCCTATGTCAGAAGCAACCTGTACTCAAAGTCTCAAGTACACAGTGGTTAATAGTAATATTTTATTGAGACAAAGAGAATACACTGTATAATAGAAAAGGTATGTTCAGAGAGATACAGAAATGTTCAGAGTACATTCTCTCTCTAAAGTACACTTTTCACAGCGCTTTATGCTTTTCATTAAATGCTTGTTCAAAAACGTTGACAATTATGCATAGGAAAAGCATTGTATGCATTTAATTCAAATCATTTGCTCATTAAATATGTCTCATATTAAATGCAAGAGCAATTAAATAGCATGTTGTAGACTCTGCGTGTTGGACATAGCTTCTAGAACATTATGAACTTTCTATTCACTTACCAAATGGACGCATACCTTTGCTTACCATTTGGACGCATGGCTTCTATGATCATATGGACTCATAGCTTTGCTTCACTGGACGTATAGCTTTACTGATTATTGGACGTATATCATTCTGCTCATTTGGACGCGTAGCACCCAGAGTCCATTGGACAATACTTATCCAAGGTTAAGTATCAAAGTCCATTGGACGCTCAGCTCTTTGAATGTACTTATAATTACCATGGTCACACTGGACGATGGACTTATCTTTGTTGTACCTACAAGAGCTTGTTAGCAGACTTTGTAAAAACCTTAATAATTATTATTATCATCAAAACCACTTAGGAAAATACACATTGAAAAATGCTTTTAAACAATTTGGTTTCAACAATATCCCAAAATCCTCACTTCTTTGGTCCACTATTACCAAGCAAAGAAACGGTAGCACCTGACAAGGTGTAAACTCATTCCCCTGTTAGTGGCCTACCAGCATTAGCACTATTAGCAACAAACTCGCCCTTCATTGTTCAATAGTTATTTGCGATATGCCCCGTCTGACCACATCGAAAATAGGAAATCACATTCTCTCGACAAGTGTCAGATAAGTGACTCTGCTTCTCACACCTAAAACATCTCCGATTAGCACCTTGGTTATTCGGATCAAACTTCCCTTGTCCTCCAAAAACAAGTGCAGCATGGCGAAAAAGTTGTCGATTCCCTTGCGGCCTGTTGTAAGGTTTCCCTTGGTCATGATTATCCTTCCTCCTATCGAACCTAGATGGTCCAGACTCCTATCTCTTTACCTCTTTCCCCCTCTTGGTCTCCTCCATCATAGAGCAACGCTCTATCAGTTCACTGAACTTATTCACCTTTGTAACATCCAGAATTTTCACTCTAAGAGGTAAAGAGTTAATTTTAGAGGATTAAGATTAACCTTAGAAAGTTCAGATGATAACTCATGGTTTAGAGTTGACATAGAGTCAAAACGGTAGTCTGTAGAGGTTTTTGACTGTCAAACTAAGTTTATAACAATATAAAGGGTTCCAATCTAATTTAGAAAAGAGATTTGAGAATACAAATAGTGATTTGATAATATTTTGGAATTTTTGATTTATGAAAAGTCCATTTTTACCCTTGATTTTCATCCTTTCTCACTTAAAAACCCTAGGGGCAAAGATGTAACTTCACTCCCTCCCTGTTTAGCCCTCAAAACCTCCTCACTACTAAGCCAAGAAGAGAACTAGGTTCATTTGGTTGTGTGAGTCATAAGTTTGGACCAATTAGAAAAAGGATTGATTTTCCTAAATTATCTAATTAAGGATTATGACATAGGTTGCATGACATAGGGCAAGGAAAGCTCCATGACCTCGTTGATCCTTGTCAAGCCCTCTTAGCCAATAGGAGAGACTTGTGTCTTCATGAAGCCTTGAGTCATACCATGAGTCATAAGTGTTGGAACTAAATTATTTAAAAGCATTTTTCAATGCTTAAATCCCTAAGTGGTTTTGATGATAACAATGATTATTAAGGTTTTTACGAACTCTGTTAACAAGCTCTTGTAGGTACAACAAAGATAAGTCCATCGTCCAATGTGACCTTGGTAATTATAAGTACATTCAAAGAGCTGAGCATCCAATGGACTATGATACTTGACCTTGGGTAAGTATCGTCCAATGGACTCTAGGTGCGAAGCGTCCGATGATCAGAATGTCATACGTCCAATGATCAGGAAAGCCTTACGTCCAAGTAAGCTATGAGTCCTTATGGTAAGCAAAGGTATGCATCCATATGGTAAGTGAACAGAAAGTCCATTCTTTTCTACAAGCTGCATCCAACACGCAGAGTCTACAACTGCTATTTACTGCTCTTGCATTTAATATGAGACATATTTAATGAGCAAATGATTTGAAATAAATAGCTGCATACAATGTTTTTGGCTTAAACACATTTTTCGTCCCTGCAAAATGACCAAGTTTCATTTTTCGTCACTGTAAAAAAATTTTTTGTTTATCATCCCTGTAAAACAAAAAGTTTTATTTTTAGTCCCTGCAATAATGTTTTAGTCCCTGTAATATTCAATTCATGCTAAATTAGTCCTTGTAATATATGGACAATTTTGTTTTTAGTCCCTATAATATTATATCAATTTTATTTTACAGGGACTAATTTGGCGAATATCTAAATATTACAGGGACTAATTCAACATGAATTGAATATTACAGGGACTAAAACAATATTGCAGGGACTAAAAATCAAACTTTTTGTTTTACAGGGATCATAAACAAAAAAAAATTTACAGGGACGAAAAATGAAACTCGGTCATTTTGCAGGGACGAAAAAGGTATTTAAACCAATGTTTTTCCTGTGCACAATTGTCAACGTTTTTTAACAAGCATTTAATGAAAAGCATAAAGCATTGTGAAAAGTGTACTTAAGAGAGAGAATGTACTCTGACCATTTCTGTATCTCTCTGAACATACCTTTTCTCTTATACAGTGTATTCTCTCTGTCTCAATAAAATATTACTATTAACCTCTGTGTAATTGAGATTTTGAGTACAGGTTGCTTCTGACATAGGAGAAAGAATTGCACAAAAACACACTGAAGAAGCACTCCTACAGAGCAACGAGAAAATAGCATTTAATGCTATTAGGAAACGACTAATTTATGAAGGTTGAAGCAAAGCAAGTTCAAGATCAAAAAGCTTCACTTAAAGCCTATAAATGTCGTGAACAAGAAGAAGAATACAAGAGACTGAACCAAGTGAAAGAAAGAGGAAAAACGCTGTGCAAATATTTTCATACTCTGTAAATCTTAGAAAGTCTTGTATAGTTCTTTCTTGTAAAAAGGGAGTTTGCTTAACTCTCGAAGTGCTTTAGAGTTCATATTCTCACTTGTGTGAGTAAACAGCACTTTCAATCTAAAACACTGTTATGAGTTGTTTAAGCCTGGAGAGGCTTGTTTAGAAAAGAATACTTGTTTGAGCCTGGAGAGGCTTGTCTGTAAAAGAATACTTGGGATTAGCCTGAAGAGGCTGTGTGCAAAGAATACTTGGTGTTGAGCCTGGAGAGGCTTGTTTGTAAAATAATACTTGGGTTGAGCCTAAAGAGATAACTTGCTGTGTTGACATATATATGGTTAGATGTGCGAATTAGATGATGTATAATCTGTGTTTTGGGTGTGCTTCTACTTTTCATATTACCTTGCTTTAGAGTTTCACCCTTGCCTACTTTCTATGTTGTTGGTACATTGTTGAATAGATGTTTTACCCAAGGAATGGGTTAGCTCTTTGAAGAGGATCTAAAAGGTGTTGTTGTAGAGATGAATATGGATTCCAAGAAGAATAGATGGTTACTATATCATTTTGGGTAGAGGTTTAGAGACCAGACTGGCTCAAATGTTCACTGTATTATTTTAAAGCTTTGCTTGTAAAAACTCTGATGATTATATGAAATGAAATTGCATTCATAAAAATATTGTTTTATGCTTCCGCACTTAAAACCTTTTAAAAGAATTAAGACATGTTCTCCATCCTTCTCATGTTTTATAAAGGAGAAAAAAAGTTTACACATATTTTCGGAGAAAGAATGTTGAGTTTTCACCAAATATTTTCCAAGTTGATTCGAAATTCTTGGTTACTATGGTGTAAAATCCTTTCTGGAGAAAGGGAGTTACATTTTGTGGTATCAGAGCCTGGTCGAGTCTTTTGGGGTGTTGTTGGGTGTAGGTTTACTGTGTTTTCATTGTGTGAATTCTGATGAGTTGTTTGTGCTGTGTGAAATTGTGAGAATTCTGTGTGAATTTTGACGATGTGTTTGGTTTATATTGTTCTGGAAAAATCTGGAGTTAAAGTTGTACTGGAATGGGTCGGTACAACTGAAAAATCTACAACTGTGCTGGTATGGGACAGTACAGTTGAGAGGAACTTAGTAGGATTAATTGGTACTACCTATACCAACGATACTGTACATGTATGAGATTGTATAGGACAGGATGACCTTCTGAAAAGCATGTAAGTGAGGGCAAAACATGTGGTTGGAATCCGTGTTGGTCTATAGGAATAAAGTCATAAATCTAAAAGTAGCCAGGTGATTTCAGAATAATATAGACTTGAATGAATCTGTGTGATTGTTTTCTGTGTGAAATTTTTGTAAGTGTCTTAGGGACTTCTTAAATGGGTTCTGACTTAGTTTTACTTGGGTAGTTGCCTTATAGGAAACCATGTCAAGAAGAGGAAATAGAGATAATGCAGACTTGGCAAATACTATCCGAGAGATGGCAACTGTCGTAGGACAAAGAGAAGGAAATGGGCAGGGTTTGGCAGACTTCCGCCATGCCAAACCAACTCAATTCAAAGGGGGTTATGACCCGGAAGGGGGCGGAACTATGGATTCAAGAATTAGAGAAGATCTTTGTGGCTATGGCATGTACAGATGAACGGAAGGTGACCTTGGTTGTTTACATGCTAGAAGGAGATGCTGAATTCTAGTGGCATGGGGTACGTCAGATATTGGAGGCTAGAGAAATAGCCATTACTTGGGTTATTTTTCAGGAGCATTTCCTAACTAAGTATTTTCCTCAGAATGTCCGTCATAACAAGGAGATGAAGTTCTTAAGCCTGAAGCAGGGAGAGATGTTTGTTGGAGACAGAAAAAGGGTTTTTTTTCTGATATAAAGAGAAAGATGTGGGTTTTAACAACTATCTGTTCATTCAAAAGTATTTCCATTCTAAAGTGAAGAGTTGTTTCATACAAAGTGTTTTGATAAAGACATAAAGATTTTAAGAGAAGTTATAATAAAACAGAGGAAGTTTTACAAAGATATTTTGTGTGCAATTTAGACAGTCATTGCATAAAGACGTTAGAGCATACACTCCAGCTAGGGGTGAGAATAGGGTTTAGTTGGGCTACAATTGCCTACTGGGATTATCCAGGTCTCGAAAGTCTCAATGGTTTTGTAGGTTGATCCCCTCGAGCCGAGACGAATCGTATACCCGCCTTGAATAAATCTGACTGGGTAACCTACCTTCTTTGGATCATGTTCGTCTCGTTCGTCCATCTTCGTCCTCCCATTCGATCCGTTGGTCTTCTTTGTTCCAAGTTCGTCTCGTTCGTCCTCCTTCGTCCTACCATTTGATCCGTAGGCCTTCTTTGGATCATGTTCGTCTCGTTCGTCCATCTTCGTCCTCCCATTCGATCCGTTGGTCTTCTTTGTTCCAAGTTCGTCTCGTTCGTCCGTCTTTGTCCTCCCATTTGTTCCGTAGGCCTTCTTTGGACCAAGTTCCTCTCGTTCGTCCATCTTCGTCCTCCCATTTGATCCGTTGGCCTTCTTTGTTCCAAGTTCGTCTCGTTCGTCCCTCTTCGTCCTACCATTTGATCCGTAGGCCTTCTATGGATCATGTTCGTCTCGTTCGTCCATCTTCGTCCTCCCATTCGATCCGTTGGTCTTCTTTGTTCCAAGTTCGTCTCGTTCGTCCGTCTTTGTCCTCCCATTTGTTCCGTAGGCCTTCTTTGGACCAAGTTCCTCTCGTTCGTCCATCTTCGTCCTCGTATTTGATCCGTTGGCCTTCTTTGTTCCAAGTTCGTCTCGTTCGTCCCTCTTCGTCTTCCCATTTGATCCGTAGGCCTTCTTTGGATCATGTTCGTCTCGTTCGTCCAACTTCGTCCTCCCATTTGATCCGTTGGCCTTCTTTGTTCCAAGTTCGTCTCGTTCGTCCCTCTTCCTCCACCTATTTGATCCGTAGGCCTTCTTTGGATCATATTCGTCTCGTTCGTCCCTCTTCGTTCTCCCATTTGATCCGTAGGCCTTCTTTGGACCAAGTTCGTCTCGTTCGTCCCTCTTCGTCCTACCATTTGATCCGTAGGCCTTCTTTGGATCATGTTCGTCTCGTTCGTCCATCTTCGTCCTCCCATTTGATCCGTTGGCCTTCTTTGTTCCAAGTTCGTCTCTTCGGCCCTCTTCGTCCTTCCATTTGATCCGTAGGCCTTCTTTGGATCATGTTCGTCTCGTTCGTCCATCTTCGTCCTCCCATTTGATCCGTTGGCCTTCTTTGTTCCAAGTTCCTCTCGTTCGTCACTTTTCGTCCTCCCATTTGATCCGTTGGCCTTCTTTGTTCCAAGTTCGTCTCTTCGGCCCTCTTCGTCCTCCCATTTGATCCGTAGGCCTTCTTTGGATCATGTTCGTCTCGTTCGTCCAACTTCGTCCTCCCATTTGATCCGTTGGCCTTCTTTGTTCCAAGTTCGTCTCGTTCGTCCCTCTTCCTCCTCCTATTTGATCCGAAGGCCTTCTTTGTTCCAAGTTCGTCTCGTTCGTCCCTCTTCGTCCTACCATTTGATCCGTAGGCCTTCTTTGGATCATGTTCGTCTCGTTCGTCCATCTTCGTCCTCCCATTCGATCCGTTGGCCTTCTTTGTTCCAAGTTCATGTCGTTCGTCCCTCTTCTTTCTACCATTTGATCCGTAGGCCTTCTTTGGATCATGTTCGTGTCGTTCGTCCATCTTCGTCCTCCCATTTGATCCGTTGGCTTTTTACCCATTTTATGGATCGTTTATAAGTTAAGTTATTTGTTCGGCTTCAATAAGTCAATTTGTGACTTATCACACCGCAGCAGAGCCGAACTGAGGTGAGCAGCCCAACAGAGTGATTCGATATATAAACTAAAGGTTATTAATTTATTTCAAGAAGATCAAAACGGGGCAGAGCCACCTAGGATTGATCAAGAGAGAAGAGATCAACAGTATTTAAACTTACGTCTACTTTTTAATCAGTAAGTGTCTGTTCTTAGATTTTAGATAGCTCTTTGGGAATGGAATAATTACACAGCAGCTGAGCCAACTGCGGTAATTAGTATCCGTCTTTCTAAAGGTTTGATATAGACTTAGTGAACGAAATAAAGTTGTTTTATTTATCGGCTTAATTAATTTCGAAGATGAAAGGATCACACGGCGGCAGAGCCATCTTCGATGATCAATACCCAACTTTAAAGTCGATTTCATATACTAAGTGAACGTAATCAAACTATTTCTCTTCTGAAATACTTAAGCACCAATTATCTTCCAGAAAAGAGGCTCGTTGAAAGCCTACCTCACTAATTTCCACTACCATAGACATTGGAAATTAAACTGAGTTAATTGTATACATATACAGATTGGATACCCACTCTATATTTCCCACTGTTAATATAACAGTAGAATTCACCGAGAATCCATTACCGTTATATTAAATTCCGATAGATGCTATAACAGTAGAATTCACCGAGAATCCATTACTATTATACTCTTTTTATCCAATCCAATCTATTTATAAATACGTTTATTAAGAAATCACTTCTTTCCCAATTTATCTTAGTCACGTATACACCGGGTCCCTAGGTTAAGAATTCCCCAAACAGCGTATCAGTACAGTTCCCAGGAAAGAGAGATGCACTTAAAAAGCCCCTTCAAAGGTCTTTGTCATTCCTAGACAGACCCATACTGTAACTCCCTTTTTTTTCCACAAGGAACGTCACATGAAAAACTAAAACTTAAATATATACATCATACAGAAACTCAGAAGAAAAGAAACATCATACATAAATATATACATCATCATGTCAAAGTACACAAACCTTGCGTTCGCAAGTATAGTTATAAACCACAACAGAGTGGCCAAAATACAACAACCTGACATAAGAAAATAAAGCGATAAAGCTAAACCTAGGAAAGCTGTAAATCAAAAGGTGTGTCAAATACACGACACTGGACATGTACACCTCAAACCTAGGCTGGTTGGCTAACTGACAACCCACAACCTAGCACTAGACACCCCCACCTCTACAGACCTAAGACGATGACGTCTCCTCGGGGTCCTCCTCTCCCTCAGACTCGGACTCCACGAGCCAACCGCACCCAGGCTCATCTCTCGACGGGTATGTAGACGTCCAAAACCATGTCCCTCTCCAAAACTTCTTCGGGGCCCAACACCCCTCTTCTAGTCCTGACCACGTGTCCAGTCACAGTGGCCCATTGGGAGATGGGATCGTAAGTCCATCCCTCACCATCGGCCTCACGAGGCCGAAAACTCTCCCTCACTCCGGCTACCAGAGGTCTCGAAGTGGACATCTATGCGTAGCGTACATACGGATAACAGGAAAAACATGCAAGGGTGAATTTCTTTGCACAAGTTGAAATCCACGAAAGGGTGCATATGAAAGGTAAAATACTACATAATACATTCCAAGAATATATATATATATAATTACTCTTTTGCAAATCTTTCTCTAAGGTATTCATACACCAAAAGAGAACACATCATCAGGTTAAACATAGTCAAACACACACATAGCATTCTAGCATAATGCATGTCACTTCAATATCTATTTAATACACCGGTGCACTGCTCCATGGAGACTTCTCTTCCTCAACTAAGTAGAGCGAAATGGCTGTAGCATAAACCTAACATAATAAACCTATATGTCCCCTTTTCATGGACATGGTAACCATCGGTCTCCTTTTTCATGAACAGGTTTTACAATTATTCAGTAGAGCTAATTATCACCATAACATAAATAAACCAATCTGTCCCCTTTTTCATGGACTCAGTCAACCAACTTTCCCCTTTTTCATGAACAGGTTTTACAATTATTCAGTAGAGCTACTATAAGACCTAACATAATAAACCAATTGGTCCCCTTTTTCATGGACATGGTAACCATCAGTCCCCCTTTTCATGAACAAGTTTTACAATTATTCATAATCCATCGCATAGGATTGTATGCCCTAATTTGGCAAGAGCCACGTTTTTAATGCAAATGTCAGTATAATTTGCAAACACACACAACAATTAATGCGGTCCCTCGTCTTAGGGTTTTCGTCATCACGTGTTAGCTTTCTTCCAACACCGCGTAAAAGCATTATTTAAAAACATAAGTTTTATGGAAAGTTCCTCTTTGAAATTAAAGTTCTTCCTTAACTTTAACTCTCAAATCTTCATTACTATTTTCTTCCCACTTCTCATTGTAAGAAGATTTAATTCAAAGTCTTAGTTAATTGTTTTGATAACTTTACTTAAGTTCCTTTACTTTTAAGTATTTGAAAATCTGACCCTCAAAATATTCTATACATGTTTCAGCCCCTATTTTCTATAAAATTAAATTTCTGCCCCAAAATTGTCCAGTCTTCACGTTTCTGCCCCATAATTGTCCAGTCTTCACGTTTCTACGCTAGAACGTTTGTAAAATTATATTTTTGACCCAAAGTGCCCAGATTTTTTATTTTATGCCCAGAATTCCAAAATTTTGTATTTTTGACCCCAAAACATCCAGTTTTCGTTTTTGACACCTAAAAATCTGAAATTTGATTTTCTCCCTCATTAATTGATTTTCTAGCTCACTTAGAGTTTTATGGAGAAAAATGCCTTAGTATAAAATTGATTTGAGACTTGTACTTAGCAATTTAATGAAATTTATCTAAGTAAGTGTTAACTTGAACCCTAATTAATTTATTTGATTTCACTTTGGAAAACTTTTTTCATTAAAGCTTTTAAGTTTTCTTCTCACACTTAATCAAATACTTCAATTCAATCCCAATCACAAAGAATCAAAGTATGTGAAATATCCAAAGAAATCAACATGCATCAATTAGGCAAGAACACAATCAAGCCATAAATCATACATACACTTAAAATAACCACCCATAGCATACCAACATACATCATGAACATAGCATAAATCATCAACTCATCAAGCATGCATTTTTCCAAGAACACATAGGTTTTTCAAACATAATCATTCATCAACCAAAAATCATGCTTGAGCTCATATATATATATATAAATACATATTACTGAGAGAATGAAACTTCATTCAACAACCAATAGAAAAACTCAAGTCTTTGAGTTTAACTTAGAACATACAACATACACCACACACATATACATCATTCCCAACTTATTGAGAAAATCCTCTTACCTCTTGAAGCTAATGAAAATGGGCTAACACCAAAATCACCTTCACACCAACACCAAGAGATCTCCTCACCACTTTGATGCTCCAAAACTTACAAAATCACCCTTTTTCAAAATATATAACACACAACCATAAAAATATGAGTTTTATGAAAACAACCAAACCCTAAGGAGTAGAATTTTAAGTAGAGAAATACTTACTCAAACTTTGAAGCAAATGGATCCAAGGTAGTTTTCAAGCTTGTAGGTTCCAATGGAATGAACCTAAACCAAGAAAAAGCTCTCTTTTAGTAAAGAGAAGAACACAACCTTCATGGAAAATGAAAGTGGTGGAAATGAAAAAATGAAAGAAGTTTATGGATTAGAATGATGATCCAAACCTTTTTTGTGAAGCTTGACTAGCCAAAATCTCAACAAAAGTTAGCATTTTTGGTGTATGGGAAAGCTTGGGAATGGAGAGAAAAATGGAGGATTTCTTTGCAAGAGGAAGAAGATGAAATGAAAAGTGAAAACCTCTCTCTTCCCTTCCCTATTCAAACTCGGCCAGACCTCAAGGAATGGGGGGAGGTATGGGCTTGCATGCTTGAGTGAATGGGAGTCATACCTCACTTACCTAATTTGAAAAAAAATTCAAAAATCAATCCTTTTGACCCATTTGACTTTTGGGATATTTTTTAGAGTGAAATCAGCCCTCTTACTCGCCCAAATCAGACCAAAAAAATGGTGGGATTAAATCCTATCAAGTTAGGGTTTAATCGGTAGTTCAAAGTAGTAAAACGCTTAGTTTTATAACCCCTTTTTAGATAAATACTTTTCTAAAATAGGTAAAATCATGAGAAATCAATTTTATGACTTGAATATGATATAGAAAAATTTAGAAGCCCAAAACTAAATTTTTGGACTATTTTTCATATTCCGGTTGCGCCGGTTTACCCGTAAAGCTCTAAACACGGGTAAAATAAAGTTTTCTGAAAAATTTCCAGAAAAATTTCTAAAAATCAGAAATAATATAAAAACCACTTTTGGTTCGTTAAAATATTATTTTGGAGTAAAAATGACCTCCAGAAAAATACTGGACATTTCCCCGCATCACGCGAGAAAGCGGTTCGCGCAAAAGCTCAGTTTTGCGAACTCTACTACTCTAAACCCTTCAAAAGGAAACCTAAGATATGAAAATCCTTATTCACACCTTAAGATCCCAAAAACATTAATCAAATAATTTCAATTAAATTAAAACATATTTAAAAGTCTACAGAAACTATATAAAAATAAGGGTGTTACACATACTGATAAACCATTTATCTTAACCATCACCTTGTATATCAATGATAGACAATATTAGAATTTTCAAAAAAGAATAATTTTCACTTCTTTACAGTAAGATCACATTTACAGTAAATCTAAATTTTGCCATTATAACGGTATGATTACAAAAGCTCAAAATTAATTTTGCCATAGCCACCTTACTCACACGAAAATTTAATAAAATTTGGGCATTAAAACACTACAATTAATAAATAGCATAAAAAAATTAATTTAAAGCCATAAACAATTAAATAAAAGCTATAACACAAAATCACACAAGCCAAGCATAAACAAGAATCAAACTCATACTTCTCAAATTAATTTGCAAGAGATTCCCCTTACCTTTGCCACAAGAACTTGGAAGAACAAGGTTTGAAGAACCAAGAACACCAAGTAAGAAATTTAAGAATTCTAAGGAGAAAAGAGAGAGATCTTGCTTGTCAACACAAGGCTTCTTGGTTTTGTGAGAAAAATATGAAGCACCCCCGTCCTATTTATAGTGGATGGGGCGGCCAAGGCTAGGGAGGAAGAGGGAAATAAAAATTTGTGAGCTCATAGTACTTTTTGTTGATTATGTCATAAACCCTAATTAATAAAATCAATCAATTTTCTAATTGGTTAAGGCTTATGACTAAGCTTGGTGACTCATAAGAGAAAAGCATATCCAAGGGCCTAGAATGGATATTGATGTCGACCAAAATGGGAGGAATAAGAGCCATGGGATAGTTTGGTTAAAAACTTTAGGTTTTGGTGAAAATCAAGGGTAAAATAGTATTTTTATTAATCAAAAATTCAAAATTAATTTAAATGGTAAGAACCTATAGGGAATCTCGAAAGTGACACGTAAAAGCTTCATGGAAGAGTTTTTGGATTTTTACAGTAAGGGTATGCTTCGCGGTTCGCATAAACAAAGGAAAACGGACGCGCCGTAAGTGCAAAATGGTCATTTTTCAGAAAATTCCAGAAAAATTTCTAGAAAATCACAAATTTAATTTAAACACTAACGATCCCTTTTGAAAAATGATTTTAAGCACTCACTTATCACTAAAAATCCATTCTCGTTCCGGGAATCCTCGTTTCTTGTGTTAACACGGACCTGAAAAAGTAACTTTTGATCTGCTTTTCAGAAAATTATGAAATAATTTCCAAAAATTTTAAAATAATGTAAAAATATGATTCAGCTTCTCAAAATATTTTTCTGACCTCAACTTGGTCTCTGAATCAGTTATTAATTCATGCTGTAAACTACAGGGACCAAAATGGTAATTTCAAAATTTATTTTTTTCCAAAAATTCTAGAAAATTCCAGAAAATGATAAACATTAAAAGAAATAACTTTTGTTAAGGAAGTTTATTTTCTGGGTTGGTTTCAATATACTTTTGCTATTTAAAACTAAATTCGTCAATAACGGTGGAAACTATTTTCTGTAAAAGCCCCAAACGTTAAGTGAAAAATGACTGTTTTAATGAATCAACTTAATAAGCCTATTCATACTATAATTATAAGATATAAATAAATCACACAATACTTAGATCACGCAATTTCATAGAAAACAGATAATAGACAGTTATTGGGAAAATAGATGTTTATATAGAACCTAACTCTCTTACTGTTTAAGCTATAACACCAACCGTAACTCATCATTTCTATTTTTCTTAGATTTCCTAATAGGTCTTCTAGCCTCTATTTTATCGTTTCTTTAATTTCCGGTATTGATCCATTTCTTATTTAGCAGATTACGAAGTTTCTCTTAGAGGCACTAAAACATCAGTATTCTTTTATACTGTTCTCTAAAATTTTGACTTAACTTCTAAAACTTTTATATGACACTAAGTTACTATTGATATCCTCAAATACCTCTTAGAAATATAGTATGAATTTCTCATATTCATTATCAACTTATTCCAACAGTCAAAATGTCCGTAAAACATCGTTTTGACTTCTACGTTAGCTCTAAACCATTTTGATTTGTCTGAAAAACTTAAGAACAATTCTAATCCTCTAAAATTAGTACTCTATCTTGTAGAGTGAAATTTTAGGATGTTACATTTGGCCTGGTCCATAGGGCCAAAATGGCCCGACTCATTTTGGGCATGTAATTAAAAAGCCCTGCCCAACCTAAAACCTGTCCTAACGGGCTAGCCCGTCAATGGCTCGGCGACTGAAGCATTAGCTCGGCCGATGTTACACTCTGCAAGAACCAAGGACTTGCAGTCAATGGCTTGGCGATAAAAACATTACACTCAACAAACATCAAAGACTTGCAGTCAATGGCTCGGCACCGAAGCATTAAACAGTCACTTTGGTCCCTGAGAGTGTTAGGCGATGTCACTTTGGTCCCTGACAGATACGAATTAGTCACTTTGGTCCTCAGTTGTCAGCCATTAGTCACTTTGATATCTGAAAATGATTACTTACTGTCATTTTGGTCCCTAAAAATGATTACTTTCTTGATGGTAAGGACCAAAGTGACTAATTCGCATCTGTTAGGACCAAAGTGACATCGCCTGATACTCTCAGGGACTAAAATGGTTGTTTACTCATTTCTTAATATAAAAGAGTTTAATTACTATTCACTGACAGTGTAAAAATATTTTACACAGACATCGAATCATATTCTATTATGGTGCCACTTCATAACAATAATTCTTAAAATATCTTTACAAAAATCTACGTAGTGAGATATGATTGGACGTATGTGCAAAACTTTTTTACACTGTCAATGCATATTAATTGAATTCTTAATATAAAAGAGTTTAATTACTACACACTAACAATGTAATTTTACGCAGAATCATATCATATAATGGTGCCACTTCATAACAATAATTTCTAAAATATCTACACAAAGATCTACGTGGTAATTATATTGAAAAGAAAAATATCTACGTGGTAAGATATGATTGAGTGTATGTGCAAAACTTTTTTATATGTAAAACTTTTTTACACTGTTAGTGCATATTAAAGAAAACGTAAGATCGTAAAACACTTAATTAAACGGACAATATAATAGGTATAGGTATTAGTTAACAAACCACGTCGCGTGTTTCAACATAACATGACTATATATACTGCCCACGCAAACACATACTACTATCCGACATGGTTTCAAATTACACTAGTCAAGCATCATTTGGCACTTCGATCCGCAAACAAAGTTGATCGATCGAGCTTTATGTAATTTTATTTTCTATGCCAATAGTTTCTGTTATTTATCGGTTGATGAGGTAATTGGCAGTGTTTCTGTTTCCTTTGTTGTTGCTGAAGGAGACGCGAGGTCTGCACCGTCTTTCCCTTTACCCCACACCACAGAGTAAAGACCCACAGCGATAATGATGCTTCCAATAATACTGAGATCAATGGAACAGAGAAACAGAGCACTATTCAGAAAATTAATGAACGAGATAAATATATATAACAATAGTCAATCATGGGAGTCCATATCCGTGCATATAATTTCGTGTAATAGTTGCTCATTGATAAGTTTATGCGGTTGAAGTGGATAACGAAAAGAGATAAAAGGGACACCCACCAGAAGAAGAAAAAACAAAAGAAAAGAGATAAAAGGGATTACGTACGATAAACCTCTACTAAAATAATACTAATTGACAAAAATATTGAAAACTAAAAGAAAAAAGTGGATAAACATAAAAAGGCAATAATTTAGGTTGTTATAAGCTTTTCAAGATGTCGTAAATAAAATAAAAAATAAAACAATATTTCTAAATTTTTTGATTGATAGATAATTTTTAAAATAAAAAGTAAATTAAAATATATAAATATTGAAACTTTTAGTTTTAAAAATATCAAAAATTAATTTAACTGATTGCTGCATTATATTATTATGTTTATATCTTAGTTGTTTTCTTAATAAAATTTTTGCTTATCAATTTTTTTTTTTGATAAGCCAAAAATTTTATTAATGTAAAACCTGTAGAGCATAAAAAATGCCCAACCGGAATAACAAGTATATACAATCCAACAACCAAGATGATACATGTAGGCCTACTCATACAGATTAAAATTTTCTTTCAATAATATCAATTAAATAATCCCTCAAAAAATATCAATTAAATAAATAAAAGAGAGTAAAAATTTTCTTGAATTTAATATATAACTAACTATATTAAAAAGCGAAAATAATAATTTGCTAAAAGTATGTCAAGAAATAGTAAGCATATGAGTATGAAAGGAGGAGAATAAATTTAGAGGTTACCCAATCATTACGAATAGAGATTAAAATTTATTTTATAAAGGCGGGTTTATATATTCTTTTGAAAATAAATATTTATAGTTTTGAAATACACTAAAATAAATTTTGTTTAGAAAACAAAACACAGAAAATACAAATTAGACAAAAGAAGGAGCAAAATAGATTTTGGACTGGGGCAAAAACAATAAAATAATGATATACCTTCCCAGGTAGAGATGTTCTCCTAGCAGGAAGGACCCCAAAGCAGCAACTATGATCATGCAAAGAGGATTGAAGGATGTTACAAACACTGGGCCTCTGCTTTGCATTACCAACCCTTGTATATAATATGCTATTCCCGAACTCATTATTCCCTGCAATTTTGAAATTAAATTGTTATTATGACAAACTAATTACTAATTAATATTTTAAGATTTCAGACATTGGTTTTGTGGAAAACAGATACAATAAAACTCAAATAAAATAAAACGAGGAGTCAATTAATCCATTCTCAACAACAAATTAAATTTCAAGAATTTTCTTATCTCATATATAATTGATTTTGGACAAATTAATTTTTTTTTTTTTTGATTTAATGGAGGCCTAAGCCAAATTACATTGGACAAATTAAATTAAATGCTACCTCTTTACAAATTAACAGATTATCGCTTATATTAATGTATAGATTAATAAGTCTCAAGTAGGTAGCTTGGTTGGTGAGCTAAGAGACACGGAAGGAGTTTAAAGTAGGAGGTCCAGGGTTCAAATCCTGAAAACTAACATTCCTAACAATTACTAACAACTAACATTTGCCTATAAAAAAATATATATATAGATTAATAAGATCAGATTGAAGTTGAAAGGAAGTTGTTGTATACTAACAGTGTAGAGAGGGCCATAGAGTCTGTAATCAAGACCAATAGCCCATGCTCGAGGGTGACGATCTGCAACCAACGCAACCACAGCACTTTGTATGGTACCCATCAAGCATATCAAGCATGACAGCGATAGTTCCGCGGGGTACCTTTTCACCGTTATTGACTGCTCTTACACATTCACCATTTTGTTGTTACGTCAGAGCCAAATTAACATTAATATAATAATTATAATATACACCCACATGCTTAGATAATAATTTGATTATGTAATAAAGCACAGGCAAAATTATATTTTTAGCTTAATTTCTTTTTTTTAATTTGGTCTTTTATCTTTTTTTTTAACAAAATAGTCATTTATGTTTTAGAAACAAGTTTAAGTAGTAATTTTAACACAATCAAACGTGTTAACAGGCTGGAATTGGCCAGCAAAATGTTTGAAGAGATTAAAATAGACCAGGATTAGACTATATGGACAATGATAGAGATAATATGCATGTTTATGACAATGAAAAAATAAGTGAAAAAAATATAAATGACCAATTTGAAGCAAAAATAGTTATGAGATCAAATTGAAATCAACAATTAAGTTAAGGAAGCAAATGACTAATTTTGACTAAAGCATACCTGCAAAATGTAGAAAGAAGACCAAGCCAGACAACCCAGGCCAATAAAGAGAGTCCCTGTGACCCAGTTTTTGTGATTCTGAGTGGAGTCATGATCTTGGTGGTGAGTTGTGTTTGGATGATGATATAGATCGATCTGGGGGCCTTTGTATAGTGTCATCAACAAGGCTCCTGCGAAGGTTGCCAAGGTTCCAACCACTTTCGCTTGACTTCGGAACTCCTTGATTTTTACACGCTCTAACCTGACAAAATATATAGTTTTGCATTGCAGATTGTTACAGTGCTCTTTTCATACAGATTGCAATGTTTCATGCTTGTATACTACAATTAATCACAAGTTATAAAATAATTTTTAGAAATGAGAAATGAAGTGGCTTGGGGAGGAACATAGGGATTGAAGTAATAATTAACGAGGTCATGAGTTCAAATCCTCCCCACTAATTACTGCTAATATTTTCCGATATACCCAAAAAAAAATAGAAATAAGTTATCTTTCCTCTGTTAATGAGTTATAGGATTCTTTGTACTCTTATAAAAAAAAATTGTTTCATACTAGCATTTCATTTGGGCTTGCTAGTATCAACAAAGACCAAGGGAAGGGGCTATATCTATGATCTATTTCCTTGCGTTTAGCTACCATTTTATGTTCTCTTGTATTCTTTTGTGGTGCTTTCTTGGATATACCTTGTGCTCTTGAAAGCTCACTTTTATTATTAATAATTTATTTTGCTTATAAAAAAAAGTTTTTTGTTTATAAAAAATTAGAAATAATTTAATGCATGTCATTAAGCTAAGAAAAAGTGTCAAGATAATATTGCATTTTTTTTTAAAATATATTAGAAAGCGTTGGATGAAAAAGTAGTAGAGGTGTGTTAGAAATAAAATAAAAGTTAATTTATCTTTAATAATTTGAACGAACTTCACCTGAAAATCACAGCAAGCACAAAGGTCACTGAGGGCACGGCGTTCATGACGGCAGATGCAAATGAAGCCGAAGTGTATTGCATCCCCAAGAAAGTGAAGCCTTGGTCAACTACTGGCCTAAAATGTCAAATATATATACCACACATTATCATCCTGCTCTTTTTGATTGATTATTGTGAAATCTCCGTGAAGGATGTATTGACTTTCCAGAGAATGAACCAATAATAAGTAATATTGTGTTAAATAGTGTATAGTGTATTAAAAAAATAGCATATTTCTAGCTAGTCCTACTCTATAGGTAAAAAAAAACGTGTGCTTTTTTAATTTCTTAGAGTATGCGACGTGTAGATAAAGGTTTCAGACAATAATTACTCTAGAAATCCAAGAGCTAGTATCTGGAAGAAGACCGAGATTGTCATCTTTGGCCTAACTTTCCTGCAAATTAAAATTGTAAGATATATAGTTAAAAATAATTACTTCACATTTTATGACAATATATTGACCATATATGTCCTCAAAAGAATAGCCACACACACACACACACACACACATACACATATTTGTTATTTGTTTCTAAAGAGCATAAGGTAATAGAAATTGTAAAAGCGCCGAGAAAATGAGTAGCACCTTTCAAAAATCAAAGCGAAAGGGGCGAGTGCAAATGCAGCAATGGCATTACGATAGACAATAAACACCAAACGACTCATTCCATGATTAAGACTAGCCATGGTGAAGATATATGTTCCAGCCATCCCAAACTGCAACCCCACAGTTAACAAATAAGGCTTTGCCCGATCCAACATTTTGCCAAAACTGGCGCCACACATTTTATCCATCGCTCTGTTGGATACAAAATTTAATTTGTTAATTAAAAGAGTTGAAGAGGCTATGCTATATATCAAGTGTTTGAAATGGCCTTCCTTATTATAAACACCAAAAAGGGATGACGAAGACAAAATCCACTATGCAAAGCAAGTAGTGGATAAGTCTAATTTGTATTATTATTGTATATGTATATATCTAGCTAACACCATTGTTTAAAGTTCTCCTTTTTTGTCATTCTGTCAACCTTCACATTCTTGTAAAGTTTCCACTCACCAACTACAAAGAAAAAAGCTAAATTGTTTAGTGGAGTACCATTAGTCTGGCTTACTATAGCTTGATTGAAATGATCTCTGAAATTGTAATGAGTCAGAATACACTTCGATCGGTAGCAAGCGGCATAATTGTTCACTATCCCGCAGTATTTTTCGCTTCTGCTGCGTTAGAATCATATTTTTAACTGGCCTAAAAGGCATCCAATTAATAAACACTATCTGATCAAACAGATTAAGTTTTTGCTTTCAAGATCTCAGCAATTTTTCGGAGCAATATCTAGGGAATAGATTACAGTAATATATATTTTATTGAGCAATAACAGCAGTCTGTCATGAAGATTTTAGCATCTTAAGTTAAAGACAAACTAAATTAAAGCTGCAGTGTATGTGAACCGTATCGTAAATCTATGGGATCCATAACTTCGATTGGATCCCTCTTTATGATTTTTGAGCACTCGCTTATTTTTAACATTCATTAATTTCTGTCTCTTTCTTTTCATATCCATCACTCATTTCTCTTCTGTTCCTATCTCTATATATCAATCAACTAAGTTTATATACTGGTGATCGGTTTTTCATATATCAGTGAAATTAGTAGTAGAATAAGGATCTCTATGTATAAACATATTATTTAAAGATATAAGTATTTATCATATAAGTGTTTATATAAATTATTTTTATAATCAAACAGAATATGTAATGAAACTGGTCTCATATATTGTTAGTTGTTTTGATAAGTTATTTAAAAAAGCATAAAAAAAATATAAGCACAAAACACCTAATGAGCTAGCTATAAGTAATTTTCATATATAAGCCTACTCAAAAACTGTCACATGTGTTTATGTCAGTAGATGGATTCTGCATAAACCAATCAATGCACTAAATCCAATAGAAGGAAAAAAATTAGAAATGTATTAAAATTAGGAAAAAGAAACCATATTTAAAGTGTAATTAAGATTCACCCTCAGCGTTGGCAAAGGGATTAAGTTACTTCAAATTAAATATAAATAAAATCGAAACCAAACTGTTATACAAGATTTACGGAAATCCAAACAAGATGGAAAAGCATGAATAAAGAAGTCCAAATCCCTTTTATTCCAAAAGAATTGTTTACGAGTACTCTTCAAGGCATATCCTTTTGGATGTTGTTGTCTTAAGTGTCAAAAGTCGTCGAAAAAATGTAATTCCTTTTAAGGAATTCGTCATTGTTTAGACTTCTTTACTTTATAATGATCTAAATATACTATTTTCAAAAAATCATAAGATAAGATAGGTAAAGACTAGGGTGAAGCATATATATCTCATGGATGTTGTATGGATGCAACATAAAAAATACCTACAGTAGCAGGTCAAGTTTACTGGTTTACTGATTTTGTTTTATTACCATTTAGTCCTTGTAATATTTTAAAGGTCCCCCCCCCCCCCCCGCCGCCCCCCATGTAACACATGCTGGGCAAATTCCCACCGTCCTCTCACATGTCTCCTTCAACAGCAAATCCCCCTCCTCCACCATATCGCCGTTGAACTTATTTAATTTCACGGCATTGGTATGTCAATGTTCCAGATTTTGTTTATTCTCAAACTTTTGTTCCCCCATTTTTGCCTTAGATTTCGTGAATTCAATTCCTTCACTGCAACCCCGCAATTGTGGGGACACTCAAGTGCCCCGTGAAAAATTTAGTTAGAAGAGAAAGGTTAATCTACCAAAAATAAAGTATAATACGATGAGGATGTCGATAAAGTAATTTCTGACCTCCAAAAGTTTTGTCTTTGTCACTTGCTATAGTTAGAAGAGAAAGGTTAATCTACCACATTTGGTGTTTAACCATTTCATGACTATTTTTGAAAGTATCACCGCAGACCCCTCTCCTATGATGTATCATGTTCTGCTAACTTTCATCCTTGAAGACCAGGGCATTATGGAGGTGTTTCCTTGGTTGGCTCCATGCCTCCATGGGAAAAAGAGACTTATGATTATTTCGAACCACCACCTCATTTTAGCACTCTCGACCTTAGAAAGATGAGCATCTATGTGAAATCCAAAGAGGAAGTAAGAGAAGAAAGGACAACTAGGGCAAATACATCATCTGGACCATCAAAGATAGAGTCAGAGCTAGTAGAAGAAGAAGGAGAGGAGGCAATCAAGAGTCAGCGGAAGAAGAATAAGCAATATATTATATGTATTTTTCTTAAGTTGCTTATTTTTATATGTAATATTTAAATTACATTATTAATGAAATTGTTAGTTTTGAGTACACCCACAATTACCAATTTGCATTTTTATATTGTTAATATATAAGCAATAAGCAATACAAACATTAACAAATGAATCAGATGTACCCTTGTCTTTAAATTGAAATTTAAACATAAAAAACTTAACTAGAACAACAATTTATAATTCCACAAAATTCTTTAAATTGAAATTTAAAAATTAAAAACTTAATTACAACAACAATTTATAATTCCAAAAAATTATTTGCAGATTACACAGACAATTAATGAGCAACAAAATCAATTCAATAAAATATACATAATTAAATTTAATTATTTGATGTACTACAACAGCGCTTTACCAGGAAAGCATTTTGGTAATAATATCCTTGATCGATTACAACAACACTTTACCATGTAAGCGTTTTGGTAATTGATTACAACAGCGCTTGCCAAGTGAAGCGTTTTGTAATAATAATATTATACAACAATGCTTGGTCTCGGAAACGCTTTCGAAATGTAAAAAATAAAAATAAAAACCAAAAGGTGCTTCGGTTTCCTCTGTAACGCCCCCTTTTTCCCATAAGGATTGTTACGTAAAATTACCAAGAAACTTAATACGGAATTAAATATAAACTGGTTTGTCTTCAAAAATTCATCTTTCATAAATAAAGGATACCGAAATTGGTGGCTAATTTTTTTTTAACAAAGATAGGTACGCTCCTAATAACTTAACCATCCAGAAAATCAGAAAAGAAAAAAACATACGTCATATATATATATATATATATCATCAAGTTACTGTGCAAAATCCTTGCGCCCGCAAGTAAAGTCAGGAACCACAACATAAAAGAAATAAAGCAGTAAACTAAACCTAAGAAAACAATAAAGCAAAGGTGTGTCAAAATACACGACATAAAATATCTACATCCCCAAAACCTAGGCTGGTCGGCCAACTAACAACCCACAACCTAGCACTCTACACCTCCCCGCCTAGAGACCTAAGACGATGACGTCTCCTGGGGGTCCTCCTTGGCATCCTCCTCATCGTGAGACTCGGACTCCACGGGCCAACCGCATCCAGGTTCATCTCTGACCTTCCTCTTCCCTCTCCCTGCATGTCCTGATGATCCGGCATGAGAGCCTGAAGAGTAATGCACGAAATGTCCTGGCGGTTCTACGTAAGGACTTGGAAGCGTCGGTCGCGCAGACTCAGGTGGTGGAGCTGGCGTCACAGGTGGAACCAACCTAGGCAAGCGTGCCCTCTCTAAGGAACTCTTCCTTGGAGTGCGACGAATCAGACGACAACGGTCAAATACCGATTCGGCTATCCACTGAGGTGTAGGCCTCTGATCCTCCCTCGTCTCTCTCCTAGGCTACGCCATGGGCGGAACTCTGGCCTCCCGGTTCTCCAAAGTGATACTGAGTGCAAAGGGTGCATCTCCCAGCCAGTAGCGCATCCTCTCGACGGGTATGTAGACGTCCAAAACCATGTCTCTCTCCAAAACCTCTTCGGGGCCAGCACCCCTCCTCTATCCTGACCACGTGTCCAGTCACAGTGGCCCATTGGGAGATGGGATCGTAAGTCCATCCCCCACCATCGGCCTCACGAGGCCGAAAGCTCTCCCTCACTCGGGCTATCAGAGGTCTCGAAGTGGACATCTACACGTAACGATCAGAAAGTAACAGAAAAACACACAAGGGTGAATTTCTTTGCACAAGTTGAAATCCACTGAAAGGATGTGTATGAAAAATAAAGTACTACATAATACATTCCAAGAATATATATAGCTACTCTTTCGCAAATTTTTCCCTAAGATATTCATACACCAAAAGAAAGCACATCATCAAATTAAACACACAGTCAAACACACACATAGCACTCTAGCATAATGCATGTCACTTCAATATCTCTCAATACAGCTCAAACCACACTTCATTCGCAATCCCCCAAGCTGGATTGTAGCTCAATTTTGGCAAAGCCAAACACAAAATGCAACTGACATCTATATATATATATATTGCACAATCCTCCAAGCTAGATTGTAGCAATAACATATATATATTGCACAATCCTCCAAGCTGGATTGTAGCAACGATATCTACATTTATTGCACAATCCTCCAAGCTGGATTGTAGCATGGCCTTAATATATATTGCACAATCCTCCAAGCTGAATTGTAGCAATGACATCTATATTTACACCCACATACAAGAGGATAATGCAATCCTTCACGTTATGATTTTCGTCGTCACGTGTTAGCTCTCTTCCAACACCGTGTAGCATTATTGTCCTCAAGACTTCATCGTCGCCACGTATTGATCCTCGTTCGATACCGTGTAAAAATGTTATTTTAAAATATAAGTTTTAGGAAAATGTCTCTTTGAAATTAAAGTCCATCTTTAACTTTAATCTCTCACATTCTCATTATTTTTCTTCCCATTTTTCATTGTAAAAAGGTTTAATTAAAAGTCTTCGTTAAATTCTTTGATAACTTTACTTAAATTCCTTTACTTTTAAGTATTTAAAAATCTGAACCCTTAAGAAGTCCAAATTTCACGCTTCAGACCCTATTTTTCTGAAAAATTAGGTTTTTGCCCCAATAATGCCCAGTTTCACGTTTCTACCCCAAAACTTTTGTAAATTACGTTTTTGACCCAAAGTGCCCAGTTTTTCTTTTTTCTGCCCAGAATTCCAGAAATTTATATTTTTGACCCAAAATACACCCAGTTTTCGTTTTTAACCCCTTAAAAATCTAAAATTTTATTTTCTCCCTCATTAATTGATTTTCTAGCTTACTTAGAGTTTTATGGAGAAATAGGATTTAGTATGAAATTTATTTGAGACTTATACTTAGAAATTTAGTGAAATTTATCTAAGTAAGTGTTAATTTGAATCCTAATTAATTTATTTGATTTCATTTGGAAAACTCTTTCATTAAAGCTTTTAAGTCCTCTTCCCACACTTAGTCAAATATTTTTAATTCAATCTCAATCACAATGAATCAAAGTATATGCAACATCCAAAAATCAACATACATCAATTAGGTAAGAACACAATCAAGCCATAAATCAAACATACACTCAAAGTAACCATCCATAGCATATTAACATACATCATGAACATAACATCAATCATTAACTCATCAAGCATGCATTAGGCATTCAAAATCACTTCAAACCATACACATGATTTTTCCAAGAACACATAGGCTTTTCAAAAATTACCATTCATCAACCAAAATCATGCTTTAACTCATATACATAAATATATAAAAATACATATTACCAAGAAAATGATTTCTCATTCAACAACCAATAGAAAAACTCAAGTCTTTGAGTTTAACTTAGAACATACAACATACACCACACACATACAGATCCTTCCCAACTTATTGAGAAAATCCCCTTACCTCTTGAAGCAAATGAAAAAGGGCTAACACCAAAGTCACCTTCACACCAACACCAACACCAAGTGGTCTCCTCAACACCTTGATGCTCCAACACTTAGAAAAATCAACCTTTTTCAAAGTATATAAAACACATAACCATGAAAATATAAGTTTTATGAAAATATACAAACCCCAAAGGATAGAAATCTTGAGTAGAGAAATACCTACTCAAGGCTTGAAGGAAAAGAGATCAAGAAGGTTTTCAAGCTTGTAGGTTCCAAGGGTTTGAACCTAAACCAAGAAAAATCTCTCTTTTAGCAAAAAGGAGGACACAAGATTCTTGGAAAAATTAAAATGATGAGAATGGAAAACTAAGAAGATATTATGGTTTAGAATCATGATCCAAACCTTTTTTGTGAAGCTTGAATAGTCAAAAACTCAAGGGAACTCAAGCTTTTGGTTATGGAGGAAAGCTTGGAAATGAGAGAAAATGGAGTTTTCTTTGCAAGAGGAAGAAGATGAAATGAAAATGAACTTCTCTCTCCTGCCTTACTATCAAGAATTCGGCCAAGAGCAAGAGGGAATGGGGGAGTATGGCCTTGATTGGGTTTGGTCACCTACTCCATGCTTTAATTGAAAAAATTCAAATAAATCACCATTTGACCCAATTTGACTTTGAGATATTTTCATGACCATATTTTTGGCCAAGAAATTTGCCCAACACACCAAAAAAATTGGTGAGATTATGTCCCATCAAGTTAGGGTTTAATTGGTGGTTCAAAGTAGTAAAAACGCTTAGTTTTACAATCCCTTTTTAGATAAATATTTTTCTAAAATAGATAAAATCATAAGAAATCAATTTTATAACTTGAATATGATATAGAAAAATTTAGAATCTCAAAACTAAATTTTTGAACTAAATTTTTGAACTATTTTTCATGTCCCGGTTGCGTTCAATTTACTCGTAAAGTTCCAAACGTGAGTAAAATAAAGTTTTTCTGAAAAATTTCCAGAAAAGTTTTTAAAAATCACAAATATTATAAAAACAACTTTTGGTTCATTAAAATATTATTTTGGAGTAAAAATGACCTCCAGAAAAATATTAAACCCTATCTCTGTATCAGGAGAGAATGCAGTTCTCGCAAAAACTTAGTTTTGCGAACTCTACTACTCTCGACTCTTCTAAAATAAATCTAAGATATTGCTATCACTATCCTCACCTCAAGATCCCAAAAATTATTAGTTAAATAATACTTTTAATTAAATTAAGAAGATTAAAAATCAATAAAAACTATTTAAAAATGAGGGTGTTACACCCTCCATTCTGAGTACTTACTTTGCTCACACGAAATGTTGTCTCTTTTCTTCCTCTATGAACACCTTATCACTTGTTCACTCCCCACTCTTCACTGTCAACCGTTGCCGCCGTCGTCGCCAGCCGCTGTCGCTATCATCTCACTGTGCCCTCACAATGTTACGAACACTCTGAACAAGTTCTACATACGCTTCGTATTTCCATGCACAATGTTTTTTGTTAGTTTCGTATTAACTTCATATAGACATTAATGGACGAAATGAACTTCGATTAGGGTTATATTTCATTTTAGGCAAGCTTAAGAGTAGGAATGAACTTCGTATACTAGGTCATTTTCATTTTCTGGTAGATAACTCTTAAAGCGTACTTGTAGGTAACTAAATGGCATCTTCAAGTGACGATCGTGCTAATTCTGGCTCTAATGCGAGTTCTCCTACTGCTTGTTCAGCCGGAGAAGGTACTAGAAAAAAGCGACAAGTTAAGATGAAGAACATTCTTCAAATTAGGAATAAGGGAGAAATATTGTCGGTAAGTTCCTAAAATGTAAACCTTTGCATTGACATATTTTTGTTTCAGAAATCTTAGTATTGTAAATTCTTTGCATTGACGATATAGGTTACATGGAACCAACTAAACCAACCAGTAGGGCCCAACAATGCAATGTTTACCAGTTATCTTGGAACTCTTGTCGCCAGTTAATTCCAATCAATAAATCATAAGTGTCATGAAGGAAGCCGGGAAGCTTCACCCTGCAATGGAGGTGTGACATGAAGAGGGATTGTCTTTACGATAAGGAGGGAAACCCAAACTACAAGCCTCTTAATGACAGGGTACACCACATCAAGGAGGAGGACTAGAGGGAATTTGTAGATTATTGTTTAAGTGAAGAGTTTCAAGTAATTTTAACATCAACACAAATAAGTGTGTATTATCCCTTATTAATGACATGATTACTAATTAATTAATTTTATATACAGAAAACAAGCAAAGCTAATAGGGAGAGAGCTTCTAAACAAGTGAAGCTACATCCTTATAGGAAGGCACGCCTAGGATATGCTCGCCTTGGGCATCAAATGGTAAGTTGTCACACCGTGCATGTGTTTTCATATAGTCACCTTTAAATTAACCTATAAATGATTCTTAACTTGTGTGCCTACAGCAGCAAGAAGAGTCCGGATCCGAGGTGACGAGCATATCTCGTCATGAAGTGTAGAAGCTATAATATCCGTTTCTGTGATTAACTGTTTAATTTCATCTTATATCAACTTTTTACGATATAAATATTTTGAGATTTATTTTTAGCTTAAAAATAGGATTTAATTATGCATACTTGAGAATACTTCTGAAAATGCTTAATTTTCAGCTTCTGTCAGATCTAGTTACCACGTCCGTTTCTTTGTTTTTACCGTCCTTTTTATGTTTTATATGAATTCTTGTGCCATAAAATGTTTTGTGATTTATTTTTGGCTTAAAATTAGAAATAAAATACACATATTCCGGAATACTTCTGAAATGGTAGTTTTCCAGTTAATATCGGGTCTTTTTTTTTTACAGAAAACGATTTACGTCTAACTGATGGAAGGAGATTTAAATAGCTTGAATATGTCAAAAAAACCCAATAAATAAACTTCCTTCACAAAAGTTTGTTCTTTTAATATTTTTGATTTTCTGGAATTTGTGGAAAACATTCAATAATTATCAAAAATACGCTAAACGGAAGCATATAGCGTAAAAATCTTATTTCGCAGTATTATTTTCCTGACAAAGCTCCATAAGTAATTTATATTTTATTTTTAATTATTTATTTCATGATTTTAGAAATTATTTCTGTGTAAATTTTGAAAACCCTATTTTTCTATATTTTTCGGGGTTATACCTGCGAAACAGTGAAAACCGAAGAGTTTGCACTATCAATAAATTTCAAAAAAAGATGCCACGAAATTATTTAGAGCTATCATGGCATTTTCTAGTATTCTCATTAGTTCTCACCAATTTTAATTAATTATTTCAATTTTTGATTTATGAAATGACAAAATTACCCTTGATTTCTATCATTTTTCATCCAAACCCTAGGGATATTTTTGTAAAATCACTTCTCGCAATTCTGGCCGCCTCCCCATGTCTCTTGAAGGGTCTAGGAGCTTCTCAAATTTTCTATAGCCAAGATATTTTTGTTAGATATTTATTTGGTAATTACGATTTTTAGTATTTTTCCTAAAATGTAAATAAAAGATCTTTTCTTACTCCCTTGCTCATTCGGCCATGACCCTTCCCTATAAATAGGGAGGGGGTGCTCTTATTTTTCTCATCCCTCACTTGAAGAAATCTTGTAACACTCTTATTTTTAAATAGTTTTTATTGACTTTTAATCTGCTTTAATTTAATTAAAATTATTTAATTATTGATTTTTGGGATCTTGAGGTGAGGATAGTGATAGTAATACCTTAGATTTATTCTAGAAGAGTCGGGAGTAGTAGGGATCGCAAAACTGAGTTTTTGCGAGAACCGCATTCTCGTATGATGCGGGGAAACGGTTCAGTATTTTTCTGGAGACCATTTTACTCCAAAATAATATTTTAACGAACCAAAAGTGGTTTTTATATTATTTGTGACTTTTAGAAATTTTTTTGGAAATTTTTTTGAAAAACTTTATTTTACCTGCGTTTGGAGCTTTATAGGTAAACCGCGCAACCAGGACATGAAAAATAGTCCAAAAATTTAGTTTTGAAATTCTAAATTTTGTCTATCATATTTGAGTCATAAAATTTATTTCTCAAGATTTTTTCTATTTTAGAAAAATATTTATCTAAAATGGGATTATAAAACTAAGCATTTTTACTACTTTGAACTACCAATTAAACCCTAACTTGATGGGACATAATCCCACCATTTTAGTCAGCCCTTTGGCTGAGTATGAAGACTAAATTTCACTCTCAAAATATCTCAAAAGTCAAATGGGGTCAAATGCCTAATTTTTGAATTTTTTCAAATCAAAGAGAGGGAGTAGGCGACCAAACCCAATCAAGCCCATCCCTCCCATTCCTCCTTGTATGCTGGCCGAACCCTTAGGAAAATAAGAAGGGAGAAGTTTCATTTCCCATTCACTTCATCTTCTCCATTCTTGCAAAAACATCATTTTCTCTCCATTTTCAAAGCTTTCCTCCATAACCAAAACTTGAGTTTTATTGAGTTTTTGGCTATTCAAGCTTCACAAAAAAGGTTTAGATCATGATTCTAAACCATAAACTTTTTTCATTTTTCCATTTCCATCACTTTTATTTTTTCATGAAGCCTGTGTTCTTCATTTTACTAAAAATAAGTTTTTTCTTGGTTTAGGTTCATTCTCTTGGAATCTACACGCTTGAAAGCTACCTTGGATCCATTTGCTTCAAAGTTTGAGTAAGTATTTCTCTACTCAAAATTTCTACTCTTTAGGGTTTTGTTGTTTTCCTAAAACTTGCATTTTTATGGTGGTTTTCTTGTGCATTTTGTATAAGGTTGTTTTTTTAAAGTGTTGGAACATCAAGACTCTTGGGAGACCACTTGGTGTTGGTGTTGGTGTGGAGGAGATTTTGGTGTAGCCCTTTTTCTTTAGCTTCAAGAGGTAAGGGGATTTTCTCAATAAGTTGGGAAGGTTGTGTATGTGTGTGATGTGAATTATTCTTGATGATGAACTCAAAAACTTGAGTTTTTCTTATTGGGTGTTGAATGAGTTTTCATTCTCTTAGTAATATATATATTTTTATATATTTATGTATATGAGTTTAAAGCATGATTTTTGAAAACCTATGTGTTCTTGGAAAATCATATGTATGATTTGAAATGATTGGAATGCCTAAATGCATGCTTGATGATGTTATGTTTGTTGCTATGTCCATGATGTATTTTAAGATGATATGTATGCTTACCTTGAGTGTATGAATGTTTTATTACTTGAGTTGTGTTCTTGCCTAATTGATGTATGTTGATTTGTGGATATTTCATATACTTTGATTCATTGTGATTGAGATTGAATTGAAAGTATTTTACTAAGTGTGAGAAGAGAACTTAAAAGCTTTAATGAAAAAGTTTTTCCAATGAAATCAAATAAATTAATTTGGATTCAAGTCAACACTTGATTAGATAAACTTCACCAAATTTCTAAGTACAAGTCTCCAATGGACTTTATAATAAATCCTATTTTTCCAAAAAGCCCTAAGTAAGCTAGAAAATTAGTTAATGAAGGAGGAAATAAAATTTTAGATTTTTAAGGGGTTAAAAATGAAAACTGGGTGTCTTTTGGGCCAAAAATATAAATTTTGGAAGTTCTGGGCAGAAAAATGAAAACTGGGTGTTTTGGGCCAAAATTGTAATTTACAGAAGTTCTGGGGCAGAAACGTGAAACTGGGCATTTTTGGGGGAAAAACCTAATCTTTCAGAAATCTGGGGCTGAAGCGTGAAACTGGACTTTTTAAAGGTCAGATTTTAAAATACTTGGAAGTAAAGGAATTTAAGTAAAGTTTTATCAAAATATTTAATTAACATCCCGGCTGCTTTTCGAATTGATGATTGTCCCGACACACCAACACGAGTCTTTTCAGCATGCTTTGTCCTCACTCACATGCTTCCCAGGAAACTTCCCAGGAGGTCACCCATCCCGAAATTGCTCCAAGTCAAACACGCTTAACTATGGAGTTCTTAGGTGATAGGCTACCGAAAAGAAGTTGCATCTTGTTAGTATAGGTAGTACTAATCAATTCTATTAAGCTACCCTCAATTGTACAGTCTCATACTTGCATAGTCTTGGAATTCCTCTCATTCGAGTATGATTTCGGTTCATTCATGTACCCCTTTGCCTAGAAGCCTGCCAGGAGCCACTCCTTGTCTGTGCCTCCCTGCACCGGCGATCACTTCCCGCCCTCATCGGCCTCAGGGTCTCACATGGCCACCAACTTCCACTTGGTTCGTCCCCGAACCATACCGTACTGGGAGAGAACCTGGCTCTGATACCATTTGTAACATCTCGGCTGCTTTTCGGATTGATGACTATCCCCACGCACCAACACGAGTCTTTTCAGCATGTTTTGTTCTCACTCACATGTTTCCCAGGAAACATCCCAATACCCATCCCGAAATCGCTCCAAGTCAAGCACGCTTAACTATGGAGTTCTTAGGTGATAGGCTACCGAAAGAAGTTGCACCTTGTTAGTATAGGTATTACCAATCAATTCTATTAAGCTACCCTCAACTGTACAGTCCCATACCTGCACAGTCTTGGAATTCCTCTCATTCGGGTATGATTTCGGTTCATTCATGTACCCCTTTGCCTAGAAGCCTGCTAGGAGCCGTTCCTTGTCCGTGCCTCTCTGCACAGGCAATCACTTCCCGCCCTCGTCGGCCTCAGGGTGTCACAAATCTCACTCAAATACTCTTTTCTTCCTTTGTTATTTCCTTTAAGTTTTCTTTGGTTTTCTAACCAACCTCTTGTGTTTTTTCTTGTGTTCTTAGTTTGCTCTTCCTTGTTCTTAAGGCCAAGGTATGGGGAAATTCTTTTCAAGTTGGTTTGATCTTGTTTTCATGAGTATTTTGTGGTTTCGGTATTTATAGCTTTAATTAAATTGTTATTTACTTGTTATTGTTTTAATGTTTTATTTAAATTACTCTATGCTTTATTTTTATTAAAATTATGATTTTATAATTAGTAAAGTTATAATGCCAAATTTATTTATGGATTTTAATAATTGTACCGTTATGCTGGCGAAATTTTAATCAATTCTATTAAGCTACCCTCAACTGTACAGTTCCATACCTGCACAGTCTTGGAATTCCTCTCATTCGGGTATGATTTCTGTTCATTCATGTAGCCCTTTGCCTAGAAGCCTGCTAGGAGCCGTTCCTTGTCCGTGCCTCTCTGCACAGGCAATCACTTCCCACCCTCGTCGGCCTCAGGGTGTCACAAATCTCACTCAAATACTCTTTTCTTCCTTTGTTATTTCCTTTTAGTTTTCTTTGGTTTTCTAACCAACCTCTTGTGTTTTTTCTTGTGTTCTTAGTTTGCTCTTCCTTGTTCTTAAGGCCAAGGTATAGGGAAATTCTTTTCAAGTTGGTTTGATCTTGTTTTCATGAGTGTTTTGTGGTTTCGGTATTTATAGCTTTAATTAAATTGTTATTTACTTGTTATTGTTTTAATGTTTTATTTAAATTACTCTATGCTTTATTTTTATTAAAATTATGATTTTATAATTAGTAAAGTTATAATGCCAAATTTATTTATGGATTTTAATAATTGTACCGTTACGCTGGCGAAATTTTAATTATAAAGGCTTGATCACTCAGTGGGCTATGCCTTCGTGATTCCTGTACTGTTATTTTTATGATCAAAATCGATTTCATGTATCAATATACCAGTTTTGTTGGGTTAAATAGTGCGTTGGTACGTCTCTAACCAAGAAAGTTGTGTCCTCTATCTTGTCTTGGTGATTCGACTAATGTGCTGTTAATAAATCCTAATCGAGAAAATTATAATTAAGTGTTAAGTAGATTATGTTAGTGTTATAATTAAGGTTTTAATATACCTATCAAATTATTTCATTAAAACAGACGTTTTTCCTTTGACGTTTGAGAACCGTATTTTACCGTAATTAACGGATAAGATTTAAAATAGCTAAAGTATATCAAAACAAATCAGAAAACCAAACTTCCTTCAAAAAAGTTGGTTCTTTTAATATTTATGATTTTCTAGAATTTTCTTAGAATTCTTGGAAAAATATTTTTTGGAAAATACCGTTTTGGTCCCTATAGTTTACAGGAATTAACTGTCATTTTGATCCCTGAAATTGTAATATGGTCTCACTTAAGTCCCTGAAACTAACGAAAATACAAATTAGTCCCTGAAATTGTAAAACGTCAGTCAAGTTAGTCCCTGTCGTTACAATTTTAGGGACTAACTTGACCGACGTTTTACAATTTCAGGGGCTAACTTGTCCGTCGTTTTACAATTTCAGGGGCTAATTTGTATTTTCATTAGTTTCAGGGACTTAAGTGAGACCGTATTACAGTTTCAGGGGTCAAAATGACAGTTAACTCAGTCTACAGCAATAACTAATAACTGATTCGGAGACCAAGTTGAGGTCAGAAAATGATTTTGAGAAGCTGAATCATGTTTTTACATTTTTTAGGATTTTTGGAAATTATTTCATAATTTTCTGAAAAGCAGATCAAAAGATACTTTTTTAGATCCTGTAAAGCACGAGAAACGAGGATTTTTGAACAGAAATAGATTTTTAGTGATCAGTGAGTGCTTAAAATCATTTTTCAAGAGGGATCATTAGTGTTTATATTCAGTTTGTGATTTTCTGAGAATTTTTCTAAAATTTTCTGAAAAATATCCGTTTTGCACTTACCGTAAAAATCCAGAAACTCTTCCATGAAGATCTTACATGGCATTTTTGAGATTCCCTATAGGTTCTCACCATTTAAATTAATTTTTGAAGTTTTAATTTATGAAAAGTCCATTTTACCCTTGATTTTCATCCTTTTTCACTTAAAACCCTAGGGGCAAAGATGTAACTCCACTTCCCTCTTCTAGAACAACTCTTGGCTGCCTCCCATGGTGACTCCCCAAGGTCTAGAGGCTTCTCAATCCTTCTAGATTTTGAGTCATCACATGAGTCATGAAGCTTGGCCAATTAGAAGTTAGACCTTTAACTTTTAATTAATTTAACAAGAACCATGGTTGCTTTCCAAGCCAACCATGGTCATCTTCTAACCACCCTTTGGCACAAAATTTTGGCAATAAATAGGAGGGGAGTACCTCATAAATTTCTCACATCAAAAGCTTTGTGTTGACAAGCAAAAATCTCTCTCTTTTTCTCCTTGAAGTTCTTAGTTTTCTTACTTGGTGTTCTTGGTTCTTCAAGCCTTGTTCTTCCAAGATTTGTGGCAAGGTAAGGGGAACCTCTTGCAAATTAATTTGAGAAGTATGAGTTTGATTCTTGATTGTTATGTGCTTATGTATTTTTGGTGTTATAGATTTTATTTATTTATTTATGCTTCATAATTGTTTTATGACTTAACTTTAATTGTTTTGTGCTATTTATTAATTGTAGTGTTATAATGCCCAAATTTCATTAAATTTTCGTGGGACTAAGGTGGCTATGGCAAAATTAATTTTGAACTTTGTAAACATACCGTTATAATGACGAAATTGAGAATTTCCGTAAATATGATCTTACTGTAAAGAAAATACAATTTATTCTTTTGTGAAAACCCTGATATTGTCTATCATTGATATACAAGGTGATGGTTAAGATAAATGGCTTATCAGTATGGGTCTGTCTAGGAAAGATAGAGATCTTTGAAGGGGCTTTAAGTCCATCTCTCTTTCCTGGGAACTGTACTGATACGCTGTTTGGGGAATTCTTAACCTAGGGACCCGGTATATACGTGACTAAGATAAATTGGGAAAAGAAGTGATTTCTTAACAAACGTATATATAAATAGATTGGATTGTATAAAAGAGTATAACGGTAATGGATTCTCGGTGAATCCTACTATTATAGCATCTATCGAAATTTAATATAACAGTAACGGATTCTCGATGAATTCTACTGTTATATTATCAGTGAGAAATATTGAGTGGGTATCCAATCTATATATATATATATATATATATATATATATATATATATAAATAACTCAGTTTAGTTTCCAATGTCTACGGCAGTGGAAATTGGTAAGGTAGGCTTTCAACGGGCTTTTTTCCAAGAAGATAATTGGTGCTTAAGTATTTCCATAAATAAACAGTTGATATCGTTCACTTAGTCTATGTTTTATCTGAGTGATGAGATTCTGTGTTTCAACTTAAGATATGTGATGTTATGTTTTGAGTGGTTTGGAAATGAAAGAGATGTGCTTGGTGAAAAACGATGTTCCTATATGCTTAGTACTAATGCGATGTTCCCATATGCTTTGTCAAAAGCGATGTTCCTACACGATGTTCTCAAATGCTTTGTTTAAAGCGATGTTCCTACACGATGTTCCCACATGCTTTGTCTAAAGCGAGGTTCCTACCCGATGTTCTCATATGCTTTGTTTAAAGCGGTATTCTTATCTGATGATTTTCATAAAATTTCGTTGATTTGTTTTGGTGAGGTTCTTATTATTGGTTATGTAGACATACTGATTTCATGAGTGTGATTTCTTGTGTTTGTACTTTACTTATTACTTTGTTTAGAGCTTCACCCTTGCCTACTTTCTATGTTGTTAGTACATGGTTGAGTAGATGGTTTACCCAAGGAATGGGTTAGCTCTTAGAAGAGGATCGAAAGGAAGTTGTTGTATAAATGGATAGAGATTCCAAGAAGAATAAATGGTTACTGTATTGTTTTGAGTAGAGGTCTAAAGACCAGACTGGCTCAGATGTTCACTATTTTTCCTTGTAAAAACTCTTATGATTATATGAAATGAGATTGCATTCATAAAAGTATTATTTTATGCTTCCGCACTTAAAACCTTTTAAAAAGAATTAAGACATACTCTCCATCCTTCTCATCATTTAAAAGAAGATAAATTTTTACACACATTTTCGGAGAATGAATGTTGAACTTTCACCAATAATTTTCTAAGTTATTTTGAAATTCTTGGTTACTATGTTGTAATATCCTTTTTGGAGAAAGGGTGTTACAGAATGGGTTTAAGTTATGATTTGTGTTAATATTATTGCAGTTATGGTTGGTCATCGTGTTCGGCTCTGCCGCCGAGTGGCTATTCCATAGCAATTTTTCCAAAAACGAGAAAAGTCACTTACCGATTAAAAATGAATCTGAGTTTAATTATCGATAATCTCTTCTCTCTTGATCAATCCTGGTGGCTATGCCCCATTTTGATATTCTGTTATTGCTTTGATCACTTTTATCTTATACCGATTCATTTTCGAGTAATCACCGCAGTTTGGCTCTGCCGCGGTGTGGTTACTCTTAAAATAAATGAGTAAAGCCGAAAAGAGTAATAAAACAGATAAGTTTCAAAAGTTATTTCTATGTTGATAAAATAAGAGTATTCTATGTGTTTTTGTATTATGAGATATAATACAGTAAAACAAAGAGAGTTTTACAAGAGAATTTATATGTAGTTTGCATTGTCTTTGCATATAGTGTTTTGAGCATACACTCCAGATTGGGGTTGAGAATAGAGTTATTCTATGTCTTGTTTGCATTGAATATAAAGTAATTTATTCTCTGCATCATTTACATAAAGAGTTTTGAGCATTACAATCCGATGTAGTGAGGTTGGGAATATAGTACGGTTGGGCTACAATTGCCTTCTGGATCCAGGTTTCGATAGTCTTATGTGGCCGAGTTGATGAATACCCTCGAGCCGAGACGAGTCGTATACCTGACTTGGATAAATCTGACTGACTAACTCATTCATAAATTGGTATTAAGTAATAAATGTTAGTATTACCGAAGAATCCCCGAAAGTTCAGATTGGACTGTCTGGTCATTCTGTTAGGTTTGCTACAGCCGATTGCTCAAGGGTGTTGAGGTAGGTAAAATCTCCTTGGAACATTACACCGGTGTGTTTTGAGAGATATAGAAGTGACATGCATCAATATTTCTGATTGAGTGATATTCTACTGAGTTGTGATGTCCATGTCATGTTCTGTGTTTGTCTGTACTTCTTTGAAAGTGATATATTATGTGTTTGTCTGTATTTCTTTGAAAAGTGATATCTTCTGTGTTTGTCTGTGCTTCTGTTAAAGTGATACGTTCTGTGTAACACCCACATTTTTAGATCTGTAGTAAATTCTATACTACTAAGGTAGTAGATCAAATTACATACTATAAGATAATATTAGAAAATGAAATGTCATGACTATAGTTGCTCATAGTAAAACAACTAGGATTTCGAGTTGAAATTGGAAATTTCAACAGAAAACGATTCTTGTTATAGACGGAGAAATAAGATTATATTGATCTGAAGGCAAAGACAAGACCACCACAAGGAACAAAAGAGACAAATAGTATTTTTATATTATTTAAGAATTTTAGTTTGAAATTTTTTTGAGATTAGAATAAAAATATTACAGTTTTGGTCCCTGTAGAATGGAATACGTGACACGTAGTGAAACAGATAATTACTAGAGGGCTAAGAAATGATCCAAATGGAAAGTTAGAGATATCATTAGCGATTTTAGATTATTTATGATTTTTAGATGGGTAGATAGTGGCCAAATTTGAAAAATAGAAATTTGACAAAAGCCATATCTTGGTTTTAGTATGGTGAAGGTTTTATATTTTTCCGGAGACTGTTTTTGCATCAAAATAATATTTTAACAAAACAAATGTTATTTTTCTAATATTTCAGATTTTTGGAAATTTTTGTAGAATTTTTCAGAAAAACTTTATTTTTACCCGCGTTTGGCACATTACGAGTAATCGTAGCGCAATCAGGGTATCAGAAAATGATCAAAAATTTAGTTTTGAGATTCTAAACTTTATTATATTAATACTGGCTCTTAAAAATGATTTTTCCATTAATCACTTATTTAGAAAAGTATTTATTTCAAAATAGAATATATATTGGACATTTTTCCCACTTGAGCACCACTAAACAATCCCTAGCTTTGAAGATATTTTCTCCCACTTGCATACAGCCTGTCTTGGTCGACTAGCAGCTGCCCAAAATGCATTTTTGCCCATGTGCTCATGTCTCGGAAGTATTGGCTTCGACCAATGATAAAATACTTTAATTTCCTAATTAAACTACAAGATAATACCAACTTGCTCAAAGCTAATCCTTGACCCAATTCTCCTTGGCCTGGCCGAGAAAAGGAAGGGAAAGGAGAGGGGTTACTTCACTTTTCATTTCCTTTCTCTCTCCCAAAGCAAAAATACTCCATTGTTCTCTTAAGTTTTCAAGCTTTTTCCTAAGCTATTTCTTTGATTTCGAAGAGCTTTGATCCATCAATCTTCTTCAACCAAGGTTGGTTTATGATTCTAAACCATCAATCTTTCATATACTTTCATGAATCTATCTCTTTTAGTTTTTGAATCATGTGTTTCTTCATATTTTTGAAGAAAACTCTTTATTTTGGTCTTAGATTCTTATCCTTGGAACCAAATCCATTTTTCTTCACGATCAAGAGTAAGAAATCCTTCTCTCAAGTTTTGATCTTAGGGTTTGGTTCTTTTTCACAAAGAAGATGTCTTTATGCTTTTATTATGTATAATGTTTTGAAAGGGTTGATACTAGTTGGAAAACCACAAGCTAGGAGAGTGATCTTTGGAGCTTTTAGTTGTCTTCAAGAGGTAAGGGGATGTTCTTTTCATAGTTATGATCTTTGTATGGTTGTATGTTGTGTGGCTTGATGACAACTCAATGGTTGAGTTTCATCTTTGTGAAGAATGATTTTTAATCATTCTTGATGGGTTAAATTTTCTAAGAGAAGATTTTAACTCTATGGTTTTTGTATGAGCATCATCATATTTTTAACTCTATGGAAATATTTCTAAGTTGTTTTGGGTAAAAGGAAAAGTTAAGAACATTTACTAAGTAATGGAAATGGGTGTGTGTGCTTGAATTGTCTAAAAATGCCATTTTGAGTATGTGGTAGCTCTATGTTATTTGTATGATCGAAAATTTATGTCTTGATTTGTGATTTGTTCTTTGATGATGTGTGAAAATATTGTGTGGCTTGATGTGGTTTGGTTTAGTTATTTTTCTTGTGTTTCATTTGATTCATTTGGGATGATTGTAATATTTAAAGTAGATTCATGCTTTATTTATTATGATTATGTGATGTTTGTTGTGATTGGGTAAGATTAATTAAGATGAATTAAAATAAATGACCCAAGCATCATGGAAGAGGAAGTAGATGACTCAATAGTGAAATCATTTTCTAAAGGTAAATTGGATTGTTTAGTGTTCAAGCCAAAGCTTGATTTAGGTATTAATTACTTAAATTTTTGTAAAGTCTCCAATGGACTTTAAGGGGGTCTTCTTAAAAACAAGAGAGTTTGGACTTTAATTTAAATCAATCTCAATGTTTAAAACCTTTTATCAACTAATTATCCATTAATTGGCAAAAGGAAATAAAATCTATGTAATTGATTTCCTTAAAATCCAAGCTAAACAACCAAAGTTCACGAAGAGGTAATCTAGTTTTGAGGTTTAAAAATATTGGAATTGAAGTATGTAATCAAATCTTAAAAGAGGAGTTGATTTTCGGATTTTAAAGAGCTTTGGACAGCTCTGTTCACATCCCTGGTGTGAAATTTCGCAAGTTGTGAAATTTTATGTTTTGGGCCAAAAATGTAATTTTAGAAAGTTTAGGGGCTGAAATGAAAATCTGGGAGTTTTGGGGGTTTCAGAAATGTAATTATAAAGAGTTATGTAGTTTTAGTAATTAAGAGGAAGTGAGGGGTATTTTTATTATGGCTTAAATATGTTTTTAGTCCCTCAAATTTGGGTAATTGTTGCTTTTAGTCCCTTAAATTTAAAACACCTATTTTTGGTCCCTTATTTTTAAAAATGTCACTTTTAGTCCATGGGGTCATATTTTAAATTTAAAAAGTATTTTCTAAATTTGATAGGGGTCAAAATATAAATTTAAAAAATTCTTAGAAGTTAGGGGAAAAGGATAAGGTAAGAATTAGAATTTAAGAGAGGTTAAAATATAAATTTAAAAAATACTTTTCAAATTGAAAAATAGCCCCAGGGACTAAAAATGATATATTTTCAAATATATTCTTGCACATCTGATGTGTGCTTCTATGAATCCAACTGTCATTTCCTTCCCTTATCAAGATCTTCACTCACTTGGAAATACTCGAGATCTCAAAAATATTGGTCAACTATAGTATTTCATAAAGTCGCTCTCTACTAATGACGAGCCTATGGTTTGATTAGTCCCACACCCTATCCTCAAATGGTTAGAAGATAATAATGATAGTATGGCTAAATTGTATCACTGTCTAGGTTATTTTAAATGCAATCATTAACTTATACGCACAGTCATCCACTTAACTCTTCCCAAATCTTTTGCTCTTATTTTTATCCTCAAGGTCTCCCAGAGTGTCACTACCAATGTCAGCTATTCTCAATGGACTTTCATAAATTCTCTATCGTTCTTATCTAGTCTCAACTTTAACTTATTAATTAACTCAAATGCATATTGATCTACTATCCCAGAAGTAGTTTACTAGTATACAGAACCAAATTTCAGAATCCAAAGATCAATTGAGCATTCTAATCCATCTTGATATAACAACTCTAGGTCTAATACAGACTAATACAAGAATTCTATGTACTCTGATACACTCTCCCTTATCTTATTGCATCGACAGTAAATTTCCCTTTTACAACTTACACTTATCGGTTCCAAGGATTTTGAGTCCTCTCAAGGTTAACACGAGATTTGAAAATCCAATTGTAAACAGAGTTTCTACTTTGGAACAGAATAAACAGACATACTGTATAGACAGATAGATAGATGGATAAACATATGGACATGCAGATAAGCGATAGGCGGATAGATAGATAGAATCTATAGGTAAATTTTATGCGTGGATTGTAAGAAGTTTAAAAAAATTACAGACTAAAGAATTATTAAAATTGACATATCCAAGGAATAGTACAAAGAAACTCTAACATAAATTTAATTAGATCTTGGGAATAAGTTTTACAAGAAACAAAAGCACAACACAAACACATCATAGGTTTCTTAATAAAATTTATAACCTCCCGATTACTAACTAACAAAGTATCCACATCCTTTGCGGTACAACTCTTTCTCATACCAGCATTATCCGCTCTCACCCCCTAACCTTTTGTTCGTTGCAGTCCCTTGCTAAGTGTCCAACCTTCCCACACACATAACAAGCTTTCCTTCTTTGATTGCAGTTGCTAACATAATGACTTGGTTTCCCACACTTGAAACACTTTAGTATAGCCTTTGCTTTTTGATCCAATTTATTTCCAATTCCAATAGCAAATAGTGTATTGTGGTTTGGTTGCTGATCCCGATATTCTACCAGACTTTTATCATCTGATTTCTTTCGGAATTGTTTCTCCTTTTTACTTTGTGGTTGAAACCTAGATGGTGCTCCACCCTTCTCCTTACTCTCCTCTTTCCTCAAAATTTCTATTTTTCTACACTTTTTCACTAAAGTCTGAAATTAACGGATCTCTAGTAACGAAACAGCCTTCCTTATCTCATACCTCAATCCTGCCTCAAAACGCTCTCACTTCCATCCCTCATCTGGCTGGAGTTGGACGAAACGAAAATATTTAGCTAGGGACTCAAACTTAGCAGCATATGCATCCACAGTCATATCCTTCTGCTGCAAGTTCAAAAACTCCTACTCCTTTTCTGATCTTACACTTTGTGGAAAATATTTCTCTAAAAATTTAGTATGAAACACTTCCCAAGTTATCACCTGATGTTCAGCCTCCAATAATTGTTTCACTCCCCTCCACCAATGCTCTGCATCTCCTTCCAACAGGTAAGTTGCATAATGCACCTTCACCTCTTCAGGACAATGCAAAGCAAGAAATATCTTTTCTATCTTTTGGATCCACAGATCTGCTTTATCTGGATCAGGTTCCCCCACAAATTGAGGTGGTTTCTGCTTCTTAAAATCAAACAACCCTTTGTTCTTAATAGCTCTCCCAACTCTCAGCTGATTCTGAACTTCCCTTTGTTCCGTACGGTCAGCTTGTTGGGCCACCGTAGCTGCCATATTGGTCATAGCACCAATAAATCTTTCTAACCCATCATCGGGATCAACGTCATTTCTACGTGTCATGAGTTCCTACAAATTATCCAATCCAGGTATACCTATTTAGAACTCATTCCCAAAAATCCCATAACTAAGTATTCACACTCTTCGTTTTAACAAGAACACAATTACTAAATACTTATTCAAGTTATCTATTCTAGTTCGAAAATACAGTTCCCTATGAAATTATCTCCCCTTCTGATCTTTAGGTCGCAATCTCGACATGCCAAAAATATCATTTCTTACTATGTACCCCTTTTCTTATCGCCTCTATCATCTCACATTTTTCTGTCATACTAAGTCTCAGATCTCCAAGGGATAACACAATGTCCTTAATATCATGTTTTAAACCTCTTTCTTACCTTCATTTATAGTTGTCATTTTTCTTAGTCCAAATTTATCACAAGCCATGGGGTCCCATAAATTAAAACTAGCAGTCTCCCAACGAGAAATATCTCTTGGTTATATTGACACACACTATTTCAACTAAAAACAATTTATACTAGATTTAAGCAATAATTTCACCATTATTTCTACAAGGAAGACAATTCAAACAAAGTTCAATCATTTTCCTACAATCTTAGGAATATCTTAGCCTTTTCAAAATCACTGACGTTCCCTATTCAACTTTCCTTCTTTGTACTGTCCCATACCAGTACAACCACATCACCGAATCTTCCAAAGAAACAATTCACACAATATCAATCAATACCAATCAAAATCAATCAATGTCAATCAATGTCATTCAAAGTTCACACAACTTAGACCTAATAAGTCTACAACCTTCACTCCCAAAAGACTCGACCAAGCTCTGATACCACTAATTGTAACACCCTTTTTCCCATAAGAGCCTTACAACTTAAATAACCATTTATTTTGAAACGTAAGTATTGTTCACCTTAATTTCAGAAAAATATCATTTCTGAAACTTATATTTATTTCCCAAATAGTGAGTGAATTTTTTTTTCTTTTAGAAAGATGAAAGAGTGGAAATTACGTCATATAAAATTTCTCAAAAGGAAACAGTCCAAAAGTACACCAAATCCATTCTTGCAAAAATAGCTCTCATTACCATATACATTGTACACAGTTACAATAGATTACATCGTCACTTAAGAGTTTCTAATACAGACATCCAACAAGGATAATAATAACAATCTACCCCAAATGAGCCTAAGCCAGTCGAGTCTCAGATTACCCCCAAAAGACAAACTAGATAAACGCCACTCCGGAAGGTAGTCTTCCTCCTCCTTTTGTCTTGGTCAACTCACTCGACTGGTGGTACATCTATATGGATCATGTTTAAAAAGAGCACAAAACATATAGGCAAGGGTGAAAAATCCTCGTACAAAAGTTATCTCACAGCAATGACAATAAAAAGAATAAAGAAAACTCATGTAAATCGTACATCATAACTCATTATCCTATAGCATGCAGTTCTCTATTACAACAATATATTACCACAGACACATTGAATTTAACTACAGTAATATACAATTACACACATATAATATCATCACAGCAATATGCTATCACAGCTTATAAAACACCACTCATCATCAAGGCAATATATCGTCACACAGATATATTTAAAATGTATGACACTTCTATTTCTCTCTCAACACCGGTGTAATGCTCCATGGAGACTTTTCTCTTCCTCATTAACATTTGAACGATAGGCTGTAGCATAAACTTAACATAATAAACCAAACTGACCCCTTTTTCGTGGACTTGGCTAACCAACTGTCCCCTTTTTCATGGACTGGTTTTACAATTATTCAGTAGAGCCACATTTAAAATATAATACTATATCACAAATAGGTCAGTCGGTCAGATTTATCCAAGCCGGGTGCTCTACTCGATCTCGGCTCGCTGGGATCCACCACACGGCCATTGAGACTTTCGAAACCTGGATAATCCCAGTAGGCAATTATAGCCCAACTATACCTATTTCCAACCCCATCTGGGTTGCAATGCTCATCTCATGGCCATCCGCCAAGATATCTTTCACTATATGCATATGACATAACATATTGCATACAAAATCAATCACAATCACTTTCACATTGGTTTCTCTTGTAATTTATCTCATACACATCTCTATGTTACCACTTGTAACATTATCAATCTCTTTTGTATGTTACCTCTTGTAACATTCACACATAACCTTTTTTCTTGGGTATGTAATACTCATCTCTTTTTGATTATCTCAACCAAGATATATCTTTCTCTTTCATTTAATTTTCTTACAAAATTATAATTCTATTTCCAAAAATAGCATTTTCCGTATTCAATATTTAAACTTTAAGAAAAAAATTGAACTAAAATATCTATTGATTTCCAAACTCAAATTTGATATTTTTCCCTTAAAAAGACTCTATTTTATAAGCTTTTAAAAATAAATTTCATAAATTCTGGGTTGGTTTTTTCGCAGACTCCAGAACAGTTCACAGGAGTGTGAAGTTTCACACCCGCAGCGTGAACAGGACTGTCCCCTGTTTCTAAACAGAGCCTGCGATTTTCACAGCTTTGAAGAATATCCCACCCAGGGCACGACAGGTCCAGTGTTCACCAAATTAAAGGCCATTAAAGTTGTTCTTGACATGGTTTAACCTAATGAGGATCAATTAAATAAAAATATGTTCTTGGACCATTTCAAAAGCTTTCCAAATCATGAATAAATACTTTGGTTTTTAGAAAAAGTCATTTAAGACTTGGCTTATATAAAAATCACTCTAATAGGACTTGGATAAAATCTTATACTACAAATTTCCAATCCCAATTTGGCATAGAGGATTAGGCATAAAAAACAAGCTATTGATCAAAACCAAAATAAAGACATAGAGCACAAGATCACTAAACAAGCTAGATGTTATTTCACCTCAAAGATCATTGTCATAGGACAACCAAACCAACATCCTTCACACAAGATTCAAATATCACAATAATCATCATCCACCCCTTGTCATGATATCTATATTCAACAAAGATTTCTATCAGACACAAACACACATATTAGATCATCCAAAACATCACATGGGCAAGGAAAATCAGAAACAAGCATGTCACATACATGTGAAGAACACAAATAACCTTGTAAGAGAAATTTCCCCTTACCTCTTGCTCCTAGCTTGTATAGGAAACCCTAGCTCTTGGCCTCCCACTACACCTTGATCACCATCTTCCAAACAAGCTCAACATACCCAAAATACCAAGAGAAAAGCTTAAGATATATTATATATAAATCAACCCTAGACATATGAACCAAAAAGGAAGATGTTGGAGACTTGATTCATAAAGCTCTTACCTCTACCAAACCCACTTGTAGCTTGAAGATTAAAAATCAAGAGAACAAAATCTATGAAGAGCTTGATGATCTTGATGAAGGCTATGGTCTTAAAAATGAATTATCTACACTTGATGCTTGTGTAAATGATCAAAATATATGGTGGGTGATGGTTGAGAGCTCATGAAAGTGGAGGCAAAGGTTGAAGGAAGAAGATGAAGCTTGAAAGAAAATGAAAGAAAATAAGAGAATTCTTGATCTTGGAGAGAAAATACAATTGAAGAAATGAATAAGTTCTTCTCCCCTCCCTCTCTAATCTCACGGTTCTGCCCCCTTCCCAAACCACTTGGATGATCTCCCAATAATTGCTTTGATTATCACTTGATATATTAACTAAATAATTTAATAAATTATCTTTTTCCTAATTGGCCAAAAGCCATGACTAACCATATGACTCATAGAATAATAATAATCAAAATCCTATCTCTTTGGGGTGTGTTGGGCGGCCAGCTTGCAAGGGAAAGGAGAGGATTTGCTTAAAGCCAACTAGAGTTAAAGTATGGTTAAAATGTAACTAAGCTAGGTTAATTTTTAACTATGATTTGTGTAATTAAATTAAACCAATGGCCAAGATGTCTCCCCATTAAAAGAAGTGCCAAATCAAGGGTCCAGATTTAATAAGATGGCTGCATGGCTCCTTGGTAATTTAGAGCAACCTTAAGGGCAAAACTAAAAGGGCAAAGTGGTCATTTACTCACTTGGTAATTAACTACTCAAGTTAAGGGCAAAATGGTCTTTTCACATGAGTCATGAAAATTCCACACCCTTCTACACTAGTTTAGGGGAGTCCAAGACTGGTCAAGGGACAGGGTAAATAAATTTTCACTTTTAACCATGGTAAAAGGTAAATTACGGTAATAAACTGCGGTAACTTTTACGTTTCATGGTTAAAATTGTCCAAAAATAACCTATTGGGGTAAAAAGCACTCATGACCCTTATGATAAGTCAAGACCACGAAATCAAAGTGCCAAAAAGGTCTTAGTACCTAGAAATCAATCTTAGAAGCATTACGGTAATTTTTCGGTTTCACCGTAACCCATAGTTAGGGTTAAACTGCACTTTCTCTGAAAAATCCCAGAAAATTTCTAAAAATTATAAATCTTATAAGAACACTATTGGTAACCTTTACATTTGATTTTAGATCATTTCCTAACCTTCTGGTATCCATTTGATCTCCCATTTACCCTGTCTTTAATTCTACAGGGACCAAAACCGCAATTCTTTGTCTGCTATTTTAAAAATTTCCAAAATAAATTCTAAAATTCTAGAAGAATATAAAACATCATTTAGCATCTCCAAAAATATTTCTTAACTTGTTTTGGTCTCCAAACCAACTCACAGTTCAATCTGCTCAAACTATAGGGACCAAAACGGTAACATTTTTATCCGTTTCTCAGAAAATTTCCAAATAAATTTCTAAAATCCTCAAATATTGTAAAATCACTATTCATACCTTCAAATCTTTTTCTTAACCTAAATCTAGGGTTTCTACTTCACAAAATCACCATTCCGTCTATTTACGGTAAACAGAACTCTGTTTAGATCTCAATGTCCGATTTAAACTACTGTTTTCTAACGTCAGGAAAACTTCATCTACCAACTTAATCTTCCTAAAATATATTTAATTTACATGAATCACATATCCACATATTAAAATTTAATAAAGTCAGAAACCTAAAATTACGGACATTACAGAGTGGACTAGTGAGGACTCGAAGAATGAGACATGCATTGAAGATTCATCAACCGAGTGGAAGGATGTGCGAGTCTTAGTTTTGTTGGGGTTTTCTTATTAGAGCTTCTTGGGGAAGTCCTTAGTGCTTGACCAGAATAGAGAGTCTGTACTTATTTGGGGAAAAGATTTCTTGTATATGGTATGCTCTATTGTTAATAAATGAATTTTAATTCCTATGTTATTTTCCTGATTGATGTTTATTTACTTAGGTATTTCTTTTAAAAAGAAAAAAAAATGACAGAGAAAATCAATTGTGAAAATTAAATAAATTTTTGATAGCATTTTTTAAAAGAAGAATTAGAAGAGAAACTTTAATTTCACATTAGAGGTTCTGTTACGAAGTGTAATGACTCCTGAGAAAGGGGTGTTACGTTCTGTGTTGACTATACTTGACATAAAGGTGATGTGTTATGTGACAAAAGATATATATATATATATATGTGTGTGTGTGTGTTTGTGAGATTCTAAAAATATACTATAAAATGTTCTATTTCTTGTACTGTTTTCTTAACTTGTGAAGTTTTTCACCCTTGCCTACTTTCCATGTTGTTTTGGTACATGGTTGAGTAGATGTTTTCCCAAGGAGTGGACTAAGTCTTTGGAGAGGATCTGAAGAAGGTTGCTGCGCGGATTTATAGAGATTCCAAGAAGAATTGGTGTTTACAGTCTTGTTTGGGTAGAGGTCTAGAGACTTGACCGGCTCAGGTGTTCACTGTACAAACATATTTTGAGTATTTTAGAATATTGAGTTCATTTTGTAAACTCTGATGATTCCATATATTAGATGAGGTTGCTTTCACAAAATTGTTGGTTTATATTTCCGCATTTAAAACTCTTCAAAAAGAATTAAGAGCATCCACAATGGAGCATCTCACTTTGGGGTGCTTAAGTGGGTCACACTAGTACACATCACCCATTTTTACATTTTTGAACTTAAGCATCGTATAAGCATTCAACATCTCCAACCCAACTCCTCCAAAAAAAATCTTAAATGGGCCCCACCTGTAACACCCTTTCTCAAAAAAAGATATTACACCCTAGTTACCAAGAATTTCAAATAACTTAGAAAATATTTGGTGAGAGTTGGAAATCCTTCTTCTGAAATACAGGTAAAATTTTCATTTTTTAAAGAAGATGAGAAGGATGGGGAGTAGGTTCCCTTGATTCCTTTTTTAAAGGTCTTCGAAAAGATTTTCAATGCGGAAGCATAATTAACACTTGTATGGGTGTAATCTCATTTCATATAACCATCAGAGTTTTTACAAGAAAAGATTGAAAATGATACATTGAATATCTGAGCCAGTCTAATCTCTAAACCTCTACCCAAGATAATGTAGTAATCATCTATTCTTCTCGGAATCCACAACCTTCAGATCTTCTCCCAAGAGCTAACCCACTTCTTGGCTCAAACATCTACTTCGTCATGCATCAACACAACAAAGCAGGCAAGGGTGAAACTCTAAACAAATTAATAGAAAAAGTACAGGCACATAGCAACATACATCACTCAGATACACAGGAAAAATACCTAATTAATCAGTATACCAATATAACAAATAGTAAGCACTTTGCTTAAAACACAGCACGTTGGGAATATCTAGTGGGAACATCGCTTTAAACAAAGCATTTGGGAACATCGAGTAGGAACATCGCTGTATACAAAGCATATGGGAACATCGCCTTTCACTAGGCATACCTCTTTCACTTCCAACCACTCAGAACCACTTTTGGCAGATAAGAATACCAATCACATGTTTCAGGTAAAACACAGAATTCACAAGTAACTGTAGAATCAAAACGTATTCGAAATAGACCAAGTGGAATCAAACTTTTATTTTATGGAAACACTTAAGCACCATTTATTTTCTAGGATAAAGGCCCGTTGGAAGCCTACCTCAATAATTTCCACTGTCATAAACGTTGAAAATTAAACTGGGTTAATTGCATACATATATAGATTGGATACCCGCTCTATATTTCCCACTGTTAATATAACAATAGAATTCACCGAGAATCCATTACTGCTATATTAAATTCTGAAAGATGCTATGACAGTAGAATTCACCGAGAATCCATTACTGTTATACTCTTTTATCCAATCCAATCTATTTATATATACGTTATTAAGAAATCACTTCTTTCCCGATTTGTTTTAGTCACGTATATATCTGGTCCATAGTGTTAAGATTTTTAAATAGCATATTAATACCGATCCCAGGCTAGAAAGAGACGGACTTTATAATAGCCCCTTCAAAGGTCTCTTTTCTTTCTAGACAGGTCAATACTAATAAACCAATCAAATCTTAACCATCACCCTTGAATATATAAATGTTAGATAACATCAGGGTTTTTACAAAAGAGGAAAACGCATTTTCTTTACGGTAAAAATCATATTTACAGTAAGCTAAAATTTGTCATTATAACGGTATGTTTACTAAGCTCAAAAATTAATTCTTGTATCCTCACCTCATTCCCACGAAAATTTAAGGATTGTTGGGCATCACAACACTACAATTAATAACTATCATAAAATAATCATTTTAGAGCAATAAAACAATTTATAAAGCATAAACAACCATTTAAAAGCTATAACACCCAAGGCATACAACTCAAGCACAACCAAAGAGCATACATATACATCTCAAATTATTTTGCAAGAGTTTCCCCCTACCTTTCACCAAAAATGGATGAAGAGTGATGGAGGGTATTTATAGGTGAAAATGGGCAGCCCATGGTTGAGTTAAAGAACCCATGGTTGGCTTGGAAAGCAACCATGGTTTGGCATTTAAAATAAATCAAAACAATTAACTAATTCCTAATTGGCCTAAACCACTTCACTAGGATTAAATCCAAGTGAAAAATCATCATCCAAGGGCTCTTGGGGAAGGAGAGGGGCGGCCAAAGAGGAAGGGTAAGGATGGAAGAGGATTATGCAAGTGATGTAAGTCATGACTATTAAAACACACATTTAACTAATTAGTTTTAATCAAATTTTGTTCTAATTGGTTTAAATCCATGACTCATGTACCAAATGCACCTAGTCCTCTTCTTGGCAAGGTGGTTAGATGGTTTAAGAGGCTGCAAGAAGGAGGGAGTGAAGTTACATCTTTGCCCCTAAGGTTTTCAATTAAAAACGGATGAAAATCAAGGGTAAAATTGACTTTTCACTAATCAAAAATTCCTAAAATTAATTTAAAGATTGAGAACTGATAAGAAATCTTGGGAATACCATGTAATGGCCCTAATAGCTTCATGGAAGAGTCTATGGAATTTCACGGTAAGTGTAAGCTATGCGTTTAGCTCAAAGAACTGAAAAACAGACGCGCCGTAAGTGAAAAAGAAACATTTTTCAAAAAAGTTCCCAGATAATTCTCAAAAATTACAAATTTAATTTAAACACTAATGGTCCCTCTTGAAATTTGATTTTCAGCTCTCACTGATCAATATAAATCCATTTTGGTCCAGAAATTCTCGTTTTACGTGACTTACGGAGTTTTGAATAACTTTTGATTTGTCTTTCAGAAAATTCCAAAATAATTTCCGTAAATCCTAAAAAATAGAAAAACATGTTTTGGCAATTCAAAATCTTTATCTGACTTTAACTTGAGCTCTGAATCAGTTTATCAGCTCAAGCGGTTTACTATTTGGACCAAAACAGAACTTTTAAATCTTTTTACTTCTAAAAATTCTAGAAAAAATTCCAGAAAATCTAAAATATTAGAAAAACCAACTTTTGTGAAGGAAGTTTATTTATTGAAATCATTTAATGTTTTTAAGCTATTTAAAACTCTTTGCGTCAGTTAGACGTACTGATTTCTGTAAAAAGATCTGTTATCGATTGTAAAACTATCGTTTCAGAAGTATTCCAGAACATGTGTATTTTATTTCTAATTTTAAGCAAAAAATAAATCACAAAACACTTATGGCACAAGAATTCATAGAAACAGAAATAGTACGGTTTGGAACAAGAAACGGACGTTGTAACTAGACTTGACGGAAGCTGTGAATTAACCGTTTTCAGAAGTAATCTTAAACATGTATATTTAAATCCTATTTTTAAGCTAAAAAAAATCTTAAAAGACTTATATCTCAAAACTTCATATAAAACAGATTTTTAAATAGTAACTAAAAAAAATGGATGTTACACCACCAATATCTCACATCATTACATTTCACCAATAACAACTTTTTTAATTTTTCAATTTGACTTTTTTGATCCATAAAACAAGACATGTCCCACCATGCATTTAATGGAGGAGTGCTTAGGAGAAGTGCTTAACTAAGCACCTATGCTTAATAAGCACCCCAAGAGAAATGCTTTCCAATGCATAGTTCTTAATAAGCATTGATGCTTATTTGGTGAAATGCTTAATAAGCACTCTCATTGGAGATGCTCTAAGGGGACATACTCCCCATCCTTCTCATCTTTTAGAAAAGGCAAAAAATTTTACCCACATTTTCGGAAAAGGAATATTAAATTTACATCTAAATATTTTCTAAGTTATTTCAAAAATCTTAGTTACTATGGTGTAATATCCTTTTTGGAGAAAAGGTGTTACAGAAGTGAGCCCCTGTCAACAAAAAAGGGGTTATTGATAATGAAAATGCTGAAAAAGTTGTGGATGAATGTGTAAGTATAATAACTTTAACCTTCATCTCATATTTATATGTGATAACCTTATATATCCTTAAGCACCATATTTTTTGTTTCAAGGGCAATTATCACAACTTCTACCTCAAGATGAGAAGATAGAACAAGTTGATCGGAATGACATACTTTCTCGGGCCTTAAAACAACCAAAGTACCTAGGGCGTGTTAGGGCGATGGGATTTGGGGCTCTCATAGAGACTGTTTCACAACCCTTCAGCGGAAGAAAAAGTATCCGAGGAAGAATTCGAGGAGATGAAAGCCCAATTGAAAAGAGTGCAGGAATTGATGTTTGCTCACATGAAATAGTGTGACCTGTCGCAGGGGCAAGTCCCTTCCTTTTGCCCTAGCACCAACTACAGAGTTGTACTAACGCAGCTGATTCTCTCCATGAGGAGGTAGCTATCCCTACAACTCCTCTACTTGTTTATTCTGAAACTTTTGTTCCCCCATTTTTGCCTTAGATTTCGTGAATTCAATTCCTTCACTGCAACCCCGCAATTGCGGGGCCACTTAAGTGCCCCGCGAAGAATTTAGTTAGGATTAGCCAACGACATTACTATGTTTGGATTAGTTGGGAACTTGAGAGTGTGACCAAACCCTTGTATCGTATTACTACTCATCAATAAAAGTTACAATTTTTCACTTATTCCAATACTCAACTCCATTATAGTACTCATTTCAATTTAGTTGCAGAAGCATCAATCAGCTCAAGAATTTAGAGAAATTAAGTTAGGTCTCATTTCTTTTTGTGACTAAATTATTTATATTGGAATGCGAAAAAATAGATACTCATGATATAGAACATTTAGAAATTACTGAACAATATAATTATTATGAAAGAAGTATTTTATTAGACCCAATTTTATTTAAAAAAATACAAAGAGAAAATTTATATTTATCTAAAGATGCTAATATGAAAAGTACAGAAACTCTTGGGAAAATTATGCAAAAGTTTAATAAAAAGAAAAATATTATATATTATGAAATTAATAAATGAAGCACCGATAGATATTGAAGAAGCACAAGGAAATACTAGAATACAACTACTAAATAAGAAAATTTAATGGATTTAAAAAGAAATATAAAACAAGAATAACACGGAAATAAAATTGGATATATACACGTAGGAGCAATTCGGATATTAATAATGACAACTTTCCAAGAAAGAATAAATTCACCTCTAGAATTAGTATTAAAATATGATAGAATTACTAATTTAAAAGATAAATTAATACTAAGAGTAATAGAAGAAATTTTAGCCTATGTAAAATTAAAATTTGAAACTCATCCAAATCTTGCAATACCCTTAAATAATCAAACACTAGAACAATCATTAACACTTGAACATAAATTTTTAAGAAGAAGTTTCATGAGAGCAAGTGATAAAATATTATCCATAACTTATTGTGTTAATTATGCATTAACAAATTCACATCATTGTATTACTTTTAAAAACAATGATAGGATATATGTACCGAGTTTATTTGAAAACATAGGAGATCTATTATCATAAAAGAAATGAAATAACAGAATTAGGAACCATGATAAATAAATCAAATTTATTAATATATCAATTACTAGCACCAGCAAGTGTTGAAGCTACTTATCTAACTGGTGTAATTAATTAACTCAATGTTAGTTAGTCAGTTAATAGTTTTGTTATCAGTTTGTTAGTTAGTTGTTAGAAGTAGTTTGTAACTATATATAGTTAGTTACTTGTACATAACAACTCAGTTGAATCAGAATTTTCACATTGAGATTTGATCATTCTTCTTTCTCTCGATTCTCTCTCTCCGAGTTCTCTCTCTCTCTCTCTCTTCTCATTGATTCACTCAAATTCATCATGGTTTCTTCGTTTGTAATATGGTATCAGAGCTCCAAATGGATCTCTATTGCGCCGATCTCTTATTGTTCTTCCTCTCGCGTTTCTCTGGTTCTTACTCGTGTGTTTGAATCAGCATCATCGATTGAAGATGGAGGATTAGTTCGTGCATCCGGTTTTGAGTCCTATTGCGGATTTCTTCAATCCTTTCTACTTGCATGCAAATGAGAGTCCAAGAGCAGTGCTTGGTTTAGCACCTTTGACAGGGAAGAATTATAGTTCTTGGTCAAGAGCAATGTTGTTGTCTCTGAAATCGAAGAACAAATTGGGATTTGTTGATGGTTCTTTGCCCAGACCAGACCTGAATGATCCTATCGTTGCAACACTTTTGTCCTTGTTTGGATCAATGAAGTTTTGGATCCGGAGATGCTCAAAGTGTGGAGTGGATGAACACTGCCGCAGAAGTTTGGAGTGATATGAAGAGGGGATTCTTCCAAGGAGATGAGTTTCGCATTGTTGAACTTCAAGAGGAGTTGTACTCTTTGAAGCAAGGTGAGATGAGCATCACTGCTTTCTTCACGAAATTGAAATCTCTGTGGCAAGAATTGGATAAATTCATGCCAATTCCCTGTTGCACTTGTCAGATTCAATGCCCCTGCCAATTGATCCCTATTGTGAGAGGTTATAGGGACAGAGATTATGTGATAAGATTTCTTAGAGATCTTAATGAGTAGTACTCTACAGTCAAGTCACAAATTATGTTGATGAATCAACTTCCTAGCATTGATACAACTTTGTATATGCTGATTCAACAAGAAAGGGAATTGATACCTTGTCTTGATGGACAGAAAATGGTCTCTAATGTGACTAATGATGCTTACAATGATAGAGGAAAAGGAAGAGGTAAAGATTATAAAGGCCAGGGAAGTGGAAAAGGATCAAAGGTTTGCACCTACTACAACAAGACTGGGCACACAGTCGACACATGCTATCAAAAGCATGGATATCCTCCTAATTACAGAAAGGGGAAGGTTAATTGTGCAGTTAATAGTGATGAAGATCAGGTTGATGATGATAGTGTGAGTGTGAGATCTCACAAAAGTAACAGCAGCAACCTTGGATTCACACCTGACCAGCACAAGGCTTTGCTTGCTTTGCTGCAGAATATGGACAAGTCTTAGTCCATTAACCAGATTACTACTATGCCTGGTCCTTCCAATGCTCCTGGTCCCTCTTATGCACAAAATTTAGGTACTGTTGTGTGTAATGTTTCTCATAGTTCCAAGGTTTGAAACTGGATATTGGATACAGGAGCAACTAACACTATGTCAAACGCATAACAACAACGACTTTCTAACAACGCTTGAAGTGCGAACAACTGTTATAAAAAACATGGAGCTTTCACACAAGCGCGTACCTTGACAAACATCCTTGTAATGAAAACACACGGAGCTTTAACATAATGTTCACTACAGGAAGCACTATTTATCAACTCCGTTATTTTTGAAATTAAAAAGACAGGGCTATTAGACAACGCGCCCTTAGGCAAACACTGTTGTAAATAAAAACACGGAGCTTTTGTAACGCCCCTTTTTCCCACAAGGAACGTCACGTGAAAAACTAAAACTTAATGCGGAAAAACGTCTTTCATAAATTAAGGTTACCAAAATTGGTGGCTAATTTTTTTTTTAAAAGAATCTTATCCGAAAAGATTTCTCACATCATATTTAGCCATCCTGAAACTCAGAATAAAAGAAACATCATACACATATATATATATATCATCATGACACGAAGAAAATAAAACGATAAAGCTAAACCTAGGAAAACGATAAATCAAAAAGTGTGTCCAATACACGACACTGAACATGTACATCCCAAACCTAGGCTGGTCGCTAACAGACACTCTACAACCTAGCACTAGACACCCCCCCCACATCTACAGGCCTAAGACGATGATGTCTCCTCGAGGTCCTCCTCAACCACAGACACCTCGAATAGTACATGATCTGGCTCGTCTCTAACCTTCCTCTTCCCTCTATCTACGTGTCCCGAAGGTCCGGCAGAAGTGTCAGAAGAACAGCGCACAAAATGTCCAGAAGGTGCGATGTATGGAACAGGAAGTGTCGACCTCACGGTCTCGAGTGATGGAACTGGTGTCACTGGTGGTGCCATCCTTAGTAAGCGTGCCCTCTCCAAAGAACTCTTCCTTGGAGTGCGACGAATCAGACGACAACGGTTAGATACCGATTCGGCTATCCGCTGAGGTGTAGGCCTCTGATCCTCCCTCGCCTCTCTCCTAGGCTGCGCCGTGGGTGGAACTCTGGCCTCCCGGTCCTCCAAGGTGATGCTGCGTGCAAAGGGTGCATCTCCCGCCAGTAGCGCATCCTCTCGATGGGTATATAGACGTCCAATACCATGTCCCTCTCCAAAACCTCTTCGGGGCCCAACACCCCTCCTCTAGTCCTAACCACGTGTCCAGACACAGTGGCCCATTGGGAGATGGGATCGTAAGTCCATCCCCCACCATCGGCCTCACGAGGCCGAAAGCACTCCCTCACTCGAGCTATCAGAGGTCTCGAAGTGGACATCTACACGTAACGTACATAAAATAACAGAAAAACACGCAAGGGTGAATTTCTTTGCACAAGTTGAAATCCACTGAAAGGATGTATACGAAACAGAAAATACTACATAATACATTCCAAGAATATATGTATAGCTACTCTTTTGCAAATCTTTCTCTAAGATATTCATAAACCAAAAGAGAGCACATCATCAAATTAAGCACACAGTCAAACACACACAAAGCACTTTAGCATAATGCATGTCACTTCAATATCTCTTTAATACACCGGTGCACTGCTCCATGGAGACTTCTCTTCCTCAACTTAGTAGAGCGATATGGTTATAGCATAAACCACCATAATAAACCAATCGGTCCCCTTTTTCATGGACATGGTAACCATCGGTCCCCTTTTCCATGGACAGGTTTTACAATTATTCAGTAGAGCTACTAACACCATAACATAATAAACCAATCGGTCCCCTTTTTGATGGACATGGTAACCATCGGTCCCCTTTTTCATGGACAGGTTTTACAATTATTTAGTAGGCTACTATGAGACCTAACATAATAAACCAATCGGTCCCCTTTTTCATGGACATGGTAACCATCGGTCCCCTTTTTCATGGACAGGTTTTACAATTATTCGGTAGAGCAACATAATAAACCAATCGGTCCCCTTTTTCATGGACATGGTAACCATCGGTCCCCTTTTTCATGGACAGGTTTTACAATTATTCACAATCCATCGCATAGGATTGTATGCTCTCATCATAGCATAAAGCTAGCCTGGCAAAAGCCAATATCTCAAATGCATATGACATGATATTTGCACTCACAAATAATACAATCAATGCGGTCCCTCGTCTTAGGGTTTTTCGTCGCCACGTGTTAGCTTTCATCCAACACCGTGTAATTTTATTGTTCTTAAGACTTTTATCTTTGCCACGTATTGGTTCTCTCCCAATACCGTGTAATATTATTGTCCTCAAGACTTTAGCGTCGCCACGTATTGATCCTCGTTCAATACCGTGTAAGATCGTTTATTGAAAAATGTAAGTTATATGGAAAATTCCTCTTTGAAATTAAAGTTCTTCTTTAACTTTAACTCTCTAATTCTTATTATTTTTCCTTCTCACTTCTTATTAATTATTAAAAACCACATAACTTGTTAAAATTTCATTTTGACCCCAAAACGTCCAGTTCCTGCGTCCAGTCCCTGCGTCCAGTTCCTGCGTCCAGTCTCTGCGTCCAATTTCTGCGTCCAGTCTGCGTCCAGTTCCAGCGTCCAGTTCCTGCGTCCAGTTTGCGTCCAATTTCTGCGTCCAGTCCCTGCGTCCAGTTTATGCATCCAGTCTGCGTCCAATTTCTGCGTCTAGTCTGCGTCCAGTCTCTGCGTCCAGTTTCTGCGTCCAGTTTCTGCGTCCACTTTCTGCGTCCAGTCTCTGCGTCCAGTTTCTGCGTCCAGTTTTCACGTTTTCTACCCCCGAACTTTTATAACATGAGTGTTATCATGAATCCTAATTAATTTCTTTGTTTCCATTTGTAAAACTTTTTCATTAAAGTTTTTAACTCCTCTTACCACACTTAGTCAAATATTTTCAAACCAATCCCAATCACATAGAATTAAATCATGTGAAACATCCAAGAATCAATATTCATCCATTTAGGCAAAAACACCACCAAGCCATAAATCAAACATACACTTAGGCATTCCAAATCACTCCAAATCATACATATGATTTTTCCAACAACACATAGGCTTATCAAAAATTATCATGCCTCAACCAAAATCATATTTTTACTCATATACATATACATGTAAAAATACATATTACTAAGAGAATGAAACTTCATTCAAAACACCCAATATGAAAACTCAAGTCTTTGAGTTTTTCATGAACATACAACATACACCACACACACACACATCCTTCCCAACTTATTGAGAAAATCCCCTTACCTCTTGAAGACTTGAAAATGGGCTAGCTCCAAAATCACCTCCTTCACACCACACCAACACCAAGTGGTCTACTCAACACCTTGATGTTCCCACACTTAGAAAAATTTACCTTTTTCAAAATACACCAAAATACACTCATAGAAATATGAGTTTTATGAAAACCAAGAAACTCTAAAGAGTAGAAATTTGAGAAGATGAATACTTACTCAAATCTTGAAAGAAAATAGATCCAAGGTAGTTTCCAAGCTTGTAGGTTCCAATGAAGTGAACCTAAACTAAGAAAAAGATCTCTTTTAGTAAAGAGAAGAACACAACTTTCATGGAAACATGAAAGTGGTGGAAATGAAAAAATGAAAGAAGTTTATGGATTAGAATGATGATCCAAACCTTTTTTGTGAAGCTTGAATGGCTAGAACTCAAGAAATCACAAAGCTTTAGTTATGGAATCAAGCTTTGGAAAGGAGAGAAAATGGAGTTTTGCAAGATGATGAAGATGAAGTGAAGAAGAAATGAATTCTCTCTCCTCCCTTGCCCTACATGAATTCAGCTGACCCAAGAAGAGTATGGGGGAGGTATGGGCTTGCATGTTTTGGTGGTTGGGAGCCATACCTCTCTCACCTAATTTTGAGAAAATTCAAAATTTAACCCCTAATTGACCATTTGACTTTTGGAAGGATTTGAGAGTGGGATCAGCCCCCTTATGCGCCCAGCTGACCAGAAAAATGGTGGGATTAAGTCCCATCAAGTTAGGGTTTAATCGGTAGTTCGCAGTGGTAAAAATGCGTCGTTTTCGAACCCCTTTTTAGATAAATATTTTTCTAAAATGAGTAAAATCATGTGGAATAAATTTTATGATTTGAATATGTCATAGAAAAATTTAGAAACCCAAAACTAAATTTTTGGACTATTTTTCATGTCTCGGTTGCGCCCGGTTTACCCGTAAAGTACCAAACGCGGGTAAAATAAAGTTTTTCTGAAAAATTTCCAGAAAAATTTCTAAAAATCACAAATATTATAAGAACCACTTTTGGTTCATTAAAAAATTATTTTGGAGTAAAAATGACCTCCAGAAAAATACTAAACCCTATCCCCGCATCAGGAGAGAATGTGGTTCCCGCAAAAACTCAGTTTTGCGAACTCTACTACTCTAAACCCTTCAAAATCAAACCTAAGATATTGCTATCACTATCCTCACCTCTAGATCCCAAAAATCATTAATTAAATAATTTTAATTAATTTAAAGCTGATTAAAAATCAATAAAAACTATTTAAAAATTGAGGGTGTTACAGCTTTCACTTATCATTCAGATAACATTTTAATCACTACAAGGCAAATTAGATTTAGAGAGGAATTTTAGCGACAGATTTAGTGACGGAAATGATTATATTAATTTAGCGACGGATTTAGAGATGGAATAGTCTCTTTCTAAATATTTCGTGACAAAATCCGTCACTAAATGCAGAACATAATTTTAGCGAGGAAATTAGAGACGAAAGTGATGCCTCTCTAAACATATTCGTCACATTACGCATTGTTGCATAATTGAATTACATTTATTGAGAGAATTTATGACGGAATGTTCCCTCTCTAATATTGTCCGTCACCAACAATCCATCACAAATATTTATTAAATGGTTTACAAGGGAATATTTCCGTCGCTAACAATTTTTTTTATGACCATAGGAGCTTAACAGCCCAGACTAGTTAATATTAACAATATATATTAGTAATAATATTTATTAATATTAAAATATAAGAATATAGTGTATAAAAATCTAAGAATATATATATATATATATAAATTTATAAGTCTACACGCACTCGTATATAGAATATAGATATCCTTTTTATTTTAATCAATTTAATTAAGTAATTAACTAATATTTTTCTTACAGTAATTAATTAAGTAGTTAATTAATATTTGAGTAATTATTAAGTAATCAATATCAATCAATATTATAATTAAATCAACACAATGTCTACTGTTTTGTATAGGTGTCGGTATTAAGAATTTTATCACAGTAATAACACATTTCCCTAACTAATATTATTGCAGAAGTAAAATAAAAATGGAAAGGCTGAAAAAGGAAAAGAAAGAAAGCAGAAACGAGGGAGGGGGGTTATACATTTGGGGGTTTTCATACCCTAAATCTAAACATAAAAACCAAGCAGAGAGAGAGGGAGAAAGGGCGTCGCACAGGGGGAAGAAGGGGGATGGATGAACGGTGGCGATTGAAGGTGGCGTGAGGCCTGCTCGAGGTGACGCTGAATGTGCCCCACGCTGCTATGGCTGCAAGGAAATTTGTGATGGAATAGTATCCTTAAATATTAGAGAGGGTTAAATTCTGTCACTAATTAGAGATGGAGTTTGTGACAGAATAGTATCCTTAAATTTACCAAATTCCTCGCAAATTCCCTCGTTGATTAGCGAGGGATTCTATTTTCCCTCGCTAATTACTTTGCGACACCCATTTTTGCGACAAATATATATTCGTCACAAAATTTGTCGCTAATGTAGTTTGTGACAAAATTTTATATATTTAGTGACGCATTTTTTTCCCTCTGTAATTTTAATTTTTCTAGTAGTGTTTAAGGGTGAAACGTTGCAGGAAATATTTTATTTCCCAACTTTAACGTGCGCGGGCGCACTCCCTCATGTAGTGATGCATTACTCCGGACAAGAAACAACTGTTCAGTGAACAGTTGTTCACAAAGCTCCAAATGAATCGTCACCACACTTGGTCTCTTATAAATATATATAAAATTAGTGGAAACCCTATATTGCACTTCATTCAACTACTTGCCCTCTGCTGTGTTGCTTTGTCGTACTCTTCCCATCATTTCCTTGCCCTTCTTCAAATGTTCACTTCACACACACACTCCAAATCCCAAAATGGTTCTCAATGTGGCTTTCATGCTGTGTGAGTTTGTCTTCGACCTTTACCGTCTTGCTGAGTACTCATTGATTGATCTTAATGAGGAGTTTACTGGGGCTGGATGGTTTGGCTACATGGACATGGGCACTGGTCACGAACCATGGGTGTTGCCTCTGCTGATTCAAGAGTTTTGGAGAAACACAAGAATAATAAGAGACGAGGTTGTTTCTTATGTGCTGGGAAAGCATGTCTCTGTCTCCAGGGCTTCTATTGCAAGGGCAACGAGTTGTCTAGAAGAGGGTGCCATCTATGGGGATGGCTGAGACAGGGCCTTCTTTTTGGTTGATGGTTGATTGCTTCACAAAGACGAGGTTGTCTTGGAAATAACCTCACAAATGAATGATAAGGCCAGAGTACTACTCAAAATACTCAACAGAGTAGTTTTACCAAAAAAAGGACGATGAGCATGTCGATAAAGTAGTTTCTGACCTCCAAAAGTTCTGTCTTTGTCACTTGCTATAAAAGAGAAAGGTTAATCTACCACATTTGGTGTTTAACCATTTCATGACTATTTTTGAAAGTATCACTGCAGGCCCCTCTCCTATGATGTATCATGTTATGCTAACTCTCATCTTTGAAGACCAGGGTGTTATGGAGGTGTTTCATTGGTTGGCTCCATGGGAAAAAGGGACTTCTGATGATTTCGAACCACCACCTCATTTTCGACCTTAGAAAGATGAGCATCTATGTGAAATCCAAAGAGGAAGTCAGAGAAGAAAGGACAACTAGGGCAGATACACCATCTGGACCATCAAAGATAGAGTCAGAGCTAGCAGAGGAAGAAGGAGAGGAGGTCAATCATGAGTCAATAGAAGAAGAATAAGCAATATATTATATGTATTATTTTAAGTTGCTTATTTTTATATGTAATATTTAAATTACATTATTAATGAAATTGTTAGTTTTGAGTACACCCACAATTACCAATTTGCATTTTTATATTGTTAATATATAAGTAATAAGCAATACAAACATTAACAAATGAATAAGATGTACCCCTGTCTTTAAATTGAAATTTAAACATAAAAAACTTAACTAGAACAACAATTTATAATTCCACAAAATTCTTTAAATTGAAATTTAAAAATTAAAAACTTAATTACAATAACAATTTATAATTCCAAAAAATTATTTCCAGATTACACAAGCAATTAATGAGCAACAGAATCAATTCAATAAAATATACATAATTAAATTTAATTATTTGATGTACTACAATAGCGCTTTACCAGGAAAACATTTTGGTAATAATATCCTTGATTGATTACAACAACGCTCTACCATGTAAGCGTTTTCGTACTAATTATATTACAACAACGCTTGGTCTCGAAAACGCTTTCGAAATGTAAAAATAAAAATAAAAACAAAAACCAAAAGGTACTTCAGTTCCCTCCATTCTGAGTACTCGTTCACTCCGCACTCCCCACTCTTCACTGTCAACCGTTGTCGCTGTAGTCGCCGTTGCCAGCCGCTGTCGATATCGTCCCACTGTGCCCTCACAATGCTACGAACACTCTAAACAAGTTCTACGTACACTCCATATTTCGATGCACAATGCTTTTTGTTAGTTTTGTATTAACTTTATATAGGCATTAATGGACGAAATGAACTTCGTGTACTAGGTCATTTTCATTTTCTAGTAGATAACTGTTAAAGCGTACTTGTAGGTAACTAAATCACATCTTCAAGTGACTACCGTGCTAATTTTGGCTCTCGTGCGGGTACTCCTACTGCTGTTCTGTCGGAGAAGGTACTAGAAAAAAGCAACAAGTTATGATGAAGAACATTCTTCAAATTAGGAATAAGGGAGAAATATTGTTGGTAAGTTCCTAAAATGTAAACCTTTGCATTGACATATTTCTGTTTCAGAAATCTTAGTATTGTAAATTCTTTGCATTGACGATATAGGTTACATGGAACCAACTAAACCAACCATAGGGCCCAACAGTGCAATGTTTGCCAGTTATCTTGGAACTCTTGTCGCCAGTTAATTCCAATCAATAAAAGAGGTTGGAAACCAATTAAAAAGGTGGTGATCCAATGAAGCCATACAAGGATGAAATTTTGAAACAGATGAAGGTTTGATAAATTAACTTCTATACATTTTGCTATGATATGTTTCTCATAATGCAATCCATCCTAACTTTCTTTGATTATATTTGTTTTTGCAGTCAGTTTTTGAACTTGTTCATAAGTGTCATGAAGGAAGCTGGGAAGCTTCACCCTGCAATGGAGGTGTAACATGAAGAGGGATTGTCTTTACAATAAGGAGGAAAACCCGAACTACAAGCCTCTTAATGACAGGGCACACCACATCAAGGAGGAGGACTGGAGGGAATTTGTAGATTATTGTTTAAGTGAAGAGTTTCAAGTAATTTTAACATCAACACAAACAAGTGTGTATTATCCCTTATTAATGACATGATTACTAATTAATTAATTTTATATACAGAAAACAAGCAAAGCTAAAAGGGAGAGAGCTTCTAAACAAGCGAAGCTACATCCTTATAGGAAGGCACACCTAGGATATGCTCGCCTCAGGCATCAAATGGTAAGTTGTCACCCCGTGCATGTGTTTTCATATAGTCACCCTTACATTAACCTATAAATGATTCTTAACTTGTGTGCCTACAACAGCAAGAAGAGTCCAGATCCGAGGTGACGAGCATATCTCGTCACGAAGTGTGGAAGCGAGCCCGCGTCAACAAAGAAGGGGTTATTGATAATGAAAATGTTCAAAAAGTTGTGGATGAATGTGTAAGTATAATAACTTTAACCTTCATCTCTTATTTATATGTGATAACCTTATATATCCTTAAGCACCATATTTTTTGTTTCAGGAGCAATTATCATAACTTCTACCTCGGGATGAGAAGATAGAACAAGTTGATCGGAGTGACATACTTTCTCGTGCCTTAAAACAAACAAAGTACCTAGGGCGTGTTAGGGCGATGGGATTTGGGGTCTCTCATAGAGATTGTTTCACAACACTTAATCGGAAGAAAGTATCTGAGGAAGAATTCGAGGAGATGAAAGCCCAGTTGAAGAGAGTGCAGGGATTGATGTTTGCTCACATGAAACAGTGTGAGTTGTCGCAGGGGCAAATCCCTTCCTTTTGCCCTACCACCAACTACAGTTGTACCAACACAACTGATTCTCTCCATGAGGAGGTAGCTATCCCTACAACTCCTCTACTTGTTGCTCGTACTGCTACTGCTCCTACAGCTCCTATTCCCGTCCTTCCATCGATAATTATTATTTACTATATGCGATTTTTTGTTCTCACTCTTACATTATACTTATTATTCATCACTGCATTCTTTAGGCATGTGGACTTGTGAAGTTGTTGTTGTCCACTCCATACCTTCACACGGTGGCTAGAGGATCGTTGGTAAATACTAAAAGTAGTAGGGTACACAACAACCAAATTCCTGACTTACACGAAAGAGTGTCAATAACGGTTGCGGTTAAACTAGATGCACCATTGCCAGTATCGGACAAAAACGGAGGTGTGGTGAAAGTCATAGATGTCGTAGGTGGCTATATGGCCTGGCCTTCGTCGTTAATAATGTCGGTGGATGATGATGAGGTACGTGAGCGACAACGATATCATTACCAAATAATATATTTTAATATTACATCATTTTATACCAACCAATATGCTATAATAAACAATTTTTCAGGGTGCTCCAAAGGATCCCGTGGAGAGGAGCAAAAACACCGGGACCGTGCAAAATACAAGGTCCGAGACTGAGCAGAATCAAAGCACCGGGACTGGCCGGCACAAGAAAAGCATCAGGACCGGCCGACATAAGAAAAGCACTCCTCGACCAGCTAGCACATAAAAAAATAATCCTGAAAAGGCTGTAGTTTAACAAAATAACCGCCATCCCAACAAAATCAGCAGCTTCAAATATTTTTGGACAAGGTTCGTCAACATGTGGAAGATGTCCTGATTAAGAAAAAAAAAGCTCTCTATGTTCCCATAACCAAAAGGATTTTTGGAATATGACTATGAAGAGTACCTTATTCCCGATGAGATCAACCAGCTTTTCAACCATGGATGGCTTGGCTCCTCTGTTATTACCATGTACATGAGGTACTTTAAACTACCCTAATTAGTTTATTAATCTTTTAGTTTGCTTACAGTTAACCCAATTTTATTATACTATCTTAGATGGTTGTTTGAAGTTTATCCATACCATCAAGGAAATTACTTCCTCTTGTTACCAGCACAAACATGTGGAAATTATAGTGAGACAAGACCTCAGGACATGGCTAAGTTGGTTCTTGCGCCATGGAATACAGGGTGAGAGACCTTATAATTTCAAAGCTACGTACCTTTATTTCATTATGCTTTAATGTGCTTATTCGCTGACTAGTTATTGATTTTTCTAGTGAACATTTGGTGTTGGTCGCAATCAAGCCTCTCAAAGAGGTAATATACTATTTGAATTCTCTATAAAGGGACGCCAATTGGGAGCTAAAAGACACACTCATTTACACAACTATCAATAAGTAAGTAGTCTTGTTTGATGTGCATGCATGTGTTTCCAAATTTATTACTTACAAGGAAGTTTAATTTGTGTTTGTTTTTCTCAGAGCTATAGCGGAGTTTCTAAAGATAAAAAAAATTAAAATCTGAGTGGAAAATAATTTAGGTATATTTTTACAAAATTAAGGCTCATGGTAATTATTTACAAATATTAATCTGTTTTGATTTATAAATTAGGACTGTATTTCATTTTGTAGTGTCCAAAACAAAACAACGACGACGATTGTGCTTACTTTGTGATGAGATTCATGACGAAGATTGTCACCTCAGGTGTTAAGGAAATCCTAGTACAGGTGTGCAATTTTGTTAAGATTTTTGATTTAGTTGAAGAATTTTTTTCATGCATATATATGTTAATTAATTGAGATGATAACTTGGATTTTTTCCCCATACATACAAGGGTAGAAGTGTAAAACTTGTAGTGCTGAACAACAAGCTCAAGTTGTGGAACAATGGTGTAAATATGTGCATGAAATAATAATTCCTGCACAACCACAAGAATAAGACGAAGATCATCAAGGATTCAAGATGAAGCTTCATTGATTTTTGTTCATATTATATATAATTGTGTGTGTGTGTGTGTGTATTTCAACAATGCTTTCTTCAGCAACCGTTGTTGTGATGTATGGATACACACAACACTTACTGCCTGTGTGTTGTCTGTGAGGAAACGCGGGTGGGGTTTATGCGACACAGCAGCAGCGCTTCGTAGGCGTTGTGGTAAGAGCGCGTCTAAACAACAACGGGGAGATCAAAACTTTTACGCGTTGTTGAAATAAAAATTAAACGTTGTTGAAATGCTTTCTCGGCGTAGTGTAATCATATTTGTCTCACTTTGTCTAAGTTTCATTCTTATAAAAGAATTAGTCCTATTACAACACTCTTTCTCCAAAAAGGATATTACACCATAGTAACAAGAAATTTCACAAAATTTCTTAAGTAATCTTGATTTAAAACTAAGTTTTATTCCAAAAAATGTGGGTAAAATTTTTGCTTTTCTAAAAGATGAGAAGAATGGGGAATTCATTCCTTCTAATTCTTTTTGTTGAAAATTTAAGAATAAAAATTATTAAACACTGATGTAAAAACAACCTCCCCATATATATATATTTATATCAAAAAGCTTGCCTCAGTACAAGCGTGGAGATTTTACAAAGTTACTATACATAAGTACTTGCTGAAATCTACAGTAAGCTGTAAAATCCTAAGAAACTAGAAAGAAAATATAAGTTAGATAAACCAAAAATAAAAACTACTAAGCATACAAAAAGCCAGGTCAGCTCTACAACCTCTAACGATAGTGAGACTCAACAGACGAGTCTCTCGGGACATAACCCTCATGTCCTTCCACCAACTTCCTCTTCCCCTTCCTGCGACGCTCCAGAACCTCAGTTCGAGCTTCAACTGCCCGAACCTGCGCAGAAGGAGGTCTCTCTGAAAGGCAGGTCTCTCCAGAAAAACCTGTCGATGAGGGGTAGTATCTCTCAACACTCGCAGCTCTCCCTCCTTGCTGCGGTGCTGTATGGGGTGATCGAGGGGTGTACATCATCGGGTCCTCCTCGGAAGAACAGTCGTGAGCAGTAACGACTTCTATACTCGAGTGAGAGGGTGAAGACCTACTAACGGTCCTCCTCCTCCCAAAATAACTCCTTCACCTTCTGCAAACACGTCAGACGGGTGGAATTCTGGGGATATCGTCAGGACTACTCCCTGACTCTGTAGGTGCCTCCCTCAGCTGCCTCAACGGTATCTTCACGTGAAGTACCATGGGCTCCTGTCTCTCGCATGCATGCCCTCCAACTATACCATAAGTTGTGAGCACCTGCCCAACAAAAGTGCCCTACTGAGTGAAATGGTTTATCTACCATTTCACCTCGTCTTCTCCAAGTGGCAAAATACTAAGCCGTCTCACTGGCTCCAGTCCAGTCTCCGGGTAACTCATCTACTTAAACATACAACAAACACAACAAGGAAAACACACAAGGGTGAAAATCTTCACAAAGTCATGAAGAGGAATACAAGAGATATATACACAACATCCATGCTTCATATTCTCAGAACTACACATACACAGATTATGCCATGTATTAAAATATTGCAAATGAAGGTATACTCAGAATTATATCATCAATACTAGATATAGTTATGCATGCCACTTCTATATCTCTTGGAAACACACTGGTGCACTGTTCCAATGAGACTTTTCCAGCCTTAACTCCAGTGAGCGATTGGTTGTAGTAAACTTATCAGTATAACCAGGGAGTCCCTCCAGACCTCTGGAAATCATTCAGAAATACTACATTTAAAATGAATACCATATCATAAATAGGTCCGTCAGTCAGATTTATCCAAGTCGGGTATACGACTCGTCTCGGCTCGAGGGTTATCACCGACCCCGCCATTGAGACTTTCGAAACCTGTATAATCCCAGTAGGCAATTGTAGCCCAACAAGACTCTATTTTCAACCCGTTCTCTAGGTTGTAAGCTCATACGTCTTTATGCAATGACAATTCAAATTGCATATAAATTCACTTTGATTTCTCTTGTAAAACTTTCTCATGTTTTACTATATTACCTCTTGTAATACAAATCGCGTAAAATACTCTTATTCTTTTAACACGAAATAAATTCTAGTACGTATTATCTCTGTTACTACTTTTTACTCGGTGAGTGATTTTTCTTGGATTTAAAATAATTTGACGACAGAATAATCACGGGGCAGTAGAGCCGACTGCGGTGACCAAACCATAACCGTTTAAAAGTGATAATATTATAACTTGAACCCATTTTCATAAAAAAGCCCTTTGGAAGCTAGTACCCAAAATAATTTTAGCGACGTATATACAAACTCCCTAAGTCGGGAAAAATAGCACATCGATAAGGTTCCCAAGAAAGAGAGGCGAGCCACAGCTTCTAAGAGATCCGTCTTTCCTAGCCAGAATAGTACCAACAAACTATTCGACCCAACTATCTTTCTGTATATCTATGGTAAAAATTGAAGGTCCTGATACAGAAAATAAAATTACAGAAATTGTTAACGTAGTAATTACTTTTCTCACGTAATGATGTCCAAGAGAGAAACGTCCCCTGAGCCAGGTCAGACAGTACATCGCTAGATGCACTCTCATACCCAACCAACCAACGTATTCTTTACTGGCCAAAAGAACTACAGAGGGTTAATTTTACAGATTCTAAATTCGATCGTTTGATATTGATTACGGAGGTACAACCTATTGTGGTGATCAAGCCTTAATGTTTAAAATTTCGCCATTATAACAGTACAATTATTAAAACTCATAAAAAAATTTAACATTATAACATTACTAATTATAAAGCTCATAAATAATTAAATAAAACATATAGAATAATTTAAAGCATATAAACAATTAAATAAAGCTTATAAACACATAAATCACCAAAGTGACTAACAAACAAAGATCAAACCACATATCTTTGAAGGAATTTTCCCTTTACTTATGAACTTTGAAAAGCTTGAAGAACTTTGAAGAAAATGTTCAAGAGCTTTGCTAAGGAAAACAAAGAAAGCTAAAGAAAACTATAAAGCGGGAGAAATAGATTTCTTTGGTAATTCTTCAAAGAAATAGTGTGAAAATTTATGAAGGCCCTCCCCCTATTTATAGTGATTGGGGCGGCCAAGCCAATCTAAGAAGATGACCATGGTTGGCTTGGAAAGCAACCATGGTTCATGAATAATTAAATAGAAATTAATTATCTAAATTTTAATTGGTTAGGATTCACGAGTCAAAAAGCAATTTGGCTCCCACTTGCACAAGGAGGTCGGCCAAGATGCCCTTGTGAGAGGAGGGTATGAATTGACAATTTTACCCTTAGGGTTTATGTGAAAAAGAAAAGAAAAGCAAGGGTAAAATAGTTTTTTAATAAATTAAAAATTGAAATAATCTGATTTAATTGATGAGAACCAATGCGAATGCTTGAAAATGCCATGTTAGCCTTAATGAGCTTCATGGTATCATTTTTGGAATTTAATGACAGTGCAATCTCTTCGGTTTTCACCGTTTCTCAGGTATAACTCCGAAAATAGGGCAGAAAATGATATTTTCAAAACATATACAAAAATAATTTCTAAAATCCCCAAACAAACAATTAGAAATAAAATATAAATTTTTTGTGGACTTGTGTCACGAAATTTTACACTATGAAACAACATCTTTGCGCTATTCGCTCTCGTTTAGCGTATTTATCTGTAAATTTTGAAAGAAACAACTTTTGTGAAGGGAGATAATTTCTGGGTTGGTTTGGTGTGTTCATGCTATTTAAAACATATATCGTCATATACGACGAAAACAATTTTCTGTTTAAAACTTAACATCAAACGAAAACTATCTATTTCAATAAAAAGAATGAATATGTATATTAAAAATATATTTTTAAGATAAAAATAATTTACTAATCACTCATATCACAAAATTTCAGATAAAACAGAAAAAGACGGTAAACAGAAAAATGGATGTTACACCTATCCTGATCAAATTGCCAAATGGTTAACATGTTGCCACTCAGTTTGTTGGTACTGTGTATTTTTCTGACCATTTGTATCTGATTGATGTCCTATATGTCCCATCTTTCAGCTTCAATTTGATTTCAGTATCTCAGTTGATTAATTCTTTGAAATGTGAACTCAATTTTTTCACATTCTTGTTGGAACCAAATTGGTTAAAAGTGTTTTTAATACAAAAACTCCCTAAGTGATTTTATGGTTTTGATGATAACAAAATGTATTAAGGTTTTTACAAAGGATAAACAAAATGTAATAAGCTTGTACAATGTATAACAATGCTGCCTAACTAAGCTTATTGCAGTCTGCGTCCAATCAGTTCTTCATGACATTGGCTGGCATTCAAAGTGAGCCTTGCGTCCAATGTTGGCACTGAAACATAAATACCAAGAGTTCTGCGTTCAGAGACTTTGAGCAGAAGGAAGAATTCTGCGTCCAATGGTTGAGCAGAAGGAAGAGTTCTGCGTCCAATGTTTGAGCAGAAGGAAGAATTCTGCGTCCAATGTTTGAGCAGAAGGAAGAATTCTGCGCTCAATGGTTGAGCAGAAGGAAGAGTTCTGCGTCCAATGTTTCAGCACAAAAGCAAACAATGTTGTGCGTCCAATAATTCAGTACAAGGCACAAGGACAATTTCATACGTCCAATGATTCATGAGAAGGCATTGAAGCTATAAGTCCAATGATATGTACAAGGCAATACTGGCATAAGTCCAATGATTTATAAGGAAGCAGAATTGCAGTAAGAGTCCAATGATTTCCAAAGAAGCAGAATCAGTAAGCGTCCAATAGAGCAAGAAGGACAAAAGTCCAATGTTCAGGAAGGCATTGAAGTTCAACGTCCAATAAAGCTGAATGACCAAGAGTGGTGCTCTGCGTCCAATGAAACTGAACAAACAAAAGAACTGCTCTGCGTCCAATGAAATCAGAGTGACAAAGGTACTGTTCTGCGTCCAATAAATAAGAAGGACAACAATATTGCTTTGCGTCCAATGAAGCAGAAGAACAAATGTACAACAATCAAATCTGCGTCCAATGGAACTATAGGGAAATGGCAAAAGTCCAATAACCAGAATGAGGCAATACGTCCAATGTTGCTTTGCAACTAATCATCAGAATGGTAAGCATAAGAATGCGTCCAATGTTTGCATGAGCTCTGTGCAAATTGGTAAGTGCAAAGGTATGCGTCCAATAGATTCTATATGCTGCGTCCAAAACGTAGAGTCCATTACGTGCTATTTACTGCTCATGCATTTAATATGAAACATATTTATTGAGCAAATGATTTGAAATAAATAGCTGTATGCAATGCTTTCTGTACATCTTTGTCAACGTTTGTGAATGTACTTTTGAAAAGCATAAAGTACTGTGGAAAGTGTACTAAGAGAGAGAATGTACTTTTAACTACTCTATATATCTCTGAACACATCTTTCTGCTTTACACAGTGTATTCTCTCTGTCTCAATAAGATATTATTATTAACCACTGTACAATTGAGACTTTGAGTACAGGTTGCTTCTGATTTAGGAGAAAGAAACGCAGACATGCACAATGAAGTAGATCTCCTCAGAGCAACGGGAAAATAACATTAAATGCTATTAGAGAACGGTAACTTTTATGAGAGCTGAAGTTGAGCAACTGAAGAACAAGTCTGAAGCTTCACTACTCTTATAAATACCGAGAAGCAAGAAGAAGAATACAAGAAACTGAACAACGAAAAAGAAAGAGCAAAAACGTTGTGCAATCTCTCATACTCTGTATTGAAAGTCTTGTATTTTTTCTATCTTCTTGTAAAAGAGAGTTTGCTTAACTCTCAAAGTGCTTTAGTTTTCATATCCTCACTTGTGTGAGTTAAGACAGCACTTGAATCAAAACTCTGCTGAGTTGTTTAGCCTGAAGAGGCTGTGTTCAAAGAATACTTGGGTTTTAGCCTGGAGAGGCTGTGTGCAAAGAATACTTGGGAATTAGCCTGGAGAGGCTGTGTGCAAATAATACTTGGGTTTTAGCCTGAAGAGGCTGTGTGCAAAGAATACTTGTACCTATCTGGTTTGATAGTGAAATCTCTCTAGTTTGAGGGGACTGGACGTAGCTCTTAGGAAAGGGTGAACCAGTATAAAAACTTGTGTTATTTCTTCTTTCCCTTAACTCCTTTTATATCTGTGTTTATTACTAACAAAGGGGATTGAATTTGATTTTATTCAAACAAGTTTTTTCTAACTAAAAGGGAAGCATTCTGTGCATCCAATCTTTAGAAAACCTGTGCGTCCAGTTTTTATAAAGACTCTGTGCGTCCAGTGTTTTAGCACTCTGTGCGTCCAATATTTCAGAAAACACTGTGCGTCTAATATTTGAACTAAGCTGTGCGTCCAACGTTTTTAACAGCCAGCGTCCATCTTTTGCGAAAAGTTTTAAAAGCTTAAAAACACAATTCAACCCCCCCTTTCTTGTGTTTTATCTTGTTACCTACAATTCTTCCTGTCACATACATGATTCGAACTCATCGAGGATGATTGGAGCAGCTGACCTACGAAGAGCTTTATATGTTCTAAGAAATATTAGTGACATATATGCCAATTCATCTCACTTTGTCAATAACTTTTGTTCTTTTAATCCCGATGTATGGAATTTAATGTTTGGTCGTGCTTCTTTTGAAAATTTGTCTCACTTGCAGCACTTGTATCCCTTCATGAAGATGAATAAAATAGAGTCCATTCCTTATGATGTATGTCACTTGTCCAAACAGAGAAAGTTACCTTTTCCATATAGGCACATTGAGTCCAGAAATCTGTTTGATCTTGTTCACATGGACATTTGGGGACCAATGTCTATTTCTTCTGTTTTTAGGCATAGATACTTTCTAACAGTGCCAGATGACAAGTCTAGGCACAATTGGATTTTCTTGATGAAACTGAAATCTGAGACAAGTTCCCTCATCGAGGACTTTGTTCATATGGTGGAGAATCAATTCAATAGCAAGGTAAAGTGCATAAGGTCTGATAATGGGCCTGAATTTAAGCAGTTGGAGTTCTACAGATCAAAAGAAATCATGCATCAACTTTCTTGTGTAGAGACTCCATAGCAGAATAGCAAAGTAGAAAGGAAACATCAGCACATCCTAAGCACTGCAAGAGCTTTAATGTTTCAGTCAAACCTCTCTTTCGTTTACTGGAATTATGCAGTGGCTCAATCTGTTCACATCATTAACAGGTTGCCAATTAACCAGATTTCTTGAGAACAAGTCCCCTTATCAGGTCTTGCATGGAGAAAAGGCAAACATTGATCACTTAAAGGTGTTTGGATGCTTATATTTTGCCAACACTCTTAGCTCTCAAAGAAAGAAGTCTGATGCTAGAGCAAGAAGATGTGTGTTTTTGGGGTATAAGACAAAAATAAAGGGCTTTGTGGTCCATGACATTGCCAACAGGGAAACTTTCATATCCAAAAATTTGAAGTTCTATGAGAAGATTTTTCCATATAACCAAAAACCTGTACAACCTTCAAGTACTAAACAAAACACCATAGTTAGAGACCTCTTCCACCTAGATTTCCTAAACACCCCTAACCCAAACCAACCACTACTTGATCACCAACAAAATCAAGATGAACATACACAACCACACCTACAATACCACTCAGATACTCAGATACAGAATCTGAAAATCAACAAGATGCAGCTGATGAACCTGACACACCTGAACCTGAACCAGAAAACCTGCCAAACTCACCTGAACCTATCCCACTCCCACAACCACAACCTGAACCAAGAAGATCAAATAGAAATAGAAAACTCCCTTCTCACTTAGATGACTACCACTGCTCTTTCCTCCTAAACACTCAGCCAACCAAATACCACATATCCTAGTCCTTATCCTATGACAAATTGTCTCCATCACAGAGATATTTTCTTTGGCTCTATCTTCTCTCATAGAGCCAGCATCTTACCATGATGCAGTTAAGGAATAATGTTGGCAACAAGCTATTAAGACTGAGTTGGAAGCACTTGACATAAATAGAACATGGACTCTAACTACTTTGCCTAAAGGAAAAACACTTATTGGCTGCAAGTGGGTGTTCAAAGTGAAGCAGAAGGCTGATGGTTCAATAAAAAGGCACAAAGCTCGGTTGGTGGCTAAGGGATACACACAGAGACATTTAGCCCAGTAGTGAAGTTGACCACAGTAAGAACACTGTTGTCAGTTGCAGCCAGTAAACAATGGCATCTTCATCAACTAGATGTCAATACAACCTTCCTTCATGGAGACCTTCATGAGGAAGTGTATATGGTTCCCCCTCCTGGCTTGCAAGTTTCTCATGCAGATATGGTTTGCAAATTGGACAAACACTTGTATGGCCTTAAGCAGGGTAGCAGACAATGGAATGCAAAATTGACTGAATTTTTAACAAGTTGTGGCTATATTCAGTCAAAAGAAGATTATTCCCTTTCACAAAACTATCCTCCACTGGTTTTACAGCTATACTTGTCTATGTGGATGATTTGGTTATTGCAACAGATGACGTGACTGAAGTAGAATCACTCAAAGAAAGATTGGATGCAAAGTTCAACATCTAGTACTTAGGGAAGGTTAAATACTTCCTTGGGTTTGAGGTTGCTAGATCTGCAAAAGGCATTACATTATACCAAAGGAAGTATGCCTTTGATTTACTAAAGGATTCTGGACTGTTAGGAGCTAAGCATGCTAGTACACCTATGTATTATCACTTAATGTAACGTCCCAAATTTTCGCTCTTAGAGATAGAACGTTAATTTGAGAGAATTATTATTCATCTTAGAAATCTTGTATGACAAGTTATGGTTTGGTGCTAACGTGGAAAGTCAAACGGAAAAGTCTGTAGATGTTTTGACTGTCAGAATAAGAATATAATGATATAGAAACCCTAATTGGAGTCAGAAAAATGATTTGAGGATACCCATAGTGATTTTATAATATTTGAGGATTTTAGAAATTTATTTGAAAATTTTCTGAGAAACGGATAGAAATGTTATCGTTTTGGTCCCTGTAGTTTGATCAGGTTGAACTGTGAGTTGGTTTGGAGACCAGAACAAGTTAAGAAATATTTTTGGAGAAGCCAGATGATGTTTTATATTATTTTAGAATTTTAGAATTTATTTTGGAAATTTTCAAAATAGCAAACCAAGAATTGCAATTTTGGTCCCTGTAGACTGAGAATAGGGTAAACGGGGGAACAGGTGAATGCCAGAAGCTTGGAAAATGATCGAAAATCAACCAAAAGAGTAACCAATAATGTTTCTATAATATTTATGATTTTTGGAAATTTTCTAGAATTTTTCAGAGAAAGTTAATTTTAACCCTAATTTGCGGGTTACGGTGAAACAAAAAAATTACCGTAATGCTTCTAAACTTAATTTTTATGAACCAAGATCTTTGTGGCACCTTATTTTCGTGGCCTAGGGCTTATTTTAAGATTCATGAGAGTTTTTACTTCAATAGATTATTTTTGGACAATTTTTACCATGAAAATCAAAAGTTACCACACTTTATTACCTTGAAAACTTACATTTTACCATGGTTAAGGTGAAAAAATATTTTTACCCTCCCTTGGACAGCTGCACGCCTTGGCTGGCCTTAGAAGAGTGTGGAACATTTTTAAATCCTATGACTCACAATTTTGGACCAATAGAAAAAAAGCCTTGAATTATTTTTACTATGACTCATTTTTTAGTCATCATTAGTTTGGAAAAAAATCTTCTTGGACAAGGGGAAAGAGAGGGAGGCCGAGACATAGGGAGAGAAAGAGGAGAGCTCTTGTTTCATTTCTCCATTTTGATCTTCCACCATAACCACTTCTCAAGCTTTTCTCTCCAAATTTTTATCCAAGTTAATCAAATTTTCCAAGGGTTTGCTCTTGATTTTGGGATCTTCAAGCTATCAAGTTATTTGGAGTCAATCAAGAAGGAGAAGAAGAAGAAGAAAAAGGGCTTGGAGCTAGGGCTTGTCTTACATAAGCTAAAGGAAGAAGGTAAGGGAAAATTTTCTTATACATGGTTATTAAGGCTTGGGTGATAATTATGTACTATGTTTGGTTGTGGTTAGTGCAAGAAGCTTGTAATTTTATTTAGAGAGTATGTTGATCATTAAGGTAAATACTCTTTTGCTCCTATGGTGTTGGATGACCTAAGAGATATATTTATATGGAATAAAAATATATATGGAAATTAGATTTACCAAAAGAAATAAAAATAAAAATATGTGAAAAATATGGAAAGATACGTGCACAGGCTATAATATATGAAAATGAATTATATAGTATAATAGAATCAACACTATTTAGAATAGAAATAGATGAAGAGTATGATGAATTAATTAAATATATAGGAACAGAAGAAAATTAAAATTATTTTTGTAATTGATATTTGGGAGAAATTCTAGAGGAAATTTTGGACGAATTTTCAAATTAATCTATGGATAATACATATAAAGCAAATAACTAAATTTATAATAAAAGATAAAATTATTGAAGTATGGATAAAAATAAAAGACTATTGTAATATAATATATACAGATAAAGAAGAAAACTATGAAGAAGATTTTTATAAAAAATTAAAATGTATATGGAAATTAAATCTACCTGATGAACTAAAAATAATTATATGTCAGGAGTATGGGAAAATATATATAATCATGAACTAGAATGTGAATTTGATTTAGCTTTAACAAAGATGAAATATATGAAACATATGAAAAATTAATGAGAAGTATAGAAATAACAAACAAAATTAATCAAGATGAACCCCAACATTTACCTAGTATCAGAGCACTAAGATTCAAGGAAATATTATGGATACAATCGATGAGCAACATGGAATAATTAAAAGGGAATATGAAATAAATAAATTAAAAGAAACAATAGATATAACTAGTGAAAATGTACACAACGCCAGAAACGCATAACAACAACGACGCTGTTATAGAAAACACAAAGCTTTCACAAAACGCGTTCATAGGTAAACGTTGTTGTAATGAAAAACATAGAGCTTTCACACAACGTTTAGCCCAACAACCACTTTTGTAGAGCTATGTGTTTTGTGATTAAAATATCAATGTAGATGTTAGAAAATGCTTACGCTAGTAAACATTGTTGTAATTTGAAACACAGAGCTGTTAGACAGCACTTTCTGGGTAAAGCGTTGTTGTAATTAAACATGAATCTCTTAGACAACGGTTGCTAAAGGAAACACTGTTGTAATTGAAAAGACTAAACATTTCACAAATCATTCTTCGCGGCAAAGTGCCTTCTCAGTTTCTCACGATAAATGTTTCGTTGAGAATAACAACTACATAACATTTTCCAATGCACATTATTCAAATCATTCAAAGTCTCTCTTAATGGATATGCATCTGTTGCCAAAATGGGTCGTCTCTTGAACTGCTAGGTCACTTCGTTCTAAAATTAATCATCACCAGCTACTAAACAATGTTATATAATAAACCCTAAAATAGATAGTTTCAAACTTTATATACTTTCCTTTCTTGCTGCCTTACTGTTGTCTTCTCTATTTCGTACTTGCATTCTAAGTTTTCACCTTTTTCACCTTCTCAAAATGAATCCATTCCCAGCTTTCATCTTTTACATTCCCATATTTATGGAGTGGATGGTCAACTTGGAACGCCTCCATGACTATGGGTGGAGGTCATAGACACTCGCCGAGAAAGCATTTCAACAGCGTTTAATTTTAATTCCAACAGCAGTAAAAGCGTTGTTGATCTCCCCGTTATTGTTTAGATGCGCTAGCTCTTACCACAACACCTACGAAGTGTTGTTGCTGTCTCACATAAACCCCACCTGTATTTCCTCACATATAATGCGCCGACATCCAGCGATGTGCCTGTATCCATACATCACAACAACAGTTTCTGAAGAAAGCATTATCGAATATATATATATATATATATATTATAACATGAATAGATTGAATCAATTAATGAATCCGTTGGCTTTCTTTGGACCAAGTTCATCTCGTTCGTCCCTCTTCGTCCTTCCATGTGATCCGTTGTCATTTTTTGGACCAAGTTCGTCTCGTTCGTCCCTCTTTGTCCTCCCATTAGATCCTTTGGCATTCTTTGGACCAAGTTTGTCTCGTTCGTCCCTCTTCGTCCTCCCATTAAATCCTTTGGCATTCTTTGAACCAAGTTTATAACATGAATATATTGAATCAATTAATGAAATGAATTAACTTCATCTTCTTGTGGTTGTGCAGGGATTATTATTTCCTCCACAAATTTACATTATTCTACCACAACTTCAGTTTGTTGTTCAGGAGAATAAGTTTTAAATCTGTATCGTTGTATGTACTAGGAATAAAATCCAAGTTATCAATTAATAAACTGCATGCATGAAAAAATTCTTCAAATAAAGAAGAAATCTTAACAAAAATTGCACACCTTTTTTTGAGATTTCCTTAACGTCTGTGGTGACAATTTCCATCATGAATCTCATCACAAAGTACCCGTAGTCGATGTTGTTATTTTGTTTTGGACACTATAAAATGATATATAGTCCTGATAAATCAAAACAAATTAATATTTGCAAATAATTATCATGAGCCTTAATTTTGTAAAAATATACCTGAATTATTTTCCATTCAGGTTGACTAACTTTTAAATTTAGGATATTTTGGAACTCCTCTGCAGCTCTGAGAAAAAGAGACACAAATTAAACTTCGATGTAAGTAATAAATTTGAAAACACATGCACATCACACATGACTACTTATTTATATCTGTGTAAATGGGTGTGCCTATCAGCTCTGGGTCCCTTTGCAGAGAATCAAAATTGTATATGACTCCTTTCAAAGGTTTGATGGCAACCAACACCCAATGACCACTAGAGAAATCAATAACTAGTCAGCGAACAAGCACATTAAAGCATATCGAAATAAAGGTACGTAGCTTTGAAATTATAAGGTTTCTCACCCTGTATTCTATGGCGCAAGAACCAACTTGTCCATGTTGAAGGCAACCTTTTCCTTCATCAGATTAGCTATGTCTTGAGATCTTGAATCACTAAAATTTCCATATGTTTGTGGTGGCGATAGGAGGAAGTAATTTCCTTGATAGTAGGAGTAAATCTTGAACAAGCATCTAAGACAATATAATAATATTGGGTTAATTATAATGTGGATGATAAATGATTACAGTAATTAGGGTAGTTTAAAGTACCTCATGTATATGGTAATAATGGGAGCCAAGCCATTCATGGTTGAAAAACTGGTTGATCTCCTCGAGTTCAAGGTACTCTTGAGTCTCATATCCAAAACTTTACACGATATGCTATTTATTTGCTCATATATTTAATTTGAGACATATAAAATGAGAAAATGATTTGAAATAAATAGCTGTCACAAATGCTTTTCCTCGGACTTAATATAAATAATTTGAGATCACATTTAATGAAAAGCATAAAGCATTGTGAAAAGTGTACTTGAGAGAGAATGTACTCTGAACTTTTCTGTCACTCTCTGTACACATCTTTTCTATAGTACAGTGTTTTTTCTTTGTCTCAACTGAATATTACTATTAACCGCTGTGTATTTGAGACTCTGAGTACATGTTGCTTTTGACTTTGGAGAAAGAACTGAGAAGCCTACGATATGGTACAACTCCATTGAAGCAACGGAAAAATAGCATTTAATGCTATTAGTAAACGACTATTTATAAAGGTTGAAACAGATCAAAGCTGAAGACTTTATTTGAAGCTTCATCAAGCCTATAAATACCGTGAAGAAGAAGAAGACAACGAGGATAGCGAACATAGCGAAGATATACAGATTAATAAGTTGACCATTCATACGTCTTTGTGCTTAGATTAAACGCTATCAATTTACTTGAGTGAGTTGTAGCACTTGTAAACATTTTGACTCTTCTGAGTAGTGTGAGCCTGAAGAGACTAAGTAGAAAAGAATACTTGTTTAAGCCTGGAGAGGCTTAATGTGAAAAGAATACTTGTGGCTAAGTCTGAAGAGGCTTGTTGCTCAAAGAATACTTGTTTGAGTCTGGAGAGGCTAGGTGCGCAAACAATACTTGGTTGGATCTGGATAGACTAGGTGTGCGAATAATACTTGTTGTAAAGGCCTGAAGAGGCTATTGAAGAATACTTATAAATCTTTCAAGTTGACAGTGAAAATCCTTCTAGTTGGAAGGGACTGGACGTAGCTCTTGGATAAGGGTGAACCAGTATAAATCTTTGTGTGTAAATCTCTTATCCCTATACTCTTTTACATTCAATTTTATTACTAACCGTGGGGATTGTTTTGAGGTTATCTTAACAAATGTTTTAAACGCACTCAAACTATTTTTATACTAGTGGACGTTCTGTGTCCAATACACTTCGTGCGTCCAATATACTTTGTACGTCTGATACATCGTATCATCGTTCAACATTTTACGAAAAGCTTTTCAAAGTTAAGAAACACAATTCAACCCCCCTTCTTGTGTTTCACTTTGTTACCTAGAGTTGGCATCAAAGCTCGGGCTCTAGGGGTTGAGCACTTAATCGTGCAAAGAACAAAGATCAATGGAAAACGAAGGATAAGGTATGAACAGGCCAACACTGTTCAATGGAGATGAGTACGACTACTAGAAGCAAAGAATGATTACATTCTTTGATGCACATAACATTGACAGGTGGGACGTCGTGGAAAATGGTTATATTGCTCCAGTAGATGAAGCAAGACAACCATTACTAAGAGCTCAGGGGTCAGCTGATCAAAGGACCAGATTCCGGTACTATCTGATGTGTGCCATCACGAAGTCTAAATATGACAAGGTGCACAGTTGCACCACAGCAAAAGAAATTTGGGATACTTTTGCTTTGGCCCATGAAGGATCATCTCAGGTAAGGGAATCCAAGATCAGTATGTTAGTTCATCAATATGAACTATTCAAGATGGAGGACCATGAGACAATTGATCAGATGCTCGGAAGATTCCAAACGATCATCAACAATATGAGATCCTTGGGAAAAGATTAAAAAACCCAGGATCATATCAGAAAAATCCTTAGGAGTCTACCAAGAGAATGGAGACCTAAGGTCACGGCCATTCAAGAGGCAAGAGATCTATCCACTGTTGCAATTGAAGAGCTACTGGGTTCACTCAAGGTACATGAGCTTGAACTCAACGAAGAGGGAACTGACAAAAGAGCAAAGTCTATTGCTCTCAAAGCCCAAAAGTCAATGACTCAGATGAAGAGTCATGTAGCTCTGAAGGAGAAGAGGGATCAGATGATGAACTGTCCTTCATCTCTAAGAAAATTCAATCAATGTGGAGAAAGAAAGGTGGCTTCAGAAAGAAGCAATTCAACAAAAGGTTTCCACAAGAGAAGAATGAGTAGAAAGAAAAGAGCCCTGTTGTGTGCTATGGCTACAAGAAACCAGGCCACTTCAAGGCAGATTGTCCAGAAGCAGAAAGTACAAATAAGAAATTCTTCAAAAAGAAGAAAGGTCTTATGGCAACTTGGGAATACCTTGATGACTTATCAAATGATGAAGAAGAGCATGAGGAATGTAACGTCCGTATTTTTAGGGTTCTGACTTTATTATATTTTATTATATGGATATATGATTCGTGTGAATCAAATATATTTCAGGGAAACTAAATTCCATAGATATGGTTCTCTTGAGCTTAGAGATCAGTAGTTTAAGTTCGACGTCGAAATTCAAACGGAAATACGGTTGTGTTTTAACCGTCGAGATGGCTGCATTATGAGGTAGAAACCCTGAGTTGAAGTCAGAAAAGGGATTTGAGGATACCGATATTGATTTTACAATATTTGAGGATTTTAGAAATTTAATTGGAAATTTTCTGAGAAACGGATAAGAAGAATTATTGTTTTGGTCCCTGTACCGTTTTGATCCCTGTAGTATGACTAGGATGGACTGTGAGTGGGATTGGAGGCCAAAACAAGTGGTAAAAATATTTTTATGAGTCAAATAATGTTTTTATATTATTTTGAAATTTTAGAAACTATTTTGGGAATTTTTAGAATAGTAGATTAAGAATTGTGGTTTTCGTTCCTGTAGAATGAAGAATAGGGTAAATGGGAGAACAGATGGATGCAAGAAGGTTAGGAAATGATCCAAAATCAAATGTGAGGGTAACCATTAGTGTTCTTATAAGATTTATGATTTTTAGCAATTTTCTGAGAAAAGTCAATTTAACCCTAGTTTATTTGTTAACGGGGGAAATCGAAAAATTACCATGTTGCTTCAGAGTTTGATTTCTATCCACCAAGACCTTTTTGGCACTTGAATTTCGTGGTCTTGGATTACCATGTGAGTCTTGAGAGTCATTTACTTAAATAAGTCATGTTGGGATAGTTTTAACCATGAAACGCAAAAGTTATCGCATTCTATTACCGTAATTACTTTTTACTATAGTTAAAAGTGAAAATTTATTTACCTCAACCTTTGACCAGCCTTGGACTGCCTGGACTCTTGTAGAAGAGTATAGAATTTTCATGACTCATGGGAAAAGACCATTTTACCCTTAGCCTAAATAATTAATTACTAAGTGAGGAAATGACCACTTTGTCCTTTCGGTTTTGCCCTTAAGTTTACTCTAAATTACCAAAGAGCCATGCAACCATCTTGTTCAATATGGACCCTTGATTAGGCACCTCATTTGATGGAGAGAACATCTTGGCCATTGATTTCATTCCATTACTCAAATCTAAGTGAAACTAACCTAGTCTAGTTCTATTTTAACCATGCTTTAACTCTAGTTGGCTTTAAGTCTATTCCCTTCTCCTTGGATCAGCTCTTGGCCGCCCAACACACCAAAGGGATAGGATTTTAGTTATTATTATCCTTGTTGAGTCATATGGGTTAGTCATGGTTTTTGGCCAATAGGAAAATAGATAATTAATTCATTTTTTTCCTATTATCTCAAGTAATCATTCCATTTTGTCCAAGCTTATCTGAAGCCTTTCTTTGGGAGGGCTGAACGTGGGACTAAGGGAAAGAAGGGAGGAAGATGTTGTTCAATTGTCTTTTACTCATTTGTTCACTTGCACTTTCTTGCCTAAGTCCAAACTTCTTCATTTTCTCTCTAACTTCTTCTCCTTCCTCAAGCTTTTTCTTCCATTTCCATGGAAGCTTTTCACCATCTTCAATCATATGTTTGATCCTTTACACAAGCATTAATTGTAGAGAATTCATTTTAAAACCCTAGCCTTCGTCAAGATCATCAAGCTCTTCATGTATTTTTGTTCTCTTGATTTTTAATCTTCAAGCTACAAGTGGGATTGGTAGAGGTAAGAGCTTCATGAATCAAGTCCTTAACATCTTCCTTTTGGTTCATATGTCTAGGGTTTGATTTATATATATATATATATTCCATCTTAAGTTTTCTCTTGGTATTTTGGGTATGTTATGCTTGATTGGTAGATGGTAATCAAGGTGTGGTAGGAGATCAAGAGCTAGGATTTTTCCTTCATCAAGCTAGGAGTAAGAGGTCAGGGGAAATTTCTCTTACAAAGTTATTTGTGTGCTTGAGATGCATATGCTATGTTTGGCTTTGATTTTGTTGTTCATGTGATGTTTTGGATAGTTTAATATGTATGTTTGTGTATGATAGAGATTTTTATTGAATATAGATATCATGACAAGTGGTGGATGATGACTTTTGTGATACTTGAATCTTGTGTGATGGATGTTGATCTTGGTTGTCCTATGACAATGATTTTTGGGGGTTAAATGACATCTAGCTTGTTGTGATGATCTTGTGCTCTATGTCTTGATTATAGCTTTGATCAATAGCTTGTGTTCGATGCTTAATCCTCTATGCCAAATTGGTATTGGAAATTAGTAGTGTAAGATTTTATCTAAGTTTTACTAGAGTCATTTTTTATATAAGCCAAGTCTTTAATGAATTTTCCTAAAACCAAAGTATTTGTCTATGATTTGGAAAGATTTTGAAATGAGCCAAGAACATATTTTTATCTATTTGATCTTGATTAGGTTTCAATTATGTAAAGAAGAAATTTCATTGGATTTAACTTTGTGAAAACCGAATCTGTCATGCCCTGGGTGGATTTATTTTCAAACCTGTGAAAATCGCATACTCTGTTTTAAACCAGGAACAAGTCCTGTTCACGCCGCTGGTGTGGAAATTCCCACTCCTGTGAACAGTTCTGGATTTTGCGAAAAACCAATCCAGAATTTATGAAATTTACTTTTAAAAGCTTATAAAATAGAGTCTTTTGAAGGGAAAAATATCAGATTTGAGTTTGGAAATCAATAGGTATTTTAGTTTTATTTTTCTTAAAGTTTAAACATTGAGTACGGAAAATACTATTTTTGGAAACAGAGTTATAATTGAGTAAGAGAATTGAATGCAAAAGAAAGAGATATCTTGATTGAGATAATGAAAAAAGAGAAAGAGATATTTTGATTGAGATAATAAAAAAGAGATGAGTATTACATAACCAAGAGAGAAGGTTATGTGTGATTGTTACAAGAGGTAACATAGAGAGGAGATTGATAATGTTACAAGTGGTAACATAGAGATGTGCATGAGATAAATTACAAGAGAAACCAATGTGAAAGTGATTGTGATTGACTTTGTGTGCAATATGTTATGTCATTTGCATAAAGAGAAAGAGATTTTGGCGGATGGCCATGAGATGAGCTACAACCCAGAGAGGGGTTGAAAATAGGTACGGTTGGGCTACAATTGCCTACTGGGATTATCCATGTTTCGAAAGCTTCAATGGCCGCGTGGTGACTCCCAGCGAGCCGAGAAGGAGTAGAGCAACCAGTTTGGATAAATCTAACTGACTGACCTATTTATGATATGGTGTTGCTGAGTGCATTAAATAATTGTTACTTGGACTTCACTGTGTGTAGCCTTGAACAATTATGACTTAAACATGACTTTCCTGAATACTGTCTTGGACTTTACTGGAGGTTTAGCCTTGAACAAGTATGTTAAGGATTGATTGTGGCATATCGCTCAAACGTTGTTGAGGAAGAGAAAAGTCTCCATGGAGCATTACACCGGTGTTGTGATGGGAATAGAAGTGTCTTGCATTTTAAATATATCTTGTGTGATGATATATTGCTTTGGGATTAGTTGCATGCTATAAACTATGTTTGAAATTGAATGTGCTTGAGATAATATATGCTTGTGATAGAGTACTGCATGCTATAAGATAATGAGATATTAATTATGTATGATAAGCATGAGTTTCTCTTATTCTTTTCTGTTGTTATTGTTGTGGTATAACTTTTGTACGAGGATTTTTCACCATTGCCTATATGTTTTGTGGTCTTTTTGAACATGATTTATATAGATGTACCATCAGTTGGGTGAGTTGACCAGGACAGAAGAAGGAGGAATACTACCTTCCGGAGTGGCTTTTATCTAGGTTGTCCTTTGGGGGTGATTTGAGACTCGATCGTCTTAGACTCATCTGGGTAGACTGTTATTATTATCTTTACTGGATGACTGTATTAGAAATCCTTAAGTGACAACGTAATCTGTTGTAATTGTGTACAATGTATTTGGTATGAGAACTATTTTTGTAAGAATGGATTGGTGTAGCCCCTGGATTGTTTCTTTTTGGGAAATTTTCATATAATGTAATTTCCACTCTTTCAACTTTCTTAATGAAAAAAAAATTCACTCACTATTTGGGAAATAAATATAAGTTCAGAAAGTATATTTTTCTGAAATTAAAATGGACAATATTTTATTTTTGAGCATAAATGGTTACTTAAGTTGTAATGCTCTTTTGGGAGAAAGGGTGTTACAACGAAGAAGAAGCAAACATTTGCCTGATGGCAAGTCTACCCTCATCAAACAGCGAGGATGAAGAGGTAATTCCTTATACTTACCCTGCTCTTAAAGAAACCTTTGATGATCTCCTCAGAGATTCGTAGATTCTCTTTGATGAGTACAGATTCTTGAAGAAAAAATTTTCTCGAATGTCTAAAGATTTTGAAAGACTTTGGAAAACCAAGTACTCAAAAAGGAGAATGAGGAGTTGAAACTGCAAGTTACTCAACTCAAAGACAAATCTCAAAGAGATTTTGAGTCTAGTACCTCTTGTGAAGTACAAAAACTTCAACAAGAAGTAAGCAAACTCACTAGACGATTGTCCAAGTTTGTCAGCAGCTCTGAAAAGCTAAATCAAATTTTAAAATTTCAGAGAAAACCTTATGACAAAAGTGGTTTGGGTTATGTTCCTAAGGAACAAAGTAAACCAAAGCCAAAATTATCAAAGAATTCTTCTAATTCTCATTCATACTGTGGCCACTGTGGAAAGGCTGGACATGTCACTTCGGCATGTGTCCATAACAGAAGAAACATACCTAGACACAAACCAAGGACTAACAAAAAAGGACCCAAGTCAATCTAGGTACCTAAGAACATGATTGTCCCTATTGCAGATATGCTTAACAGCAGGAAGACAACTCCAATCATGGTACCTGGACAGTGGATGCTCACGAGACATGACGGGATAAAGGTCTATGTTCCAAGACCTAAAACCTAGGTCAAAAAGTTGGGTCACCTTTGGAGGAGACCAGAATGGCAGAATAGTTGGGATAGGTAATGTCTTACTGGTTGAAGGACTCAAACCCAATCTACTTAGAATAAGTCAATTATGTGACAATGGATTTGATATTTCCTTTAACAAGGATAAATGTATAGTCAAAAACCCTAACAAGTCCATTTTTTTCAAGCAAAGAGGCAGAACAATGTTTACAAAATTGATTTTGAAAACCTGTCCAAACAGAATGTCTCATGCTTCATATCCTTGAAGGATGAACAATGGATATGGCACAAGAGACTTGGTCGATGACAAAAAGTCTGACAAAGACTTGTCAGAGCTAAGTGATTCTCTTGCAGATCTGAGAATACTATAGGTAACAAGGTGAAACACAAGAAAGGGGGGTTGAATTGTGTTTCTTAGCTTTTTAAAACTTTTCGCAAACATTGGACACTGTTTAAGAAAGGTTGGACGCACGACGAGTATTGGACGCACAGAAAGTTGGACGCAGAATCATCCACTTGATTTAAAACAAGTTTTAGTGCGTTTAAAGCATTTGTTAAAAACAATCTCAATTCAATGCCCACAGTTAGTATATAAACTGAAATTAATGGAGTTAATGGATAGAGAAATTACACAGATATTTATCCTGGTTCACCCTTTCCTAAGAGCTATGACTAGTCCACTCAAACTACAGAGATTTCAATATCAATCCAGATAGAATTACAAGTATTCTTCAACATTCTATTCAGGCCTTTACACAAGTATTGCTTGCACACCTAGCCTCTCCAGGCTCAACCAAGTATTCTTTTACAGACAAGCCTCTCGAGGCTCAAACCAAGTATTCTTTGCACACAGCCTCTTCAGGCTAAACCCAAGTATTCTTTTACAGTCAAGCCTCTTCAGGCTCAAACAACTCAGAAGAGTGTTTTGGTTCTAAGTGCTGCTAACTCACACAAGTGAGAATATAAAATCTTAATCACTTCGTGAGTTAAGCAAACTCTCATTTACAAGAAGAATGAACTATACAATTTTTTCTAAGCTTTACAGAGTATATGTAATAATTTGCACAGCGTTTTTGTAGGTAACAAGATGAAACACAAGAAGGGGTGTTGAATTGTGTTTCAAAGCTTTTGAAAACTGTTCACAAACGTTGGACGCTGATTATGAAAAACGTTGGACGCACAACACAACTGGTTTATTGGATGCACAAACACTTTGGACGCAAAAACATCCACTTAGTTTAAAACTAGTTTTCTTTGTGCGATTAAAGCGTATTGAATAACTTGTTAAAATAAATTCAAAATCAATCCCCTCAGTTAGTATAAACAAATAAATTAACAGAGATAAGGGATAGAGAAAATAACACAAGTGTTTATCCTGGTTCACCCTTTCCTAAGAGCTACGTCCAGTCCCCTCAAACTAGAGAGATTTCACTATCAATCAAGATAGAATACAAGTATTCTTTAACAACCTCTTCAGGCCTTACAACAAGTATTCTTTGGACACCTAGCCTCTCCAGGCTCAACACAAGTATTCTTTGTCAACCAAACCTCTCCAGGCTTAACCCCAAGTATTCTTTACACGTAGCCTCTCCAAGCTATATCCCAAGAATTCTCTTACAGACAAGCCTCTCCAGGCTCAAACAAGTATTCTTTCAAAACAAGCCTCTCCAGGCTTAAACAACTCAGAAGAGTGTTTTTGACTTAAAGTGCTATCTAACTCACACAAGTGAGAATATGAAAGTCTTAAGCACTTCGAGAGTTAAGCAAACTCTCTTTTACAAGAAGAAAGAAAATAATACAAGACTAATAGACAGAGTATTTGCACAGCGTTTCAGCTCTTTCTTTTGCTTGGTTCAGTCTCTTGTATTCTTCTTCTTGTTCACAGTATTTATAGGCTTTGATGAAGCTTCAGACTTGTTCTTTGAAGAGCTCAGATTCAGCCTTCATAAATATGACCGTTCTCTAATAGCATTAAATGCTATTTTTCCATTGCTCTGAGGAGTTTTGCTTCAGTGTGTATGTCTGTGTCTCTTTCTCCTAAGATAGAAGCAACCTGTACTCGCAGTCTCAATTGCACAATGGTTAATAGTAATATTTTGTTGAGACAAAGAGAATACACTGTGTAAAGCAGAATGGGGTGTTCAGAGAGATATAGAAATAGTCAGAGTACATTCTCTCTCTAAGTACACTTTCCACAGTGCTCTAAGCTCTTCATTTAATGCATGATCAAACACGTTGAATACAGCTATTTATTTCAAATCATTTGCTCAATAAATATGTTCCATATTAAATGCAAGAGCAAGTTATGTATTCTGCGTTTTGGACGCAACATGTAGAATGTATGGACTTTTTAGGTTATGTACAAAATGGACGCATACCTTTGCTTACCATTTGTACTTGAGACAACTTGGTTCATATGGACGCATATTCATTACCTACCATATGGACTTATGACTTTGCTTCTCTGATAGTGCGTCTCTATGACAGTCAATGGAAGTTTATCAATTTTGCTTCCTTGGACGCAAAGCATAGTACGTCTCCATGATTAATTATTGGATGCTTATATGTTTTGCTTCTTTGGACGCAAAGCTTCATTCGACGTATTGCTTCTCAAAGTCTATTGGACGATACTTGTCTGAGGTTATGTATCAGAGTCCATTGGACGTTCCACACTTGGATTGTACATATATGTGCCAATGTCACTTTGGACGATGGACTTATCTTTGTTGTACCTACAAGAGCTTGTCAGCAGACTTTGTAAAACCTTTAATAATTATTGTTATCATCAAAATCACTTAGGGAATTCATGCATTAGAAAAGCTTTTGAATAATTTGGTTCCAACAATCTCCCCCTTTTTGATGAAGACAAACATTATTAAGTTTTACAAGCAATAAAGCAGATAAAACCAGTAAACAGTAAACAGTAAACATATACTTTTTAAAGAGAAATTTTTCTTTGGGAAAACTCCCCCTGAGATATATGCCTCAGTTTTTCTTACTCTTCTCCCCCTGAGAAAAACATCTCATGGTTTTGAATATTCAATATGTTCAGAGTACCTGAAAAATTTCTTTTTCTCACAGAGCAGATTAGTCCAGCATATAATATAGCATAATCAGAGCATGCATAAGTAATAAGACTACTGCATTAGACTCAATCTCATTTTATTAATAACTTTTGAGCTTTAAAACTTAATTCTTCCCAATTTCTCCCCCTTTTGTCATCAGACAAAAATGTTCACAGAACATCATAGTCCAAAAAAAATAATGAAAAGAAAAGAAATAAAGTTCAGAAAATTGAAGAGCAGGAGAACAGGACTGTCATGGATGCTTCTTTGATTACAGATACTTGCGGTAGTGTCCTAACAGAAATATCAGGTCATCAATCTCTTCTGTTGAAGGTGGAACTTGTACTGGTGCAATCCTGGATTCCTCATCTATAGAGACAATGGCATCTTCTGACTCAGGAGGAAATTCAATTATTGGCTGAATGGATCTAGTTGGAGCACCAAAGACATGATTAAACATATATCGTTGATGTGCCATGTTTTCTGTAACTGATCCCCTGGTTGGCATTGCAGCCTTCTCAGCATCTGAGACCCCTGAGATAATGTTTCTTGCTCACACAAGACAAGGTGTCTTTCCCAGAAGGTTCTTGCTTCCTGCTCCGTTGCTTGTCCTGTCTTGGACAAGAACATTAAGAAATCCATATCCACATTCTCCATGGATTTTCTTGCCCGGTCCTCATCAATCCTGATAGGAATTGGCATTCGACTTTTGTTGATGCTCTTCTTTGGGAACTTGTCCTTATTTTTGTCAACAAGATAGACCCTTGGTGCTATCCTGTCAAGCTTGACCTTTATTGTTGTGGTTGGCTTGATTCTCATAGACGGAGGGACATTGAAGTTATTCTGGAGCTAAAGTCCGTCTGCTATATTTATGATGATCATTCTGTCAAGAGGTGAGAGAAATGATCCCAGTTCTTCCGCAGTCAGAGGAGAGTACTCTGGCTTGAAGTCATAAATTCTCATCCTTGAGAGTCCCAAAGAGCTGGGCATGATTGACTTAGCTCTTACTTCCTCTGAGGTCATGTTCTCCCTTGTCTTATCCTCCTGAAAAGGGATTTCTATGACCTTCAACCCGTTAGTCAGGACATCCAGTTTCCTGACTGTGAAGATGTATTCAGAAGTTGATGAAGTGGGGGCTTCTGAGATCTCCAGGTTGGAGGAAGGTGGAGAGTGTTGAGAGTGGTCACGTGAAGGTGAAGGTGAGTGCATTTGGATGGGATTGGACGATGGTTCAAGATTGAAGGGTGATGGTGGAGTAGTTTCAGGTGAGGCAAGTGGTGGTGTTTGCTGTCTCGATTGGGTGGACAGAGAGGGTGAGAGAGTTTGAGGTGGTGTATGGGATGGTTGTTCTGTTTGAGGTGGAGTTTGGGATGGTTGTTCTGTTTGAGGTGGGGGAACTATTTGGGTTTGTGTTTGAGGTTGTGGTTGTGGTTCAGAAATTGAACGTATGGGTGATTGTGGTTGAGTCTGAGGGTTAGGAATTGGACGAATGGGTGAGGGAATGGACTCAGGAATTTCTGAGATTGATGCAACCACAGAGTCAATTGTTTCATCAACAAATTTGTCAGGGTTAACACAAGCATGTACCTCCGCCACTTTCTTCTCAGCAATTTTGGCAGTGGATGCTTTCCTGAGAGATCTTGCTTTCTTTGTTATGGGTCCAATGACTTCTGTTTCAACTGTCTTGGACTCAGAAGCTTTTCTCTTTTTGGTTGCCTTTTTAGCTGCAGACTTTGCTCTCTTGGAGAGATATTCGCCAATAGTTTCATCGTCTGATTTAGCGATGACCAACTTCCTCATAGATTTCTTGGAAGTGGTCTTCTTTTGTGCAGCAGGAACTTCACTAGGGACTTTAGTTGCTTGTTCCGCTTGTTCAGCTTGATTTGCTTCAATCGCTGCCCTGATGGCTTCCTTGTTGTCCTCCTCTTCTACTTCTTTGAGTTTGGCCAGATGTTCCTTGATTGTATCCAGGCCCATTCTTAGAATATTGGTTCTTCCAAAATGAGTTTGACGTTTTATTTTGGAAAGAGCAGGTTTGTCTTCCCCAGTGTATGCTTCGAAAACTTCCATGACTCCTTGAGTGTTGAAAATTTTCTGAAGTAATCATCCATAGGGAATAGCTGTTCTTTTCCCTTTCCCTAGTGCATCTCTTCTGAAGCAGGGAAATAGTATAGACAGAAGATTGATTTGTTGAAAGGTTAGAAGATGCACCAGTAAGAACCCATGTAATGACAATACACAGTACTTTGATCCAACCTTGTGAAGTATCATCTTGTTCAATACTTGATGAAGTATTCTGGCTTTGTCAGTCATTTTTGCTGAAGGTATCACTGTTCCTTCAACTACCTCTCCTTCCTTTACCAAAATACTTTTCATTTTCTCCAACCCACCATCTTTGAGTCTCTAGTTTTTGTAAAAACATACTCCAACAGTGTCACATCCAGTAGCCGCCAAGATGCTTTCTGTGGATACATAGACCTTCTTGCCTAGAACTGTTCCTGTGATTAGGTTGTCCTTGATCTTCATTGTTTTCCAGAACTGACGAACCAACTCGCGATACATAAAGATTTCCTTTTCCTTTCCAAAAATGCTCTCCCATCCAGCAGCCATGATTTCAGGAGCAATATCCACGCCCATATCTCGAAGATGTTATAGTCCTCCAATTGATGTTTGATCCATAAGAGTTGAGAACAACAACTTGTAGCAGAGACATATTCAGCTTCAGCTGTAGATAATGCAATTGTGCTCTGTCTCCTGCTCGTCCATGATACTAGATTAGACCCAATAAAATGGCATCCTCCGCTGGTGCTTTTTCTTTCAAGCCTGTCTCCTGTATAATCAGCATCACAGAACCCTACTAATCTGTATTCATCTGATTTCTTAAACAGCAACCAAGATTAGTAGTCTCTTTCAGATACCTAAAGATTCTCTTCACAGCAGTTAGGTGAGAATCTCTAGGATCTGATTGAAATCTTGCAAACACTAAACATAATGTCAGGTCTAGATGCAGTAAGATATAAGAGAGATCCAATCATACCTCGGTATACCTTTTGATCTACCTTTTTATCTTTATCATTCAGACTCATTATGCAAGTTGGATGCATAGGAGTATCATAGGTTTGCAATCGTCCATATTGAACTTCTTAAGAAGCTCTTTAGTGTACTTGGACTGATGCACATAGATCCCATCTTGAGTCTTTTTACTTGAAGTCCAAGAAAGAATTTCAATTCTCCTATCATGCTCATTTCAAACTCCTTCTGCATTAACTCAGAAAATTCTCCACATAGAGATTCATCAGTAGCACCAAAAATGATATCGTCCACATAAATTTGTACTATGATGAAATGTGTGTCTATGGATTTTCTGAAAAGAGTAGTATCAACTTTTCCTCTTGAAAAACCATTTTCCATTAGAAAAGAACTTAGTTTTTCATACCAAGTTCGAGGAGCTTGCTTGAGGCCATAAAGAGCATTTTTTAGTTTAAAAACATAGTTGGGAAAAACTTGATCCTCAAAGCCAGGAGGCTGTTTAACATAGACTTCCTCTGTTATTATACCATTCAGAAAAGCACTCTTTACATCCATTTGATAAAGCCTTATATCATGTTGGGCAGCAAATGAAAGTAAGATGCGAATGACTTCTATTCTAGCTACTGGAGCAAAGGTTTCAGTAAAGTCAATACCTTCCTGTTGTGAGTAACCTTGAGCAACTAACCTTGCCTTGTTTCTCACAACTTTACCTTATTCGTCCAGTTTGTTTCTGAATACCCATTTGGTTCCAATAATGGACTTATCTTCAGGTAGGGCTACCAGCGTCCAAACATCATTGCGTTTGAATTGATTCAGCTCCTCCTGCATTGCCAAAATCCATCCTTCGTCCAATAGGGCTTCATCTATATTTTTGGGCTCCAATTCAAAGAAAAATGCAACATCAGTTTGTTCTCTGAATGTGGATCTTGTTCTGACTCTATCATTTGCATTTCCAATGATTTGATCTTCAGGATAATAGGTCTTAAAGTGCCAACTTCTTCTTCTTTCAGTATTGGACGCATCCTCAGCTTCTGCGTCTGATCCATTTTCTTCATTCTTAGGTGATATTCTTTCACCTTCTGCTTGTATTCTCATATCTACAAGAGAATCACTTAGCTCTGACAATTCCTTGTCAGACTTTTTGTCATTGAATTTAATATGAATTGACTCTTCAACTGTCAAGGTTCTTGAGTTATAGACTCGATAGGCCTTGGAGGTTTCAGAGTAACCCAGAAAAATACCAATGTCCACTTTTGAATCAAATTTGCCAAGTTGATCCTTAGTGTTAAGAATGAAACATTCACATCCAAAGGGATGGAAGTATGAAATGTTGGGTTTTCTTCCTTTCCACAATTCATATGGAGTCTTTTTCAATATAGGCCTCACATATATTCTGTTTTGTAAATAACACGCAATATTTACAACTTCAGCCCAAAATCTCTTGGATGTTGAGTGATCATTGAGCATAGACCTGACCATCTCTTGTAAAGATCGATTCTTTCTCTCCACACACCATTCTGTTGAGGTGTTCTTGGTGTAGAGAAATTGTGAAAGATCCCATTCTTTGCACAGAATCTCTGGAAGTTTGCATTTTCAAACTCACCTCCATGATCACTTCTAATAGAGTTAATACAAACTCCTTTCTCATTTTGGACTCTTTTACAGAATATGGTGAAGACTTTGAAAGACTCATCCTTGTGTGCAAGAAATTTGACCCATGTCCATCTAGTATAGTCATCAACTATAACTAATCCATATCTCTTTCCATTCAAAGAAGCAGTTTGAGTGGGTCCAAACAAATCCATGTGTAAAAGTTCCAGAGGTCTAGAAGTGGAAACAATATTTTTGGAATTAAAAGAGCTTTTTACTTATTTCCCTTTCTGACATGCTTCACACAGAACTTCAGACTTGTACACAAGATTTGGTAGTCCTCTCACGAGGTTATGCTTATTCAGCTTTGAAATGGTTCTTAAGCTTGCATGACCAAGTTTCTTGTGCCATATCAATTGTTCATCCTTTAAGGATATGAAGCATGAGACATTTTGTTTGGACAATTTTTCGAAATCAATCTTGTAAGCATTATCCTGCCTTTTTGCTTGAAAAAGTATGAACTTATCAGGATTTCTGACTATACATTTATCTTTGTAAAGGAAACATCAAATCCACTATCACACAATTGGCTTATGCTAAGCAGATTATGTTTGAGTCCTTCAACCAATAAGACATTTTCAATAGATGGAAATGGATGCTTATCAATTTTACCTATTCCAACTATTCTGCCTTTCTAGTCTCCTCCAAAGGTGACCCAACCTTTTGATCTAGGCTTTAGGTCTTGGAACATAACCCTTTCTCCTGTCATGTGTCGTGAGCAGCCACTGTCCAGGTACCATGACTGGTGTTGTCTTCCTCCCATCAAGCATATCTACAATAGGAATTATCATATTTTTAGGTACCCAGATTGACTTGGGTCCTTTCTTGTTAGTCCTTGGTCTGCATCCAGACATGTTTCTCTTGTTATGGACGCACATTGAGGTGACATGTCCAGCCTTTCCACAGTGACCACAGTATGAATTAAATATTGAGGAACTTTTAGAAAACTTTGGTTTTGGTTTTTCATAACCCAAACCACTTTTGTCAGAAGGTTTTCTCTGAATTTTTAAAATCTGATCAAGTTTTTTAGAGCTACTGACAAATCTGGACAATCGTCCAGTGAGTTCATTTACTTCTTATTGAAGTGCTTGTACTTCACAGGAAGTATTGGACTCAGAATTCTTTGGAGATTCATCTTTGAGTTGACTTACTTGACATTTCAGCTCTTCATTTTCTGATTTGAGTACTTTATTTTCCAAAGTGAGTTTTTCAAAATCTTTAGTTATGAGTGAAAACTTTTTCTTCAAAGATTTGTACTCATCAGATAAAATGGATGATTCTCTGAGAAGATCATTAAAATTATCTCTTAGTTTGGAATAAGAAAGTACCACTTCTTCATCCTCACTATCAGTTGAGGGTAGGCTTGCCATTAGACAAAGATTTGCTTCTTCCTTATCCTCCTCATCCTCATCATCAGAAGATTCATCAAGATCTTCCCATGTTGCCATGAGACCCTTCTTCTTCTTGAAGAATTTCTTCTTTGTCCTTTCAGCCTCAGGACAGTCTGCCTTGTAGTGGCCCGGTTTCTTGTATCCATAGCACACTACTGGACTTTTGTCCTTTTGCTCAGCTTCCTTTTGTGGAAATTTTTTGTTGAATTGCTTTCCTCTGAAGCCACCTTTCTTTTTCCACATAAACTTTATTTTCCTGGAGATGAAGGAAAGTTCAGCATCATCTGAGCCTTTTTCTCCTTCTGAGCTGCATGACTCCTCATATGAGTCAAGTGCCTTCAGTGCCTTTCAGGTGCTCCCCTTTTGGGCTTTAAGAGCAATGAATTTTGCTCTTTTTTCTGTTCCTTCTTCATTGAGCTCAAGCTCATGCACTTTAAGTGATCCTAGAAGGTTCTCCATAGCAAGAGTAGAAAGATCTCTTTCTTCTTGTATGGCAGTTACTTTGGGTCTCCATTGTTTTGGCAAACTCCTTAGGATTTTCCTAATATGATCCTGGTTTGTGTATATTTTTGCCAAGGATCTCAGGTTGTTGATGATTGTTTGGAATCTTCCAAACATCTGATCAATAGTCTTGTGATCCTCCATTTTGAATAGTTCATATTGATGAACTAGCATGCTGATTTTGGACTCACGGACCTGAGTTGATCCTTCATGTGCCAAAGCTAGAGTGTCACATATCTCCTTGGCAGTAGTGCAGCTATGCACCTTGTCATATTCAGACTTGGTAACGGCACACATCAAGTAGTGTCTTGCCTTTGAGTTCAGTTGAAATCTTGTTCTTTGATCCTGCGTCCACTGAGCTCTTGGCACTGGTTGACCTGCTTCATCTACTGGAGCAGTGTAGCCAGTTTCCATGACATCCCACATGTCTATATTTTGCGCATCAAAGAATGTGATCATTCTTTGCTTCAAATAGTCGTATTCGTCTCCATTGAACAGTGGTGGTCTGTTCATAGCTTGTCCCTCGTTCTCCATGGATCTTTGCTTCTCTGCACTGTTAGGTGCTCAACCCCTAGAGACCGAGCTCTAATGCCAACTGTAGGTAACAAGATGAAACACAAGGGGGGGTTGACTTGTGTTTCAAAGCTTTTGAAAACTTTTCGCAAACGTTGGACGTTGATTATGAAAATTGTTGGACGCACAACGCAATTGGTTTATTGGACGCACAAACACTTTGGACGCAAAAACATCTACTTAGTTTAAAACTGGTTTTCTTTGTGCGATTAAAGCGTATTGACTAACTTGTTAAAATAAATTCAAAATCAATCTCCTCAGTTAGTATAAACAAATAAATTAACAAAGATAAGGGATAGAGAAAATAACACAACTGTTTATCCTGGTTCACCCTTTCCTAAGAGCTACGTCCAGTCCCCTCAAACTAGAGAGATTTCACTATCAATCAAGATAGACTACAAGTATTCTTTACCAGCCTCTTCAGGCCTTACTGTAACACCCCTTTTTCCCACAAGGAACGTCACGTGAAAAACTAAAATTTAATGCGGAAAAACATCTTTCCTAACTCAAGGTTACCAAAATTGGTGGCTAAATTTTTTTTTAAAGTCTTTTATATGAAAAGATTTCTCACATCATACTTAGCCCTCCTGAAACTCAGAAAAAAGAAACATCATGCACATATATATATATATATATATATCATCATGTCAAAATATACAAGTCTTGCGCCCGCAAGGACAGTTTGGAACCACAACATAGTGGCCAAAATACATCATCATGACGCTAAGAAAAATAAAACGATAAAACTAAACCTAGGAAAACGATAAATCAAAAAGTGTGTCCAATACACGACGCTGAACATGTACATCCCAAACCTAGGCTGGTCGCTAACAGACACTCTACAACCTAGCACTAGATACCCCCACCTCTACAGGCCTAAGACGATGACGTATCCTCGGGGTCCTCCTCAACCTCGGACACCTCGAATAGTACACGATCTGGCTCGTCTCTAACCTTCCTCTTCCCTCTATCTACGTGTCCCGAAGGTTCGGCAGAAGTATTAGAAGAACAGCGCACCAAACGTCCAGAAGGTGCGACGGGTGGAACAGGAAGTGTAGGTCTCACAGTCTCGAGTGATAGAACCGGTGTCACTGGTGGAGCCATCCTTGGTAAGCTTGCCCTCTCCAAGGAACTCTTCCTTGGAGTGCGACGAATCAGACGACAATGGTTCGATACTGATTCGGCTATCCGCTGACGTGTAGGCCTCTGATCCTCCCTCGCCTCTCTCCTAGGCTGCGCCGTGGGTGGAACTCTGGCCTCCCGTTTCTCCAAAGTGATTCTGCGTGCAAAGGGTGCATCTCCCAGCCAGTAGCGCATCCTCTCGATGGGTATATAGACGTCTAATACCATGTCCCTCTCCAAAACCTCTTCGGGGCCCAACACCCCTCCTCTAGTCCTAACCACGTGTCCAGACACAGTGGCCCATTGGGAGATGGGATCGTAAGTCCATCCCCCACCATCGGCCTCACGAGGCCGGAAGCACTCGCTCACTCGGGCTATCAGAGGTCTCGAAGTGGACATCTACGCATAACGTACATAAAATAACAGAAAAACACGCAAGGGTGAATTTCTTTGCACAAGTTGAAATCCACTGAAAGGATGTATACGAAATAGAAAATACTACATAATACTTTCCAAGAATATATGTATAGCTACTCTTTCGCAAATCTTTCTCTAAGATATTCATAACCCAAAAGAGAGCACATCATCAAATTAAGCACACAGTCAAACACACACAAAGCACTCTAGCATAATGCATGTCACTTCAATATCTCTTTAATACATCGGTGCACTGCTCCATGGAGACTTCTCTTCCTCAACTTAGTAGAGCGATATGGTTATAGCATAAACCGACCATAATAAACCAATCGGTCCCCTTTTTCATGGACATGGTAACCATCGGTCCCCTTTTCCATGGACAGGTTTTACAATTATTTAATAGGCTACTATGAGACCTAACATAATAAACCAATCGGTCCCCTTTTTCATGGACATGGTAACCATCGGTCCCCTTTTTCATGGACAGGTTTTACAATTATTCGGTAGAGCAACATAATAAACCAATCGGTCCCCTTTTTCATGGACATGGTAACCATCGGTCCCCTTTTTCATGGACAGGTTTTACAATTATTCGGTAGAGCAACATAATAAACCAATCGGTCCCCTTTTTCATGGACATGGTAACCATGGGTCCCCTTTTTCATGGACAGGTTTTACAATTATTCACAATCCATCGCATAGGATTGTATGCTCTCATCATAGCATAAAGCTTGCCTGGCAAAAGCCAATATCTCAAATGCATATGACATGATATTTGCACTCACAAATAATACAATCAATGCGGTCCCTCGTCTTAGGGTTTTTCGTCGCCACGTGTTAGCTTTCATCCAACACCGTGTTATTTTATTGTTCTTAAGACTTTTATCTTCGCCACGTATTGGTTCTCTTCCAATACCGTGTAATATTATTTATTGAAAAATGTAAGTTTTATGGAAAATTCCTCTTTGAAATTAAAGTTCTTCTTTAACTTTAACTCTCTAATTCTTATTATTTTTCCTTCTCACTTCTTATTAATTATTAAAAACCACATAACTTGTTAAAATTTCATTTTGACCCCAAAACGTCCAGTTCCTGCGTCCAGTCTGCGTCCAGTTCCTGCGTCCAGTTCCTACGTCCAGTCTGCGTCCAGTTCCTGCGTCCAGTCTCTGCGTCCAGTTTCTGCGTCCAGTCTCTGCGTCCAGTCTCTGCGTCCAGTCTGCGTCCAGTCTCTGCGTCCAGTCTGCGTCCAGTCTTTGCGTCCAGTTTCTGCGTCCAGTCTCTGCGTCCAGTCTTCACGTTTTCTACCCCCGAACTTTTATAACATTATACTTTTGGCCCAAAGTGCCCAGACTTTCGATTTCATGCCCAGAATTCCAGAATTTTGTATTTTTGAAATTTATCCAATTAAGTGTTATCTTGAATCCTAATTAATTTCTTTGTTTTCATTTGTAAAACTTTTTCATTAAAGTTTTTAACTCCTCTTACCACACTTAGGCAAATATTTTCAAACCAATCCCAATCACATAGAATTAAATCATGAGAAACATCCAAGAATCAATATTCATCCATTTAGGCAAAAACACCACCAAGCCCTAAATCAAACATACACTTAGGCATTTCAAATCACTCCAAATCATACATATGATTTTTCCAAAAACACATAGGCTTATAAAAAATTATCATGCTTCAACCAAAATCATATTTTTACTCATATACATATACATGTAAAAATACATATTACTAAGAGAATAAAAACTCATTCAACAACCACTATGAAAACTCAAGTCTTTGAGTTTTTCATGAAACGTACAACACATAGCCACACACATATACAACCTTCCCAACTTATTGAGAAAATCCCCTTACCTCTTGAAGACTTGAAAATGGGCTAACTCCAAAATCACCTTCACACCACACCAACACCAAGTGGTCTACTCAACACCTTGATGTTCCCACACTTAGAAAAATTTACTCAAATCTTGAAATAAAATAGATCCAAGGTAGTTTCCAAGCTTGTAGGTTCCAATGGAGTGAACCTAAACCAAGAAAAAGATCTCTTTTAGTAAAGAGAAGAACACAACTTTCATGGAAACATGAAAGTGGTGGAAATGAAAAAATGAAAGAAGTTTATGGATTAGAATGATGATCCAAACCTTTTTTGTGAAGCTTGAATGGCTAGAACTCAAGAAATCACAAAGCTTTAGTTATGGAATCAAGCTTTGGAAAGGAGAGAAAATGGAGTTTTGCAAGATGATGAAGATGAAGTGAAGAAGAAATTAATTCTCTCTCCTCCCTTGCCCTACATGAATTCAGCTGACCCAAGAAGAGTATGGGGGAGGTATGGGCTTGCATGTTTTGGTGGTTGGGAGCCATACCTCTCTCACCTAATTTTGAGAAAATTCAAAATTCAACCCCTAATTGACCATTTGACTTTTGGAAGGATTTGAGAGTGGGATCAGCCCCCTTATGCGCCCAGCTGACCAGAAAAATGGTGGGATTAAGTTCCATCAAGTTAGGGTTTAATCGGTAGTTCGCAGTAGTAAAAATGCGTAGTTTTCGAACCCCTTTTTAGATAAATATTTTTCTAAAATGAGTAAAATCATGAGAAATGAATTTTATGATTTGAATATGTCATAGAAAAATTTAGAAACCCAAAACTAAATTTTTGGACTATTTTTCATGTCCTGGTTGCGCCCGGTTTATCCATAAAGCACCAAACGCGGGTAAAATAAAGTTTTTCTGAAAAATTTCCAGAAAAATTTCTAAAAATCAAAAATAATATAAGAACCATTTTTGGTTCGTTAAAAATTTATTTTGGAATAAAAATGACCTCCAGAAAAATACTGAACCCTATCCCCGCATCAGGAGAGAATGCGATTCCCGCAAAAACTCAGTTTAGCGAACTCTACTACTCTAAACCCTTCAAAATCAAACCTAAGATATTACTATCACTATCCTCACCTCAAGATCCCAAAAATTATTAATTAAATAATTTTAATTAATTTAAAGCAAATCAAAAATCAATAAAACTATTTAAAATTTGAGGGTGTTACACTTACAGCAAGTATTTTTTGCACACCTAGCCTCTCCAGGCTCAACACAAGTATTCATTGACAACCAAGCCTCTCCAGGCTTAACCCCAAGTATTCTTTACATGTAGCCTCTCCAGGCTATATCCCAAGTATTCTTCTACAGATAAGCCTCTCCAGGCTCAAACAAGTATTCTTTCAAAACAAGCCTCTCCAGGCTTAAACAACTCAGAAGAGTGTTTTTGACTTAAAGTGCTATCTAACTCACACAAGTGAGAATATGAAAGTCTTAAGCACTTCGAGAGTTAAGCAAACTCTCATTTACAAGAAGAAAGAAAATAATACAAGACTAATAGACAGAGTATTTGCACAGCGTTTCAGCTCTTTCTTTTGCTTGGTTCAGTCTCTTGTATTCTTCTTCTTGTTCACGGTATTTATAGGCTTTGATGAAGCTTCAGACTTGTTCTTTGAAGAGCTCAGCTTCAGCCTTCATAAATATGATTGTTCTCTAATAGCATTAAATGCTATTTTTCCGTTGCTCTGAAGAGTTTTGCTTCAGTGTGTATGTCTGCGTCTCTTTCTCCTAAGACAGAAGCAACATGTACTCACAGTCTCAATTGCACAATGGTTAATAGTAATATTTTGTTGAGACAAAGAGAATACACTATGTAAAGCAGAAAGGGGTGTTCAGAGAGATATAGAAATAGTCAGAGTACATTCTCTCTCTAAGTACACTTTCCACAGTGCTTTAAGCTTTTCATTTAATGCATGTTCAAACACGTTGAATACAACTATTTATTTTAAATCATTTGCTCAATAAATATGTTCCATATTAAATGCAAGAGCAAGTTATGTATTCTGCGTTTTGGACGCAACATGTAGAATGTATGGACTTTTCAGGTTATGTACAAAATGGACGCATACCTTTGCTTACCATTTGTACTTGAGACAACTTGGTTCATATGGACACATATTCATTGCTTTCCATATGGACTTATGACTTTGCTTCTCTGATAGCGCGTCTCTATGACAGTCAATGGACGTTTATCAATTTTGCTTCCTTGGATGCAAATCATAGTATCTCTCCATGACTAATTATTTGATGCTTATAGATTCTGCTTCTTTGGACACAAAACTTCATTCGACGTATTGCTTCTCAAAGTCTATTGGACGATACTTTTCTGAGGTTAAGTATTAGAGTCCATTGGACGCTCCACTCTTGGATTGTACATATATGTGCCAATGTCACTTTGGACGATGGACTTATCTTTGTTGTACCTACAAGAGCTTGTCAGCAGACTTTGTAAAACCTTTAATAATTATTGTTATCATCAAAATCACTTAGGGAATTCATGCATTAGAAATGCTTTTGAATAATTTGGTTACAACAGTTTTGACTCTATCTTTCACGTAGTTCAGTCTTGTGTTCTTCTTCTTCTTCTTGTACACGTTATTTATAGGCTTTGAGTGAAGCTTCAAATTGATCTTGAACTTGATTTACTCAGCCTTCATGAAATAGTCGTTTCTTAATAACATTAAATGCTATCTTCCCGTTGCTTCAATGGAGTGCTTCTTCAGCGTATATTGTACAATTCTTTCTCCAAGGTCAGAAGAAACATGTACTCAAAAGTCTCAATTACACAGTTGTTAAAGGTAATATTCAAATGAGATAGAGAGAATACACTGTGTGATAGAAAAGTACATTCGGAGAGTGACAAATATATTCAGATTACATTCTCTCTCAAGTAGACTTTTCACAGTGCTTTATGCTTTCCATTAAATGCTAGTTGAAAACGTTAACAATTAAGCTCACGAAAAGCACATATACAGCTATTTAATTCAAATAATTTGCTCATTAAATATGTCTCATATTAAATGCAAAAGCAATAAATAGCATGTTATAATAGCTCGCGCATTGGACGCAGCTGTGGAACAGATTGGACGCTCTGTTCACTTACCATATGGACGCATAGCTTTCGTACCATATGGACGCAATTCATACCTTACCAAATGGACGCATAGCATCCAGAGTCCATTGGACGATACTTACCCAAGGTCAAGTATCAGAGTCCATTGGACGCTTAGCTCGTTGATTGTACATATTAGTACCAAGGTCACACTTGACGATGGACTAAATTTTGTTGTACCTACAAGAGCTTCTTATCAGACTTTGTAAAATCCTTAATAATAATTGTTATTATCAAAACCACTTAGGGTTTTAAGCATTGAAAAATGCCTTTGAACAATTTGGTTCCAACAATCTCCCCCTTTTTGATGATGACAAACATTATTAAGTTTTACATGCAATATGAGCAAGTAAACAAAATAAGATGTCAGCGTAAGCATTAAAAACTTTTCTTTTTAAGGAAACTCCCCCTGAGATAAACATCTCAGTGTTCCTTTGAACTTACTCAACTCCCCCTGAGATAAGCATCTCATAGGTTTTAGATTTTTAGCTCGTTGAGTACCTGAAAAGTTCTCTATCTGAAATAGCAGGTTAGTCCAACAACACACACACACACACACACACACACACACACACATATATATAATTAATCAATTAGAGTAATATACGTAAGCAATAAGACTACTGCAATTTGAATCAATCTCATTTTATTAAGACTTGAGTTTCATAAAACTTAATTCCCTTTTTCTCCCCCTTTTGTCATCAGACAAAAAGGTTTGAAAGACATTATAGTCCAAAAAAAATAATTTGAAAAACAAGAGAACATGAGGTTAGGACTTCTGCAGATCACTCTTTAACTGCATGTACTTGAGGAACTGGCCGAACAGAAACTTGAACTCTGCAAACTCCTGTCTTGAAACCGGTGCTTCTTCAGGTTTCCTTGCAGGTCCAGGACCTGGTTGCACATCAGTGGATACAAAAAGGTCTTCTTCCTCAGGAGGAAACTCAACAATAGGCTCGAAGAGAGGTTGTGTTGGTGCACCAAAGATGTCATCAAACATGGTCTTACGTCCATCCTGGCTTGTGTCAACTCCCATTGTAGGCGTTTCTTCCTTCTCAGCAGCTGTAACCCTAGAGGTTAATGCCTGTTTTTCACACAGCCTTAGGTTGCTTTCCCAGACAGTCCTTGCATCATGTTCTGTGGCTTGACCTTCTCTAGACATGTGCATTAAGTAGTCCATTTGAATGTCATCTTGCTGCTTCTTTGCCCAATCCTTATCAAACTTGATAGGTGTTGGCATTAGACTCTTGTTGATGTACTTCTTGGGAAACTTGTCTTTATTTTTGTCAACTAGATAGACCCTTGGTACTATCCTGTCAGGCTTCACCCTTATTTGTGTTGTGGCCTTGATCCTCATAGACGGAGGGACATTGAATTTATCCTGGAATTGAAGACCATCTACTATGTGTCTGATCAACAGCTTATCAGGGACTGAGATGAATTGACACATTTCTTCCAAAGTCAGAGAATACTCTGGCTTGTGGCTGTAGATCCTCATCGTAGCTTGTCTTGAGGAGCTAGACGATATAGACTTAGCCCTTATTTCCTCTAAGGACAGATCCTTGTCCTTTTCCTTTTCCTCCTGAAGAGGAATCTCAATTGTCTTTATGCCTTTTGTCAAAACACAAAGCTTCCAAATTGTGTAGACGAAATCAAAAGGGGACAATGATCGTGGTGCTTCTGATTCATCTTGGGTAGGAGTGGGTGAGGATGGTTGAGTTTGGACAGGTGAAGGTGTTGCTGTATGGGTTTGAACAGGAATGGACTGTGGTTCAGTGATGAATGGTGTAGCATCAAGAGGTGATAGGGGAGTAGGTTCAGGTGAGGCAGGTTGAGTGGACGATGGGGGAGAGTGAGGTTGATTTTGTGTTTGGGAAGCTGATTTTGTTTGTGGTGTGGGAGAAGTGGGAGTTATTTGGGTAGTTGTTTGGGTCTGTTGAGTTTGTGGTTCAAGGATTGGACGAATGGGTGATTGGGTGTGTTTGAGTTTGTTGAGGGATTGGACTTACTGGTGTAGGTGCCTCTGTTGGAATGGACGCAGCAGTTTCCAAGATAGATGCAACAACAGATTCAACAACCTCATCAACTGGTCTATCAGAAGTACTGGACACACGCTTTTCAAGTGCCTCAGATGTTTTGCTTCCAGCTTCTTCTGTAGTGGACGCTTTCTTTGGGCCTTTTCTCAGAGTTCTGGCTTTCTTTACCCTTGGTCCAACAATTTTCTCTTCAGCCACATTGGACTCAGAAAGTGTCCTCTTTTTGCTTGGCCTTTTCTCAGGAGCAGGCTCTGTCCTCTTGGAGAGATATTCTCCAACTGTTTCCTCATCAGACTCAGTCAGAACTATCTTCCTCACAGTTTTCTTAGAAGTAGCCTTCTTCTTTGCAACGGGGGCTTCAATATTGTCTTCCCTTGGGGATTCTGTTTGCTCAGCACTGATTTCCCCGATTTTTCTTTTGATTTCAGCTTTAATAGCTTCTTTGTCATCCTTTGTTTTATCCTTGAGCTGAGCTAGATGTTCTTCAACAGTGGTTAGCCTCATCCTCAGAATGTTTGATCTTCCAAAAGGCTGTTGGTGAATTCTTTTTGATAATGCGGCTTTATTTTTCCCAGAATATGCTTCCAGAAGTTCCATTACTCCTTGAGTATTCAAAATTTTCTAAAGCAGTGCTCCAAATGGAATACTAGTCTTTTTCCTTCGTCCCCTTGCATCTCTCCTAAAACTATAGAACAAAGTAATAGGAAGCTTTATTTGTTGATGAGTTAGAAGATGTACCAGTAGAAACTCATGTATCCCTGATACAAAATCTTTGGAGCCAATCTTGTGAAGCACCATCTTATTGAGAATTTGATAGAGTACTCTGGCTTTGTCATTCATCTTTGATGATATAATTTTTCCTCCTTCTCCTGCCTTAAGCATGGTTTTGCTGATTTTTAAATCTTCTCCGAACTCATGAGTCCACTTGGGCTGGAAGTGAACTCCAGCATATTCACAACCAATTGCCTCTGAGATGCTGTTTGTAGTTACAATTATCTCCTTTCCCAGTACTGTTCCTCTAATTTCAAGATCCTTAACCTTCATGGTCTTCCAGAACTGACGAACTAACTTAGGATAGACGTCTATTTCTATTCCAAAGAAATTTTCCCATCCCGCAGCAAAGATTTCACTAGAAATGTCAATACCCAGATTTGCCAAGGTTGAAAGATCTGCGCAATATTCCACATACACCTCCATGTTCTCAATGTTTTCCATTTTCGAAAGCAAGGTTTGATTTTTAGAAGACAAAAGGGTTTCGAGAGAGAAGTTTCAAAAAGAGAGCGAATGCAAAGAGGTTTTCAGAAAGTTGAAGAGTGGAAGAGAGAGTGAAGTGAAAACGTGTGTAAGAAGGGAAGTTGGAGAGAGAAAATAGTAATTGTTGCCTTGAAATACAGCGTTATCATTAAAAGAAAAACAACTGCTTCAGAGCAAGTAAGCAGGTTTTGATAAAAATATATTATTTTAAAATAACTTTGACTCAGCGCGGGAAGCCAAAGAGTTACAAGACTTTAAGTCTTAAAATTCTTCTAAGTCTCAATTGGACTGACGAGCCATTGGACTCTAGTCACATTGGACTCAAACTTATCTTAAGCATATTGGACGCTAAACATCACTCTTTTATAAAGTGCATATTTAAATGCTTACTTATAAAAGTGAATATATCTAGAGAGAGGGGTTTTGTAAATATATATGTCCATTGATTTTCAGTGCTTACAAACTGAATATCAAATACTCCCTTCTGTACATAGTCTCTAATAAAATGATGTTTAATTTCTATATGCTTAGCTCTTGAGTGTAAGAATGGGTTCTTAGACAAATTGATTGCAACAGTATTACCACAAAGAACAAAAATTTTACTCTCAAAGATGTTGTAGTCCTCCAGTTGATGTTTAATCCATAAGAGTTGAGAACAACAATTTGTAGCAAAGACATATTCAGCTTCACTGTAGATAATGCAATAGTGCTTTATCTCCTGCTTGTCCATGATACTAGATTGGATCCAATGAAGTGGCATCCCCCGCTGGTGGTTTTTCTTTCAAGCCTATCTTTAGCATAGTCAGCATCACAGAACCCTACTAATCTGTATTCATCTGATTTCTTAAACAGCAAACCAAGATTAGTAATTTCCTTCAAATACCTAAAGATCCTCTTGACAACAATCAAGTGAGCATCTCTAGGATCTAATTGGAATCTTGCACATAAACAAACACTGAACATAATATCAGATCTAGATGCAGTTAGATATAAGAGAGATCCAACCATATCTCTGTGTTCCTTTTGATCTACCTTTTTATCTTTATCATCTAGGTTCAGTATGCAAGATGGGTGCATAGGAGTGTTCATGGGTTTGCAATCGTCCATATTGAACTTCTTCAGAAGCTCCTTTGTGTATTTGGACTGATGTACATATATCCCATCTGAGGTTTGTTTTACTTGAAATCCAAGGAAGAATTTTAGTTCTCCCATTATGCTCATTTTAAACTCCTTCTGCATTAATTCAGAAAACTCTCCACAAAGAGATTCATCAGTAGCACAAAAAATGATATCATCAGCATAAATTTGTACTATGATGAAGTGTGAGTCTATGGATTTTTTGAAAAGAGTTGTGTCAACTTTTCCTCTTGAAAAACCATTTTCCATTAGAAATGAACTAAGTTTTTCATACCAAGCTCGAGGAGCTTGCTTAAGGCCATAAAGAGCCTTTTTCAATTTGAAAACATGATTAGGAAAAGTTTGATCTTCAAAACCAGGAGGTTGTTCAACATAGACTTCTTCAGTTATTATACCATTCAAGAATGCACTCGTTACATCCATTTGATAAAGCCTCATATCATGTTGGGCTGCAAATGAAAGTAAGATGCAAATGGCCTCAATTCTAACTACTGGAGCAAAGGTTTCAGTAAAATCAATACCTTCATGTTGTGAGTAACCTTGTGCAACTAACCTTGCCTTGTTTTTCACAACTTTACCTTCTTCGTCTAGTTTGTTTCTGAACACCCATTTGGTTTCAATAATGGTTATCTTCATGTGGGGCAACCAGCGTCCAAACATCATTACGTTTGAATTGATTCATCTCCTACATAGCTAAAATTCATCCTTCGTCCAATAGGGCTTCATCAATGTTCTTAGGCTCCAACTCAGAGATGAATGCAACACCAGTTTGTTCTCTAAATGTGGACTGTGTTATGACTTTATCATCTACACTTCCGATAATTTGATCCTCAGGATGATAATTTTGAAGTGCCTGCTTCTTCTCCTTTTTGGATTGGACAGACCTTCAGTCTCTGCGTCTGATCCATCTTATTTATCCTTAGGTGATGCTTCTTCATCTTCTTCTTGTATTTTCATATCTGCAAGAGAATCACTTAGCTCTGACAATTCTTTGTCAGGCTTTTTGTCATTGAATTTTATGTGAATTGACTCTTCAACAGTTAAGGTTTTTGAGTTGTATACTCTATATGCCTTAGAAGTTTCAGAGTAACCCAGAAAAATTCCATTATCAACTTTAGAATCAAATTTTCCAAGTTGATCCTTAGTGTTGAGAATGAAACATTCTCATCCAAAAGGATGAAAATAAGATATGATGGGTTTTTTTCCTTTCCACAATTCATATGGAGTCTTTTTCAATATAGGACTTACATATATTCTGTTTTGTAAATAACACGCAGTATTTACAACTTCAGCCCAAAATCTTTTTGAGGAAGAGTGATCATTAAGCATGGACCTGGCCATCTCTTGTAAGGATCGATTTTTTCTCTCTACCACACCATTTTGCCGAGGTGTTCTTGGAGCAGAGAAATTATGAAGGATTCCATTCTCTTCAAAGAATCTCTGGAAGCTTGAAACTCACCTCCATGATCACTTCTTATGGAGTTTATACAAACTCCTTTCTCATTTTAGACTCTCTTACAGAATAAGTAAAGACTTTGAAAGACTCTTCCTTGTGTGCAAGGAATTTAATCCATGTCCATCTAGTATAGTCATCAACTATAACTAGTCCACATTTCTTTCCATTCAAAGATGCAATTTGTGTGGGTCCAAACAAATCCATGTGTAAAAGTTCCAAAGGTCTAGTAGTGGAAACAATATTTTTGGAGTTAAAAGAGTTTTTTACTTGTTTCCCTTTCTGACATTCTTCACATAGAACCTTAGATTTGTACACATGATTTGGTAATCCTCTCACAGGTTATGCTTATTTAGCTTTGACATGGTTTTCAAGCTTGCATGACCAAGTCTCTTGTGCCATATCCATTGTTCATCCTTTAAGGATATAAAGCATGAGACATTTTGTTTAGACAGATTTTCAAAATCAATTTTGTAAGCATTGTCCTGCCTCTTTGCTTGGAAAAGAATGGACTTGTCAGGGTTTCCGACTATACATTTATCCTTGTTAAAGGAAACATCAAATCCACTGTCACACAATTGACTTATGCAAAGCAGATTGTGTTTGAGTCCTTCAACCAACAAGACATTCTCAATAGAGGGAAAATGATGCTTACCAATTTTAACTATCCCAACTATTCCGCTTTTCTGATCTCCTCCAAAGGTAACCCAACCCTTTGTTTGAGGTTTTAGGTCTTGGAACATAGACCTTTCTCCTATCATGTGTTGTGAGCAGCCACTGTCCAGGTACCATGACTGGAGTTGTTTTCCTGCCATCAAGCAAATCTGCAACTGGAATTATCATATTTTTAGGTACCCAGATTGACTTGGGTCCTTTCTTGTTAGTCCTTGGTTTGCGTCCAGGCATGTTCCTTTTCTTGTGGACATATGTCGAGGTGACATGTCCAGCCTCTCCACATTGACCACAATATGTATTAAACTTGGAAGGACTCTTTGAAAACTTTGGTTTTGGTTTATCTTATTCCTTGGGAACATAACCTAAACCGCTCTTGTCAAAAGGATTTCTCTGAATCTTTACAATATGATCAAGTTTTTCAGAGCTACTGACAAATCTGGACAATCGTCCAGTGAGTTCATTTACTTCTTGCTGAAGTACTTGTACTTCACAAGAGGTATTGGATTCAGAATCTCTTTGAGATCATCTTTGAGTTGAATCACTTGAAGTTTCAACTCTTCATTCTCTGTTCTGAGTACTTGGTTTTCTGAAGTTAGTTTTTCAATATCTTAGATATGAGAGAAAACTTCCTTTTTAAAGATTTGTACTCATCAGAGAGAATGGACAATTCTCTAAGAAGATCATCAAAATTATTTTTCAGTTCAGGATAAGAAAATACCTCTTCTTCATCCTCATTGTCTGTTGAGGGCAGACTTGCCATCAGACAATGATTTGCTTCTTTATCTTCTTCCTCGTCCTTATCATCAGATGAATTATCAAGATCCTCGCAGCTTGCCATAAGGCCCTTCTTCTTCTTGAAGAACCTTTTCTTTGTCCTCTCAGCTTCAGGACAATCTTCCTTGTAGTGGCCTGGTTTCTTGCAGCCATAGCACACTACTGAGCTTTTCTCTTTTTGCTTAGTTTTCTCCTGTGGAAATCTTCTGTAGAATTGCTTCCTTCTGAAGCCACATTTCTTCCTCCACAGGGACTTTATCTTTTTGGAGATGAAGAAAAGTTCATCATCTGAGCCTTCTTCTCCTTCTGAGCTACACGACTCTTCATCTGAGTCATTGCCCTTCAGTGCCTTTGAGGTGCTCCCTCTTTGAGCTTTAAGAGCAATGGACTTTGCCCTTTTTTCTGTTCCCTCTTCTTTGAGCTCAAGATCATGCACTTTGAGCAAACCCAGATGTTCTTCCAAGCAAGAGTGGATAGATCCCTTGCTTCTTGGATGGCAGTGACCTTGGGTCTCCATTGTTTTGGCAGACTCCTAAGGATTTTCCTGATGTGATCCTGGGTTGTGTAGATTTTTCCCAGAGATCTCAGATTGTTGATGATTGTTTGGAATCTTCTAAACATCTGATCTATAGTCTCGTGATCCTCCATTTTGAATAGTTCATATTGATGAACCAATATGCTGATTTTGGATTCATGGACCTGAGATGATCCTTCATGAGCCAAAGCTAGAGTATCCCATATTTCTTTGGCTGTAGTACAACTGTGCACTTTGTCATACTCAGACTTTGTAATGGCACAGATCAGATAGTGTCTGGCCTTCGAGTTCAGCTGGAATCTCGTCCTCTGCTTAGGTGTCCACTGGACTCTAGGCAATGGTTACCTTACTTCATCTACTGGAGCAGTGTAACCATTTTCAACGACATCCCACATGTCTATATTTTGTGCGTCAAAGAATGTGATCATTCTTTGCTTCCAATAGTCGTATTCCTCTCCCTTGAACAGTGGTGGCCTATTCACAGCTTGTCCCTCGTTCTCCATGGATCTTTGCTTCTCTGCACTGTTAGGTGCTCAACCCCTAGAGACCGAGCTCTGATGCCAACTGTAGGTAATAAGGTGAAACACAAGAAAGGGGTTCGAATTGTGTTTCTTAGCTTTTTAAAACTTTTCGCAAACGTTGGACGCTGTTTAAGAAAGGTTGGATGCACAACGAGTATTGGACGCACAGAAAGTTAGATGCAGAAACATCCACTTGATTTAAAACAAGTTTTAGTGCATTTAAAGCGTTTGTTAAAAACAATCTCAATTCAATCCCCACAGTTAGTATATAAACTGAAATTAAAGGAGTTAAGGGATAGAGAAATTACACAGATATTTATCCTGGTTCACCCTTTCCTAAGAGCTACGTCCAGTCCCCTCAAACTAGAGAGATTTCACTATCAATCCAGATAGAATTACAAGTATTCTTCAACAGCCTATTCAGGCCTTTACACAAATATTGTTTGCACACCTATTCTCTCCAGGCTCAACCAAGTATTCTTTTACAGACAAGCCTCTCCAGGTTCAAACCCAAGTATTCTTTGCTCACAGCCTCTTCAGGCTAAACCCACGTATTCTTTTACAGTCAAGCCTCTTCAGACTCAAACAACTCATAAGAGTGTTTTGGTTCTAAGTGTTGCTAATCCACACAAGTGAGAATATAAAATCTTAAGCACTTCGAGAGTTAAAAAACTCTCTTTTACAAGAAGAATGAACTATACAATTCTTTCTAAGCTTTACAGAGTATATGAAATAATTTGTACAGCGTTTTGACTCTATCTTTCACGTAGTTCAGTCTTGTGTTCTTCTTCTTCTTGTACACAGTATTTATAGGCTTTGAGTGAAGCTTCAGATTGATCTTGAACTTGACTTGCTTCAGCCTTCATAAAATAACCATTTCCTAATAGCATTAAATGCTATCTTCCCATTGCTTCAATGGAGTGCTTCTTCAGCGTATATTGTACAATTCTTTCTCTAAGGTCAGAAGCAACCTGTACTCAAAGTCTCAATTACATAATGGTTAAATGTAATATTCAAATGAGACAGAGAGAATACACTGTGTGATAGAAAAGGTACATTCAAAGAGTGACAGATATGTTCAGTTTACATTCTCTCTCAAGTACACTTTTCAAAGTGCTTTATGTTTTCCATTAAATGCTAATTGAAAACGTTGACAATTAAGCTCAGGAAAAACACATATACAACTATTTAATTCAAATCATTTGCTCATTAAATATGTCTCATATTAAATGCAAGAGCAATAAATAGCATGTTATAATAGCTCGCGTGTTGGACACAGCTGTGGAACAGATTGGACGCTCTGTTCACTTACCATATAGACGCAACACATGCCTTACCAAATGGAGGCATAGCATCCAGAGTCCATCGGACGATACTTATCCAAGCTCAAGTATTAAAGTCCATTGGACACTCAGCTCGTTGATTGTACATATTAGTACCAAGGTCACACTGGACGATGGACTTAACTTTGTTGTACCTACAAGAGTTTATTACCGGACTTTGTAAAATCCTTAATAATAATTGTTATCATCAAAACCACTTACGGATTTAAGCATTGAAAAATGCCTTTGAACAATTTGGTTCCAACAAATATAAGAAGAAGGTGAAGGATCATCACCCAAGAATGAAGAAGAAGGATCAGACGCAAAAACTGAAGGACCGTCCAATCCAGAAAGAAGAATAAGCTGGTACTTCAAGACTTGTCATCCTGAAGAACAAATCATTGGAAATGTAGATGATAAAGTCAGAACAAGGTCCACATTTAGAGAACAAACTGATGTTGCCTTTATGTCTAAATTGGAGCGCAAGACAATAGATGAAGCCCTATTGGATGAAGGATGGATATTAGCTATGCTGGAGGAGTTGAACCAATTCAAACGTAATGATGTTTTGACACTGGTATCTCCACCTGAAGATAAGTCCATTATTGGAACCAAATGAGTTTTCAAAAACAAACTAGACGAAGAAGGTAAGGTTGTGAGAAACAAGGCAAGGTTAGTTGTTCAAGGTTACTCACAACAGGAAGGTATTGACTTCACTGAAACTTTTGTTCCAATTGCTAGAATTGAAGCCATTCGCATATTACTTTCATTTGTTTCCCAACATGATATGAGGCTATATCAAATGGATGTAAATAGTGCATTTTTTAATGGTATAATAAATGAGGAAGTCTATTTAGAACAACCTCCTGGTTTTGAGGATCAATCTTTTCCTAATCATGTTTTCAAATTGAAAACGACTCTTTATGGCATTAAGCAAGCTCCTCGAGCTTGTATGAAAAACTCAATTCTTTTCTGATGGAAAATGGGTTTTCAAGAGGGAAAGTTGATACAACTCTTTTCAGAAAATCCATAGACTCACATTTCATCATAGTACATATTTATGTTGATGACATTATCTTTGGTGCTACTGATGAATCTTTGTGTGGAGAATTTTCTAAATTGATGCAGAAGGAGTTTGAAATGAGTATGATGGGAGAACTCAGATTCTTCCTAGGACTGCAAGTCAAGCAAACTAGAGAAGGCATATATGTGCATCAAACCAAATACACAAAGGAACGTCTGAAGAAGTTCTACATGGAAGATTGCAAATCTATGAACACACCTATGCACCCTTTATGCATACTAAACCTGAATGAAAAGGATAAAAAGGTAGATCAAAAGGTATAGAGAGGTATACTTGGATCTCTCTTATATCTTACTGCATCTAGACCTGACATCATGTTTAGTGTATGCTTATGTGCTAGATTTCAATCCGATCCTAGAGAGACTCACTTAACTGCTGTTAATAGAATTTTTAAGTTTCTAAAGAAAACTACTAATCTTGGACTGCTGTTTAAGAAATCTGATGAGTACAGATTAGTGGGATTATGTGATGTTGTCTATGCTGGAGACAGATTGGAAAGGAAAAGCACGAGTGGTGGTTGCCACTTTATTGGAGCCAACTTGGTCTCATGGACAAGCAAGAGACAAAGCACTATTGCATTATCTACAGTTGAAGTTGAATATGTCTCTGCAGCATGTTATTGTTCTCAACTTCTATGGATTAAACATCAATTGGAGGACTACAACATCTATGAGAGTAAGATTTCTGTTCTTTGTGATAATACTGCTGCAATTAATCTATCCAAGAACCCAATCTTACACGCAATGGCTAAGCATATAGAAATTAAGCATCATTTCATTAGAGACTATGTACAAAAAGGAGTATTTGATATTCAGTTCGTAAGTACTAAAAATCAATGGGCTGATATTTTTACAAAATCCCTTTCTGCAGATAGATTCACTTTTATAAGGAAGTATTTGAATGTTTAACGTCCAATATGCTCAAGTTCAATCAGAGTCTAATGTGAATAGAGTCCAAGTGACTCGACAGTCCAACTGAGACTTAGTAAATGAGTGTTTTCTTTTAACGCTTTAACTTCCCGCGCTGAGTCATTATTTTTAAAAAATATATTTTTATCAAAACCTGCTCACCAGCTCTGAAACAGTCTTTTCATTTAATGGTAGCGTTGGCTTTCAAGACAACATTTACCTTTTTCTCTGTCTTCAACTTCCTTTTTACACACGTTTTCACTCCACTCTTCACTTTCACTTTACTCTTTCAGAAAAACCTCTCTATCTTCTCTCGATTTTGCAAAATCTCAAATTTCTCTTAAGCCCTACTTCTCTCAAAAATCCATCTTTTCTATTTTCAAAAATGGAGAACATAGACAACATGAAAGTTCTTGTGGAACACTGCATTTATCTATCCTGCCTGATTTAACTGGGAATCGATGTGGTTTCTGAAATCATTGATGCTGGCTGGAAGAATATCTTCAAGGGACCAATTGGAGTTTATCCTGATCTTATCAAGCAATTTTGGAAAACTGCTGAGATACAAGAAGCTGAAATCATTGGAACTGTGAATGGTAAGAAGGTAGTAGTTTCTGATGAAACCATCTCTGTTGCTATTCAATGTGATGTTGAGGGAGAATGCCCTTTCACTGATTGGAAGAAGGATTTGGAAAGAACTAGAGGAAATAGTATTCTTCTAGCATCACTAGAGAAAACTAAAAAATTAGTTGCGTCAAAGATGACCGACAAAGCAAGAGTCTTGCATTAGATAATCAACAAAATGATTCTTCACAAAGCAGGATCCAAAGACTCTGTTTCTTCAATGCGCAAGTTCTTGCTTGTGAATCTGCTCAACAAGAGGAAGATCAATCTTCCACTTGTACTCTTCAAGAATTTCAAAAAGAATATAAGTAGAAGAAGTACGCTAAACAAAATTCCCTATGGAGCTCTTCTACAGAGGGTCTTGAAGGCTCAAGGAGTTACTAAAGGAACAGAACAGAAAATCAGACAGCCAAGGCTTGACAAAAACAATTTTCTAAAAATAAAACTTTCATCAACCATACAAGGTGTAAGAAAGTTTGCTGAGGCAAAGGAAAGGGCTACCAAAGAAAAAAAATCCTAAAGGAGGACATATCAAGAAGAGACGAACAAGTAATTTTGGCGAAATTGCCAAAGCAAGTGGAGACTGAGAAGCCAACAAAGAGAAAGGCTGACAAAAAGAAAAAAAGGAGGTAAGGAAACTGGTTGATTTCGAATCAGATGAAGAAATAGACAATGCTAAGGAAAGGTCCACAAGGAAAAGGACTACGCCTTCCAAGCCTGAGTCCACCAAGAAACATCCTGAACACACAAGGAAGAGATCATCAGAAGAAAATCAAGATCCTACTGAACATGTGGCCAATAGACCAAGAAGTACTAGAAAGCCTTCAAAGTCCATTGCTGAAGTGGTGAAATATTTGAGAAAAGCCACATAACAAAGGACGAAGAAGACTTCTTTTGAAGAAGCTGTTCCCAGCACTCCATCCTCTTCCAACCGAGGCACCTACACCAGTAAGTCCTCATTCTATACCTATTTTTGTTGAACCTATCTTTTCTGAACCTATACCACCTACCACCTCTTCACCACAAACCACTCACATCTCTCCTGTAACACCCTCATTTTTAAATAGTTTCTTTAGATTTTTAATCTGTTTTAATTTGATTAAAATTATTTAATTAATGTTTTTGTGATCTTAAGGTGTGAATAAGGATTTTCATATCTTAGGTTTTCTATTAAAGGGTCTAGAGTCGTGAGATTTGTAGAACTGGGGTTTTGCAGGAACCGCATTCTCGTGCGATACGGGGGAAAGGTCAAGTATTTTTCTGGAGGTCATTTTTACCCCAAAATAATATTTTAATGAAACAAAAGTTGTTTTTATAATATTTGTGATTTTTAAAAAAATTTCAGAAAAACTTTATTTTACCCGCGTTCGGTGCTTTACGGGTAAACCGAGCGCAACTGCGACATTAAAAATAGTCCAAAAATTTATGGTTGAAATTCTAAAATTTTGTCTGTCATATTCAAGTCATAAAGTATTTTTCATGTTATTATCTATTTCAGAAAAATATTTACATAAAAAGGGATTATAAAACTAAGCATTTTTACTACTTTGAATCACCAATTAAACCCTAACTTGATGGGACATAATCCCTCCATTTTGGTCAGCCCTTTGGCTGAGTATGAAGACCTAAATTTCACTCTCAACATATCTCAAAAGTCAAAAGTGGTCAAATGCCTAATTTTTGAATTTTTGTAAATCAAAGAGAGGGAGTAGGTGACCAAATTCCATCAAAGCCCATCCCTCCCCACTCTTCCTTGCTTGGCTGAGTTTTTCAATAGTAAGGGAATGAGAGAGAAGTTCATTTTCACTTCATCTTCTACCTTTGAAAGTAAGAAACTACATTTTTCTCTCCACTTCAAGCTTTCCTACATACCCAAAAGTCTAAGTTTTGTTGAGTTTTTGGCTATTCAAGCTTCACAAAAAAGGTTTGGATCATGATTCTAAACCATAATCTCTTTTCATTTTTCCATTCCCATCACTTTTATTTTTTTCATGAAGCTTGTGTTCTTCATTTTTGCTAAAAGTAAGCTTTGTTTTTGATTAGGTTCATTCCCTTGGAACCTTTAAGCTTGAAAACCATCTTGGACCCATTTGCTCCAAAGCTTTGAGTAAGTATTTCTCTACTCAAATTTCTACTCTTTAGGGTTTGGTTGTTTTCCTAAAACTTGCATTTTTATGGTGATTTTCTTGTGTATTTTGCATAAGGCTACTTTTTCTAAGTATTGGAAACGTCAAGATTCTTGGGAGACCACTTGGTGTTGGTGTTGGTGTGAAGGAGTTTTTGGTGTTAGCTCTTTTTCATTTGCTTCAAGAGGTAAGGGGATTTTCTCAATAAGTTGGGAAGGTTGTGTATGTGTGTGGTTGTATGTTATATGTTTAAGGTTAAACTCAAAGATTTGAGTTTTCCTATTGGTTGTTGAATGAGAAATCATTCTCGTAGTAATATATATTTTTATATATTTATGTATATGAGTTTAAAGCATGATTTGTGGTTGATGAATGATGATTTTTGAAAGCCTATGTGTTCTTGGAAAAATCATATGTATGGTTTGAAGTGATTTGGAATGCCTACATGTATGCTTGATGAAGTTATGTTCTATGCCATGTTAATCATGTATTTTAAAATGCTATGGATGGTTACTTTGAGTGTATGTATGATTTATGGCATGAGTGTGTTCTTGCCTATTTAATGTATGTTGATTTTTCGGTATGTTGAATACTTTGATTCATTGTGATTGGTGGTTGAATTTAAAGTATTGTTACCCAAGTTTGGAAGAGAACTTAGAGAATTTTTAATGAAAAAGTTTTTCCAATGAAATCAAATAAATTAATTAGGATTCAAATCAACACTTGATTAGATAAATTTCACTAAATTTCTAAGTATAAGTCTCCAATAGACTTCATACAAAATCTTATTTTTCCATAAAGCCTTAAGTAAGCTAGAAAATCAATTAATGGGGAAAGTAAAATTTCATATTTTTAAGGGGTTAAAAATGAAAACTGGGTGTATTTTGGGCTAAAAGTATAAATTTCTAGAATTCTGGGGAAAAAATGAAAACTGGGGTGTTTTGGGCCAAAAACATAATTTACAGAAGTTCTGCGACAGAAAAGAGAAATTGGGCATTTTTGGGTCAGAAACATAATTTTTCAGACATCTGAGGCTAGAGCTTGAAATTGGACTTTTCAAGGGTCAAATTTTAAATACTTAGAAGTACTGGAATTTAAGTAAAGTTTTATCAAAGCATTTAATTAAGATTTTTAACTAAATCTTTTTACAATGAAAGGTGGGAAGAAAATAATGAAGTTGGTTTAAATAAAAGGTATTTATTTTATTAAAACAAATGAGGATGTGAGATTTTTAAAGTTAAAGAGGAACCTTAATCTCAAAGAGGAATTTCTTCTAAAACCTATGGTTTTAAATAACATTCTTACACGGTATTGAACGGGGATCAATACATGGCGACGATGAAGTCTTGAGGACAATAATGCTACACGGTGTTGGAAGAAAGCTAACACGTGACGACAAAAATCCTAAGAGGAGGGATTGCATTAATTGTCTTGTTTGTGTTTGGAAATTATACTGTCATTTTCATTAAAGACGTGGCTTTTGCCAAAATAGAGCATACAATCCTATGTGGGGATTGTAAATAAGTATGGTCTGACTATAAGTCTTTGAGGGCATCCAGGTTACAAAGTTCTCAATGGCTGTTTGGTGACGTCCAACGGACCGAGACGAGTCGTAATACCCAGCTTGGATGATCCTGACCAGGGCTGCCTTATTTATGTTATGGTGATAGTAGCTCTACAGAATAATTGTAAAACCTGTCCATGAAAAAGGGGACCGATGGTTACCAAGTCCATGAAAAAGGGGACCGATTGGTTTATTATGTTAGGTTTACGCTACAGCCATTTCGCTCTACTTAGTTGAGGAAGAGAAGTCTCCATGGAGCAGTGCACTGGTGTATGAAAAGAGATATTGAAGTGACATGCATTATGCTAGAGTGCTATGTGTGTGCTTGACTGTGTGTTTACCTTGATGATGTGTCTTGTGTTGAGGATTGAATATCTTAGCTAAAAGATTTGCGAAAGAGTAACTCTATATAAATATATTCTTGGAATGTATTATGTAGTATTTTATTTTTCATATGCAACCTTTCAGTGGATTTCAACTTGTGAAAAGAAATTCACCCTTGCATATTTTCCTGTATCTGTATGTACGTTACGCGTAGATGAGGCCTCTGGTAGCCCGTGTGAGGGAGAGCTTCCGGCCCCTTGAGGCCGAGTCCGAGGGAGGGGGATGGACTTATGATCCCATCTCCCAGTGGGCCACAGTGTGTGGGCACGTGGTCAGGACGAGAGGAGGGGTGTTGGGCCCCGAAGAGGTTTTGGAGCGTGATATGGTTCTGGACGCTTACATTCCTTTAGAGAGGATGCGCAGCTGGCTGGCAGCCGCACCCGAGGCACCTGTGGAGCAGCCGAGGAGAGAGACTCAGGCGGAGGAGAGACCTTTACCCTCGCGGGTAACTGGATCTGCTCGGGAGTATCGCAGTATGTTCCGTCGCACGCGTTGCACTCCAAGGAAGAGTACCATGGCGCAGGATCGTCTACCGAGGATGGCTCCATAAGTGACACCAGCTTCACCACCACAGACAGGGAGACCGACGCTCTCCGTTCCTTACGTCCCACCGTATGGACATTTCGTGCGTTGCTCTTCTGACACTTCTGCCGGACCGTCGGGACACGCAGAGAGGGGGAAGAGGAAGGTTCGAGATGAGCCAGAGCAGGTATTCATTGTGATATCCGAGGAGGAGGAGGACCCGGAGGAGGATCCCGAGGAGGACCCCGAGGAGACGTCATCGTCTTAGGTCGTAGTGGTGGGGGGTGGCTAGTGCTAGGTTGTGGGTTGTCTGTTAGCAACCAGCCTAGGTTTGGGATGTACATGTTTAGTGTCGTGTATTTGACACACCTTTTGATTTACAGCTTTCCTAGGTTTAGACTTATCGCTTTATTTACTTTGTAGCAGGATGATGTATTTTGGCCACTATGTTGTGGTTCCAAACTATGCTTGCGGGCGCAAGACTTGTGTATATTGACATGATGATATATATATATATGTGTATGATGTTTCTTTTCTTCTGAGTTTCAGGATGGCTAAATATGATGTGAGAAATCTTTTCGGATAAGATTCTTTTAAAAAAAAATTAGCCACCAATTTTGGTAACCTTAATTTATGAAAGACGTTTTTCCGCATTAAGTTTCTAGTTTTTCACGTGACGTTCCTTGTGGGAAAAAGGGGCGTTACATTTGTGGTATCAGAGCTGGTCGATGTCTTTTGGGAGTGTCTAGGTTATAGGCTTACTAAGTTGAAGTTGTGTGATCTCTGATTAGCATTGTGTGACATTGTTTGTTTTGTTTCCTTATGAAGCAATGTGTGAAATTGATTGCTTTCTCGAATGGGTTTTGAATAGTGCGACTGATTGGTTCACTTGCAGAAACCCATGGCACGTCGGGGACGACCGATGAATCGTGTTGACGCCGAAGATCGTGACGATACGATGGAGAGGGCTATAGCGGCTATGACAAACATGGCGGCTCAGATGGCCCAACAGTCTGTTCGTGCGGAACAGAGGGATGTTGAGAGGCAATAGAGGGACATTGAGGATCGATTGAGGGCTGAGAGGGTTGCTGAAGGAAAGAGGTTGGTCGACTTTCGACACCATAATCCGCCACAGTTTCGTGGTGAGGCTGAGCCGGATAAAGCAGAACTATGGATCGAGGAGCTGGAAAAGATCTTTAAGATCTTACACTGCACGATAGCCGAGAAGTTACAGTATGCGGTGTACCTGCTGTTGGGTGACGCGGAATACTGGTGGAAGGGAGTCTGGCAGCTGTTGGATGCTGGAAACCAAGAGGTGACGTGGGAACTTTTCAAGGAGAAATTTCTTGAGAAGTACTTTCCACAAAGCGCGAGGTCCGAGAAGGAGCAAGAGTTTCTACGACTGCAGCAATGGGACATGACTGTAGGGGAATACGCGGCAAAGTTTGAGTCACTTGCCAAGTATTTCCGGTTCTTCCAAGTCCAATCGGACAAGGGATGGAAGTGTGAGAGGTTTGAGGTTGGATTGAGGTACGAGGTGCGTCAATCTGTGGCTTCGCTGGATATCCGTCAGTTTCCACTGCTGGTGGAAAAATGTAGGAAGATGGAGAACTTGATGAAGGGAAGGATCAACAAAGGAAACGTGGGTGGACCGTCTAGGTCATATCCACAAAGTCAGAAGGGGAAGCAGGCACAACACAAGCCTTATTTCAAAAACCAGAAGAGTCAGCCGAACCGCAGTGTACCATTTTCTGCTAGTGGTACCAACAAGGGCTATCAGGGAGCGGGCGCTCCGATTGTATGTTACAACTGTGGAAAGCCCGGGCACTTGTCCACAGCATGCAACCAGAAGGGGATGACATGCTTTAGCTGCGGGAAGATCAGACATGCAGCAAAGGATTGCCGGATGGGCAAACCGAAACCAGAGGTGAACGCCGTCAAAGCCAGAAGGCCGACGACGAAAGGACGAGTTTACACCATGAGCGGTGTTGAAGCTTCACAATCAGAGGATCTCATACAAGATACTTGTGACATAGCTGGAAATCCCTTAGTTGTACTGTATGATTCGGGTGCTACCCATTCTTTCATATCTGAAAACTGTGTGAAACGACTGAAATTGCCTGTGTCTTTGATGTCTTTTGATCTTGTTGTTTTTATGCCTACTGCTGATTGCAAATTCTGTATGTCTAAAATGCCCTGTTGTTATTTTCAATAGGACATACCTTGTTGATTTGATATGTTTGCCTTTGACATAATTGGATGTGATTTTAGGCATGGATTGGTTATTTTCCAACTATATCCTTTTAGATGTGCCAATAAATCTTTGATTTTCCCTAATGCTGAGAATTCTGGATTTTTGACTGCCAATCAAGTGAGAGCTTCTTTGAAAGAAGGAGCTCAGGGATACATGTTTTTATCCTTCTTGAAAGTCGAGGGGAAAGTTGTATTGAACAACGTGCCCATCGTTAGAGACTTCTCGGAAGTATTTCCGGAGGATGTTCCAGGTCTACCACCTGTGAGGGACATAGAGTTTTCCATAGACTTAGTACCTGGTACTGGTCCAATCTCTATTGCCCCGTATAGAATGTCGCCAACGGAGCTGGCTGAACTGAAGAAACAATTGGAAGATTTGCTATCCGAGCAATTCGTAAGACCAAGTGTATCGCCGTGGGGAGCTCCTGTGCTGTTGGTGAGAAAGAAGGACGGAACTTCCAGATTGTGTGTAGACTACCGTCAGTTGAACAAGGTGACGATCAAGAATAAATACCCATTGCCACGCATCGACGATCTGATGGATCAACTTCGCGGTGCAGCTGTATTTTCTAAGATTGATTTGAGGAGTGGTTATCACCAGATTAGAGTTAAGAATGACGATATTCCTAAGACTGCTTTTAGGACTAGATATGGTCATTTTGAGTATCTTGTGATGCCGTTTGGAGTGACTAATGCACCGGCAATATTCATGGATTATATGAATAGGATCTTTAGACCTTTCTTGGATCGATTTGTGGTAGTGTTCATAGTTGACATTTTGATTTACTCTAAGAGTCATGAAGAACACGAGGAACACCTAAGACAAGTATTGCAGATCCTGAGTGAGAAAAAGCTTTATGCAAAGTTGTCTAAGTGTGAATTTTGGTTAGAAAAAGTACAATTTCTAGGCCATGTGATTTCAAAAGAGGGTATACTGTAGACCCAGAAAAGGTAGAGGCAGTAATGTCATGGGAAAGACCCACAACAGTGACTGAGGTTCGTAGTTTTGTAGGGTTAGCGGGTTATTATCGAAGATTTATCGAAGGATTTTCGAAAATAGTAGCCCCAAGGACACAACTCACTAGGAAAGATCATCCTTTTGTGTGGACTGATGAGTGTGAGTCAAGTTTCTTGAAGATGAAGGAACTACTGATGACCTCACCTGTACTGATTTTGCATAATCCTGAAGAACCTATGGAGGTTTACTGTGATGCTTCATACCAAGGACTTGGGTGCGTGTTGATGCAAAATAGAAGAGTAGTGGCATACGCATCCCGTCAGTTGAAAAATCACGAGAGGAACTATCCAACTCATGATATTGAGTTAGCAGTTGTAGTGTTCGCTTTGAAGATTTGGAGACATTATCTGTATGGATCAACGTTTAACGTCTTCAGCGATCATAAGAGTTTGAAATATCTGTTTGATCAGAAAGAGCTCAATATGAGACAGAGACATTGGATGGAATTTTTGAAGGATTATGATTTTACCTTGATGTATCATCTCGGGAAGGAAAATGTTGTGGCTGATGCCTTGAGTCGAAAAACTGTTCATGTGTCTGCCATGATGGTTAAGGAACTAGAGTTGATTGAGGAGTTTAGAGATCTAGGCTTAAACATTGAGAGACACAAGGATAAGATTAGTCTAAGCATGATCAAAGTATCGAGTGGATTAATTGATGATATTCGGGAGCAACAAGCAACCGATGAGAGTCTAAAAGAAAAGAGAGAGTTAATGGAACAAGGCAAAGTGGCAGAGTTTAGTTTAGGCAATGATGGAATACTGAGATGCAAAGGAAGGATTTGTGTGCCAAACAATCCTGAATTGAGAAAGCTGATTCTCGACGAAGCACATAAGAGCAATTTGAGTATTCACCCTGGAGCCACGAAGATGTATCAAGATCTGAAGCAAAGATTCTGGTGGTCGGGGATGAAGAAACAAGTTGCAGAGTATGTCGCAGCGTGCTTAACATGCCAAAAAGCAAAAGTGGAACACCAACGACTTGCGGGCATGATGCAATCGTTGGATATCCCAGAATGGAAATGGGAGAGCATATCGATGGATTTCGTGTTTGGATTACCAAGGGCATCGAAAGGATTTGATGGGATTTGGGTAATTGTGGATAGACTGACAAAGTCATCGCATTTTCTACCCATCAACATGAAATATTCCCTAGATAAGCTTGCTCAGATGTATGTGAAGGAGATAATTAGGTTGCATGGAGTGCCATCTAGTATTATTTCTGATAGGGACCCTAGGTTTACGTCTCGTTTTTGGCAAAGTTTGCAACAAGCGCTAGAAACTAAGCTAAGATTAAGTTCTTCTTATCATCCTCAGACGGATGGTCAGTCAGAGAGAACTATTCAATCCCTAGAGGATTTGTTGAGAGCATGCGTGTTGGATCATAGGGGAAGTTGGGACGATATTTTGCCATTGATAGAGTTCACCTACAATAATAGTTTTCATGCGAGCATAAGAATGGCACCCTACGAGGCATTGTATGGGAGAAAGTGCCAAACACCTTTGTGTTGGTACCAGGATGGGGAGAGTGCAATATTAGGACCTGAGTTTTTACAACAAACCACGGAAAAGGTGAGACTAGTTCGAGAAAAGATGAGGACGGCACAAAGCAGACAAAAGAACTACTCCGATAAGAGGAGACGACCTCTCGAGTTCCAAGAAGGCGATCATGTTTTTCTAAGAGTCACTCCGATGACTGGGGTAGGCAGAGCTTTAAAGTCCAAAAAACTCACTCCTAAATTCATAGGACCATACCAAATTCTTCGTCGTATTGGTCCTGTTGCTTACCAAATAGCTTTACCACCGAATCTTTCTAATCTTCACAATGTCTTTCACGTTTCACAACTAAGAAAATATATTCCTGATCCGTCTCATGTAATCGAGTCTGATGTGGTACAATTAAGAGATAACCTGACTTATGAAACAAACCCTGCGCGAATCGATGATAGAAGAATCAATCAGCTGAGGGATAAACAAATCTCTTTAGTCAAGGTTATCTGGAATGAAGTTACTGGAGATGCGACATGGGAAGTGGAAGACAAGATCCGAGGGAAATATCCTGCATTATTCTAGGTATGTAATTTCGAGGACGAAATTCTTTTTAGAGGGGTAGAGTTGTAACACTCTATTTTATATATATATAGTTTTTATTTATTTTTAATCTGTTTTAAATTAATTAAAATTATTTAATTATTGATTTTGTGATTTTAAGGTATGAATAATAATATTTATATCTTAGGTTTATTTTTGAAGGGTTTAGAGTAATAGAGTTCGCAAAACTGAGTTTTTGCGGGAACCGCTTTCTCGTGTGATGCGGAGAAGGGTTCAGTATTTTTTCTGGAGGTCATTTTTACTCCAAAATAAATTTTTAACGAACCAAAAGTGGCTCTTATAATATTTTTGATTTTTAGAAATTTTTCTGGAAATTTTTCAGAAAAACTTTATTTTACCCGCGTTTGGTGCTTTAAAGGTAAACCGGGGGCAACCGGGACATGAAAAATAGTCCAAAATTTAGTTTTGGGTTTCTACATTTTTCTATGACATATTCAAATCATAAAATTCATTCCTCATGATTTTACTCATTTTAGAAAAATAATTATCTTAAAAGGGGTTCGAAAACTACGCGTTTTACCACTGCGAACTACCGATTAAACCCTAACTTGATGGGACATAATCCCACCATTTTTCTGGTCAGCTGGGCGCATAAGGGGGGGGGGCTGATCCCACTCTCAAATAATTCCAAAAGTCTAATGGTCAAATGGGTTTAATTTTTGAATTTTCCCAAAATTAGGTGAGAGAGGTATGGCTTCCAACCACCAAAGCATTGAAGCCCATACTCCCCCATACCTTCCTTGAGTCAGCCGAAATCTACTAGGGAAGGGAAGGAGAGAGAAATTCATTTTCACTTCATCTTCTCCACTTGAATCAAGAACTCCACCATTTTCTCTCCATTCCCAAGCTTTTTCATACACCAAAAAGACCAAGTTCTATTGAGATTTTCCATACCCAAGCTTCACAAAAAAGGTTTGGATCATCATTCTAATCCATAAACTTCTTTCATTTTTTCATTTCCACCACTTTCATGTTTTCATGAAAGCTTGAGTTCTTCATTTCACTAAAAGTAAGCTTTTCTTTGGTTTAGGTTCACTCCATTGGAACCTACAAGCTTGGAAACTACCTTGGATCTATTTTCTTTCAAGATTTGAGTAAGTATTCATCTACTCAAATTTCTACTCTTTAGGGTTTCTTAGTTTTCATAAAACTCATATTTCTATGGTTGTATTTTGGTGTATTTGGTAAAAGGTAAATTTTTCTTAAGTGTGGGAACATCAAGGTGTTGAGTAGACCACTTGGTGTTGGTGTGGTGTGAAGGAGGTGATTTTGGAGTTAGCCCATTTTCATGTCTTCAAGAGGTAAGGGGATTTTCTCAATAAGTTGGGAAGGATGTGTATGTGTGTGGTGTATGTTGTATGTTCATGAAAAACTCAAAGACTTGAGTTTTCTATTGGGTGTTTGAATGAAGTTTCATTCTCTTAGTAATATGTATTTTTACATGTATATGTATGTGAGTAAAAATATGATTTTTGGTTGAGGCATGATAATTTTTTATGAGCCTAGGTGTTGTTGGGAAAATCATATGTATGTTTTGGGGTGATTTTGGATGCCTAAGTGTGTGCTTGGTGAAGTATGATTTAATGCTATGTTCATGATGTATGTTGATATATTATGAATGAGTATTTTGAGTGTATGTTTGATTTATGGCTTGGTTGTGTTATTGTCTAATTGATGTATATTGATTTATGTGTATTTCATATACTTTGATTGGGATTGGATTGAAAATATTTGATTAAGTGTGGGAAGAGAGTTTAAAAGCTTTAATGAAAAAGTTTCCCAAATGAATTAATTAGAATTCAAAGATAACACTTAATTAGATAAATTTCATCAAGTTTCTAATCATAAGTCTTAAATCAATTTCACACCAAATCCTTTTGATCCATAAAACCTTAAGTGAGTTAGAAAACTAATCAATGTGAGAGAAAAATCAAATTTTGGATTTTTAAGGGTCAAAAACGAAAACTGGATGTTTTTGGGGTCAAAAATGCAAATTCTGGAATTCTGGACTTTAATTGCAAAATCTGGACTTTTGGGCCAAAAATATAATTTACGAAAGTTTGGGGCAGAAAACTCGAAGTCTGGAGAATTGTGGGCCAAAAGTATAATTTCCGAAAGTTGGGGGCAGAAACGCGAAGTCTGTGTACCTTTGGGCCAGAATTATAATTTATGAAAGTCTTGGGGTAGAAAACGTAAAGTCTGGACATTTTGGGCCAGAAACCTATTTTTTTAAGAAAATTGGGGGCTGAACTGCGAAATTGAACTTCTTAAGGGGTCAGAATTGCAAATACTTAAAAGTAATGGAATTTAAATAAAATTATCAAAGAATTTAATTAAGTTTTAATTAAATCTTTTTATGTTGAATAAGTGAGAAAAGAATTAATAAAGTGGGTTGTAAATAAGAGAAAATTCTTTTATAAACAAGTGAAGGTTTAAGAGTTTAAAGTTAAAGAAAAAACTTAAGAATTCAAAGAGAAATTTCTTCAAAAAAAAAAACTTATGGTGTTAAATAATAATATTACACGGGATTGGAAGAGAACCAATACGTGGCGAAGATAAAAGTCTTAAGGACAATAATATTACACGGTATTGGAAGAGAACCAATATGTGGCGAAGATAAAAGTCTTAAGGACAAAAATATTACACGGTGTTGGGTGAAAGCTAACACGTGGCGACGAAAAAAAAACCCTAAGACGAGGGACCGAATTGATTGTGGTTGCAAATATATTGTCATATGCATTTGAGATATTGGCTTTTGCCAGGCTAGCATTTATTGCTATGATGAGAGCACACAATCCTATGCGGGGATTGTAAATAAGTATGGTCTGACTATAAGTCTTTGAGGGCATCCAGGTTACGAAATTCTCAATGGCCTTGCGGTGAATCCCCTTGTGCCGAGAAAAGTAGTGTACCCGGCTTGGATGATCCTGACCGGCTGCCTTATTTGAGATGGGGTGTACGACGTAGCACAATGGGTCTGTACCGAATAAATGACAAATGATGGCCAAGAGTGAAAGTCTGTTTGCGTTAATGATAGGTATACGATTCCGCCACATCGCTCTACTTAGTTAAGGAAGAAAAGTCTCCATGGAGCAGTGCACCGGTGTATGAAGAGAGATATTGAAGTGACATGCATTATGCTAGAATGCTATGTGTGTGCTTGACTGTGTGTTTACCTTGATGATGTGTCTTGTGTTGATGATTGAATATCTTAGCTAAAAGATTTGCGAAAGAGTAACTCTATATAAATATATTCTTGGAATGTATTATGTAGTATTTTATTTTTCATATGCAACCTTTCAGTGGATTTCAACTTGTGAAAAGAAATTCACCCTTGCATATTTTCCTGTATCTGTATGTACGTTATGCGTAGATGAGGCCTCTGGTAGCCCGTGTGAGGGAGAGCTTCCGGCCCCTTGAGGCCGAGTCCGAGGGAGGGGGATGGACTTATGATCCCATCTCCCAGTGGGCCACAGTGTGTGGGCACGTGGTCAGGACGAGAGGAGGGGTGTTGGGCCCCGAAGAGGTTTTGGAGCGTGATATGGTTCTGGACGCTTACATTCCTTTAGAGAGGATGCACAGCTGGCTGGCAGCCGCACCCGAGGCACCTGTGGAGCAGCCGAGGAGAGAGACTCAGGCGGAGGAGAGACCTTTACCCTCGCGGGTAACTGGATCTGCTCGGGAGTATCGCAGTATGTTCCGTCGCACGCGTTGCACTCCAAGGAAGAGTACCATGGCGCAGGATCGTCTACCGAGGATGGCTCCATAAGTGACACCAGCTTCACCACCACAGACAGGGAGACCGACGCTCTCCGTTCCTTACGTCCCACCGTATGGACGTTTCGTGCGTTGCTCTTCTGACACTTCTGCCGGACCGTCGGGACACGCAGAGAGGGGGAAGAGGAAGGTTCGAGATGAGCCAGAGCGGGTATTCATTGAGATATCCGAGGAGGAGGAGGACCCGGAGGAGGACCCGGAGGAGGATCCCGAGGAGGACCCCGAGGAGACGTCATCGTCTTAGGTCGTAGTGGTGGGGGGTGGCTAGTGTTAGGTTGTGGGTTGTCTGTTAGCGACCAGCCTAGGTTTGGGATGTACATGTTCAGTGTCGTGTATTTGACACACCTTTTGATATACAGCTTTCCTAGGTTTAGACTTATCGCTTTATTTTCTTTGTAGTAGGATGATGTATTTTGGCCACTATGTTGTGGTTCCAAACTATGCTTGCGGGCGCAAGACTTGTGTATATTGACATGATGATATATATATATATATATATGTGTGTATTATATTTCTTTTCTTCTGAGTTTCAGGATGGCTAAATATGATGTGAGAAATCTTTTCGGATAAGATTCTTTTAAAAAAAAAAATTAGCCACCAATTTTGGTAACCTTAATTTATGAAAGACGTTTTTCCGCATTAAGTTTCTAGTTTTTCACGTGACGTTCCTTGTGGGAAAAAGGGGCGTTACATTTGTGGTATCAGAGCTGGTCGATGTCTTTTGGGAGTGTCTAGGTTATAGGCTTTCTAAGTTGAAGTTGTGTGATCTCTGATTAGCATTGTGTGACATTGTTTGTATTGTTTCCTTATGAAGCAATGTGTGAAATTGATTGCTTTCTCGAATGGGTTTTGAATAGTGCGACTGATTGGTTCACTTGCAGAAACCCATGGCACATCGGGGACGACCGATGAATCATGTTGACGCCGAAGATCGTGACGATACGATGGAGAGGGCTATAGCGGCTATGATAAACATGGCGGCTCAGATGGCCCAACAGTCTATTCGTACGGAACAGAGGGATGTTGAGAGGCAACAGAGGGACATTGAGGATCGATTGAGAGCTGAGAGGGCTGCTGAAGGAAAGAGGTTGGTCGACTTTTGACACCATAATCCGCCACAGTTTCGTGCTGAGGCTGAGCTGGATAAAGCAGAACTATGGATCGAGGAGCTGGAAAAGATCTTTGAGATCTTACACTGCACAGCAGCCGAGAAGTTACAGTATGCGGTGTACCTGCTGTTGGGTGACGCGGAATACTGGTGGAAGGGAGTCCGACAGCTGTTGGATGCTGGAAACCAAGAGGTGACGTGGGAACTTTTCAAGGAGAAATTTCTTGAGAAGTACTTTCCACAAAGCGCGAGGTCCGAGAAGGAGCAAGAGTTTCTACGACTGCAGCAACGGGACATGACTGTAGGGGAATACGCGGCAAAGTTTGAGTCACTTGCCAAGTATTTCCGGTTCTTCCAAGTCCAACCGGACAAGGGATGGAAGTGTGAGAGGTTTGAGGTTGGATTGAGGTACGAGGTGCGTCAATCTGTGGCTTCGCTGGATATCCGTCAGTTTCCACTGCTGGTGGAAAAATGTAGGAAGATGGAGAACTTGATGAAGGGAAGGATCAACAAAGGAAACGTGGGTGGACCGTCTAGGTCATATCCACAAAGTCAGAAGGGGAAGCAGGCACAACACAAGCCTTATTTCAAAAACCAGAAGAGTCAGCCGAACCGCAGTGTACCATTTTCTGCTAGTGGTACCAACAAGGGCTATCAGGGAGCGGGCGCTCCGATTGTATGTTACAACTGTGGAAAGCCCGGGCACTTGTCCACAGCATGCAACCAGAAGGGGATGACATGCTTTAGCTGCGGGAAGATCGGACATGCAGCAAAGGATTGCCGGATGGGCAAACCGAAACCAGAGGTGAACGCCGTCAAAGCCAGAAGGCCGACGACAAAAGGACGAGTTTACACCATGAGCAGTGTTGAAGCTTCACAATCAGAGGATCTCATACAAGATACTTGTGACATAGCTGGAAATCCCTTAATTGTACTGTATGATTCGGGTGCTACCCATTCTTTCATATCTAAAAACTGTGTGAAACGACTGAAATTGCCTGTGTCTTTGATGTCTTTTGATCTTGTTGTTTTTATGCCTACTGCTGATTGCAAATTCTGTATGTCTAAAATGCCCTGTTGTTATTTCCAATAGGACATACCTTGTTGATTTGATATGTTTGCCTTTGACACAATTGGATGTGATTTTAGGCATGGATTGGTTATTTTCCAACTATATCCTTTTAGATGTGCCAATAAATCTTTGATTTTCCCTAATGCTGAGAATTCTGGATTTTTGACTGCCAATCAAGTGAGAGCTTCTTTGAAAGAAGGAGGTCAGGGATACATGTTTTTATCCTTCTTGAAAGTCGAGGGGAAAGTTGTATTGAACAACGTGCCCATCGTTAGAGACTTCTCGGAAGTATTTCCGGAGGATGTTCCAGGTCTACCACCTGTGAGGGACATAGAGTTTTCCATAGACTTAGTACCTGGTACTGGTCCAATCTCTATTGCCCCGTATAGAATGTCGCCAACGGAGCTGGCTGAACTGAAGAAACAATTGGAAGATTTGCTATCCGAGCAATTCGTAAGACCAAGTGTATCGCCGTGGGGAGCTCCTGTGCTGTTGGTGAGAAAGAAGGACGGAACTTCCAGATTGTGTGTGGACTACCGTCAATTGAACAAGGTGACGATCAAGAATAAATACCCATTGCCACGCATCGACGATCTGATGGATCAACTTCGCGGTGTAGCTGTATTTTCTAAGATTGATTTGAGGATTGGTTATCACCAGATTAGAGTTAAGAATGATGATATTCCTAAGACTGCTTTTAGGACAAGATATGGTCATTTTTAGTATCTTGTGATGCCGTTTGGAGTGACTAATGCACCGGCAATATTCATGGATTATATGAATAGGATCTTTAGACCTTTCTTGCATCGACTTGTGGTAGTGTTCATAGTTGACATTTTGATTTACTCTAAGAGTCATGAAGAACACGAGGAACACCTAAGATAAGTATTGCAGATCCTGAGTAAGAAAAAGCTTTATGCAAAGTTGTCTAAGTGTGAATTTTGGTTAGAAAAAGTACAATTTCTAGCCCGTGTGATTTCAAAAGAGGGTATACTGTAGACCCAGAAAAGGTAGAGGCAGTAATGTCATGGGAAAGACCCACAACAGTGACTGAGGTTCGTAGTTTTGTAGGGTTAGCGGGTTATTATCGAAGATTTATCGAAGGATTTTCGAAAATAGTAGCCCCAATGACACAACTCACTAGGAAAGATCATCCTTTTGTGTGGACTGATGAGTGTGAGTCAAGTTTCTTGAAGATGAAGGAACTACTGACGACCTCACCTGTACTGATTTTGCATAATCCTGAAGAACCTATGGAGGTTTACTGTGATGCTTCATACCAAGGACTTGGGTGCGTGTTGATGCAAAATAGAAGAGTAGTGGCATACGCATCCCGTCAGTTAAAAAATCACGAGAGGAACTATCCAACTCATGATATTGAGTTAGCAGCTGTAGTGTTCGCTTTGAAGATTTGGAGACATTATCTTTATGGATCAACGTTTAACATCTTCAGCGATCATAAGAGTTTGAAATATCTGTTTGATCAGAAAGAGCTCAATATGAGACAGAGACGTTGGATGGAATTTTTGAAGGATTATGATTTTACCTTGATGTATCATCTCGGGAAGGAAAATGTTGTGGCTGATGCCTTGAGTCGAAAAACTGTTCATGTGTCTGCCATGATGGTTAAGGAACTAGAGTTGATTGAGGAGTTTAGAGATCTAGGCTTAAACATGGAGAGACACAAGGATAAGAGTAGTCTAAGCATGATCAAAGTATCGAGTGGATTAATTGATGATATTCGGGAGCAACAAGCAACCGATGAGAGTCTAAAAGAAAAGAGAGAGTTAATGGAACAAGGCAAAGTGGCAGAGTTTAGTTTAGGCAATGATGGAATACTGAGATGCAAAGGAAGGATTTGTGTGCCAAACAATCCTGAATTGAGAAAGCTGATTCTCCATGAAGCACATAAGAGCAATTTGAGTATTCACCCTAGAGCCACGAAGATGTATCAAGATCTGAAGCAAAGATTCTGGTGGTCGGGGATGAAGAAACAAGTTGCAGAGTATGTCGCAGCGTGCTTAGCATGCCAAAAAGCAAAAGTGGAACACCAACGACCTGCGGGCATGATGCAATCGTTGGATATCCCAGAATGGAAATGGGAGAGCATATCGATGGATTTCGTGTCTGGATTACCAAGGGCATCGAAAGGATTTGATGGGATTTGGGTAATTGTGGATAGACTGACAAAGTCATCGCATTTTCTACCCATCAACATGAAATATTCCCTAGATAAGCTTGCTCAGATGTATGTGAAGGAGATAATTAGGTTGCATGGAGTGTCATCTAGTATTATTTTTTATAGGGACCCTAGGTTTACGTCTCGTTTTTGGCAAAGTTTGCAACAAGCGCTAGAAACTAAGCTAAGATTAAGTTCTTCTTATCATCCTCAGACGGATGGTCAGTCAGAGAGAACTATTCAATCCCTAGAGGATTTGTTGAGAGCATGCGTGTTGGATCATAGGGGAAGTTGGGACGATATTTTGCCATTGATAGAGTTCACCTATAATAATAGTTTTCATGCGAGCATAGGAATGGCACCCTACGAGGCATTGTATGGGAGAAAGTGCCAAACACCTTTGTGTTGGTACCAGGATGGGGAGAGTGCAATATTAGGACCTGAGTTTTTACAACAAACCACGGAAAAGGTGAGACTAGTTCGAGAAAAGATGAGGACGACACAAAGCAAACAAAAGAGCTACTCCGATAAGAGGAGACGACCTCTCGAGTTCCAAGAAGGCGATCATGTTTTTCTAAGAGTCACTCCGACGACTGAGGTAGGCAGAGCTTTAAAGTCCAAAAAACTCACTCCTAAATTCATAGGACCATACCAAATTCTTCGTCGTATTGGTCCCGTTGCTGACCAAATAGCTTTACCACCGAATCTTTCTAATCTTCACAATGTCTTTGACGTTTCACAACTGAGAAAATATATTCCTGATCCGTCTCATGTAATCGAGTCTGATGTGGTACAATTAAGAGATAACCTGACTTATGAAACAAACCCTGTGCGAATCGATGATAGAAGAATCAAACAGCTCAGGGATAAACAAATCTCTTTAGTCAAGGTTATCTGGAATGAAGTTACTAGAGATGCGACATGGGAAGTGGACGACAAGATCCGAGAGAAATATCCTGCATTATTCTAGGTATGTAATTTCGAGGACGAAATTCTTTTTAGAGGGGTAGAGTTGTAACACTCTGTTTTTGTTTATATATATATATATAGTTTTAATTTATTTTTAATCTGTTTTAAATTAATTAAAATTATTTAATTAATGATTTTGTGATTTTAAGGTATGAATAATAATATTTATATCTTACGTTTATTTTTGAAGGGTTTAGAGTAATAGAGTTCGCAAAACTAAGTTTTTGCGGGAACCGCTTTCTCGCGTGATGCGGAGAAGGGTTCAGTATTTTTTCTGGAGGTCATTTTTACTCCAAAATAAATTTTTAACGAACCAAAAGTGGCTCTTATAATATTTGTGATTTTTAGAAATTTTTCTGGAAATTTTTCAGAAAAACTTTATTTTACCCGCGTTTGGTGCTTTACGGGTAAACCGGGCGCAACCGGGACATGAAAAATAGTCAAAAAATTTAGTTTTGGGTTTCTAAATTTTTCTATGACATATTTAAATCATAAAATTCATTCCTCATGATTTTACTCATTTTAGAAAAATAATTATCTTAAAAGGGGTTCGAAAACTACGTATTTTTACCACTGCGAACTACCGATTAAACCCTAACTTGATGCGACTTAATCCCAGCATTTTTCTGGTCAGCTGGGCGCATAAGGGGGGGGCCTGATCCCACTCTCAAATAATTCCAAAAGTCAAATGGTCAAATGCGTTTAATTTTTGAATTTTCCCAAAATTGGGTGAGAGAGGTATGGCTTCCAACCACCAAAGCATTGAAGCCCATACTCCCCCATGCCTTCCTTGAGTCAGCCGAAATCTACTAGGGAAGGGAAGGAGAGAGAAATTCATTTTCACTTCATCTTCTCCACTTGAATCAAGAGCTCCACCATTTTCTCTCCATTCCCAAGCTTTTTCATACACCAAAAAGACCAAGTTCTATTGAGATTTTCCATACCCAAGCTTCACAAAAAAGGTTTGGATCATCATTCTAATCCATAAACTTCTTTCATTTTTTCATTTCCACCACTTTCATGTTTTCATGAAAGCTTGAGTTCTTCATTTCACTAAAAGTAAGCTTTTCTTTGGTTTAGGTTCATTCCATTGGAACCTACAAGCTTGGAAACTACCTTGGATCTATTTTCTTTCAAGATTTGAGTAAGTATTCATCAACTCAAATTTCTACTCTTTAGGGTTTCTTGGTTTTCATAAAACTCATATTTCTATGGTTGTATTTTGGTGTATTTGGTAAAAGGTAAATTTTTCTTAAGTGTGGGAACATCAAGGTGTTGAGTAGACCACTTGGTGTTGGTGTCGTGTGAAGGAGGTGATTTTGGAGTTAGCCCATTTTCAAGTCTTCAAGAGGTAAGGGGATTTTCTCAATAAGTTGGGAAGGATGTGTATGTGTGTGGTTTATGTTGTATGTTCATGAAAAACTCAAAGACTTGAGTTTTCTATTGGGTGTTTGAATGAAGTTTCATTCTCTTAGTAATATGTATTTTTACATGTATATGTATGTGAGTAAAAATATGATTTTTGGTTGAGGCATGATAATTTTTGATGAGCCTAGGTGTTGTTGGAAAAATCATATGTATGTTTTGGGGTGATTTTGGATGCCTAAGTGTGTGCTTGGTGAAGTATGATTTAATGCTATGTTCATGATGTATGTTGATATATTATGAATGAGTATTTTGAGTGTATGTTTGATTTATGGCTTGGTTGTGTTATTGCCTAATTGATGTATATTGATTTATGTGTATTTCATATACTTTGATTGGGATTGGATTGAAAATATTTGATTAAGTGTGGGAAGAGAGTTTAAAAGCTTTAATGAAAAAGTTTTCCAAATGAATTAATTAGAATTCAAAGATAACACTTAATTAGATAAATTTCATCAAGTTTCTAATCATAAGTCTTAAATCAATTTCATACCAAATCCTTTTGATCCATAAAACCTTAAGTGAGATAGAAAACTAATCAATGTGAGAGAAAAATCAAATTTTGGATTTTTAGGGGTCAAAAACGAAAACTTGATTTTTTGGGGTCAAAAATGCAAATTCTGGAATTTTGGGCTTTAATTGCAAAATCTGGACTTTTAGGCCAAAAATATAATTTACGAAAGTTTGGCGCAGAAAACGCGAAGTCTGGAGAATTTTGGGCCAAAAGTATAATTTCCGAAAGTTGGGGGCAGAAACGCGAACTCTGTGTACCTTTGGGCCAGAATTATAATTTACGAAAGTCTTGGGGTAGAAAACGTAAAGTTTGGGCATTTTGGGCCAGAAACCTATTTTTTTAAGAAAATTGGGGGCTGAACTGCGAAATTGAACTTCTTAAGGGGTCAGAATTGCAAATACTTAAAAGTAATGGAATTTAAGTAAAATTATCAAAGAATTTAATTAAGTTTTAATTAAATCTTTTTATGTTGAATAAGTGGGAAGAAAATTAATAAAGTGGGTTATAAATAAGAGAAAATTCTTTTATAAACAAGTGAAGGTTTAAGAGTTTAAAGTTAAAGAAAAAACTTAAGAATTCAAAGAGGAATTTCTTCAAAAAAAAACTTATGGTGTGAAATAATAATATTACACGGTATTGGAAGAGAACCAATACGTGGCGAAGATAAAAGTCTTAAGGACAATAATATTACACGGTATTGGAAGAGAACCAATACGTGGCGAAGATAAAAGTCTTAAGGACAAAAATATTATACGGTGTTTGGTGAAAACTAACACGTGGCGACGAAAAAAAAAACCCTAAGACGAGGGACCGAATTGATTGTGGTTGCAAATATACTGTCATATGCATTTGAGATATTGGCTTTTGCCAGGCTAGCATTTATTGCTATGATGAGAGCACACAATCCTATGCGGGGATTGTAAATAAGTATGGTTTGACTATAAGTCTTTGAGGGCATCCAGGTTACGAAATTCTCAATGGCCTTGCGGTGAATCCCCTTGTGCCGAGAAAAGTAGTGTACCCGGCTTGCAATGACACTTTCAAACATTTCTATGAAATGGTTAAACACCAAATGTCATAGATTAAACCTTTTTCTTCCATAGCAAGTTACAAAGACAAAGCTTTTGGCGGTCAAAAACTAGTTAATCATCCACTTTTAGTAAAACAACATTGTTGAGGACTTTGAGAAATATTATGGCCTTGTCGTTCATTTGTGAGACTCTTCCCAACCATCAAGCGAATAGAAGACCCTATCCTAGCCATCCCCATAGATGGCACCCTCTTCTGGACAACCTGTTGCCCTTGCAATAGAAGCCCTAGAGACAAAGACATGCATTTCTAGCACAAAAGAAACAATCTTGTCTCCTATTATTCTTGTGTTTGTCCAAAACTTTAGAATCAGCAAAGGAAACACCCATGGTTTGTGAGCGTCGCCTATGTTTATGTAGCCAAACCATCCAGCCCCAGTAAAGTCCTCATTGAGATTCTTCAATGAGTACTCAACAAGACGGTAAAGGTAAAAAACAAACTCACACAACATCACAGCCACATTGAGAACCATTTTTGGAGTTTGGAGTGTGTGTGTGAAGTGAACACTTGAAGAAGGCCAAGGAAATGAAGAGAAGAGTAAGACAAAGCAACACAGTAGAGGGGAAGTAGTTGAATGAAGAGCAGTGTAGGATTTCTTCTAATTTTATATATATTTATAAGAGACCAAGCGTAGTGACAATTTGTTTGGAGCTTTGTGAACGATTGTTCACTAAATAGTTGTTTCTTATCCGAAGTAACGCATCACTTTATGAGGGAGTGCCCCACGCGTTAAGGTGGAAAATAAAATATTTCCAACAACGTTTCACCGAGAAAGTGTTGTCTCAACGATAAGTGAAAGCTCTGTATTTTTATTTACAACAAAGTTTGCCTAGGGGTGCGTTGTCTAATAGCCTTGTCTTTTTAATTTAAAAAAAAAGGAAATGATAGGCAACGCTTGTTGGAATGAACATTGTGTTCAAGCTCCGTGTTTTACATTACAGCGACGTTTGTCCAGGTACGCATTTTGTGAAAGCTCTGTGTTTTGTATAAAAGCGGTTCGCACTTCAAGCGCTATTAGAAAGTCATTGTTATTATGTGTTTCTGGCGTAGTGAGAAGAAGTTACAAGGGCTGGATGGGTTGAGTTTTTCTCCAAAGACTCATCTAATGTTCATGCAAGAATAATCCAAGACTTTTGGTCTAGAGAAACTTTATACAAAGAAAAGATTGTTGGAAAGGTGGCTGGTGTGCTCGTCACTGTTTCCCGAGAATTTATTTCCCAAGTAACTAGTTGTGCAGATGAGGGACTCATCGATGAGGAGGGCTGGGAGGCTTCACTCCCGTTCGTGGAGGATAAATTTGTGGATCTCTATTTGATGAATACTAGTAACCTTTTGCCAGCAACTTGTGATTGGTTCACCAGAAATGCCCCCTTTCCTGTTGAGACTATTCAGACTGCCTCCCAGATGAATAACAAGGCTAGAGTACTTCATGAGTTCCTCAATAAAATGGTTTTACCAAACTATGGTGAGGAAAATGAAGTAACTGATCTTAAAAGTTTTGTCTTGTTAACTTGCTTCTCAAGATACAGATTAACTTACAACATTTGGTATTTAATTATTTAAAACAAAGGCTTTTTTGATTTATCACTCGTAAGGGTCCTTTTATTTATTTGTCCTGCTCTCTCTCTTCTTTGAGCATCAGGGAGTGTTTCTTGTATTAGATAGAACACATAGGTTGGACCAAGCACCATATATGGAAAAGATAACGAAAAGAGAGACATTTGGAACTCTTTTTCTCAAAAGTATGAAGATTCGTGTTCTATCTGTGGAGGAGGTGAAGTTGAAAAGAATAAGGAGGATGCTACAAGAAAGTCCTTCAAACAGGACTAAAGTAAGTACTCTATCTAGACCTACTAACAGTGATGTTGAAGAGGGGGATGAAGTGGAGTGGGATGAAGATGATGAGGTCTCCTCAAGCTAAAGTTGGAAAACAAGAAGAGGAGGATTCTATTCAGTGCTTTATACTGGTAGTCAGCAACTTGCTAAAGATTAAAGGATCCAAGATGTTATAAGCAAAACAACGTTCTTTCCAGCGCATCACCAAATCCCCCAAGTTCTGGTGTGACGAAGGCAATACTCAAGAGTTTAGAATGCTGCCAAGGCATGCTTACCTTCAATTGATGACCTATTCTTCCAAACTAAAAGATAATCTCATTTTGGATGAATAGGCCATCCTTTGGAGGCAAGCATGCCTATGGAGCATTTTGTACTCCTGTTTATTCCCTTCGTCGCACCAGAACTTGGGGGATTTGGTGATGCGCTGGAAAGAACTTTATTTTCCTTATAACATCTTGGATCTTTTAATCTTTAGCAAGTTGTTGACTACAAGTATAAAGGCCAATCAAGATTAGTAGCAAGGGATAAAAGAACTCTTACAGTGTTCAGTTTTGCAACTGGGCCAAAGGTCTCGAAGTAATCAATCCCATATGTCTGGGTGAACCCTTTTGCAATCAAACAGGCTTTGTACCTTTCAATAGAGCCATCACAGTTGTATTTTATGGTAAATATCCACTTGCATCCCACAATATTTTTTCCTTTGGGTAGCTCCACAACTTGCCACGTTTGATTTTTCTCGAGAGCATACATTTTTAAATAGTTTTTATTGACTTTTAATCTGCTTTAATTCAATTAAAATTATTTAATTAATGATTTTTGGGATCTTGAGGTGAGGATAGTGATAGTAATACCTTTGGGTCTATTTTAGAAGAGTCGAGAGTAGTCAAGTTCGCAAAACTGAGTTTTTGCGGGGAACGCATTCTCGCGTGATGCGGGGAACAGTCTAATATTTTTCTGGAGGTCATTTTTACTCCAAAATAATATTTTAACAAACCAAAAGTTATTTTTCTAATATTTGTGATTTTTAGAAATTTTTCTGGAAATTTTTTAGAAAAACTTTATTTTACCCGCGTTTGGAGCTTTATGGGTAAACTGGGCGCAACCGGAGCATGAAAAATAGTCCAAAAATTTAGTTTTGAGATTCTAAATTTTTCTATATCATATTCAAGTCATAAAATTGATTTCTCATGAAATACCAATTAAACCCTAACTTGATGGGACTCAATCCCACCATTTTTCTGGTCTGGTTGGGCGAGTATGAGGCCCCAATTTTCACTCTCAAAATATCTCAAAAGTCAATTTGGGTCAAAGGGGTTAATTTTGAATTTTCAAAATCAAAGAGAGGGAGTAGGTGACCAAATGCAATCAAGCCCATCCCTCCCCACTCTTCCTTGTCTTTGGCCGTGTGCTTCTAGGGGGAAAGGAGGAGAGAAGTTTCATTTAACCACTTCATCTTCTTCCTTGAATCAAAGAGACTCCATTTTTCTCTCATATTCCAAGCTTTTCTCCATAATCAAAAGTCTAAGTTTTGTTGAGTTTTTGGCTATTCAAGCTTCACAAAAAAGGTTTGGATGATCATGATTCTAAACCATAAACTTCTTTCATTTTTCCATTTCCATCACTTTTATTTTTCCGTGAAGCTTGTGTTCTTCATTTTACTAAAAGGAAGCTTTTTCTTGGTTTAGGTTCATACCCTTGGAACCTACAAGCTTGAAAATCATCTTGGATCTATTTTGCTTCAAGGTAAGTATTCCTCTACTGAAATTTCTACTCTTTAGGGTTTGATTATTTTCATAAAATTTGCACTTTTATGGTTGTATTTTGTATAAGGTTGTTTTTTAAAGTGTTAGAATATCAAGGCTTCAAGGAGGCCACTTGGTGTTGGTGTTGGTGTTGGTGTTGGTGTTGGGGTTGGTGTGAAGGTGATTTTGGTGTTAGCCCATTTTCATTTGCTTCAAGAGGTAAGGGGATTTTCTCAATAAGTTGGGAATGATGTGTATGTGTGTGGTGTATGTTGTATGTTTTAAGTTAAACTCAAAGACTTGAGTTTTTCTATTGGTTGTTGAATGAGTTTCATTCTCTTAGTAATATGTATTTTTATATATTTATGTATGAGTTAAAGCATGATTTTGGTTGATGAATGATAATTTTTGAAAAGCCTATGTGTTCTTGGAAAAATCATATGTATGGTTTGAAGTGATTTGAATGCCTAATGAATGCTTGATGAGTTAATGATTGATGCTATGTCCATGATGTATGTTAATATGCTATGGATGGTTACTTTGAGTGTATGTATGATTTATGGCTTGATTGTGTTCTTGCCTAATTGATGTATGTTGATTTTTGGATATTTCATATACTTTGATTCATTGTGATTGGGATTGGATTGAAAGTATTTTACTAAGTGTGGGAAGAGGACTTAAAAGCTTTAATGAAAAGCATTTCCAATGAAATCAAATAAATTACTTAGAATTCAAGTTAACACTTGATTAGATAAATTTCATGAAATTTCTAAGTATAAGTCTCAATAGATTTCATACCAAATCCTATTTCTCCATAAAACACTAAGTAAGCTAGAAAATTAATTAATGAGGGGAAAAGTAAAATTTCAAATTTTTCAGGGGTTAAAACGCAAAATGGGTGTGTTTTGGGGCAAAAAAATAAATTTCAGAAGTTCTAGTGCAGAAAAATGAAAACTGGGTGTTTTGGGCCAAAAACATAATTTACAGAAGTTCTCGGGCAGAAACGAGAAATTGGGCGTTTTTGGGTCAAAAACATGATTTTTCAAAAAATCTGGGGCTGAAGCGGGAAATTGGACTTCTTAAGGGTTCAGATTTTAAAATACTTAAAAGTAAAAGAGTTTAAGTAAAGTTTATCAAAGAATTTAATTAAGACTTTTAATTAAATCTTTTTACAATGAAAAGTGGGAAAAAGAAAACAATAATGAAGTTAGTTTTAAATAAAAGGTATTTCTTTTATCAAAACAAACGAAGGTTTGAAATTTTAAAGTTAAAGAGGAAACTTAACTTCAAAGAAGAATTCTATCAAAAACTTATGTTCTAAAGAACATTTTTACACGATATTGAAAAAAGGTCAATACGTGGCGACGATGAAGTCTTGAAAACAATAATGCTACGCGGGTTGGAAGAAAGCTAACACGTGACGAAGAAATCCTAAGATGGGGGATCACATTGTTTGTCTTGTGTGTGTTTACAAATTATACTGTCATTTGCATTAAAGACACGACTTTTGCCAAATTAGAGCATACAATCCTATGTTGGGATTGTAAATAATTGCAAAACCAGTTCATGAAAAAGGGAAAAGATGGTTGACCGAGTCCATGAAAAAGGGGACAGATTGGTTTATTTGTGTTATGGTGATAGTAGCTCTACTGAATAATTGTAAAATCTGTTCATGAAAAAGGGGACCGATGGTTACCAAGTCCATGAAAAAGGAGACTGATTGGTTTATTATGTTAGGTTTATGCTACAGCCATTTCGCTCTACTTAGTTGAGGAAGAGAAGTCTACATGGAGCAGTGCACCGGTGTATGAAAAGATATATTGAAGTGACATGCATTATGCTAGAGTGCTATGTGTGTTTAACTTGATGATGTGTTCTCTTTTGATGATTGAATAGCTTAGCTAAAAGATTTGCAAAAGAGCAATTATATATATATATATATATATATATATATATTCTTGGAATGTATTATGTGTATTATGTAGTATTTTACTTTTCATATGCACCCTTTCAGTGGATTTTAACTTGTGCAAAGAAATTCACCTTGCATGTTTTCCTGTATCTGTATTTGCGTTACGCGTAGATGAGGCCTCTGGTAGCCCGAGTGCGGGAGAGTTTCTGGCCTCTTGAGGCCGATGGTGGGGGATGGACTTATATCTCATCTCCCAATGGGTCACGGTGTGTGGACACGTGATCAAGACTAGAGGAGGGGTGCTGGGCCCCGAGGAGGTTTTGGAGCAAGACATAATTCTGGATGCTTATATCCCCATCGAGAAGATGCGCAACTGGCTGGCAGCCGTACCTGATGCACGCGTGGAGCAGCCGAGGAGGACGACTCAGGAGGAGGAGAGACATTTACCCTCGCAGGTAACCGGGTCTGCTCGGGAGTACCGCCGTCACTTTCGTCGCACTCCAAGGAAGAGTTCCTTGGAGCGGGCACGTCTACCGAGGATGGCTCCACCAGTGACACCAGCTTCACCACCCGAGACTGTGAGACCGACGCTCCCTGTTCCTTACGTCGCACCGTCTAGACGCTTTGTACGTTGCTCTTCTAACACTTCTACCGGACCATCAGGACACGCAGAGAGGGAGAAGAGGAAGGTTCGAGATGAGCCAAAGCGGGTATTCATTGAGGTATCCGAGGATGAGAAGGACCCAGAGGAGGATCCCGAGGAGACGTCATCCTCTTAGGTCTGTAGAGGTGCGGGTGTCTAGTACTAGGTTGTAGGTTGTCTACTAGCGCAGCCTAGGTTTGGGGTGTACATGTTAAGTATCGCGCATTTGACACAACTTTTGATTTACTGTTTTACTAGGTTTAGTTTCATCGCTTTATTTTCATTATGTCAGGATGTTGTATTTTGGCCACTCTGTTGAGGTTCATGACCATACTTGCGGGCGCAAGACGTGTGTATATTGACATGATGATATATATATATATATGTATCATGTTTCTTTTCTTCTGAGTTTCTGGATGGCTAAATGAGATGTGAGTAATCTTTTCGTGTAAGACTTTCAAAAAAAAATAGCCACAAATTTTATAAAGACAAAACAGTTTATATTAATTCCGCATTAAGTTTTGTTTAGTTTTCATGTGACGTTCCTTGTATGAAAAAGGGGGCATTACATTTGTGGTATCAGAGCCAGGTTGATGTCTGTCGGGACTGTAGGGTATAGGTCTACTATGTCTAAGTTGTGTGAACTCTGATGGAGTTTACTTGAATTGTTTCTTGTAGAAACAATCGCGTATCTTTCAGGATTGTTTAGGCTATAGGCTTACTATGTTTAAGTTGTGTGATATCTGATTAGCATTGTGTGACATTGTTTGTATTGTTTCCCTATGAAACAATGTGTGAAATTGATTGTTTTCTTGAATGGGTTTTGAATAGTGCAACTTGGTTGACTTGTAGAAACCCATGGCACGTCGAGGATGACCGATGAATCGTGTTAACGCTGAGGACTGTGATGACACTATGGAGAGGGCTATCGCACCTATGACTAACATGGTGGCTCAGATGGCTCAACAGTCTATTCGTGTTGAACAAAGGGATATTGAGAGACAACAAAGAGATGCTGGGGATAGAGTAAGGGCTGAGAGAGTTGCTAAAGCCAAGAGATTGGTTGACTTTCGACACCATAATCCGCCACAGTTTCATGGCGAGGCTGAACCAGAGAAAGCGACTTATGGGTAGAAGAGCTGGAGAAGATCTTTGATATCCTGCACTGCACAGCAGCTGAGAAGGTGCAATACGCGGTTTACCTGCTGTTGGGTGACGCGGAGTATTGGCAGAAGGGAGTCCAACAACTGATGGAAGTTGGAAACCAAGCCGTGACGTGGGAGATATTCAAGGAAAAATTTCTTGAGAAGTATTTTCCACAGAGCGCGAGGTCAGAGAAGGAGTAAGAGTTTCTGCGACTGCAACAAAGAGACATGACTGTAGGAGAGTACGTGGCAAAGTTTGACTCACTTGCCAAGTACTTTCGGTTTTTCCAAGTCCAACCGGACAAGGGATGGAAGTGTGAGAGGTTCGAAGCGGGGTTGAGCTACGAGGTGCATCAATCTGTAACTTCACTGGATATTCGTCAATTTTCCCTGCTGGTGGAAAAGTGTAGAAAGATGGAGAACTTGATGAGAGGAAGAGTGAATAAGGGAAACGTGGGTGGACCGTCTAGGTCATATCCACAAAGGAAGGAAGGAAAGTAGAATCAGAACAAACCCTACAATAAGGATCAAGGAAACCAACAAAAGAGCAATGTAACTTTTTCTACTGGTAGTACCAACAAGGGGAGTCAAGGAGCGGGCGCTCCAGTGACATGTTTCAAATGTGGGAAACTAGGGCACTATTCTTATGCCTATACTCAACAAAGAGTGAAGTGTTATAGCTGTGGAAAAGTTGGACATATAGCAAAGGACTGCAATATGCCCAAACCCAAGCCGGAAATCAACGCTGTCAAAGATGGAAGGCCGAAGACAAAAGGACGTGTTTACACTATGAGTGGTGTTGAGGCTTCACCCTCAGAGGATCCCCTACGAGAAGGGAATGACACAACTGGTAATTTTGAAGACTAGGGGCTTCATGGATGTTTGGAATGGGTGGTCTTCTGTATGTTTTTGAAGATTCTAGATGACTAGTTTCGTTTTGTTAGAAAACTTTTTGTGTGATGTATGTTTTAGTTCTTATAAGTTTTAATTTCGAAATCTGACTCTATGTTTTATGTAACACCCTCGTTTTTAAATAATTTCTTTAGACTTTTAATTTGTTTTAATTTAATTAAAATTATTTTATTAATGATTTTGGGATCTTGAGGTGAGAATAAGGATACTCATATCTTAGATTTATTTTAGAAGAGTCGAGAGTAGTAGAGTTCGCAAAACTGAGTTTTTGCGGGAACCGCATTCTCTCTTGATGCGGGGATAGGGTTTAGTATTTTTCTAGAGGTCATTTTTATACCAAAATAATATTTTAACGAACCAAAAGTAATTTTTATAATATTTGTGATTTTTAGAAATTTTTCTAGAAATTTTTCAAAAAAACTTTATTTTACCTTCGTTTGATGCTTTACGGGTAAACCGGACGCAACCGGGACATGAAAAATAGTTCAAAAATTTGGTTTTGAGATTTTAAATTTTTCTATATCATATTCAAGTCATACCATGATTTTATCTATTTTAGAAAAATATTTATCTAAAAAGAGTTATATAAAACTAAGCGTTTTTACTACTTTGAATCACCAATTAAACCCTAACTTGATGGGACATAATCCCACCAATTTTTTTGGTGTTGGGCGAAATTCTTGGCCAAAAATATGGTCATGAAAATATCCCAAAGTCAAATTGGGTCAAATGGTGATTTATTTGATTTTTTTTTTAAAGCATGGAGTTGGTGACCAAACCCAATCAAAGTCATACTCCCCCATTCCCTCTTGCTCTTGGCCGTGTATCTTCAAGGAAAAGGGAGAGAGAGAATTCATTTTTCAACTTTATCTTCAACCTTGGAATCAAAAACTCCATTTTTCCTCTCATTTTCCAAGCTTTACTCCATAACCAAAAGCTTGAATTTTTTTGAGTTTTTGGCTATTCAAGCTTCACAAAAAAGGTTTGGATCATGATTCTAAGTCATAATATCTTCTTCTTTTTCCATTCTCATCATTTTCAATTTTTTCAAGAATCTGTGTTCTCAATTTTTGCTAAAAGAGAGCTTTTTCTTGGTTTAGGTTCAAACCCTTGGAACGAGTTAACTGCCAATTTAGCCCCTGAAATTGTGAAGAAGTCTCGCTTTGGTCCCTGAAATTATCGAAAAGGCAAATTAATCCCTGAAATTGTTTACCGTCGATCAATTTAGTCCCTATCGTTAGATCCGTTAGCTGACTCCGTTTAGTGTGCTGACCTGGCACGTTAAGTGCCACGTGGTATCCTACTTGGCCTGACACGTTTTGCACAGTCAGCAGGGACTAAATTGAAGAGTTTTTGACAGGGACCAAATTGAAATATTTTTCGCAGCATGTGTATATTAGTGCTTGTGTGAGGAGTCAGCAGCCGGTCTTCATTCCCTAAGTCTTTTCCCTCTTCACCCAAACCGTGAGAGAGAGACCGCCGTGTGTGCCTCCGCATCCGCCGCCGCTTCCACCACCGTGCCTTAGTAGGTGAAAACGGTTCCGTTTGCTGCGTCACAACCAGGAGCAGTCACCATTTTCCCTCAAATCACTACGGTAATGCACAGACACAACATTCTTTGTCAAAAATTTTATGTTTTTTCGTTTCCAAAGTTCTTATCATCGATTTTAAGGACTGTGTGTTCCTATTTTTGCATTAACAAACGGAAGTTACGGTTTTGGCAATGTTAGGGTTTTGGCATTTTGTTGTGTACGTTGTGTTGTGGTTCGTTTCCGTTTTAAACTTTTGGTCCCTGTTCTATATAGTGTGGTCTCTGTTTTTCGAATTCTTTGGTGAAAGTTGATTTTTTTGGTAAGTTTAATGGTTTTTATGATGTTGAGTGTCTTGGGTACACAATTTAATTTGGCACAGACCATTCTTTTGGGGTTCTTTGGGTCTGCTCTATATAGTGTGTTATGAGTTTATTGTTGTATTTATGGTTCTGTTTTGTAGACATTGTATTTTTTATTATGGGATTTATTGCATGGTCTTCTATGTTGAATGGCATTCTGACCTTGGTATTTGTTTGTGTAGGATGGCAAGTGATGAACAGCAAGATGGGAATGTAGACCAAGTGCGCAAGATGGGAATGTAGACCAAGTGCTTCACGATGGACAACAACCTGAGTGGGAAGATTCCAGTGAAGAGGACTCTAGCGAAGATCTTGATGTGGAATGGGAAGGTATTGGGCTTGATGAAGAATCAGATAATTATCATTCTGAAGAGTTGAGAAGTCCCATTAGCAGTGATGATGAGAATGATGGCAATGAGAGACCTGTGTTTCCACAGTTCAAGGAAGGTGCACAGTTTGGTCAAGTGCACCTAGAGGTTGGGATGGAGTTTGCAACTATGAATACTTTTAAGAAAGCTTTGAAGGACTATGCAATTTATCATGGGAGGGAGATTAAGTGGAAAAAAAATGAGAAATTTAGGGCAAGAGCAAGGTGTAAGCAAAAGGAGTGTCATTGGGAGATTTACTGTGCTTGGAGTGAAGTGAATCTAAGCATTCAGATCAAGACTTTCATTAGTGAACACAGCTGCAGTAGGGTATTTAAGAATGCACAAGCGGATAGGAAGTGGGTTGTTGAAAAACTAGAGGAGAAGCTCAAGGTGCAGCCTAATATAACCCACGGTGAGGCCTTTGAATTCCTTAAACGGGATTTTGGAGTACATGTATGTGACACAAAGATATTCATGTAGGTAACAAGATGAAACACAAGAAGGGGGGGTTGAATTGTGTTTCTAAGCTTTTAAAAATACTTTTCGCAATGTTGGACGCTGGCTTGTGAAAACGTTGGACGCACAGCGTACTAAGATATTGGACGCACAAAGTTTCGAAATATTGGACGCACAATAGTTGTGAAATATTGGACGCACAAAAGTATTGGACGCAGAGGCTTCTGCTAAGTTAAAAACTTGTTTTCTTTGTGCGATTTAAGGTGTATGAAAAACTTGTTGAAATAAAATCAATTCAATCCCCTTGGTTAGTAATAAGCACAGATATAAAAAGAGTTAAGGGAAAGAAGAAATAACACAAGTTTTTATCCTGGTTCGCCCTTTCCTAAGAGCTACGTCTAGTCCCCTCAAACTAGAGAGATTTCACTATCAACCTGATAGAATACAAGTATTCTTTGCACACAGCCTCTCCAGGCTAAAACCCAAGTATTCTTTGCACACAGCCTCTCCAGGCTAAATCCCAAGTATTCTTTGAACACAGCCTCTTCAGGCTAAATCAAGTATTCTTTGAACACAGCCTCTTCAGGCTAAACAACTCAGCAGAGTTTTTGATTCAAGTGCTGTCTAACTAACACAAGTGAGGATATGAAAACTAAAGCACTTCGAGAGTTAAGCAAACTCTCGTTTACAAGAAGATAGAAAGAAAAAAATACAAGACTTTCTATACAGAGTATAACAAATTGTTTGCACAGCGTTTTTGCTCTTTCTTTTTCGTTGTTCCGTGTCTTGTATTCTTCTTCTTGTTCACGGTATTTATAGGCTTTGATGAAGCTTCAGACTTGTTCTTCGAATAGCTCAGCTTCAGCCTTCATAAATATTACTGTTCTCTAATAGCATTAAATGCTATTTTCCCGTTGCTCTGAGGAGATCTACTTCATTGTGTATGTTTGCGTTTCTTTCTCCTAAATCAGAAGCAACCAGTACTCAAAGTCTCAATTGTACAGTGGTTAATAGTAATATCTTATTGAGACAGAGAGAATACACTGTGTAAAGCAGAAAGATGTGTTCAGAGATATATAGAGTAGTTAAAAGTACATTCTCTCTCTTAGTACACTTTCCACAGTACTTTATGCTTTTCAAAAGTACATTCACAAACGTTGACAAAGTTGTACAGAAAGCATTGCATACAGCTATGTATCTCAAATCATTTGCTCGATAAATATGTTTCATATTAAATGCATGAGCAGTAAATAGCAAGTAATGGACTCTGCGTTTTGGACGCAGCAAGTAGAAATCATTGGACGCATACCTGGTACTTACCAATTGCACAGAATTCATTCATTCATTGGACGCATCTTTAGGCTTACCATTCTGATGATTAGTTGCAAAGCAACATTGGACGTATTGCCTCATTCTGGTTATTGGACTTTTGCCATTTCCTTTCTGTTCCATTGGACGCAGAAGCAGTTGATTGTTGTACTTTTGTTCTTCTGCTTCATTGGACGCAGAACAGTACATTTGTCACTCTGATTTCATTGGACGCAGAGCATTTCTTTTGTTTGTTCAGTTTCATTGGACGTTGAACTTCAATGCTTTAAACTGAACATTGGACTTTTGTCCTTCATTTGCATTGGACGCATACTCACTGGTTCTGCTTCTTTGGAAATCATTGGACTTTGTACTTCTGCAATTCTGCTTTCTTATAAATCATTGGACTTATGCCAGTATTGCCTTGTACATATCATTGGACGATCAGCATTCTGAACATTTGGCTTATAGCTTCAATGCCTTCTCATGAATATTGGACGTAGAGCTGCTTATGCTTATGCTGAACATTGGACTCAGAATTGTCTTTGCCTTATGCTGAATATTGGACGCAAAGCTCTCAAACTGCGTATTGCATTGGACGCAGAAAATCATTGGACGCATGGTCTCATAATGATTATTGGATGCAGAACTCTTGGTGTCCATTCCAGTGCCAATATTGGATGATGACTTCAACATTGGACGCAAGGCTTCTCAGACTTTGAATATGAGCCAATGTCATGATGAACTAATTTATTGGACGCAGACTGCAACATCCTTTAGGCAGCTTTGTTGTACATTGTAAAAGCTTAATACATTTTGTTATCATCAAAACCATAAAATCACTTAGGGAGTATTTGTATTAAAAATACTTTTAACCAATTTGGTTCCAACAATCTCCCCCTTTTTGATGATGACAAACATTATTAAGTTTTACAAACAATAAAGCACATCAACCAAATATATAACCAGAAATTTTCTAAGGGAAACTTCCCCTGAGATAAATGTCTCAGTTTTTCCTTACTCTTCTCCCCCTGAGATAAACATCTCATGGTTTTGGATATTCAATATACTCAGAGTACCTGAAAATTTCTTTTACTCATAAAAACAAGATTAGTCCAATTCATAAAGCAAATAACTTATCAGATTAAAACATGGTAATAAGACTACTGCAACGCAATCAGACTTAATCCCATATTCTTCTTTCTTTTTAAAACTTAATCCCATATATTTCTCCCCCTTTTGTCATCAGGCAAAAAGGTTCATAGAACATCATAGTCCAAAGACAGTTTTGAAAATCAGAGAGAAAAGAATCATTTTAAAACTGACTTTGAGCTTTTAAAACATAAAAACCCTTTTCCTTCTCCCTTTTTCTAAACAAGCTTTCTCAAACAGAAATAATTTTAGGAAAGATGCCAAACGAAGAGAAAACCAACTGTAAGATATATCTTTATGAAAATAGTTTGAACTCAGCGTGGGATTACTAAGATGTAAAAGCTTTTGAGTCTTTGAAAAAAATTCTAAGTCTCAAATAGACTGTCGTGTCCTATTGGACTCTAGTCACATTGGACTCAGACTCAGCTTGAGCATATTGGACGCTAAACATCAGTCTTTTATAAAGTGCATATTCAAATGCTTCCTTATAAAAATGAATCTATCTACAGAGAGGGGTTTTGTAAATATATCTGCCCATTGATTTTCAGTGTTAACAAAACTGAATATCAAATGTTCTCTTCTGCACATAGTCTCTAATAAAATGATGTTTAATTTCTATATGCTTAGCTCTTGAGTGTAAGATTGGGTTCTTAGATAAATTGATTGCAGCAGTATTATCACAAAGAACAGAAATCTTACTCTCAAAGATGTTGTAGTCCTCCAATTGATGTTTAATCCATAAGAGCTGAGAACAACAACATGCAGCAGAGACATAATCAGCTTCAGCTGTTGATAATGCAATTGTGCTTTGTCTCCTGCTTGTCCATGATACTAAATTGGATCCAATAAAATGGCATCCTCCGCTGGTGCTTTTTCTTTCAAGCCTGTCTCCAGCATAATCAGCATCACAGAATCCTACTAATCGGTATTCATCTGATTTCTTAAACAGCAAACCAAGATTAGTAGTTTCTTTCAGATATCTAAAAATTCTCTTGACAGTAGTCAAATGAGAATCTCTAGGATCTGATTGGAATCTTGCACATAAACAAACACTGAACATGATATCAGGTCTAGATGCAGTAAGATATAAAAGAGATCCAATCATACCTCTATATACCTTTTGATCTACCTTTTTATCCTTATCATTCAGGTTCATTATGCAAGTTGGATGCATAGGAGTGTTCATGGGTTTGCAATCGTCCATATTGAATTTCTTAAGAAGCTCCTTCGTGTATTTGGACTGATGCACATAGATCCCATCTTGCGTCTGTTTTACTTGAAGTCCAAGAAAGAACTTCAATTCTCCCATCATGCTCATTTCAAACTCCTTCTGCATTAACTCAGAAAATTCTCTACATAGAGATTCATCAGTAGCACCAAAAATGATATCATCTACATAAATTTGTACTATGATGAAATGTGAGTCTATGGATTTTCTGAAAAGAGTATTGTCAACTTTTCCTCTTGAAAAACTATTTTCCATTAGAAAAGAACTTAGTTTTTCATACCAAGCTCGAGGAGCTTGCTTGAGGCCATAAAGAGCCTTTTTCAATTTAAAAACATGATTTGGAAAAGTTTGATCCTCAAAGCCAGGAGGTTGTTCAACATAGACTTCTTCTGTTATTATACCATTCAGAAAAGCACTCTTTACATCCATTTGATAAAGCCTCATATCATGTTGGGCAGCAAATGAAAGTAAGATGCGAATGGCTTCTATTCTAGCTACTGGAGCAAAGGTTTCAGTAAAATCAATACCTTCCTGTTGTGAGTAACCTTGAGCAACTAACCTTGCTTTGTTTCTCACAACTTTACCTTCTTCGTCCAGTTTGTTTCTGAACACCCATTTGGTTCCAATGATGGACTTATCTTCAGGTGGGGCTACCAGCGTCCAAACATCATTGCGTTTGAATTGGTTTAGCTCCTCCTGCATTGCCAGAATCCATCCTTCGTCCAATAGGGCTTCATCTATGTTTTTGGGCTCCAATTCAGAGATGAATGCAACATCAGTTTGTTCTCTGAATGTGGACCTTGTTCTGACTTTATCATCTGCATTCCCAATGATTTGATCTTCAGGATGATAAGTCTTAAAGTGCCAGCTTCTTCCACTTCCAGTATTGGACACATGACTGTTTCCTGCGTCTGGTCCATCTTCTTCACTCTTAGGTGATGGTCCTTCACCTCGTGCTTGTATTTTCATATCTGTAAGAGAATCACTTAGCTCTGACAGTTCCTTGTCAAGCTTTTTGTCATTGAATTTAATATGAATTGACTCTTCAACAGTCAAGGTTCTTGAGTTATAAACTCGGTAAGCCTTGGAAGTTTCAGAGTAACCCAGAAAAATTCCATTGTCTACTTTAGAATCAAATTTACCAAGTTGATCCTTAGTGTTGAGAATAAAACATTCACATCCAAAAGGATGAAAATATGAAATGTTGGGTTTTCTTCCTTTCCACAATTCATAAGGAGTCTTTTTCAATATAGGCCTTACATAAATTCTATTTTGCAAATAACATGCTGTATTTACAGCTTCAGCCCAAAACCTCTTAGAGGTTGAATGATCATTGAGCATGGTCCGGGCCATCTCTTGTAAAGATCGATTTTTTCTCTCTACCACACCATTTTGCTGAGGTGTTCTAGGTGCAGAGAAATTGTGAAGGATTCCATTCTCTTCACAGAATCTCTGAAAGTTTGCATTTTCAAACTCACCTCCATGATCACTTCTAATGGAGTTAATACAAACTCCTTTCTCATTTTGGACTCTTTCACAAAAAATGGTGAATACTGTAAAAGACTCATCCTTGTGTGCAAGGAATTTAACCCATGTCCATCTAGTATAGTCATCAACTATAACTAGTCCATATTTCTTTCCATTCAAAGAAGCAGTTTGAGTTGGTCCAAACAAATCCATGTGTAAAAGTTCCAAAGGTCTAGAAGTGAAAACAATATTTTTAGAAAAAATAAGAGTTTTTCACTTGTTTCCCTTTCTGACATGCTTCATAGAGAACCTCAGATTTGTACACAAGATTTGGAAGTCCTCTCACGAGGCTATGCTTATTAAGCTTTGAGATGGTTCTCTAGCTTGCATGACCAAGCTTCTTGTGCCATATCCATTATTCATCATTTAAAGAAATGAAGCATGAGACATTCTGTTTGGACAGATTTTCGAAATCAATTTTATAAACATTATCCTGCCTCTTTGCTTGAAAAAGAATGGACTTATCAGAATTTTAGACTATACATTTATCTTTGTCAAAGGAAACATCACATCCACTGTCACACAATTGACTTATGCTAAGTAGATTATGTTTGAGTCCTTCAACTAATAAAACATTTTCAATAGTAGGAAAAGGATGTTTACCAATTTTACCTATTCCAACTATTCTGCCTTTCTGGTCACCTCCAAACGTGACCCAGCCCATTGATCTAGGCTTTAGGTCTTGGAACATAGACCTTTCTCCTGTCATGTGTCGTGAGCAGCCACTGTCCAGGTACCATGACTGGTGTTGTTTTCCTCCCATTAAGCAAATCTGCAACAGGAATTATCATATTTTTAGGTACCCAGATTGACTTGGGTCCTTTCTTGTTAGTCCTTGGTCTGCGTCCAGGCATGTCCCTTTTGTTATGGACGCATGTTGGTGTGACATGTCCAGCCTTTCCACAGTGACCATAGTATATATTAAATTTTGATGGACTTTTCGAAAACTTTGGTTTTGGTTTTTCATAACCCAAACCACTTTTGTCAGAAGGTTTTCTCTGAATTTTTAAAATTTGATCAAACTTTTCAGAGCTACTGAGAAATTTGGACAATCGTCCAGTGAGTTCATTTACTTCTTGTTGAAGTACTTGTACTTCACAGAAAGTATTGGACTCAGAATCCTTTGGAGATTCATCTTTTAGTTGACTTACTTGAAGTCTTAACTTTTCATTTTCTGATTTGAGTACATTGTTTTCTAAAGTAAGTTTTTCAAAATCTTTGGTTATAAGAGAAAACTTTTTCTTTAAAGATTTGTACTCATCAGATAAAATGGATGAATCTCTAAGAAGATCATCAAAATTATTTCTTAATTCAGAATAGGAAATTACCTCCTCTTCGTCCTCACTATCAGTTGAGGATAGACCTGCCATTAGACAGAGATTGGCTTCTTCCTTATCCTCATCATCAGAGGAATCATCGAGGTCCTCCCATGTTGCCATGAGACCTTTTTTCTTCTTGAAGAACTTCTTCTTTGTCCTCTCGGCCTCAGGACAGTCTGCCTTGTAGTGGCCTGGTTTCCTGCATCCATAGCACACCACTGGACTTTCCTCCTTTTGCTCAGCTTCCTTTTGTGGAAATCTTCTGTTGAATTGCTTCCTTCTGAAGCCACCCTTCTTTTTCCACATAGACTTTATTTTCCTGGAGATGAAGGAGAGTTCATCATCATCTGAGCCTTCTTCTCCTTCTGAGCTGCATGATTCTTCATCAGAATCATTTGCCTTTAAGGCTTTTGAGGTGCTCCCTTTTTGAGCTTTAAGAGCAATGGACTTTGCCCTTTTTTCTATTCCCTCTTCATTAAGCTCAAGCTCATGTACTTTCAGTGAGCCTAGAAGATCCTCCATGGCAAGAGTGGAAAGATCCCTTGCTTCTTGTATGGCTGTCACCTTGGGTCTCCGTTGTCTTGGCAGACTCCTTAGGATTTTCCTGATATGCTCCTGGGTTGTGTAGATTTTTCCCAAGGACCTCAGGTTGTTAATGATTGTTTGGAATCTTCCAAACATTTGATCCATGGACTCGTGATCCTCCATTTTGAATAGTTCATATTGATGAACTAGCATGCTGATTTTGGACTCACGAACCTGAGATGAACCTTCATGTGCCAAAGCTAGAGTGTCCCACATCTCCTTGGCAGTAGTGCAGCTGTGCACCTTGTCATATTCTGACTTTGTAATGGCACACATCAGATAGTGCCTTGCCTTCGAGTTCAGCTGGAATCTGGTCCTTTGATCTGCTGTCCACTGAGCTCTTGGTATTTGTTGGCCTGCTTCATTTACTGGAGCAGTGTAGCCAGTTTCCACAACATCCCATAGGTCAATATTTTGAGCATCAAAGAATGTAATCATTCTCTACTTCCAGTAGTCATATTCATTTCCATTGAACAGTGGTGGTCTATTCACAACTAGTCCCTCGTTCTCCATGGATCTTTGCTTCTCTGCACTGTTAGGTGCTCAACCCCTAGAGACCGAGCTCTGATGCCAACTGTAGGTAACAAGATGAAACACAAGAAGGGGGGTTGAATTGTGTTTCTAAGCTTTTAAAAATACTTTTCGCAATGTTGGACGCTGGCTTGTGAAAACGTTGGACGCACAGCGTACTAAGATATTGGACGCACAAAGTTTCGAAATATTGGACGCACAATAGTTGTGAAATATTGGACGCACAAAAGTATTGGACGCAGAGGCTTCTGCTAAGTTAAAAACTTGTTTTCTTTGTGCGATTTAAGGTGTATGAAAAACTTGTTGAAATAAAATCAATTCAATCCCCTTGGTTAGTAATAAGCACATATATAAAAAGAGTTAAGGGAAAGAAGAAATAACACAAGTTTTTATCCTGGTTCGCCCTTTCCTAAGAGCTACGTCCAGTCCCCTCAAACTAGAGAGATTTCACTATCAACCTGATAGAATACAAGTATTCTTTGCACACAGCCTCTTCAGGCTAAAACCCAAGTATTCTTTGCACACAGCCTCTCCAGGCTAAAACCCAAGTATTCTTTGCACACAGCCTCTCCAGGCTAAATCCCAAGTATTCTTTGAATGCAGCCTCTTCAGGCTAAATCTCAAGTATTCTTTGAACACAGCCTCTTCAGGCTAAATCACAAGTATTCTTTGAACACAGCCTCTGCAGGCTAAATCAAGTATTCTTTGAACACAGCCTCTTCAGGGTAAACAACTCAGCAAAGTTTTTGATTCAATTGCTGTCTAACTCAGACAAGTGAGGATATGAAAACTAAAGCACTTCGAGAGTTAAGCAAACTCTCTTTTACAAGAAGATAGAAAAAAAAATACAAGACTTTCTATACAGATATAACAAATTGTTTGCATAGCGTTTTTGCTCTTTCTTTTTCGTTGTTCCGTGTCTTGTATTCTTCTTCTTGTTCACGGTATTTATAGGCTTTGATGAAGCTTCAGACTTGTTCTTCGAATAGCTCAGCTTCAGCCTTCATAAATATTACCGTTCTCTAATAGCATTAAATGCTACTTTCCCGTTGTTCTGAGGAGATCTACTTCATTGTGTATGTCTGCGTTTCTTTCTCCTAAATCAGAAGCAACTTGTACTCAAAGTCTCAATTGTACAGTGGTTAATAGTAATATCTTATTGAGACAGAGAGAATACACTGTGTAACGCAGAAAGATGTGTTCAGAGATATATAGAGTAGTTAAAAGTACATTCTCTCTCTTAGTACACTTTCCACAGTACTTTATGCTTTTCAAAAGTACATTCACAAACGTTGACAAAGTTGTATAGAAAGCATTGCATACAGCTATGTATCTCAAATCATTTGCTCAATAAATATGTTTCATATTAAATGCATGAGCAGTAAATAGCAAGTAATGGACTCTGCGTTTTGGACGCAGCAAGTAGAAATCATTGGACGCATACCTGGTACTTACCAATTGCACAGAATTCATTCATTCATTGGACGAATCTTTAGGCTTACCATTCTGATGATTAGTTGCAAAGCAACATTGGACGTATTGCCTCATTCTGGTTATTGGACTTTTGCCATTTCCTTTCTGTTCCATTGGATGCAGAAGCAGTTGATTGTTGTACTTTTGTTCTTCTGCTTCATTGGATGCAGAACAGTACATTTGTCACTCTGATTTCATTGGACGCAGAGCAGTTCTTTTGTTTGTTCAGTTTCATTGGACGTTGAACTTCAATGCTTTAAACTGAACATTGGACTTTTGTCCTTCATTTGCATTGGACGCATACTCACTGGTTCTGCTTCTTTGGAAATCATTGGACTTTGTACTTCTGCAATTCTGCTTTCTTATAAATCATTGGACTTATGCCAGTATTGCCTTGTACATATCATTGGACGATCAGCATTCTGAACATTTGGCTTATAGCTTCAATGCCTTCTCATAAATATTGGACGTAGAGCTGCTTATGCTTATGCTGAACATTGGACTCAGAATTGTCTTTGTCTTATGCTGAATATTGGACGCAAAGCTCTCAGACTGCGTATTGCATTGGACGCAGAAAATCATTGGACGCATGGTCTCGTAATGATTATTGGACGCAGAACTCTTGGTGTCCATTCCAGTGCCAATATTGGATGATGACTTCAACATTGGACGCAAGGCTTCTCAGACTTTGAATATGAGCCAATGTCATGATGAACTAATTTATTGGACGCAGACTGCAACATCCTTTAGGCAGCTTTGTTGTACATTGTAAAAGCTTAATACATTTTGTTATCATCAAAACCATAAAATCACTTAGGGAGTATTTGTATTAAAAATACTTTTAACCAATTTGGTTCCAACAATTCAGAGCCATGATAGAGGCTAGAGAGGCCATTGAAGGTAATTTAAAAGAGCAATATGCCAAGATATGGGATTATGGACATGAGCTGCTCAAGAATAACCCCGGTTCAACTATCAGGACTTGTGTCATTCCCATGCCTGCTGATCCACCTCAGTTTCAGAGATTCTATGTCTGTTTGGATGCTTGTAATAAGGGGTTCAAGAAAGGATGTAGGCCATTTATAGGCCTTGATGGTTGTTTTCATAAGGGGTATTTTGGTGGGCAATTGCTTGCTGCAGTGGGTCAAGATGCAAACAACCACATCTTTGTTGTTGCTTATGCCATTGTGGATGTAGAAAACAAAGACAATTGGAAATGGTTCCTCACTCTACTACATGAGGATCTTGGGGATTACAAGCAACATGGTTGGAATTTTATGAGTGACATGCAAAAGGTAACTAACTTTACGCGGCCTTTATATTAATAAGTGAGTTAAGGGACTGTTTCTGCATGCTGTATTATTTTATATTCGTAGGACTATTCTGAAAATTAGTGAATGGTTTTAGGGACCATTGTGAAGTATTAATCATAATTATGGGGGTCTAAATGAAACTAACTATTCGTATATTGTTAGGGACTGATTCCTGCCATGCAAGAGGTAATGCCCGGTGTACCTCATAGATACTGTGCTATGCATTTATGGAGAAATTTCACCAAACAGTGGAAAGATAAAGAGCTGAGGGGTGCAGTGTGGGAATGTGCCAAAGCTACTACTGTTGCCCAGTTCAACCTTAACATGGATAAAGTGAAGAGAAAGAATGGGAAAGCATGGGAGTATTTGAACAAGTGGCCAAAAGAGGCATAGACCAAAGCTTACTTCAGCGAACACCCTAAGGAAGACAGCATTTGCAACAACAATTGTGAGGTGTTTAATGCTAAAATTTTGAAGTTTCGGGGTAAGCCAATTCTCACATTGGCTGAGGAAATAAGGTGTTGCATAATGAAGACTATGGCCACAAACAAACTAAAACTGGCTAGTCATCCAGGGCCATTAACTCCTATGCAACAAGCTAGATTGGAGAAGGAAAAAATTGAAAGTAATAAATGGGCACCTGTGTGGTCTGGTGATGGTGAGGGTAATAGATATGAAGTGCAAAACCATTACAAAAAGGTTGATGTCAATCTGACTACCCACACTTGCACCTGCAGATTTTGGCAATTGTCAGGTATTGAATTACACATGATATTTTTAATAGTTCTTTATTTTATAACTTTCATGTCTAACTTAACACTTTGTGTGTGTAGGTATGCCATGCATGCATGCTATTGCAGCAATTGCATTCAGGCATGAAAAGCCAGAAGACTATTGTCATGGGTGGTTGACAATGGGATCATACAATGCAACTTATGAGTTTTTTGTTCAACCTACTAGAGGGCAAGAATATTGGGAGAAAACTCAATATACCAGACCTGTTCCACCACCAGTTAAGAGACGCCCAAGTAGACCCAAGAAAGCAAGAAGAAAGGATGGAAATGAGGACTCTGTCAGTAATGGAAGGTTGAAGAGGTCTTACCCTGCATTCACCTGCTCAAGGTGTGGTGTCGAGGGCCACAACTGTAAGGGATGCCCCCAACGACCACCAAAGGAGACACAAACTGAGATAGACATGTCACAATCCCAACCTGTCCGGTCTCAAGATGAAGTAGTTGTTGTGATAATTTGTTTCTTTAATTTATTTTATACATGTTTGTGTTGGAACCAAATTGGTCAGAAGCAGTTCTAATGCAAATTTTCCCTAAGTAGTCTTTGTGGTTTTGATGATAACAAAGGTTATTAAGGATTTTACAAAGTCTACTGACAAGCTCTTGTAGGTACAACAATGATAAGTCCAGCGTCCAGTGTGACATTGGCATATATATGTACGATTCAAGAATGAAGCGTCCAATGGACTCAAAGAGGCAATGCGTCCAATAAAGCCTTGCGTCCAAAGAAGCAGAACATATAAGCGTCCAAAGAAATCACTCATGGAGACATGCTATACAGTGTGTCCAAAATAAGCATAAGTGATAACCGACCAATGAGTATTATAGAGATGTATCCTATCAGAGAAGCAAAGTCTCAAGTACATATGGTAAGCAATAAGTATGCGTCCATATAGACCAAGCTGTCTCAAGTACGAATGGTAAGCAAAGGTATGCGTCCATTCATACACTCTAAATGCTGCGTCCAAAATGCAGAATACATAACCTGCTATTTATTGCTCTTGCATTTAATATGGGACATATTTATTGAGCAAATGATTTAAAATAAATAGCAGTATACAATGCTTTTCTGAACAACCTCGTCAAAGTCTCTGAACGTGCATTAAATGAAAAGCATAAAGCATTGTGAAAACGTACTTAGAGAGAGAATGTACTATGTTTATTTTGATACCTCTCTGAACACTACTTTCTGATTTACACAGTGTATTCTCTTTGTCTTAACTGAATATTACTATTAACCTTTGTGCAATTGAGACTATGAGTACAGGTTGCTTCTGAATTAAGAGAAAGAAAAGCAGACAAATACGCTAAAGAAGAACTCCTCAGAGCAATGGGAAAATAGCATTTAATGCTATTAGAGAATGGTCATATTTATGAAGGCTGAAGCTGAGGTAGTTGAAGAATAAGTCTGAAGCTTCAACAAAGCCTATAAATACCGAAAACAAGAAGAAGAAAATGAGTAGATACAAGAGTGTTGAACTATCAAAAAGAAAGAGCTGAATCGCTGCGCAAACTTTGATATACTCTGATTCATTAAGAAATTCTTGTAATATTTTCCATTTTCTTGTAAAAGAGAGTTTGCTTAACTCTCGAAGTGCTTAAAATTTTCAGATTCTCACTAGTGTGAGTTAGATAGCACTTTAAATCAAAAACACTCTTTTGAGTTGTTTGAGCCTGAAGAGGCTTGTTTAGAAAGAATACTTGTTTGAGCCTGGAGAGGCTTGTTTGTAAAGAATACTTGTTTTGAGCCTGGAGAGGCTAGGTGTACAAAGAATACTTGTTGTAAGGCCTGGAGAGGCTGTTGAAGAATACTTGTATTCTATCTGGATTGATAGTGAAATCTCTCTAGTTTGAGGGGACTGGACGTAGCTCTTAGGAAAGGGTGAACCAGGATAAATACTTGTGTTATTCTCTCTTTTCTTTATTTCTAATTATTTATTTATCATTACTAACAAGAGGGATTGAATTGAATTTTATCTTATCAAGTTTTTCAAACTCTTTAAATTGCACAAAGAAAACGTTTTTAAACTAAGTGGAAGCCTCTGCGTCCAATCTACTTGTGCGTCCAATATTCCAATACGTTGTGCGTCCAACGAGTTCACAGCAAGTATACAAATATTTGCGAAAAAGATTTAAAAGCTTTGAAACACAATTCAGCCCCCCTTCTTGTGTTTCTTCCTGTTACCTACAGTTTGTCCCATTTCAAATCACCTTCACTTACCATTTCTCTTACTTACAGGGGCCTGTTGGTGGCATACAGGAACCAGGATTGCAACAAGAAGGGACCAATCTCGAGAATGCACCTGCACTTGCACCTGCTGTATGGTTTAGAATTTTGGTTTAGATGGCATTCATTCTTTAGAATTCTGGTTTAAAATTTTCTGGTATAAAAATCTGGTTTACAATTTTCTGGTATAAGTTTACAATTTTCTGGTATAAAATTATGGTTTAGAATTCTGGTGCAAGTGACATTGATGTCTGAAATTCTGGTTTGTGTAAGTGACATTGATGTCTGAAATTCTGGTTTGTGCAACTAATTTCATGTCTGAAATTCTGGTTTAGAATCCTGGTGCAAGTGACATTGATGTCTGAAATTCTGGTTTGTGCATCCTGGTGCATTCTGAAACTATGTTATTATTGCATACAGGTTATGAATTCTGGACAATCTACTGGTCCTCAACTTCCAATGCCACAAGGTCCAATCTCACATGCTCGTTATAGACCACCACCAATTAGAGGTCTTGCACAGGCTACACAGTTTGGGGATGCACCTCTAGGCCAATTTCCATTTCCACCTGCACCTAAGGGATCGAAAAGTCGTGGCCCTATGTTCATGAACTTCATTCCAACACCAGCATACAACTTGTGTACTCCTAGACCGCCAAACAAATGAAGAGCACATCACCTGTAAATTGAAGACCTTTTTTTTGTGTTTTGAACTATTTTGGACGAATGTAATGCTTATTTGGGTGTCTTTATGATGGTTTCAACAATATAAATAGTGTTGGTGTCTCATGTAATCAGTAAAATTTGATGTAATCAGCAAACTTTGATGTCTCATGTTTATGGGATAGTGTTGGTGAACTTTATCTTCTATGACAGATATGTTAGTTGTTTTGAATCCAATGATCACTTATTTCATTGTGTTGTTTTTTGATTATTTACTACAGCGATAAGGGAACAGCGATGATGGAGGTTTATGAAGCATTCTTTGACATTAAAATTTGAAATGCTGAATGCAAGAAAAAAATTCAATTTAGTCCTTGTGAAAAAACAATTCAATTTGGTCCCCGCGAAAAAATATTTCAATTTGGTCCCTGTCAAAATTTTTTCAATTTAGTCCCTGTTGACTGTGCAAAACGTGTCAGGCCAAGTAGGATACCACGTGGCACTTAACGTGCCAGGTCAGCACAGTAAACGGAGTCAGCTAACGGATGTAACGATAGGGATTAAATTGACCGACGGTAAACAATTTCAGGGATTAATTTGCTTTGTCGATAATTTCAGGGACCAAAGTGAGACTTCTTCACAATTTCAGGGGCTAAATTGGCAGTTAACTCATTTTGAAAAAGGGTGATTTTGTAAGTGTTGGAACATCAAGGTGGTGAAGAGATCTCTTGGGGTTGGTGTTGGTGGCTTGTTGGCAAGAAGACCTCTTGGTGATCTTTCTTTAAGTGCTTCAAGAGGTAAGGGGAATTTCTCAATAAGTTGGGAAGGTTGTATATGTGGGTGATGGTGTGTTTTGTTCTTGATGAGAAACTCAAAGACTTGAGTTTTTCTTATTGGGTATTGAATGAGTTTTCATTCTATTAGTAATATCTATTTTGATATATTTAGAACTTAGGGTTTTAAATATATGATTTTTGATTGATGAAGATGATTTTCGAAAAGTTTAATGTCTCTTGAAAAATATATTAGGCTTATGCCAAATGCTTTATTTGGTATTCTTGATGTATTTAAAATGTTAAAAATGATTACCTCGATTGCATGTGTGTTTCATGATTTGGGATTTGTATTCTTGATGTATTGATTGTATTTGATTCTTGGGTGATTTGTGTGTTTGATCATGATGTTGGATTGTAATATTTAAAGTAGTTAAAGCTTTAAATTTATTATGATTGTTGTTGTTGTGATTGATGATTTGATTCAATGAGGACTAATGCTATGTACCTAAGCATATGGAAGAGGATTAAAGGATTTTAAAAAGAAGTTTTCCCAAAATGAAAATCAAGATTTAATAAATTAGAATTCAAGTCAACACTTGATTAGGTATTTTCACTTAATTTTGAAATTAAGTCTTCAATGGACTTTTTCCAAGCTTTACTTTTCAAAAAGCCCTAATTAAGTCAAGGAATTAATGAATAAGAGGAGAAAATAGAATTTTGAATTTTAAGGGGTTAAAATGAAAACTAGATGCATTTTGGGGCAAAAACATAATTATCGAAAGTTCTGGGCTTAAAAATGAAATCTGGGGCTGGAAACGATAAAACTGGACAGTTTTGGGGTCAAACTCTAAATAGTTGAAAATAAATGAATTTAAGTAAAATTTTATCAAATGTGTACTTGATGTTTTTAATTAAGACTTTAAGTCAAACTTTTACAATGAGAAATACTAAGTTTGGTTTAATAAAAGCACTTAAGTTTCAAATGACTTTTATAGAACTATTCTTAGTTGTATTTAAACAAGTGTTAAAAGGTATTTCATTTGTTAAGCATTTAAAGACTTTGAGACTTTAAAGCTAAAGAAGAAATTATGGGGGTATCCTTCAAAACTCATGTTTTAAATAAATCTTAATCGAAAAGATTTACACGTTGTTGAGGGAGAGTCAATACGTGGCGACGATGAAGTCTTGAGAACGATAATGCTACACACTGTTAGGAGAAAGCTAACACGTGACGATGAAAATCCTAAGTGAAGGATTGCATTAATTTCCTTGTATGTGTGTGCAAATTGTATTGTCATATGCATTTGAGTTATTGGCTCTTGCCATGTTGGCTTTATGCCATGATTAGAGCACACAATCCTATGCGGGGATTGTAAATAAGTATGGTCTGACTATAAGTCTTTGAGGGCATTCAGGTCACGAAATTCTCAATGGCCTTGAGGGGAATCCCCTTGTGCCGAGAAGAGTAGTATACCCAGCTTGAATGATCCTGACCGGCTGCCTTATTTGAGATGGGGTGTACGATGTAGCACAATGGGTCTGTACCGAATAAATGACAAACGATGGCCGAGAGTAAGGGTCAGTTTGCATTAATGATAGGTATACGATTCCGCCACATCGCTCTACTTAGTTGAGGAAGTCTCCATGGAGCAGTGCTCCGGTGTATTAAAGAGATATTGAAGTGACATGCATTGTGCTATGTGTGTCTTTGACTGTGTGTTTAATTTGATGATGTGCTCTCTATTGGTATATGAATATCTTAGAGAAAGATTTGCGAAAGAGTAGCTATATATATTCTTAGAATGTATTATGTAGTATTTTCTTTTTCATATACATCCTTTCAGTGGACTTTCAACTTGTGCAAAGAAATTCACCCGTGCATGTTTTTCTGTTATTTTCTGTACGTTACGCGTAGATGTCCACTTCGAGACCCCTAGTAGCCCGAGTGAGGGAGAGTTTTCGGCCTCGTGAGGCCGATGGTGGAGAATGGATTTACGATCCCATCTCCCAATGGGCCACTGTGACTGGACACGTGGTTAGGACTAGAGGAGGGGTGTTGGGCCCAGAAAAGGTTTTGGAGAGGGACATGGTTTTGGACGTCTACATACCCGTTGAGAGGATGCGCTACTGGATGGGAGATGCACCCCTTGCACGCAGTATCACTTTGGAGAACCGAGAGGCCAGAGTTCCGCCCACGGCGCAGCCTAGGAGAGAGACGAGGGAGGATCAGAGGCCTACACCTCAGCGGATAGCTGAATTGGTATCTAACCGTTGTCGTTTGATTCGGCGCACTCCAAGGAAGAGTTCCTTGGAGAGGGCACGCTTACCAAGGATGGCTCCACCGGTGACACTAGTTTCATCATCCGAGACCATGAGGTCGACACTTACTATTCCATACGTCGCACCTTCTGGACGTTTTGTTCGCTGTTCTTCTGACACTTCTGCAACACCCTTTCTCATAAAAGGATATTACAACATAAGTAGCCTTTAATCGAAAGAAGTATTTATTTTATTTCCAAAAATCTCTTTTAATAGTTCTAAGTTACTTTCGAAAACGAGTATAAATTTTTTTTTCTTTTTTTTTATGCCAAAGACTCATCTTAACTTGAAACCCTCACCTATCCCGTTGAGATTTCAAAACTGATTTAAATCGTAACATTTAACTGAAAACCGAGATAACGTCATCTGAATATGTAACATACCTCGTATAAAATACTGTTGGTCCAATAGTTTATTAGTACATCAAATTAAACATCTAGTAAGGTCATATAATATATAGTACAGTCATCCAAAAGGTCTCTAGATATGAGCCCAACCGGTATAGAGTCAGTTTACAACACAAGACAAAATAACTCAAAAGCCTGCATCATAGGTGTCCTCTCGGTAAGCACTTTTCCTACGGATGAAACTCGAACTAGATGAGAACGACGCATCGTCCTCTTACGAGCTGTCTTTCTCCATCTACAATAGTGTCTCCCTTTCACCCTCCAAGAATCCCAAAGCTCTAGGTTAGGCACCTTTACATCTAATATCATATTTTCCACTATCCACTGGTGAGATCCTTCTGCAGATGTATCTAAAGAAAACACATACCCTAAGTCTGTGCCTCATTAGGTTTCGGGGTTCACTCTCCACCCCTCGCCCTTGGTCCCTCTGGGCAGCAAACTCAGTCTACGAACTTTGATCAGCCCATCTGGCGGGCAGTCCATCTATATGAATCATGTTCCAAAGACCACAAAACATATAGGCAAGTGTGAAAAATCCTCATACACAAATAATAAAGCATAGAGACAACAGATATAAAATATACCATATCAATCAGACATATTTGCATTAGAAAAATTATCCACCACTTACCCTTCTCAAAACAAGAGTATAAGGTTTTTCTGCAATTAATATATTTCCATAGACACAATGAAAATAATCACAGTCACAGCACATAACTCAACATCAAGCAATATATCATTGCACAGATATATTTAAAATGCATGACACTTCTATTCTCCTCTCAACACCGGTGTAATGCTCCATGGAGACTTTTCTCTTCCTCAACAACATTTGAGCGATAGGCCGCAGTCAGTCCTTAACATACTGTTCAAGGCTAAACCTCCAGTAAAGTCCAAGACAGTATTCAGGAAAGCTATGTTTAAGTCACACTTGTTCAAGGCTAAACAAAACCGTAAAGTCCAAGACAATTATATAATTTCACTCTATGACACCATATCATAAATAGGTCAGTCAGTCAGATTTATCCAAGCCGGGTGCTCTACTCGATCTCGGCTCGCTGGGAGTCACCACGCGGCCATTGAGATTTTTCGAAACCTGGATAATCCCAATAGGCAATTGTAGCCCAACCATACCTATTTTCAACCCCTCTCTGGGTTGTAGCTCACGTCACAACCCTCTCTGGGTATGACCACTTGGCAAAGCCAAGAAAATCTCTTTCTCTTTATGCAAATGCCACTACATATTGCATATACACGCAATCAATCACAATCAATTACTTTCACTTTGGTTTCTCTTGTAATTATCACATACACATCACTATGTTATCACTTGTAACATTATTCATCTCTTCTCTATGTTACCTCTTGTAACAATCACACATAACCTTCTCTCTTGGTTATGTAATATTCATCTCATTGGTGACTATCTCAATCACATCTCTTTCTCTTTATTGAGTATCTCAATCAAACATCTTCTCTTTTGCATTCAATTCTCCATCAACATGGTTTTCTCCTCTTTCATTCACACACTTATTAATTCTTCACCTTTTTAACAAAAAATGCATTTTTCCAAAATCATTGTTTAATTTCTAAAATCAATTAACCAAAATGCTTACCAATATATTTGAAATGTCATTTTTCTCTAAAGCATCTTCATGAGAAAAATTTGGAAAAAGAATGATTTTCGCAAAAATATAATTTATCAAAAATGCTGGGTCCAGAACTGTTCACAGGCGCGAGAGTTTTCACACCCGCGATATGAACAGAGCTGTCCCCTGTTTTCCAGCCTCTCCCCACTACGAAAATAACCACACCCAGGGTATGGCAGATTTGCAATTTTTCCAAAACTTAACCCAATCCAATCTTTTCTTTACATTGCTATGACTAAATAAGCAAAAATGAGCCAAGTTTACCATCCTTGAATAAACCACAAGCCACAATCATTCATTATCAAGCCATGAACTCAACCATCAAGGCAATGAATTAGAATCACCTTCCCACATCAAGCTTATTATCATGCAATTACCATCTTCATCATGCCAAGATTGAAAAACATATTCACCACAACAATCACTCAATCAACTCAACACAAGCATAGCACAAAAATCATCATGCATCCAAGTTAGGGCAAACTCATCTCCCACAACATAGTTAATTTTTCCATAGACAAGAGTCACTAACCCTTATGCATCTCAAGGTTATAATCATGCCAAACCATCATCAAGCATAGCACAAAAATCATCATGCATCCAAGTTAGGGCAAACTCATCTCCCACAACATAGTTAATTTTTCCATAGACAAGAGTCACTAACCCTTATGCATCTCAAGGTTATAATCATGCCAAACCATCATCAAGCAAGGTTTTCATAATCAAGCCACTCAAAAGAAATCATATACATGGCATAATCATCACTCAAGGATCATATATAATCATAAGAACACAAGCTACATGGCTTATCAATCAACATGAACCCTAAGACAATTTTAACATCATCTAAATCAAACCAACACAAGCATGGCACTAAGATGTCCACTAAGCTTTAAAAATCATGTATAAGAAACTTTCCCCTTACCTCCTTCCTCTAGCTTGCATAAGAGAACCCTAACCTCTCTAGCCCTTCTTCTTCTTCTTCTCCTTCTCTTTCTTGCTTGGTTTCTTGCTAGCTTGTTATCCAAAAATCAAGAGCAACTCCTTGGATTTTTCTAGCTAGGATGAAAATTTGGAGAAAAACTTAAAGAGTATGGCTATGGTGCAAGATCACAAGTGAAGAACATGAACACCAACTCCCTCTTCTCTCCCTCTATGTCTCGGCCTTCCTCCCTCTTTTCCTAACCAAATAGATTTTTTCCTAAGTCATTATCACACTTAACCATCACTTAACCATGGTTTAACCCTAGTTATCACTTGGACTAATCCTATTGGCTAACACTCATGAGTCATGAAATTCAAGAACTTTCCACTTTCTTCCCTCAACTCTGCGCAGCTGCTGGTCCAAGGGGGGTTAAATTAATTTTTCACCTTAACCATGGTAAATGGTAAGTCTCCAAGGTAATTAAGTGTGGTAACTTTTGTATTTCATAGTAAAAATTGTCCAAACTTAACCTATTGGGGTAAAAACTCTCATGAACCTTAAAATAAGTCTTGGACCACAAAATTAAGGTGCCACAAAAGTCTTGGTTCATAGAAATTAAGCTTAGAAGTATTACGGTAACTTTTCGGTTTTTACCGTAACCCGTAAATTAGGGTAAAAATGAACTTTCTCAGAAAAATCCCAGAAAATTTCTAAAAACCACAAATATTGTAAAAACATTATTGGTTACTCTTTTGGTTGATTTTGGATCATTTCCTAAGCTTCTGGCCTTTATCTGTTCTCCCGTTTACCCTGTTCTCAGTCTACAGGGACCAAAACCGCGATTCTTAATCTGGTATTCTAAAAATTCCCAAATAATTTCTAAAATTCTAGAATAATATAAACCATCATTTGGCTTTTCCAAAATTACTTCTCAACTTGTTCTGGTCTCCAAACCAATTCACAGTTCAACCTAGTCAAACTACAGGGACCAAAACTGCAACATATTTATCTGCTCTTCAGAAAATTCCTGAATAAATTTCTAAAATCCTCAAATATTGTAAAATCACTATTTGTACCTTCAAATCTTTTTCTTAACCTCAATCTAGGGTTTCGACTTCACAAAGTCACCATTCCGTCTCTTTACGATAAACAAAATTCTGTCTGTCACTCAACGTTTGATTCAAACTACTGATTTCTAACGTCAAGAAACTTTATCTATAAAATTTTATCTTTCTAAAATAAATCTAATATATGCAAATCACATATCACCCATATAAAATATAATTAAAAACAGAGTCAAAAATTACGGACGTTACAACTTCTGCCGGACATCAGGACATGCAGGGAGAGGGACGAGGAAGGTCAAAGATGAGCCTGGGTGCGGTTGGCTCGTGGAGTCCGAGTTTGAGGAAGAGGAGGACCCCGAGGAGACGTCATCGTCTTAGGTCTCTAGGCGGGGAGGTGTAGAGTGTTAGGTTGTGGGTTGTTAGTTAGCCGACCAGCTTGGGTTTGGGGTGTACATGTTTAGTGTCGTGTATCTGACACACTTTTTGCTTTATTGCTTTCTTGGGTGTAGTTTACTGCTTCATTCCTTCTATGCAGTGATGATGTATTATGGCTACTCTGTCGTGGTTCCTGACGTTACTTGCAGGCGCAAGGTTTTTGTACCGTGACTTGGTGATATATATATATATATATATTTTCTCTTTCTGATTTTTTGGATGGCTAAGTTTTCATGAGAATACTTACCTTGCAAGATTAAAGTTATCTTTCAAAAAAAAATTAGTCATCAATTTTGGTAACCTTGATTTATGAAAGATGATTTTCCGCATCAAGTTCATGTTTTCCATGTGACGTTCCTTGTGGAAAAAGGGGCGTTATATTTTAAATTTCTTTTGCTACTTTCTAAATATGTAACCTCCTTGTGATTCTTATGTTTGTCTGTTTCCAAAACTTTTCGCAATCTATGTAAGAAGTTATTCAGTAATCTCGTCCATCTATTCTTCTTACCCAGCTATTTTCTGCCTCTCTGTCTAATTGTCTTTCCGATTGTCCATCATGTCAAATCAATTCTTGTCAGTAGTGGTAATCTTGTTGGTAAATTGATTATCCTATTCAGGGTCAACTTCGAGGGTGTGAGTTGTAATAGAAATTTCATAGGAAATTCTTACCATAAATCCTTTAGTAAAAGGGGTAGTTAAAGTAGAGACAATAGTCGACAGTCATCTATGAGTACCGTAACGAGTATTAAGGGATGAGTATAAGAAAAGGGAAATACAGCGAAGGAGTGGCAAAGCGTTAGTAGATCTTGAAGATAAAATAGGAGGGAAAGAATTTTGGAAAAATCAGATAGATGATAGTAGGTATGTGCCAGTTGTTATATTCATGAATGATTTGGACAACGATGTGATTAGCTATACAATTATTATCATTTTCTGATTGCTTAAGGTCAAGGCATGGGAGTAATTAACCCATTGGCTTGCCGGTAGTAGATGGGGTACAATGATAATTGATATGGACTTACATTGTTGAGTTTTTAAAGTTTGGATTGGATGGTTATAAGTTTTGATGGATAGTGTGAGGATACTTTATAGTTGGAGTAGGGATACTCGAAGGAACGAGAGTATGTTATTTTTAAAGTAGAAATAACAGTAAAAAGAAAAATTTATCGAATGAGAGTTTTCTCTATTATAAGTGGCTAAACATAGTTTAGATACGTAATTTCGAGGACGAAATTCTTTTTAGAGGGGTAGAGTTGTAACACCCTCATTTTTAAATAGTTTTTATTAACTTTTAATATGCTTTAATTCAATTAAAATTATTTAATTAATGATTTTTGGGATCTTGAAGTGAGGATAGTGATAGTAATACCTTGGGTCTATTTTAGAAGAGTCTAGAGTAGTCAAGTTCGCAAAACTGAGTTTTTGCGGGAACTGCATTCTCGCGTGATGCGGGGAACGGTCTAGTATTTTTCTGGAGGTCATTTTTACTCCAAAATAATATTTTAACGAACCAAAAGTTATTTTTATAATACTTCGGTAAAATTGACCCTCTGTAGTTCTTTTGGCCAAGGGAGAATACTGTGGTTGGTTAGGTATGAGAGTGCACCTTCAATGTACTATCCGATCGGACTCAGAGGTTGTATCTCTCTTGGACAATAGTACGTTGAGACAAGTGATTAATATGTTAAAATTTCTGAACAAGCGTTTTCTTTTATGGCAATATACTGCTTTCAAAAATATATATGTACAGGTTGACTGGGTAAAATAATTTAATAGTAAAGGGTTCTCGGTGAACTCTACTGTTATGTTATTTGGTAGAAATTCCTGATTTGGGATCCTGATATATAAAAACTTGCAATTTTTACCATTTATATACAGACAGATGGTTGGGTTAAGGTAGTTCATTTGTATGGTTCTGGCTAAGGAAAGACATGGTCTTCCAAGCGGCTTTAGCTCACCCCCTCTTTTATGGGAATCACACAGATGCACTATTTTTCCTATCCTAGGGAGTTCATATATACGTGGCGAAGATTATTTTATTATCAGCTTTCAAAGGGCTTTGCGAAAAAGGTCTTAAAGTTGTAATTATTATCACTTTTATTACAGTTATGGTTGGTCACCTCTATCGGCTTTGCCGCCGTGTTATTCCGTAGCAAAATTTTCGTAAATGCGAGAAAAGTCATTTACTGATTAAAAGTGAACCTGAGTTTAAATTATCGTTAATCTCTTCTCTCTTTATCAATCCCAGTGTTTCTGCCCCATTTTGATATTCTTTTATGCTTTGATCACTTTTCGTTCTATACCGATTCACTTTTAACTGTTTCGGGTAATCATCTCAATTCGGAACTGTCGCAGTGTGATTACTCTTTAAAATAAATGAGTAAAGCCGGAAAGAGTAACAAAGTGGATAATTTCAAGAGTTAATTCCGTGTTAAATAGAATAAGAATATCCTACGAGATTTTGTATTATAAGAGTTAATACAGTAAAACAGAGAAAGTTTTACAAGAGAAATCAGAGAGAAATTATATGCAATTATAAACTGTCATTTGCATAAAGAGATATGAAGCTTACAACCCAGAGACAGTTGAGAATAGAGTTTTGTTGGGCTACAATTGCCTACTGGGATTATCCAGGTTTCGAAAGTCTCAATGGCCATGTAGGTGATAACCCTTGAGCCAAGACGAGTCGTATATCCGACTTGGATAAATCTAACTGACGGACCTATTTATGATCTGGTATTCATTTTAAATGTAGTATTACTAAATGTTCTCCAGAAATCTAGAGGGGTTATTTGGTTATTCTGATAGGTTTGCTACAGCTGATCGCTCAATGGAGTTAAGGTGGGAAAAGTCTCCTTGGAGCAGTGCACTGGTGTATTTTCAAAGAGATAGAAGTGTCATGCATAAATATATCTGGGGTTGAAGATATATTCTTTATTATATCTTGCTTTACAGTATTTTATAAAGCAAACGGGCTTGAAATAAGAACTGGAAATTTTCAAAGGACCTTGGAATAATTTTATAAAGTCTAAAATAGTGTTTTTGACTTAGCCACAAGCCTTGGTCAAGAAGGGTTTGAATGGAGACTATTATATCATTTATTTTGTATCATATTTACCAAAACATAAAGCATTTGGTTTTTAATCCAATGGACCCCTCTTGCTCCCATCTTGGCCGACCTCCCCATCTTCTTAGGGGCCTTGGATGTGCTTTTTGTTCTATGAGACATGAGCATAGTCATGAGCTTGGACCAATTGGAATAAATCATGTATTAACCTAATTAATTAAATGGTGAATTAAATTGTCATGGCATACATCACAAATTATTTTAATCCCTCCCTTGTCCCTTCATGTTGGCCGCCCCTTGTGCTATAAATAGGCCTCCTTGCATCATAAAAATTCACACACCAAGCTCGAGGATTCAAGAAGCATACACTTTCTCTCTTTTTCTCTTTTAAGTCTAAAATTTCTTATATTGGTGTTCTTGGAGTTTGCCTTGTTCTTCAAAGGTATTTTGGCAAAGGTAAGGGAACCTCTTGCAAAATAATTTAAGAAGTATGAGTATGATCTTTGTAATGCTTGAAATTGTGTGATTTGGGTGTTATAGTATTTAAAATGATTGTATATATTTTATAAATTGTTTTATTGTTATAATATGATTATTTTGTGATAATTATAATTTGTAGTGTTATGATGCCCAAAAACCCTTAGATTTTCGTGGGAATGAGGTGAGGAGATAAGAATTTATTTTTTAAGCATAGTAAACATACCGTTATAATGGCGAATTTTAGTTTACCACAAATATGATTTTACCGTAAAGAAAATACGTTTTATTCTTTGTGAAAAACTCTGATATTATCTAACATGTATATATTCAAAGGTGATGGTTATGATTTGATTGGTTTATTAGTATGGATCTGTCTAGAAAGGAAAGAGACATTTGAAGGGGCTATTATAAAGTCCGTCTCTTTCTAGCCTGGGATCTGTATGAATACGCTATTTAAGAATCTTAACACTAGAGACCAGGTCTATACGTGATCAAGATAATTGGGGAAAGAATTGATTTATTTAATAAAGTATACATAAATTGATTGGAAAGGATTAAAGAGTGTAACAGTAACGGATTCTCGGTGAACCTACTGTTATAGCATCTTTCGGAAGTTAATGTAACGGTAATGGATTCCCGGTAAACCTACTGTTATATTAATAGTGGGAATTATCGAGTGGGTATCCAATCTGTTTATATATGCACGTAACTCAGTTTAATTTTCAATGTTTAAAACAGTGGAAATTAGTGAGATAGGCTTTCAACGGGCCTTTTTCCTGGAAAATAATTAGTGCTTAATTATTTCCAAAGAGCAGTAATTGAATTGCGTTCACTTAGTTTAAGTTTTATCGATTTCTGAAAATGGGTATTGATCACCAAAGATGGCTCTGCCGTCGTGTGATCTTTGCATCTTCAAAAATAACTTAAGCCGGAAGTTAATCAGATATATTTCGTTCATTAAGTATATAACTGACTTTCAGAAAGCTGGGCACTGATTGCCGCAATCGGCTCAGCCGCCGTGTAATTATTCTATTTCCAAAGATTTACTTAAAAACAGAGAACATACGTTATTGGGTTCAAAAGCGGACGTAAGTTTACTTACTGTTACTCTTTCTCCCTTGATCAAATTCAGAGAGGCTCTGCCCCATTTTGGTCTTCTTAAAATGAGTTAATAAAAATGAAGTTCATATATCGAATCACTCTATTGGGCTGTTCATCTTAGTTCGGCTTTGTCGCGATTTGATCAATCATAATTAAGTTAATACAGCCGAGAGAATAAGCGGAATTACGATAATTAGTGTATTAAGGGCAAGAGAAAAGGGAAAATCATAAAGAGATGAGCAAGACTAAGAGATAGTATTGAAGAGAAGCTACAAGTAAAATTATGTGAGCAATTTTGCTAAGAGAAAGTGAGAAAGAGATTTTATAGAGAAAAACATAGAAGAGAATTTGCATTATACACGATGAGCTTACAACCTATAAGACGTGGTTGAGAATAGGGTTAAGTTGGGCTACAATGGCCTTCTGGGATTATTCAGGTTTCGATAGTCTTAAGTAGCCGCTTGAGTGAATACCCTCAAGTCGAGACAATTCGTATACCCAGCTTGAATAAATCTGACTGGCTGACCTATTCATGATTTGGTAAGTCATTTTAAATGCGATATTACCGAAGTGATTTTCAGGGGTCTAAAGACGGGATTCCCTGATTATTCTGTTAAGTTTATCGCAGCCAATCGCTCAAGAAGTTGGGAAGAAGAGAAAGTCTCCTTAGAGCATTACACCGATGTGAATAGAGAAATATTGAAGTGACATGCATAACAATACTTTGATGTGAGAATATAAATTGTGAATGAGTTATTTATAGGTTTATGATGTGCAAGGTAAGATTTCCTTGACTATAACATATTTGACTTGTGTGAAAGATTGAATACCTGATTGAATGTTTTGAGTGTCTCTGGTAATTACTTGTAGTTTGTAGGAATTGTGTGCTGTGTGATATGAGTTTTCTATGTTTATACTACTTTCATTATTTGTATTAGAGTTTCACCTTGCCTGCTTTGTTGTGTTATTACATGACTGAGTAGATGGACCCGCAAGACAGAGGATTGTGAACCGTCCGACACTTAACCATAGAAACTCTGGGTGGAGACAGTGTATTGCAGAAGATATGTCCTAGCACACAGTTGTAACGCCCCTTTTTCCCATAAGGAACGTCACATGGAAAACATGAACTTGATGCGGAAAATCATCTTTCATAAATCAAGGTTACCAAAATTGCTGACTAATTTTTTTTTTAAAAGATAACTTTAATCTTGCAAGGTAAGTATTCTCATGAAAACTTAGCCATCCAGAAAATCAGAAAGAGAAAATATATATATATCACCAAGTCACGACACAAAAACCTTGCGCCTGCAAGTAAAGTCAGGAACCACGACAAAGTGGCCGCAATACATCATCACTGCATAGAAGGAATGAAGCAGTAAACTACACCTAAGAAAGCAATAAAGCAAAAAGTGTGTCAGATACACGACACTAAACATGTACACCCCATACCCAGGCTGGTCGGCTAACTGACAACCCACAACCTAGCACTATATACCTCCCTGCCTAGAGACCTACTCCCTCCGGTCTCAAATATAAGAAAAAAAGTACATGCATCTGGACCATATATTTGAGACCGGAGGGAGTAAGACGATGACGTCTCCTCGGGGTCCTCCTCTACCTCAAACTCGGACTTCACGAGCCAACCGCATCCAGGCTCATCTCTGACCTTCCTCTTCCCTCTCCCAGCATATCCTGAAGGTCCGGCAGAAGTGTCAGAAGAACAGCGAGCAAAACGTCCAGAAGGTGCGACGTTTGGAACAGGAAGTGTCAGCCTCACGGTCTCGAGTGATGGAACTAGTGTCACCGGTGGAGCCATCCTTGGTAAGCGTGCCCTCTCAGAGGAACTCTTCCTGGGAGTGCGCCGAATCAGACGACAACGGTTAGATACCAATTCAGCTATCCGCTGAGGTGTAGGCCTCTGATCCTCCCTCGTCTCTCTCCTAGGCTGCGCCGTGGGTGGAACTCTGGCCTCCTGGTTCTCCAAAGTGATACTGCGTGCAACGGGTGCATCTCCCAGCCAGTAGCGCATCCTCTCAATGGGTATGTAGACGTCCAAAACCATGTCCCTCTCCAAAACCTCTTCGGGGCCCAAAACTCTCCTCTAGTCCTAACCACGTGTCCAGTCACAGTGGCCCATTGGGAGATGGGATCGTAAGTCCATTCTCCACCATCGGCCTCACGAGGCCGGAAACTCTCCCTCACTCGAGCTACTAGGGGTCTCGAGTGGACATCTACGCGTAACGTACAGAAAATAACAGAAAAACACGCAAGGGTGAATTTCTTTGCACAAGTTGAAAGTCCACTGAAAGGATGTATACGAAAAAGAAAATACTACATAATACATTCCAAGAATATATATATAGCTACTCTTTCGCAAATCTTTCTCTAAGATATTCATATACCAAAAGAGAGCACATCATCAAATTAAACACACAGTCAAACACACATATAGCACTCTAGCATAATGCATGTCACTTCAATATCTCTTTAATACACCGATGCATTGCTCCATGGAGACTTCCTCAACTAAGTAGAGCAATGCGGTGGAATCGTATACCTATCATTAATGCAAACTGACCTTCACTCTCATCCATCATTTGTCATTTATTCGGTACAAACCCATTGTCTACGTCGTACACCCCATCTCAAATAAGGCATCCGGTCAGGATCATTCCAGCCAGGTATACTACTCTTCTCGGCACAAGGGGATTCCCCTCAAGGCCATTGAGAATTTCGTGACTTGAATGCCCTCAAAGACTTATGGTTAGACCATACTTATTTACAATCCCCGCATAGGATTGTGTGCTCTAATCATGGCATAAAGCCAACATGGCAAAAGCCAATATTAATCATGGCATAAAGCCAACATGGCAAGAGCCAATAACTCAAATGCATATGACAATACAATTTGCACACACATACAAGGAAAATAATGCAATCCTTCACTTAGGATTTTCGTCGTCACGTGTTAGCTTTCTCCTAACAATGTGTAGCATTATCGTCCTCAAGACTTCATCGTCGCAACGTATTGATTGTCCCTCAACGTGTAAATCTTTTCGATTAAGATTTATTTAAAACATGAGTTTTGAAGGATACCCCTATAATTTTCTCTTTAGCTTTAAAGTCTCAAAGTCTTTAAATGCTTAACAAATAAAATACCTTTTAACACTTGTTTAAATACAACTAAGAATAGTTTTATAAAAGTCATTTGAAACTTAAGTGTTTTTATTAAATCAAACTTAGTATTTTTCATTGTAAAAGTTTGACTTAAAGTCTTAATTAAAAACATCAAGTACACATTTGATAAAATTTTACTTAAATTCATTTATTTTCAACTATTTAGAGTTTAACCCGAAAACTGTTCAGTTTTATCGTTTCCAGCCCCAGACTTGCGAAAATCACAATCTGGCCCAGAAATATTCGGTTTTGCGTTTCAGCCCCTGTTTTCTAAAAAATTAGTTTTCTGCCCCAAAATTGTCCAGTATTCACGTTTCTGCCCCAAACCTTTTGTAAAATTATGTTTCTGGCCCAAAGTGCCCATATTTCATTTTTAAGCCCAGAACTTCCGAAAATTATGTTTTTGCCCCAAAATGCATCTAGTGTTCATTTTCACCCCTTAAAATTCGAAATTCCATTTTCTCCTCTTATTCATTAATTCCTTGACTTAAATAGGGCTTTTTGAAAAGTAAAGCTTGGAAAAAAGTCCATTGAAGACTTAATTTCAAAATTAAGTGAAAATACCTAATCAAGTGTTGACTTGAATTCTAATTTATTAAATCTTGATTTTCATTTTGGGAAAACTTCTTTTTAAAATCCTTTATTCCTCTTCCATATGCTTGGGTACATAACATTAGTCCTCATTGAATCAAATCATCAATCACAACAACAACAATCATAATAAATTTACAGCTTTAACTACTTTAAATATTACAATCCAACATCATGATCAAACACACAAATCACCCAAGAATCAAATACAATCAATACATCAAGAATACAAATCCCAAATCATGAAACACACATGCAATCGAGGTAATCATTTTTAACATTTTAAATACATCAAGAATACCAAATAAAGCATTTGGCATAAGCCTAATATATTTTTCAAGAGACATTAAACTTTTCGAAAATCATCTTCATCAATCAAAAATCATATATTTAAAACCCTAAGTTCTAAATATATCAAAATAGATATTACTAATAGAATGAAAACTCATTCAATACCCAATAAGAAAAACTCAAGTCTTTGAGTTTCTCATCAAGAACAAAACACACCATCACCCACATATACAACCTTCCCTTATTGAGAAATTTCCCTCACCTCTTGAAGCACTTAAAGAAAGATCACCAAGAGATCTTCTTGCCAACAAGCCACCAACACCAACACCAAGAGATCTCCTCGCCACCTTGATGTTCCAACACTTACATAATCACCCTTTTTCAAAATATATAAAACACATTACCATAAAAATGAGTTTTATGAAAATAGACAAGCCCCAAAGTATAGAAATCTTGAGTAGAAAAATACTTACTCAAGGCTTAAAGGAAAAGAGCTCAAGAAGGGTTTCAAACTTGTAGGTTCCAAGGGTTTGAACCTAAACCAAGAAAAAGCTCTCTTTTAGCAAAAATGGAGAACACAAGATTCTTGGAAAAATTGAAAATGATGAGAATGGAAAAAAGAAGAAGATATTATGGTTTAGAATCATCATCCAAACATTTTTTGTGAAGCTTGAATAGCCAAAAACTCAATAAAACTCAAGCTTTTGGTTATGGAGTAAAGCTTGGAAAATGAGAGGAAAAATGGAGTTTTTGATTCCAAGGTTGAAGATGAAGTTGAAAAATGAATTCTCTCTCTCCCTTTTCCTTGAAGATACACGGCCAAGAGCAAGAGGGAATAGGGGAGTATGCTTTGATTGGGTTTGGTCACCTACTCTATGCTTTAAAAAAAATCAAATAAATCACCATTTGACCCAATTTGACTTTGGGATATTTTCATGACCATATTTTTGGCCAATAATTTCGCCCAACACCAAAAAAATTGGTGGGATTATGTCCCATCAAGTTAGGGTTTAATTGGTGATTCAAAGTAGCAAAAACGCTTAGTTTTATAACCCTTTGTAGATAAATATTTTTATAAAATAGATAAAATCATGAGAAATCAATTTTATGACTTGAATATGATATAGAAAAATTTAGAATCTCAAAACTAAATTTTTGAACTATTTTTCATGTCCCGGTTGCGCCCAGTTTACCCGTAAAGCACCAAACGCGGGTAAATAAAGTTTTTCTAAAAAATTTCTAAAAAAATTTCTAAAAATCACAAATATTATAAAAATGACTTTTTGTTCGTTAAAATATTATTTTGGTGTAAAAATGACCTCCAGAAAAATACTAAACCCTATCCCCCGCATCAAGAGAGATTGTGGTTCCCGCAAAAACTCAGTTTTGCGAACTCTACTACTCTCGACTCTTCTAAAATAAATCTAAGATATGAGTATCCTTGTTCTCACCTCAAGATCCCAAAATCATTAATAAAATAAGGCTTAAATATGTTTTTAGTCCCTCAAGTTTGGGTAATTGTTGCTTTTAGTACCTCAAATTTAAAACACCTATTTTTGGTCCCTCATATTTAAAAATCTGTCTTTTTAGTCCCTCATTTTCAAAACTCGTTTTTTTAGTCCCTCATTTTTGAAAAAGTGTCACTTTTAGTCCCTGAGGCCAAATTTTAAATCTGAAAAATATTTTCTAAATTTATACTTTAACCCCTCCTAAAGCCTGATGTTCACCTTGACTCGTTTTTTGGTTTTCCTCCCCCTGAACTGATGCACTGCGACCCCATCCCTGCTAGGAGTAGTTCCAAAGTCCTCCCTCGAAGCCGCCATGAGATGCGGCCTCTCTCTCGTTCTCCTCCCTGTGCGATCGCGGTGGCCCCCTCCCTTCCCGCCATTGTTCGCAACCTCCCTTGGCCGAGCGGGAATATGGGGCCGCGGTGTATCAATGCAGGGGGAGGAGAACGGAAAAACAGGTTAAGGTGAATATCAGACTTTAGGAGGGGTCAAAGTATAAATTTAGAAATTACTTTTTAAATTTAAAATATGGCCCCAGGGACTAAAAGTGACACTTTTTCAAAAATAAGGGACTAAAAAAATGAGTTTTGAAAATGAGGGACTAGTTCTTATTTTTGAGGGACTAAAAGTGGCAAGGTTTAAAAATGAGGGATAAAAAATATGCGTTTTAAATTTGAGGGACTAAAAACAACAATTACCCAAAATTGAGGGACTAAAAACATATTTAAGCCATAAAATAATTTTAATTAAATTAAAACAAATTAAAAGTCTAAAGAAATTATTTAAAAACGAGGGTGTTACAACAGTGGGGAAGGTTTGTAGGAGAAGTGGAAACCTTGGATACTGGGGGTGGGGCGCTACCAAACCCACGACCCATTCAGGAACAGATTATATTAGATGTTAAGTTACCCTGGAAACAGCTAAGACCTTTAGGAACTATCTCAGATACCTTACCCTTTGTCAGTAATGATAGTGGGGATAGTGGTGGAGGCAGTTCACATCCATCTGTACATGATAGTGGTGGAATAGATCGTGGAGACCAGCGTCGAAGGTGTAACGTCCATAATTTTAGGTTTATGACTTTGTTATATTTTAATATGTGGATGTGATTCATGTGGGTTAAATGTATTATAGGAAGATTAAGTTTGGTCCCTGTACTTTGAGCAGGTTGAACTGTGAGTTGGTTTGGAGAGCAAAACAAGTTAAGAAATATTTTTGGAGGTGCCAAATGATGTTTTATATTATTTTAGAATTTTAGAATTTATTTTGGGATTTTTTAGAATGGCAGACCAAGAATTGCGGTTTTGGTCCCTGTAGACTGAGAACAGGGTAAGTGGGGAAATAGGTGAACGCCAGAAGCTTGAAAAATGATCCAAAATCAACCAAAAGAGTAACCAATGATGTTTTTATAATATTTATGATTTTTATAAATTTTCTGAGAAAGTTCATTTTTACCCTAATTTACGGGTTACGGTAAAACCAAAAAATTACCGTAATGCTTTTAAACTTGATTTTTATGAACCAAGACCTTTGTGGCACCTTATTTTCATGGCTTAGGACTTATTTTAGGATTCATGAGAGTTTTTACCCCAATAGGTTATTTTTGGACAATTTTTACTATGAAATACAAAAGTTACCACATTTAATTACCTTAGAAACTTACCTTTTACCATGGTTAAGGTGAAAAAATTATTTTACCCCCTTGGACCAGCTGCTGCGCCAGTGTGGAAAATTCTTGACCCTTGACTCATAGTTTTTGGCCAATAGGATTAGTCCAAGTGATTAACTAGGGTTAAGACTCTAGTTAAGTTTAATCATGACTTAAGAAAAAATCTTGGTTGATAGGAAAAGGAGAGGGAGAGGTCGAGTTTGGGAGAGAAGGAAGAGGAGAGCTTCTTGTTCATTTCTTCACTTTTGCTCTTACACCATAGCCAAACTCCAAGCTTGTCTTTCCAAAAATTTTGTTCAAGTTAGCCAATTTTCAAGAGTTGTTCTTAATTTTGTGATCAACAAGCTACAAGGAACCAACCAAGGAGAAGAAGGAGAAGGAAGAAGAAGGGTTGGAGGTTAGGGTTTTCTACACAAGCTTGGTAAGGGGAAATTTTCTTATACAAGATTTTTAAGGCTTAGTGGACATATTAGTGCCATGTTTGTGTTGGTTTGATTAAGATGATGTTAAATTTACTTAGGGTTCATGTTGATTAGTAAGCTATGTGTTCTTTGTTCTTATAGCGATGGGTGAGCCAAGAGTTGTATTATGCTTGATATGAACTCTCTTGAGTGATTTGGTTATGAAAGTTTTGCTTGATGGTAGTTTTGGATTGTTTTAAACTAGGTGTATATAAGACTAGTTTGTCTTTGATTGTGGATTGCTCTTTGTTGGGAAAAATAGTTGAGTTGTGTGACATGATTTTGCCCTATGTTGGATGAATGATGATTCTTGTTCATGCTTGAATTGAAGAGTGATTGAGTGTTAGATTATGACTATGTTCTCAAGCTTGGCATGATGAAGTTGATCTTGGTATGATAATATGCTTGGTGTGGGATGATCTTGACTTATGCCTTGATGAGTTTAAGTCCATGGATTAATGTTAATTGGTTGTGCTTTGTGATTGACCCAAGGATTGTAAATTTTGCTTATTTTTATTCATTTGGTCACAACTATGTAAAGAAATGATTGATTTGGGTTAAACTTTGAAAAGTCGCAAATCTGCCATGCCCTGGGTGTGGCCATTTTCGTAGTTGGGGAAAACTGGAAAACAGGGGACAGAACTGTCTGCACCGCGGGTGTGAAAAGCAGCGCGCCTGTGAACAGTTCTGGATCCTGAACTTTTAACGGCAAATGAATTTGCGAAAATCACTTTTTTCCAGCTTTTTAAACAAATATGTTTAAGAGAAAAAAATGACATTTTTAACTCTAAAGGTTAGTATTTTGGTTAATTTATTTTAGAACTTAAACATTGATTTGGAAAAATGCCTTTTTATTAAAAAGACAAAGATTAATAAAGAATATGCACAAAGAGATATGAATATTACAAGAGATGAGAATACTATAAGAGATGAGAATACCATAACCAAGAAAAGGTTATGTGTAATGTCACAAGAGATGAGAATAACATAACTAAGAGAAGGTTATGTATGACGGTGACAAAGAGTGACATAGAGAAGAGATTGATTATATTACAAGAGAAATCAAAGTGAATTGATTGTGCTTGAGCTTGTGATGATTATTTTGAAATGCAAATATATGTGTCATTTTGCATAAAGAGCCTTGGCAGATGGCCAAGAGATATTGCGTGCTTAATGTGTTATGTCATATGCATAAAGAGAAAGAGATTTTGGCGGATGGCCAAATAATGAGCTACAACCCGGATGGGGTTGAAAATAGGTATGGTTGGGCTACAATTGCCTACTGGGATTATCCAGGTTTCGAAAAGTCTCAATGGCCGCGTGGTGACTCCTAGCGAGCCGAGATCGAGTAGAACACCTAGCTTGGATAAATCTGACTGACTGACCTATTTGTGATATGGTGTCACTGAGTGTATTAAATAATTGTTACTTGGACTTTATTGTCTGTTTAGCCTTGAACAATTTTGACTTAAACATGACTTTCCTGAATACTGTCTTGGACTTTACTGGAGGTTTAGCCTTGAACAGTATGTTAAGGATTGACTGTGGCCTATCGCTCAAATGTTGTTGGGGAAGAGAAAAGTCTCCATGGAGCATTACACCGGTGTTGAGAGGGAAATAGAAGTGTCATGCATTTTAAATGTATCTGAGTTGATGATATATTGATTGATGTTGTGTTATGTGTTGTGACTGTGATAATTTTCATTGTGTCTGTGAGAATATCTCATTTCCTGGAAAACTATATACTCTTGTGTTTGAGAAGAGTAAGTGGTAGATAATTTCCTAATATAGATATGTTTGATGAGTATGATTTATTTTCTATCCATTGTCTCTATGCTTTATTATCTGTGTATGAGGATTTTTCACTCTTGCCTATATATGTTTTGTGCTCTTTGGAACATGATTCGTATAGATGTACCACCAGTCAAGTGAGTTGATCAGGACGGAGGAATGAAGAAGACTATCACCTGGAGTGGCTTTTGTCTAGATTGTCTTTTGGGGGTGATAGGAGACTCGACTGACTTAGGCTCATTTGGGATAGACGGTTATTATTATCTTTACCGGATGACTGTACTACTTGATATGACATTACTAGCTGTTCGGTTTGATGTACTTGTAAAACTTTGGACCAGTATATATATGATGTATATTATTCATTCAGATGATGTTTATCTCTTTTTTTTAGTAATACGTCACGACATAAATAAGTTTCGATATCTAAACAATATAAGTGGGAGTTTCAAGATTAAATAATTTTCAGGAATAAAAGAAAAGAAAAGTTATACTCATTTTCAAAATAGGCTTGAAATAATTAAAAGACTATTTTCTTTTAAAAATAAAGATTTGTATTATTTTCGATAAATAAGGTTACTTATGTTGTAATATCCTTTTATGAGAAAGGGTGTTGTAGAAGGAGCAGATCATCAAGCAAAGGACGAGTCAAATCCACTAAGAAGTCACCAGTTATTAAACCTGTAGAAACTGAGGGTTCTGTAGGGTATACCCCAGCTTCACCTTTGGGAGAGAAAGAACCAACCATGTATACCCCTTGTTCTCATCAGTCTGAGTCAGAGGATATCATATGGTTATCCGAGTCTCTTTCTGATGATGAGGTTGATGAGACACCCGACATATCCATTGACACTTGGAATACCTCTTACTTAACCAAAACTCCTTCATATTATCCAAATCTAGCTAGGTTTGGGATTGAATGGGTTCCGGTAACTCAGGCCCGGAATCTTGATTCTAGTCTTCCAGGGGTAGGAGGATCTACCTGGTCCTGCCCTTAGAAGTAGTTGAGTTTAGAGTTTGAAATAATAGATCCTTTCCGGGTAGTTGATGGGATCATGGCTCGATTGTACATAGTAGTGTGCTTTTCTTTTTCCACTTTTGTACTCTTTGTTTTAGAGTAGTATTAACTTTCTTTTGCTTTGCAGTGTCAGAAATCGGAGTTTGCCTTAGTGCAAATCTTTTGTAAAATATCATGGTATAAGAGATGAAGTACTTTTCAGATATGTTGTATCCATTTTATATTTCGAAAACAGTTAAAAAGAGATTAGGGGAGTACATTCCCCATCCTTCTCATCTTCTTCAAAGAAAAGAAAAATTTTAGCCGTATTTTTAATAAAGAGATACAAACTTATTAACAAACATTTTCTAAGTTTTCTCTAAAATATTGGTTATTATGGTGTAATATCATTTTTGGAGAAAGGGTGTTACAGTTTGCACTATCAATAAATTTAAAAAATGAGTGCCACGAAATTATTTAGGCTTGTCATGGCATTTTCTAGCATTCTCATTGGTTCTCATCAATTTTAATGAATTATTTCAATTTTTGATTTATGAAAAGACCAAAATACCCTTGTTTTCCATTCTTTTACATCCAAACCCTAGGGGTATTTTTGTAAACTCACATCCTCTCCTTCCAGCACAGTTTTGGCCGCCCCACTCTAGGGTTTGAAGGGTCTTGAAGCTTCTCCATTATTCTAGAGCCAAGATATTTGTTAGATCTTTTGTTAGATATTTTTAAATAATTAGGATTCTAGCATTTTTGTGAAAATTGGAAATTAAAATATCCCCCACTCTTCCTTCATGATCTAGCCGAACCCCTCCCCTATAAATAGGCAGGGGGTGCTCTTCCATTTTCACACAACTCACTTGAAGAGAAACTCACTCCAAAATCCTTTTTCTTTCCCTTTGTTTCCCTTTAAGCTTTCTTTGTTCACTAATCAAAGTTTTTGTGTGTTGTTCTTGTTGTTCTTAGAGTGTTCTTCATCATTCATAAGGCTAAGGTATGAGGAAATACTTCTCAAGTTAGTTTGATCCTTGTTTTGATGAGAATTTGTGTTTTGGGCGTTTATGCTTTAAATAAATTGTTATTTATTTGTAATATTGTTTTAAAAATTATACTATGCCTTATTTTATTTAAAATGTGATTTTTCAAATAGTAAAGTTATAATGCCCAATTTAATTATAAAGTTTAATAATTGTACCGTTACGCTGGCAAAATTTTAATATAAAGGTTTGATCACTCAGTCGGCTACGCCTCCGTGATCAACAAATCTAAGAAATTGTAAAATTGAACCTCTGGAGTTCTTTTGGCTAATAGGGAATACTATGGTTGGTCAGGCATGAGAATACATCTTCAGTGTATTGTCATGTCGGGCTCAGGGACCATATCTCTATTAGATATTAGGACGTGAGCAAGTGATTAAATACGCTAAAATTACTAAACCAATGTTTTTCTTCCATTTCCATGTTCTTTTCGAAAATATATATACACAGGCTGACTAGGTAAAATAATTTAATAGTAATGGGTTCTCAGTGAACTCTACTGTTAAGTTATTTGGTAGAAATTTCTGGTTTGGAGTTCTGTTGTATATAAAAACTTGTGATTCTTACTGTTTATATACAGACTGGTGATTGGGTTAAGGTAGTTCATTTGTATGGATCTGTCTAGGAAAGACAAAGGTCATTGAAGGGGCCTACAAGCTCACCTGATCTTTCCTGGGAACCATACCGATGCGCTATTTTTCCTATCTTAGAAAGTTCGTATATACGCAGCGAAGGTTACTTGACCAGCTTCCAAAGGGCTTTCCCAAAGAGAATGAACTTAAGTAATAATTTTCGTTAATATTATTCCGATTAAGTTAGTTTTCGCGTTCGACTCTATCGCAGTGTGATTATTCTTAAAATAAATGAGTACAGCTGAAAAGAGTAACAAACTGGTTAAGTTTTGAAGAGATTTTCTGTGTTAATAGAATAAGAGTATTCTATGAGGTTTTGTATTATGAGAGATAATATAGTAAAACAGAGAAGGTTTTACAAGAGAAACCAAAGTGATTTTATGCAATTTTTGAGTTATCATTTGCATAAAGGTTTTTGGGCTATACAACCCAGAGAGGGTTGAGAATAGAGTCTTGTTGGGCTACAATTGCCTTCTGGGATTATCCAGGTTTCGAAAGTCTCAATAGCCTTGCATGGTGAATACCCTTGAGCTGAGACGAGTCGTATACCCAGCTTGGATAAATCTGACTGACGGACCTATTTCATGATATGGTTGAGATGCGCAATTTCTAAATGACTGCCAGGGGGTCTGAGGGGGATTACCTGGTTGTTCTGTTTAGTCTTGTCGCAAGCCTATCGCTCAATGGAGTTTGGTGGGAAAAGTCTCCTTGGAGCAGCACACCGGTGTATTATCAGAGAGATTGAAGTGTCATGCCTAAATATATCTATGGTTGATGATATAGATGTGGTTGATAATATATCTGTGATTGATGTGATATCTATGATTGACGTTACTTTTGTGATTGATAATCTATTTTTGATTAGTTCTTGGTGTACGATGTTTTATTCCAAGTGTGATCTGTGTGGTAAGATTCTGAAAATATACTGTATAAGTGTTGTATGTATACTCTTTGAAACTGTTGAAACAGCGATACCAATTCTAAAGGGTAAGAACGATAAAGAAGAAGAGAGAAAACGACAAGCAGTTTGTTATCGAGGTTCGGCCAATTGTGCCTACGTCCCCGGAGCTATGACGGCTCAAATTTTTCACTATATTCCCTTCAGATATAAGCCATATCCAACAGAAACTATCATTCTTAACTTATGCAAGTTTTTCACCCTGCCTACTTTCCATGTTTTTTTTTATGTGGTTGAGTTGAAGAGTGTTTTGGGTTCGGGACGAAGTTTTAGCGTCCAACCTCTGGAGGCAGACGGGATAGGATGGAGGATAGATCCTTACACATAGTGTGCTACCTTCAATGGACATATTCTTATCACAGAGCATAGGGTCAATGGACCCGACTCATGGACAGTGCGTAGGATCTTTGATTTCACGCTACCTATGCGATGGATCAGGGACATGGTCCAGCAGGCGAGGGACGAGACCAGAGAGAGTGACGTACCAGCTCTTGACGCACCGTTTATATCTTATTTTGATCCGGGTAGTTGTTAGAGATTGGACCCAGCTTTCTTATTACTTAGTAGTTTTTTATTTCAGTCATTTTACTTTAGTTTGCTTAGAGTTTTTACTACTTTTTGATGTACAGTAGTTTTATAAAGACGCCTTGCCTGTACTGACGCAAGCTCTTTTTGATATATATATTTGAGGAGGTTGCTTTTACTTCATTGTTTCTTCTAAATATTCTTCTTGTGTTTACCACGCAATGGAAAAGGAGAGAATGGATTCCCAATTCTTTTCATCTTTTAAAACGGCAAAAATTTTATTCACATTTTTTGGAACTAAGCTTGTTTTTTTATCAAAGGTTATTGAGAAATAAATTACGAAAATACTTGTTACTATGATGTAATATCCTTTTTGGAGAAAGGATGTTGCATATTGCCTCTTGTAATACTAAATCTCGTCAAAAATACTCAATACGGATTAAACTCGTCCCTTTATAATAAAATCTGATAAAATACTCTCACATTCACAGATAAACATCAAATCATATCTTTTCATTCTTCTCCTTTATATCGTAAAAACCCTTTATTTTATCAACAGATGAATAATTCTTGCTCTCATTATTATTTTACGGATCATTACATGATAGGTTATTTTTCCCGGCTTTAATAGTTCAATTAAAGACTGATCACACCGCGGCAGAGCCGAACTGAGGTGATTAATCCATAACAGTCAGCGTGATTCGGTATATAACAAGACTAAAGGTGATTAAAGCATTTAAAGAAGATCGAAACGGGGCAAAGCCACCAGGACCGATCAAGAGAGTAGAGATTAACAGTAATTTAAACTCATATTCTCTTTTTCATCAGTAAGTGACTTTTCTCGGTTTTAAATAAATTTGATGAGGGAATAATCACACGGCGGCAGAGCCGACTGCGGTGATCAGCGCCCAACTTTTATAGTAACTTGATATAAAACTAAGTGAATAAGGTCAAGCTGAATTATTACTGAAATAATTAAACACCAGTTTATTTTTAGAAAAAGTCCGTTAAAGGCTTACCTCACTAATTTTCATTGTCAAAGAGTATGACATTGAAAACTAAACTGAGTTTTCATATATGACGGACCCCAAACTAGGAATTTCTACCAAATAATATAACAGTAGAGTTCACCTGTAACATCCTAAAATTTCACTCTACAGGACAAAGTGCTAATTTTAGAGGATTGGAATTGTTCTTAAGTTTTTCAGACAAAGCAAAATGGTTTAGAGTTGACATAGAAGTCAAAACGGGATATTACAGGCATTTTTGACTGTCAGAATAAGTTGATAATGAATATGAAAAATTTAAACTCAATTCACAAAAGGTATTAGAGGATAGACAATAGTCACATGATATTCCATAAAGGTTTTAGAAATTAAGTTTAGAATTTTGGAGAACAGTATAAAAGAATACTACTGTTTTAGTCCCTCTAAGAGAAACTCCATAATCTGCTAAATAAGAAATGGATCAATACTGGAAATTAAAGGAAGGATAAAATAGAGACTAGAAGACCCATTAGGAAATCTAAGAAAAATAGAAATGATGAGTTACGGTTGGTATTATAGTTTAAAACAATAAGATAGTTAAAGTCTTATATAGACTTCTGTTTTCTATTTTCCGTCTATTATCTGTTTTATATGAAATTGTGTGATCTAAGTGTTGCGTAATTTATTTCTATCTTATAATTATAGTATTAATAAGCTTACTAAGTTGATTCATTAAAACAGTCATTTTTCACTTAACGTTTGGGGTTTTTTCAGAAAATAGTTTTCACCGTTATTGATGGATTCAGTTTTAATTAGCATAAGTATATTGAAACCAACCCAGAAAACAAAACTTCCTTCACAAAAGTTGGTTCTTTTAATATTTTTTATTTTCTAGAATTTTTCCAGAATTTTTTGAAAAACTAAGTTTAGAAATTACCGTTTTGGTCCCTATAGTTTACAACAAGAGCTAGGAACTAATTCGGAGACCAAAATGAGGTCAGAACAAAATTTTGGTAAGCTAAATCGTGTTTTCACATTTTTTATGATTTATGGAATTAATTTTGTAATTTTTTGAAAAGAATATCAAAAGTTACTTTTTCGGTTCCTGTAAAGCACGTAAAACGAGGATTTCAAAACCAAAATGGATTTTTAGTGATCAGTGTCAATTTTTAAGAGGAATCATTAGTGTTTATATCATATTTGCAATTTCTTAGAAATTTTTCTGGAATTTTTTGAAAAATGTCCATTTTGCACTTACGGCGCGTCCGTTTTCCTTGTTTATACAAACCGCGAAGCTTACCTTTACCGTAAAAATCCAGAAACTCTTCCATGAAGCTCTTACATGTCATTTTCGAGATTCCTCATTGGTTCTTACCATTTAAATTTATTTTTGAATATTTGATTAGTGAAAAGATCATTTTACCCTTGATTTTCACTTAAAACTGCCTAAACTTAAAGTTTTTGACCAAGTGATCAAATGGCTCTCCCTTCCCTTAACTTGGTCGACATCCACTCTTAATTTGGAGCCTTGGATGAACTTTTTGTGTATGAGTCATAAGCTTAGTCATAGGAAGGAACCAATTCGAAAAATGAAAGATTCAAATGAAAATACATTATGACATAGGCCTTAAAAAGGTGCATGACAACACAAATATTTAATACCCTCTTCCTCCCTCCTCTTGGCCGCCCCTCCCACTATAAATAGCCCCCCTTGCTTCATAAAATTTTTGCACATCCGAGAAGCATTTGAAGGCAAACACAATTCTCTCTATTTCTCTTCTTAGTTCTTAAATTTCTTGCATTGCGTTCTTGGATTTTTCAAGCTTGTTCTTCATAGTTTTGTGGCAAAGGTAAGGGGAACCTCTTTCAAATTAATTTGAGAAGTATAAGTTTGATTCTTGTTTGTGTTTGAATTGTTTGTTTGTGTGTTTATAGCTTTTATTTATTTAAATATGCTTTATAATTGTTTTATAGCTTTAATTTAATTGTTTTATGCTATTTAATAATTGTAGTTATAATGCCCAAATTTTCTCTAAAAATCGTGTGAGTAAAGTGGCTACGGAAAAATCATTTTTGAGCTTGTGTAAACATACCGTTATAATGGCAAATTTTAAATTTACCATAAAAATGATCTTACCATAAAGAAAATACAATTTATTCTTTTGTGAAAACCCTGATATTGTCTATCATTGATATACAAAGTGATAGTCAAGATAAATGGTTTATCAGTATGGGTCTGTCTAGGAAAGACAGAGACCTTTGAAGGGGCTTTAAGTCCGTCTCTCTTTCCTGGGAACTGTACTGATACGCTATTTGAGGAATTCTTAACCTAGGGACCCGGTATATACATGACTAAGATAAATTGGGAAAGAAATGATTTCTTAATAATGTATATATAAATAGATTGGATTGGATAAAAGAGTATAACAGTAATGGATTCTCGGTGAATTCTACTGTTATAGCATCTTTCGAAATTTAATATAATGGTAATGGATTCTCGGTGAATTCTACTGTTATATTAACAGTGGGAAATATAGAGCGGGTATCCAATCTGTATATGTATACAATTAACTAAGTTTAATTTTCAATGTTTATGACAGTGGAAATTAGTGAGATAGGCTTTCAATGGGCCACTTTCCCGGAAGATAATTAGTGCTTAAGTATTTCAGAAGAGAAAACAGCTTGATTACGTTCACTTAGATTATATCCAATTATTTCAAAGTTGGGTACTGATCACCGAAGATGGCTCTGCCGTTGTGTGATCCTTTCATCTTCTAAATAATTAAGCCAATAAATGAAATAACTTTATTTCGTTCACTAAGTCTATATCAAACCTTCAGAAAGACGGACACTGATTACCGCAGTCGGCTCAGCCGCCGTGTAATTATTCCATTCCCAAAGAGCTATCTAAAATCTGAGAACAGACATTTGTTGATTAAAAAGAGGACGTAAGTTTAAATACTGTTGATCTCTTCTCTCTTGATCAATCCTAGGTGGCTCTGCCCCGTTTTGGTCTTCTTGAAATGAGTTAATAACCCTTAGTTTATATATCGAATCACTCTGTTGGGCTGCTCGATCACCTCAGTTCGGCTCTGTCGTTGTGTGATCAGTCATAAATTGACTTATTGAAGCCGAACAAATAACTTAACTCATAAACGATCCATAGAATGGGTAAAAAGAGCAAGAGCTATTTAGTTAAAAGCAGTAAAAGAGTTTTCTGATATAAAGAGAAAGATGTGGGTTTTAACAACTATCTGTTCATTCAAAAATATTTCTATTCTAAAGAGATGAGTTATTTCATATAAAGTATTTTGGTGAGATTTAGAGATTTTCAAAGAGCAGCTATAGTAAAACAAAGGAAGTTTTCAAAGAGATACTAAAGAGAATTTGTGTGCAAATTTAGACGGTCATTTGCATAAAGAATTTTTCAGCATTACAACCCGTAGTAGTGTTATTGAGAATAGGGTTTAGTTGGGCTACAATTGCCTACTCGGATTATCCAGGTTTTGAAAGTCTTAATGGTCGTGTAGGTTGATCCCCTTGAGCCGAGACGAATCGTATACCCGACTTGGATAAATCTGACTGGCTGACCTATTCATAAATTGCCATTAAGTAATAAATGTTAGTACTATCGAAGGATCCCCGGAAGCCTTGAAGAGGCTGTCTGGTTATTCTATTAAGTTTACTATAGCCAATCGCTCGATGGTGTCACGGTTGGTAAAGTCTCATTGGAGCAATACACCGGTGTGTTTTGAGAGATATTGAAGTGGCATGCATAAATATACTTTAACTTGAATATATATTTTTGTGAATGCATTGCATTTGTAGGGTTCCAACACAAGGTAAGATTGCTTAAACGAGATTTGTTTATACGTCTTGATTGATCTGTTAATTTTTATGTGTCTTGTTGTGCGAATTGGGTGATGTGTGATCTGTGTTTTGGGTGTGCTTCTACTTTTCATATTACTTTGTTTCAGAGTTTCACCCTTGCCTGCTTTATGTTGTGTTGATGCATGACTGAGTAGATGGTTTACCCAAGAAGTGGGTTAGCTCTTAGAAGAAGAATCTGAAGGAGGATGCTGCTTAGATCGATAGAGATTCCAAGAAGAATCTGTATTTATTGTCTTAGTTTGGGGTAGATGTCAAGAGACTGAATTGACTCAGATGTATAGTTTATTTAATAAAACTTATGCTTGTACTGAAACAAGATCTTTTTATATATGAGATTATGTTCACGAAAGGTATTGGTCATATTTCCGCATTCAAAAACATTTTGAGAAGAATCAGGGAGAGATATTCCCCATCCTTCTCATCTTCTTTATGAAGGCAAAAAATTTTACCCTCATTTTCAGAGAAGAATTATCCACTTTTATACAAATATTTTCTAAATCTTTGCGAAACTTTTGGTCACTATGGTGTAATATCCTTTTTGGAGAAAGGGTGTTACATCACCAAGAACCCTTCACTATTAAACCATTTACCCAGTCAGTCGTATATATGTATTAGCAATAATGGTTAATAGTTCAAGATTAATTAAAAGAAGAGATCGAATTTACGGCAATGCCGACGTCGCTCAATCTAAAGAGAGAAGAGATTTATTTTAAACGTATATTCGTGTCTAGTAGCATCCAATAAAATCTTTCCCAATTTATCTTAGCCACGTATATACAGAATCCATAGGTTAAGATTTCATAAATAGCGTATAGGTATGGTTCCCAGGAAAGATCTAAAGGTGAGCCGCAGCTGCTAAAAGAGCCGTCTTTCCTAGCTAGAACCATACTAATAAACCATTCCTCTTAACCATCTTTCGTATATCAATGGTAGACAATTTCAAGGTCTTCACAAAGAAAAATTCGCACTAATTTTACAGTAAAATTTATACTGCAGTAGTCAAAAAATTAGCTATTATAACGGTACAATTATTAAAGCTCAAAATCAATTTTGTCATTATAACATTACTATCACAAAAACACAAACAATTTAAGCATTATAACACTACTAGTAATAAAAGCTCATAACAATTAAATCAAAGCCATGAAACAATTATAAAGCTATAACACATAAATCACCAAAGTGATTAGCAAACAAAAATCAGACTTATAACTTCTCAAATAATTTTGCAAGAGCTTCCCCTTACCTTTAGAAGAAAAGCTTATGAAGAATAAAACTTTGGAAAACTAAAACACAAAGAGAGAAATATAAAAGCTTTAAAGAGGGAGAAGTAAGAATGTTTGGAATATCACAAGACTTCGTGCAAGAAAAGATGAAGCATGGAGGGGGGTATTTATAGGGGGAGGGGGCGGCCAGCCAAGGGACAAGGGAGGAAGAAAATTGTTGGTGTGATGTAAGCCATATATGAGGCTTAAAATGCCTAATTAGTTAATTTAGATAAATCAACCCTTTTTCCTAATTGGTTCAAAGGCCTTCCCAAGGATTCAATCCAAGTGACAAAGATCATCCAACCCTTCTAATCCAAGCTGAAAGGGGTGGCCAAATGAGGGAGAAGAAGAGCCCTTGGATAGCTAGGTTAAAAGCTTTAGGTTTTGGTAGTTAAATGTACAACCAAGGGTAAAATAGTAATTGTACATTGCCCTCCACTATTCATGGTCAATGGCTGGGCCAATACCACTATTTAAACTTCATAAAATTGCATTTGAGTCCCTCAAAAACCCCAAGTTCCTCTTTCATACCCGTTAATTCTCTATTCGTCTCTATTCGGCTGATATACCGCAAATAAGAGCAAAAATGATATAAAAATAATCTTGTCTAAAAATAATTTCTAAAATACTTAAATAATTAATTAAAAATAAAATATAAAATGCTTGTGGACCTTTGTCACCAAAATTTACAATGTAAAACAAGATATTTGCGCTATTCTCGTCCGTTAAGCATATTTTTCTGTAAATTTTGAAAGTTTTCCAAAAATTCCAGAAAAATTCCAAAAAATCCAAAATATTAAAATAAACAACTTTTGTGAAGGAAGATAATTTTATGGGTTGTTTTTGGCATGTTCATGCTATTTAAAACCTATATTGTCAATTACGATGAAAACTGTTTTCTGTTAAAAACTCAATGTCAAACAAAAACTACCCATTTCAATATAGAAAATGAATATGTAAACTAAAACCATTTTTATAAGATGAAAATAAATCAAGAAACACATATATCACATAACATTCAATTAAAACAGAATAAAGACGGTAATGTTACAGGCGTAAGTTATATAAGACTTAAACTATTTTTTCGTTTGAATCACAACACCAAATGAAACTTCTAATTTCTATACTAGATAAAACTATATTTGTCCCTTTAGTTATCATCTTGATCATTTTCTAGCCTCTGGGTATTTATTCGTTTCCCAACTAACGTGTTCTTGATTCATCTTAGAGGGACTAAAACGGTAATATTTCTTATGCTTTTCTCTAAAATTGTAAACTTAGTTTCTAAAATCCTCATATAATATCAAGTTACTATTTCAATCTCCAAATACCTCTTCTGCATCCAACTGGAAATTTCCATATCGTTATAAACTTATTCTGACAATCAAAGACGTCCGCAGAATACCATTTTGACTTCTACTTCAGTTCTAAACTGTTACTTATCATTTGAAAACCTTAAGAATAATTCTAATCCTCCAAAATTAATATTTGGTCTCATAGAGTGAAAATTTGGGATGTTTTAGTAGGAGGGCGACAACGGTTTTTTGGGTAGAGGAGAGAGAGAGAGAGAGAGTGTGTGTGTGTGTAGGAGAGAGAATGGGAGAGAGAGGGCAGAGGGAGGGCTGATATGTGAAAAAAAAATTAAAATAATTTGCTGAGTCACACAATACTTGCCGCGTCACGTGCCAGCTTGGCCAAGTTACAGCCATGTCACCGAATCGTTTGCCACGTAGGACGACACCGTTAAAAATTGGATGAAAATTGATAGAGGAACCCAATTGCAACAATTGGGAAACTTAGGAGACCCAATTAGCACAATTGAAATGTGGAGGACTAAAATTGCACATTAGCGACACCTGGGGACTAAAAGTACAATTAAGCCAAAAAATTTATACTGACCCTTAATAAAGTTTTAGTGGGGTGTTATTTTTGCTTTTTGCATTTGTTTTTAGTATATACAACACGTAACGTAATGATATTTTTTTTAAGTCTGATGTTAATAGAACTTGGTCATATATGCATATATATGGATAGATAATAGATAGAGCTGGGTACGCGGGCCCGCAATGTAAACGAATCGAGCTGGCCTGGCCTGCAAAATAAATGGGCTGATGTATATAGGCCCGCATCCGTGATTAAATTTTTTTTTAAAATGTCAAAACAGGTTTGTTCACACCTGGGGTAAACTTCATTCCCCGGGTGTGAATAAGTCAGAAGAACGTTTTGTGTTGTTAAATCCATTATTCAAGTTAATAGTATTAGTAATTTTGGTTGAATAGAATAAAATGTGTGATTAAACATTCATATGTAACTTGACATTCAAGCGCACAAATAAATAATTTAGTTTACGACACAAAAAGATATACCGTAATTTAGTTTAATTATGTATTTTTAATAAGAGGATTAAACATTGTTTCTAAAAAAACTATTTTTTGTAAAAAAACCCTGTGGGCCAGCCCGCAAGCCCGCGGATAAAACCCGTTTAATCCACGATTTATACGGACCGGGCTAAAAAGTCCCACAATTAAATGGTCCTCATTTCCTATGGCCCATAGCCCGCGTGGGCTGCGGGTTAAACTGGTGACCCGCGGGCCTTGGCCCATATATCCAGCTCTAATAATAGATAATTATTTATATTTGTAAAACTGGGTTGTGACTTACAGTTGCTTGCTCTCTAGGTTTTGCTCTTCTTCCATCAACTAGAAGTCATAATGAAGCAAGGAGAGAAAATGAAATTAAATCAAACTGGTATGTTTATAGTATGTTTAAGGGTGGTATGTCATGTTAAAGGGCAAACTTAATTTTTTTATAAGCAATAATGAATTAAAACACAACATGCGCACAAGATGTGCCTAGTCAAAAGATGATACAAACAGTCAAACTGCGTTACAACCATTCACCCCCTCTCAACTGCGAAGCTAGTACACCTAAACCCAACCATTACACAAGCTTGCAGCAGAATAAACACCCACAACACAACCTGATTGCGAGTACACAAACCACAGCCCCAAGCAGAGTAACCAGGAATAGAAAAAAAAAGTTTAATAAATATTTCTCCAGTAACCTATATGGTCTCAAAGGGGTACTTGGTTGCCAGAGTAATTCTCCAGTAACCCATCAGTCTCGAAGGGGTACCAATAAGGTATTTCTCCAGTAACCTACATGGCCTCAAAGAGATACCTGGTTTCAAGCCAAGTATTTCTCCAGTAACCCATTATTCTCAAAGGGGCATTTATTAAACGCTATTCCTAATTACACCACCAAATAAAAAAATACAAAAATAAACAGCAGAGTGAAACCACCCCTAACATTAATTCAGACTACAGATCACAACTGATCACAGTCTTCCTTCCTCCTATAACAGCTTGAATGTCAATATTGCCAAAAACTTGACTACTGTCACCAACAGGAAAGACTTTAGAACCGTTCACAATGGCGCCATGTGTCGCTCCAAGTGGCATGAAGCCTACATCAATAAAATAAGGATCTCTTTCTGCCCTCCAGCAACCTGTGTGCATGACCAGGCAAAAACAATAAAAATTGCAACATCATTAGCTCAATTAATCCGCCACCCACTTGCCGCCAAAGATGATCAAGAACCTGTAAACAACACCCACCAAGATTAAAAACCAGTGAAAAAAAACAGCAAAAAATCAATCCTCTCCTTGCAAAGTGAACCGAACCACAACATAGGAAATTCCGATCAACATAGAGTGCTGAAGCAGCTAATAGGATATGTGCACCAATAAGAGAAAGTAAATCCCGAGTGCCTCCCCTCCCTATGAATAAACCAACCCCAAGAGGCAACTTTAATTTGAGATAATTCAAAAGAACTACTAGCAACACCTCCCTTAAAGATAATCTTATTTCGTATTAACCAAGTAACCGCACACCAAATTATATGGCTCACCCTCCTCAACTTTTTTGCCTTTAATGAGACCACCATGTTGTAAAAAATGGCTTAAGCGATCACCATGAGCCACACCCCTTCCAGCCCCATCCAGGCCAAAATTGAAGACCACACATTATAAGGGAAAGCACATTCAAAGAACAGATGCCTCACTGACTCCTCAAAACGAAAACAAAAAACACAACAAGTCCCATGAGTGGGAGGCAAAATACCGCGTCTAGACAAAGCTCCCCTAGTGGGAAAAGGGCAAGCTTAATATTTACCCTTAGAATACATGATACTAAAATCATACATATATACATCATACTGCATGTTGAATGTTCCTGAATTGCTACACACGTATGAATTTATCAATAATAGAAAGTGAACTCATGGCATGGATTCCTGGAAAGTGAACTTATGGTTGTGTGAGAGAGAAGACCACTGTAACAAAATCAAATGAGTACTACTGCATGGTCATAGAGTGGGAGATTAAGTTCCCCGTTAGTTAGTTTAAAACAAAATAAAATAAAATAAAACAAACTTTTTCACACTCTAGAAAGGCTGTCCCTGATTTTTTTTCGTTTTTGCAGGTGAGTTTCATTTTCACACGCGTGAAAAACTTCACACTAGGTGGGAATTAATGCTGCTGACCCCTATTTTTTCCTTTCTAGAGCTGAGCTTTACTTTTACATGTGTGATTAAGTCCACAACCTTGGTGGGAACGCTGCTGTGCCCTTTTTTCGAAGCTGAGCTTCGTTTTCATAGGTGTGAAAATTTTCAAACCCTTGGTAGGCACGCTATTGTTGCTGAGTATTATTCTTTTCGAAGCTGAGCTTCATTTTCACGAGTGTGAAAATTTTCATAGCATAGGTGGGAATTCAGAGTTACATTTTCTTTCCAAAGGTGAGCTTTGTTTTCAAGGTTGTGAAAATTTTGAGTTACCAACCAAAAATCTTAATACTGTGTTAATATATTAATTTAACTAATTAAATTGAAAAATATTTTTGGACCACTATTGCTCTCCCACACTTAGAGAAATATAAGAATAGAAGATAGATATGCAGCTTAAATATGTTTTTAGTCCCTCAAGTTTGGGAAATTGTTGCTTTTAGTCTCTCAAATTTAAAACGTGTATTTTTTATCCCCTATTTTTAAAAGTGTGTCACTTTTAGTCCTTGGGACCATATTTTAAATTTAAAAAGTATTTTATAAATTTGAGAGGGGTTAAAATATAAATTTAGAAAATCTTTAAAAGTTAGGGGAAAGGGGATAAGGTGAGTATCAGGATTTGACAGGGGTCAAAATATAAATTTAAAAAATAATTTTCAAATTGAAAATGGCCCTAGGGACTAAAAATGACACATTTTTTAAAATGAGGAACCAAAAACACACGTTTTAAATTTGAGGGACTAAAAATAATAATTTCTCAAACTTGAGGAACTAAAAACATATTTAAGCCTAGATATGCGATGGATATTATAGATAAGTGAAATGACAAGAAGAGAGAGATAGAAAGAAATAGAAGTGTTAGATGGGTGTTAAAAAAATATAAGTGTTCAAAAATCATTGTTGAATTAAATTATGTCTCAAATGTCTGTATTGTGTGGGACTATGCTTTCTTCTTTTTCTATTACTGTATAAGAAAATTAAACATCAGGGTCTTCCAAACCGTGACATGTGTCACATTCTAAGTTGTGACACATGTCACATGCATTCTCAGCTCTTTTTATCAATTAATTGCTATTATAGAAAATTAGGCTCTAGACTCCTAGGATATGTGTCACATCTCTAGTTTTTTTATTGTCAACTAAAATTGTTTATTTATTGAGCTTTTTACTGTTTAATTTGTTAGAAAAGGACCCATATTTTATATGGGCCGGGTCCGTAAAACTAGTATATATTATATTACTCTTGAATGTAATTGTATTGTATTATCACAAGTACTATAAACTTGGGTTGGACAATGGTTGGTTTCGGGTTGAAAAATGCCAATCCGACTGAAACCGAGGTGTTTAAATGTAGACTTGTTCCCGTTCGTTCGCACACTCGGTTTGGTCGGATATCGGATTAGTCGGATATCGGTTTATACGGGTGGGTTGACACGGGTTTGGAGAAAAAATAGAAACAAATGATCAATCTCAGCAACACACCAAGATTTTTATTTATCATGATACTCAAATATTAACCAGACATTCTAAAGAAAAAACATACCAACAGGAAGCCATAGATCTCAAAAATCCATCTTTTAACAAAAAAAATCAACTTTCAATAAAATCCATCTCAAATATCACCAAAACTTTCAATAAAATCAATCTTTTAACAAAAAAAAATAAACTTTAAACATATACAAGCTTGTCTATGTTCAAAAATACAAATAGGAAGCCAAAGGGGAAGAGATGAAGGGGATGGCGGCCAACTAGGAAGAACGGCGCACATGGGGAATATTGTAACACCCCTTCTCCAAAAATGATATTACACCATAGTTACCAAGAATTTCGAATAACTTAGAAAATATTTGGTGCAAGTTGCAAATCCTTCTTCTAAAATGCGGGTAAAATTTTTTTGCCTTTTAAAGATGAGAAGGATGGGGAGTATGTTCCCTTGATTCCTTTTTAAATGTTTTTCGAAAAGGTTTTCAGTGCGAAACCATAAAATAATCTTTTTATGAATGCAATCTCATTTTTTGTATAATCCTCAGAGTTTTTTTTCAAGGAAAGATAATGAATATCTGAGTCAGTCAGGTCTTTAGACCACTACCCAAAATAATACAGTAACCATCTATTCTTCTAGGAATCTCTGTCCATCTATACAGCAACATCCTTCAGATCCTCTTCTAAGAGTTAACCCATTCCTTGGGAAAACATCTACTTAACCATGTACCAACAACATAGAAAGTAGGCAAGGGTGAATACTCTAAACAATATAATAAGAGTAATACAAGTACTAAAATGAATCCAAATCACTGCCTTCAATTCATATCATAAATAGAGAATTTCACACGTAATATTATCTCAAGGAATTATCAAACACACAAGACTTTTTATACTTTCGGGACACACCCGCGAGAAAAGAACCCGCTACTCTTGGGGATTTTATGACATAATTTTGGGACACACCCACGGGAAAAGAACCCGCTGCTCCCGGAGACTTTACCACTTATATTCGGGATACACCCACAAGTAAGTCACCTGCTACTTCTAGAGATTTTACCTTAGGAATTTTGGCACACAGCCATGAGCATTCAGCCCGCTACTCCTGGAGATTTTACTTAGTAACCCCAGGCCCCAACTTACAACTTTAACTTTCAAATAAACACGAAATCACAAATATGTAACATCCGTTTTTCTGAGTTACTATTTAAAAATCTGTTTTATATGAATTTTTGCGATATAAATATTTTAAAATTTATTCTTGGCTTAAAAATAGGATTTAAATATATGTGTTTAAGATTACTTCTGAAAACGATTGATTCGCAGCTTCTGTCAGGTTTAGATTCAACATCTGTTTCTCTGTTTAAAACCGTACTTTTTCTGTTTTATATGAATTCTTGTGTCGTAAATGTTTTGTGATTTATTTTTAGCTTAAAATTAGGAGTAAAATACACATATTCCGGAATACTTGTAAAACAGAAATTTTACAGTCAAAATCGGGTCTGTTTACGGAAAATAGTACGTCTAACTGATGGAAAGAGTTTTAAATACCTTAAAAACATCATATGACTTCAATAAATAAACTTCCTTCACAAAAGTTGGTTTTTCTAATATTTTAGATTTTTTGAAATTTTTCTAGAATTTTTGGAAGTAAAAGGATTTAAAAGTTCTGTTTTGATCCAAACAGTAAATTGCTTGAACTGATAAACTGATTCGGAGCTCAAATTGAAGTCAAATAAAGATTTTAAATAGACAGAACATGTTTTTCCATTTTTTCGGATTTATGGAAATTATTTCAGATTTTTCTGAAAGACAAATCAAAAGTCACTTTTTCAAAACTTTGTTTAGTACGTAAAGTAAGCGTTTTTAAACCGAAATAGATTTATATTGATCAGTGAGAGCTCAAAATCAATTTTCAAAAGGGACCATTAGTGTTTAAATTAAATTTGTGATTTTTGAGAATTTTCTGGAAATTTTCTAAAAAATGTCTGTTTTTCACTTACGACGCATCCGTTTTTCCGTTCTTTGATCTAAACGCATAGCTTACACTTACCGTAAAATTCCAGAAAATCTTCCATGAAGCTATTAGGGCTATTACATGGTATGCCCAAGATTTCTTATCAGTTCTCAATTTTTAAAATTGTTATTAGGAAGTTTTGATTAGTGAAAAGTCACTTTTGCCCTTGATTTGTATCCCTTTTCACTTGAAAACCCTAGGGGCAAAGATGTAACTTCACTCCCTCCCTTTTCAGCCCTCATAAACCGTCCTACCACCTTGCCAAGAAGAGGACTAGGTGCATTTGGTCCATGAGTCAAAGTTTTAAACCAATTAGAATAAAGGTAAGATTAAAACTAATTAGATAAATATAATTTTAAGCCTCATGGCTTACATCACATAATTTCTTTATTCCTTCCTTCTCCTTGCTCCTTGGCCGCCCCTCTTCCTCAATTTGGACCCTTGGATGATGATCTTTCACTTGGATTCAATCCTTGTGAAGTGGTTTAGGCCAATTAGGAATTAGTTAATTGTTTTGATTTTTATTAAAGGCCAAACTATGATTACTTTTTAAGCTAACCAAGGTTCCTTTAACTCAACCCCTTGGCTGCCCCCATCCACTATAAATAGCCCCCCTTGCCTCATAAAAATTACACACACAATTTCATGAAGCAAACACTTTTCTCTCTTTTTCTCTTCTCTTAAATTTCTTTGTGTTCTTGGATCTTCATCCATTTTTGGTGAAAGGTAGGGGGAACCTCTTGCAAAATTAATTTGAGAAGTATATGTTTGATTCTTGATTGTGCTTGACTTGTATGCCTTGGGTGTTATAGCTTTTAAATGGTGGTTATGCTTTATAAATTGTTTTGTTGTTCTAAAATGATTATTTTGTGTTAATTATTAATAGTAGGGTTATAATGCCCAAATTTCTCTTAAGATTTCGTGGAAGTAAGGTTACTATGGCAAATTTTATTTTGAGCTTGTGTAAACATACCGTTATAATGGCGAATTTTAGTTTACTGCAAATATGATTTTACCGTAAAGAAAATACGTTTTATTCTTTGTGAAAAACTCTGATATTATCTAACATGTATATGGTCAAAGGTGATGGTTAAGATTTGATTGGTTTATTAGTATGGATCTGTCTAAAAAGGAAAGAGACCTTTGAAGGGGCTATTATAAAGTCCGTCTCTTTCTAGCCTGGGATCTGTATTAATACGCTGTTTAAAAATCTTAACACTAAGGACCAGGGGTATACATGACTAAGATAATATGGGAAAGAAGTGATTTCTTAATACCGTATATATAAATAGATTGGATTGGATAAAAGAGTATAACAGTAATGGATTCTCGGTGATATCTACTGTTATATTAATAGTGGAAAATATAGAGCGGGTATCCAATCTGTATATATATGCAATAAACTCAGTTTAATTTCCAACATTTATGACAGTGGAAATTATGAGGTAGGCTTCCAACGGGCCTTTTTATCTTGGAAAATAAATAGTGCTTAAGTATTTCCGTAAATAAACAGTTAATTTCACTTAGTCTATTTTCGAATACGTTTTTATTCTACAGTTACTCGTGAATTCTGTGTTTTACCTGAGACACGTGATTGATATTCTTATCTGAGAAATATGGTTTTGTGTTTACTTATGAATTCTGTGTTTATTTGAGAGTTAAGTCGTAAGTTGGGGTTTGTGGTCACTAAGTAAAATCTCCAGGAGTAGCGGGCAGAATGCTCATGGCTATGTGCCGAAATTCCTATGGTAAAATCTCCAGGAGTAGCGGGTGACTTACTCGTGGGTGTGTCCCGAATATAAGTGGTAAAGTTTCCAGGAGCAGCGGGTTCTTTTCTCGTGGGTGTGTCCCGAAATAATTAAGTATAGTCTCCAAGAGTAGCGGGTTCATTTCTCGTGGGTGTGTCCCGAAAATGTAGATAGTCTTGTGTGTTTGATAATTCCTTGAGATATATTACCGTGTTAAATTCGCTGTTTACGGTGTTGAATGATTCATCTGTTGGGTGCGGTATGACTGCTATATGTTGTTTATCTGTTCTTTGAATTGGGTGATGTATAATCTATGATTTGGTTGTGAAGCAACCAAAAAAATTACAGAGGGAGTCGCCACCAAGGTTTATTTAATGGGAAAAACATTGGAAAAACCCGTTTAAGAGAAAAATGGTCTTGAAACCAGATTTAGGGTTCGGGAGTCGATTACGCGTAGGGAAGGTATTAGCACCCTACAACGTCCGCTAAAAAGCGGTTACCTTTAATTAAATGTGCAAATTTTGTTAGCTTTTAAAATTATTTATTTTACCCCAAAAAATGATTTATGATTTATTTACAAGATAAAGGAGAAAAATTATGAAAATTTATTTTTGTGCTTGACAGGGAAGGTCCCTGCTCCTACGTATCCTCAGGTGCAGTGAGGAAATCAAAGCTACGTAGTTCTTTAGTAGAAAAAGATTGTGTGTTGATTTGTTTTAATTTTTGTGGAATTTTTTTTTCAAAAATAATTCATTTGGTCTCATAGTAACCAAATAGGAAGAGGATCCAAAATGGTTACTAATTTTGACCGACTGAAATAAAAAGTTTTTCGCGATAGCCGAATAGGAAGAAGATCCAAAACGACTATCGTTATTGAGTTTTCATCTGAAATGTTTTCGCAATAGTCAAATAGGAAGAAGATCCAAAATGACTATCACTAATTACTTAATTAATTAATTGCAAAAGGGGAGTTTTCACAATAGCCAAATAGGAAGAGGATCCAAAATGACTATCATTGACAACTCCATATATATTTTTTAAAAAAGCAAGAGTTTATGATTAATATTTTTTAGACATATTTAAATAATAATAAGAGGTGGTAATATTTAGAAATAACTTTATTCTATTTGTGAAGTAAATTAGGGCAAAAATCATGGGTCAAAAGAATAACACAAATAATGGGATGGGCCCAACATATAGAGGCATATTAGAAAAAAAAACGCAACTGGGCTAGGCCCAGAGACCAAATCAGAATTTCCTTTCATTCTCTTTTTTTTTTAAAAAGAAACTGGGCCAAGGCCCAAAGTTTAAAATCAGTTTTTGTTAAAAATATGAAGAAGGGGAAGACAACAAACACAAACAGTGGGCCAAAGGCCCAAGCAATGCAATCAGATCTGCCATGGGACAAAAAACGAAAATATCACACAATTACAAAAACAAACAAATAAAAAAAAACTAACAGCAACACTAAAAAACTAAACAAAACAAAAAAAGGAATGGAAAGAGGAGTGGATTGGGGACCGAAATCCCTAACAGAGAAGAGAAGGGAAAAGAGGGAAAAGAGGGAGAAGGGAGAAGAGAGGGGTGGCGTCACAGCCAGGGAGGCGGCGGCGGCCATGGTGGCCACTACCACCGGCCACGCAGTGGCCAGCACAGGGAGCGCGACGGTGGGGGCCAGGAGGCGCGATCCTTCGGCGGTGAAGGGAGGGGGATGCGATGGAGAGAGAAAGAGAGAGGGTGAGAGAGATGAAGAGAGAGAGCGAAAACGAAGGTGATGAAGGGCGGTGGTGGCACCGCCGTAGCGGCGGCGGCTAGGAGGGCCACTCAACTTTCTCTTCTCTCCATTTTTCTTATAGATTTCTTCCCTTTTTCTCTGCATTTTGCTCACTGTTTTTTTTTTCATTTTCGGATGTTGGCTTATTTTGGCTGATTTGGGAGTTGCAGGGACATAAAAGAGAAAAAAACGCATAAGGAAGGAGAGGACTTCTTTACCTACTACTGGACTGCAAACGTGAGTAGCCCCTTTTCTCTTCTCCACTGCTTTTTGGACTGTGTAGGATTGTTGGGTACTTGTATTTTGCTCTCTGTGATTGATAAACAAAAATGGTTTACCAATCAAAACTGTTTTCTCTCCTTTTTCCTCTCTTTTTTTCTGTATTTTCTGTGTCTCCCCTGTTGTGTCTGTTACTGTGCTATATATATGAGGAAGAATTAGGGCAAAACCATGTGGTGTGGTGTGGTAGTGTGGTGTGTGATAGTGGCTATGTGTGTGATGTGCGATGGTCTCCTTGTGTGTGTGTGTGTGTGTGTGTGTGATACGGTTGTGTGTGTGTGTGTGTGTACTGATTTTTTCAGAATGTGTGGGTGTGTGCGTACGGATTTGTGTGTGTGTGTGACCCCTTTTTTTTTCAGAATGTGTGTGTGTGTGATGTTGTGTGTGTGTGTGTTCTGATTCTTTTTTTTTTTCAGAAAATTGAGTGTGTGTGTGTAGGTTTTTTTTTTTTGGTGTGTGTGTGTGTGTGATGTCTTCCAGAATGTATGTGTGTGATGTTGCCCTTCAATTTGCTTTCTTCCTGCTTTGCCCTTCCTTTCCTTTGTTTTGATTTGTGTCCCTTCAATCTCCTTGTGTTAGCAGCTTGGACTCTTTGGACATTATGAAAGAAGCAGTAGTTGAGGAGGGAGAGCTTGAGAGTGAATTGCAATTTTCTTTTTTCCTTTTTTTGTTTTTGTTTTTTTTTTGTATTCTGTATTTTTTTTTGTATTTTTTGGATTGGACTTGTAATAATAAAAAAAGAAATGTACAAGGCCTTTTGCTAATTGGATCATGAGGCTCACCAAAACGCAGGCCCAATTACAATTGGATCGACCAAACAAAAGCCCAATTGGACCTCTTTAGATCAATTAAAAACAAAAAAGTAAAATAAAAGGAGGACAAAAATTGGTGTCTACAGGTTGTGCTTGTACTTTACTTATTAAGTTGTTTAGAGTTTCACCCTTGCCTGCTTTGTTGTGTTGATGCATGACAGAGTAGATGTTTGACCCAAGAAGTGGGCTAGCTTTTAGAAGAGGATCTGAAGGATGCTGCTGTATAGATGTATATGGATTCCAAGAAGACTAGATGATTGCTGTATTGTTTTGGGTAGAGGTCTAGAGATTAGACTGACTCAGATGTTCACTGTATCATTTTCAATCTTTTCCTGTAAAGACTTTGTTGGTTATATGAAATGAGATGTTATTTATACAAGTTTTAATTATGCTTCCGCACTGAAAACTTCTTCGAAAACATTGAAAAAGGAATCAAGGGAACATATTCCCCATCCTTCTCATCTTCTATAAAAGGCGGAAAAAAAATTTTACCTGCATTTTAGAAGAAGGATTTCCAACTTTAATCAAATATTTTCTAAGTTATTTTGAAATTCTTGGTAACTATGGTGTAATATCCTTTTTGGAGAAAGGGTGTTACAAAATACACACAAAGCCAGATTTCTCAAATAAGAATACCAATTCACATATTTCAGGTAAAACACAGAATTTCACCACTCAGATAGAACATAGAACCATTTATCCTAGATAACTCATACTTCATTTTTCGTTCAAATCCCAAAAATGTATCAGTATACGGTAGAACTAAAAGTGTTTTAGTTTATTGAAGGAGTTTAAAACTGAGTTATTCCAAAAATACTTGAACACCAGTTTATTTTCAGAAAAAGCCCACTGAAGCTTGTTTCACAAATTTCTACTGTTAAGAGCATAGAGAATACTGAACCAAAAATATATAACAGTAGAATTCATCGAGAATCCATTACCATTATATTCCCCAATCATCTTAGCCACGTATATATAGAGTCCCTAGGTTAAGAATTCCCCAAACAGCGTATCAATACAGATCCCAGGCCAGAAAGAGACGGACTAAATAAATGCCCCTTCAAAGGTCTCTTTCCTTTCTAGACAGATCCATGCTGATAAACCATTTATCTTAACCATGACCTTGTATATCAATGATAGATAATATCAAGGTTTTCACAAAATAATAATCTCATTTTCTATTGTAAAATCATATTTACGGTAATCTGAAATTCGCCATTATAACAGTATGTTTACAAAAGGTTCAAAATTAATTTTAATATTCCCTCCTTGCTTCACGAAAATTTAAAGAATTTTGGGCATTATAACCCTACTATTCATAATTAGCACAAAATAATTAATTTAAGGCTATAAAAGAATTATTTAAAGCATAAAAGCAAAATCACATAAAGCATGCAAGACAAGCATAAACAAGAATCAAACACATACTTCTCAAATTAATATTGAAAGAGAAACCCCTTACCTTGGCCACAACCTTTGGGAAGAACAAAGCAAGAACACCAATCAAGAAATATAAGAACTAAGAAGTAAAAAGAGAGAATTTAGTGTTTGTCTTCAAGGCTCCTCTTTGGTGTAGGATTTATGAAGAGTGAAGGAGGGTATTTATAGGCAAATGGGCAGCCAAGGGGTTGAGTTTAAGAAGACCATGGTTGGCTTGGAAAGTAACCATGGTTTGGCTTTTAATAAAAATCAAAACAATTAACTAATTCCTAATTGGCCTAAACCACTTCACAAGGATTGAATCCAAGTGAAAAATTATCATCCAAGGGCTCTTGGGGAAGGAGAGGGGCGGCCAAAGAGGAAGGACAAGGGAGGAAGAAATTTATGCAAGTGATGTAAGCCATGACTCCTAAAATCCTAATAAACTAATTAGGTTCAATCAATCTTTTTCTAATTTGTCCAAACCCATGACTCATGCAACCAAATGAACCTAGTCCCCTTCTTGGAATGGTGATGAGGCGGTTTTGAGGCTGAAAGAAGGAGGGAGTGAAGTTACTGTAGGTAACAAGATGAAACACAAGAAGGGGGGGTTGAATTGTGTTTCTAAGCTTTTAAAACTTTTCGCAAATGATGGACGCTGGCTGTTAAAAACGTTGGACGCACAGCTTAGTTCAAATATTGGACGCACAGAGTGCTAAAACACTGGACGCACAGAGTCTTTATAAAAACTGGACGCACAGGTTTTCTAAAGATTGGACGCACAGAATGCTTCCCTTTTAGTTTGAAAAACTTGTTTGAATAAAATCAATTTCAATCCCCTTTGTTAGTAATAAACACAGATATAAAAGGAGTTAAGGGAAAGAAGAAATAACACAAGTTTTTATACTGGTTCACCCTTTCCTAAGAGCTACGTCCAGTCCCCTCAAACTAGAGAGATTTCACTATCAAACCAGATAGGTACAAGTATTCTTTGCACACAGCCTCTTCAGGCTAAAACCCAAGTATTCTTTGCACACAGCCTCTTCAGGCTAAATCCCAAGTATTCTTTGAACGCAGCCTCTTCAAGCTAAAACTCAAGTATTCTTTGAACACAGCCTCTTCAGGCTAAAACCCAAGTATTCTTTGAACACAGCCTCTTCAGGCTAAACAACTCAGCAGAGTTTTGATTCAAGTGCTGTCTAACTCACACAAGTGAGGATATGAAAACTAAAGCACTTTGAGAGTTAAGCAAACTCTCTTTTACAAGAAGATAGAAAAAATACAAGACTTTCAATACAGAGTATAAGCACAGCAGTTCAGCTCTTTCTTTTTCGTTTTCCAGTTCCTTGTATTCTTCTTCTTGCTTCTCGGTATTTATAAGAGTAGTGAAGCTTCAGACTTGTTCTTCAGTTGCTCAACTTCAGCTCTCATAAAAGTTACCGTTCTCTAATAGCATTTAATGCTATTTTCCCGTTGCTCTGAGGAGATCTACTTCATTGTGCATGTCTGCGTTTCTTTCTCCTAAATCAGAAGCAACCTGTACTCAAAGTCTCAATTGTACAGTGGTTAATAATAATATCTTATTGAGACAGAGAGAATACACTGTGTAAAGCAGAAAAATGTGTTCAGAGATATATAGAGTAGTTAAAAGTACATTCTCTCTCTTAGTACACTTTCCACAGTACTTTATGCTTTTCAAAAGTACATTCACAAACGTTGACAAAGATGTACAGAAAGCATTGCATACAGCTATTTATTTCAAATCATTTGCTCAATAAATATGTTCCATATTAAATGCATGAGCAGTAAATAGCAAGTTTATGGAATCTGCGTATTGGACGCAGCATGTAGAAATCATTGGACTTTCAGTCCTTTTAGCAAATGGACGCATACCTTGTCCTTACCATTTGCACATGATATTCATTCAATCATTGGACTCATCCTGATGCTTACCATTCTATTCCATTTGGATGCAAGGCAGTATTGGACTTATTGCCTCATTCTGGTTATTGGACTTTTGCCATTTCCTTATTGTTCCATTGGACGCAGAGTAGTTGTTTGATGTACCTTTGTCAATCTGCTTCATTGTGTTCCATTGGACGCAAAGCAATATTGTTGTCCTTCTTATTAATTGGACGCAGAACAGTACCTTTGTCACTCTGATTTCATTGGACGCAGAGCAGTTCTTTTGTTTGTTCAGTTTCATTGGACGCAGAGTTGCACTCTTGCTCACACTGAACATTGGACTTTTATCCTTCATCTGCATTGGACGCTCACTGAATCTGTTCCTTTGAAAATCATTGAACTCTTACTGCAATTCTGCTTCTCATAAAAACATTGGACTCTGCCAGTATTGCCTTGTACTTATCTTTGGACGATCAGCATTCTGTACCTTGGTCAAGAACACATCCTGAACATTGGACTTATGACTTATGTTCTGATCATTGGACTTATAAGCATTCTGATCATTGGACGTATGGTTATTCTTGAACATTGGACTTATGTCTTCAATGCCTTCTCATGAATCATTGGACGTATGAAATTGTCCTTGTGCCTTGTACTGAATTATTGGACGCACAACATTACTTGCCTTTGTGCTGAAACATTGGACGCAGAACTCTTCTTTCTGCTCAAACATTGGACGCAGAACTCTTGTGTCCATTCCAGTGCCAACATTGTGATGAGCTAGCTTATTGGACGCAGACTGCAATCAGCTTAGTTAGGCAGCATTGTTATACATTGTACAAGCTTAATATATTTTGTTTATCCTTTGTAAAAACCTTAATACATTTTGTTATCATCAAAACCATAAAAATACTTAGGGAGTTTTTGTATTAAAAACACTTTTAACCAATTTGGTTCCAACAATCTCCCCCTTTTTGATGATGACAAACATTATTAAGTTTTACAAACAATAAAGCACATAAACCAAAATCAGTCAGCAAAAACAGAAATTTTCTAAGGGAAACTCCCCCTGAGATAAACATCTCAGATTTTCCTTACTCTTCTCCCCCTGAGATAAACATCTCATGGTTTTGGATATTCAATATACTTAGAGTACCTGAAAATTTCTTTTACTCATAAAAACAAGATTAGTCCAATAAAAAGCAAATAGCTTATCAGATTAAAACATGGTAATAAGACTACTGCAACGCAATCAGACTTAATCCCATATCTTTCTTTTTAAAACTTAATCCCATATATTTCTCCCCCTTTTGTCATCAGGCAAAAAGGTTCACAGAACATCATAGTCCAAAGACAATTTTGAAAAACAGAGAGAAATTTAAAAACCCTTTTCCTTCTCCCCTTTTTCTAAACAAGCTTTCTCAAACAGAAATGATTTTAGAAAAGATGCCAAACGAAGAGAAAACCAACTGTAAGAAATATCTTTATGAAAAAAGTTTGGACTCAGCGTGGGATTACTAAGAGGTGAAAGCTTTCTTTAAAAAAAATTCTAAGTCTCAAATAGACTGTCGTGTCCTATTGGACTCTAGTCACATTGGACTCAGACTCAACTTAAGCATATTGGACGCTAAACATCAGTCTTTTATAAAGTGCATATTCAAATGCTTCCTTATAAAAGTAAACCTATCTACAGAGAGGGGTTTTGTAAATATATCTGCCCATTGATTTTCAGTGTTAACAAACTGAATATCAAATGTTCCCTTCTGCACATAGTCTCTAATAAAATGATGTTTAATTTCTATATGCTTAGCTCTTGAGTGTAAGATTGGGTTCTTAGATAAATTGATTGCAGCAGTATTATCACAAAGAACAGAAATCTTACTCTCAAAGATGTTGTAATCCTCCAATTGATGTTTAATCCATAAGAGCTGAGAACAACAACTTGCAGCAGAGACATATTCAGCTTCAGCTGTAGATAATGCAATTGTGCTTTGTCTCCTGCTTGTCCATGATACTAGATTGGATCCAATAAAATGGCATCCTCCGCTGGTGCTTTTTCTTTCAAGCCTGTCTCCAGCATAATCAGCATCACATAATCCTACTAATCTGTACTCATCTGATTTCTTAAACAACAAACCGAGATTAGTAGTCTCTTTCAGATATCTAAAAATTCTCTTGACAGCAGTCAAATGAGAATCTCTAGGATCTGATTGAAATCTTGCACATAAGCATACACTGAACATAATATCAGGTCTAGATGCAGTAAGATATAAAAGAGATCCTATCATACCTCTATATACCTTTTGATCTACCTTTTTATCTTTGTCATTCAGGCTCATTATGCAAGTTGGATGCATGGGGGTATTCATGGGTTTGCAATCATCCATCTTGAACTTCTTCAGAAGCTCCTTTGTATATTTGGTCTGATGCACATATATCCCATCTTGAGTTTGTTTCACTTGAAGTTATAGCTGGCAAAACGGGCTACCCGGCCCGCATCGGGCTTGTCCGCATCGGGCTCGGGCTTTATCGGACCGGGCCAAAGAGGCCCGGGTTAAAAACGGGCACAAATTTATGTGTCCGAGCCCTATCCTATGCGGGCAACGGGCTTTTCGGGCAGCCCGGCTAATAAAAAACGCTTTTCAATCCGGTATTATTTTTATCAAAACAAATTTAGAAAAGACTTTAAATCCCACACAGCAAAACACACGGCAGTTGCTTAATAGACTATACACTGCACACACGACATAAGCACATAGCAAACACACGAAGGAGTGTTAACGATACATATTTTCTCAACATTTTAACAAGGTTACAAATCACTGCATAAGCTATACATGATATTAAAATGAAGGACAAATAGTAGTAAATGAAGTAGCAACGTAACAAGAAGATATTCAGAAATGCTATATATGTTGCAATCTCCCAATTCCTCAAATGAGAGCTATTTAAAGACTTGATCAACCTTTAGGAATATTGATACACACGGCAGTTTTATCAAATTCTAAACTTCAAATTCTACACCATAAACACAACTTCAAATGCCAATACCACAATTCAAAATCAGATACTGCAAAAAATAGATTAAAAAAATTCAGATTTGGAGATGAGATTTCTTAAACAATTTTGGACAAAAATCAAGAAACAAAATCCAGAAACAGTAACAAATTCCTAATACCTTATTATTTGTCCCCAAGTCAAACAATGACACCCGAGTTCGAGCCTTTTCGAGAAAGTTTTACATCTTCTGGAGCGATTGCTTCCCGCTCATTATCATCGTCTTCATTATCATATTCTAGAAGAAAATAATTGACTATATTATATATTGTTATATAAATTAGTTCTTTAATTTTAAATAGTTATTATAGTAGAAAAAACTTACCTACAAAACCATGCAACCAACTACGTGTGCACAAGAGAGCTTGAACTGTATCATCTAGCAAAGAGCTTCTATACTTGTTCAAAACTCTAGAGCCAATGCTGAAAGCGGATTCAGATGCCACAGTTGTTATTGGAATACTCAATACATCTGAAGCCATCCTTGCAAGATCAGGATATCTACGACTTCTTTCCTTCCAATAAGCTAAGATATCAAAACCAACTATTGGTGGAAGCCTAGGCTCCTCTAAATAAATTTCAAGTTCAGATTTCACCGCATTGTTAACCGATGATTGGCTTTCATATTCTTCAAATTCCTACAAAATAAAAAACCAAATGAATTAAGAATTACATATATTGAAAGAATGACAATGAAAATAGACATAGTATTAAAAGATTGATAAAATGAACTTACTTCATTTACATACAATGAATCAGACATCATTTCCTTTCCTCCTCCAAATGCAAATTGTACTTGTGAATGACTCACATCAGAATGACTACCATCTTTGACATACTCATCATAAAGCCTAGACAAATTATTCTTGACCGTTTGCAACTTCTCTTCACGGTTGGTTGGATCAACTTTATTATATGCAAATGACAAGAAATTGATCTTCTTAGTTGGATCAAGAATAGCCCCAAATGCCAAAATTGTACTATAATCACTCCAATACTTGTCAAATTTCCCTTTCATTTTTTGAGCCATGCTCTTAACCACAATATCTTCACTTGACAAGTTTAAGTTCAAAAGAGTCTCTATCTTCCATATTTCTCCAAAATACAAATTTGATGTAGGGTAAGAAGATCCAGATATCAAGTTTGTAATATTGTAAAATGGCTTCAAAAATGCACACATAATTTCAGCTCTTGTCCACTCAGCATTATCCGGACAGAACTTATAATTTGTGTCACACAAACTTAAGCTATAAAAGGCACGACGATAATTAATTGCACTCTGAAGCATTATATAAGTGGAGTTCCATCTAGTGGGAGTATCTGTCCTCAATCCAATTGATGTATCAATCTCACCAACATGGTTAACACAATCAAAAAATTGAATTGTTCTACTTTCTGATGCCTTCACATAATAAACACTTTGTCTAATTTTATGCAATGCATCACTCGCCACCTTCAATCCATCTTGAACAATGAGATTCAAGATATGAGCACAACATCTTATGTGAAAGAACTCTCCATTAAGCAACATACTATTTGACAATCCCAAGTGTTCTTTCAAAAAGTTTTGCATGTTGTCATTTGCAGAGGCATTATCCAAAGTAAGGGAAAAAACTTTTCTTTCTATGCCCCAATCCCTTAAAAATTCCATCACCTTTAATGCTAATTGGGGCCCTGAATGTGGGGGTTTCATGTGAGAAAATGCTAGAATCTTACTTTTTAATTTCCAATTCACATCAACATAATGAGCGGTTAAAGAAATGTAACCATGATTTGTGCATGAAGTCCAACAGTCAGAAGTCAAGCAAACTCTCCCAGGAATTTGAGCCAATTGTGATTTTAACTTTTCTTTCTCTACCTTATAAGTTCCTAATACATCAGCTTTTATGGTATTTCTAGAAATCCACTTACACTCCTCATTCAAAAATTTTTGATATTTTCTAAAGACCCTCCACTCAACCATATTAAATGGCGCATCGTGTGCAATAACCATTTCAGCTAAAATTTCACGGTTAGCCTTAGGGTCAAAATGTCTACTTTGCAACCTTCCCTCAGCATCAACAAGCATATCACCCACATCTTTGTATTTAGCAGCAATACATGCACAACTTTTCACATGCCGCATTAAATGAGTAGTACCATTTTTAGAACTACAACCCAATATTTTTCTACAACCATTGCACCTGCACTTTTCATCTCCATTCTCATCAGGACCGATCTTTTCTAAATACATCCACACTTCAGATGTTAGGGTCTTAGGCTTCTTTGCCTTTGGTTGAGAAGTCACAGATGGGGGTGGGGGTCTCGCTTCCAAAATTTGAACATCATTAGCATCATCGACACTTTCTTTAGTACTACAAGTATCCATATCCACAAGAATGAAATAGGTACCTCAGATGATGCCAAAGATTGGAGATAATAGATCAATACCACTGCCACGCTGCACCTTCAATTCAACCTGAAATGATAAGCATTGGAACTACCATAAGCATTGGTGTTGCATTAGCATAAAGATAATAAGGAATTATTTAATTATTTAATCAATGACATTCCATAAACCAGATCAGCCTTTAATTTAATGTTAGTAGCTTTGATTTTTCATTGCGACAAAGAAGATTGTGATAGATCTAGTACTCCACAATAAAGCAATTTTCGTTTTAATTTAATCAATTTTCCAAAACTTTTTTTATGCTTTTGAAGTTTCTGTTTAAGATTAATGCATTAATTCTCTCAATTTTTCGTGAGATTCAGCATCATATAAAGGTCAATTACATTACACGTAGCCATGTGTATAATTAAGGTGGAGTAGCTAGCACTTATATTTGTGTGGTGTAAGTCCCAAATCCCAATACTGTTGGTATTAAAAGAAACAGAGTCCAAACATTCTCCAGTTATTTCACCATTCCCTCTAGCTAGATACAGCCCCACACACTCGAATGTGGAAATAATATTCCTTGCCATTTGTTCCATTTTCACATTAACTATCAAGTTTACGACGAGGCTAATTAAGACAAGGTGCAAGGGCAGAATGGGATGTTCGAAAAGCTAGAGAACTTCAATTTCAATTTGTTGAAAGAAACGAAGAAGACAGTATAGGGAAAAGAGAGTGACAAAATGAAAATGCAGAGGTTAGAATCACTCGCATTATATCACCACGCGTAATTTTCAGAACCACTCCCTAACAGAGGTTAGAATCGTGTGATTGTATAAAATGAAAATGAATTATCGTTACAAAAAAAATGAAAATGAAGATCGAAGGGAAATGGAAATAATAGAATAAAGCTCTACACAAAATCCTGTACTTACCTTCTTCACAAATCGAGCCACCTGATGTTGAAGCGACAGATCTCCTCTCGCGGTGGTGCTTGGTAGTGGTAGTTTCACAGTTTGGGTGGGTTGCTCGCGCAGCTAGGGTTGAGTTTGGGGGGAGAGAAGAAGTGAAGTGAATTTTTGGGTTTCCTCCCTTCTTTTTCTGCCAACGACCGCCCAGAGATAGCATGTGATTTTTTTTTTAAACATAGTAACAGTAACCGGGCTACCCGAAGCCCGACAGGGCTAGCCCGGATCGGGCTCGGGCTTTTTCGGGCCGGGCCAAAAAGGCCCGGATTGAAAACGGGCTCGATTTTAAGTGTCCAGGCCCTCTCTTTTTTCGGGCGGACTCGGGCCAGCCCGGCCGGGCCGGCCCATTTTGCCAGCTCTACTTGAAGTCCAAGAAAGAACTTCAACTCTCCCATCATGCTCATTTCGAATTCTTTCTGCATTAACTCAGAGAATTCTCTACACAAAGATTCATCAGTAGCACCAAAAATAATGTCATCTACATAAATCTGTACTATGATGAAATGTGAGTCTATGGATTTTCTGAAAAGAGTGTTATCAACTTTTTCTCTTGAAAAACCATTTTCCATTAAAAATGAACTCAGTTTTTCATACCAAGCTCGAGGAGCTTGCTTAAGGCCATAAAGAGCCTTTTTCAATTTAAAAACATGATTTGGAAAAGATTGATCCTCAAAACCAGGGGGCTGTTCAACATAGACTTCTTTTGTTATTATACCATTCAGAAAAGCACTCTTTACATCCATTTGATAAAGCCTCATATCATGTTGGGCAGCAAATGAAAGTAAAATGCGAATGGCTTCTATTCTAGCTACTGGAGCAAAGGTTTCAGTAAAATCAATACCTTCCTGTTGTGAGTAGCCTTGAGCAACTAACCTTGCTTTGTTTCTCACAACTTTACCTTCTTCGTCCAGCTTGTTTCTGAACACCCATTTGGTTCCAATGATGGACTTATCTTCAGGTGGGGCTACCAGAGTCCAAACATCATTTCTTTTGAACTGATTCAGCTCCTCCTGCATTGCTAAAATCCATCCTTCATCCAATAGGGCTTCATCTATATTCTTTGGCTCCAATTCAGAGATGAATGCTACATCAGTTTGCTCTCTGAATGTGGACCTTGTTCTGACTTTATCATCTGCATTCCCAATGATTTGATCTTCAGGATGATAAGTCTTAAAGTGCCAGCTTCTTACACTTTGAGTATTGGACGCATGACTGTTTCCTGCGTCTGGTCCATCTTCTTCACTCTTAGGTGATGGTCCTTCACCTCCTGGTTGTATTCTCATATCTGCAAGAGAATCACTTAGCTCTGACAGATCATTGTCAGGCTTTTTGTCATTGAATTTAACGTGAATTGACTCTTCAACAGTTAAGGTTCTTGAGTTGTAAACTCGATATGCCTTGGAAGTTTCAGAATAACCCAGAAAAATTCCATTATCAATTTTAGAGTCAAATTTACCAAGTTGATCCTTGGTGTTAAGAATAAAACACTCACATCCGAAAGGATGAAAATATGAAATGTTGGGTTTTCTTCCTTTCCACAATTCATAAGGAGTCTTTTTCAGTATAGGCCTTATATAAATTCGGTTTTGCAAATAACATGTTGTGTTTACAGCTTCAGCCCAAAACCTCTTAGAGGTTGAGTGATCATTGAGCATGGTCCTGGCCATCTCTTGTAAAGATCGATTTTTCCTCTCTACTACACCATTTTGCTGTGGTGTTCTAGGTGCAGAGAAATTGTGAAGGATTCCATTCTCTTCACAGAATCTCTGAAAGTTTGCATTTTCAAACTCACCTCCATGAGCACTTCGAATGGAGTTGATACAAACTCCTTTCTCAGTTTGGACTCTTTTACAAAATATGGTGAATACTTTAAAAGACTCATCCTTGTGTGCAAGGAATTTAACCCATGTCCATCTAGTATAGTCATCAACTATAACTAGTCCATATTTCTTTCCATTCAAAGAAGCAGTTTGAGTTGGTCCAAACAAATCCATGTGTAAAAGTTCCAAAGGTCTAGAAGTGGAAACAATATTTTTAGAAACAAAAGAGTTTTTCACCTGTTTCCCTTTCTGACATGCTTCACAGAGAACCTCAGATTTGTACACAAGATTTGGAAGACCTCTCACGAGGCTATGCTTATTAAGCTTTGAGATGGTTCTCAAGCTTGCATGACCAAGCTTCTTGTGCCATATCCATTGTTCATCATTTAAAGAAATGAAGCATGAGACATTCTGTTTGGACAGATTTTCGAAATCAATTTTATAAACATTATCCTGCCTCTTTGCTTGAAAAAGAATGGACTTATCAGAATTTTTGACTATACATTTATCTTTGTCAAAGGAAACATCACATCCACTGTCACACAATTGACTTATGCTAAGTAGATTATGTTTGAGTCCTTCAACTAATAAAACATTTTTAAAAGTAGGAAAATGATGTTTACCAATTTTACCTATTCCAACTATTCTGCCTTTCTGGTCACCTCCAAACGTGACCCAGCCCTTTGATCTAGGCTTTAGGTCTTGGAACATAGACCTTTCTCCTGGCATGTGTCGTGAGCAGCCACTGTCCAGGTACCATGACTGGTGTTGTTTTCCTCCCATTAAGCAAATCTGCAATAGGAATTATCATATTTTTAGGTACCCAGATTGACTTGGGTCCTTTCATGTTAGTCCTTGGTCTGCGTCCAGGCTTGTTCCATTTATTATGGAAGCATGTCGATGTGACATGTCCAGCCTTTCCACAGTATCCACAGTATATATTAAATTTTGATGGACTTTTGGAAAACTTTGGTTTCGGTTTTTCATAACCCAAACCACTTTTGTCATCAGGTTTTCTCTGAATTTTTAAAATCTTATTGAGTTTTTCAGAGCTGCTGACAAACTTGGACAAACGTCCAATGAGTTCATCTACTTCTTGTTGAAGTACTTGTACTTCATAGGAAGTATTGGACTCAGACTTCTTTGGAGATTCTTCTTTCAATTGACTTACTTGAAGTCTTAAATGTTCATTATCCGATTTGAGTACATTGTTTTCTAAAATAAGTTTTTCGAAATCTTTGTTTATTTGAGAAAACTTTTTCTTTAATAATATGTACTCATCAGATAAGATAGATGAATCTCTAAGAAGATCATCAAAATTATTGCTTAATTCAGAGTAGGAAATTACCTCTTCTTCATCCTCACTGTCAGTTGAGGATAGACTTGCCTTTAGGCAGAGATTAGCTTCTTCTTTATCCTCATCATCAGAGGAGTCATCAAGATCCTCCCATGTTGCCATGAGACCTTTCTTCTTCTTGAAGAACTTCTTCTTTGTTCTTTCTGCCTCAGGACAATCTGACATGTAGTGGCCTGGTTTCTTGCATCCATAGCACACCACTGGACTTTCTTCCTTTTGGTCAACTTCCTGTTGTGGAAATCTTCTTTTAAATTGCTTCCTTCTGAAGCCACCTTTTCTGTTCCACATGGCCTTCAGCTTCTTGGAGATGAATGAAAGTTCATCTTCATTCGAGTCTTCTTCTCCTTGTGAGCTGCATGATTCTTCATCAGAATCATTTGCCTTCAATGCTTTGGAGGTGCTCCCTCTATGAGCTTTAAGAGCAATGGACTTTGCTCTTTTCTCGGTTCCCTCTTCTCTGAGCTCAAGCTCATGTACTTTGAGTGAGCCTAGAAGATTTTCCATGGCAAGAGTGGAAAGATCCCTTGCTTCTTGTATGGCTGTCACCTTGGGTCTCCATTGTCTTAGCAGACTCCTTAGGATTTTCCTGATATGCTCTTGGGTTGTGTAGATTTTTCCCAAGGACCTCAGGTTGTTAATGATTGTTTGGAATCTTCCAAACATTTGATCAATGAACTCGTGATCCTCCATTTTGAATAGTTAATATTGATGAACTAGCATGCTGATTTTGGACTCACGAACCTGTGATGAACCTTCATGTGCCAAAGCTAGAGTGTCCCACATCTCCTTGGCAGTAGTGCAGCTGTGCACCTTGTCATATTCTGACTTTGTGATGGCACACATCAGCTAGTGTCTTGCTCTTGAGTTCAGCTGGAATCTTGTTCTCTGATCTTGTGTCCACTGAACTCTTGGTACTGGTTGACCTGCTTCATTTACTGGAGAAGTGTAGCCAGTTTCCACAACATCCCATAAATCTATATTCTGCGCATCAAAGAATGTGATCATTCTTTGCTTCCAGTAATCATATTCGTTGCCATTGAACAGTGGTGGTCTGTTCACAGCCTGTCCTTCATTCTCCATGGATCTTGCTTTCTCTTCACTGTTAAGTGCTCAACCCCTTAGAGACCGAGCTCTGATGCCAACTGTAGGTAACAAGATGAAACACAAGAAGGGGGGGTTGAATTGTGTTTCTAAGCTTTTAAAACTTTTCGCAAATGATGGACGCTGGCTGTTAAAAACGTTGGACGCACAGCTTAGTTCAAATATTGGACGCACAGAGTGCTAAAACACTGGACGCACAGAGTCTTTATAAAAACTGGACGCACAGGTTTTCTAAAGATTGGACGCACAGAATGCTTCCCTTTTAGTTTGAAAAACTTGTTTGAATAAAATCAATTTCAATCCCCTTTGTTAGTAATAAACACAGATATAAAAGGAGTTAAGGGAAAGAAGAAATAACACAAGTTTTTATACTGGTTCACCCTTTCCTAAGAGCTACGTCCAGTCCCCTCAAACTAGAGAGATTTCACTATCAAACCAGATAGGTACAAGTATTCTTTGCACACAGCCTCTTCAGGCTAAAACCCAAGTATTCTTTGCACACAGCCTCTTCAGGCTAAATCCCAAGTATTCTTTGAACGCAGCCTCTTCAGGCTAAAACTCAAGTATTCTTTGAACACAGCCTCTTCAGGCTAAAACCCAAGTATTCTTTGAACACAGCCTCTTCAGGCTAAACAACTCAGCAGAGTTTTGATTCAAGTGCTGTCTAACTCACACAAGTGAGGATATGAAAACTAAAGCACTTTGAGAGTTAAGCAAACTCTCTTTTACAAGAAGATAGAAAAAATACAAGACTTTCAATACAGAGTATAAGCACAGCAGTTCAGCTCTTTCTTTTTCGTTTTCCAGTTTCTTGTATTCTTCTTCTTGCTTCTCGGTATTTATAAGAGTAGTGAAGCTTCAGACTTGTTCTTCAGTTGCTCAACTTCAGCTCTCATAAAAGTTACCGTTCTCTAATAGCATTTAATGCTATTTTCCCGTTGCTCTGAGGAGATCTACTTCATTGTGCATGTCTGCGTTTCTTTCTCCTAAATCAGAAGCAACCTATACTCAAAGTCTCAATTGTACAGTGGTTAATAATAATATCTTATTGAGACAGAGAGAATACACTGTGTAAAGCAGAAAAATGTGTTCAGAGATATATAGAGTAGTTAAAAGTACATTCTCTCTCTTAGTACACTTTCCACAGTACTTTATGCTTTTCAAAAGTACATTCACAAACGTTGACAAAGATGTACAGAAAGCATTGCATATAGCTATTTATTTCAAATCATTTGCTCAATAAATATGTTCCATATTAAATGCATGAGCAGTAAATAGCAAGTTTATGGAATCTGCATATTGGACGCAGCATGTAGAAATCATTGGACTTTCAGTCCTTTTAGCAAATGGACGCATACCTTGTCCTTACCATTTGCACATGATATTCATTCAATCATTGGACTCATCCTGATGCTTACCATTCTATTCCATTTGGATGCAAGGCAGTATTGGACTTATTGCCTCATTCTGGTTATTGGACTTTTGCCATTTCCTTACTGTTCCATTGGACGCAGAGTTGATTGTTGTACATTTGTTCTTCTGCTTCATTGGACGCAGAACAGTTGTTTGATGTACCTTTGTCAATCTGCTTCATTGTGTTCCATTGGACGCAAAGCAATATTGTTGTCCTTCTTATTTATTGGACGCAGAACAGTACCTTTGTCACTCTGATTTCATTGGACGCAGAGCAGTTCTTTTGTTTGTTCAGTTTCATTGGACGCAGAGTTGCACTCTTGCTCACACTGAACATTGGACTTTTATCCTTCATCTGCATTGGACGCTCACTGAATCTGTTCCTTTGAAAATCATTGGACTCTTACTGCAATTCTGCTTCTCATAAAAACATTGGACTCTGCCAGTATTGCCTTGTACTTATCTTTGGACGATCAGCATTCTGTACCTTGGTCAAGAACACATCCTGAACATTGGACTTATGACTTATGTTCTGATCATTGGACTTATAAGCATTCTGATCATTGGACGTATGGTTATTCTTGAACATTGGACTTATGTCTTCAATGCCTTCTCATGAATCATTGGACGTATGAAATTGTCCTTGTGCCTTGTATTGAATTATTGGACGCACAACATTACTTGCCTTTGTGCTGAAACATTGGACGCAGAACTCTTCCTTCTGCTCAAACATTGGACGCAGAACTCTTGTGTCCATTCCAGTGCCAACATTGTGATGAGCTAGCTTATTGGACGCAGACTGCAATCAGCTTAGTTAGGCAGCATTGTTATACATTGTACAAGCTTAATATATTTTGTTTATCCTTTGTAAAAACCTTAATACATTTTGTTATCATCAAAACCATAAAAATACTTAGGGAGTTTTTGTATTAAAAACACTTTTAACCAATTTGGTTCCAATAGTTACATCTTTGCCCCTAGGGTTTTCAAGTGAGAATGAATGAAAATCAAGGGTAAAATTGACTTCTCACTAATAAAAAATTCTCAAAATTAATTTAAAGGATGAGAATGAATAAGAAACCTTGGAAATGCCATGTAATAGCCCTAATAGCTTCATGGAAGATTTTCTGGATTTTTACGGTAAGTGTATGCTTCGCAGTTTACATAAACAAGTGCAAACGGACGCGCCGTAAGTGAAAAACGGACATTTTTCAGACAATTTCAGAAAAATCCTAAAAAATCACAAATTGAATTTAAACACTAATGATCTTTCTTGAAATTTTATTTTAAGCACTCACTAATCACAAAAAATACATTTCTGACCAGAAATCCTCGTTTCCATGCTTTACAGGGATCGAAAAAAGTAGCTTTTGCTCTGCTTTTCAGAAAATTATGAAATAATTTTCAAAAATTCCAAAAAATATAAAAACATGATTCAGCCTTTCAAAATCTTTTTCTGACCTCAGCTTGGTCTCTGAATCAGTTATTAGCTCTTACTGTAAGTAATAGGGGACAAAACAGTAATTTATAAAAGTTTTCCAAAAATTCTAAGAAAATTTCAGAAAATCACAAATATTAAAAGAACAAACTTTTGTGAAGGAAGTTTTGTTTTCTAGGTTGTTTTGATATACTTTGGCTATTTAAACTCTTATCCGTTAATTACGGTAAGTACGGTTCTAAAACGTCAAAAGAAATGTGATTGTTTTAATAAAATAATTTGATAAGTGTATTAAAACCCTAATTATAAGACTAAAATAAATTACTTAGCACTTAGATCACAAAATTTCATATAAAATGGATTTTAAACGGTAACTCAGAAAAACAAATGTTACAAATATAACCGGGAACAAAGGACGGCGAGATAGCGGTGGCCGGAGAAGTGGGTCTGGGAGCAACGGTCTGTGGAGCGATGGTGATGAGCTTGCAACTCAGATCTGTTCCATGTTGTGCCTAGAAGGAGAGCCGCTCGCAGTGCCGTGTTGAGAAGAAGGAGAGTCGCTTGCAGTGCCGTGCCTAGAAGGAGAGTCGCTCGCGTCCACGAATCTGTGCTGTGGAGGTTTCCTCTCCTTGCGGTGCTTGAGGCGGTGACACTTGAAGAGAAAGAGTGGTTTGAAGATATGAAGGAGAAGGAGAAAAGAGGTAGAAGGTGGTGGCTATGGTGACTAGGTGACCTTTGGGAGAAAAGAGAGAGAAGATAAGTCTAAGAGAGAGAAAAAGAAAAGGAAAAATGAAGGGTGGGACACTGCCACACTGGGACTCAGCGCAGGCTTTGTTTCAAAAATTCAGAAAAGCTGAAACGGATGGGGTGAAGACACAAGAGAAACACAACGCTATATGTGATCACAGCCGTCCATTTCTTGTCCATGTTAGTGATCCTCGCCAACTTAAAATCCTAGCCATCCGTTTCGGTCGGATTCAAATTTCGATGAAATATTTATCTGTAAACCGAAACCGCCCGACAGTGTCCAACTAGAACCAATTTTCCTCACCCGGTAACTCGAAACCCACCCCAAACCATCCAAATTCATTTCTTCACTCTCGGATTGTTCGGGTCCGGGTCAGGTGGGCATCCGTTGTCCAGCCCTACTATAAACAACTATTATGATGGTAAAATGAATAGAAAATATCTTCTTTAGACTTCTCATAGTCTATCTCTTCCTCTATTTTTATTTCACTTTCCTTTATTTTTCTTTGGTTCTCCCTTGTAATCCATAGTATATTTAAGGTGAGATAAAAGTTGCCAAATAATAACTTTTCTCTCTCAAATGACTTAGAAACTACTTTATATATGTGAAAATTGACTAGGGATTAACTCTTTTCGTAGCAATAAAATTGTTGTTAATCAAAATATGTCTATAATGGCAAATATGTATAACTTTTGCGGGCAATAGTTATTGCTATGGGAATCCATTTCAAACTTTTACCCGCAGTACTAGTACCAAAGGTCGTTGAATGAATGGAATCATGAGCATTGCAAACATTACATTTAGTGGCGATTAAAAATGTTACTAGAGTTGCCACTAAAAGTTATTTCTTATCTTGACAATTAATTGGATCTTTATCAGCACTCATTATAATTGCTGGTAAAACTTTTAATTGTCAGTAAAACATTTTTAAACTTTTTTTCTATTCCTGGTTACTCTGATTGGGGGCAGTGGTTTGTGTACTCGCGATCAGGTTGTGTTGTGGGCGTTTATTCTGCTACAAGCTTGTGTAATGGTTGGGTTTAGGTGTATTGGCTTCGCAGCTGAGAGGAGGTGGGTGGTTTGTAACCTAGTTTGACTGTTTCTATCATCTTTTGACTAGGCACATCTTGTGCTCATGTCATGTTTTAATTCATTTTTGCTTATAAAAAAAGTTGTCAGTAGAAATTTAGAGGTTATTTATATTTCCACTAATTACGACATAATAATTGCCACTAAAAGTTTTTGTTCTTGTTGTTGTATGCTTTGTGGGTCCAAATTGTGTAGTCTAACCTAACCCTTAAAATAAATATCAGATAAATCAACTATATATGTGTGGAGTACAAATTGAACCCCTTCTGTATCGTGCCTAAATAGATATGTAACGCACACACCTGCACTTATGTTGATGTAATTGTTTGTTTGTTGATTTGTGGTGGATTAGTATAGATGAGACATAATATTTGTTGTATACGATTCTAAAACTATATATTTTTTAACATAAAGGAATCCCACTCACTATGCATTATTTTCACATAATGCTACACAACCTGCATGGCTGCATCCCAAGCTTCCTTTTCCTGTTTTTTTACACGTAAGAATACAATCGTTTGTTTAGTGAGTCAATCATGTCTTTGTTCAAGCCTTTAATAATGTACAACCAATAGGTTTCGTGTGTGCATCAAATTCATTGCTAAAAAATATTATTGTAGTTTATTATTGGGAGAAGAAAGCCTCAGGATTTCTTGTAGACGTTAATTTTTTGAGAAAAAAACAAACCACTTTTAATCTGCTCAAAAGAATCAATCATAGTGTCTCCTTGGCCGGATATCTTGACCACAATAATGCAACATCTGATTTGTGATTTGTTCATTATCCTAGCAGATCAGGTCGTTGTTTCTTAGGTGGCTAATGTTTGCACTCGTAACGCACGAGTGTTGACAAAGGGCTGAATCACCAAATAATTAATATAATTAATTAAAAATAATTCTATTGAATGAATTTAAAAAAAAGTTATTTAAAATTAAAATATTGCAACTTTTATTTTGTTTAGTACAGTATATAAGACGTACCTTTATTATTTAATATACATAGTTGAAATAAAAATTAGGTGTATGAATTCCACCTTCAAGTCACTCGTAAAATATAAATAAAACAATAGACACATATTTATGAGTAAATAGTCACTTTGGTTCCTGAGAGTGTCAGACGATGTCACTTTGGTCCCTGACAGATAGAAAATTATTAAAAGGTTCTCAACTGTCGGCCGTTAGTCACTTTGGTTCCTGAAAGTGATTACTTATTGTCATTTTGGTTCCTAAAAGTGATTACTTAATAGTCATTTTGGTCCCTAAAAGTGATTACATTCCTGATGGCAGGAACCAAAGTGACCAACAAAAAACATGAGTTAAGGACCTTTTAATAATTTTCTATCTATCAGGGACCAAAGTGACACCGTCTGACACTTTTAGGAACCAAAATAACTGTTTACTTGCTAAAATCAATAGTTGTATAAAGTGATTGACTTTTTCTTTATTATTTTTTTTTGGAATTACTTTTCTTTACTTTGTTAAATAAATAATATTTTTTTGATTTATTTGTAGCGATAAATAAATCTATTATATTATATAAAGTAGGATTATGCCACGTAGGACAATACCATGTATGACCACTAGAATCATTTAGTTTCCCTCCTAAAAGTTTTATTTTATTTTTAGATTTTTTTAATTCTTATTTTATCATTTATGACAATCATTAATACATGGTCTCAATTAATAACAATATTTAAAACCACAAATATATTTGACCTGCCATTCAAATTAAAAAAATATTTCATTTAACATATAATTAATTTTCATTATGCAACATTTATTATATTTTTATTTGATTTTTTAGTAATCTAAAACGAAATTATATTTAATTTAACATACGATTGATTTTCATTATATAATCTATTATATTATATAAAGTAGGATTATGTCACGTAGGACAATACCATGTATGACCACTAGAATCATTTAGTTTCCCTCCTAAAAGTTTTATTTTATTTTTAGATTTTTTTAATTCTTATTTTATCATTTATGACAATCATTAATACATGATCTCAATTAATAACAATATTTAAAACCACAAATATATTTGACCTGCCATTCAAATTAAAAAAATATTTCATTTAACATATAATTAATTTTCATTATGCAACATTTATTATATTTTTATTTGATTTTTTAGTAATCTAAAACGAAATTATATTTAATTTAACATACGATTGATTTTCATTATATAATATTTGTTATATTTTAAATTGATTTTTTATTAATCTAAAATGATACAATTGTATCTCTATGGGTTCACTTTTTATTTTAATATTTTTAATTGTAAATTATTATAATTTATTTTCAATTTATGATTCATTAAAGGTATTCTCATTATGACTCTTCGTTTTTTTGGTTTAAGTTTATTTAATTATTCATTTTTTGGTTACTTTGAATCCTTATTTTGTAATGGCATTTATATTATTATTTTTTTGCATGTGAAGTTTGTATTTTTTTGATATCTTATGTGCTCTTATTAATACGCCAAACAAAATGTGATATAAAAATTAGATATGTGACGTGGAGTTAATTTTATAATGTTAAAAAAAAAATTAAGCCATTGAGCGTAGTAATTTGAATGTATATATTGGAGAGAGAAAACCGAAATTAATCTTACATCGACTAGAGATAAGTCCTAAATAGGGTTTATTATGTTTAGGCAATCTTCATTTTACAAGTTGATTTTGTGGGACTGAATTAGGCCAGAAAGCTAGAAGTATATAAGATTTTTTTTATTTTTTTCCTTTTAAATGTATTTTCTAAATTAGTTTTAGCTTGGTTATAATTTTTTAAATTGAAGAATTCCCTTTCGCTTTGGATGTTATTTACTAAATTCTAAAACTAGATTTGTATTGTTAATGTCATGTTATTCATGTGGATGAAAATGAGTTTCTGCTTTCATTTACATTCTACATTTATTGTTTTTGCATTATATTATTATATTTTGTTTTAGGTTATTACATGGATAAAGGGGAAAATTAATAGATTAATAGATCAATAGATTAGGAACAAATGCAATTAATTTTTAGAATATATTTTAAAAATATATTCTATTAATTAGATTAATAGATTATATTATTATATTTGTAGATTTACATTTACGAAAAAAAATATATAACGCAAATATACAATAAAAACTTAAAAAAAAAATTAACAATTCAATGAATGATAATATTTTAAATCACAGTTTATATTATAAATTTTTAAAAACCAATTAATATATTAATTGAGATGGCCAATTTTAAAATCTTAACTTTAATATGTTAAATAATAAGATTCTATTAAAAATAGTTTTATAAATTAACTGAAAAATAAATTGAATTACTAATTACTAATATAATAATGAACCAAAAAAAATCAAATCAATAATATTAATTCGAATTTTATTACATGAGAAATTAAATCTAGAATATTAAATAAAATATTTGAATTAAATACTACTATTAATATTATTCAAGAAAACTAACCATATGAATTTAAAATAATATTTCAAAAAAATAAATTTAAATTAATAATTACAATTATAATACCAAATAAAATAAAAATATATTTAGAAGGTTATTCTAATCTTATCAATTATAATATTATAAAAAATGAATTTCACAATTAATAATATTATTTTCATATAAACTTATATCATTCATAAAAAATTGATTTGACTTACACTAAAGTATAACATTGTCTCAAAATTAAATATAAAAATTAAAGATTTCTTTTGTAAAAAAAAATTAAAATTTATCCTTCTAATTTACAAATTAGTTAATTCAATTTAATAATATATAATTTGATATATTAACATTACATCAAAATAATAATAAATTCCAATAAAAACTTTTTAATTTTTTATAAAAAAGCATACTATTACATAAATATGTATAGCATCCCGTGCAAGGCACGGGTGCAACACCCTTTCTCATAAAAGGATATTACAACATAAGTAACCTGATTTATCTAAATTACGTCATATTGATTTTCATTTTAAGGAAATTCTTCTTTTAATTAACCTAAGTTGATCTTTCGAAAATGAGTATAAATTTTTTTCTTTAAAGGAAACATGAGCCTTATGTATTATTTTATTTTATTTTATTTTTACTTGAAACTCTCACTTACGTTGTTTCGATTTCGAAAACTCTTTCATGTCGTAACGTATCATTAACGAAATGAAAAACAAGAGAAAATAACTACTAAAGGAATAATATACAACAGATACACTACTGATCTCAAGTGTACATATACATCACTGGTTAACTGGTAAAGTCATATAGTATAAAGTACAGTCATCCAAAATACTCTAAGTATAAGCCCACACCGGTATAGAGTCAACTACTACATAAACAAAACAAAACAAAGTCACTCCGCACACTATGTCCTCACCACTCCTACACACTACCCACTGACTCCTCTGAAGGATCACTTTCCTCTTCCACTATCTGTTTCCCCTTTCCCTTGCTATCAGGCTGAGGGGTAGGTGTCTTCTCCATTGGCCTCTTCTCAGAGGATGTGATCTTCAGTGGCTGTGCACTGCGTACTGTACTCTTACGCGCCGTTTGTCTCCATTTCCCGTAAAACCTCTTACAAGGAGGAGTCCTAGTTCTCTGGTGCAGTGGACCTGGTCTTGTAGTCTCCTGCTGCTTTGGCTCGGATCGGTGTGTAGGCTCTGGTTGAGGCACCTGTTGCCTCTGCCTCTCCTTCTCTCTCCAGGCATCCCACAGCTCCTGTATAGGCATCTTTACATCTAATATAATATTTTCTACAGTCCATCTATGCGGTCCTTCAGTGGACGTTTCTAGCGACGTAACATAACCTAAATATGTACCCCACTGTGTCTCGGGGTTGATAATCCACCCCTCTCCTTCCGCCCCTCTGGGCCAGAAACTAAGTCTACGGACTTTGGTCAACCCTGCCGGAGGATCTCCCATCTATATGAATCATGTTCAAAACAAGAGCACAAAACATATAGGCAAGGGTGAAAAATCATCGTACATAAATAATAAAGCATAGAGACAATCAATACAAATTCTACCCAACTTATCAGACTTAATAACAATATTAATTATCTACTACTCACCCTTTCTTGATTCAGAAGTATAACATTTACCAGAAAAACAATATGTTCTCATAGACACAATTAAATAATCACAGTCACAGCATCAATCTCAGCACAATAAAATATTCACAGTCATAATGCCAATCTCAACATCAATCAACTTATCATCAACTCATATATAATACAATGCATGTCACTTCTATTTCCCCTCACATCACCCTCGTAGTGCTCCAAGGAGACTTCCCTACCTCCAACACCATTGAGCGATTGGCCGTAGCAGACTTATCAGACTTACCAGAGAGTCCCTCCAGACTTCATAGTAATCATTCAGATAAGCTACGTCTCACCATATCATGAATAGTCAAGTCCGTCAGATTTATCCAAGCCGGGTTATGCGACTTGCCTCGGCTCAGGGGATATCTCCTACCTGACCATCTGAGGGGTTTCGCAACCTGGATAATCCCTTTAGGCTACTGTGGCCAGACTATCCCTATTCTCAACCCCATCCGGGTTGTAATGCTCATCACATTGGCCACTTGCCAAATTCTCTTTCTCTTTATGCAAAATGGCACATCACATTAAGCATACACAATCACCATTCTCAAGCATTTTTAAGCTTTGGTTTGTCTTGTAATCACTTTAACCTTTTCTCTAGGTTATTACTTGCACAATCACATATAACCTTCACTCTAGGTTATCACATTATCATCATTCATGATAATTCACATCTCTTTGTGCTCATTCACATCTCTTTGTGCTCATTCAACATGGCTTTTATCACATTTTTACTCTCTTTGAAATATTGATCTTTTTCCAAAATATATTTATTCAAATCCATGTTTAAGTTCTAAAATTCAACTTAAGTAACATACATACCATTCTTTAATGTTCAAATAATCATTTTCTCTTAAGTATGTTTATGAAAAATATTGGGAAAACTTGATTTTTACCAAAAATACTAATTTTCAAAAACCTGAGTCCAGAACTGTTCACAGGCGCAAGAGTTTTTCACACCCGCGGTATGAACAGAGCTGTCCCCTGTTTTCCAGAATTTCCCAGCCACGAAAACAGCCACACCCAGGGCGTACCAGACTTGCGATTTTCACAAAAATTGATGCAAACCAATCTCTTCTTTGCATGTTTGAGTTCAATTGGATCCAAATAAATGAGGTTCATTATTTTCACAACAATCTCATGCCATATTCAAGCCATGAACACAACTCATCAACAAGAGCATAGCATCTTCATACCAAGAGCACAACCATGATCAAAATCAAACCCTAACCAACCCCAAATTCTTCTCCAATCCATTCAATCCATTAACAAGGGTCATACCAAACATATGCACATCTCAAAACACAATCATATTCATAAAAATACATGACCACATAGGTTATCAACCTCATGAACCCTAGAACAAAATTAACATCACCATAATCAAAATCATACCATCAAAGCTCTATCTATGTCTACCAAGCTTTATATACTCATGTAAGAAGAGATTTCCCCTTACCAAACTTGAAGAAAATCCTACTCCAAGCTCTTCCTTCTTCCTTCCCTTCTCTTCCTTGTTTGCTTCTTGTTAGCTTCTTGTCCACTAATCCTATGATTCAAGACTTGAAAACTAGTGTATTTGGACAAGGATTTTGGAAGAATCACTCAAGGTTTGGCTATGGAGTTGCACAAGATGAACTCAAGAGCATGAAGCTTTCCCTTCCTCCTCTTCTCCTTCAACTCACGGCTCCCTCCTTCTCTTCTTCCCATCCATATAGATTTTTTTTCCTCTCATAATTGCCTAAAGTCACTTGCCCTAATCCTATTGGCCCACACTCATGAGTCATAGCTTCAAGAGATATCTATTCTCTTCTCCTCTTCAGCGCAGCACATCAGACCAAGGGAGGGGTAAATTAATTTTTTTACCTTGGCCATGATAAATGGTAACTCTCCAAGGGTAATTAAGTATGGTAACTTTTGCATTTCATCGTAAAAATTGTCCAAACCTAACCTATTGGGGTAAAACCTCTCATGAACCTTATAATAAATCCTAATCCATGTAAATAAGATGTCACAAAAGTGTTGGTTCAAAAAGATCAAGCTTAGAAGCACTACGGTAACTTTTCGATTTTTACCGTAACCCGTAACTTAGGGTAAAAATCAACTTTCTCAGAAAAATCCCAGAAAATTTCTAAAAATCATAGATATTATAAGAATACCATTGGGTACTCTTTTGGTTGATTTTGAATCATTTCCTAAGCTTCTGGCATTCACCTGCTCTCCCTGCTATCCAGTTCTCGTTCTACAGGGACCAAAACTGCAATTCTTTATCTGTCATTCCAAAAATTCCCAAAATAATTTCTAAAATTCTAAAATATTAGGAAACACCATTTGGCATCCTCAAAAATATTTCTAGATATGTTCTGGTCTCCATATCTACTCGCAGTTCAACCTAGTCAAACTATAGGGACCAAAACTGTAATATTTTTATGCGTTCTTCAGAAAATTCTCGAATAAATTTCTAAAATCCTCGAATATTATAAAATCACTATTTATACCTTCAAATCTTTTTCTTAACCTAAATCTAGGGTTTCTACTTCACAAAGCCACTCTTTCGTCTATTTACGGCAAACAGAATTCTTTCTGTATCTAACCGTCTAACTCAAACCATCACCTCCCAATGTCAGAGAGCTTCATCTATTTAATTATCCTTAATAAAATATATTTTATCCTATTTAAACACACATCACATACATATAATAAAATTAAAACAGAATCAAAAATTACGGACGTTACAACGGGTTATTCGCAAAGATTTAGAAAATATTTTAAATAAAAATTGGTAATCCTTCTCTAAAATGCAGGTAAATTTTTTTGCTTTTCTAAAAAATGAGAAGAATGGGGAATATACTTCCCTAATTCTTTTCAAAATGTTTTTGAATGCGGAAATGTGATCAACACCTTTTGTGAGCATAAGCTCATCTTATATATAAAATTATCAGAGTTTACAACAGAGGTTTTTTATAGTGAACACTGAGTCAATTCAGTCTCTTGACATCTACCCCAATCTAAGACAGTAGATATAGATTCTTCTTGGAATCTTTATCAATCTAAGCAGCATCCTCCTTCGAGCCCTTCTTCTAAGAGTTAACCCACTTCTTGGGTAAAACATCTACTCAGTCATGCATCAACACAACAAAACAGGCAAGGGTGAGACTCTTAAGACAAAGTAATAAGAAAAGTAGGAATATACCCAACAGATATAGATCACTCAACAAACAATTTGCACACCAATCAAATAACAAATCAATCAAGGCTTATAAACAGATCTCGTTTAAGTAGATCTTACCTTTGTGCTGGAACCCTACAAAAGCAATGCATTCACAATAATATATCACCAAGACCAAGTATATTTATGCATGCCACTTCAATATCTCTCAAAACACACCGGTGTATTGCTCCTAGGAGACTTTACCAACCTTAACACCATTGAGCAACTGGCTGTAGTAAACTTATCAGAATAACCAGATAGCCTCTTCAAGAATTCTAGAGATCCTTCTGTAATACTAACATTTATTACTTTAAATACCAATTTATGAATAAGTCAGTCAGTCAGATTTATCCAAGTCGGGTATACGAATTGTCTCGGCTCGAGGGCATTACCTACTCGGCCACATAAGACTATCGAAACCTGGATAATCTCAATAGGCAGTTGTAGCCCAACCGTACTATATTCTCAACCACACTACTTCGGGTTGTAATGCTAAAAAATTCTTTATGCAAATGACCATCTATATTTGCACACCAATTCTCTTTAGTATCTCTCTGAAAGCTTTCTTTGTTTCACTGTAGCTGCACTTTTGAAAATCTCTAAATCTCATCAAAATACTTTGTATGAAATAACTCATCTCTTTAGGATAGAAATACTTTTGAATAGACAGATAGCTGTAAAAACCCACATTTTTCTCTTTATATCAGAAAACTCTTTTACTGTTTTTAAATAAATAGTTGTTGCTCTTTTTTTTTACCCATTTTACGGATCTTTTATGAGTTAAGTTATTTATCCGGCTTCAATAGGTCAATTTACGTCTGATCACACCGCGGTAAAGCCGAACTGAGGTGAGTAGCCAAACAGAGTGATTCGATATAGAAACTAAAGATTATTAACTCATTTCAAGAAGACCAAAATGGGGCAGAGCCACCTAGGATTGATCAAGAGAGAAGATATCAACAGTATTTAAACTTACGTCTGTTTTTTTTTTTAATTAGTAGGTGTCTGTTCTCAGTTTTTAGATAACTCTTTGGGAATGAAATAATTACACGGTAGCTGAGCCGACTGCGGTAATCATTATCCGTCTCTCTAAAACTTGATATGTACTTAGTGAACGAAGTAAAGCTAATTCTTCTCCGGCTTAAGTTATTTTCGAAGATGAAAAGATCACACGACGACAGAGCCATCTTTGGTAATCAGTACCCATTCTTAAAAATATCTCCTATATCACTAAGTGAACGTAGTTCATTTGTTTCTCTTCAGAAATATTTAGGCTCCAATTATCTTCCAGAAAAAAGCCCGCTGAAAGCGTATCTCACTAATTTCCACTGCCGTAGACATTGGAAATTAAACTGAGTTATGTGCATATATATACAGATTGGATACCCACTCGATATTTTCCACTAATAACATAACAGTAGAATTCACCGAGAATTCATTACTGTTAGATTACATTCCAAAAGATGCTATAACAGTAGGTTCACCGAGAATCCATTACTTTTACACTCTTTTATTCATTCCAATCCATTTATATATACGGTATTAAGAAAATTGCTTCTTTCCCACTTTTATCTTGTCACATATATACCGGGTCTCTAGTGTTAAAAATTCCCAAAATTGTGTATCGGCACGGATCCCAGGCCAGAGAGAGACTTATTACTTTAGCCCCTTCATAGGTCTCCCTTCCTTTCTAGACAGATCCATACTGATAAACTATTTATCTTAACCATCACCTTGTATATAAATGACAGATAATATCAGGGTTTTCATAAAATAATATCTTGTGTTTTCGTTGCGGTAAAATCATCTTTACGATACGTTTAAAATTTGCCATTATAACGGTATGTTTACAAAAGCTCAAAAGTGATTTTGGCATAGCCTCTTTACTCACACGATTTTTAAGACTAAAATTGGGCATTATAACTCTACAATTCATAAAGAGCATAAAACAATTAAATTAAAGCTATAAAACACTTATAAAGCATTAATAAATAAATAAAGACTATAAACACCTAAATAAGCAATTCAAACACAAACAAGAATCAAAACTCATACTTCACAAATTACTTTGAAAGAAAAATCCCTTACCTTGGCCAAAACTTGAAGAAGAACAAGCAAGAACACCAAGACCACAATAGTAAGAAATTTAAGACTTAAAGAGAGAAAAGAGAGAGAAAGTGTTTGCCTTGCTTCATGAATTGTGTTGTGTGAATTTTATGAAGCCAAGGGGTCCTATTTATAGGGAGAGGGCGCGGCCAAGAGCTAGGGAGAATAAGGGAATTAAAAAACTTTGTGTGTTAAGCAATGACTTCAAAAATGCTTAATTATTTATTAAGTTTAATCCATCATTTTTCCTATTGGTTTAGGCTTATGACTAAGCTTAGTGAGTCATGAAAGAAATATGATCCAAGGCCCCTAAATAGCTCTTGATGTCGACCAAAGCAAGGGAAAAAGAAGGCCATTGGATTGCATAGTAAAAAGCTTTATGTTTAGGTAGTTTTAAGTGAAAATCAAGGGTAAAATGCTCTTTATATATGCCCATCGTACTATTCAAGGCAATCATGATGTCCACAGATCTTTCATGCTTCTTAGACTTGTATTTGAACCCCTCAAAGTTCCTAAGTTTCTATATCATCTACGCCAAAAAATGTTTTTTGTAGCGCTTTTTTTTGCTTTTTGTAGTGCATTCTATGCGCTATAAACTCAATAGTCATAAAAGGGTTGGTCATTTTTTTGTAGCGCTTTTGATCTTTTGTAGCGCTTCCTTCACAAAACGCTACATCAAGTTGTCCAGATAAGCGTTTTTGGGCATTATCAGTCAACTTTCTGTAGCGCTTTTCATATAAAGCGCCACAAATAATCAACTTGACGTAGCGCTTTATTTAACAAGCGCTACAATTTTAAATTTTTTTTTAATATCCTTTCTGTTTTTCTTTACTCCTCATATATCCAAACAACCAAATCCAGAATCCAATCAAATCAAAACCAAATGCAAATTAGGTATGTGCATTCTCCAAAATGTTACACTACTCAAATGGAAACTAAACTAAACACATCAACTTAACACAATTATTTAAACAACACATTAACTTAAACAACAGCATCAACAAGCACAAGTTTCTCATTAATTTCATAGGTTAACTCATCAGTCGTCTAAATACTTACATAAGCTACAAACACCATAAAACTAATAAAAATACTTTCTAAGCAAAAGAAGCAAAGCCTAGCTAATACATAATGTTGTATAGCAAGCTAGTTTCTGGAGCTTCTAACTTCTCACATCCTCCTGACCTGACACAATTTAATTAATCTCAATTAATATGTGAAAAATTATAAGCGCGTGAAATCACTATTCAAAACAGAATGCCATTGATTTTTATAATATGAATACTCACCCGCATTTAATATAAGTTCAAATATTTGTTGTCGATCATAAACTTACACCACTCTTCTTTGACTTCATTAAGCTTTCTTAAGCTATAACTTGGCCAGTTATACTAAGGGAAATACTATAAAGTATCACAATTAAGCAACAAACAGTTAGAACAAACTAAGCGACAAGCATGAATATATATATGGATTAATTAATCATCAGATTTATCACACATAAAGATATACCTTCTGAGGGATGCTCGTTAGGTTACAACTGACAATCTCTTTTATATACCGCATAACATAGAATCCGCAGTCTTTTTCGTTCGTTTGTTACGGGCACTATGATGCAAAAAACAAGTCTATTGATAGCCAATTTTCACAATATATATATATATATATATATATATATATATATATATATATATATCATGTATTGTAAGCTGTTATACCGTAATTTTTATCTAGGTGATGTTGTTCTGCTTGGACTTGGTTACTTGGTTTCTCCAGTGCGGGCATATGATTTTTATAACCCTATAAAAATATATTCTTCATTATTAGTAAGTATTAGATATATAGAAATGGGACACAAGCAAATATATATATGTAGAGATGAGATCAAATGACACCAAGTGTCAAACTTAACTTTGACACCAAATCCTATTAGTCAATTTTATGAAATCCAAAGGCTCATATTTATTCACTAAAGTAATCACGTGACACCATTTTTCTTCCGTAACTCTAGCTATGCCTCTGGTTATCGCTCTCTGCCGCTGCAATTTCTACACTCTTTCTCTTTCCTAGCCTTCTCCCCGGTTTTCACGGCTTATCTCCCTTGCAATGCACTTGCAGTCCAATTGCAGATTCAATTAGAATTCAATATCTCCAAATCCAACTGCCGGGCCGTCCTTCTCCACTCACAGGTTGCCGACTTCTTCATATTATTTTGGTTTAACACATTAATTAATTAATTTCATTTCATATGCTTCACCCTTGAAGCTCAAGAAAACGGGAAGAGATGCTACTGATCCGAAGGACATCATGTCATGAGGAAAAGGATGGAAGCTTGCAATAGAAGAATATAACTTATAAATCAAAAGCTAGATTAAATTGGATTTGTGGTTACAATAAAGTTTAACTGTATTCTATTGGGTTTGTTCACGATGCAAGCCTTTATTGACAAACCAATTGAAATTATTTCTACCACTCTAACAAAGAGGTTTTAGAAAGAATTCCTCCGTATTGCTAGGTTATATTTTGGTTTCTTATACAAGGCATGACTAAAACGCTTTTCTTTTAATACCCTTCTAATGTTAAATATAATTGTTGTTGCTTCACTGTTCAGCGACCAATTTTGCAGCTGTGCACGGTTCCCGCTACACACAAGCCTCATTCTTCATTTAGAAATTGTGCCTCTTAATGATATTGGTGAATGGTATCATCGGGTATGATTGTCATAGGTCTACAAATGTCATGCTATTTATGCTAATGGTCAAGTAAAGCACAAGCTTATACAAGTCTTGCGTTTGGGTGTGGTCTTTGATGTATATTATGTTTTGTGTTGTTCTGTTTTTGTAAATGTTGTGTTCTGTTCTGATAGAACTCCTCAATATTGCTCTATCAAAAAAATCCTTTATTGATCTACCTGTCAATCAAACCCATCCAAATAACCCGTACAGTGTCCAAAACCATTGCCCATTTTGCGCAACGCAGAGGATACGAACCCGACGCGTCGACAACCCGTGAGTGGTGAAGGATAGAGAATTTCCTACAATTGGATTTGGTGCTCCCTCACGTCGGCAACCTGTGAGTGGAGAAGGATGTAGAGTTTCCTGCAATTGGACTACAAGAGTATGGCAAAAGAGAAAATTAGGGGTGAAACCTTGGGAGGAGTCTTGGAACGAGAAAGAGTAGAAACGGCAGCGGCAGAGAGCAATAACCAGAGGAGAGGAGACCCGGAGAGTCACGTGAGTGTTTTAGTGAATAAGCACGAGTCTTTTAGTGAATAAATATTAACCTTTGGATTTCTTAAAATTAACGGATAGGATTTGGTGTCAAAGTTAAGTTTGACACTTGGTGTCATTTGGTTACTTGGTTTCTCCAGTGCGGGTGTATGATTTTTATAACCCTATAAAAACATATTCTTCATTATTTGTAAGTATTAGATATATAGAAATGGGACACAAGCAAATATATATATATATATGGACACTTACTCATTGAACAACTTCTTCAAATCTTTGCGATTGTTTGGATCAACACCGCAAGAGACCAAGTAGTATACGATCTCTTGCCCTAGGTTTATTGCTAGCAACAACCAGTGGCCACTAAAAATATACTTGGTTAGCAAATCCACTTACAATTGATATTCAATAAAACATAGTAAAATTTCAAGATCAATACTCACCCTGTATTATACGGCACAAGAATCAACCTATCCTTTAGCTGATCAATGGCCTTCAGGGTATCAACTATATGTGTTCTTTGTTCCCCTATATGTAACGCCATTTTTTCCCACAAGGAACGTCACGTGAAAAACTAAAAACTTAATGCGGAAAATCGTCTTTCATAAATCAAGGTTACCAAAATTGGTGGCTAATTTTTTTTTTAAAAAGAATCTTATACGAAAAGATTACACACGTCTCATTTAGCCATCCAGAAAACTTAGAAGAAAAGAAACATCATGCATAAATATGTACATCATCATGTCAAAATACACAAACCTTACGCTCGCAATGTATAGTTATAAACCACAACAGAGTGGCCAAACTACAACAACCTGACATCAGGAAATAAAGCGAGAAAGCTATACCTAGGAAAGCTGTAAATCAAAAGGTGTGTCAAATACAAGACACTGAACATGTATACCCCAAACCTAGGCTGGTCGCTAACAGACAACCTACAACCTAGCACCAGACACCCCCACCTCTACAGACCTAAGACGACGACATCTCCTCGGGGTCCTCCTCATCCTCAGACACCTCGAATAATACACGATCTGGCTCGTCTCTAACCTTTCTCTTCCCTCTATCTACGTGTCCCGAAGGTCCATTAGAAGTGTCAGAAGAATAGCGCACAAGACGTCCAGAAGGTGCGACGTATGGAACAGGAAGTGTCGGTCTCACGGTCCCGGGTGATGGAATTGGTGTCACCGGTGGAGCCATCCTTGGTAAGCATGCCCTCTCCAAGGAACTCTTCGTTGGAGTGCGACGAATCAGACAACAACGGTTAGATACCGATTCGGCTATCCGCTGAGGTGTAGGCCTCTGATCCTCCCTCGCCTCTCTCCTAGGCTGCGCCGTGGGTGGAACTCTGGCCTCCCGGTTCTCCAAGGTGATACTGCGTGCAAAGAGTGCATCTCCCAGCCAGTAGCGTATCCTCTCGACGGGTATGCAAACGTCCAAAACCATGTCCCTCTCCAAAACCTCTTCGGGGCCCAACACCCCTCCTCTAGTCCTAACCACGTGTCCAGACACAGTGGCCCATTGGGAGATGGGATCGTAAATCCATCCCCCACCATAGGCCTCACGAGGCCGAAAGCACTCCCTCACTCGGGCTATTAGAGGTCTCGAAGTGGACATCTACGCGTAACGTACATAAAATAACAGAAAAACACGCAAGGGTGAATTTCTTTGCACAAGTTGAAATCCACTGAAAGGATGTATACGAAAAAGAAAATACTACATAATACATTGCAAGGATATATATACAGCTACTCTTTCGCAAATCTTTCTCTAAGATATCCATACACCAAAAGAGAGCACATCATCCAATTAAACACACAGTCAAACACACAAATAGCACTCTAGCATAATGCATGTCACTTCAATATCTCTTTAATACATCGGTGCACTGCTCCATGGAGACTTCCTCAACTAAGTAGAGCGATATGGCGGAATCATATACCTATCATTAATACAAACTGACCTTCACTCTCGGCCATCGTTTGTCATTTATTCGGTACAGACCCATTGTGCTACGTCGTACACCACATCATAAATAAGATAGCCCTGGTCAGGATCATTCAAGCTGGGTATTACGACTCATCTCGGCACAAGGGAATTCCTTTCAAGGCCATTGAGAACTTCGTAACCTGGATGCCCTCAAAGACTTATAGTCAGACCATACTTATTTACAATCCCCGCATAGGATTGTGTGCTCTAGTCATGGCATAAAGCCAACATGGCAAAAGCCAATATTAATCATGGCATAAAGCCAACATGGCAAGAGCCAATAACTCAAATGCATATGACAATACAATTTGCAAACACACACACAAGACAAATAATGCGATGCATCATCTTAGGATTTCGTCGTCACGTGTTAGCTTTCTTCCAACACCGTGTAGCATTATTGTCTTCAATACTTCATCGTCGCCACGTATTGATCCTCGTTCAATACCGTGTAAAAACATTATTTACAAACATAAGTTTTATGAAAACTCCTCTTTGAAATTAAAGTTCTTATTTTAACTTCCAACTCTTAAATCTTTATTATTTTACTTCCCACTCTTCATTGTAAAAAGATTTAATTAAAAATCTTAGTTAAGTTCCTTGATAATTTTACTTAAGTTCCTTTACTTTAAGTATTTAAAAATCTGACCCCCAAAAATATTCTGTTTCAAGTTTCAGCCCTTATTTTTTTGAAAATTAGTTTTTTGCCCCAAAACTGCCCAATCTTCATGTTTCTGCCCTAGAATTATCCAGTCTTCACGTTTCTGCCCCAGAGTTGTCCATACTTCACGTTTTCTACCCAAGAACTTTTGTAAAATTATACTTTTGGCCCAAAGTGCCCAGATTTTGAAATTGTGCCCAGAATTCCAGAATTTTGCATTTTTGCCCCCAAAACATCCAGTTTTCGTTTTTGATCCCTATAAATCTAAAATTTGATTTTTCTCCCTCTTTAATTCATTTTCTAGCTCACGTAGAGTCTTATGGATAAAAAGGACTTAGTATGAAATTGATTTAAGACTTATGATTAGAAACTTGATGAAATTTATCTAATTAAGTGTTAACTTGAATTCTAATTAATTCATTTGATTTCTTTTAGAAAACTCTATCATTAAAGCTTTTAACTCCTCTTACCACACTTAGTCAAATATTTCCAAACCAATCCCAATCACAAGAAAATCAAGGTATATGGAATATTCAAAGAAAGCAACATACATCAATTAGGCAAGAACACAATCAAGCCATAAACCATACATCCACTCAAAGTGACCATCCATAGCATATGAACATACATCATGAACATAGCATAAAACATATTTCATCAAGCATACACTTAGGCATTCCAAATCACTCCAAATCATACATATGATTTTTCTAAACACACATAGGCTTTTCAAAAATTATCATTCATCAACCAAAATCATACTTTCACTCTTATACAATATATATAAAAATACATATTACTAAGAGAATGAAAACTCATTCAACAACCAATATGAAAACTCAAGTCTTTGAGCTTTTCATGAAACATACAACACATAGCCACACACATATACAACCTTCCCAACTTATTGAGAAAATCCCCTTACCTCTTGAAGCTAAGGAAAATGGGCTAGTCACCAAAATCACCTTCACCCAACACCAACACCAAGTGGCCTCCTTGAAGCCTTTACCTTTCACAAAATACACCAAAATAAAACCATAAAAATATGAGTTTTATGAAAACCAACAAACCCTAAAGAGTAGAAATTTGAGTAGATGAATACTTACTCAAATCTTGAAGACAAATGGATCCAAGGTGGTTTTCAAGCTTGTAGGTTCCAATGGAGTGAACCTAAATCAAGAAAAAGATCTCTTTTAGTAAAGAGAAGAACACAACTTTCATGGAAACATGAAAGTGGTGGAAATGAAAAAATGAAAGAAGTTTATGGATTAGAATGATGATCCAAACCTTTTTTGTGAAGCTTGAATAGCCAAAAACCCAATAAAACTCAAGCTTTGGCTATGGAGAAAAACTTGGAAGTGAAGAGAAAAATGGAGGATTCTTTGCAAGAGGAAGAAGATGAAGTGAAAAAATGAACTTCTCTCTCCTCCCTTACTATTATGAAATCAGCCAAGGAGCAAGGAGGTATAGGGAGGAATGGCTTTGATTGGGTTTGGTCACCTACTCCATGCTTTAATTAGAATTATTCAAAGATATTTTCCAATTTGGTCAAATATGAATTTTTGAATTTCAAGGGTGTATTTTGGCTGAAAATTTCGTGCAAGGACAGACCAAAATGGTGGGATTATATCCCATCAAGTTAGGGTTTAATCGGTAGTTCGAAGTAGTAAAAACACATAGTTTTCGAACCCCTTTTTAGATAAATTTTTTCTAAAATGAGTAAAATTATGAGAAATGAATTTTATGATTTGAATATGTCATAGAAAAATTTAGAAACCCAAAACTAAATTTTTGGACTATTTTTCATGTCCCGATTGCGCCCGGTTTACCCGTAAAGGTCCAAACGCGGGTAAAATAAAGTTTTTCTGAAAAATTTCTAAAAAACACAAATATTATAAGAACCACTTTTGGTTTGTTAAAAAATTATTTTGGAGTAAAAGTGACCTCCAGAAAAATACTGAACCCTATCCCCGCATCAGGAGAGAATGCGGTTCCTGCAAAAACTCAGTTTTGCGAACTCTACTACTCTAAACCCTTCAAAATCAAACCTAAGATATGAATATTATTATTCACACCTTAAAATCCCAAAAATCATAATTAAATAATTTTAATTAAATTAAAACAGATTAAAAAATCAATAAAAACTATTTAAAAATGAGGGTGTTACACTATAGGTCTACTAAAATTAACTCTATGGGGCGATAAGAAAAAGAATCTATGTGTTATCCGAAAGGGGTACATGAGTTCCTCCCACAAGTACCTTAAGCAAAAAATTGATCTGGATTAGATTAGTAAATAATATAAAGAAAATGAAATTTAATTAGTGAGTCATCTAAATTAATTACCTAATGTAAATGTTGATTACTGCAACCCCTATCTTCTCTTGTTCAATGAGTTGCGTTATTGACTCTGCATCAATCGACTCGTCATGGGGATAATAAAAAATGGCCGTATTGAATGGTACAATGATCATTTCACTTTCAGGCATATCATTTAACAAGACTTGCACATATTTGCAAAGACGAGGAAGTGGGATCGACTGCTCAGCTGTGGGTGATGGGGAAGGATCCTGGACCACGACCTTTCCTTTCCCCCCGTCATTCTTGGAGGCGCAAAATGATTTTGTATTCTGCGTGGCAGATTTTGCAGGAAGGTCCTAATAAAGGCACACAAAAATCAGTTAGTGAAATAAATAACAAGAAAGATAAATTACGCAATCGTATTGTAATATTGATATACCGCGGTATCAAAACCAACTAAAGTGATTGGCCATGCAAGTAGATATCCTACTGCCTGTTCTACCAACTTGATGTTAGGCTCATCATGAAGAAGTTGTGGAATTGGTGCATCTCCATCTATTGCAACATCAATGCTCACTTTCACGTGGCCGGGTGGTAGTGGTCCATTATGCATTGTATCACCTGCAATATTATAGACCATTCCTGCAACACCCTTTCTCCAAAAAGGATATTACACCATAGTAACCAAGATTTTCGTAATAATTTTCTAAGTAACTTTGATTTAAAACAAGTTTAGTTCTCAAAAATGTGGATAAAATTTTTGCCTTTTTAAAAGATGAGAAGAATGGGGAGTCCATTCTTTCCTTTTCTATCACGTGGTGAAATAAGAACAGTATTAGTAGAAACACTGAATAGAAACAACCTCCTCAAGTATATATATATATATATCAAAAGAGCTTGCATCAGTACAAGCCAGGAGTTTCTAAAACTACTATACATCAAAAAGCAGTAAAAACTCTAAAATAAACTAAAAAGAAAATGACTGAAATGAAAGCTACTAAGTAATATAAAAGCTGGGTTCAATCTCTAACAGCTACCCGGAGCATAGTAAGATATAGGCGGTGCGTCAATGGCGGGAACATCTCTCCCTCTGTCTCTAGGGGTCGGACGCTAAAACGTCATCCCAGACTCGAGTCCCTCCATGGGTCGGTCATCTACTCAACCATATATGAAAAACATGTAAAGTAGGCAGGGTGAAAAACTTCCTCAAGTTAAGAATGTTAGTTTCAAAGAATATACATACAATACTTATATAGTATATTTTCAGAGTCTTACCACCCAAATCACACTTAGGAATAAAACATTGTAAAACTAAGAAACAATCAAGAATAGATCACCAATCACAGAAGTAACGTCAATCACAGATAAACATCAATCACAGATAAATTGTCAATCACAGATAAAACATCAATCATAGATAAATTGTCAATCACAGATATATTTATGCATGATACTTCAATCTCTCTCATAATACACCGGTGTGCTGCTCCAAGGAGACTTTTCCCACCAAACTCCATTGAGCGATAGGCCTGCGACAAGTCTTAACAGAACAACCAGGTAATCCCTCTCAGACCCCCTGGCAGTCATTCCGAAATGCGCATTCACATCCATATCATGAAATAGGTCCGTCAGTCAGATTTATCCAAGCCGGGTATACGACTCGTCTCAGCTCAAGGGTATTCACCATGCAAGGCTATTGAGACTTTCGAAACCTGGATAATCCCAGAAGGCAATTGTAGCCCAACGCAACTCTATTCTCAACCCTCTCTGGGTTGTACTGCTCAAAAACCTTTATGCAAATGATCACTCAAACATTGCATAATATCACTTTGGTTTCTCTTGTAAAACCTTCTCTTTTTACTGTATTAAATCTCTTAATACAAAACCACATAGAATACTCTTATTCTATCACCACAGAAATACTCTTGAAAACTTAACCATTATATTACTCTTTTCGGCTGTACTTATTTATTTTAATAATAATTACACTGTGATAGAGTCAAACGCGGTAACGAACTTAACCAGAATAATATTAACGGGAATTATTACTTAAGTTCATTCTTTTTGGGAAAGCCCTTTGGAAGCTAGTCAAGTAATCTTCGCCACGTATATACAAACTTATTAAGACAGGAAAAATAGCGCACCGGTATGGTTCCCAGGAAAGATCTTGGTGAGCTTTTGGGCTCCTTCAAAGACCTTTGTCTTTCCTAGACAGATCTATACAAATGAACTACCTTAACCCATCATCAGTCTGTATATAAACAGTAAAAATCACAAGTTTTATATATTTTTGAAAAGAACATGGAAATGGAAGAAAAATATCGATTTAGGAATTTTTAGCGTATTTAGTCACTTGCTCTCGTCCCAATGGCGTAATAGAGATACGGCCCCTGAGCCCGACCGTATGAGTACACCGAAGATGTATTCTTACGCCTGACCAAAGCACCCCATCCATATCCATCAAAAGAACTACAGAGGTTCATTTTTACAATTTCTTAAATTTGTTGATCACGGAGGCATAGCCCACTGGGTGATCAAGCCTTTATCGATAAAATTTCACCAGCGTAACGGTACAATTATTAAACTTTATAAATAAATTGGGCATTATAACTTTACTATTTGAAAAATCACATTTTAAAAATAAAATAAGACATAGTATAATTTTTCAAAACCATTTTACAAATAAATAACAATTTATTTAAAACATAAACACCCAAAACTCAAAAATCCATCAAAACAAAGATCAAACTAACTTTGGAAGAATTTCCCCATACCTTAGCCTTATGAAGGTGGAAGAACAAGCTAACAACAAAGAAGAACAACACAAGAACTTGATTAGAAAACAAAGGAAAACTTAAAGGAAATAAAGAGAAAGAAAAGGATTTTTGGAGTGAATTTTGGGAGGAATTCTTCAAGTGAGTTTGTGATGAAAATGAAGAGCACCCCCCTCTATTTATAGCCAAAATTTCGTGCAAGGGGGTGGGGTTAAGACCAACCATGATTTGGTTTAATTTAACCATGATTTAATTAAAGAAAAAACCAAAATTAATTATTTAAAATCCCATTGGCCAACACCTATGACTCATAAGCAACTTGGATAAATATCTTCCCCCACTTGACATGAGAATGGAGGCCAGAATGAGCTGGGAGAAGAGGGATGTGATTTTCCAAAAATACCCCTAGGGTTTGGATGAACATCAAGGGTATTTTGGTCTTTTCATAAATCAAAAATTGAAATAATTAATTAAAAATGATGAGAACCAATGAGAATGCTAGAAAATGCCACAAGGAGTCCAAATAATTTCGTGGCACTCATTTTTGAAATTTATAGATAGTGCAAACTCTTCGGTTTTCATCGTTTCGCAGGTAAAACCCCCGTAAAATGCAGAAAAATAGGGTTTTCAAAACTTACACAGAAATAATTTTAAAAATCATAAAATAAATAATTAAAAATAAAATATAAATTGGTTATGGACCTTTGTCACGAAAATTATACCTGTTAAACAAGGTTTTTGCGTTAAAACGTCCCCGGGTAGCGTAGTTTTCGGTATTTTTTGAAATTTTCCAAAAATTCCAGAAAATCTAAAATAATAAAAGAACCAACTTTTGTGAAGGAATTTTATTTATTGAGTTGGTTTAACACACTCAAGCTATTTAAATCACTTTCTGTCAGTTAGACGTAAACCGTTTTCTGTAAAAAGACCCAATTTTGATTGGAAAACTACCGTTTCAGAAGTATTTCGGAATACCTGTATTTTATTACTAATTTTAAGCTAAAAATAAATCACACTATTTTTGGAACAAAAATTTCATATAAAACAAAAAAAGGACGAAAAACGCAAAGATACGGACGTTGGAATTAACCCTAATGGAAGCTGAAAATCAACCACTTTCAGAAGTATTCTTAAACATGCATATCTAAATACTATTTTTAAGCTAAAAATAAAACTCAAAATAATTATATCACAAAAATTCAAATAAGACAGAAATAAACAGTTAGTCATAAAAGCGGATGTTACAATTCCAGTAGCAACCACGCGAAAGGGATCTGACAGATAGAGCATGCAAGGTCTAGTACCCTAAACATGCATGTGGGAAATTAATGTAAGCAAATCAATTAAGTAAAATCATTTCACTTAAGTGAAGGAAACACATTACCTCAGGAAGGTTGTTGAAGGCAAGGCTGCAACTATCTTTAGCACTGCTCGGTTTGGGTGCCAGTGCCGGTGCCAGTGTGGGTGTGGGTGTTGGGGCCGGTGTGGGTGCCCCACGTCGAACCTCCTGCCTGAGCTCTCTAACCTCTTGCATCACTTGTTCAAGGCAATAACCCAGGTGGTCGAGATCTGCCTGTTTGGCACGTTTCTGGGGTGGAAAGTATGATCTGTGTGTTACCCCAAATCCCTTACCCCGAACACGACCATGATACTCAGGCTTCTTCAATGCTTGGGACAGTATGTCTGTCGAGCTGTTACTGTCCGCTATCCCCTGAGGCTGTGACAGCGACAAATTCTCCTGAAATATAAATATTCATAAGATGTCAATAAATTAAAAGCAACATGGTCATAATAAAATAACAATATCAAAATATAGTAAAATGATTTTGTACTTACACATTCGGCCGCTACTTGTCAAACGTTTTCATTATCTATCTCCCCATCACTATTCTTGCGAGCAGCAATCCATAACGCATGACGAGGCACAGATGTGGCCTCAGTACTACCAGATTCAAGCTATGAATTAAACAAAAAAAGAAATTAAACATTCTAAGTTATAAATACAATATAACTTTGTACACATATAACTATGCACTTACCATTTGTTCCTCCAAGCGTGCCATTCCCAACCTTGATTTTCGATATGGATACTGAGGCTGTGATGCTCATTTACGATTTTTCTCGCTCAATTCCTATAACAAAATAGTTACAATTAGAGTAGTTAGTAATAATATAAATCAGAATTATAGGAAACAAATTTTAACTTGCTAACCTGGAAAGAGGGATCCATACGTTTGGCCACAAAGGCCTGCCAATCCTCTAGGCGAATGTATTGCTCATATTTGGCTGGAGGATGCTCATTTATGTTTCCATCCTTATCTCTCAGCCAACTACTAGTCAAACGGGATCTCCACACCCGATTAAGCCTCCCAGCTTCCTTCATTACAAACTTCTTGTGGCTCTCCTCAAGTTCAAAACCAGACTATAAAGCAGTACAAAAAATAAGTTAAATTTAATTAAACATTGTCAATAAAAGCAACAAATAAAAAGATTAAGCAATTGTTTACCAAAATATTTGTCTATAGGTCTTCTTTGAACTTTTTCAGCCTTCAATCTCTCCAATTATCTATGGAAATTGGAATAGTCCGACGGACTTGTAACCCAATATAACCTAACAGTTTTGGACTATTCTCTCCAATTGGTTGCCCATCTTCATTCCATTTAACCTAACAAAAAGATAGGATTATAAGTACACGTGTGAGGAAAAATGAGACGTAATAATCTTCGAATCAACAAATATTTACATATTACCTGAAGCCTCTGCCCTCTGCTTCTAGCACGGATCACATCCTTCATTTGGCATAACCCACGCGAAGGGTGCTGGGTGGCCTCAGTTTGAGGAATAGAAGTAGAATCGGTCTCTGGAACATGATTATTGGAGGGAGAATCCATGTTTCACCTGCAATAGAAAATGAACAAAAAAATAAAAGGTAAATGCACCATACAAGCATATTAACTACACAAACGAAATAAACAAAAGATTATGTAGAAATTAATGCATGTTGTAACGTTGACCTTTTCCTTTTATTTGTCGGTTCGACACTTCTATTTCTCTTGTTAACATGAAACGATGGATTAATCCAAATGCCCTCATCATGGTCGTCTCTCATGTATAGAACATCATCTAAAGTTGGGTCATCCTCTAGCGATTCTGAAGATTCCGAGAAAGGATCATCCTCCTCCATATTTGTGTCATCGATATAAGTGTCTCCATGATCATTTATTTTGGACCTCATAAGAACAATAGACCACTTAACATTAGCAGGATCAGTGACGTAAAACACCTGTTGAGCTTGAGATGCTAAAATAAAATATTCGTCTTTGTACCCTACCCTACTAAGGTCCACCTTCAAGAACCCTGAGGACTCCATCTCTAAGCCACGCTCATTGTCAACCCACTTGCAACGAAACACGGGCAACCGAAAGATTGTGTAATCCAACTCCCAAATGCATTCAATCACCCCGAAATATGACATGTTCGCATATGTGGGAGTCTTCTCTTTTGCACTTGAGACATGCATAGATTAAGCCACCAGAGTGACACCACTATTTTGCATCGTGCTCTGATCATCCTGTTGTTGCGTATAAAATGTGTATCCATGAATTACATAACCAGTGTAAGATAAAACTTGTTCACTTGGACCATTTGAGAGCCATCTCAACCTATCCGAAATAGAACCCGGGTTCTCAACTTCCTCTCTAAAAATGTGATCCTTTAGCCAATGTATAAAACTTCTGTTATGCTCTTTTGCCAGCCAAATTTCACTCCTATTTGAGTTTAGACTCTTGAGTTCATCCTTATGCTTCTCAACATACAGTTCAACCTCATCCGCATTTTGTAGGACATACAAGTGTGCCTTCTCCAATTTTGAATTTGGCACGGTCACTATATCTTTTCCAATAATTCCCTCCCCTGATGTTCTTCCTGAGTGGTGAGACTTTGGAAGACCTATTGGCTCGACACTCGATAGGTATTCAGTACAAAATTCAATAGCTTCTTCAGTAATGTAACGTTCAACCATACAACCCTCTGGACGACTTCGAATTTTGACGTACCCTTTCAACATCTTCATGTATCGCTCTACCGGGTACATCCATCTCATATAAGCTGGCCCACAATATCGTGTCTCTTTAACAAGGTGAACGGTTAGATGAACCATGATATCAAAGAATGAAGGCAGGAAGTACATCTCAACCTCACACAAAGTGACAACAATCTGTCTTTCTAGTGATGATAATTTTGCAGGGTCAATCACCTTGCTGCAAATTGCCCTGAAGAAGTAACACAATTTAGTTATGCTCCACCTCACTTTTTCAGGCAAAATTGACCGTATACCTATTGGGAGCAACTGCTCCATCAAAATATGACAGTCATGGGTCTTCAACCCCTTCAATCTGAGATCTTTCATATCAACCAGGCTTTTGACGTTTGAAGAGTAACCCTCTAGGACTTTCACTCCATGAAGAAACTGACAAAAAACAATCTTTTCCCTCCTACATAGAGTGTGAGCCGCTGGAGGAAGGTATTGGCGATTTCCCTTCTGTATTGGTCTAAGTTCTGTTCTTATCCCTATACTGACCAAGTCTAACCTGGCATTGATTCCATCCTTAGACTTTTTTGGCACGTTGAGTAACGTGCCAATGACACAGTCACAAACATTCTTTTTGATATGCATCACATCAAGAAAATGTCTTACATACAATGACTTCCAATATGGCAACTCGAAGAAAATTGATCTCTTTTTATACCTGGTTGTGACTAGCTCTCCCGCAAAAGGTTTGCCAAATTTGTTGCTTAGGTCCTTCACCTTCTCAAAAACCTCATCACCAGTCAATGGATTTGATGCTCTTCCTTGTTCTGACCTTCCATTAAATGCCTTTCTCCATCGACGGTAATGACGATTCAATGGTAAAAACTTGTGATGCCCAAGGAAGACAATCTTCTTACAATGCTGCAACCTCATCCAATCTGTACCCTCCCCACATATAGGGCATCCACATTGTCCTTTGATACTATATCCTGATAGGTTACCATACGCCGGGAAGTCATTAATCGTGCCAAACAGCATAGCCCTCAAATTGAAACTTTCATTCTTGTACCCATCATATATCTCTACACCTGTCTCCCACATATACCTCAAGTCTTCAATTAAAGGACTCAAGTATACATCTATATCGTTACCCCGGCTGTTTAGGACCAGAAATCAACATAGACAACATCATGTACTTCCGTTTCATGCATAGCCACGGAGGTAGGTTGTAAATAATTATAATCACTGGCCATGTGCTGTGGGAACTACTTTGAATCCATGCGGGTTCACCCCGTCAGTGGACAATGCAAGACGAAGGTCCCTCGCTTCTTGCCCAAATTCTGGGTATTCGTGGTCAATTTTCCTCCATTGAGGAGAATCTGTAGGGTGCCGAAGCTTACCATCTCTAATCCTTTCATCTGCATGCCATATTAGCTGCTTTGCATCTTCCACACTATGGTACATGCGCCTAAACCTAGGTATTATGGAGCTGAGTCTTTCTTCTTATATCTTGAAGAACCGCATTTAGGACACGTCTTGAGTGATGCATATGCACCTCGAAAAAGAATGCAATCTTTGGGACAAGCGTGTATCTTCTCATAACTCATGCCAATGGAGGACAACATTTTCTTAGCGTCATACGTCTGATTAGGAAGCACATTATCCTCTGGAAGTATGGCCCTGTTTGGCATAATAGCTTATTTTACAGCTTATGGCATAAGTTGTATAAGCCATTTTTATAATCGAAGAAAAAATATGGTAAAATTTATTTCATATAAGCTATAAGCTATTTTGATAAGCTATCCTGGGTAGCTTATGAAAAATAAGTCCAAAACAGCTTGTGAATCAGTCATAAGCTGTGTTCATAAGCTCTGCATAAGCCAATACAAACAGGCCCTATGTCTTTTAAAAGGGTAAGTAATTCCGTAAAGCTCTTATCAGACCATCCATTGCCCGCCTTCAGATTGTGTAACTTTAACACCGCTGACAACCTTGTGAATTTACTACACCCATCATATAGTGGCTTCTCAGCATCACTTACCAACCTCTCAAACATTCCAGGACAATCCCAAAGATCCTCTTCAACCGCTTTTGTAATCTCTTCAACTCGGTCACACTCATACGTATCTGTGTCAAGATCGCTTGATGCATCATATCTCATATTAGTCCCCAAACCAACAGATTCACTTCATGTCTCACCATGCATTGTCCAACATGTATAGCTTTGATCGATCCCATAACACACTAAATGATCTAGCAGCTGGTCTTGACTGTAACGTCCGTACATTTTGATTCTGTTTAATTTTATTTTATGCGTGTGATGTGTGCTTATGCATGTCAGATATATGTTAGTAAGAATAAATTCATAGACAAAGTTTCTCTGACGTTAGAAAGTAGTGGTTTAAGTTGGACGTTTAAAACAGACAGAGTTCTGTTTACCGTAAATAGACAGAGTGAGGACTTTATGAAGTAGAAACCCTAGATTTAGGTTAAGAATGAGATTTGAAGGTACCAATAGTGATTTTATAATATTCGAGGATTTTAGAAATTTATTCGGGAATTTTCTGAAGAACGCATAGAAATGTTACCGTTTTGGTCCCTGTAGTGTGACTAGGTTGAACTGTGAGTGGATTTGGAGACCAGAACATGTCTAGAAATATTTTTGGGGATGCCAAATGATGTTTCCTAATATTTTAGAATTTTAGAAATTATTTTGGAAATTTTTAGAATGACAGATAAAGAATTGCGGTTTTGGTCCCTGTAGAACGAGAACAGGATAACAGGGAGAGCAGGTGAATGCCAGAGGCTTAGGAAATAATCCAAAATCAACCAAAAGAGTACCCAATGATGTTTTTACAATATTTATGATTTTTAGAAATTTTCTAAGAATTTTCTGAGAAAGTTCATTTTTACCCAAAGTTACGGGTGACGGTAAAAACCGAAAAGTTACCGTAATGCTTCTAAGCTTGATCTTTTTGAACCAAGACTTTTGTGACATCTTATTTACATGGCTTAGGACTTATTATAAGGTTCATGAGAATTTTTACCCCAATAGGTTAGGTTTGGACAATTTTTACTATGAAATACAAAAGTTACCACACTTAATTACCCTTGGAGACTTACTATTTACCATGGTTAAGGTAAAAAAATTAATTACCCTTCCTTGGACTGCAGACTTGCGCCAGAATTAGAGAGGAAGATGGTAGAATTTTCTTGAAGCATGACTCATGAGTGTGGGCCAATAGGATTAGGGCAAGTTGTAACTAGGATTTAACCATGGTTAAGTGTAATGGTTAATTAGAAAAAAAATCTTATTAGATAGGAAGAGAAGAGGGAGAGGGCCGTGAGCTTGAGGGAGAGAAGGAGAGAGGAGAGTTTGTGTTCATTTCTTCATCTAGTGCATCTCCATAGCCAAACCTTGAGTGATTTTTTCCAAAATCTTGTCCAAGTGAGCTAGATTTCCAAAGTTGATCATCATCTTGTGACCAACAAACTCCAAGAAGGCAAGCAAGGAGGAGGAGGAGAAGGAAGAAGAAGAAGCTTTGGGTTAGAGTTTTCTACAAGTTTGGTAAGGGGAAAGTTCTTCTACATGATTTCAAAGCCTAGAGGACATACTAGGGTTCTTGTTGGTGTTGTGGTGATCAAGGAGATGCTATACTATCCTAGGGTTTATGATTATTGGCAAACCATGTGTCTTCTTGTTCTTATGACTATGTTTGATTCTTGAGTGATGGTTATGTTATGTGCATGAATTCTTTGAGTGGTTTGATCATGAACAAGCATGCTTGATGTTAGTTTGCATGAGTGGAACCTTGATATGCATAAGGGCTTGTAACTCTTGTCTATGGAGAAAGTGACCATGTTGTGTGAGATGAGTTGCCTATCTTGCATGCTTGATGATGTTGTTCCATGCTTGGTTTGAGTTGTTTGGATGAGTGTGATTGTTCATAAGTTTAAAATCATGGCATGAGCAAGTAGTATGTGTATGTGGATGAGCTTGATGTGTGGTGATGATTGTGTCTTCATTGCCTTGATGATTGAAACCATGGCTTGATGATTAAAGAGTGTCTTGGAATTGATCTCAACATGGTAAACTTGCCTTATTTTCACTCATTTGAACCTAATTATGCAAGGAGATGATTTATTTTGATTGAACACTTGATTTTCGAGTCCCTGTCATGCCCTGGGTGTGACCAGTTTCGCGATTGGGAAAAACTGGAAAATAGGGGACAGCTCTGTTCATACCGCGGGTGTGAAACACCCTCGCGCCTGTGAACAGTTCTGGACCCAGCATTTTTGAAAATTAATGTTTTTCCGAAAAATCAGTTTTTCCAAATTATTTTCATAAAAAAAAATGCTTAAGACAAAATAATATTTTTAAATATGAAAATTGGTATGTGATTTGGTTAAAAGAGGAACCATTAATAAAAGTGTGTAAAGTGAAAGAGGAAAAACCATGTGATGGAGAAGATGCACAAAGAGATGTGAATTATCATAAGTGATGATAATGTGATAACCAAGAGTGAAGGTTATATGTGATTGTGCAAGTGATAACCTAGAGAAAAGGTTAAAGTGATTACAAGACAAACCAAAGCTTAAAATGCTTGAGAATGGTGATTTTGTATGCTTAATGTGATATGCCAAGTTGCATAAAGAGAAAGAGAATTTGGCAAGTGGCCAACGTGATGAGCATTACAACCCGGATGGGGTTGAGAATAGGGATAGTCTGGCCACAGTAGCCTAAAGGGATTATCCAGGTTGTGAAACCCCTCAGATGGCCAGGTAGGAGATATCCCCTGAGCCGAGGCAAGTCGCACAACCCTGCTTGGATAAATCTGACGGACTTGACTATTCATGATATGGTGAGACGTAGCTTATCTGAATGATTACTATGAAGTCTGGTGGGACTCTCTGGTAAGTCTGCTACGACCAATCGCTCAATGGTGTTGGAGGTAGGGAAGTCTCCTTGGAGCACTATGAGGGTGATGTGAGGGGAAATAGAAGTGACATGCATTCTAATATATCTGAGTGTATGATATATTGTTTGATGCTAAGATATGTGATATATTCTTTGATGCTGAGATATGTGATATATTGTTTGATACTGAGACATGTGTGTGACTGTGATTATTCTCCTTGTGCCTGTGAGAATATTTGATTTGCAGGAAAATCTTATCCTCAAGTTTTGAGAAGGGTAAGTAGTAGATGATTTTCTAATGCATACGTGTCTGATAATCTTCTAATGCAAATGTGTGTGATAGATGTGGTATATTTCTATATCTGTTGTCTCTTTGCTTTGCTATTTGTGTATGAGGATTTTTCACCCTTGTCTATATGTTTTGTGCTCTCTTTTGAACATGACTCATATAGATGGATCGCCTGCCCGAGGGGCTAGTGAAGGTTCGTAGACTCAGTCTGTTGCCCCGAGGGGCCGAGGGTGAGGGGTGGATCATCAACCCCGAAAACCAATGGGGGACATACCTAGGATATGTTACTTCACTCGAGACTACTGCGGAAGGGCCTCATAGATGGACTGTAGAGGACATGATTTTGGATGTAAAGATGCCCATACAGGAGTTGTGGGACACATGGCGGGAGAGAGAAAGGCAGAGACAACCGATAGCCCAACAGGTGCCTGCCCAAGGATCTGAGCCAGTGCAGCAAGAGCCTGCAAGGCCAGAGACCCAGCATAGAAGACCCAAGACCCCACCCTGCAAGAGATACTTTGGTAGATGGAGGCAGACTGCTCGCAAGAGTACTATGCGCCGTACCGAGACTGTTAGGGTTGCATCAGCTGAGAAGGTGCCTGCTGAGAGGCCACCTGCTACTCAGTCTGACAGACCCATTCCTGCCATACCAGTTTCTTTTGCAGAGCCTGGAGGGTGATCGAGACCTTTTCCTCCTACTGTTATGCCATCTTGGCGAACACCAGCTCGTCAAGAGGTCAATGACGGTAAAGGGAAAGGGAAGCAGATAGTAGAGGAGGAGAGTGATCCCTCTGAGGAGTCTGACGGGAGTGTTTAGAAGTTGACTTAGCGCAGGCTGTTGCGTTATCTGATCTTGTTTTTTTGTAGACTGACTCTATACCGGTGTGGGCTTATGCTTGAAGTTATTTTGGATGACTGTACTCTATATGATGTACCTTGTAAAACTTTGAACTAGTAGTGTATATGATGTGCATTATTTGTTTACTAGTGACTTATCTCGTTTTCTTTAATGATACGCTACGACACGAAAGAGTTTCGAAATTTAAATCACGTAAGTGAGAGTTTCAAGTTAAAATAGTTTTCAGTAACAAAAAGAAAAAAAAAAGTTTATGCTCATTTTCGAAAATTAACTTAAGATAATTAAAAGGAGAATTACTTTAAAATGCAAATCAATATGACGTATTTTAAATAATCAGGTTACTTATGTTGTAATATCCTTTTATGAGAAATGGTGTTGCGTTGACTAACTTGCCTTCCAAAGCAACAATTTAAGCAAGGGCATAGGATTTTGTTAGGGTATTCCGCATGCTCAACCGCAAACTTAATAAACTCTTTCACTCCATCCATATATTCCTTTGACATACGATTGACAAACATCCATTGATGATCCATGCTTTCCCAATCTAACAAGATAATCATTAGAGACGTTATCTACATGCTCAGCGTCTACTTCATCCTATACAGGGTGGGGTCCCTATATATCCCATCCAAGATTGTAAAATTCGCATTATATTATTGTATGACTCTTACTCTTGATCTAAGAAAATTTCAGCAGCATTTCCCCTTGGTTCTCCAAGTACACAACTTAATCTAAGTGGCTTTTATCAAACACTCAAATTAGGTATGTACCCAGAGAACAATGGGAAAGTACGAGCTGATGAAATTCTTAGATCAAGAGCATCGAGACACACAATAATGACCTGAACGCGAATTTACAGTCCCAGACTGTCCACTTTTGGACAATTCAAGAAAAACTTGTATACTATGTCAAACACAATATACAAGTCGTCCTTGAACAGGAAAACTAAGGTAAATGCATATGCCTAGAGTAAGAAAAACTTTATATAAACTCGAAAAATAGAAACTTACTTGTTAGTCGTTCCAAACTTGTAAGCAAACGCCAACACTCTCTATCTTCTTCAATCAGTCTTACTGCAGCAAGGGGTAGAGTAAGAAATTAGTTTGTAAGCCACCAATAGTCCTAAGAGTAAGAAAATTTCATCATATTTTTCACACGATGCCAGGAGCTGAAAAATGTGTATATTTTTCATGAACTAGAAGTAGAAAATTTGACTATACAGATTACCAGTGTCCCAAATAGTTAGTTTCAATCTCTTCCCACCAACAATGAGCAACTTGATCTTAAAATCAACACCTACATAGCATAGAACAATGCAATTTCGGCAACTATACTTAAGCCTCCATATTACACTCCCTCTCCTCAACTTTATAGAGTTTCACCTTCATTTGGACATGCTTGGGATGATTTCATAAGGTTTTCAATTATCATAACTAGTTTTGAGTTATATCGGTTGACAGAACACATAAGCAGCCACCTTGTAGGATCTAATTGAAAGCAAACAAAAGCAATGAAGAAAAGCCAATGCATATTACATAAGCTAATTATATCTAATTTGTAAGATATACTTCATCAAGTTATATCTAATTGTAGAGAATACTGGGAATGGAATTGGAGCAACGGTAAATCCGGGTTTCTGAGTTTACTATTTTTTCACTCTATATATTTTCATTCAACTCCTAACTAGCATTTGGAGTATCCAACAATCATTTTTGTACCATTTATTGGTTATCCGAAACACCAATTTCATACTCCATATATCACTCATTTTCAATATGTACAAAACATTGGCAAAATTGACAATAGTCTTATTACACATCCCATATCTCGTTGTGTAAATTTGAAGTATTCCATACTCGATCCTTGGTCAAATAGGTACTGTTTTTTTCACTTTTTCTCACCTTAAATATAACTTTAAATACTTAAATTGCCGAAAGTGTTTTATGTATCAATTTAACAGTGGTAAAGTAATAAAGATCATCTAAAGGGGATTGCTAAAAAACAATCTTAACTGTGAGTATAGAAGCAAGAGCAAGAAAACAACTTTAAAACAGATAAAGATTCAAAAAGGATACACCATTCGGCATGGTCAACAATTTATGTCAGGATGTGTCAGAATTGGCAAACTAAATTCCATGTGAACAAGCTTTCTTTAGAGTTACAAAATCGACACCAAAGCAATGATCAAGAGAAACAATGCAATAAAAAAGAAGCTTCATAACATTAGGGAGTTGGGGAAAATAGAGACACATATTATCAACCCAATTGAAGTAGTGGGAAAATATATAACAGCTGAGTAATAGAATATATAACATGTTCTAGATAGTGTGGGTATCAGGGTAGGCATGACCACGCAATAGTCACAAATCTTTGAAGTGAAATGGTGAGCGAGCTTAGAAAGATAAGGTGACATAGGATGGAAAAACATGTAGACTTAATAGTCAAGGTGGAAAAACTAATCAAGTATGTGAAACACTATTTCTCAAGACAAAATACAACCATTAATCTTCTTAGTCAATCTTTGTTCCTATTGTTACAAGTCTCAATCCAAAAGAATGTCAATAAAAATCAACAATTAAATCCAGTTCCACAAATCATGCTCCGTTAAAAAGGCATCAGGGGCACACTCTTTCTAATTTACACATTAAAAACTTCAAACCCATGATCATCCCAAGAACATTTCAGATAAACAAATCCAGGATCTAAAATTTCAATAAGCAGCTTCGGAACAAGAAAGGCGAAGTATTAATTAATCATAAGCAAGGTCTAACAGGGCAGTAATAAGTAACAACTATAAAATAAACCACAAAGGAGGGCTAAATTGCTTGTGAACTAGTAACAGAGTCAAAACCAAAACCACAGTAGAAGAAGGAAAACAGGGTTTTCTCCAAAATAGCAAACACTAACAGGAATCTCAGTACCCAAAAAAAAAATTTCCAACCAGAGTGAACGAAATAGATAGCATGACTTCACAGTCCCACATACATTTCAACAACTCATTTCAACATTCGAATAATCTAATCCACATAGACCAAGTCCAAGTCAGTTCTCATTTCAACATTCGAAACAGGGTTTTCATTTGCTTTTACAACACACACGCAAGCAGTTTGAGAGAGAGAAAGAGAGACTAAAACTTACCAGTTTGAGAACCCTAACCACAGCGAACAATGTGAGAGAAAAAGGGAGAATCTGCAGCGTCAAACAGAGTAAGGGAAAAATGGAGAATCGGTGGCGAACAAGCAACACAGAACGGCGGCAAACCGGCGAATAGAGCAAGGGACCTCTTGCGAGCGGCAAATAGAGTGAACGAAGGAACGTACGACGGTGAGTGGCGGAGAATGAAGCCAGCACTCGCGGCGGAACGAAGGGAGCGGCGCGCAGCGACAAGAAGAAGCAAGGATAAAGAACGAGGGAAAAGAAAGAACGTTAACGCGGGTATTTTTATTTTCTTATTTTCACTAAACTATTTGTAGCGCTGTTAGAATAAAGCGCTACAAAATCCAAAATAATTCTTTTTTTTTAAATTAATATTTTTTGTAGCGCTTTATTAATAAAGCGCTACAAAAAGTCTAAACACAGTAAATTAACTATAGCGTTTTCTGTATAAAGCGCTACAAAACAGCTCCGTGTATAATTCTGTAGCGCTTTGTATAATAAACGCTACAAATGGTGTGCTATAAAAACCAAAATCTGGCGTAGTGGATCATAGCCACTGTCTCTATTCGGCTTATTCCGTAAATAAGGGTTTAAATGGTCTTTTTATAAATCTAACATTCAAAAATAATTTTAGATAGTAAGAATCAATGAGGAATTTCGAAAATAACATGTAAGAGTCTTATGGAAGAGCTTCGGGATTTTTACGGTAAGGGTAAACCTTACAGTTTGAAAAAACAAAAGAAAACGGTCGCGTCATAAGTGAAAAACGGACATATTTCAAAAAATTCCAGAAAAATTTTTAGAAAATTGCAAATTGAATTTAATCACTAATGGTCCCTCTTAAAATTTGATTTTGAGTACTCACTAATCACTAAAAATCCATTTTGATTTCCGTAATCTTCGTTTTGCATGCTTTACAGGGATCAGAAAAGTAGCATTTTTATCTGTTCTTCAGAAAATTAAGAAATAATTCCTAAAAATCCCCAAAAATATAAAAACATGATTCAGCTTTTAAAAATCTTTTTCAGACCTCAGTTTTGTCTCCAAATCAGTATTTATCTATTACTGTAAATAACAGGGTCAAAACGGTAATTTCTAAAGTTTTCCAAAATTTCTAAGAAAATTCCAGAAAATCACAAATATTAGAAGAACCAACTTTTGTGAAGGAAGTTTGTTTGTCTAAGTTGGTTTAACATACTTGTACTACTTAAAACTTTATCCATTAATAACGGTAAATACGGATGTCAAACGTCAAGGAAAGAGTAACTGTTTTAATGAAATAATTTAATAAGTATTTTAAAACCTTCATTATAAGACTAAAATAATTTTCTTATCACTTAAATCACACAATATCATATAGAACAGGTAAAAGACGGAAATACAGAAAACAGAAGTCTATATAAGACTCTAACTATTTTACTATTTATGCTATAACACTTAACCGTAACTGATCATTCTATTTTTCTTAGGTTTCTATTAAGTCTCTATCTTATCTATTTTTCCATCTCTAGCAGTTATCCCTTTCCTAACTAACGGATTACGGAGTTCCTTCTAAAGGGACTAAAACTGTAATTTCTTTATTTCCTCCTCAAATAATCCAAACTTAATTCTTAAAATCTTTATATGTCACCAAGCTACTATATCTTCCCTTAAATACCTCTTGGAAGTGTTTGTATGAATTTTTCAAATTCATTTATCACTTATCCTAATAATCAGAATGTCCGTATATAACTACTAAGTTTTTATCTGAAAAATTTCAAAGTAATTCTAATCCTCAAAAATTAATATTTTGTCTTAGAGTGAAAATTTCAAGATGTTACATTCTTTCCCTCTAAAAATAATTTCGTCCTCGAAATTCCGTAAATAAGTATACAGGACAATCGTCCTATCTTTGAAATAATTTCCATTACCTATCACCACTACATTTATTCAAATGATCTACTATCAACCTTTAGATATAACATACTTGCCCATTTAATGGTTCGGAGTGTAATCCCTAGCTTCTGTATCCCAACTCCAATTGCTATAACCTAAACAGTCTACTGATATTTTCTTGTTTCCTTCCTCTTTCTTCATCTTTCGACATTTCCATTTGACGAGTCTCTTGAAAAAAATCTATCTTCTTTATATATAACTAAGTCCTGCCTCAAAATCATTTTGTACTGTTATGTTCCATGAAATTTGAACTAAAAATCAAAAGTACTCAACTAAAAGTTCAGACTTTTAGCTGCGTACATGCCTACAGTCATACTTGTTTGTCATAAGAATCTCCCAAAAATCCTTTTCTTATTGTACTATGCCTTTATCATTTGAGATACCTTTAGTAAGTCATTCCAATGACTATTGAATCCTTAACAATAATCCTCATCTTATGAAAATTTCTAACGCTATTCTACTCAACTATGGGTTTTAACAATTTAATCTTAGAGATAACATTCTTGTATTCCTTTTGATATTGTTAGCTCAATTAGTGAATATTTCCTTTCTTTCTATTGGAATCAACCTTAAGTTCCCTCATTCTTAGGAATTTTGACCTATCAGTTCATACTCATTACCATTATTATCTTTTTGCTACCGACAAGCTAATGGATTAATTACTTCCATACCTTGACCTTAAGTAGTAAGAAAACAATAATAATTTTATGACTGATTGTGTCATCCAAATCATAAACTTAGTTTGTAAGGGTAAGTCTCTACTTATAGTAGTAAACAATATATATATATAATTAACACAACATCAAAGCAATCAGACATTTATATATATATATAGCAACCAAATTCAAGTATTTCTTAATAGGCTCTAATCCTATCGAATGTCTCCAAAAACTTATACTCCAACCTTTGAGTGTTTATGATTCAAGCCTACTAATAACTAGATTACATAAAACAGAAAGCAAAACAACGCATCGTCCTAGATTCCACTAACCGTAGAAAGATCTTCATTTTCTTGCTCCAGGACCCTTATGTTGCAAGGTTGGATTGTTGGCTACTGACTTTTGCTCCCTACAATCCCTATACATGTGCCCAATTTTCCCGCACTTGAAGCAAGTTGCGCCTTTCTGATTACACTGGCTGGCCTGGTGACCAGTCTTTCCACAGTTATGACACTTAACCACATTTGAGCAATGGTTTACATGATTCTTTCTCTGTCCAGCAGGTGCACTATTGTGATTCCTGAGTCTCCCCGAGTTCCTCGTATAAGGTGTGTTCTAAAACTGTCTTCCATTCTGATTTTGTGACTGGGACCTAAATGGTCCATCCATATTACCTTTTCCTACCACTTTCTCCTTCTTCAATATTTCCAACTTCCGACACTTTTCAACCAGAGGTTGAAATTGACGGATCTCTTGCACAGATACAACTTCCTTGATATCGTAACGAAGTCCTGCTTCGAAACGTTTGCACTTCCATGCCTCATCAGGTTGAAGCTGAAAAAACGAAAGTACTTGGCCAAAGTTTTGAACTTAGCCGCGTACGCATCCACAGGCATCTCTTTCTGCTGTAGACTCAGGAACTCCCGTTCCCTTTTAGTCCTAGCACTCTGAGGGAAGTACTTAATCAAAAACCTAGTGCAAAAAATCTCCCAAGTTATTTCTTGATGCTCAGCTTCTAACAGTTGTTGTACCCCTTTCCATCAGTACTCTGCATCACCAATAAGCAGGTACACAGCACAAGATACCTTAACTCCCTCAGCACAGTTTAGGGCCACAAATATCTTTTCTAAGTTTTGAATCCAAATATCAGATTTCTCTGGATCAGGTTCTCCATTGAACTGTTGCTGATCATGCTTCCTAAAATCAATAAGTCATTTAGCCATAGCAGCCCTATGTGCCCTTAACTGAGACTGTATGTCCCTCTGCTCCGCTAGCTCAGCTTGCTGTGCCATAGTAGCAGCCATAGTGTTTAAGTCCCTCTCAACTATACTGTCCCATACCAGTATAATCTAGATTTCTTCAGCTGTACTGTCCTATATCAGTATAGCTTTAGCACCAAAATCTCATAGAATCAAACAAGTCATTCAATTTTCACACAAAATCTCATAGCACACTACCTATCAGGGTTCACACAACTTAGGCTTAGCAGACCTATACCCTAACATTCCCAAAAAAACTGAACCTGGCTCTGATACCACAAAATGTAACACCCTTTCTCCAAAAAGGATATTACACCATAGTAACCAAAACTTTCGTAAAGATTTAGAAAATATTTTAAATAAAAGTTGGTAATCCTTCTCTAAAATATGGGTAAAATTTTTGCTTTTCTAAAATATGAGAAGGATGGGGAATATACTTCTCTAATTCTTTTCAAAATGTTTTTGAATGCGGATATGTGATCAACACCTTTTGTGAGCATAAGCTCATCTTATATATAAAATTATCAGAGTTTGCAACAGAGGTTTTTTATAGTGAACACTGAGCCAATTCAGCCTCTTGACATCTACCCCAATCTAAAACAGTAGATATAGATTCTTCTTGGAATCTTTATCAATCTAAGCAGCATCCTCCTTCGAGCCCTTCTTCTAAGAGTTAACCCACTTCTTGGGTAAAACATCTACTCAGTCATGCATCAAAACAACAAAACAAGCAAGGGTGAGACTCTTAAGACAAAGTAATAAGAAAAGTACGAATACACCAAACACATATAGATCACTCAACAATCAATTTGCACACCAATCAAATAACAGATCAATCAAGGCTTATAAACAGATCTCATTTAAGCAGATCTCACCTTTGTGCTGGAACCCTACAAAAGCAATGCATTCACAATAATATATCACTAAGTCCAAGTATATTTATGCATGTCACTTCAATATCTCTCAAAATACACCGGTGTATTGCTCCTAGGAGACTTTACCAACCTTAATACCATTGAGCAACTAGTTGTAGTAAACTTATCAGAATAACCAGATAGCCTCTTCAAGACTTCTGGAGATCCTTCGGTAATACTAACATTTATTACTTTAAATACCAATTTATGAATAAGTCAGTCAGTCAGATTTATCCAAGTCGGGTATACGAATTGTCTCGGCTCGAGGGCATTACCTACTCGTCCACATAAGACTATCGAAACCTGGATAATCCCAATAGGCAGTTGTAGCCCAACCGTACTATATTCTCAACCACACTACTTCGGGTTGTAATGCTAAAAAATTCTTTATACAAATGACCATCTATATTTGCACACCAATTCTCTTTAGTATCTCTCTGAAAGCTTTCTTTGTTTCACTGTAGCTGCTCTTTTGAAAATCTCTAAATCTCATCAAAATACTTTGTATGAAATAACTCATCTCTTTAGGATAGGAATACTTTTGAATAGACAGATAGCTATAAAAACCCACATTTTTCTCTTTATATCAGAAAACTCTTTTACTATTTTTAAATAAATAGCTCTTGCTCTTTTTTTTTACCCATTTTATGGATCTTTTATGAGTTAAGTTATTTATCCGGCTCCAATAGGTCAATTTACGACTGATCACACCGCGGCAAAGCCGAACTGAGGTGAGTAGCCCAACAGAGTGATTCGATATAGAAACTAAAGATTATAAACTCATTTCAAGAAGACCAAAACAGGGCAGAGCCACCTAGGATTGATCAAGAGAGAAGAGATCAACAGTATTTAAACTTACGTCCGTTTTTTTTTAATTAGTAGGTGTCTGTTCTCATTTTTTAGATAACTCTTTTGGAATGGAATAATTACACGGCGGCTGAGCCGACTGCGGTAATCATTGTCTGTCTTTCTAAAACTTGATATGTACTTAGTGAACGAAGTAAAGTTAATTCTTCTCCGGCTTAAGTTATTTTCGAAGATGAAAAGATCACACGACGGCAGAGCCATGTTTGGTAATCAGTACCCATTCTTAAAAATCGCTCCTATATAACTAAGTGAACATATTTCATTTATTTCTCTTCAGAAATATTTAAGCTCCAATTATCTTCTAGAAAAAAGCCCATTGAAAGCCTTTCTCACTAATTTCCACTACCGTAGACATTGGAAATTAAACTGAGTTACGTGCATATAAATACAGATTGGATACCCACTCAATACTTCCCACTAATGACATAACAGCGTATCGGCACGGATCCCAGGATAGAGAGAGACGAACTGCTTTAGCCCCTTCATAGGTCTCCCTTCCTTTCTAGACAGATCCATACCGATAAACCATTTATCTGAACCATCACCTTGTATATAAATGACAGATAATATCAAGGTTTTCATAAAATAATATCTTTTGTTTTCGTTGCGATAAAATCATCTTTACGGTACGTTTAAAATTCGCCATTATAACGGTATGTTTACAAAAGCTCAAAAGTGATTTTGGCATAGCCTCTTTACTCACACGGTTTTTAAGACTAAAATTGGGCATTATAACTCTACAACTCATAAAGAGCATAAAACAATTAAATTAAAGCTATAAAACACTTATAAAGAATAAATAAATAAATAAAGACTATAAACACCTAAACAAGCAATTCAAACAAACAAGAATCAAAACTCATACTTCACAAATTACTTTGAATGAAAAACCCCTTACCTTGGCCAAAACTTGAAGAAGAACAAGCAAGAACACCAAGAACACAATAGTAAGAAATTTAAGACTTAAAGAGAGAAAAGAGAGAGAGAAAGTGTTTGCCTTGCTTCATGAATTGTGTTGTGTGAATTTTATGAAGCCAAAGGGTGCTATTTATAGGGAGAGGGGCGGCCAAGAGCTAGGGAGAAGAAGGGAATTAAAAAACTTTGCGTGGTAAGCAATGACTTCACAAATGCTTAATTATTTATTAAGTTTAATCCATCCTTTTTCCTATTGGTTTAGGCTTATGACTAAGCTTAGTGAGTCATGAAAGAAATATGATCCAAGGCCCCTAAATAAGTTTATTGAAGGACGTTGCAGTCTGCGACCAATAATAAGTTCATCATGACATTGGCTCACATTCAAAGTCTGAGAAGCTTTGCGTCCAATGTTAAAGACATCGTCCAATGTTGGCACTGGAACATATATGGACTCTGAGAGATATGCGTCCAATAATCATTATGAGACCATGTGTCCAATGATTCTCTGCGTCCAATAAACAGTATAAGGCAATAGTGTTCTGCGTCTAAGGCAATACTGTTCTGCGTCTAATGCAATACGCAGTCTGAGAGCTTTGCGTCCAATAATCAGTATGAGGTAATGCGTCCAAAGAAGCAGAACCTATATGTATCCAAGTCATGTAGACATGCTACTCTCTGCGTCCAATGAAGCAGAAGGACAAAAGTACAACAGTCAACTGCCCTGCGTCCAATGGAGCAGAAGTGCAATACAGCTTTGCGTCCAATGGAGCATAAGTCCAATAATCAACATAAGGCTATACAACTGAAATGAACAAAGTCAAAATGGTAAGCTTGAGGATGCGTCCAATGGATGAATGAATATCATGTGCAAATGGTAAGTACAAGGTATGTGTCCATTTGCTAAAAGGACAGAAAGTCCAACTTTATTCTACATGCTGCGTCCAATAAATTCCATATGCTGCGTCCAAAACGCAGAGTCCATTACTTGCTATTTATTGCTCATGCATTTAATATGGAACATATTTATTGAGCAAATGATTTGAAATAAATAGCTGTATGCAATGCTTTTCTGTACAACTTTGTCAACGTTTTTTAACGTACTTTTGAAAAGCATAAAGCACTGTGGAAAGTGTACTAAGAGAGAGAATGTACTCTTATATCTCTGAACACATCTTTCTGCTTTACACAGTGTATTCTCTCTGTCTCAATAAGATATTACTATTAACCACTGTACAATTGAGACTTTGAGTACAGGTTGCTTCTGATTTAGGAGAAAGAAACGCAGACATGCACACTGAAGTAGATCTCCTCAGAGCAACGGGAAAATAGCATTTAATGCTATTAGAGAACGGTAACATTTATGAAGGCTGAAGCTGAGCTATTCGAAGAACAAATCTGAAGCTTCATCAAAGCCTATATATACCGTGAACAAGAAGGAGAATACAAGAGACTGAACAACGAAAAAGAAAGAGCAAAAACGCTGTGCAATTTACTCTGTATAGAAAGTCTTGTATATTTTCTTCTTCTTGTAAAAGAGAGTTTGCTTAACTCTCGAAGTGCTTTAGTTTTCATATCCTCACTTGTGTGAGTTAGACAGCACTTGAATAAAAAACACTCTGCTGAGTCGTTTAGCCTGAAGAGGCTGTGCGCAAAGAATACTTGGGGTTTAGCCTGAAGAGGCTGTGTGCAAAAAATACTTGGGTTATAGCCTGGAGAGGCTGAGTGCAAAGAATACTTGGGATTTAGCCTGAAGAGGTTGTGTGCAAAGAATACTTGGGTTATAGCCTGGAGAGGCTGAGTGCAAAGAATACTTGGGTTATGGCCTGAAGAGGCTGGTGCAAAGAATACTTGTATTCTATCTGGTTTGATAGTGAAATCTCTCTAGTTTGAGGGGATTGGACGTAGCTCTTAGGAAAGAGTGAACCAGGATAAAAACTTGTGTTATTTCTTCTTTCCCTTAACTTTTTTTATATCTGTGCTTATTACTAACCAAGGGGATTGAATTGATTTTATTTCAACAAGTTTTTCATACACCTTAAATCGCACAAAGAAAACAAGTTTTTAACTTAGCAGAAGCCTCTGCGTCCAATCCTTTTGTGCGTCCAATATTTCACAACTATTGTGCGTCCAATATCTTAGTACGCTGTGCGTCCAACGTTTTCACAAGCCAGCGTCCAACATTGCGAAAAGTTTTTTAAAAGCTTAGAAACACAATTCAACCCCCCTTCTTGTGTTTCATCTTGTTATCTACAGTTGGCATCAGAGCTCGGTCTCTAGGGGTTGAGCACTTAATAGTGCAGAGAAGCAAGATCCATGGAGAACGAGGGACAAGCTGTGAACAGACCACCACTGTTCAATGGAAATGAATACGACTACTGGAAGCAGAGAATGATCACATTCTTTGATGCTCAAAATATAGACCTATGGGATGTCGTGGAAACTGGCTACATTGCTCCAGTAGCTAGAATAGAGGCCATTCACATTTTACTTTCATTTGCTGCCCAACATGATATGAGGCTTTATCAAATGGATGTAAAGAGTGTTTTTCTGAATGGTATAATAACAGAAGAAGTCTATGTTGAACAGCCCCCTGGCTTTGAGGATCAAACTTTTCCAAATCATGTTTTTAAATTGAAAAAGGCTCTTTATGGCCTTAAGCAAGCTCCTCGAGCTTGGTATGAAAAACTGAGTTCTTTTCTAATGGAAAATGGTTTTTCAAGAGGAAAAGTTGATAATACTCTTTTCAGAAAATCCATAGACTCACATTTCATCATAGTACAAATTTATGTAGATGATGTCATTTTTGGTGCTACTGATGAATCTCTATGTAGAGAATTTTCTGAGTTAATGCAGGTTAGTAGGATTCTGTGATGCTGATTATGCTGGAGACAGGCTTGAAAGAAAAAGCACCAGCGGAGGATGCCATTTTATTGGATCCAATCTAGTATCATGGACAAGCAGGAGATAAAGCACAATTATATTATCTACAGCTGAAGCTGAATATGTCTCTGCTGCAAGTTGTTGTTCTCAGCTCTTATGGATTAAACATCAATTGGAGGACTACAACATCTTCGAGAGTAAGATTTCTGTTCTTTGTGATAATACTGCTGCAATCAATTTATCTAAGAACCCAATCTTACACTCAAGAGCTAAGCATATAGAAATTAAACATCATTTTATTAGAGACTATGTGCAGAAGGGAACATTTGATATTCAGTTTGTTAACACTGAAAATCAATGGGCAGATATATTTACAAAACCCCTCTCTGTAGATAGGTTTACTTTTATAAGGAAGCATTTAAATATGCACTTTATAAAAGATTGATGTTTAGCGTCCAATATGTTCAAGCTGAGTCTGAGTCCAATGTGACTAGAGTCCAATAGGACACGACAGTCTATCTGAGACTTAGAATTTTTTCAAAGACTCAAAAGCTTTTACATCTTGGTAATCCCACGCTGAGTCCAAACTATTTTCATAAAGATAAATCTTACAGTTGGTATCTTACAAACGCTTTGCAGTAATTTTCAGTTTGATGATTATTCAAGCTTTCAAGAAAAACATACTGTTATCTCTAATCTTGATTCAGATTTCTCTTCGTTTGGCATCTTTTCTAAAATCATTTCTGTTGATTGTTTCTAAAATCTTCTCTACTGTTTTGAGAAAGCTTGTTTAGAAAAGGGGAGAAGGAAAAGGGTTTTTAAGTTTCTCTCTGTTTTTCAAAACTGTCTTTGGACTATGATGTTCTATGAACCTTTTTGCCTGATGACAAAAGGGGGAGAAATATATGGGGTTAAGTTTTAAAAAGAAAGAAGAATATGAGAAGAATATGGGATTAAGTCTGATTGTGTTGTAGTAGTCTTATTACCATGTTTTAATCTGATAAGCTATTTGCTTTATAAATTGGACTAATCTTGTTTTTATGAGTAAAAGAAATTTTCAGGTATTCTGAGTATATTGAATATCCAAAACCGTGAGATGTTTATCTCAGGGGGAGAAGAGTAAGGAAAAACTGAGACGTTTATCTCAGGGGGATTTTCCCTTAGAAAATTTCTGTTTATTTATGCTGACTGTTTTTTGGTTAATATGCTTTGTTGTTTGTAAAACTTAATAATGTTTGTCATCATCAAAAAGGGGGAGATTGTTGGAACCAAATTGGTTAAAAGTATTTTTAATACAAATACTCCCTAAGTGATTTTATGGTTTTGATGATAACAAAATGTATTAAGCTTTTACAATGTATAACAAAGCTGCCTAACTAAGTTTATTGAAGGACGTTGCAGTCTGCGACCAATAATAAGTTCATCATGACATTGGCTCATATTCAAAGTCTGAGAAGCTTTGCGTCCAATGTTAAAGACATCGTCCAATGTTGGCACTGAAACATATATGGACTCTGAGAGCTATGCGTCCAATAATCATTATGAGACCATGCGTCCAATGATTCTCTGCGTCCAATAAACAGTATAAGGCAATACTGTTCTGCGTCCAATGCAATACGCAGTATGAGAGCTTTGCGTCCAATAATCAGTATGAGGCAATGTGTCCAAAGAAGCAGAACCTATATGTATCCAAGTCATGTAGACATGCTACTCTCTGCGTCCAATGAAGCAGAAGGACAAAAGTACAACAGTCAACTGCCCTGCGTCCAATGGAGCAGAAGTGCAATACAGCTTTGCGTCCAATGGAGCATAAGTCCAATAATCAACATAAGGCTATACAACTGAAATGAACTAAGTCAAAATGGTAAGCTTGAGGATGCGTCCAATGGATGAATGAATATCATGTGCAAATGGTAAGTACAAGGTATGCGTCCATTTGCTAAAAGGACTGAAAGTCCAACTTTATTCTACATGCTGCGTCCAATAAATTCCATATGCTGCGTCCAAAACGCAGAGTCCATTACTTGCTATTTATTGCTCGTGCATTTAATATGGAACATATTTATTGAGCAAATGATTTGAAATAAATAGCTGTATGCAATGCTTTTCTGTACAACTTTGTCAACGTTTTTTAACGTACTTTTGAAAAGCATAAAGCACTGTGGAAAGTGTACTAAGAGAGAGAATGTACTCTTATATCTCTGAACACATCTTTCTGCTTTACACAGTGTATTCTCTCTGTCTCAATAAGATATTACTATTAACCACTGTACAATTGAGACTTTGAGTACAGGTTGCTTCTGATTTAGGAGAAAGAAACGCAGACATGCACACTGAAGTAGATCTCCTCAGAGCAACGGGAAAATAGCATTTAGTGCTATTAGAGAACGGTAACATTTATGAAGGCTGAAGCTGAGCTATTCGAAGAACAAATCTGAAGCTTCATCAAAGCCTATATATACCGTGAACAAGAAGGAGAATACAAGAGACTGAACAACGAAAAAGAAAGAGCAAAAACGCTGTGCAATTTGTTATACTCTGTATAGAAAGTCTTGTATATTTTCTATCTTCTTGTAAAAGAGAGTTTGCTTAACTCTCGAAGTGCTTTAGTTTTCATATCCTCACTTGTGTGAGTTAGACAGCACTTGAATCAAAAACACTCTGCTGAGTCGTTTAGCCTGAAGAGGCTGTGCGCAAAGAATACTTGGGGTTTAGCCTGAAGAGGCTGTGTGCAAAGAATACTTGGGTTATAGCCTGGAGAGGCTGAGTGCAAAGAATACTTGGGATTTAGCCTGAAGAGACTGTGTGCAAAGAATACTTGGGTTATAGCCTGGAGAGGCTGAGTGCAAAGAATACTTGGGTTATAGCTTGAAGAGGCTGGTGCAAAGAATACTTGTAGTGTATCGGGTTTGATAGTGAAATCTCTCTAGTTTGAGGGGACTGGACGTAGCTCTTAGGAAAGAGTGAACCAGGATAAAAACTTGTGTTATTTCTTCTTTCCCTTAACTCTTTTTATATCTGTGCTTATTACTAACCAAGGGGATTGAATTGATTTTATTTCAACAAGTTTTTCATACACCTTAAATCGCACAAAGAAAACAAGTTTTTAACTTAGCAGAAGCCTCTGCGTCCAATCCTTTTGTGCGTCCAATATTTCACAACTATTGTGCGTCCAATATTTCGAAACTTTGTGCGTCCAATATCTTAGTACGCTGTACGTCCAACGTTTTCACATGCCAGCGTCCAACGTTGCGAAAAGTTTTTTAAAAGCTTAGAAACACAATTCAACCCCCCCTTCTTGTGTTTCATCTTGTTATCTACAAAATGGTCTTTATATATGCCCACCATACTATTCAAGGAAATCATGATGTCCACAGATCTTTCATGCTTCTTAGAATTGTATTTGAACCCCTCAAAGTTCCTAAGTTTCTATATCATAGCCACTATGTCTCTATTCGTCTCTATTCGGCTTTTTCCGTAAATAAGGGTTTAAATGGTCTTTTTTTAAATCTAACATTCAAAAATAATTTTATATAGTAAGAATCAATGAGGAATTTCGAAAATAACATGTAAGAGTCTTATGGAAGAGCTTTGGGATTTTTATGGTAAGGGTAAACCTTATGGTTTGAAAAAACAAAGGAAAACGGTCGCGCCGTAAGTGAAAAACGGACATATTTCAGAAAATTCCAGAAAAAATCCCAGAACATTGAAAATTGAATTTAATCACTAATGGTCCCTCTTAAAATTTGATTTTGAGTACTCATTAATCACTGAAAATCTATTCTGGTTTCCGTAATCTTCGTTTTGCGTGCTTTACAGGAATCGAAAAAGTAACATTTTTATTTGTTCTTCAGAAAATTACGAAATAATTCCTAAAAATCTCGAAAAATATAAAAACATGATTCAATTTTTCAAAATCTTTTTCTGACCTCAGTTTGGTCTTCGAATCGGTATTTATCTCTTACTGTAAGTAACAGGGTCAAAACGTTATTTTCTAAAGTTTTCCAAAGATTCTAAGAAAATTCCAGAAAATCAAAAATATTAAAAGAACCAACTTTTGTGAAGGAAGTTTGTTTGTCTAAGTTGGTTTAACATACTTGTACTACTTAAAACTTTATCCATTAATAACGGTAAATACGGATGTCAAACGTCAAGGAAAGAGTAATTGTTTTAATGAAATGATTTCATAAGTATTTTAAAACCTTCATTACAAGATTAAAATAATTTTTTTATCACTTAAATCACACAATATCATATAGAATAGGTAAAAGACAGAAATATAGAAAAGAGAAGTCTATATAAGACTTTAACTATTTTACTATTTATGCTATAACACTTAACCGTAACTGATCATTCTATTTTTCTTAAGTTTCTATTAAGTCTCTGTAGTCTCTATCTTATATCTATTTTTCCATCTCTAGTAGTTATCCCTTTCCTAACTAACGGATTACGGAGTTTCTTCTAAAGGGACTAAAACTGTAATTTCTTTATTTCATCCTCAAATAATCCAAACTTAATTCCTAAAATCTTTATATGTCAGCAAGCTACTATATCTTCCCTTAAATACCTCTTGGAAGTGTTTGTATGAATTTTCCAAATTCATTTATCACTTATCCTAATAATCAGAATGTTCGTATATAATTTCCTGATTTTAGTATTTAGCTCTAAACTACTAAGTTTTTATCTGAAAAACTTCAAAGTAATTCTAATCCTCAAAAATTAATATTTTGTCTTAGAGTGAAAATTTTGGGATGTTACAGAGTGTGATTAAATTCACAGCTGTGTTTTTCTATTTTTCGGACATGTATTAACGTACTCCCAGGAGGGGTGTGATTAACATCCAGGGTGTAAGTTTTAGTTTTATGAATCGGAATCCAGAACTATTCACACCCTTGGTATGAATATACTCACAGCTTTGATTGTACCAAAATTTTGCCTCATTTAAATTTCGATGTTAGGCAAGGGATATTTTACATAATTATTGATCTTTGGAAAACGTTCTGTGGAACCAATATTTCTATATCTGTATAAGACTAACATGTGAAGAAATTGAATGGAATTTTATGTTTGGAACATACCATTGGCATAAAGAAATTGGCATGAGGCCAAAAGAGGTAGCTACGCCGTAGTGCAGGCGAGAGAGTGCGTGAGTAAAGGTTGAGAAGACTTTAGGGACGCACATGGCACGAGACCCCACAAGGGGCCAGGAGGTAGCTCCCCTGTGCCGTGGTGATCGGTATCCCGTAATGGCGATCCCGACGAGACACTGCACGAACTCAGGATCAGTGTTAGGAATGCTTCGTACAGCCGTGAGATATGAAAACTAAGCATGAGACATTGCACCATGTGTATGGCTGACGGACACGAAGCATGTCCTCCTGATCGCTCTTCTTGATATGAATTTCTCTCCATGGAGTAGATAAGGGTCCATGCATCTCATAACATTGCATTTTCTTTTACTATCGGTGATTAATCCTAATTAATATTTGATTTAATTTTTAAACTTTGAATTTCGAGTATCACAATTAACTATTATTCAATTTACAAATGTAAATTCAATCTCTCCAGATTATCATGTATCAGTTCAGATTATTTGTCATATGTTTAGTTTAAATCCTATAATGTATTTTATCTATATTTTGAACTCACTATTCATATTGAATTGAAATGTTTGTTACCAATAAGTCTAAAATTTGAATACCTTTAATTTTGATATATATTATCAGACTGATAAATATAATATCAATAAAACCAATAATTTCATGAAAATTTTATCGATTAGTTTTTTTATTCTTTCCTAGAGTGAAAAGTCATCTAATTTGAAATATGACTTTTTTTAATTGATTTTTAGTCTATCAAAAAATCTATTTTAAATAGAAAACAATTATTTTTTTTATTTTTGTATTTTTCTATTCTGAATATAATGTGCGGCCACTTCAAACTAACTCATTATTATAAATAAAATTTATATGATATTTTTATACAAAATAAAAATATATTGTAAAGAATATTATTATCTGAATTAATATGAATGAAATTTTTAGTAAAATTAAATTACAGATTAATATATAAATTTTAAATATAAAATATATATTTTTTTAATATAAGCCGTGAGTAGTACAGACCTGTATATTATATACTTTAGTTTGAACAATTCACATATGAATTAACATTATTGTTTAACTTACTATAGGTGAATCCTAAAAAAAACTTACTATGAGTGAAAATATATATCAGTTAAAATTAAACACTATTATAAATTTTTAAATATAAAATTCATATATTTTTTAATATATACTGTGCGTCGTACTGGTCTATATGCTATATAGTTTACTTTGCTTTGAACATTTTACATGAAGTGACAATAATTTCCAAGATGTGCAATCTTCTATAACCAACCTAAGACTGAAAATCAAAGCCCACAATTCTATTATTTTTTTAAAATCAATATAATATTTTAAATAGCGGAATGGATTCAAGGGCGGGTGCAACATCCTTCTGTCAATCTCTCTGCCTTTGAAAAACGAGAAAAAAAATCCAAACTCGACCTGAAACCCCATCAAAGAAGGTTATCCCCATCAAAGTTGGTGCAAGTTCAGGTGAATATCCGCGAATTTGAATTTATGACATGCCTACTCACAACAAGGATTTAAACTATGTTATTACTTTAGCAATAATTTATATTTATTTTGTTATTCTCTACTTTAAAGTTGAATAATAATTAATGCATATTATATGTCCTGTGCATGCCACGGGTCACTATACTAGTATCATAAATATATGACACATAAATCATGCATGGCATTCGTAATCATTTGTTATTTATCCTGATGATAATTGGTTGCTTGTTTTGTTTTATCTTTTAAAACATGTATATTTAAATGGTTACTCTCATTATTCTATTGCCTATTCCATTGCTGTGGTGTTCTTACCCCTCTGGTTGTTATTTTGCATCATTTTAATCATTTTCTAAAAAAAAAGATGGAGAACAGGCCAAACCCTGTGATATGCCTGGACTTTGGGAACGAGAACTGGAGGACAGACTACCCGAACCACCTGGTCACGTTTGAAGGAGTTGTAGCCATCCACGTATCCACCGGCGCCCACCCAGATTATATACTTCACACATATTACCGCTCCATGACTCTCACTTTCCACCTCCCACTGGAAGACATGTGGGTTGCCGCCATGTTTGTTCCCACCAATCCACCTCCACCGCTTCCGCACCCATAAGTAGTAGAAGATGCTACCAGCAATAGTATTATGATGCAAAAGTAATTAAATAAATAAGTGTGTTAGTGGGTGACATATAGTTTGGTAGTCTTGATGACGGAAGGACCTAACCAGTGTGCTAACTACGTGTTGTCGTGTGACTTTTGAACTATGTGGTGTGATAAAGAATGTAATATATATGACGATATGACATCTATAATTCTCCTTGTATGTCTTAATATATTTTCTTCCTGTGTGCTCTTTAAAAAAAATAAAAAGAGGGTAAAAATAATAATAAATAAATAAACAAATATTTATCCTCTACCCAGAGTTTTCACAAGAAAAGATCTAAAAACAATACAGTGAACATCTGAGCCAGTCTGGTCTTTAACCTCTACCCAAAACAATACAGTAACCATCTATTCTTCTTGGAATCCATATTTATCTATACAGCAACATCCTTCAGACTCTTCTTCTAAGAGCTAGTCCACTTCTAGGGTAAAACATCTACTCCGTCATGCATCAACACGACAAAACAGGCAAGGGTGAAACTCTAAATAACGTAATAAGAGCAGTACAAGTACTATAACAAATACAGATCACTGCACTCAATTCTTATGTTAAGAATATATAACAACATACAGTAAACCTAATGCATACAACAGATGGATCAATTGACATCTTAAACAGAGAATTTTACATGTAATATTATCTCAAGGAATTATCAAACAAGTATGGTACTTTCACACAAGACTTTCTATACTTTCGGAACACACCCACAAGCATCCTGCCTGCTACTCTTAGGGATTTTACTTAACAATTTCGGGACATACCCACGAGTAAAGAACCCGCTACCCCGAGAGATTTTACGACATAATTTCGGGACTCACCCACAAGAAAAGAACCCGCTGCTCTTGGAGACTTTACCACTTATATTCGGGACACACCCACGAGTAAGTCACCCACTACTCCTGGAGATTTTACCTTAGGAATTTCGGCACATAGCCACAAGCATTCAGCCCGCAACTCCTGGAGATTTTACTTAGTAACCACAAACCCCAACTTACGACTTAACTCTCAAATAAACACGGAATCACAAGTACACACAAAATCACATTCCTCAGATAAGAATACCAAATCACATATCTCAGGTAAAACACTGAATCACCACTCAGATAGAACATAGAACCATTTATCCTAGATAACTCATACTTCATTTTCCTTCAAATCCCAAAACTGTATCAGTATATGATAGAACTAAAAGTGTTTTAGTTTATTGAAGAAGTTTACAACTGAATTATTCCAAAAATACTTGAACACCAGTTTATTTTCAGAAAAAACCCATTGAAGCTTGTTTCACGAATTTCCACTGTTAAGAACATAGAGAATACTGAACCAAAAATATATAACAGTAGAATTCACCGAGAATCCATTACCATTATTTTCCCTAATCATCTTAACCATGTATATACCTGGTTCATAGGTTAAGAATTCCCCAAACATCGTATCAATACAGATCCCAGGCCAAATAGAGATGGACTAAATAAAAGCCCCTTCAAAGGTCTCTTTCCTTTTTAGACAGATCCATGCTGATAAACCATTTATCTTAACCATGACCTTGTATATCAATGACAGATAATATCAGGATTTTCACAAAATAATAAATTGTATTTTCTTTGCGGTAAAATCATATTTACGGTAGTTGAAAATTCGTCATTATAACTGTATGTTTACAATGTTCAAAAATTGATTTTGACATAGCCACCTTACTTTCACAAAAATTTAGGGAAATTTGGGCATTATAACCCTACAATTATTAAATAGCATAAAACAATTAAATTAAAGCTATAAAATAATTATAAAGCATTTTTAAATAAATAAAAGCTATAAACACATAAACAAGAATCAAACTCATACTTCTCAAATTAATTTGCAAGAGGTTCTATAACGCCCCAAATTTTCAATCTAAGAGACAGAGTGTTAATAAAGGAGGATTATTTTTAATATTAGGATTTCGATGAGATTAATAATGGTTTAGTGCTGATGTGGAAAGTCAAACAGAAAAGTCTGTAGACGTTTTGACTATCAGAATAAGAATATAATGAAATAGAAACCCTAATTGGAGTCAGAAAGATGATTTGAGGATACCAATAGTGATTTTATAATATTTGAGGATTTTAGAAATTTATTTGGGAATTTTCTGAGTAACAGATAAAAATGTTACAGTTTTGGTCCCTTTAGTTTGACTAGGTTGAACTGTGAGTGGGTTTGGAGACCAGAGCAAGTTAAAAAATATTTTTGGAGAATACAAATGATGTTTTATATTATTTTAGAATTTTAGAAATTATTTTGGGAATTTTTAGAATAGCAGACATAGAATTGCGATTTTGCTCCCTGTAGACCGAGAACAGGGTAAACGGGAGAACAGATGTAGGCCAGAAGCTTGGAAATGATCCAAAATCAACCAAAAGAGTAACCAATGATGTTTTTATAATATTTATGATTTTTAGGAAATTTCTGGGATTTTTCAGAGAAAGTTGATTTTAACCCTAATTTACGAGTCACGGTAAAATTGAAAAATTACCGTAGTGCTTCTAAACTTAGTTTCTATGAACCAAGACTTTTGTGGCACCTTATTTTCATGGCTTAGGACTTATTTTAAGATTCATGAGAGTTTTTACCTCAATAGGTAATTTTTGTACAATTTTTACTATGTAATACAAAAGTTACCACACTTAATTACCTTGGAAACTTACCTTTTACCATGGTTAAGGTGAAAAATTATTTTTACCCATCCTTAGGACAGCTGCAGCGCCCCAGCCAGCCAAGAGAAGAAGAGTGTAGAGATTGTTAAAATATCTTTGACTCATAGGCTTTGGCCAATGGGAAAAGTCCAAGAAGTGATATTTGGCTCATGACTCATTAGTGTGATAATGACTTAGGAAAAAAATCTGCACAAGAGGTAAAGGGGAGAGGGAGCTGGCCGAGACATAGGGAGAGTAAAGAGAAGAGCCTCTTGTTTCATTTTTTTTCCACTTTGCTCTCACACCATAAACCTTTTCCATACTTTTCTCTCCAAGTTTTCACTCAAAATAATCAAATTTTGCAAGGTTTGCTCTTGAGTTAGGAATCATCAAGCTATCAAGGCAATTGCTAAAAACTCCATCGATTAAGTTTTCATTGTTTTCTTCATGGGTTAGGAGCTTAGGGTTGTATTTGATTCATTTTAAGTTAACTTTCATGTGCCAAGGATTAACTATGGATGAGTAAACTTATTTTAGTATTTGGGATGTGTTGTGTTTGGATTGGAAGGAAATAATCAAGAGGAAGGAGAAGAGGGCTTGAAGCAAGGGCTTGTCTTACATAGGATAAAGGAAGGAGGTAAGGGGAGATTTTCTTGTTTATGGTCATTAGTGTTTGAATGATGCATGAGTGGTATGCTTGTTATGATTTTTGGCAAGAAGCTTATAACTTTAATTAGAGTATGATTTGAACATGAGGATATGTGCTATTTTGTTCATGTGGCTTGGATGACTCAAGATATATATATATATATATATATTCATGCTTGGTGGAAAGGATTTTAATTTGCTTGGATGTGGTGTGCTTGGGATTGAGTTATTTTTTATGGGGTTTATCCTTGGTGGAGGAGAATAATATGTTTGATGCGTGATAATCTTTTTACATGCTTTGATGAGTTTGAATCCATGGCTTGATATTGAATAGTTGTGCTTTTGATTGATTCAAAGATGGTAAATTTTGCTCACTTGTATACAACTGGTCTTAACTATGTAGAAAAAATAATTTGGTATGAACTTGGTAAAAATCGGATTCCAGTTATGCCCTGGGTGAGTATTTTCGAAGCTGGGAAAAGCTGAAAAACAGGGGACAGAGCCGTTTACACCGCAGATGTGAAAACTCTCGCGCCTGTGAACAGTTCTGTAATCTGGAAATTCAATAGTGCAGAATTTTGCGAAAATTATTTCTTTCAGCTTTTTAAACAAATATTTTTAAGGGAAAAATGTCATTTTTGAAGGATTGGCAAGTATTTTAGTTAATTTATTTTAGAACTTAAACATTAGATTTGGAAAATGCTATTTTTGTTAAAAAGGCAAAGGTTGACAAAGGATATGAATGAAAGAGGAAAAGACATATGGATGAGGATGTTATAAGAAATGGAAATATTATGAGAGAGAAGAATACTATAACCAAGAGAGAAGGTTATAGGTGATGGTGCAAGAGATAACCTAGAGAAGAGATTAATGAAATTACAAGAGAAACCAAAACTTAAAATGCTTGAGATAAGTACTCTGTGTACATAAAGTGATAATAATACTATGTGACACGCACTATGTGATGTGAATACTATGTGATTGAGAAAAGCGGTGTGATGAGAGAATTGCTATGTGCCATTAAATACTGTGTGCTATGTGAAAGGCTGTGTGTCATTGGATTGAATATCTATGGATTGTGCCATAGGCCGTGTGCCGTTTTGCTGTGTGCTATGTGAAGGGTTGTGTGCCATGCTGTGTGCAAATAGGCTGTGTGTAAAAGGGTTGTGTGCCAAATATTGTGAGCGAAGCGCTGTGCGTACAGTGCTTCGGGAAATGCTAAGTGACATTTCGTGCTATGTGAAAAAGTAATCTCCATGGAGTGTGGGCTAAATGCTCGTGACTGAGTGTCGAATAAATGAGGAGTTTAGGGAAAAGTAATCTCCATGGAGTGCAGGCTACATGCTCGTGACTGTGTGTCGAATCTGATATAAAGAAATGGCCAATAGAAGTGTCTTGTGTGTATATATATATGGAATTCTTATGATATGTTTCTGTGTGAAACGGTGATATTCTGTGTGAAGTTGTAAAGGTGCGTCTGTGTGACATGATGAACATGCTATGTTGTGTATGTGTGAGTGATTTCTGCTATATATGGTAAGATACGGTTTTGCATGAATTTTTATAATGTGCTATTTGTATGATTGTGGTGATAACTGTAAAAGGAAAGTTCTCACCCTTGCCTATATGTTTTGTGCTCTTTGGAACATGATTCATATAGATGGACCACTAGCTCGGTGGATTAGTCATCGTTAGATGTCTATGAGGATACAAGTACGAGGGTTCATTGAGACGGTGGAAGCCGTGAACGTGAGAAGCCAAGAGTTGAGTTTTGTTAGAGTCTGTATATTTTCAGTGCTTGACCAGCATAGGGAGTCAGTTCTCTTTTGGGAAGGAAAAGTTTCTTGAATGATGTATTATTTCTCAACATTGGTTATAAAGAAGGATGTAAATGGTATTCAATGACTGTCTTCCATTCTTATATGTTGAATGTTAATTTATTTATGCCTTCTTTTAATATTTTTAATATCTTTAGAAAAAAAAAATGGCAATGAAAATCCTGTGAAAATTAAATAAGTTTGTCAGTATATTTCCGAAAGAAAGCTAGACTTAACGAAATTTATTTTTTGCATTTGGGTTAGTTACTTAAGTGTAATACCCTCTGGGAAAGAGGGTGTTACATTAGTGGTATCAGAGCTGGTCGAGTCTTTCGGGAATGTTTGGGTTATAGGTTTATTATGTTTGTGTTGTGTGAACTCTGATGAGTTGATTGGCTGTGTGAATTCTTTGTGAGTTTTAATTGACTATGTGAATTATGTGTGAAATCTTATTGACTGGGAATTCTGTGTGAATTCTGAATGAGTGGTGAATTCTGTTTAACTTATTGTTTGGGGTTATTGAGCTATGTGCTATGTGAATTTTTGAAGTGTTGGATTATTTTATTATATTCTGGAAAACCTAGTGCCGAGGTGTACTGGAATGGGACGGTACAGCTAAGGAAATCTGAAACTATATTGGAATGGGATGGTACAGTTGAGGAGAACTTAGTAGGATTATTCGGTACTACCTATGCCAATGATACTGTACAGGTATGGGACTGTACAGGAAAGGATGACCTTCGAAAAAGCATGTAAGTGAGGACAAAACATGTGGTAGGCATCCGTGTTGGTTTGTAGGGACAAAGTCGTAAATCTGAAAGGTAGCCAGGCAATTACAGAATGGTGTAGTATGGGGTTAGATCTGTGTGATGGTTTTCCTTGTGAAGTCACTGTGTGTGATTGTTTGAGTGTGAGACTTCTTGGATGGGTTCTGATCGGTTTTACCTGTGTGGTTGCCTTGTAGGAACCCATGGCAAGAAGGGCGAACCATGATGATGGGGATTTGGCAAATGCTATCCGAGAGATGACAGCTACTGTGGGTCGGAGAGAGGGAAATGGTCAAAGTTTGGCGGACTTTCGTCGTGCTAAACCGACCCAGTTTAAGGGGGGTTATGATCCCGAGGGAGCAGAATTGTGGATTCAGGAATTAGAGAAGATCTTTGAGGCCATGGCATGTACAGGTGAACAGAAGGTGACATTTGCTGTGTACATGCTAGTGGGTGATGCTGAGTTTTGGTGGCGTGGGGTACGCCAGTTGTTGGTAGTTGGGGGGACAGCCATTACCTGAGCTGTGTTTCGTGAGCGATTTCTTGCTAAGTATTTTCCTGAGAATGTTCGTCATAGTAAGGAGAGGGAGTTTCTGAGCCTGACGCAAGGGGAGATGTCTGTTGGGGAGTATGCTGCTAAGTTTGAGTCGCTCTCCAAATTTTCCCCGTATTTTCAATTGCATCCTGATCAGGCATGGAAATGTAGAAAGTTTCAGGAAGGGTTGAAGTATGATCTGCGTGAGGTAATGGCACCGTTGAAGGTAAGTGATTTTGGCGAGCTGATAGAGCGTTGCTTTATGATTGAGGAGACCAAGAGAGGGAGAGAAGTGAAACCTGAGGACTATGGACCGTCTAGGTCCAATAAGAAAAGGGAGGAGTATGACCAGAGGAAACCTTACAATAGACCACAGGGGAATCAGCAACCTTATCGCCATGCTACACCTGTTTTTGGTGGGGGAAGAAGGTTTAATTCGAATGGCCAGGGTCCTTTATGGACCATGCTGGAACACAATTTGGCATTGTAGTTGAGAAAAAAGAAAGAAAGGGTTATTTTTCAAATGGAGTAGGGAATATTCTTAGGCATTATAAATTGCATGATGGCTGTTATCTTACTTTGTGGTGTTGCAATGGAGATAGCTTTTAAATTACTGAGATAAAAGATCTTCGTAACAAAAAAATTAAGCCTCCTCGACCACCAAAAACTTATGCATTAGGAAGGAATGAAAAAGATAATCAAATGCATATTTATAGTGATGGTAGTGATGGATATGACCAAGTGGGGGAAGGACAAACAAACATCGACATGGATGAAGCTAATGGTCTGGATAACTATGAACTTGCTAGCTGCTTCATTAATTTGACAGATTACCAAGTCAGGTGCAACAACTTGGTAAGTAAAAATTACCCTGATCTATTTTGTTGTGAGCAGTCTTTAGTTATATGTGACAGTTAAGTTTGCTGAAATTTTTCATTGAAATTTTTGCAGAATTTACCAAGTGAATTTGTTCGAAAGGCATTTGCACTTGCAAGACCAAAATATATATGCATGGAAGATGAACTTGGAAGAAATTTCAAATGCAAGGTGTCAAAAGGGAGGAAACAATCTGAAGCAAATCTTGGAGGACAGTGGAAAGAACTCTGTGTTGTAAATGGACTAAAAAAAATAGTTTGATTGAGCTTAAAATGGATCCAGCTGATACTTCGAATGCATCTATTAATATTTTAGATATAGGAATATCTATTAAGATGTCGATCACTAATTCCAACTTATAGACTTCACTTTTGTAATTTCAGATCTTTGTAGACCTTTGTCTGATACTTTACTACGATACTTTACTACGACTATGACTTGGCTTTAATATCTATTTTAATCTTAATAGTAGCTTCCATTTCTGTTTTCTTATTTCCAACATTTTACATTGTTGCATGAACAAACATTATTATTTGACTTCTGTAAAAAAAGATTATTTTATGATTTACTATGACCAAATTAAAATTTTAATAGAAATTAAATACTCATATGAATTTTTTAATATTACATTTATATTTTTTTATTGATACCCGTGCATAGCATGGGCCTACATTCCATTGTCATATGCTCTCCAATGTCACACGGGTCAACACACTAGTTTCAAAAAAATCACAAATATTAAAATAAACAACTTCTGTGAAGGTAGATAATTTTCTGGGTTGGTTTTGTATACTTTTGCTATTTAAAACCCAATCCATTTACGGCAAAAACCATTTTCTGTAAAAATCCAAACATCAAGTGAAAACTGTCTATTTCAATAAAATGAATGAATAAGCATATTAAAACATTATTTTAAGATATAAATAAATTACTAAACAATCATATCACAAAATTTCATATAAAATAGAAAACAAACGGTAAACGAAAAAATGGATGTTACAATTAACACTCAAATCATTCTTAAACTTAAGTAACAAATAGAATCTAACATGAGGGAAAACTACAAAACCTTACATGCTTTCAAAAAATACAAATGAAGAGTGTATTGATTGAACTGCATGCAAAAATGCAACAAATGCAAAGAAATCACTAGTGCAAAAAAGTGTTTTTAAATCGGGTAAAAAAACACTTTTTAAATCAGTTATCAATCGATTTAGATACAACCGATTTAAAAAATGGAGTATTTTTTAAATCAGTTGTAAAAATCGATTTAAATTATCTTTTTTATCACGATTTTTTACCGTCATAAAACATTTTTTTGGCTAAAAATGGACTTTTTAAATCGGTCATTACCATAAACTGATTTAAAAAGTACCCTTTTTAAATCGATTGTTGTCACAACCGATTTAAAAAGTAGCATTCACTAGTGCCTAATGATACAATTATAGCCAATTCAACCAACAATATAACTAATCCAACTAACAATAAAATAGCATTCACTAGTGCCTAATGACACAAGTACCTAGTAAACTAAGTAACAAATAAAGTAGGCAATAAGTACTAAACTTCCAATCTAATAAATACTAAACTAACCAATAATTACCAAAACACTAGCTAAGTCCAAGAAAAGTGAGGCACAAGACATACTAAAGTTTTTTTTAGATGTCATTAAATCCAAAAAAAGTGATGTCCAACGTTGCTTGTTGTCATCAATGACTTCTTCAGAATATGGAGACGAATCACTGATTGTCTGCAAGTTTAAACTTCTCAGCGTTAAAACAAGAAGGTTAATAACAAATCTATTAATAGTGCAAGTGGTCTAAAATGACATTTATCTTATCCCAATTGTCGGTAATTTGTGTGAGGACTATGGTGAGCATATTCCGCATAACATAATGGCCACACTCCCAGCGTCCTACTTGTTGCAGCGACTATAAATGAATAACAAAATTTTGAATAAATATTGAATATTATATACAATAAAAATCATGTTAGATATCGAATCAAATATATACATTTAAACTACTCACCGTGGGTTGAATCCATTTATATACATTTCTCTTCCTTCTTTGAGGTTGCATCCTCCAATATGAATCCATAGCCCTTTGATAAAAACAATATTTATGAAAAATAAGTTATATATTCATCACAAAGTCGAAGTGTGACTAATATAAAAACTTACCTATCGACAATGCCCTTTATGATGTCGTCCAATTTTTTATGCAACGAGCACATGAAAAATGCATAGTCATCTTCAAGACAAAGGATCATTAATTGAAAATGTTCCCTGCATTGGATAACAATTAGTAGTGTAGAACATGAATTGACTTGTCTACCATAAACAAAACAGGATACTATATATGTATACTTACGAATGCAAATACGGTGCTAAGTAAAATTTTCTCTTCATTGTAGTAAATTTTGTAAAGAGGTATAATTGAACATGATCTTCATTACGGCCATTTGAAGGACTAAACAAAAAAGGATCCAAGATCCCATATACATCACTGATGTTCTTTGATATAAAGAGGCGGTGTATATACCTAAAATCTAGGGAAAAAATATCATATAAAATTGATACTTAAAAAGTAAACTATATTTACAAATATGTATGAGATACTTGCATGCACTATATTTGTAGAGTAGTAATTGAAAGCCACAATTCATTGCCAAACATTTCTATTATTTCCTTTGTGTTGATGTAAAAAAATGTCAACTCGTTGTCATGCTCTAATATTAGAGTAGTCGATTCTCCCCTAAATCCCACTAGCTTCGCACCCAATAGTTCAGCAGGCTTTAGTTGAGATTGCCCTTGAGGCCACTCTTCAATGGATGGAGCTGTGCAACTACCCTTGGTTCTCACATACACGGTAGCTTTATGAGATCTAGCATCAACACTAGTTTCTGTTATGAGTAACATATCTCTACCATTGTACCTACCATCTCCGAACGCATCTCTAAATAAATAAATAAAATTACAATTACAAATGAATATGTACTTGCAATTTTCTTAGCAACTGATGCTATTGGTTCAGATGTATACTCTCTAGATTTTTTCTTTCTGGCTAACTTCCACAATTCGTGGCATGGTGGAGATGGAGAATTTTTAATGGATCCGTCTACGTTGACCTTTAGCTTTATATCCTTCTTAAGTCCTTCATAACCCATACGAGACAATGTATGGGGGTAAAGGTTCTTTGCTTGACATTCTCTTGCCTTTTGTCTTTTCACCTGATATAAACAACACCACAAAATTCAGTACACAATTAAATTTGGGAGACCAAGTAAAAAAACTAAAATGTCAACTAATTACCTGAAACTCAGGTGCATTTCTTGACTCAACAAACCTCACCCATTCATCTTGTTAAATGAAGGAATATTTTTCATAAGCAGGACCACAATCCCCAAATACGTATTGCCTGGTGAGGTCTGTCTTAAATGTCTTCCACTGCTCAACCGCATATGAAATCCATACATGCTTCAACTTACTGTCATTTGGAACAGTAAAAGTTTCCTACCATACAAAACAAAGTTGTTGTGTTAGTTAAATACAATTAAATACAAAATAGATACAAACATATAGGGTAAAAGTTAAATACCAAGATATCATCCCAAATTTAATCCTTTGTTGATGTGGAGACGTTGTACCATTCGTCAATCAAAATACTAGTTTTGGTTCGAGCAAGCACCCCTACGTAACTCTTGAACTTCATGGCGTTATTACCTATGGGGGCACAAGTATGCATATCAAACTCAGGCTTCTATCCAGATTGACGTTTAAGAGCCATATCCTTCAACTTCGTGGCTTGTCTACCCTTTCTTGTTGATGCACTATCTGTGGCCCTGGTCGATGAATCATCCATGTGCTTGTTTATACAAAAAAAAAAGTCAGACATGTATTAACTTATAAATGTAATAACTTATAAATAAATTATAAATACATGAATTATTAACTATAAATAATAGATAAATATTAGAAAAATAACAGAAATGTATTAACCTATAAAGTCTCCCATATCCCTTCATGATGATCATCACAAGTGGCATGTACGACGTCCATTTGATTTTCCTCAATGAAAGTAGATCTTGTTGAGAAAGAAGGAGTTTCACAAATATCTAAGTTGAATCTTGATCATCATGCATTATCCCTCTTTGGAGGACCACTGACCATCTTTTGTTAGAAGGACCATTGACATAAAATACTTGTTTTCCATGGAATGCCACGATGAAAGGCTCATCCATAGAACCTACCTTGTTAAGGTCCACCAATGTAAATCCAAGGTCATTGATTTTTACACCACTGTTACTGTCGACCCACTTACATTTAAAAATAGGCACTCTAAACTTACAGTAATCGAGCTCCCATATCTCTTCAATGACCTCAAAGTAAGGTATGGATTCCATAACGGGGTTTTTATCTTTTGAACTAGAGAAGTGCATGGAAGAAGCCATGACCACAACCCCACTATTTTGCATGGTACTCTTGTCATCTTGTGACTTTGTATGGAAGGAAAATTTATTGATATCGTAACCGCTCCAACATATGACATCAAAAGATGGCTCATATGCTAGCCATTTCAATGTCTCAAAAGCATTATCATCATTTACAATTTGTTGTTTAAACCAATTGAAGAAAGTGGCAAAAGCACCAAAATGGTGCAAATTCGTTCGTTTTTTACCAAAATGGTGTAGATCAAAATATTATTACCAAATTGGAGTAAGTCGCAGGTACTGTTGGCGACTTTTAATTTATTTTTTTTTAAAAAAAAGTGAAGTCGCCAATGGTAGTGGCGACTTCACTTTTTTTTTAAAAAAAAAATGAAGTCGCCACTACCATTGACGACTTCACTTTTTTTTAAATTAAAAAATAAAAAAATCGCTGATGGTACACAGAGAGTGTCAGACAGTGTTATTTTGGTCCCTAACAGATACGAAACTAAAAAAGATCATCAAATGTTAGCCGGTAGTCATTTTGGTCCCTGAAAGTGATTATTTATTGTCATTTTAATTTGACCACAGACACCAAAGTGACACCACTGGACACTCTCAGGGATCAAAATGATTGTTTACTCTCTTAGCATTATTTTTTTTCATACCCTCGAATTTAAATTCATACTCAAGTGGTGTCACTTTGGTGTCTGTAGTCAAATTAAAATGACAATAAATAATCACTTTCAAGGACCAAAGTGACTAACGGCTAATATTTGATGATCTTTTTTTAATTTCGTATTTGTTAGGGACCAAAATAACACCGTCTGACACTCTCTGCGTACCATTAGCGATTTATTTATTTTTTAATTTAAAAAAGTGAAGTCGCCAATGGTAGTGGCGACTTCACTTTTTTTTTTCAAAAAAAAAGTGAAGTCGCCACTACCATTGGCGACTTCACTTTTTTTAAAAAAAAATTAGAAGTCGCCAACAATACCTGCGACTTACCCCAATTTGGTAATAACTTTTTGATCTACACCATTTTGGTAAAAAACGAACGAATTTGCACCATTTTGGTGCTTTTGCCGAAGAAAGTCTTGCTGTGCTCATTCAACAACCATTTTTCATTCATTCGATAATTATTTTTCTTGACAATATGTTTGTGTTTAGATAAGTAAGGTTCAATTTCATCAGTGTTATTCAATACGTACAAATGAGCTTGAAGCACTTTCTCCCGACCCCTGCTTATAGCGATTGAACCTCGTATACCCTTACCTTCAAGTCTTCCCTCATGACGAGACTTGGGAAGCTACACAGGTTCCGCTTCTGACATGGAGTCTGAACAAAACTCAATAGCTTCTTCTGTGATGGGTACAATAGATGCTTCGGACGGGGTGGATTCTTGATGTATCCTTTCAAGATCTTCATGTATCGCTCAACTGGGTACATCCACCTTAAATAAACTGGACTACAAAATCTAATCTCCCTCACTAGATGAACAATTAAGGGAACCATTACAACAAAAAATGAAGGAGGAAAATACATCTCCAAATGACACAAGATGATAATAGCCTCATTTTCCAACTCATTCAACTTCTGAGGGTCAATGACTTTGCTACATATAGCATTGAAGAATAAGAACAACCTGGTAATTGCATCTCAAACCTTTTTTGGCAAGATGCCACGAATAGCCACTGGTAGTAATTGTTGCATCAAAACACAGCAATCATGAGACTTTAAGCCTACTAATTTGAGATCTTTCATTGACACAAGTCTATTGACATTTGAAGAGTAACCATGTGGCACTTTGACACCCCGAAGACACTCACAGAAACTTTTTCTCTCTTGTTTTGACAAGGTATGACATGCTGGGGCCAAATATGTGTTGTTACCTCTTGGTTGTGGTGCTAACTGCTCTCTTATACCCATCTCAACCAGATCTAGACGAGCATTCACACCATCCTTTATCTTGCCTTGAATGTTGAGAAGCGTTCCAATTACATTATCGCACACATTTTTCTCCACATGCATCACATCAATATAGTGCCTTACATCAAGATAGGACCAATATGGAGGATCAAAGAACGCTGACCTCTTCTTCCATATGTTTTTTGCAGTAGATTGTTTGTTCTTCTTTCCAAATGTAACATTGATGTCCTTCAACTGTTGATAGACTTCTTCTCCAGTTAAGGCTTTCGGAGCAATTTCATTCTCCTGGCATCCATTAAAAGCTTTTTTCAACCTACGATACGGGTGATCACGCTTGAGAAATCTCCGATGCCCAAGGTAAACGGTCTTCCTTCCATGCCGCAGTTGATGGTAGCATGTGCCATCTTCACATATAGGGCACGCTTTATGCCCCCTAACACTATACCCGGACAAGTTGCCATATGCTAGAAAGTCATTGATGGTGCAAAATAACATGACACGCAGCTTGACATATTCACCAAAAGACCCATCAAACACCTCAATGCCTTCCTCCCACAACATTCTCAAGTCTTCAATTAAAGGACTTAGATAAACATCTATGTCATTTCCTGGCTGTTTCGATCCCAAAATCATCATAGATAACATAATGTATTTGCGCTTCATGCACAACCAAGGAGATAGGTTGTAAATTACCAAGAGAACAGGCCACGAACTATGGATACTACCTAAGTTACCATATGGATTCATTCCATCCGTAGCAAGTCCAAGCCTAATGTTTCTTGGCTCATTGGCGAAACCCAAAAACAAAGAATCAACTTTCTGCCATTGCAAAGAATCAGCCGGATGATGAAGTTGTCCATCACATTTCCTCCCATCTACATGCCATCTAATGTTTTTTTGCATCATTTGGATTAGCAAACTGCAACACCATTTCTCATAAAAGGATATTACAACATAAGTAACCTGTTTTGTGTAAAAGCGTCATATTGATTTTTTATTTTAAAGAAATTCTTCTTTTAATTATCTTAAGTTAATTTTCGAAAATGAGCATAAATTTTTTTTCTTTTTGTTACTGAAAACCATTTTAACTTGAAACCCTCATTTACGTTATTTCGATTTCGAAAACTCTTTCATGTCGTAACGTATCATTAAAGAAATGAGAAACAGAAGAAAATAATTACTTAATAAATAATATACATCATATATACTACTAATCCCAAGTTTACATATACATCACTGGTCAACTGGTAAAGCCATATAATATAAGATACAGTCATCCAAAATAACTCTAAGCATAAGTCCACACCGGTATAGAGTCAGTCTACAAAAAAAAAAAGATCAGGTAACGCAACAGCCTGCGCTAAGTCAGCTCCTAAAGACTCCCCACAGACTCCTCAGAGGGATCACTCTCCTCCTCTACTATCTGCTTCCCTTTCCCCTTACTGTCATTGGCCTCTTGACGAGCTCGTGTTTGCTAAGATGGCATAACAGTAGAAGGAAAAGGTCTCGGTCTCCCTCCAGGCTCGGCAAAAGAAACTGGAATGGCTGGGATGGGTCTGTCAGACTGAGTAGCAGGTGGCCTCTCAGCAGGCACCTTCTCAGCTGATGCAACCCTAACAGTCTGGGTACGACGAACAGTACTCTTGCGAGCAGTCTGCCTCCATCTACCAAAATACCTCTTGCAAGGTGGAGTCTTGGGTCTTCTGTGTTGTGTCTCTGGCCTTGCAGGCTCCTGCTGCACCGGCTCAGATCCTTGGGCAGACACCTGTTGGGCTACCGGCTATCTCTGCCTTTCTCTCTCCCTCCATGTGTCCCACAACTCCCGTATGGGCATCTTTACATCCAGAATCATGTCCTCTACCGTCCATCTATGAGGCCCCTATGCAGTAGTCTCGAATGAAGTGACATATCCTAGGTATGTCCCCCACTGGGTTTCGGGGTTGATGATCCACCCCTCACCCTCTGCCCCTCGGGCCAGCAGACTGAGTCTAAGAACCTTCACTAGCCCCTCGGGCGGGCAATCCATCTATATGAGTCATGTTCAAAAGAGAGCACAAAACATATAGGCAAGGGTGAAAAATCCTCATACACAAATAGCAAAGCAAAGAGACAATAGATATATAAATATACCACATCTATCAGACACATTTGCATTAGAAAATCATCTACCACTTACCCTTCTCAAAACACGAGGATAAGATTTTCCTGCAAGTAAGACATTCTCATAGACACAATGAGAGAAAACACAGTCACACACATATCTCAGCATCAAACACTATATCATACACTCAGATATATTATAATGCATGTCACTTCTATTTCCCCTCACATCACCCTCGTAGTGCTCCAAGGAGACTTCCCTACCTCCAACACCATTGAGCGATTGGCCATAGCAGACTTAGCAGAGAGTCCCACCAGACTTCATAGTAATTATTCAGATAAGCTACGTCTCACAATATCCTGAATAGTCAAGTCCGTCAGATTTATCCAAGCAAGGTTGTGCGACTTGCCTCGGCTCAGGGGATATCTCCTACCTGGCCATCTGAGGGGTTTCGCAACCTGGATAATCCCTTTAGGCTACTGTGGCCAGACTATCCCTATTCTCATCCCCATCCGGGTTGTAATGCTCATCACATTGGCCACTTGCCAAATTCTCTTTCTCTTTATGCAAAATGTCATATCACATTAAGCATACAAAATCATCATCTCAAGCATTTTAAGCTTTGGTTTCTCTTGTAATCACTTTAACCTTTTCTCTAGGTTATCACTTGCACAATCACATATAACCTTCACTCTTGGTTATAGCATTATCATCACTTATGATAATCACATCTCTTTGTGCATAATTCTCCATCACATGGCTCTTTTTCCTCTTTCAATTCACACTTTTATTAATGGTTCCTCTTTTAACCAAATGCATGATCCAAAACATTGTTAAGTTCTAAAATTAATTAACCAAAATATTTACCAATTTTCATATTTAAAAATATCCTTTTCTCTTAAGCATGTTTATGAAAAAATTTTGGAAAAAAACTGATTTTCGCAAAAATATTAATTTCCAAAAATGCTGGGTCCAGAACTGTTCACAGGCTCGAGGGTTTTCACACCCGCGGTATGAACAGAGCTGTCCCCTGTTTTCCAGCTTTACCCAACCGCGAAACTGGTCACACCCAGGGCATGACTGCAGCTCGAAAATCCAATGTTCAACCAAAATAAATCATCTCTTTGCATAAGACACAACCTTCAATCATCAAGCCATGGTTTCAATCATCAAGGCAATGAAAACACAATTACCATTACACACCAAGCTCATCAACATGCACACACCACTTTCATCATAATGATTGAAACATATGCACAACCACAATCATTCAACCAACTCGAACCAAACATGGAACAAGGATCATCAAGCATGTAAGTTAGGGCAAACTCATCTCCCATAACATAGTCAATTTTTCCATAGGCAAGAATCGCTAACCCTTATGCATATCAAGGTCACAATCATACAAAATCATCATCAAGCAAGGTTCCTCATAATCAAGCCACTCAAAGAAATTCATATATATGGCATATTCATCACTCAAGGATCAAACATAGTCATAAGAACAAGAAGACACATGGTTTGCCAATCAACATAAACCCTAAGATAGTATAGCATTCACTTAATCACAACAACACCAACAAAACCCTAGTATGTCCTCTAGGCTTTGAAAATCATGTAGGAAGAACTTTCCCCTTACCAATTTTTTGTAGAAAACCCTAACCTTCACTTCTTCTTCCTCCTTCTCCTTCTCCTTTTTGCTTGCCTTCTTGGAGCTTGTTGGTCACAAAATTAAGCACAACCTCTTGGAAATTAGCTAACTAGGACAAGATTTATGAAAAGAGCACTTGGATTATGGCTATGGTGATGAACAAGATGGAACTCAAAGCAAGAAGCTCTCTTCTCTCTTCTCCCTCAAGCTCTCGGCCCTCTTTCTCTTCTTTCCCATCTAAGAAGATTTTTTTCTAATTAATCATTACACTTAACCACTAACTAACCCTAGTTAGAAACTTGCCCCAATCCTATTGGTCCACACTCATGAGTCATGATTCAAGAAAATTCCACATCCTTCCTCTCTAATTCTGGCGCAGCACTTCAGTTCCAAGGGAGGTAATTAATTTTTCACCTTAACCATGGTAAATGGTAAGTATCCAAGGTAATTAAGTGTGGTAACTTTTGTATTTCATAGTAAAAATTGTCCAAACTTAACCTATTGGGGTAAAAACTCTCATGAACCTTATAACAAGTCCTAAGCCATGTAAATAAGATGCCACAAAGGTCTTGGTTCATAAAGATCAAGCTTAGAAGCATTACGGTAACTTTTCGGTTTTTACCGTAACCCATAACTTAGGGTAAAAATGAACTTTCTCAGAAAATTCCTAGAAAATTTTTAAAAATAAAAAATATTGTAAAAACACCATTGGGTACTCTTTTGGTTGATTTTGGATCATTTCCTAAGCCTCTGGCATTCACCTGCTCTCCCTGCTATCCTGTTCTCGTTCTACAGGGACCAAAACCGCAATTCTTTATCTGTCATTCTAAAAATTCCCAAAATAATTTCTAAAATTCTAAAATATTAGAAAACATCATTTGGCATCTTCAAAAATATTTCTAGACATGTTTTGGTCTCCAAATCCACTCACAGTTCAACCTAGTCACACTATAGGGACCAAAACGGTAATATTTTTATCTGTTCTTCAGAAAATTCCCGAATAAATTTCTAAAATTCTCAAATATTGGAAAATCATTATTGGTACCTTCAAATCTCATTCTTAACCTAAATCTAGGGTTTCTACTTCATAAAGTCCTCACTCTGTCTATTTACGGTAAACAGAACTCCGTCTGTTTCTAAACGTCCCCTTAAGCTACTGATTTCTAACGTCAGAGAAACTTTGTCTATGAATTTACTCTTACTATAATATATCTAACATGCATAAGCACACATCACACGCATAAAATAAAATTAAAACAGAATCAAAATTTACGGACGTTACACAAACAATTGCTTGAACCTTGGAATTATTGGAAGGTACCATAACACCTTCGCAGGAGAACCCTTGTTGCCCACACCGGAATCACTGTCCTTCACCTTGTAGCGTGATACCCCACACCTAGGGCAATTATGCACATCTTCAAACTCTTTTCGGTATAATATGCAATCATTGGGGCATGCATGTATTTTCTTATATGTAACACCCTCAATTTTTAAATAGTTTTATTGATTTTTGATTTGCTTTAAATTAATTAAAATTATTTAATTAATAATTTTTGGGATCATGAGGTGAGGATAGTGATAGTAATATCTTAGGTTTGATTTTGAAGGGTTTAGAGTAGTAGAGTTCGCAAAACTGAGTTTTTGCGGGAACCGCATTCTCTCCTGATGCGGGGATAGGGTTTAGTATTTTTCTGGAGGTCATTTTTACTCCAAAATAATTTTTTTAACGAACCAAAAGTGGTTCTTATAATATTTGTGATTTTTAGAAATTTTTCTTGAAATTTTTCAGAAAAACTTTATTTTACCCGGGTTTGGAGCTTTACGGGTAAACCGGGCGCAACCGGGACATGAAAAATAGTCCAAAAATTTAGTTTTGGGTTTCTAAATTTTTCTATGACATATTCAAATCATAAAATTCATTTCTCATGATTTTACTCATTTTAGAAAAATAGTTATCTAAAAAGGGATTCGAAAACTACGCGTTTTTACTACTTCGAACTACCGATTAAACCCTAACTTGGTGGAATTAAATTCCACCATTTTCCAGTCAGCCTTGGGACGCATGAAAGGGCTGATCCCACCCTCAAAATCCTCCCAAAAGTCAAATGGTCAAATAGGGGTTAATATTTGAATTTTTCAAAATTAGGTGAGAGAGGTATGGCTCCCAACCACCAAAAGCATTGAAGCCCATACTCCCCCATACTCTTCATGGTCTGGCCGAATTCTTCAAGGGCATGGGAGGAGAGAGATTCATTTCATTCATCTTCTTCATCTTCTTCCTCTTGCTAAACACCATTTGCTCTCATTTTCCAAGCTTTCCTCTATAGCCAAAGCTTGAGTTTTGTTGGGTTTTTGACCATTCAAGCTTCACAAAAAAGGTTTGGATCATCATTCTAATCCATAAACTTCTTTCATTTTTTCATTTCCACCACTTTCATGTTTCCATGAAAGTTGTGTTCTTCTCTTTACTAAAAGAGATTTTTTTCTTGGTTTAGGCTCACTCCATTGGAACCTACAAGCTTGAAAATCATCTTGGATCATTTTGCTTCAAGATTTGAGTAAGTATTCCTCTACTCAAATTTCTATACCTTAGGGTTTGGTGCTTTTCATGAAACTTGCATTTTTATGGTTTATTTTTGGTGTATTTTGTGTAAGGTGAATTTTTCTAAGTGTTGGAACAACAAGGCTTCAAGGAGGTCACTTGGTGATTGTGTAGAAGGAAGTTGATTAGTGGTGTTTGCCCATTTTCAAGTCTTCAAGAGGTAAGGGGATTTTTCTCAATAAGTTGGGAGGGTTGTGTATGTGTGTGACTATGTGATTTTGTTCTTGATGATGAACTCAAAGACTTGAGTTTTCATATTGGTTGTTGAATGATTTTTTTCATTCTTTAGTAATATGTATTTTTATATATTTATGTATATGAGTGAAAGTATGATTTTGGTTGAGGCATGATAATTTTTGATAAGCCTATGTGTTGTTGGAAAAATCATATGTATGATTTGGAGTGATTTGGAATGCCTAAGTGTATGTTTGATTTATGGCTTGGTGGTGTTTTTGCCTAAATGGATGAATATTGATTCTTGGATGTTTCACATGATTTAATGCTATGTGATTGGGATTGGTTTGAAAATATTTGACTAAGTGTGGTAAGAGGAGTTAAAAACTTTAATGAAAAAGTTTTACAAATGAAAACAAAGAAATTAATTAGGATTCAAGATAACACTTAATTGGATAAATTTCAAAAATACAAAATTCTGGAATTCTGGGCATAAAATCGAAAGTCTGGGCATTTTGGGCCAAAAGTATAATGTTATAAAAGTTCGGGGGTAGAAAACGTGAAGACTGGATGCAGACTGGACGCAGGAACTGGATGCAGACTGGAGCAGACTAGACGCAGGAATTGGACGTTTTGGGGTCAAAATGAAATTTTAACAAGTTATGTGGTTTTTAATAATTAATAAGAAGTGAGAAGGAAAAATAATAAGAATTAGAGAGTTAAAGTTAAAGAAGAACTTTAATTTCAAAGAGGAATTTTCCACAAAACTTACATTTTTCAGTAAATAATATTACACGATATTGGAAGAGAACCAATACGTGGCGAAGATAAAAGTCTTAAGGACAATGATATTACACGGTATTGGAAGAGAACCAATACGTGGCGAAGATAAAAGTCTTAAGAACAATAAAATTACACGGTGTTGGATGAAAGCTAACACGTGGCGACGAAAAACCCTAAGACGAGGGACTGCATTGATGGTATTGTTTGTGAGTGCAAATATAATGTCATATGCATTTGAGATATTGGCTTTTGCCAGGCTAGCTTTATGCTATGATGAGAGCATACAATCCTATGCGATGGATTGTGAATAATTGTAAAACCTGTCCATGAAAAAGGGGACCGATGGTTACCATGTCCATGAAAAAGGGGACCGATTGGTTTATTATGTTATGGTGATAGTAGCTCTACTGAATAATTGTAAAACCTGTTCATGAAAAAGGGGACCGATGGTTACCATGTCCATGAAAAAGGGGACCGATTGGTTTATTATGTTAGGTTTATGCTACAACCATTTCGCTCTACTTAGTTGAGGAAGAGAAGTCTCCATGGAGCAGTGCACCGGTGTATTAAAGAGATATTGAAGTGACATGCATTATGCTAGAATGCTATGTGTGTGTTTGACTGTGTGTTTAATTGGATGATGTGCTCTCTTTTGGTGTATGAATATTGTAGAGAAAGATTTGCGAAAGAGTAGCTATATATATTCTTGGAATGTATTATGTAGTATTTTCTTTTTGTATACATCCTTTCAGTGGATTTCAACTTGTGTAAAGAAATTCACCCTTGCGTGTTTTTCTGTTATTTTATGTACGTTATGCGTAGATGTCCACTTCGAGACCTCTGATAGCCCGAGTGAGGGAGTGCTTCCGGCCCCGTGAGGCCGATGGTGGGGGATGGACTTACGATCCCATCTCCCAATGGGCCACTGTGTCTGGACAAGTGGTTAGGACTAGAGGAGGGGTGTTGGGCCCCGAAGAGGTTTTGGAGAGGGACATGGTTTTGGACGTTTACATACCCGTCGAGAGGATGCGCTACTGGCTGGGAGATGCACTCTTTGCACGCAGCATCACCTTGGAGGACCGGGAGGCCAGAGTTCCACCCACGGCGCAGCCTAGGGGAGAGGCGAGGGAGGATCAGAGGCCTACACCTCAGCGAATAGCCGAGTCGGTCTCTAACCGTTGTCGTCTGATTCGTCGCACTCCAAGGAATTGTTCCTTGGAGAGGGCACGCTTACCAAGGATGGCTCCACCAGTGACACCAGTTCCATCACCCGAGACCGTGAGGCCGACACTTCCTGTTCCATACGTCGTACCTTCTGGACGTTTGGTGCGCTGTTCTTCTGACACTTCTGCTGGACCTTCGGGACACGTAGATAGAGGGAAGAGGAAGGTTAGCGACGAGCCAGATCGTGTACTATTCGAGGTGTCTGAGGTTGAGGAGGACCCCGAGGAGACGTCATCGTCTTAGGCCTGTAGAGGTGGGGGTGTCTACTGCTAGGTTGTAGAGTGTCTGTTAGCGACCAGCCGAGGTTTGGGATGTACATGTTCAGTGTCGTGTATTGGACACACTTTTTGATTTATCGTTTTTCCTAGGTTTAGCTTTATCGCTTTATTTTCTTTGGGTCAGGATGATGTATTTTGGCCACTATGTTGTGGTTCCAAACTATACTTGCGGGCGCAAGACTTGTGTATATTGACTTGAGGATATATATATATATATATGTGATGTTTCTTTTCTTCTGAGTTTCTGGATGGCTAAATGAGTTGTGAGCAAATCTTTTCGTATAAAAGACTTTTAAAAAAAAAATTAGCCACCAATTTTGGTAACCTTGATTTATGTGAGACGATTTTCCGCATTAAGTTTAGTTTTTCATGTGACGTTCCTTGTGTGAAAAGGGGGCGTTACATTATACACTACACCCATCTGACACAATATCTTCTTTGACTCATAGTTACGGTCTGGCAATGTGTTACCTTTTGGAAGCATGTCCTTCAATAATTGAAGCAATTCGGTGAAACTTTTATCAGTCCACCCATTTATTGCCTTCAAATTGTACAATCTTAACACCGCCGACAACCGTGTGAATTTTGTGCACCCCGAATACAAAGGCTCTTCCTTGTCACTGCACAAAGTATCATACACATGTGCTCGCTTAAAAGACTCCGGGCCAAGATCACGGATCATGTCCTCTAGTCGATCGTCCATGTCTACTTCAACTTCTGCCCTTTCGGACACACTTGGCATGCCTAACATTTCACCATGCCATGTCCATTTTGTATAACCTCTGCAAATCCCATTAATAAAAAGATGGCCCTGTATTTCGCCAACTTCTGGTTTTCTCTGATTGAAACACTTAATACAAGGACAATAAAACCTCCCATTACTATCAGGAACACTTCTTTGAGCAAACTCTAGAAACTCTTCCACTCCATTCCCATACTCATCACCCATGCGACTACTTTGCATCCAACTACGATCCATAACACTACGTTATAAAATAATATAAACACACCCTCATTAAAAACGAGGGACTAAAAATACGCGTTTTATTTTTGAGGGACTAAAAACAAAAATTGTTATAAAATGAGGGACCAAAAAGAGGTTTAAGCCTAGAAGTATTAACTAATAACCCACATTTAAAAACCAGTATCAAGGTATGAAGAATTCCCCTTTAGCAGGCTTTCACTCTCACGAGTTAGATCGAAGAGGTCCCCCCAGAAGCTTGAAAAGCTATATATTGAGAAGAAAAAGAAAAAGCTAAATACACCAACAATTTCACACTATCAATACATTGAAAATCAATCATATATACAAAAGGTGCAATAAGTTTATCCAAACAGGGCCTAGATCAATCACCCACTGGAAACAAATAAAACTTGCTTCGCAAATAAGGATATGACATGAAATGCAGAATTTTAGTTAAACTCCAATTTGTGCAAGTGAAACCAAGCTTATATTGCTTTTATTAGTCTTAATTAAACTTTTGGAAACTAAAATTGCACAATTCAAATCTAAGAGACCAAAGATATGTACAAATGCGCCCCTTAATCTCTTATATTTCCCCATGAGGAGTCCTTTCCTAACTAGAAAGAAAAATAATTGGTCAACTGAACAATCTACTCAAAGTCTCAAACCATTTCATGATGAGATAATATTTGGTAGTAGCATTTAACAAACAAGTTAGAACCGTAGCAAACAGAAACAGAACACATACAAATTAAAAATAAAATAAGTGTTTGACTTATTCTCTCTGTGTATAATCAGAATATTGAAAAGACGGGGAAAAAGCATTTACAAGAAAGAGATATGAAGATAATACAATACAATAAAGCCATAGGCTTCTCAACCCTAGGCTTACACCTTTTTTAACAAGAAGGAAGTTTAAATGAGATTTTGATAAATAACCTTTTAACATCTAAGGTTCCCCCTTCATATTTCCCCTTTTATTTATTTTTTTATGTGCTTAGAACTATGCTTTAATACCCAATTTCGAATTCAATACACAGTAAGTTCATACATAGAACCCAAAGAGAAAAGGACTACAGTGAGGTGAAAGTATATCTGTAACATCCCAGCTGCTTTTCGGATTGACGACTGTCCCCACACACCAACACGGGTCTTTTCAGCATGCTTTGTCCTCACTCACATGCTTCCCAGGAAACTTCCCATGAGGTCACCCATCCCGAAATCGCTCCATGTCAAACACGCTTAACTATGGAGTTCTTAAGTGATAGGCTACCGAAAAGAAGATGCATCTTATTGGTATGAGTAGTGCGAATCAATTCTATTAAGCTTTCCTCAACTGTACAGTCTCATACATTCACCGTAAAGAAAATACGTTTTCTTCTTTTGTAAAAACCCTGATATTATCTAACATTTATATATTCCAAGGTGATGGTTAAGATTTGATTAGTTTATTAGTATGGATCTGTCTAGAAATGAAAGAGACCTTTGAAGGGATTTTTATAAAGTCCGTCTCTATCTGGCCTGGGATCTATATTGATACACTATTTAAAAATCTTAACACTAGGGACTGGGTAGATGTAACACCCTCATTTTTAAATAGTTTTTATTGATTTTTAATCTGTTTTAATTTAATTAAAATTACTTAATTATGAATTTTGGGATTTTAAGGTGTGAATAATAATATTCATATCTTAGGTTTGATTTTGAAGGGTTTAGAGTAGTAGAGTTCGCAAAACTGAGTTTTTGCGGGAACCGTATTCTCTCCTGATGTGGGGATAGGGTTCAGTATTTTTCTAGAGGATATTTTTACTCCATAATAATTTTTTAACGAACCAAAAATGGTTCTTATAATATTTGTGATTCTTAGAAATTTTTCTGGAAACTTTTCAGAAAAACTTTATTTTACCCGCGTTTGGAGCTTTACGGGTAAACCGGCGCAACCGGGATATGAAAAATAGTCCAAAAATTTAGTTTTGGGTTTCTAAATTTTTCTATATCATATTCAAATCATAAAATTCATTTCTCATGATTTTACTCAATTTAGAAAAATAACTATCTAAAAAGGGGTTCGAAAACTACGCGTTTTTACTACTTCGAACTACCGATTAAACCCTAACTTGATGGGACTTAATCCCACCAATTTTCTGGGCTGTGGGGCGCACAAGAGTGCAGAATACACTCTCAAAAATAATTCCAAAAGTCAATTGGGTCAAATGGGTTTAATTTTGAATTTTTCCAAATTAGGTGAGTGGGGTATGGCTCTCATTCCCTCCAAGTAAGCTAGCCCATACTCCCCCCATTCCCTTGTGCTGGCTGAAATCTGATTTGGGAGAGGAAAGAGAGAGGTTTTCATTTTTCTCACTTCATCTCTTTCACTCTTGCAAAATCCTTCATTTTTCTCTTCACTTCCAAGCTTTCCTCCATAGCCAAAGCTTGAGTTTTATTGGGTTTTTAGCTATTCAAGCTTCACAAAAAAGGTTTGGATCATCATTCTAATCCATAAACTTCTTTCATTTTTTCATTTCCACCACTTTCATGTTTCCATGAAAGTTGTGTTCTTCTCTTTACTAAAAGAGATCTTTTTCTTGGTTTAGGTTCACTCCATTGGAACCTACAGGCTTGAAAACCACCTTGGATCCATTTGTCTTCAAGATTTGAGTAAGTATTCATCTACTCAAATTTCTACTCTTTAGGGTTTGTTGGTTTTCATAAAACTCATATTTTTATAGTTTTATTTTGGTGTATTTTGTGAAAGGTAAATTTTTCTAAATGTGGGAACATCAAGGCTTCAAGGAGGCCACTTGGTGTTGATGAGGAGTGAAGGTGATTGTGGTGTTTGCCCATTTTCATTGTCTACAAGAGGTAAGGGGATTTTCTCAATAAGTTGGGAAGATTGTATATGTGTGTGGCTATGTGTTGTATGTTTCATGAAAAACTCAAAGACTTGAGTTTTCATATTGGTTGTTGAATGAGTTTTCATTCTCTTAGTAATATGTATTTTTATATATTTATGTATATGAGTGAAAGTATGATTTTGGTTGAAGCATGATAAATTTTGATAAACCTATGTGTTGTTGGAAAAATCATATGTATGATTTGGAGTGATTTGGAATGCCTAAGTGTATGCTTGATGAGTTGATGATTTTTATGCTATGTTCATGATGTATGTTCATATGCTATGGATTGCCACTTTGAGTGAATGTATGATTAATGGCTTGATTGTGTTCTTGCCTAATTGATGTATGTTGCTTTCTTTGAATATTCCATATAGCTTGAATTCAATGTGATTGGAATTGGATTGAAATATTTGACCAAGTGTAGTAAGAGGAGTTAAAAGCTTTAATGAAAGAGTTTTCTATAAGGAATCAAATAAATTAATTAAGATTCAAGTTAATACATACTTAGATAAATTTCATAAAATTGCTAAGTATAAGTCTTCAATCAATTTCATACTATGCTATTTTTATCCATAAAACTCTAAATGTGCTAGAAAATCAATTAATGAGGGAAAAAATCAAATTTCAAATTTTTAGGGGTCAAAAACGAAATCTGGATGCTTTGGGGTCAAAAATGCAAAATTCTGAAATTCTGGGCATAATTTCGAAAATCTAGGCACTTTGGGCCAAAAATGTAATTTTCAAAAGTTTTGGGGCAGAAACGCGAAGTATGGACACTTTGGGCCAAAAACGTAATTTACGAAAGTCTTGGGGCAGAAAACGCGAAATCTGGGCATTTTGGGCCAGAAACCAAATTCTTCAAAAAGAATCAGGGGCTGGACTGAAAACTGGACTTCTTAGGGGGTCAGAATTATAAATACTTAAAAGTAAAGGAGATTAAGTAAAATTATCAAAGAATCTACTCAAGTTTTTAATTAACCCTTTTATAATGAAAAGTGAGAAGAAAAATAAATAAAGTGAGTTTTAAATAAGAGGTAATTCTTTTATAACAATTAAAGATTTAAGATTTTGAAGTTAAATAAGAACTTTAATTCCAAAGAGGAGTTTCCATAAACTTATGTTTTTAAAATGACGTTTCTACACGGTATTGGAAGATGACAAATACGTGGCGATGATAAAAGTCTTCAGGACAATAATATTACACGGTATTGAAAGAGGATCAATACGTGGCGACGATAAAGTCTTAAGGACAATAATACTACACGGTATTGAAAGAGAGTCAATACGTGGCGACGATGAAGTCTTGAGGACAATAATGCTACACGGTGTTAGGAGAAAGCTAACACGTGACGACGAAAATCCTTAGTCAAGGATGGCATTATTTTCCTTGTATGTGTGTGCAAATTGTATTGTCATATGCATTTGAGTTATTGGCCCTCGCCATGTTGGCTTTATGCCATGATTAATATTGGCTTTTGCCATGTTGGCTTTATGCCATGATTAGAGCACACAATCCTATATGAGGATTGTAAATAAGTATGGTCTGACTATAAGTCTTTGAGGGCATTCAGGTCACGAAATTCTCAATGGCCTTGAGGGGAATCCCCTTGTGCCGAGAAGAGTAGTATACCCGGCTTGAATGATCCTGACCAGCTGCCTTATTTGAGATGGGGTGTACGACGTAGCACAATGGGTCTGTACCGAATAAATGACAAACGATGGCCGAGAGTGAAGGTCAGTTTGCATTAATGATAGGTATACGATTCCGCCACATCGCCCTACTTAGTTGAGGAAGAGAAGTCTCCATGGAGCAGCACACCGGTGTAACAAGAGATACTGAAGTGACATGCATTTCGCTAGAGGGATATGTGTGTTTGACTTGATGACTGTGTTCTCTTTTGAGTGTATGTATAACTTAGAGAAAAATTTGCGAAAGAGTAACTATATATATATTATTGGAATGTATTATGTAGTATTTTCTTTTTCATATACATCCTTTCAGTGGACTTTCAACTTGTGCAAAGAAATTCACCCTTGCGTGTTTTTCTGTTATTTTATGTACGTTACGCGTAGATGTCCACTTCGAGACCACTGATAGCCCGAGTGAGGGAGTGCTTCCGGCCTCGTGAGGCCGATAGTGCGGGATGGACTTATGATCCTATCTCCCAATGGGCCACTATGACTGGACACGTGGTTAGGACTAGAGGAGGGGTGTTGGGCCCCGAAGAGGTTTTGGAGAGGGACATGGTATTGGACGTCTACATACCCATCGAGAGGATGCGCTACTGGCTGGGAGATGCACCCTTTGCACGCAGTATCACTTTGGAGAACCGGGAGGCCAGAGTTCCACCCACGGCGCAGCTTAGGAGAGAGGCGATGGAGGATCAGAGGCCTACACCTCAGCGGATAGCCGAATCGGTATCTAACCGTTGTCGTCTGATTCGTCGCACTCCAAGGAAGAGTTCCTTGGAGAGGGCACACTTACCAAGGATGGCACCACCAGTGACACCAGTTCCATCACTCGAGACCGTGAGGCCGACACTTCCTGTTCCATACGTCGCACCTTCTGGACATTTGGTGCGCTGTTCTTCTGACACTTCTGCCGGACCTTCGGGACACGTAGATAAAGGGAAGAGAAAGGTTAGAGACGAGCCAGATTGTGTACTATTCGAGGTGTATGAGGTTGAGGAGGACCCCGAGGAGACGTCATTGTCTTAGGCCTGTAGAGGTGGGGGTGTCTAGTGCTAGGTTGTAGGGTGTCTGTTAGCGACCAGCCTAGGTTTGGGATGTAGAAGTTCAATGTTGTGTATTTGACACACCTTTTGATTTACAACTTTCTTAGGTTTAGCTTTCTCGTTTTTTTTCCTGATGTCAGGTTATTGTAGTTTGGCCACTCTGTTGTGGTTTATAACTATACATTGCGAGCGCAAGGTTTGTGTACTTTGACATGATGATCTACATATTTATGTATGATGTTTCTTTTCTTCTGAGTTTCTGGATGGCTAAATGAGATGTGTGTAATCTTTTCGTATAAGATTTCCTTTAAAAAAAAATTTAGCCACCAATTTTGGTAACCATGTTTTATGAAAGACGATTTTCCGCATTAAGTTTTAGTTTTTCATATGACGTTCCTTGTGGGAAAAAGGGGCATTACAGGGAAAGGATCGACTCTGATACCATTTGTAACATCCCGGTTGCTTTTCGGATTGACAATTGTCCCCACACTCATCGGCCTTAGGGTGTCACAATATCTATTCGAATGTAGGGCCTGCATTATTTGAAAGAAATGATACATCTCAATCAAATTCAAACCAGTACATTACACACATATAGCAAGGAAACAACTACTTCTATTTTTCTCAAGTCAAGCTTCACTACATTCTCAACAAAAGTAGTATCAACAGTACCTTCAATCAACAAAATAACAAGACTGCCACTCAAAGCCACATCTGCTCACACACACACACACACACACACACACATATTATTTGAACCAGGCCAAGTACTAAGCCAGGTTCAAACAAAACCGACTAACTAAAAATAACGTCTTCACCAATCATACATAACACACTCAAACATGCAGGACAGACACAATGTATTCAATAATTGCAATACCAGAGGTAGTATTAAACATAAATGACATAGTCATAGCAAAACCTTTGCATATCTGAAGCTCAAACTATCAGCAAAGTAATCTCCACTAGCAAGATGAACATAAAATGTAATCCCAACAGTGAACATAAAATGTAGGCACCTGGCGTAGGCGGATGAAGGACGACGTGGAACAGTACGTGAACGAAGTTAATCCCAACATCGAACGAAGGCGAGAACCCAGAACGATGTGAAACGCGGAACTCAAAACGACGCAAAACCCAGCTTCTTAGAACGACGCGAAATGCAGAGAGGACAAGTGAGAGCAGTCATGGCAAAGGCTGAAAGGTGACGCGAAACAAAGCTGAACAGTCACGGCAGAAGCTGAACAGTCACAGCGGCGACAAGGTGAGTGAGAGCAGAGAGGGTTTTTGAGAGCAAGTGAGAGGAGAGAGTGAGAGTGAAAAAGTGAGAGGGAAGGGGGGACGCGGGTTTCAAAATCATATTATGACTTTTTAAATCGGTTCTTCATATAACCGATTTAAAAAACCTTACATATTAAATCGGTTATGGTAATGACCGATTTAAAAAAGTCATTTTTTAAATCGGGCAAATTATAACCGTTTTAAAAAAGATTGTGGGGAAAAAACCACTTTTTACATCGACTTTTAACACAACCGATTTAAAAAGTCTATCGTTATTTACAAAATTGCCACCGTGTCTATAACCGATTTAAAAGCTAAATTATATTCCCTATTCTGCACTAGTGAATGAACAAATATGAATATCGAAAGCGAAATTCCAATGAATGAGAAAACACTGCAATAACAAAAAAAAACTATACAAAAACCAAATATAGGGACAGATTAATGTCAATAAAAACAAACAAAAACAACAACCCAGGAGTATTAGTAATTAGTATAAAATTAACATTTACCTAAGTGAAATAAAGTTATTAACAGTCAATCCATTTTTGAACTTTATTAACAAATACAATCTAACATGACAAACTTACATCAACACATATAACCAATTATATATAAGTTTACAAAACTTGAAGGAAAAAGTCCAATATCTTATAGGCTTCCAAAAAATGAACCAATAGTGTATTGCTTCAACTACACAAAACATGTAACAAATGCAAAGAAATGACCAAATATGAATATTCTTTGCCAAAATGCAATGAATGAGAAGTTAGCAAAATAACTGTTTGACCAATGAAAGTACACACCATAAAATGCCATGTGTAATTATTAACAGAACAGGCAACAAAAACCAATGTAAAAATCAAAATTGTTGGTTGAATGCACCAAAAACTCCTATCCAACTCAAAAACAAAAACTATTGTAAGACATGCAACGTATTGGTCTGGTTTCATTAGTTGAAATCATCCACAACTGTGGACTGTTGTCCATGTTCTAAAAATTATTTTTAAAAACCTGAGGTCATTGTATTGTAGTTTTATTACTCTTCTACTTTGTGTATTCTTATGCATAGTTTATTGAGTAAAGGTAATTTGACTTTTATTCTCTCTACATCATGATGTAGAGATGAAGATGAACACATTTATGCAGAAAAATCTAATGACAAAAAGTAAGTAATGCAAAAAAAAGTAACAAATATCTAATAGTCGGTTACCTTAAATGATGAACTACTCAGTCCATAGATCCTTATCTGCAATTCAAAATATGAAGAGTTATATTAATAGTAATTCAGGAGATCAAGTTTGTTACTAAAAGCATACCTTTTTAAACATTGCTTATGTAACATCCCAACATTTCATTCTATGAGATAGAATATTAATTTTAGAGGATTAGAATTATCCTTAGGATTTTCAGATAAAGCAAAATGGTTTAGAACTGACGTAGAAGTCAAAACAGTGTTTTATAGACGTTTTTGACTGTCAGAATAAGTTAGAAATAAATATAAAAATTTTAGACTTGATTCATAAGAAGTATTTAAGGATATAAATAAGTAACTGGATGTTATATGAAGATTTTAGAAACTAAATTTGGAATTTTAGAGAAGAACATAAAGGAAAACTGTTGTTTTGGTCTATCTAAGAGAAATTACGCAATCTGTTATAAGAGAAATTACGCAATCTGTTAGTTAAGAAATGGATAAATACTGGAGATTTAGGAATGGTCAAGATAGAGACTACAAGATCTAGCAGAATTCAAAATAGCATATAAATGATAAGTTCCAATTGGTATTATAGTTTAAAACAGTAATATAGATAGGTCTTATGTAACATCTGTTTCCTATTTACCGTCTGTTATCTGTTTTATATGAAATTTGGTGATCTAAGTGTTGAGTAATTTATTTTTAAAATGCTTGTCTACTTGTTTCATTAAAACAGTCATTTTTTACTCAACGTTTTGATTTATACAAAAAATGGTTTTGACCATAATTGACGAATTCAATTTTAAATGGGAAAAAGTATATTAAACCAACACATAAAATTATATTCCTTAACAAAAGTTGTTTCTTTTAAAATTTGTGATTTTTTGGAATTTGTTTAGAATTTTCTGAAAACTTTCAAAATTTACCAAAAAATACGCTTAACTGGTACGTATAGCGTACAAATCTTGATTTACAATGTTATTTTTCTTGTCACAAGTCCTAAAATTTTTATTCTTTATTCTTTATTTGGGGATTTTTAAAATTATTTGTGTATAAGGTTTTTAAAATACTATTTTTGCTCTTATATGCGGTGTATCAGCCAAATAGAGACAAATAGAGAATCAACGGGTGTGGAAAAGGAACTTAGGATTTTTAAGGGACTTAAGGGCAATTTTATGAAGTCCAAAAAGTGGTGTTGACCCAGCCATTGACCATGATTAGTAGGGGTATGTGCAATTACCATTTTACCCTTGATTTCACACTAAAACTACCAAAAACTAAAGTTTTTAACCAAGCTATCCAATGGCTTTTCTTCCCCCTCTTTTGGTCGACATCTTCTTTCAATTTGGAGCCTTGCATGTTCTTTTCCACTTGTCTTGTCATGAGCATGGAGCCAATGGGAAAAAGAATAGGTTTTTACTTAATTAACTGATTAGGGTTTATAACATAATGCTTAAAAAATACCATGACAACACGAAAATTAATTCCCTCCCTCTCCCCACTTGGCGGCCCCCTCCCCTCCAATAAATACCCCTCTTTGCTTCATAAATTTCTCCTCCCAAAACTTGAAGCATTGTCAAGTTCTTTCTTTTTCCCACTTTAAAGCTTTTTATATTTTTCTCTATGTTCTTGGTTCCAAGCTTTGTTCTTCCATAAGGTAAGGAGAACCTCTTGCAAAATAATTTGAAAAGATATAAGTTTGATTTTTGATTGCTAATCACTTAGGTGATATATGTGTTATAGCTTTGTATTTATTTATTTATGCTTTATAATTGTTTTATGGTTTAAATCTACTTATCATGTGCTTTTATTGTTTGTAGTGTTATAATGCATGAATTGTTTATGTGATTTTGTGATAGTAATGTTATAATGGCAAAATTAGTTTCATGCTTATAATTGTTTATTTAAAGCTTTATACTTGTCTTATAGTTTATGTGCTATCTATTAATTATAGTGTTATAATACCTAAATTGTTATGTGATTCTTGTGATAGTATTGTTACGCTGGCAAAATTGATTTTGAGATTTACAAATAGTACCATTATAATGGCACTGTTATAATGGCGAATTTTAGATTACCACAAATATGATTTTACCGTGACACAAGTGTAATTTACCCTTTTGTGAAAACCCTGATAATGTCTATCATTGATATACAAAATGATGGTTAAGATAAATGGTTTATTAGTATGGTTCTATCTAGGAAAGACATAGGTCATCCAAGCGGCCTTAGCCCACCTCTCTTTCTTGGAAATTATGCTTATACGCTGTTTAAGGAGTTCTTAACTTAGGGACTTGGTATATACGTAACTAAGATAAATTGAAAAAGAAGTGATTTCTAAAGTAAACGTATATATATATATATATATATATATATAAAACTAAGTTTAACTTTCAATGCCTATGGCAGTGAAAATTAGTGAGGTAGACCTTCAATGAGTCTTTTTTCTGGAAGTAAATTGGGGCTATGTATTTTGCAACGCCCTTTTTCCAAAAGAGCATTACAACATAAGTAACCGTTTATTTTGAAAAAATAGAATATTGTTCATTTTAATTTTGGAAAAAAATATACTTTTTGAAACTTATAGTTACTTTTCCAAAAGTGAGTAAAATGTTTTTTCTCTTTCAAAGACTAAAGAGTGGGAATTACGTCATATGAAAAATCTTTTCAAAAAGAAACAATCCAAAAGTTATACCAATCCATTCTTATAAAAATATGGATCCCACCACCATATAATATTGTACACAGTTACAATAAATTAAATCGTCTCTTAAGGATTTCTAATGCAATCATTCAGCAAGAATGATAATAACAGTCTACCCAAATGAGCATAAGCCACCCCCAAAAGATAATCTACACAAAGGCCACTCCTGATGGTAGTCTTCCTACTTCTTCTGTTTTGGCCAACACACCCGACTGGTGGTACATCTATATGAATCATTTTCCAAATACCACAAAACATATAGGCAAGGGTGAAAATTCTCGTATGAACGTTATATCACAACAATAACAACAAAAGAAATAAAAGAAACTCATGTATGTTATACATAACTAATGTCTCAATACCCCATAGCATGTAGTTCTATATCACACTAATGCATTACCACAAGCACTTCTAAGTTCTAACTCAGCCACAATAATGTATAACTACACACGCATATAATATCACCTTATTAACATGCTATCCCAGTTTATACTACATAACTCGTCATCAAAGTAAGATATCATTCACACAAGATATATTTAAAATGCATGTCAGTTCTATTTCCCTCTCAACACCCTCATAGTGCTCCAAGGAGACTTCTCAACCTCCAATCACCTTTTGAGCAATAGGCCACAGTCAATCCTTAACATATTGTTCAAGGTTAAACCTCCAGTAAAGTCATGTTTAAGTCATAATTGTTTAAGGCTACACACAGTGAAGTCCAAGTAACAATTATTTAGTGCACTCAGCGACACCATATCATAAATAGGTTGTAGGTAACAGGGAGAAACACAAGAAGGGGGGGTTGAATTGTGTTTTTAAGCTTTTTAAAACTTTTTGCAAATGTGGGACGCTGGCTGTGAAAACTTTGGACGCACAGCGTATAAATAGATACTGGATGCACAAGCAATTTGGACACAGAGGCTTCCACTTAGTTTAAAACTTGTTTTCTTTGTGCGATTTAAATAGTTTGAAAAACTTGTTAAATCAAAATTCAATTCAATCCCCTTAGTTAGTATAAACAAATAAATAACCAGAGATAACGGAAAGAGAGAAAAACACAAGTATTTATACTGGTTCACTCTTTCCTAAGAGCTACGTCTAGTCCCCTCAAACTAGAGAGATTTCACTATCAATCCAGATAGAAGAGAAGCATTTTTGAACAGCCTCTTCAGGCCTTACAACAAGTATTCTTTGCACACCTAACCTCTCCAGACACAAAACAAGTATTCTTTACAAACAAGCCTCTCCAGACTCAACCCTAAGTATTCTTTTACAGACAAGCCTCTCCAGGCTCAACACAAGTATTCTTTCTAAACAAGCCTCTCCAGGCTCAAACAACTCAGAAGAGTGTTTTTGACTTAAAGTGCTATCTAACTCACCCAAGTGAGAATATGAAACTCTTAAGCACTTCGAGAGTTAAGCAAACTCTCTTTTACTAGAAGGAAAACAATACAAGACTTTTTACAAAGACAGAGTATTTGCACAGCATTTCAGCTCTTTTCTTTTTCTTGGTTCAGTCACTTAGTCCAGTCTCTTCTTCTAGTCTCTTGTATTTTTCTTCTTGTTCACGGTATTTATAGGCTTTGATGAAGCTTCAGACTTGTTCTTTGAATATCTCAGCTTCAGCTTTCATAAATATGACCGTTCTCTAATAGCATTAAATGCTATTCTTCCGTTGCTCTGAGGAGTTTCATTTCAGTATGTATGTCTGCGTCTCTTTCGCCTAACTCAGAAGCAACCTGTACTCATAGTCTCAATTGCACAAAGGTTAATAGTAATATTCCATTGAGACAAAGAGAATACACTATGTAAAGCAGAAAGTAGTGTTCAGAGAGATATAGAAATAAACATAGTACATTCTCTCTCTAAGTACACTTTCCACAGTGCTTTATGTTTTTCATTAAATGCATGTTCAAACACGTTGAATACAACTATTTATTTCAAATCATTTGCTCAATAAATATGTTCCATATTAAATGCAAGAGCAATAAATAGCATGTTATGTATTCTGCATTTTGGACACAGCATTTAGAGTGTATGAACTATTCAGGTTAGGCACAAAATGGAGGCATACCTTTGCTTACCATTTGTACTTGATACAGCTTGGTTTATATGGACGCATATTCATTGCTTACCATATGAACTTATGACTTTGCTTCTCTGATGGGTACGTCTCTATAACACTTATTGGACGTTTATCAATTTTGCTTCTTTGGACGCAAAGTGTAGCATGTCTCCATGAATAGTTACTAGACGCTTATAGGTTCTGCTTCTTTGGACGCAAAGCTTCATTGAACGTGTTGCTTTTCAAAGTCCATTGGACGCTCCACTCTTGTACATATATGTGCCAAAGTCACACTGGACGATGGACTTATCTTTGTTGTACCTACAAGAGCTTGTTAGCAGACTTTGTAAAACCTTTAATAATTATTGTTATCATCAAAACAGCTTAGGGAATTCATGCATTAAAAATGCTTTTAAATAATTTGGTTCCAACAATCTCTCCCTTTTTGATGATGACAAACATTATTAAGTTTTACAAGTAATAAAGCAGATAAAACCAATAAGCAGTCAGCATATATTTTAAATAGAAATTTTTCTTAGGGAAAACTCCCCCTGAGATATAGACTCAGTTTTTCTTACTCTTCTCCCCTTGAGATAAACATCTCATGGTTTTGGATATTCAATATGTTCAGAGTACCTGAAAAATTTCTTTTTCTCACAGAGCAGATTAGTCCAGTATATAAATATAGTATAATCAAAGCATGCATAAGTAATAAAACTACTGCACTGCAATTTAGACTCAATCTCATTTTATTAATGACTTGTGAGCTTTAAAACTTAATTCTTCCCAATTTCTCCCCCTTTTGTCATCAGACAAAAAGGTTCATAGAACATCATAGTCCAAAAAGAAAAGAAAAAAAATTGAAAGACAGGGAACAGGGATTTTTAAATTCGAAGAACAGGAGAACAGGACTTTCATGGATTCTTCCTTGATTCCAGATACTTACAGTACTGCCCCAACAGAAATATCAAGTCATCAATATCTTCCGGATTCCTTATTTGTAGAGACAATGACATCTTCTGGCTCAGGAGAAAATTCAATAATTGGCTGAGTGGATCTAGTAGGAGCACCAAAGACATCATTAAACATATATCTTTGATGTGCCACGTTTTCTGTAACTGATCCCCTGGTTGGCGTTGCAGCCTTCTCAGCATCTGAGACCCCTGAAGACGATGCTTCTTGCTCACACAAGACAAGGTGTCTTTCCTAGAAGATTCTTGCTTCCTGCTCCGTTGCTTGTCCTGTCTTGGACAAGGATATCAAGAAATCCATATCCACATTTTCCATGGATTTCTTTGCCCAGTCCTCATCAATCCTAATAGGAGTTGGCATTGGACTTTTGTTGACGCTCTTCCTTGGGAACTTGTCCTTATTTTTGTCAACAAGATAGACCTTTGGTGCTATCCTGTCAGGCTTGACTTTTATTGTTGTTGTTGGCCTGATCCTCATAGACGGAGGGACATTGAAGTGGTTCTGTAGTTGAAGTCCATCCGCTATGTTTCTGATGATCATCCTGTCAAGAGGGGAGAGGAATGATCCCAGTTCTTCTGCAGTCAGAGGGGAGTACTCTGGCTTGAAGTCGTAAATCTTCATCCTTGAGAGTCCCAAGGAGCTAGGCATAATAGACTTAGCCCTTACTTCCTCTGAGGTCATGTTCTCTTTTATCTTATCCTCCTGAAGAGGAATCTCCATGACCTTCAACCCCTTAGTCAGGAGATCCAATTTCCCGACTGTAAAGACATACTCAGAAGGTGATGAAGAAGGAACTTCTGATATGTCCAAGTAGGAGGAGGGTGAAGCTGAGGTTGATGGTTGAGGTTGGTCACGTGAAGGTGAAGGTGAGTGTGTTTGGATGAGATTGGACGATGGTTCAAGATTGAAGGGTGATGGAGGAGTGGTTTCAGGTGAGGCGAGTGGTGGTGTTTGTTCTCTTGATTGGGTGGCCAGAGAGGGTGAGAGAGTTTGAGGTGGTGTTTCTAATGGTTGTTTTGGTTGAGATGGGGGAACTGTTTGGGTTTGTGTTTGAGGTTGTGGTTGTGGTTCAGGAATTGTATGGATGGGTGATTGTGATTGAGTTTGAGGGTCAGGGATTGGACGAATGGGCGAGGGAATGGACTCAGGAGTTTTTGAGATTGATGCAACCACAGATTCAATTATTTCATCCACAGATTTGTCAGGATTAGCACAAGTAAGGACCTCTGCCGCTTTCTTCTCAGCAATCTTGGCAGTGGATGCTTTCCTTTGAGACCTTGCCTTCTTTGTTATGGGTCCAATGACTTCTGTTTCAACTGTCTTGGACTCAGAGGCTTTTCACTTTTTGGTTGCCTTTCCAGCAGCAAGCTTGGCTCTTTTGGAGAGAAATTCTCCAACTGTTTCTTCGTCTGAATCAGCCATGACTAACTTCCTTGCAGATTTCTTGGAAGTAGTCTTCTTCTGTGTAGCAGGAACTCCACTAGAGACTTTAGTTGCTAGTTCCGCTTGTTCAGCTCGATTTGTTTCAATCGCAGCCCTGATAGCTTCCTTGTTGTCTTCTTCTTCTACCTCTTTGAGTTTGGCCAAATGTTCTTTGACTGTATCCAAACCCATTCTTAGAATATGGGTTCTTCCAAAATGAGTTTGACATTGTATTTTGGAAAGAGCAGGTTTGTCTTCCCCAGAGTATACTTAAAAAATTTCCATGACTCCTTGAGTGTTGAAAATTTTCTGAAGTAATGCTCCATAGGGAATAGCTATCCTTTTTCCTTTCCCTAGAGCGTCTCTTCTGAAACAGAGAAACAGTATAGAAGGAAGATTAATTTGCTGAAAGGTTAGAAGATGCACCAGTAAGAACCCATGTACTGACGATACACAGTCCTTTGATCTAACCTTGTGAAGTATCATCTTGTTCAATACTTGATGAAGTATTCTGGCCTTGTCAGTCATTTTCACATAAGGTATCACTGTTCCTTCTACTACCTCTCTTTTCTTCAACTTGAAACTTTTCATTTTCTCCAAACCACCATCTTTGAGTCTCCAGTTTTTGTAGAAACATACTCCAGCGGCGTCACATCCAGTAGCCGCTGAGATGCTTTCTGTGGATACATAGACTTTCTTGCCTAGGTCTGTTCCTGTGATTAAGTTGTCCTTGATCTTCATAGTTTTCCAGAACTGACAAACCAACTCACGATACACAAAGATTTCCTTTTCGTTTCCAAACATGCTTTCCCATCCAATAGCCATAATTTCAGGAGCAATGTCCACACCCATACTAGCTATGGTTGTGAGATCAGCCCAGAATTCCACATTGATTTCCAAATTGTCAATGTTCTCCATTTTTTAGAGTAGAAGATGAGTTTTTCAAAAGAGAGGGTTTTGAAAGGGTTTTTCCAAAGAAACGAGAGTAAACCTAGAGAGTTCAGAAAGTTGAGTGAGTGAAGGGAAGAAGTTAAAAACGTGTTTAAGAAGGAAGTTATGGAGAAAGAAAACAGTAAATTTTTCTTGAAAATAGGTGTAATCATCAAATGGGAAAACGGCTGCAGAGCAGGTGTACAGTTTTGTGATAAAAATATATCATTATAAAAATAGTTAGGACTCAGCGCGGGAAGACTAATAGGTAAAGACCTTTTAAGTCATAAAGACTTCTAAGTCTCAAATAGACTAACGTGTCCTATTGGACGCTAGTCATATTGGACTCAGACTTAGCTTGAGCATATTGGACGTTAAACATCATTCTTTTACAAAGTGCATATTTAAGTGCTTCCTTATAAAAGTGAATCTATCTACAGAGAGGGGTTTTGTAAATATATCTGCCCATTGATTTTCAGTGTTAACAAACTGAATATCAAAGATTCCCTTCTGTACATAGTCTCTAATAAAATGATGTTTAATTTCTATATGCTTAGCTGTTGAGTGTAAGATTGGGTTCTTAGATAAATTGATTGCAGCAGTATTATCACAAAGAACAGAAATCTTGCTCTCGAAGATGTTGTAGTCCTCCAATTGATGTTTAATCCACAAGAGCTGAGAACAACAACTTGCAGCAGAGACATATTCAGCTTCAGCTGTGGATAATGCAATTGTGCTCTGTCTCCTGCTCGTCCATGATACTTGATTGGACCCAATAAAATGGCATCCTCCGCTGGTGCTTTTTCTTTCAAGTCTGTCTCCAGCATAATCAGCATCACAGAATCCTACTAATCTGTATTCATCTCTGTATACCTTTTGATCTACCTTTTTATCTTTATCATTCAGGCTCATTATGCAAGTTGGATGCATAAGAGTGTTCATGGGTTTGCAATCGTCCATTTTGAACTTTTTAAGAAGTTCCTTTGTGTATTTGGACTGATGCACATAGACCCCATCTTGCGTCTGTTTTACTTGAAGTCCAAGAAAGAACTTCAATTCTCCCATCATGCTCATTTCAAACTCCTTCTGCATTAACTCAGAAAACTCTCCACATAGAGATTCATCAGTAGCACCAAAAATGATATCATCCACATAAATTTGTACTATGATGAAGTGTGTGTCTATGGATTTTCTGAAAAGAGTAGTGTCTACTTTTCCTCTTGAAAAACCATTTTCCATTAGAAAAGAACTTAGTTTTTCATACCAAGCTCGAGGAGCTTGCTTGAGGCCATAGAGAGCCTTTTTTAGTTTAAAAACATGATCAGGAAAAGTTTGATCCTCAAAGCCAGGGGGCTGTTCAACATAGACTTCCTCTGTTATTATACCATTCAGAAAAGCACTCTTTACATCCATATTATAAAGCCTCATATCATGTTGAGCAGCAAATGAAAGTAAGATGCGAATGACTTCAATTCTAGCTATTGGAGCAAAGGTTTCAGTAAAGTCAATACCTTCCTGTTTTGAGTAACCTTGAGCAACTAACCTTGCCTTGTTTCTCACAACTTTACCTTTTTCGTCCAGTTTGTTTCTGAATACCCATTTGGTTACAATAATGGACTTATCTTCAGGTGGGGCAACTAGCGTCCAAACATCATTGCGTTTGAATTGATTTAGCTCCTCCTGCATTGCCAAAATCCATCCTTCGTCCAATAGGGCTTCATCTATATTTTTGGGCTCTAATTCAGAGATGAATGCAACATCAGTTTGTTCTCTGAATGTGGACCTTGTTCTGACTCTATCATTTGCATTTCCGATGATTTGATCTTCAGGATGATAGGTCTTGAAGTGCCAGCTTCTTCTTCTTTCAGTATTGGACGCACCATTATTTTCTGCGTCTGATCTATCTTCTTCATTCTTAGGTGGTAGTCCTTCACCTTCTGCTTGTATTCTCATATCTGCAAGAGAATCACTTAACTCTGACAATTCCTTGTCAGACTTTTTGTCATTGAATTTAATATGAATTGACTCTTCTACAGTCAAGGTTCTTGAGTTATAGACTTGATAAGCCTTGGAAGCTTCAGAGTAACCCAGAAAAATTCCATTATCCACTTGAGAATCAAATTTGCCAAGTTTATCCTTAGTGTTAAGAATGAAACATTCACATCCAAAAGGATGAAAGTATGAAATATTGGGTTTTCTTCCTTTCCACAATTCATATGGAGTCCTTTTCAACATAGGCCTCACATATATTCTATTTTGTAAATAACACGCAGTATTTACAGCTTCAGTCCAAAATCTCTTGGATGTTGAGTGATCATTGAGCATGGACTTAGCCATCTCTTGTAAAGATCGATTCTTTCTCTCCAGCACACCATTCTGTTGAGGTGTTCTTGGCGCAGAGAACTTATGAAAGATCTCATTCTCTTCACAGAATCTCTGGAAGTTTACATTTTCAAACTCACCTCGATGATCACTTCTAATGGAGTTGATACAAACTCCTTTATCATTTTGGACTCTTTTACAGAATATGGTGAAGGTTTTGAAAGACTCATCCTTGTGTGCAAGGAATTTGATCCATGTCCATCCAGTATAGTTATCAACTATAACTAATCCGTATCTCTTTCCATTCAAAGAAGCAGTTTGAGTGGGTCCAAACAAATCCATGTGTAAAAGTTCCAAAGGTCTAGAAGTGGAAACAATATTCTTGGAATTAAAGGGGTTTTTCACTTGTTTCCCTTTCTGACATGCTTCACACAGAACTTCAGATTTGTACACAAGATTTGGTAGTCCTCTCACGAGGTTATGCTTATTTAGCTTTGAGATGGTTCTCAAGCTTGCATGACCAAGTTTCTTGTGCCATATCCATTGTTCATCTTTTAAAGATATGAAGCATGAGACATTTTGTTTGGACAGATTTTCGAAATCAATTTTGTAGACATTGTCCTGCCTCTTTGCTTGAAAAAGTATGGACTTGTCAGGATTTCTGACTATCCATTTGTCCTTGTTAAAGGAAACATCAAACCCACTATCACACAATTGACTTATGCTAAGCAGATTATGTTTGAGTCCTTCAACCAGTACGACATTTTCGATAGAGGGAAAGGGATGCTTACCAATTTTACCTATTCCAACTATTCTGCCTTTCTAGTCTCCTCCAAAGGTGACCCAGCCTTTTGATCTAGGCTTTAGGTCTTCGAACATAGACCTTTCTCCTGTCATGTGTCGTGAGTAGCCATTGTCCAGGTACCATGACTGGTGTTGTCTTCCTCCCATCAAGCATATCTGCAACAGGAATAATCATATTCTTAGGTATCCAGATTGACTTGGGTCCTTTCTTGTTAGTACTTGGTCTGCGTCCAGGCATGTTTCTCTTGTTATGGACGCACATTGAGGTGACATGTCCAGCCTTTCCATAGTGACTGCAATATAAATTGAATTTTAAAGAATTCTTAGAAAACTTTGGTTTTGGTTTTTCATAACTCAAACCACTTTTGTCAGAAGGTTTTCACTGAATTTTTAAAATCTGATCAAGTTTTTCAGAGCTACTGACAAATCTGGACAATCGTCCAGTGAGTTCATTTACTTCTTGTTGAAGTGCTTGTACTTCACAGGAAGTATTGGACTCAGAATCCTTTTGAGATTCATCTTTGAGTTGACTTACTTGAAGTCTTAACTCTTCATTTTCTGATTTGAGTACTTTATTTTCCAAAGTAAGTCTTTCAAAATCTTTGGTTATGAGTGAAAACTTTTTCTTCAAAGATTTGTACTCATCAAATAAAATGGATGATTCTCTAAGAAGATCATTAAAGTTGTCTCTTAGTTCAGGATAAGAAAGTACCTCTTCTTCATCCTCACTATCAGTGGAGGGTAGACTTGCCATTAGGCAAAGATTTGCTTCTTCCTTATCCTCCTCATCCTCATCATCAGAAGATTCATCAAGATCTTTCCATGTTGCCAAGAGACCCTTCTTCTTTGTCCTTTCAGCCTCAGGACAGTCTGCCTTGTAGTGACCTGGTTTCTTACATCCATAGCACACTACTGAACTTTTCTCTTTTTGCTCAGCTTCCTTTTGTGGAAATTTTTTGTTGAATTGCTTTCTTCTGAAGCCACCTTTCTTTTTCCACATAGACTTTATTTTTCTGGAGATGAAGGAAAGTTCATCATCATCTGAGCCTTCTTCTCCTTCTGAGCTGCATGACTCCTCATCTGAGTCAAGTGCCTTCAGTGCCTTTGAGGTGCTCCCCTTTTGGGCTTTAAGAGCAATGGATTTTGCTCTTCTTTCTGTTCCTTCCTCATTGAGCTCAAGGTCATGCACTTTGAGTGAGCCTAAGAGATTCTCCATAGCAAGAGTGGAAATATCTCTTGCTTCTTGTATGGCAGTTACTCTGCGTCTCCATTGTTTTGGCAAACTCTTTAATATTTTCCTGATATGATCCTGGTTTGTGTAGATTTTTCCCAAGGATCTCAGGTTGTTGATGATTGTTTGGAATCGTCCAAACATCTAATCAATAGTCTCGTGGTCCTTCATGCGCCAAAGCTAAAGTGTCCCATATTTCTTTGGCAGTGGTGCAGCTGTGCACTTTGTCATATTCTGACTTAGTGATGGCACACATCAGATAGTGCCTTGCCTTTGAGTTCAGCTGGAATCTGGTTCTTTGATCTTGCGTCCACTGAGCTCTTGGTACTGGTTGACCTACTTCATCTACTGGAGCAGTGTAGCTAGTTTCCACGACATCCCACATGTCTATATTTTGCGCATCAAAGAATGTGATCATTCTTTGCTTCCAGTAATCATATTCGTCTCCATTGAACAGTGGTGGCCTATTCACAGCTTGTCCCTCGTTCTCCATGGATCTTTGCTTCTCTGCACTGTTAGGTGCTCAACCCCTAGAAACCGAGCTCTGATGCCAACTGTAGGTAATAGGGAGAAACACTAGAAGGGGGGTTGAATTATGTTTCTAAGCTTTTTAAAACTTTTTGCAAATGTGGGACGCTGGCTGCGAAAACTTTGGATGCACAGCGTATAAATAGATATTGGACACACAAGCAATTTGGACGCAGAGGCTTCCACTTAGTTTAAAACTTGTTTTCTTTGTGCGATATAAATAGTTTGAAAAACTTGTTAAATCAAAATTCAATTCAATCCCCTTAGTTAGTATAAACAAATAAATAACCAGAGATAAGGGAAAGAGAGAAAAACACAAGTATTTATACTGGTTCACTCTTTCCTAAGAGCTACGTCCAGTCCCCTCAAACTAGAGAGATTTCACTATCAATCCAGATAGAAGACAAGTATTTTTCAACAGCCTCTTCAGGCCTTACAACAAGTATTCTTTGCACACCAAGCCTCTCCAGGCTCAAAACAAGTATTCTTTACAAACAAGCATCTCCAGGCTCAACCCCAAGTATTCTTTTACAGACAAGCCTCTCCAGGCTCAACACAAGTATTCTTTCTAAACAAGCCTCTCCAGGCTCAACCCCGAGTATTCTTTTACAGACAAGCCTCTCCAGGCTCAACCCCAAGTATTCCTTTACAGACGAGCCTCTCCAGGCTCAACACAAGTATTCTTTCTAAACAAGCCTCTCCAGGCTCAAACAACTCAGAAGAGTGTTTTTGACTTAAAGTGCTATCTAACTCACACAAGTGAGAATATGAAACTCTTAACCACTTCGAGAGTTAAGCAAACTCTCTTTTACAAGAAGGAAAACAATACAAGACTTTTTACAAAGACAGAGTATTTGCACAGCGTTTCAGCTCTTTTCTTTTTCTTGGTTCAGTCACTTAGTCATGTCTCTTCGTCAAGTCTTTTGTATTCTTCTTCTTGTTCACGGTATTTATAAGCTTTGATGAAGCTTCAAACTTGTTCTTTGAATATCTCAGCTTCAGCCTTCATAAATATGACCGTTCTCTGATAGCATTAAATGCTATTTTTTCGTTGCTCTGAGGAGTTTCATTTCAGTATGTATGTCTGCGTCTCTTTCTCCTAACTCAGAAGCAACCTGTACTCATAGCCTCAATTGCACAAAGGTTAATAGTAATATTCCGTTGAGACAAAGAGAATACACTGTGTAAAGCAGAAAGTAGTGTTCAGAGAGATATAAAAATAAACATAGTACATTCTCTCTCTAAGTACACTTTCCACGGTGCTTTATGTTTTTCATTAAATGCACGTTCAAACACGTTGAATACAACTATTTATTTCAAATCATTTGCTCAATAAATATGTTCCATATTAAATGCAAGAGCAATAAATAGCAAGTTATGTATTCTGCGTTTTGGACGCAGCATTTAGAGTGTATGAACTATTCAGGTTAGGCACAAAATGGACGCATACCTTTGCTTACCATTTGTACTTGAGACAGCTTGGTTTATATGGACGCATATTCATTGCTTACCATATGGACTTATGACTTTGCTTCTCTGATGGGTACGTCTCTATAACACTTATTGGACGTTTATCAATTTTGCTTCTTTGGACGCAAAGTATAGCCTGTCTCCATGAATAGTTACTAGACGCTTATAGGTTCTGCTTCTTTGGACGAAAAGCTTTATTGAACGTGTTGCTTTTCAAAGTCCATTGGACGCTCCACTCTTGTACATATATGTGCCAAAGTCACATTGGACGATGGACTTATCTTTGTTGTACCTACAAGAGCTTGTCAGCAGACTTTGTAAAACCTTTAATAATTATTGTTATCATCAAAATAGCTTAGGGAATTCATGCATTAAAAATGCTTTTAAATAATTTAGTTCCAACATAGGTCAACCAGTTAGATTTATCCAAGCCGGGTGTTCTACTTGTAACATCCTAAAATTTCACTCTAAGAGACAGAGTGTTAATTTTAGAGGATTAGAACTACTTTGAAGTTTTTCGAATAAAAACTTAGTGGTTTAGAATTAAATACGGAAGTCAGGAGATTATATATGGACATTCTGAATATTAGGATAAATGGTGAAATGAATTTGGAAAATTCATATGACACTTCCAAAAGGTATTTGAGGGAAGACATAGTAGTGTTGATGACATATAAAGGTTTTAGAAATTAAGTTTGGATTTTAAGAGGAGGAAATAAAGAAATTGCGGCTTTAAATTCTTTTTTGACAGAACTCTGTAGTTTGTTAGTTAGGAAAAGGATACATGCCCAAGATAGGAAAATAAATGAGATAGGAATTACAAAGACCTGATAGAAATCTAAGAAAAGTAGAAAACCCAGTTACGGTTAAATATTACAGCATGAATAGTAAAATAGTTACATTTTTATAGGCTTCTGTTTTCTGTTTTCTATTTTCTGTATTTTGTCTTTTGTCTATTTTAAATGATATGGTGTGAACTAAGTGATAAGAAAATTATTGTAGTCTTATAATTAGGGGTTTAAAATATTTATCAAGTTATTTTACTAAAACAGTCATTTTTCTTATGACGTTTGAAAATCATACTTACCGTAATAGATAGAAAAGAGATTAATTAGTAAAAATATGTTAAACCAACCCAAAAAATTATCTTTATTCACGAAAGTTGTTTCTTATAATATTTATGATTTTCTAAAATTTTTCTAGAATTTTTGGAGAAACTAATTTCCAAAAGTACAATTTTGGTTTCCGCAGTTTACGGTAAGAGCTAAGAACTGATACGAAGGCCAAAACGAAGTTGAAACGAAAAATTGGAATAGTACACCATGTTTTTATATTTTTTATGAATTATGAAATTTATTTTGAAATTTTTTGAAAGACAGATAAAGAGTTACGTTTTCCGTCCCTGTAAACACGGAAAACAAAGTTTACAGAAACCAGGATAGATTTTCAGTGGTCAAGGAAGGCTCAAAATCAAATGTTAAGAGAGACCATTGGTGTTTATATTAAATTTGTGATTTTTTGGGAATTTTTCTGGAATTTTCTGAAAAATTACTGTTTTACACTGACGGCGCGTCCGTTTTCCTTCATTTGTGCAAACCGTAAAACCTATCTTTTACCGTAAAAATCCAAAAACTCTTGTATAAAGTCTTTAGGACTATTATTTACTATTTTCAAAATTTTCTAATGAGTCCTCACCTTTTTACTAATTATTTTTAAGATCTGGTTGCAAAAGGACTAGAATGCCACCAGTTTTTTGTTTATTTACGAAACCATAAAGTTTTTCACTATTTGATCAAATGGCTCTCCTCCTCCCTTGTGCTGGTCGACATCCTCTCTTCCTTAGGACCTTTCGATGAACTTTTTGGCCTATGACTCACATGCATAGTCATTGGAACAAACCAATTAGAAAAATGGATCTTTTATGTTTTAATGAATTATGACATATACACTAAAAAGCTAGGTGACCTCACAATTATTTATTTCCTCCTTGGTCCCCTCTTTGGCCGCCCCTCCCCCACTATAAATAGGGGTCTTTGCTTCATATTTTATCTTAGTTTCTTAAATTTCTTTGGTGTTATTGTTTTGTTCTTCATCAAGATTTTGGCCAAGGTAAGGGGTTTCTCTTCTCATCTTAATTTTAGTAGTATGAGTTTGATCTTGGTTGTGTTTGAAATTGCTTGTTTGTATGTTTATAGCTTTTTGTTTGTTTAATATGCTTTATGATTGCCTTATAGTCTTATTTTAATTGTTTTATGCTATTTATAAATTGTAGAGTTATAATGCCCAAATTTATAAAAATTTCGAGTAAGAGGAGAAGCTATGGCAAAATCACTTTTGAACTTTTGTAAACATACCGTTATAATGGCAAATTTTAGACATACTGCAAATGAGAGTTTACCGCAAAGAAAATACAATGATTATTTGTGAAAACCCCGATAGTATCTGTTATTTATATACAAGGTTATAGTTAAGATAAATGGTTTATCAGTATGAATCTGTCTAGAAAGGAAGTGAGACCTTTGAAAGGGCTAAAGCAGTCTGTCTCACTCTGGCCTGGGATCTGTGCTGATACGCTGTTTGGGGAAATCTTAACATTGGAAACCTGGTATATACGTGACAAGATAAGATTGGGAAAGAAACAATTTTCTTAATACCGTATATATAAATAGATTGGAATGGATAAAAGAGTGTAACAGTAATGGATTCTCAGTGAACTTGCTGTTATAGCATCTTTCAGAATATAATGTAAAGGTAATAGATTCTCGGTGAATTCTATCGTTATATTATTTGTGGAAAATATCGAGTGGGTATCCAATTTGTATATATATGCATATAACTCAGTTTAATTTCCAATGTCTACGGCAGTGGAAATTAGTGAGATAGGCTTTCAACAGGCCTTTTTACTGGAAGATAATTGGAGTTTAAATATTTCAGAAGAGAGATAAATTGACTACGTTCACCTAGTGCATAGGTTCAATTTTACAGTGGGATACTGATTACCAAAGATAGCTCTGTCGTCGTGTGATCTTTTTATCTTCGAAAATAAACCTAAGCCGTGATTAGTCAAACTTAATTTCGATCACTCAGCTTGTATTAAGTTTTCAAGAAAGCTGGACACTGATTACCGCAATCGGCTCAGCCGCCGTGTAATTATTCCATTGCCAAGAAGCTATCTAAAAACTGAGAACAGACATCTACTATTTTAAAAGCAGACGTAACTTTAAATACTGTTGATCTTTTCTCTCTCGATCAATCCAAAGTGGCTATGCCCGGTTTGATATTCTTGTAATACAATTAATAACTCTTTTTATACCGATTTACTCGATGGACCAACTTAAAATAAATTAAGCCGAGATAATGAATTAGTTCGTAATAAGCAATAAAAAGAGACAAGAGTCTTATGTTTTTAAAGTATACAGTAAAAGAGTTTTTATGAGAAAAATGATGTTTAACAGTTATCTGTTCATACAAGTGGTCTGTCCATAAAAGGATTCAACTTGTTTCTTACGAAGAGTTTTTAAGAGATTCAGAGAATTTTGAGAAAGAGAGATAGTAAAACAGAGGAAGTTTTACAAAGAGAATTAAAAAGAATTCAAGAGAAAATCTGTGCATTTGCATAAAGACGTTTTGAGCATACAACCTACGAGAACGTGGTTGAAAATAGAGTCTGTTGGACTACGATTGTCTGCTGGGATTATCCAGGTTTCGAAAAGTCTCAAGAGGTCGAGTCGGTGAATATCCTCGAGCCGAGACAAATCGAATACCCGACTTGGATAAATTTGACTGGCAGTTATATTTCTGATCGAGTTTAAATTTTAAATGCAGTAATTCCGAAGTATCTTCAGGGGTCTATAGACGGGATACCCTAATTATGCTGTTAAGTTTACTGGCAGCCGATCACTCACTGGAGTTAAGGATGGAAAAGTCTCCTTGGAGCACTACACCGGTGTGATTTGAGAAATATAGAAGAGGCATGCATAAATAAGACGTTGTTGTGATCTATTGCTTGTGAGTGCATTATTTTACAGGTTTTCTGGATACAAGGTAAGACCTGCTCTATTAAGATTTGACTGAGTGTTTTCAATGCTTTACTACATTGTTATGTGATTGGAATGAATTGAGTGTCTATGATATTTATCTGTTCTTGATGTTTGTGTTGAGTGTTGTGTGATATGTGTTTGATAGCATGCTTGTACTATTTCTATTAACTTGAGTTAGAGATTCACCCTGCCTGCTTTGTTGTGTTGTTGCATGACTAAGTAGATGGACCCAAATGACAAAGGATTAGGAACAGTTCGACACCTAACCATAGAACCTCTGGGAGGAGATAGTGTATGGTGGAACATATGCCCTAGTACACACTGGGGAAGATTTGTAGGGAGAGTTGAAACATCAAATATTGGAGGTGGAGCACCGCCAAACCCACTACCCATTGAGGAACAAATGATATTAGATGTTAAGTTACCCTGGCAACAATTAAGACCTTTAGGGTATATCTCAGATGACTTTACCTTAGGTAGTGATGATAGTGGTGACAGTACGTGGAGGTGGGAGTTCACATCCTTCAGGACATGATGGGAATGGTTCTGATCGTGTAACTCCTAAGTCAAAAGATAAAACCTCAGAAGATACCTCTGCAGCCGCACCTACTAGGATTGAGGGTTATGTAGGTCATATACCAGTTTCGCCTCTGGGAGAAGTGAATCCGCCAACATATTTATCTTTACCCCATCCATCCGAGTCGGAATCCGAAGATATAATTTGGTTATCTGAATCCTTGTCGGATGAGGAAATCGAAGAGGATCCCGAAGAAGAACCCAAAGAGTCCATATACTCTTGGGCTACTTCTGATCTTACTAGGGAGTCTTACCCTAAACCAGATCTATCCTGCAACACCCTTTCTCCGAAAAGGATATTACACCATAGTTACCAATGAATTTCGAAATAACTTAGAAAATATTTAGTAAAAACTCGATATTCCTTCTCCGAAAACGTGAGTAAAAATTTTTCTTCTTTTAAACATAGAGAAGGATGGAGAAATATGTATTAATTCTTTTCCAAAAGGTTTTAAGTGCGGAAGCATAACGCAATACTATGCGAAAAAGATCTCGTCTCATATATATATAAAATCATCAGAGTTTGTACAGAAAAGAGTTTTAAGTAAGACAGTGAACATCTGAGTTAGTCTGGTCTCTAAACCCCTACCCAAATAACACAGTAACCATCTAATCTTCTTGAAATCCATATCATCTAATCAGCAGCATCCTTCAGCTCCTCTCCTAAGAGCTAACCCACTTCTTGGGCCAACCATCTACTTCGTCATGCATCAACATAACAAAGCAGGGCAAGGGTGAAACTCTAAACAACTTAATAAGGAAAGTAGGGCACACAGCAACATACAGCACAATCACTAAGGAATCATACTAAAACAACCAATATATCAATATATCAGATAATCAGCATAATAAGAATTTCACTCGACACAACACATTTGGGAACATCCAGTGGGAACATCGCTTTCAACAAAGCATTTGGGAACATCAAGTGGGAACATCGAGTAGGAACATCATGTAGGAACATCGAGTAGGAACATCGCTTCAACATAAGCATATGGGAACATCGTGTGGGAACATCGCATTAGTACTAAGCATATGGGAACATCGCCTTTCACAGGCATATCTCTTTCACTTCCAACCACTCAAAACCACTCATCTCAAACCACATAGAATCACCAGAACACACAAAGCCACATTTAACAGATAGGAATTCCAAAACACACATCTCAGGAAAAACACAGAATCTTACCACTCAGACAGACATAGAACCATTTATTCTAGACAACTCATACGTCGTTTATATTCAAGTTTCCCAAAAATATATCGGTATATAACAGTACCAAAAAGTAATTAACTTATTAAAAAAGGGTCAAAATGGAAATATTTCGAAAATACTTGTACACCAGTTTATTTTCAGAAAAAGCCCCTTGAAAGCTTAGTTTCACAATTCCCACTGTTTAAAACACAGAGAATACTGAACCAAAAATATATAACAGTAGAATTCACCGAGAATCCATTACCATTATATTCCCTAATTATCTTAGTCACGTATATACCGAGTCCCTAAGTTAAGAATTCCCCAAACAGCGTATCAATACAGCTCCCAGGCCAGAGAGAGACGGACTGTTTTAGCCCCTTCAAAGGTCTCACTTCCTTTCTAGACAGATCCATACTGATAAACCATTTATCTTAACCATGACCTTGTATATCAATGATAGACAATACCAGGGTTTTCACAAAATAATAGATTGTATTCTCTTCGCGGTAAAATTATATTTACGGTGGTATAAATTTTGCCATTATAACAGTATGTTTACAAAAGTTCAAAAATGATTTTAACATGGTAACCTTAGTCCCACGAAAATTTAGAGAAAATTTGGGCATTATAACTTTACTATTAATATTTAGCACAAAATAATTATTTTAAGGCTATAAAACAATGCAGGTTTAAATACTTTTTTCGTCCCTACAAAATGACTGAGTTTCATTTTTCGTCCCTGTAAAAAAATTTGTTTGTTTGTGATCCCTGTAAAACAAAAAGTTTTATTTTTAGTCCCTGCAAAATTGTTTTAGTCCTTGTAAAATTTAGATCATGTTAAATTAGTCCCTGTAATATGTGAACAATTTTGTTTTTAGTCCCTATTAAATTTATTTTATAAGGACTACTTTGGCAATTATCTAAATATTACAGGGACTAATTCAACATGATCTAAATTTTACAGGGACTAAAACAATTTTGCAGGGACTAAAAATAAAACTTTTTGATTTTCAGGGATCACAAACAAACAAAAATTTTACAGGGACGAAAAATGAAACTCGGTCATTTTACAGGGACGAAAAAGATATTTAAACCAACAATTTATTAAGGCTTAATAGTAAAAACACCTAAAGCATACAATCTAAACACAAACAAGAATCAAAACTCATACTTCACAAATTAAATTGCAAGATTAACCCCTTACCTTGGCCAAAACACGATGAAGAACAAAGCAAGAACACGAGAAATTTAAGAACTAAGAGTGAAAAGAGAGAGAATTTGTGTTTGTTGTCTTCAAGGCTTTCTTGGCTTCTTGGATGAGTGAAAAATTATGAAGCCAAGGGGTCTATTTATAGTGGTGGAGGCAGCCAAGCTTAGGGAGAGGGAAGGTATTAAAAATTTGTGAAGTCATCCACCTTTTTCAAGACTATGTCATAAATCCCTAATTTATAAACTTTCCATTTTTCCTATTGGCTAGTAAATGTGACAAGGCTCATGAGTCATAAGCCAAAAAGCACATCCAAGGCTCCAAATTGAAGCATGATGTCGACCAAAATGAAGGGAAAGGAAGGCCATTGGATTTGCTTGGTCAAAAACTACAAGTTTATGTAGTTTTAAGTGGGAACTAAGGGCAAAATAGTCTTTTTCTTTGCCCACCTTACTATTCAAGGTAATCATGATGTTCCCCACTCTTACATACTTCTTAGAATTGTATTCAAACCCCTCAAAGTTCCTAAGTTTCCATATCATGGCCACTATACCTCTATTCGTCTCAATTCGACTTATTCCGCAATTAAGGGTTAAAATAGTCTGTTTACTAATCTAACACTCAAAAACAATTTTAAATAGTAAGAATAAATGAGGAATCTCGAAAATGATATGTAAGAACCTCATAGAAGAGTTTTGGGAATTTTACGGTAAGAATAAGCCTTGCAGTTTGTAAAAACAACAGAAAACGGACGCGCCATAAGTGAAAAACAACACTTTTTCAGAAAATTCTAGAAAAATCCCAGAAAATTTACAAATTGAATTTAATTACTAATGGTCCCTCTTAAAATTTGATTTTGAGTCCTCATTGTTCGACATAAATCGATTTTGGACCAGAAACCTCCGCTTTCCGTATTTTATAAGCGTCGAAAAAGTAGCGTTTTGACCTGCTTTTTAGAAAATTACGAAATAATTTCAAAAAATCTTAAAAAATATAAAAACATGATTCAGCTACTTAAAATCTTTTTCTGACATCAGATTGGTCTCCGAATCAGTGTTTTACTCTTTCCGTAGGTGGCAGGGTCAAAACGGTAATTTTCAAAGTTTTTCCAAAAATTCTAAGAAAATTCCAGAAAATCACAAAATATTAAAAGAAACAACTTTTGTGAAGGAAGTTTGTTTGAAAAAGTTGGGTTAATCTACTTGTGTTATTAAAACCCTTTTCTGTCAATAATGGTAAATACGGATGTCAAACAGTAAGGAAAAAGTTACTGTTTTACTGAAAGTAACTTGATAGATATTTTAAAACCTTCATTATAAGATGAAAATAATTTTCTTAGCACTTAGATCACATAATTTCATATAGAACACATAATTGACGGAAAATAGCAAACAGACGTCTATATGAGACTAACTATCTTACCGTTTCTAAACTGTAATTTCAACATGACTTATTACTTCCATACTATCCAAAGTATACTAGATCCTAAAATCTCCATTTTAACTATTCCTCCATCTCCAGTATTTATCCATTTTTTAACTAACAGTTTACGGAGTTTTCCGTAGAGGGACTAAAACTGCAATTCCCTTTTATATCTTTCTCTAAAATTCCAAACTTAACTTCTAAAACCTTTAGGGAATATCAAGTCACCATTGCATCTCCTCAAATTTCTTTTGGGAATCAAGTATGAATTTTCCACATTCATTTATCAGCTTATTCTGACAGTCAAGAATATCCGTAAAATGCCTTTTGACTTCTGTGTCAGCTCTAAACCATTATTTATTATCCGAAAATCTTAAAGGTAATTCTAATCCTCCAAAATGAATACTTTGTCTCATAGAGTGAAAATTTTGGGATGTTATATATCCCAGTTTGACTTCGATTGGGTTCCGGTGACTCGAATCCCGCACTTACAATTTACTTTGCCCGGAATAGGAGGATCCACCTGGTCGTGTCCATAGATGTATCTGAGTTAGAGTTTTAGCACAATATATCCCTTTTGTGTAGATAACGGGTTCATGGCTCGACTGTACATAGTAGCATGTATTTTTCTTTTACCACTTTTGTACTTTTTGGTTTAGAGTAGCTTTGACTTCTTTTTCTTTTGCAATGTAAAATCTAAGTTTGTCTTTGAACAAACTCCTTTGTAAAATATCATGTTATATATATATGAGAGGAAGTACTTTTCTGTACATGAGGGTTTGCTTTACAGTTAAAATCTTTAATAAGAAAGCGAAGGATTTTACTCCCCATCCTTCTCATATTCTTTTATGAAAGCGAAAAATTTTACCCGCATTTTTTGAAAGAGCTTTACAAACTTTTATGAAATATTTTCTAAGTACTTGCGAAACTTTTGGTTACTATGGTGTAATATCCTTTTTGGAGAAAAGGTGTTGCACTACTCATTCCCAGCTCACTGAGAGTCACCACACGGCCATTGAGACTTTCGAAACCTGGATAATCCCAGTACGCAATTGTAGCCTAACCGTATCTATTTTCGACCCCTCTCTGGGTTGCAACTCATCTCATGGCCTCTTGCCATATCTCTTTCTCTTTATGCAAATAACATAATATATTGTATACAAAATCAATCACAATCACTTTCACTTTGGTTTCACTTGTAACATTATTAATCTCTTCTCTATGTTACCTCTTGTAACAATCACACATAACCTTCTCTCTTGGTTATGTAATACTCATCTTTTTTTTATTATCTCAATCAAAATATCTCTTTCTCTTTCTTGATTATCTCCATCAAGATATCTCTTTCTCTTCCATTAAATTCTCTTACTCAATTATAATTCTGTTTCTAAACACAATATTTTCCGTATTCAATGTATAAGTCTCAAGCAAAATTAGAATTAAAATACGTATTGATTCCTAAACTCAAATCTGATATTTTTCCTTAAAAAAACTTTATTTTATAAGCTTATAAAATAAATTTCATAAATTCTAGGTTGGTTTTTTTTGCAAAGTCCGGAGCTGTTCACAGGAGTGAGAATGTCCACACCCGGGGCGTGAACAGGACTGGTTCCTGATTTAAAACAGAACAAACAGAGCATGCGATTTTCACAGCCTTGAAAACAAATCCACCCAGGGTATGACAGATTCGGTTTTCACAAGATTAAAACTAATTAGATTCTTCTTTATATGATTGAAACCTAATTAAGATCAAATCTGTAAAAATATGTCCTTGGATCATTTCAAAAGTTTGACAAGCTATAAACAATTACTTTGGGTTCATGAAAATTCAATAAAAATTTAGCTTATATAAAAAGACTCTGGTAAAAACTTAGATTAAATCTTACACTACCAATTTCAATACCAATTTGACATAGAGGATTAAACCACAAACACTAGCCATTGATCAAAGCTCTAAACAAGATACAGGGCACAAGATCATCACAACAAGCTAGATGCCACTTCGTACCCAAAAATCATTGTCATAGGACAACAAAAACCAACATCCACCATATAGATTAAAATGTTCCTAAAATCATCATCAACCACTTATCATAACACATCTATTCAATCAACACCTCTATCATAATCAATATATATATATATATATTAACCTATCCAAATCATCACATGAACAAGAAAAATCACAAACAAGCATATCATATATGTAACATTCCGGCTACTTTTCGGATTGACGACTGTCCCCACACACCAACACGGGTCTTTTCAGCATGCTTTGTACTCACTCACATGCTTCCAAGGAAACTTCCCAGGAGGTCACCCATCCCAAAATCGCTCCAAGTCAAGCACGCTTAACTGTGGAGTTCTTAAGTGATAGACTACCGAAAAGAAGATGCATCTTGTTGGTATGAGTAGTACGAATCAATTCTATTAAGCTTTCCTCAACCGTACAGTCCCATACCTGCACAGTCTCAGAATTCCTCTCATTCGGGTATAATTTCGGTTCATTCATGTACCCCTTCGCCTAGAAGCCTACCAGGAGCCGCTCCTTGTCCGTGCCTCTCTGCACCGGCGATCACTCCCTGCCCTCGTCGGCCTTAGGGTGTCATAATATATATGTTAAGAACACAAATAACTTTGTAAGAGAAATTTTTCCTTACCTTGTCACCTTGCTTGAAATGGAAAATTCCTAGCTCTTGATCTCCTTACTACCCCTTGACCACCACCTTCCAAACAAGCATATCATACCAAAAATACCAAGAGAAAAACTTAAGTTGAAATATATATAAATCAAACCCTAGACATATGAATCAAAAAGAAGATGGTAGGAACTTGGTTCATGAAGCTCTTACCTACACCAAGCACCTTTGTACCTTGAAGATTCAAAATCAAGAGAGCAAAATCTATGAAGAACTTGATGATCTTGATGAAGACTAGGGTTTAAAAAGTGTATAAAATGGATTCTCTACACTTGATGATTGTGTAAATGATCAAACATATGATTGGAGATGGTGAAGAGCTTCCATGGAAATGGAAGAAAAAACTTGAAGAACTTGATAGTTTTTGGAAGAAAAACAAGAGAGAAAAGTGAGAGAAATGGAGGAAATAAACTTGGAGAAGATAATAGCAAATGAAGAGATGAATAAGACCCTCTCCTTTCTTCTTGTATCTCACGGCCAACTTGGGAGGAAGGAAAAGATCAATTTGATACAAATTGGTAATTAGGAACAAAGCTTCAGGGTAAAATGGTCATTTCCCAAAAATTATAATTATTACTAACTATGACTCATGAGTATTGTAGAAAATTCTATACCTTTCTCCTAGCTTCTAGGGCGGTCCAGCTGGTCAAGAGAAAGAGGTAAATAAATTTTTTCACTTTTAACCATGGTAAAAAGATAAATTACGGTAATAAAGTGCAGTAACTTTTGTGTTTCAGGGTTAAAATTGTCCAAACATGACCTAGTGAAGTAAATGACTCTCAAGACTCACATGGTTAGCCAAGACCACGAAGTTCATGTGCCAAAATGGTCATGGTGGGTAGAAATCAAACTCAAAAGCAAAATGGTAATTTTTCGGTTTTCTCAGTAATACGTAAATTAGGGTTAAATTGACTTTTCTTTGAAAAATCCCAAATTTTTTTAAAAAATCATAAATCTTATAACAACACTAATGGTTACCCTTACATTTGATTTTGGATCATTTTCTAATCTTCTGGTATCCATCTGTTCTCCCGTTTACCCTATTCTTCATTCTAGAGGAACTAAAATAATAATTCTTAATTTGCTATTCTAAATATTCTCAAAATAATTTTTAAAATTCCAAAATAATGTAAAAATATTATTTGGCTCATCAAAATATTTTTCTAACTTGTTTTGACCTCCAAACCAACTCGTAGTTCACCCTAGTCATACTACAGGGACCAAAACGGTAATACGTCTTAGTTGCTTCTTAGAAAATTCTCAAATAAATTTTTAAAATCCTCAAACATTGTAAAATCAATATTAGTATCCTCAAATCCCTTCTTTGACTCCAATTTAGAGTTTCTATCTCATAATGCAGCCATTCCAACAGTTAAAACGCAACCGTATTTCCGTTTGAATTTCGACATCGAACTTAAACTACTGATCTCTAAGCTCAAGAGAACCATATCTTGTAGGTAACAGAATGAAACACAAGAAGGGGGGTTGAATTGTGTTTAAAAGCTTTTGAAAACTTTTTGCAAATGTTGGACGCTGATTATGAAAATGTTGGACGCACAGCGTATTTGAGATATTGGATGCACAGACAAGTTGGACGCAGAAACGTCCACTTAGTTTAAAACTAGTTTTCTTTGTGCGATTAAAGTGTATGAATAACTTGTTAAAATAAAATTCAATTCAATCCCCTCAGTTAGTATAAATAAGGAAATAACTTGATTAGGAATGGCAATGGGTAGGGTATGGGTAGGGTACTATAATACCCGTCCCCATACCCGCAATTTTAAAAAATACCAGTACCCGACCCCATACCTGCGTAGGTAGCAACTTTGATTCATATACCCTTACCCGTTGGGTACCTAAGCACTCGTACCCGTGCCCGTTACCCGCACTTTAACTATGAAAATTTAAAAATTAATTTTTCAAATGCAATACACAAATTATGTCTCAAGGACGCATAAGGAATTTGCTGGTGAAGAACACGGGAACGAGACAGAATGGTGTCAGTGAAGAAGGCTTGTCATCGCAGATCAAGGAAGCGGGACAATGGTAGCGCAAGTGAATGAGGTACAATGAAGCAAGTTTATCGTCGTCTACAATAACGATAAAACACACGATAAAGGAAAGCAAAGAGTCAAAGAAATGTATCTCATGGGAAAGGAAAGAAAATGTGTCTTATGACTATAGTGTCTTCTGCATGGGTTAATTTAGGAATAAGAATTAGTTTATAAATTTCTTTAAGAGTTATTAAATTTAATATATATACACACACACACACATATACATATATAAATATAACTATAAATAAATATATATATATATATGTGTGTGTGCGGGTCTGGGGCGGGGTGGGTCCAATTGCCATCCCTAAACGTGAGATAAATGAAAGAGAGAATAACACAAGTATTTATCCTGGTTCACCCTTTCCTAAGAGCTACGTCCTGCAATACCCTTTCTCATAAAATGATATTACAACATAAGTAACCTTATTTATTGCAAATAATATTAATCTTTATTTCTAAAAGAAAATTCTCTTTCAATTATTTCAAGCCTATTTTGAAAATGAGTATAAATTTTTTTCTTTTATTTCCTAAAAATTATTTTCACTTGAAAACTCTCACTTACGCTATTTAGAATTCAAAACTTATTCACGTCGTAACGTATTACTGAAAAACTAGATAAGCCTCATCTGAATGAATAATGTATTTCATAAATAATACTGGTCCAAAGTTTTACACGTACATCAAACCAAACAGCTAGTAATATCATTCAAATAGTACAGTCATCCGGTAAAGATAATAATAACTGTCTATCCCAATTGAGCCTAAGCCGGTCGAGTCTTCGATCACCCCCAAAAGACAATCTAAACAAAAGCCACTCCAGGTGGTAGTCTTCTTCATTCCTCCGTCCTGGTCAATTCACTTGACTGGTGATGACACTTTTATTTCCCTCTCAACACCGGTGTAATGCTCCATGGAGACTTTTCTCTTCCTCATCAACATTTGAGCGATAGGCCACAGTCAATCCTTAACATATTGTTCAAGGCTAAACCACCAGTAAAGTCCAAGATAGTATTCAGGAAAGCCATATTTAAGTCAAAATTGTTCAAGGCTAAACAGACAGTAAAGTCCAAGTAACAATTATTTAATACACTCAATGACACCATATCACAAATAGGTCAGTCAGTCAGATTTATCCAAGCCGGGTGCTCTACTTGATCTCGGCTCGCTGGGAGTCACAACGCGGCCATTGAGATTTTTCGAAACCTGATAATCCCGATAGACAATTGTAGTCCAACCATACCTATTTTCAACCCTTCTCTGGGTTGTAGCTCACGTCACAACCCTCTCTCGGTATGACCATTTGGGAAAGCCAAGAAAATCCCTTTATGCAAAATGACATAACATATTATGCATTTCAAAATAATCATCACAGCTCAAGCACAATCAATTCACTTTGATTTCTCTTGTAACACAATCACTCTCTACTCTATGTTACTCTTTGTCACCATCATACATAACCTTTCTCTTAGGTATGTTATTCTCTTCTCTTAGTGACATCACACATAACCTCTTCTCTAGGTTATTTCTTGCACAATCACATATAACCTTCACTCTTGATTATAGCATTCTCAACTCTTTGTGCTTTAGCATTCTCATCTTTTTGTTCTTATTCTCATTCAACATATCTCTTCCTTTTCAATTAACACCTTTCAATTAAACTTGTCCTTTAACTAAAAAGCATTTTCCAAATCCAATGTTTGAGTTCTAAAGTAAATTAACCAAAATGCTTGCCAATCTTTAGATTTAAAAAGTCATTTTTCTCTTAAGCATATTTGTTTAAAAAGTTGGAAAAAGGTAATTTTCGCAAAAATTTTGGCTGCCAAAAATTCTGAATCCAGAACTGTTCACAGGCGCGAGAATCATCACACCCGCGGTGCAGACAGTTCTGTCCCCTGTTTTCCAGACTTTCACAACTCCAGAAATAATCACACCCAGGGCATGACAGGAACTCAATTTTTCAAAGTTTAAACCAAACCAATCTTTTCTTTACATAACTAAGTCCAAATGAATAAAAATAAGCAAAATTTACAATCTTTAGATCAATCTCAAAGCACAACTATTCCACATCAAGCCATGAATCCAAACTCATCAAGGCATAAAGCAAGATCATAACACTCCAAGCATATTATCCCATCACACCAAAATCAAGTTCATCATGCCAAGCTTGAGAACATAGTCACCATCCAACACTCAATCAACTCAAATCAAACAAATAGCAAGGGTCATCATGCATATAACATAGAGCAAGATCATTTCATACAACTCAACTATTCTTTCAACCAAGAGAAACTCATATCAAAGACAACCTAATCTTATTCCCACCAAGGGCAAATAATCCAAAACCATCATCAAGCAAAGCTTTCACGATCAAGCCACTCACAAGAGTTCATATTAAGCATAACACCACTCTTGGATCATCCATCACCATAGAAACAAAAGAGCACATAGCTTGATAATCAACATGCACTCTAGGCTAAATTAAAATCATCCTAAACAAACCACCGCAAACATAACACTCGTATGTCAACTAAGCTTTAAAAACCTTGTATAAGAAAATTTTCCCTTACCTCCTTCCTCTTGCTTAGGTATAACAAGTCCTAGCTTCAAGCCCTTTTCTTCTTCTTCTTGATTCCTCCCTTGATAGCTTGATGATCCCAAATCAAGAGCAAACCTTGTAAAATTTGATGATCTTGGATGAAAATTTTGAAAAGAAAAGCTTGATGAGTGGTTATGGTGTAAGAGCAAATGGAAAGTATGAAGCAAGAACTCTCCCTCTTCCTTTCTTCTCGAAACTCGGCCTCCCCCTCCCTTTCCTACTATCCAAGATTTTTCTTAAGTTATGATTAAACTAACCATGCATCCTAACCCTAGTTAGTCACTTGGATTAATCCTATTGGCCACAAACCATGAGTCATAAAAATCTTGAATCTTCCACACTCTTCCCTTAAATCTGGGGCAGCAGCTGGTCCAAGGGGGGTGAAAATAATTTTTCACCTTAACCATGGTAAATGGTAAGTCTCCAAGGTAATTAAGTGTGGTAACTTCTGTATTTCATAGTAAAAATTGTCCAAAAATAACCTATTGAAGTAAAAACTCTCATGAATCCTAAAATAAGTCCTAAGCCATGAAAATAAGGTTCCCCAAAGGTCTTGATTCAAAATATTCATGTTTAGAAACATTACGGTAATTTTTCGATTTTACCGTAACCCGTAACTTAGGGTAAAAATGAACTTTCTCAGAAAAATCTCAGAAAATTTCTAAAAATCATAAATATTGTAAAAAAATCATTGGTTACTCTTTTGGTTGATTTTGGATCATTCCCAAGCTTCTAACATTCACCTGTTCCTCCCCGTTCTCAGTCTACGGGGACCAAAACTGCAAATTCTTTGTCTGCTATTCTAAAAATTCCCAAAATAATTTCTAAATTTCTAAAATAATATAAAACATCATTTGGAACCTTCAAAAATATTTCTTAACTTGTTATGGTCTCCAAACCAACTCACAGTTCAACCTATTCAAACTACAGGGACCAAAACGGTAACATTTTTATCCGTTTCTCAGGAAATTCCTGAATAAATTTTGTAAAATCCTCAAATATTGTAAAATCACTATTTGTACCTTCAAATCTTGTTCTCAACCTAAATCTAGGGTTTCTACTTCACAAGTCACCATTTCGTCTATTTACGCTATACAGAACTCTATCTGTATCTAAACGTCCGACTTAAACTACTGATTTTTAACGTCAGAAAAACTTTTGTCTATGAAAATACTCTTATTAAAATAAATCTAATACACACAAAGCACATGTCACACGCAACAATATAATTAAAACAGAATTAAAAATTACGGACGTACAATTCTCCCCCTCTTAAATAATTTCGTCCTCGAAATTACATACCTAGAAATGACTCTGGATATTGCTCTTGCATCTTATCTTCTAATTCCCACGTCACATCACCAGTAACATTATCCCACATAACCTTGACCAATGAAATTTGATTATCCCTGAACTGCTTGATCCTTCTATCTTCAATCCGAACAGGATATACTTCATAAGTCAGGTTCTCTTTTTTATTTGTACGACATCAGACTCAACTATATGAGATGGATCGGATGCATACTTCTTCAGTTGTGAAACATGAAAACATCATCGAGATTTGAAAGAAAAGGTGGTAAAGCAACCTTATAGCCTACAAGACCTACCCGATGAAGAATTTGATATGGTCCTACGAATTTTGGAGTGAGTTTTCTAGATTTTATGGCTCTACCAATCCCATTCATCTGCTTGACTCTTAGGAAAACATGTTCACCTTCTTGAAACTCAAGAGATCTCATTCTCTTATCAAAATAGCTCTTTTGTCGACTCCGTACCACTTACACTCTCTCTCTAATATGTTCCTCTTTCTCCGTCGTTTCCTACACAACTTCTGGTCCTACTATCGTACTCTCTCCATCCTGATACCAATACAGAGGTGTTTAGCATTTTCTCCCATATAAAGCTTCATACGGTGTCATTCCTATGCTAGAATGATAACTATTGTTATAAGTAAACTCAATTAATGGCAATAGTTCATCCCAACTCTCACTCTTATGAACCTGAGAATATCGCTGCCTAGTAATCACTACCCCAACTCTTAACTTCAATAGAATTTGTCGATGGCTAAAAACTCTTATTTGACATATCATTCCACTAACTATTAAATCTTAATAAAGATCTTAACTGAAAACTGTAATATCATACCATCATCATCCTACACAGGTATGCCTATTGACGGAATATCCTGTCAATCTTTCTTCAAAGTCAACAGTTCCAATTTACTTGAAATAGTCCATCAAAATCTTATCGCTTGCTCAAGATATTCTTTTCTTCAATAATTCTATCTCATACTATGATTTAAACCTATTTACCATGATAACTATTTCCTTATCATCTAAAAATATCCACTTCACTTGATACATATAATCATACTCACAAAAAGATTACTCACAATATTGTTCTTGCCTTTCTCACCTTCAACTTATATTCTTGCACATCTAGTGTGTGCTTCTATGAATCCAACTGTCATTTCCTTGCCTTATCAGGATCTTCACTCACTTGGCTCGAGATCTCAAAAATATTGGTCCATTATAGTATTTCATAAAGTTGCTCCCTACTAGTGACAAGCCTATGGGTTGATCAGTCCCATATCTTATCCTCAAATGGTTAAAAGATAATAATGATAGTACGGCTAAATTATATCACCGTCAAGGTAATTTTTAAATGTAATCATTAACTTAAACACATGGCCATCCACTCAACTCTTCTCAAATCTTTTGCTCTTATTTTTATCCTCAAGGTTCCCAAGAGCTTCACTACCAATGTCAGCTACTCTCAATGGACTTTCATGAATCTTCTATCTTTCTTATCTAGTCTCAACTTTAACTTATCAACTTAGATGCGTACTGATCTACTATCCCAGAAGTAGTTCACCAGTATACAGAACCCAATTTCAGAATCCAAAGATCAATTTAGCATTCTAATCCATCTTGATTTAACAACTCTAGGTCTAATACAGACTAATACAAAAATTCTATGTACTCTAATACACTCTCCCTTGTCTTACTGCATCCATAGTAAATTCCCCTTTTGTAATCTTACATTTATCAATTCCAAGGATTTTGGGTCCTCTCAAGGTTAATACAAATTTTGACAAGTTGGTCGTAACAGGGTTTCTACATTGGAACATAATAACAGGCATACTAGATAGACAGATAGATAGATGGATAAACAACTGTGCATGCAGATAAGCGATAAGCGGATAGATAGATAGAATCTATGGGTAAATTTTACACGTGGATTGCATGAAGTTTCAAAAATTACAGATTGAAGAATTATTAAAATTGCCATAACCAAAGAATAGTACAAAGAAACTCTAACATAAAGTTAATTAGATCTTGGAAATAAGTTTTACAAGAAACAAAAGCACAATACAACACACCATAGGTTTCCTAATAAAATTTATAACCTCCTGATTACTAACTAACATGGTACTCACATCTTTCACAGTATAACCCTTTCTCATGCTAGCATCATCTGCTCTCACCTCCTAATCTTGTATCCATTGCAGTCCCTTGCTAAGTGTCCTATTTCCTTACACTGATAGCATGTTGATCCCTCTTGCGTACAAATATTAAAAATATGCCTCTTTTTCCGCACCTACTACATTTTCGATTAGCACCTGGGTTGGTGTTTACTTTCTTTTGCTTTCCAAAAATAGGTGCAGCATTACAATGGGGTTGTTGTCTCAGATGATCACCCCTATTTCTAGAATAAGGTTTCTTTGGTAGGTGCATCTCTATTTGTTTATGGGGTTTGAGCCTTAACAGTTCCTCATTATACTTCTTACTTTCTTTCCCTTTCCTCAAAAGTTTTATTTTCTTGCTCTTCTCCACTAAAGTCTGAAATTGACGGATCTCTAGTAATGAAATAGCCTTCCTTATCTCATACCTCAATCCTGCCTCAAAACGCTCACACTTCCATCCCACATCTGGCTGGAGTTGAAAGAAATGAAAATTTGGCTAAAGACTCAAACTTTAGCAGCATATGCATCCACAGTCATATCCCTCTGCTGCAAGTTCAAAAACTCCTGCTCCTTTTCCGATCTTACACTTTGTGGAAAATATTTTTCTAAAAATTTTGTACGAAACACTTTCCAAGTTATCACCTGATGTTCAGCCTCCAGTAGCTGTTTCACTCCCCTCCACCAATACTCCGCATCTCCTTCCAGGAAGTAAATTGCATAGTGCACCTTCACCTCTTCAGGACAATGCAAAGCAAGAAATATCTTTTCTATCTTTTGGATCCATAGATCTGCTTTATCTGGATCAGGCTCCCCCTTAAACTCGGGTGGTTCATGTTTCTTAAAATCAAACAATCCTTTGTTCTCAACAGCTCTCCCATCTCTCAGCTGATTCTGAACTTCCCTTTGTTCCGCACGGTCAGCTTGTTGGGCCACCGTAGCTGCCATATTGGTTATAGCACCAATAAATCTTTCTAACCCATCATCATGATCAACGTCACTTCTACATGCCATGAGTTCCTACAAATTATCCAATCCAAGTATACCTATTTAGAACTCATTCCCATAAGTCCCATAACTAAGTACTTAAACTATTTCGTTTTAACCAGAAAACAATTACCAATCACTTTATTCAAGTTATCCATTCTAGTTCAAACATACAGTTCCCTCTGAAATCATATCCCCTTCTGATCTTGAGGTAGCAATCTCGACATGCCTCAAATATCATTTCCTACCATGTATCCCTTTTTTTTATCGCCTCTATCACCTTACATTTTTCAGTCATACTAAGTCTCAGATCTTCAAGAGATAACACAATGTTATTAATATCATGCTTTAGACTTCTCCGTACCTTTATTTTTTTTCGTCATTTTTCTTAGTCCAAACTTATCACTAGCCATGATCTCCTATAAATCAAAGCTAATAAACCCCTAATAAAAGTATTGTTCGGTTGTATCCACACACACTGTTTCAACCAAACATACTTTATACTTGATTTAAACAATTGTTTCTATAAGGAAAATAATTCAAACGAGATTCAATCAATTTTCTATTATATTAGGAATAACTTAGCTGCGTTTCAAAATCACTGACTTTTCATATTCAACTTTTCTCAGTTATATTGTCCCAATCAGCATAACATTAGATTTCCTCATTTGTGCTGTCCCATACTAACACAACCGCGGCACCAAGTTTTCCAAAGAGGCAATTCACACAATATCACTCAATATCAATCAATGTCAATCAGGGTCAATCACTTCAATCAATGTCAATTAATATCAATCAGAGTTCACACAACTTAGACCTAATAAGCCTCCACCATACACTCCCAAACGACTCCTCCAGGCTCTGATACCACTAATTGCAACACCCTTTTCTCATAAAAGGATATTACAACATAAGTAACCTTATTTATTGCAAATAATATTAATCTTTATTTCTAAAAGAAAATTCTCTTTTAATTATTTCAAGCCTATTTTGAAAATGAGTATAAGCTTTTTTCTTTTATTTCCTGAAAATTATTTTCACTTGAAAACTCTCACTTATGCTATTTAGAATTCAAAACTTATTCACGTCGTAACGTATTACTGAAAAACTAGATAAGCCTCATCTGAATGAATAATGTATTTCATAAATAATACTGGTCCAAAGTTTTACACGTACATCAAACCGAACAGCTAGTAATGTCATTCAAATAGTACAGTCATCCGGTAAAGATAATAATAACCGTCTACCCCAAATGAGCCTAAGCCGGTCAAGTCTTCGATCACCCCCAAAAGATAATCTAAACAAAAGCCACTCTAGGAGGTAGTCTTCTTCATTCCTCCGTCCTGGTCAATTCACTTGACTGGTGGTACATCTATATGAATCATGTTCCAAAGAGCACAAAACATATAGGCAATGGTGAAAAATTCTCATACACAGATTATAAAGCATAGTGACAACAGATAAGAATAAAGTAAATAAGACTTATCAAACATAATCTACATTAAACATTTCAGTACCATTTACCTTTTCTCAGCACAAAAGTAAATACTCTCTCTTCTAATAAGACATTCTCATATACGCAAGGAAAAATCATCATAGTTATAGCCCACAACTCAGCATCAAGCAATATATCATTACACAGATACATTTAAAATGCATGACACTTCTATTTCCCTCTCAACACCGGTGTAATGCTCCATCGAGACTTTTCTCTTCCTCATCAACATTTGAGCGATAGGCCACAGTCAATCCTTAACATAATGTTCAAGGCTAAACCACCAGTAAAGTCCAAGACAGTATTCAGGAAAACCATATTTAAGTCAAAATTGTTCAAGGCTAAACAGAAAATAAAGTCCAAGTAACAATTATTTAATACACTCAGTGACACCATATCACAAATAGGTCAGTCAGTCAGATTTATCCAAGCCGGGTGCTCTACTCGATCTCGGCTCGCTGGGAGTCCCCACACGGCCATTGAGATTTTTTGAAACCTGGATAATCCCAATAGGCAATTACAGCCTAACCATACCTATTTTTAACCCCTCTCTGAGTTGTAGCTCACGTCACAACCCTCTCTGGGTATGACCACTTGGCAAAGCCAAGAAAATCTCTTTATGCAAAATGACATATCATATTATGCATTTCAAAATAATCATCACAGCTCAAGCACAATCAATTCACTTTGATTTCTCTTGTAACACAATCACTCTCTTCTCTATGTTACTCTTTGTCACCATCATACATAACCTTTCTCTTAGGTATGTTATTCTCTTCTCTTAGTGACATCACACATAACCTCTTCTCTAGGTTATCTCTTGTACAATCACATATAACCTTCACTCTTGGTTATAGCATTCTCATCTCTTTGTGCTTTAGCATTCTCATCTCTTTGTTCTTATTCTCATTCAACATGTCTCTTCCTTTTCAATTAACACCTTTCAATTAAACTTGTCATTTAACTAAAAAGCATTTTTCAAATCCAATGTTTGAGTTCTAAAGTAAATTAACCAAAATGCTTGCCAATCTTTAGATTTAAAAAGTCATTTTTCTCTTAAGCATATTTGTTTAAAAAGTTGGAAAAAAGTAATTTTCGCTGTCAAAAATTCTGGATCGAGAACTGTTCACAGGCGCGAGAAGTTTCACACCAGCGGTGCAGACAGTTCTGTCCCCTGTTTTCCAGACTTTCACAACTCCAGAAATAATCACACCCAGGGCATGACAGGAACTCGATTTTTCAAAGTTTAAACCAAACCAATCTTTTCTTTACATAGCTAAGTCCAAATGAATAAAAATAAGCAAAATTTACAATCTTTAGTTCAATCTCAAAGCACTACCATTCCACATCAAGCCATGAATCCAAACTCATCAAGGCATAAAGCAAGATCATAACACTCCAAGCATATTATCCCATCACACCAAAATCAAGTTCATCATGCCAAGCTTGAGAACATAGTCACCATCCAACACTCAATCAACTCAAATCAAACAAATAGCAAGGGTCGTCATGCATATAACATAGAGCTAGATCATTTCACACAACTCAACTATTCTTTCAACCAAGAGAAACTCATATCAAAGACAACCTAATCTTATTCCCACCAAGGGCAAATAATCCAAAACCATCATCAAGCAAAGCTTTCATGATCAAGCCACTCACAAGAGTTCATATTAAGCATAACACCACTCTTGGATCATCCATCACCATAGAAACAAAAGAGCACATAGCTTGATAATCAACATGCACTCTAGGCTAAATTAAAATCATCCTAAACAAACCACCACAAACATAACACTCATATGTCAACTAAGCTTTAAAAACCTTGTATAAGAAAATTTTCCCTTACCTCCTTCCTCTTGCTTAGGTATAACAAGTCCTAGCTTCAAGCCCTTTTCTTATTCTTCTTAATTCCTCCTATCTTGGATGAAAATTTTCAAAAGAAAAGCTTGATGAGTGGTTATGGTGTAAGAGCAAATGGAAAGTGTGAAGCAAGAACTCTCCCTCTTCCTTTCTTCTCCAAACTCGGCCTCCCCCTCCCTTTCCTACTATCCAAGATTTTTCTTAAGTTATGATTAAACTAACCATGCATCCTAACCCTAGTTAGTCACTTGGATTAATCCTATTGGCCACAAACCATGAGTGATAAAAATCTTGAATTTTCCACACTCTTCCCTTAAATCTGGCGCAGCAGCTGGTCCAAGGGGGGGGGTAAAAATAATTTTTCACCTTAACCATGGTAAATGGTAAGTCTCCAAGGTAATTAATTAAGTGTGGTAACTTTTGTATTTCATAGTAAAAATTGTCCAAAAATAACCTATTGAAGTAAAAACTCTCATGAATCCTAAAATAGGTTCTAAGCGATGAAAATAAGGTGCCCCAAAAGTCTTGGTTCAAAATATTCAAGTTTAGAAACATTATGGTAATTTTTCGGTTTTACCGTAACCCGTACCTTAGGGTAAAAATGAACTTTCTCAGAAAAATCCTAGAAAATTTTTAAAAATCATAAATATTGTAAAAACATCATTGGTTACTCTTTTGGTTGATTTTGAATCATTTCCCAAGCTTCTGGCATTCACCTGTTCTTTCCCGTTACCCTATTCTCAGTCTACATGGACCAAAACCGCAAATTCTTTGTCTACTATTCTAAAAATTCCCAAAATAATTTCTAAAATTCTAAAATAATATAAAACATCATTTGGAACCTGCAAAAATATTTCTTAACTTATTCTGGTCTCCAAACCAACTCACAGTTCAACCAAAACGATAACATTTTTATTTGTTTGTCAGAAAATTCCTGAATAAACTTTTAAAATCCTCAAATATTGTAAAATCACTATTTGTACCTTCAAATCTTGTTCTCAACCTAAATCTATGGTTTCTACTTCACAAAGTCACCATTTCGTCTATTTACGGTATACAGAACTCTGTCTGTATCTAAACGTCCGACTTAAACTACTGATTTATAACGTCAGGAAAACTATTGTCTATGAAAATACTCTTATTAAAATAAATCTAATACACACAAAGCACGTGTCACACGCAACAATATAATTAAAACAGAATTAAAAATTACGGACGTTACACGTCCAGTCCCCTCAAACTAGAGAGATTTCACTATCAATCCAGATAGAATACAAGTATTCTTCAACAACCTCTTCAGGCCTTACAACAAGTATTCTTTGCACACCTAGTCTCTTCACGCTCAAACCAAGTATTCTTTTACAAACAAACCTCTCTAGGTTCAACCCCAAGTATTCTTTGCATGCAGCCTCTTCAGGCTATATCCCAAGTATTCTTTTATAGACAAGCCTCTTCAGGCTCAAACAAGTATTCTTTCTAAACAAGCCTCTCCAGGCTCAAACAACTAAGAAGAGTGTTTTTGACTTAAAGTGTTGTCTAACTCACACAAGTGAGAATATGAAAAACTTAAGCACTTCGAGAGTTGAGTAAACTCTCTTTTACAAGAAGAAAGAAAATATACAAGACTTTCTCAGTTTATCAGAGTATGACTATATTTGCACAGCAATTTTGCTCTTTCTTTTTCTTAGTTCAGTCTCTTGTATTCTTCTTCTTGTTCACGGTATTTATAGGTTTTGATAAAGCTTCAGACTTGTTCTTCGAATAGCTCAGCTTCAGCCTTCATAAATATGACCGTTCTCTAATAGCATTAAATGCTATTTTCCCATTGCTTTGAGGAGTTTCACTTCAGTGTGTATATCTGCATTTCTTTCTCCTTTTTCAGAAGCAACCTGTACTCAAAGTCTCAATTGTACAGTGGTTAAAAACAATATTCTATTGAGACAGAGAGAATACACTGTGTAAAGCAGAAAGGTGTGTTCAGAGAAATACATAATTAATCAGAGTACATTTTCTCTCTAAGTACACTTTTCACAGTGCTTTATGCTTTTCATTTAATGCACGTTCAAAAACGTTGACAATATTGCACAGAAAAAGCATTGAATACAACTATTTATTTCAAATCATTTGCTCATTAAATATGTCTCATATTAAATGCAAGAGCAATAAATAGTAAGTTACGGATTCTGCGTTTTGGACGCAGCATATAGAATATATTGGACTTTTCCGTTCGTGTACAAAATAGACGCAAAGCATCATTGGACGCATTGCTCTCAGAGTCCATTGGACAATTCTTACCCGAGGTCAAGTATCAGAGTCCATTGGAAAATATACTCTTGGATTGTACATATATGTGCCAATGTCACATTGGACGATGGACTTATCTTTGTTGTACCTACAAGAGCTTGTCAGCAGACTTTGTAAAATATTTAATAATCATTGTTATCATCAAAACCACTTAGGGAATTCATGCATTAGAAATGCTTTTGAACAATTTGGTTCCAACAATCTCCCCCTTTTTGATGATGACAAACATTATTAAGTTTTACAAGTAATAAAGCAGATAAACGAAATAATCAGTCAGCATATACTTCTAAAGAGAAATTTTCTAAGGGAAACTCCCCCTAAGATATACGTCTCAGTTTTTCTTACTCTTCCCCACTGAGATAAACATCTCACGGTTTTGGATATTCAACATGTTTAGAGTACTTGAAAAAATTTTTTCCTCGTAAAATATATTAGTCCATCATAATATGTAATCAGAGCATATATACATAGACAATAAAACTACTGCACTGCAATTTAGACTCAATCTCATTTCATTAATGACTTTTGAGCTTTTAAAACTTAATCTTCTTCTTTTTCTTCTCCCCCTTTTATCATCAGACAAAAAGGTTCGCAAAACATTATAGTAAAAAAAAATAGAAGAAAGATTAAAAGAAATTGGAGAAGCATAGGAGCATGGAGTCAAGGCTTTTGCTGATCTTTCTAGATGTACTTTATATATTGTCCAAAGAGAAACACAAGTTCTTCATATTCTTCTCTTGGAACTGAAGCTTGCGCTTGACTTTGTTCAGATGCAGCTTGATGTTGTACCTCTTCTATAACTTCAAGTTCTTTAGGCTCAGGAGGCAGCTCAACTATGGGCTCAGTAGAACGAGTTGGTGCTCTAAAGACATCATTAAACATATATCATTGATGCTCCTTACTTACTGAAATTGATCCCATTGTTGGCGTTTCAGCCTTTTCAGCGACAAAGACCCCTGAAGACGAAGCTTTTTGCTCACACAATCTGAGGTGTCTTTCCCAGACAGTTCATGCTTCCCGCTCCATTGCTTGTCCTATCTTGGACAAGAACATTAGTAAATCCATATCAACATCCTGCATGGATTCCTTTGCCCAATCCTTATCAATCCTTATCAATCCTGATAGGAGTTGGCATTGGACTTTTGTTGATGCGCGTCTTTGGGAACTTGTCCTTATTTCTGTCAACAAGATAGACCCTTGCTGCTATCCTGTCAAGCTTAACTTTTATTGTTGTTGTTGGCTTGATCCTCATAGACGGTGGGACGTTGAATTTATCCTGAAGCTGAAGTCCATCCGCTATGTTTCTGATAATCATTCGATCAAGGGATGAGAAGAATGACCCCAGTTCTTCTGTAGTCAGAGGAGAGTAGTCTGACTTGAAGTCGTAGATCCTCATTCTTGAGAGTCCTAATGAGCTAGAAGATATGGACTTATCCCTTACTCCTCTGAGGACATATTCTCCTTTTTCTTGTCCTCCTGAAGAGGAATTTCTATGACCTTTAATCCCTTAGTCAGGATGTTCAACTTCCTGACTGTATAGACATATTCAGAAGGTGATAGAGAGGGGGCTTCTAATACATCCAGGTTAGAGGGAGGTGAGGAATGTTGAGAGTGGCCATGTGAGGGTGAGGATGTGTGTGTTTGGGTAGGAGTGGACGATGGTTCAAGATTGAAGGGTGATGGTCGAGTAGGTTCAGGTGAGGCAAGTGGTGGTGTTTGTTGTCTTGGTTGGGTGGACAAAGGTGGTGAGAGAGTTTAAGGTGGTGTTTGGGATGGTTGTTCTGTTTAAGATGGGGGAACTATTTGGGTTTGTGTTTGAGGTTGTGATTGTGGTTCAGGGATTAGACGTATGAGTGAGGGAATGGACTCAGAGGTTTTTGAGATGGGTGCAATCACAGATTCAACTATCTCATCAACAGAATGACTAGGATTAACAAAAACAGGTACCTCTGCTGTTTTCTTTTCAACCATTTTGGCTGTGACCGCTTTCCTTAGAGATCTTGCTTTCTTTGTTATGGGTCCAATGGCCTCTATTGTAACTCCCTTGGACTCTGAGGCTTTCCCCCTTTTGGTTGGCTTCCCAGCTACAGGCTTTGCTCTTTTAGAGAGAAATTCTCCAACAATTTCATCATCTGATTCAGCCATGACTAACTTCCTTACAGATTTCTTGGAAGTAGTCTTCTTTTGTGTAACAAGTACTTCAGTAAGAGCTTCGGTTGTTTGTTTCGCTGGTTCAAGGTGTTTTTTTTTCAGTAATTCTCCTCATATCAGCCCTGTGGCTTCCTTGTTATCTTCCTCTTCTACTTCCTTAAGAGTGGCCAGATGTTCTTTGACTGTATCTAGGCCCATTCTTAGAATATTCGTTCTTTCGAAAGGAGTTTGACATTGTTTTCTGGAAAGAGCAGGTTTATCTTCCCTAGTGTATGCTTCGAGAATCTCCATAACTCCTTGAGTGTTGAAAATTTTCTGAAGTAATGCTCCATAGGGAATAGCTGTCTTTTTGCCTTTCCCTTGTGCATCTCTTCTAAAGCAGGCAAACATAACAGAAGGAAGATTGATGGTTGGAAGGTTAGAAGATGTACCCGCAAGAACCCATGTAGTGAAGATACAGAGTCCTTTGGACCAACTTTGTTAAGCACCATTTTGTTGAGAACTTGATGAAGTATCCTAGCCTTGTCAGTCATCTTTGCTGAAGGTATTACAGTTCCTACTACCTCTCCTTCCTTCACCAGAATACTCTTCATTCCATCCACCTTCTTTTCTCCAGTTCTTGTAAAAGCATGCTCCGACAGGGTCACACCCAGTGGCCGCCGAGATGCTTTCTATGGATACAATGACTTTCTGGCCTAGGACTGTTCCTGTGATTAGGTTGTCTTTGATGTCCATGGTTTTCCAGAATTGACAAATCAATTCAGGATACACAACAATCTCCTTTTCTCTTCCAAAAAGGCTCTCCCAACCGGCAGCGATGATTTTCGGGGCAATATCCACACCCAGACTGACTATTATTGCAAGATCAGTCTAGAATTCCACATAGACTTCCAAATTCTCAATGTTCTCCATTTTTTAGACTAAAAGTTTGATTTTCGAAAGAGAAGGGTTTTGGAATGGTTTTTCAAAAACAAAAGCAAACACAGAGAGAGTTTTTCAGGAAGATGATGAGTGGAAGGGAAAAGGTTAAAAACGTGTGTAAGAAGGAGATTTTGGAGAGAGCAAACAATAACTTTTTCTTGAAAACTGGCATAATCATCAAACGGGAAAACGGCTACAGAGCAGGTGGACAGTTTGTGATAAAAATATATTGTTATAAAAATAGTTTAGACTCAGCGCGGGAAGACTAAGAGGTAAAAATCTTTAAGCCATAATAAAAACTACTAAGTCTCAAATAGACCGACGTGTCCTATTGGACACTAGTCATATTGGACTCAGACTCAGCTTGAGCATATTGGATGCTAAGCATCATTCTTTTATAAAGTGCATATTTAAATGCTTCCTTATAAAAATGAATCTGTCTACAGAGAGGGGTTTTGTAAATATATTAGCCCATTGATTTTCAGTGTTAACAAACTGAATATCAAATAGTCCCTTCTGTACATAGTCTCTAATAAAATGATGTTTAATTTCTATATGCTTAGCTTTTGAGTGTAAGATTGGGTTCTTAGATAAATTGATTGTAGCAGTATTATCACAAAGAACAGAAATCTTACTCTCGAAGATGTTGTAGTCCTCGAATTGATGTTTGATCCATAAGAGCTAAGAACAACAACTTGCAGTAGAGACATATTCAACTTCAGCTGTAGATAATGCAATTATACTTTGTCTCCTACTTGTCCATGATACTAGATTGGATCCAATAAAATGACATCCTCCACTGGTGCTTTTTCTTTCTAGACTATCTCCAGCATAATCAGCATCACAGAATACTACTAATCTGTATTCATCTGATTTCTTAAACAGAAGTCCAAGATTAGTAGTCTCCTTCAGATATCTAAAGAATCTCTTAACAGCAGTCAAGTGAGAATCTCTAGGATCTGATTGAAATCTTGCACATAAACACACACTAAACATTATATCAGGTCTAGATGCAGTAAGAAATAAGAGAGATCCAATCATACCTCTGCATACCTTTTGATCTACCTTTTTATCTTTATCATTCAGGTTCATTATACAAGTTGGATGCATAGGAGTGTTCATGGGTTTACAATCGTCCATATTGAACTTCTTCAGAAGTTCCTTTGTATACTTGGACTGATGCACATAGATCCCATCTTGAGTCTGTTTTACTTGAAGTCCAAGAAAGAATTTTAATTCTTCCATCATACTCATTTCAAACTCTTTCTGCATTAACTTAGAAAATTCTCCACATAGAGATTCATCAGTAGCACCAAAAATGATATCGTCCACATAAATTTGTACTATGATGAAATGTGTGTCTATGGATTTTCTAAAAAGAGTAGTGTCAACTTTTTCTCTTGAAAAAATATTTTCCATTAGAAAAGAACTTAGTTTTTCATACCAAGCTTGAGGAGCTTGCTTGAGGCTGTAAAGAGCCTTTTTCAGTTTAAAAACATAATTAGGAAAAGCTTGATCCTCAAAACTAGGAGGTTGTTCAACATAGACTTTCTCTGTTATTACACCATTCAGAAAAGCACTCTTTACATCCATTTGATAAAGCCTCATATCATGTTGGGCAGCAAATGCAAGTAAGATGCGAATGGTTTCTTTTCTAGCTACTGGAGCAAAGGTTTCAGTAAAGTCAATACCTTCCTGTTGTGAATAACCTTGAGCAACTAACCTTGCTTTGTTTCTCACCACTTTACCTTCCTCGTCTAGTTTGTTTCTAAATACCCATTTTGTTCCAATAATGGACTTATCTTCAGGTGGGGCTATCAGCGTCCAAACATCATTACGTTTGAATTGATTCAGCTCCTCCTGCATTGCTAAAATCCATCCTTCGTCCAATAGGGCTTCATCAACATTCTTTGGCTCCAATTCAGAGATGAATGCAACAGTAGTTTGTTCTCTAAATGTGGACCTTGTTCTGACTCTATCGTTTGTATTTCCAATGATTTGATCTTTAGGATGATAGGTCTTGAAGTGCCAACTTCTTCTTCTTTCAGTATTGGACGCATCCTCAGTTTCTGCGTCTGATCCATCTTCTTTATTCTTAGGTGATATTCCTTCACCTTCTGCTCAATTCCTTGTCAGGCTTTTTGTCATTGAATTTAATATGAATTGACTCTTCAACAATCAAGGTTCTTGAGTTATAGACTCGGTAGGCCTTGGAAGTTTCAGAGTAACCCAGAAAAATTCCATTACCCACTTTAGAATCAAATTTGCCAAGTTGATCCTTAGTGTTAAGAATAAAACATTCACATCCAAAGGGATAGAAGTATAAAATGTTGGGTTTTCTTCCTTTCCACAATTCATATGGAGTCATTTTCAATATAGGCCTCACATGTATTCTGTTTTGTAAATAACACACAGTATTTATAGCTTCAACCCAAAACCTCTTAGATGTTGAGCGATCATTGAGCATGGACCTGACCATCTCTTGTAAAGATCGATTCTTTCTCTCAACCACACCATTATGTTGAGGTGTTCTTGGTGCAGAGAAATTGTGAAAGATTTCATTCTCTTCACAGAATCTCTGAAAGTTTGCATTTTCAAACACACCTCCATGATCACTTCTAATAGAGTTGATACAAACTCTTTTCTCATTTTGGACTCTTTTACAAAATATGGTGAAGACTTTGAAAAACTCATCCTTGTGTGCAAGAAATTTGACCCACGTCCATCTAGTATAGTCATCAACTATAACTAGTCCATATTTATTTCCATTTAAGGAAGCAGTTTGAGTGGGTCCAATCAAATCCTTATGTAAAAGTTCCAAAGGTCTACAAGTGGACACAATATTTTTGGAATTAAAAGAGCTTTTCACTTGTTTCCCTTTCTGACATGCTTCACACAGAACTTCAGATTTGTACACAAGATTTGGTAGTACTCTTACGAGGTTATTCTTATTCAGCTTTGAAATGGTTCTTAAGCTTGCATGACCAAGTTTCTTGTGTCATATCCATTGTTCATCCTTTAAGGATATGAAGCATGAGACATTTTGTTTGGATAAATTTTCGAAATCAATTTTGTAAACATTGTTCTGCCTCTTTGCTTGAAAAAGTATGGACTTATCAGGGTTTCTGACTATACATTTGTCTTTGTTAAAGGAAACATCAAATCCACTATCACACAATTGGCTTATGCTAAGCAGATTATGTTTGAGTCCTTCAACTAATAAGACATTTTCAATAGAGGGAAAAGAATGCTTAACAATTTTACCTATCCCAACTATTCTGCCTTTTTGGTCTCCTCCAAAGGTGACCCAACCCTTTGATCTAGGCTTTAGGTCTTGGAACATAGACCTTTCTCCTGTCATGTGTCGTGAGCACCACTGTCCAGGTACCATGACTGGAGTTGTCTTCCTGCCATCAAGCATATCTGCAACAGGAACTGTCATACTTTTAGGTACCCAGATTGACTTGGGTCCTTTCTTGTTAGTCCTTGGTCTGCGTCCAGGCATGTTCCTCTTGTTATGGATGCATGTCGAGGTGACATGTCCAGCCTTTCCACAGTGACCACAGTATATATTAAATTTAGAAGGACTTTTAGAAAATTTTGGTTTTGGTTTTTCATAACCCAAACCACTTTTGTTAGAAGGTTTTCTCTGAATTTTTAAGATCTGATCAAGTTTTTCAGAGCTACTGACAAATCTGGACAATCGTCTAGTGAGTTCATTTACTTCTTGTTGAAGTACTTGTACTTCACAGGAAGTATTGGACTCAGAATCCTTTGGTGATTCATCTTTGAGTTGACTTACTTGAAGTCTCAAGTCTTCATTCTCTGATTTGAGTACTTTATTTTCCAAAGCGAGTTTTTCAAAATCTTTGGTTATGAGTGAAAACTTTTTCTTCAAAGATCTGTACTCATCAGATAAAATGGATGATTCTCTAAGAAAATCATTAAAATTATCTCTTAGTTCAGGATAAGAAAGTACCTCTTCTTCATCCTCTCTATCAGTTGAGGATAGGCTTCCCATCAGGCAAAGATTTTCTTCTTCCTTATCCTTTTCATCCTCATCATTATAAGATTCATCAAGATCTTCCCATGTTGCCATGAGACCCTTCTTCTTCTTGAAGAATTTCTTCTTTGTCCTTTCAGCCTCAGGATAGTCTGCCTTGTAGTGGCCTGGTTTCTTGCATTCATAGCACACTACTGGACTTTTCTCCTTTTGCTCAGCTTCCTTTTGTGGAAATTTTTTGTTGAATTGTGTAACATCTGGTTTTTTAAGTAACTGTTCTGATTTCTGTCTTATATGAATTTTTGCAAAATAAATGTTTTGAGATTGATTTTTAGTTTAAAAATAGGATTTAAATATCTATGTTTAAAATTTCTTCTGAAAACGGTCAAATTCAGCTTCTTGTAGGTCTACCTACACGATCTGTTTCTTTGTCTATCCGTCCCTATTATGTTTTATGTGAATTTTTGTGGCAAAAATGTTTTGTGAATTATTCTTGGCTTAAAATTAGCAAAAAAATACATGTATTTCAAAATACTTCTGAAACGATAGCTTTTCAATCAACATCAGGCCTTTTTATAGAAACTGGTTTATGTCTAACTAACGGAAAGAGATTTAAATAGCTTTAGTGTGTTAAATCAAGTCAATAAATAAACATCCTTCACAAACGTTGGTTCTTTTATTATTTTAGAATTTTTGAAAATTTTTGGAAAACTTTCGAAAAATACCGAAAACTATGCTACCGGGGAGCGTTTTAACGCAAAAACCTTGCTTCACAGGTATAATTTTCGAGTAAAAGGCCATTTTATATTTTATTTTTAATTATTTATTTCATGATTTTTAAAATTATTTCTGTGTAAGTTTTGAAAACCCTATTTTTTCCGCTTTTTCGAGTTTATACCTGCGAAACGATAAAAACCGAAGAGTTTGCACTATCTATAAATTCCAAAAATGAGTGCCACGAAATTATTTGGACTTCTTATGATATTTTCTAGCATTCTCATTGATTCTCATCATTTTTAACTAATTATTTCAATTTTTGAATTATGAAAAGAAATTTTTACCCTTGGTTTTCACTCTTTTTCATCCAAACCCTAGGGGTATTTTGGTCAAATCACATCCCACCTCTTCCAGCCCATCTTTGGCCTCCTTCTTCATATGCAAGTGGAGGGGATATTCTTTTTTTTATGCTTATGCTTCCTTTTGAACCAATTAGATTTTAATTAATTAGTTTTTAGTTATTTTAATTTCTTTTTCCTAAACCATGGTTTGTAAAAACTACGGACTCAAAACCACCCCTTGGAGAACGAAATTTTTCCTATAAATAGAGGGGGTTGCTCTTCATTTTCTTCATCCCACAACTTGAAGGGAAATCACTCCAAAATCCTTTTCTTTCCCTTTGTTTTTCCTTTGGTTTTCTTGTGTTACTAATCAATGTTTTTGTATTTTTGTTCTTGGTGTTCTTAGTGTTCTTCATTGTTCTTGGCCAAGGTATGGGGAGCTTCTTCTTGAGATGGCTTTGATCTTTGTTTTGATAAAAATTTGTGTGTTAGGTGTTTATAGTTTTAAATAAATGGTTATATATTTGTTTAATTGTTTTAAATGGTTACTATGTCCAATTTTTGTTTAAAAATGTGATTTTTCAAATAGTAAAGTTATAATGCTCAATTTAATTATAAAGTTTAATAATTGTACCGTTACACCGGCAAAATTTTAACGATAAAGACTTGATCACCCAGTGGGCTATGCCTCCGTGATCAACAAATCTAAGAAATTGTAAAATTGAACCTCTGTAGTTCTTTTGACGGATAGCGGACGGGGTGCTTTGGTCAGGCGTAAGAATACATCTTCGGTGTACTCATACGGTCGGGCTCAGGGGCCATATCTCTATTACACCATTGGGACGTGAGCAAGTGACTAAATACGCTAAAAATTCCTAAATCAGTATTTTTCTTCCATTCCCATGTTCTTTTCGAAAATATATACATATATATATACAAGTTGATTGGGTAACATGAATTAATAGTAATGGGTTCTCGGTGAACTCTACTGTTAAGTTATTTGGAAGAAATTCCTGATTTGGAACTCTGTTATATATAAAAACTTGTAATTTTTACTGTTTATATACAGAATGATGATGGGAGAAGGTAGTTCATTTGTATGGATATGTCTAGGAAAGAAAAAGGTCTTTGAAGGGGCCTACAAGCTCACCTGATCTTTGCGGGGAACCATACTGGTGCGCTATTTTTTCGATCTTAGAAAGTTTGTATATACGTGGCGAAAATTACTTGATCAGCTTCCAAAGGGCTTTCCCAAAAAGAATGAGTTTAAGTAATAATTTCTATTAATATTATTACAGTCATGGTTAGTTACCGCGTTCGGCTCTGCCGCCGAGTGACTATTCCATAGCAGTTTTTCCCAAAAACGAGAAATAGTCACTTACCGATTAAAAATGAACCTGAGTTTGAATAAGCGTTAATCTCTTCTCTTTTTATCAATCCTGGTGGCTATGCCCTATTTTTATATTCTGTTATTGCTTTAATCACTTTTATTTTATACCGATTCACTTTCGGGTAATCATCCCAGTTCGGCTCTGCCGCAGTGTGGTTACTCTTAAAATAAATTAATTAAGCTGAAAAGAGTAAAGTGACAAGAGTATTTTGGAGTATGATGTTTTACCTGAGATTATATATTTTATCTGAGTTAAGGGATTCCATAATTCTTTGAGAAGTGTGATTTTATTCTTATCTGATGTTGGTGTTTTCTGAGTTATGTGATTCGATGTTCCTATCTGAGCAGTGTGATTCCGTGTTTATTTGAGAGTTAAGTCATAAAGTCGTGTTTGTTGTTACTAAGAAAAATCTCTCGGAGTAGCGGGCTGAATGCTCGTGGTTGTGTGCCAAAATTCCTATGGTAAAATCTCCATATGTAGCGAGTGACTTACTCGTGGGTGTGTCCCGAATTTAAGTGAAAGTCTCCAGGAGTAGCAGGTTGTTATACTCGTGGGTGTGTCCCAAAAGTATTGAGTAAAATCTCCATAGGGTAGCGGGCCGAGTGCTCATGGTTGTGTCCCGAAAGTCATTAAGGAAAAATCCCCAAGACTAGCGGGCAAAGTGCTCGTGGGTGTGTCCCAAAAGTTTAGAGAATTTATGTGATATTACTGTACCGATGATTTGTTTGTGTTTGGCCATTACTGTACAGGCAAGGACTTGGCATTTGTGTTTGTTTTGAGGATGAGTATAACAGTATTATTGCGTGATATTTGTCATATGAATTTTATTTTCTATATGCATTATATCTATTAAGTGTCTCAAATGATGAAGATTTTCACCCATGCCTAGTTTCCATGTTTCGTCCATATGTGGTTGAGTAGATGTTTTCCCAAGGAGTGGACTAGGCCTTAGAAGGAGATCTGATGCAGGTTGCTGCGCGAATTCCAAGAAGAACCGGTGTTTACTGTATTGCTTTGGGTAGAGCTCTAGAGATTTGACCGGCTCAGATATTCACTGTTCAAAGTATTTTGAGTATCTTGGATTTGCCTTGTATACTCTAAATATTTTATATGAGATGAGATTTTCCTTACAAGCGTATTATCTTACGTTTCCGCATTTAAAACCATACGAAAAGATTTAGGGAAGCATATTCCCCATCCTTCTAATCTTCTTCACACAAAGTGAAAAATTTTACCCGCATTTTGGAAGAAGGATTTCCAACTTCCACTAATTATATTTTCTAAGTATTTCGAAAATTCTTGGTAACTATAGTGTAATATCCTTTTTGGAGAAAGGGTGTTGCATTTTGTGATATCAGAGCCAGGTTTGAGTCTTTTGGGCACTGTTGGGTATAGGTTTACTATGATCTGATGTGTGAACTCTGATGAGTTGTTTATGCTGTGTGAAATTGTGTGAACTTTGACTATTCGTTTGGTTTATATTGTTCTGAGAGAATCTGGTATCATGTTGTACTGGAATGGGACCGTTCAACTGAGAAATTCGCAGCTGTGCTGGAATGGGATGGTACAGTTGAGGAGAACTTAGTAAGATAAATCGGTACTACCTATACTAACAATACTGTAAGGTATGGGACTGTACAGGAAAGGAAGACCTTTTGAAAAGCATATAAGTGAGGACAACACATGTGGTTGGAATCCGTGTTAGTTTGTAGGGATAAAGTCGAAAATCTGAAGGTAGCCAGGTGATTTCGGGATAATATACACTTGGGTGAGTTTGTTGGATTATTTCTGTGTGAAATTTTGTGTGTAGTGTTTGATGTTTGGGGAGTTCTTAAGTGGGTTTTAACTTAGTTTCTACCTAGGTAGCTACCTTATAGGACACCATGTCAGGAAGAGGAAATGCAAACAATGCAGATCTGGCGAATGCCATACGAGAGATGGCAGCAGCCGTACCACGCAGAGAAGGTGATGGGCAGGGATTGGCAGACTTCCGTCGTGCCAAACTAACCCAGTTCAAAGGAGGATATGACCCAAAAAGGGCGAAGTTATGGATAGAGGAGTTAGAGTAGATTTTTGTGGCCATGGCATGTACAGATGAAAGGAAGGTCACCTTCGCTGTTTATATGCTGGTAGGGGATGCTGAGTTCTGGTGGCGTGGGGTACGTCAGTTGTTGGAGGCCAGAGGAGTACCCATTACCTGGGCTCTTTTCCGTGAACGATTTTTGACCAAGTACTTTCCCCAGAACGTTCGTCATAACAAGGAGATGGAGTTCTTGAGTCTAAAGCAGGGGGAGATGTCTGTTGGAGATTATGCTGTAAAGTTTGAGTCGCTCTCCAAGTTTTTCCCGTACTTTCAGATGCATCCTGATCCTTCATGGAAATATAAGAAGTTTCAAGAGGGGCTGAAGTATGACTTTGAGGGAGGCAATGGTGCCTCTGAAGGTTGAAGAGTTTGGAGAGTTGATAGAGCGCTGCTCTATGATAGAGGACACCAAGAGAGGGAAGGAAGTAGTGAACAAGGACTTTGGGCCATCTAGGTCCGATAAGGGGAAGGGTAACCAGGATCAGAGGAAACCTTACTATAGGCCACCTGGGAATCAACAAGTTTACCAGAATGATGCACCTGCTTTTGGTGGTCAAAGGAGATTTAATGGGAATGGCCAGAGAGATATCCGAAAATGTTATAGATGTGGAAAACAAGGTCACTTAGCTGACACTTGTCGGGAAAAAGCGATTACCTGTTATCAGTGTGGTAAGATGGGACATCTTGCTAAAGACTGTTGTTCCAAAAGGGAGGAGCTGATAGCAAATAAGGTTGGTGTGGGTAGGCCACCAACGACGAGACGAGTTTACACCATGTCTAGTGCCCCAGTCCAAAATAGTGCCAATGTTAGTAGACCAACAACCACGAGAGGAGATAATAATCTGACAAATGCACAAACGATGTATAGGAAGGCTATTGATGAGGCGCTCAATTGAAGATTTTCTGTGGGTTTTAGGATTCATGAATGATGTTTTGCTTTATAAATATAGATATCCTTTAAGTTATCTCTAGGTTTGGATTATAGGACTCACAAGTTATATGTACTCTTTTGGAGATATCCTATAGGTTTAGAGCCTATTAGGGTTTGCTTGTACTGGTTGATTTTATATAAATATATGAGAATTTGGTTGCAGTATTATCATGATCTTTGAAACTTGTTTATGTGTGTGTGATTGGGGGATGATATTATTAGTCATGAAATTAATATTGCTTTTTTACTACTTAAAGTCAAGGTATGAGTCTGATCAACTCATTAACTTACTGGTAGCAGTGAGATAACAATGATGTTTGGCATGATCTGATAAGTTAATTCCTAAGTATAAACTGTAAATTTCGAGGACGAAATTATTTTAAGGGGGTAGAATTGTAACATTCGATTTTTTAAGTAACTGTTCTGATTTCTGTCTTGTATGAATTTTTGCAAAATAAATGTTTTGAGATTTATTTTTAGTTTAAAAATAGGATTTAAATATCTATGTTTAAAATTTCTTCTGAAAACGGTCAAATTCAGCTTCTGTCAAGTCTACCTACACGATCTGTTTCCTTGTCTATCCGTCCCTATTATGTTTTATATGAATTTTAATGGCAAAAATGTTTTGTGAATTATTCTTGGCTTAAAATTAGTAATAAAATACATGTATTTCGAAATACTTCTGAAACGGTAGCTTTTCAATCAACATTAGGCCTTTTTACAGAAACCGGTTTACATCTAACTGACGGAAAGAGATTTAAATAGCTTGAGTGTGTTAAATCAACTCAATAAATAAAATTTCTTCACAAAAGTTGGTTATTTTATTATTTTAGAATTTCTAGAATTTTTATAAAATTTTTGGAAAACTTTCAAAAAATACCGAAAACTACGCCATCCGGGGGCGTTTTAACGCAAAAACCTTGCTTCACAGGTATAATTTTCGGGTAAAAGGTTCATAACCATTTTATATTTTATTTTTAATTATTTATTTCATGATTTTTAAAATTATTTCTGTGTAAGTTTTGAAAACCCTATTTTTTTTGCTTTTTCGGGGTTATACCTGCGAAACGATGAAAACCGAAGAGTTTGCACTATCTATAAGTTTCAAAAATGAGTGCCACGAAATTATTTGGACTTCTTATGACATTTTCTAGCATTCTCATTGGTTCTCATCATTTTTAACTAATTATTTCAATTTTTGAAATATGAAAAGACATTTTTACCCTTGGTTTTCACTATTTTTCATCCAAACCCTAGGGGTATTTTGGTCAAATCACATCCCACCTCTTCCAGCCCATCTTTGGCCGCCTTCTTCATACGCAAGTGGAGGGGATATTCTTTTTTTTATGCTAATGCTTCCTTTTGAACCAATTAGATTTTAATTAATTAGTTTTTAGTTATTTTAATTTCTTTTTCCTAAACCATGGTTTGTAAAAACTATGGGCTCAAAACCACCCCTTGGAGCACGAATTTTTCCCTATAAATAGAGGGGGTTGCTCTTCATTTTCTTCATCCCTCAACTTGAAGAGAAATCACTCCAAAATCCTTTTCTTTCCCTTTGTTTTTCCTTTGGTTTTCTTGTGTTACTAATCAATGTTTTTGTATTTTTGTTCTTGGTGTTCTTAGTGTTCTTCATTGTTCTTGGCCAAGGTATGGGGAGCTTCTTCTTGAGATGGCTTTGATCTTTGTTTTGATAAAAATTTGTGTGTTGGGTGTTTATAGTTTTAAATAAATGGTTATATATTTGTTTAATTGTTTTAAATGGTTACTATGTCCAATTTTTGTTTAAAAGTGTGATTTTTCAAATAGTAAAGTTATAATGCCCAATTTAATTGTAAAGTTTAATAATTGTACCATTACACTGGCAAAATTTTAACGATAAAGGCTTGATCACCCAGTGGGCTATGCCTCCGTGATCAACAAATCTAAGAAATTGTAAAATTGAACCTCTGTAGTTCTTTTGACGGATAGTGGATGGGGTGCTTTGGTCAGGCGTAAGAATACATCTTCGGTGTACTCATACGGTCGGGCTCAGGGGTCGTATCTCTATTACGCCATCGGGACGTGAGCAAGTCACTAAATACGCTAAAAATTCCTAAACCGGTATTTTTCTTCCACTTCCATGTTCTTTTCGAAAATATATATATATAGGTTGATTGGGTAAAATAAATTAATAGTAATGGGTTCTCGGTGAACTCTACTGTTAAGTTATTTGGAAGAAATTCCTGATTTGGAACTCTGTTATATATAAAAACTTGTAATTTTTACTGTTTATATACAGACTGATGATGGGATAAGGTAGTTCATTTGTATGGATCTGTCTAGGAAAGAAAAAGGTCTTTGAAGGGGCCTACAAGCTCACCTGATCTTTCCTGGGACCATACCAGTGTGCTATTTTTTCTATCTTAGCAAGTTTGTATATACGTGGCGAAAATTACTTGATCAGCTTCCAAAGGGCTTTCCCAAAAAGAATGAGTTTAAGTAATAATTTCTATTAATATTATTACAGTTATGGTTAGTTACCGCATTCGGCTCTGCCGCTGAGTGACTATTCCATAGTAGTTTTTCCCAAAAATGAGAAATAGTCACTTATAGATTAAAAATGAACCTGAGTTTGAATAAGCGTTAATCTCTTCTCTCTTTATCAATCCTGGTGGCTATGCCCCGTTTTGATATTCTGTTATTGCTTTAATCACTTTTATTTTATACCGATTCACTTTCGAGTAATCATCCCAGTTCGGCTCTGCCGCAGTGTGGTTACTCTTAAAATAAATAAATTAAGCCGAAAAGAGTAAAGCGACAAGAGTATTTTTGAGTATGATGTTTTACCTGAGATTATATGTTTTATCCGAGTGAAGGGATTCCATAATTCTTTGAGAAGTGTGATTTTATTCTTATCTGATGTTGGTGTTTTCTGAGTTATGTGATTCGATGTTCCTATCTGAGCAGTGTGATTCCGTGTTTATTTGAGAGTTAAGTCATAAAGTCGTGTCTGTTGTTACTAAGAAAAATCTCTCGGAGTAGCGGGCTAAATGCTCGTGGCTGTGTGCCAAAATTCCTTCGGTAAAATCTCCATGAGTAGCGAGTGACTTACTCGTGGGTGTGTCCTAAATTTAAGTGAAAGTCTCCAGGAGCAGCGGATTGTTGTACTCGTGGGTGTGTCCCGAAAGTGTTGAGTAACATCTCCATGGGGTAGCGGGCCAAGTGCTCGTGGGTGTGTCCTGTAACACCCTCAATTTTTAAATAGTTTTATTGATTTTTGATTTGCTTTAAATTAATTAAAATTATTTAATTAATAATTTTTGGGATCTTGAGGTGTGGATAGTGATAGTAATATCTTAGGTTTGATTTTGAAGGGTTTAGAGTAGTAGAGTTCGCAAAACTGAGTTTTTGCGGGAACTGCATTCTCTCCTGATGCGGGGATAGGGTTCAGTATTTTTCTGGAGGTCATTTTTACTTCAAAATAATTTTTTAACGAACCAAAAGTGGTTCTTATAATATTTGTGATTTTTAGAAATTTCTCTGGAAATTTTTCAGAAAAACTTTATTTTACCCGCGTTTGGAGCTTTACGGGTAAACCGGGCGCAACCGGGACATGAAAAATAGTCCAAAAATTTAGTTTTGGGTTTCTAAATTTTTTTATGACATATTCAAATCATAAAATTCATTTCTCATGATTTTACTCATTTTAGAAAAATATTTATCTAAAAAGGGGTTCGAAAACTATGCGTTTTTACCACTGCGAACTACTGATTAAACCCTAACTTGATGGGACTTAATCCCACCATTTTTCTGGTCAGCTGGGCGCATAAGGGGGCTGATCCCACTCTCAAATCCTTCCAAAAGTCAAATGGTCAATTAGGGGTTGAATTTTGAATTTTCTCAAAATTAGGTGAGAGAGGTATGGCTCCCAACCACCAAAACATGCAAACCCATACCTCCCCCATGCCTTCCTTGAGTCAGCCGAATTCTACTTGGGAGAGGGAAGAGAGAGAAATTCATTTTTCACTTCATCTTCTTCCTTGGTTCAAAGAAACTCCATTTTCTCTCCATTATCCCAAGCTTTTCCATACACCAAAAGGCTAGGTTTTGTTGAGTTTTTGGCTATTCAAGCTTCACAAAAAAGGTTTGGATCATCATTCTAATTCATAAACTTCTTTCATTTTTTCATTTCCACCACTTTCATGTTTTCATGAAAGCTTGAGTTCTTCATTTCACTAAAAGTAAGTTTTTTCTAGGTTCACTCCATTGGAACCTACAAGATTGAAAATCATCTTGGATCTATTTTACTTCCAAGCTTGAGTAAGTATTTTTCTACTCAAGATTTCTATACTTTGGGGTTTGATTGTTTACATAAAACTCATATTTTTATGGTTATGTGTTTCATATATTTTGAAAAAGGTGATTTTTCTAAGTATTGGAACATCAAGGCTTCAAGGAGGCCACTTGCTGTTGGTGAGGAGTGTAGGTGATTTTTGGTGTTTGCCCATTTTCATAGTCTTCAAGAGGTAAGGGGATTTTTCTCAATAAGTTGGGAGGGTTGTGTATGTGTGTGATTATGTGATTTTGTTCTTGATGATGAACTCAAAGACTTGAGTTTTCATATTGGTTGTTGAATGATTTTTCATTCTTTAGTAATATGTATTTTTATATATTTATGTATATGAGTGAAAGTATGATTTTGGTTGAGGCATGATAATTTTTGATAAGCCTATGTGTTGTTGGAAAAATCATATGTATGATTTGGAGTGATTTGGAATGCCTAAGTGTATGTTTGATTTATGGCTTGGTGGTGTTTGTGCCTAAATGGATGAATATTGATTCTTGGATGTTTCACATGATTTAATTCTATGTGATTGGGATTGGTTTGAAAATATTTGACTAAGTGTGGTAAGAGGAGTTAAAAACTTTAATGAAAAAGTTTTACAAATGAAAACAAAGAAATTAATTAGGATTCAAGATAACACTTAATTGGATAAATTTCAAAAATACAAAATTCTGGAATTCTGGGCATGAAATCGAAAGTCTAGGCACTTTGGGCCAAAAGTATAATGTCATAAAAGTTCGGGGGTAGAAAACGTGAAGACTGGACGCAGGAACTGGACGCAGACTGGACGCAGGAACTGGACGCAGACGGGACGCAGGAACTGGACGCAAGAACTGGACGCAGGAACTGGACGCAGACTGGAAGCAGGAACTGGACGCAGGAACTGGACGCAGACTGGACGCAGGAACTAGACGTTTTGGGGTCAAAATGAAATTTTAACAAGTTATGTGGTTTTTAATAATTAATAAGAAGTGAGAAGGAATAATAATAAGAATTAGAGAGTTAAAGTTAAAGAAGAACTTTAATTTCAAAGAGGAATTTTCCATAAAACTTACATTTTTCAATAAACGATCTTACACGGTATTGAACGAGGATCAATACGTGGCGACGCTAAAGTCTTGAGGACAATAATATTACACGGTGTTAGATAAAAGCTAACACGTGGCGATGAAAAACCCTAAGACGAGGGACCGCGTTGATTGGATTGTTTGTGAGTGCAAATATAGATGTCAGTGCTACAATCCAGCTTGGAGGATTATGCAATATATATTGAGGTCATGCTACAATCCAGCTTGGAGGATTGTGCAATAAATGTGGATGTTTTTACTACAATCCAGCTTGGAGGATTGTGTAATAAATATAGAGGTTGTTGCTACAATCCAGCTTGGAGGAATTGTGCAATAAATGTAGAGGACGTTGCTACAATCCAGCTTGGAGGATTGTGCGGGACGTACGTAGATGTCATTGCCACCACCCAGCATGGAGGATCGTGCAATCTACATATATAGATGTCAATTGTAATCGATGATTGGCTTTGCCAAATTTGAGCTACAATCCAGCTTGGAGGATTGTGCAATCCAGCTTGGGGGATTGCGAGCGGAGGACGGTTTGAGCTGTATTAAAAGATGTTCAAGTGACATGCACTATGCTAGAGTGCTTTGTGTGTGTTTGACTGTGTGCTTAATTTGATGATGTGTTCTCTTTTGGTTTATGAATATCTTAGAGAAAGATTTGCGAAAGAGTAGCTATACATATATTCTTGGAATGTATTATGTAGTATTTTCTGTTTCGTATACATCCTTTCAGTGGATTTCAACTTGTGCAAAGAAATTCACCCTTGCGTGTTTTTCTGTTATTTTATGTACGTTACGCGTAGATGTCCACTTCGAGACCTCTGATAGCCCGAGTGAGGGAGTGATTCCGGCCTCGTGAGGCCGATGGTGGGGGATGGACTTACGATCCCATCTCCCAATGGGCTACTGTGTCTGGACACGTGGTTAGGACTAGAGGAGGGGTGTTGGGCCCCGAAGAGGTTTTGGAGAGGGACATGGTTTTGGACGTTTACATACCCGTCGAGAGGATGCGCTACTGGCTGAGAGATGCACCCTTTACACGCAGTATCACTTTGGAGAACCGGGAGGCCAGAGTTCCACCCACGGCGCAGCTTAGGAGAGAGGCGAGGGAGGATCAAAGGCCTACACCTCAGCGGATAGCCGAATCGGTATCTAACCGTTGTCGTCTGATTCGTCGCACTCCAAGGAAGAGTTCGTTGGAGAGGGCACGCTTACCAAGGATGGCTCCACCAGTGACACCAGTTCCATCACCCGAGACCGTGAGGCCGACACTTCCTGTTCCATACGTCGCACCTTCTGGACATTTGGTGCGCTGTTCTTCTGACACTTCTGCCGGACCTTCGGGACACGTAGATAGAGGGAAGAGGAAGGTTAGAGACGAGCCAGATCGTGTACTATTCGAGGTGTCTGTGGTTGAGGAGGACCCCGAGGAGACGTCATCGTCTTAGGCCTGTAGAGGTGGGGGTGTCTAGTGCTAGGTTGTAGAGTGTCTGTTAGCGACCAGCCTAGGTTTGGGATGTACATGTTCAGTGTCGTGTATTGGACACACGTTTTGATTTATCGTTTTTCCTAGGTTTAGCTTTATCGCTTTATTTTCTTTGTGTCAGGATGATGTATTTTGGCCACTATGTTGTGGTTCCAAACTATACTTGCGGGCGCAAGACTTGTGTATATTGACATGATGATATATATATATGTGTATGATGTTTCTTTTCTTCTGAGTTTCAGGATGGCTAAATATGATGTGAGAAATCTTTTCGGATAAGATTCTTTTAAAAAAAAAAATTAGCCACCAATTTTGGTAACCTTAATTTATGAAAGACGTTTTTCCGCATTAAGTTTTAGTTTTTCACGTGACGTTCCTTGTGGGAAAAAGGGGCGTTACATGTCCCGAAAGTCATTAAGGGAAAATCCCCAGGAGTAGCGGGCAAAGTGCTCGTGGGTGTGTCCCAAACGTTTAGAGGGCTTATGTGATATTATTGTACCGATGATTTGTTTGTGTTTGGCCATTACTGTATAGGCAAGGACTTGGCATTTGTGTTTGTTTTGAGGATGAATATAACAGTATTATTGCGTGATATTTGTTGTATGCATTTTATTTGTTGTATGTATTATATTTGTTAAGTGTCTCAAATGATAAAGATTTTCACCTATGTCTACTTTCCATGTTTTGTCCATATGTGGCTGAGTAGATGTTTTCCCAAGGAGTGGACTAGGCCTTAGAAGGGGATCTGATGGAGGTTGCTACGCGAATTCCAAGAAGAACTGGTGTTTACTGTATTGCTTTGGGTAGAGGTCTAGAGATTTGACCGGCTCAGATATTCACTGTTCAAAGTATTTTGAGTATCTTGGATTTCCCTTGTAAACTCTGAATATTTTATATGAGATGAGATTTTCCTTACAAGCGTATTATCTTACGTTTCCGCATTTAAAAACCATACGGAAAGATTTAGGGAAGCATATTCCCCATCCTTCTCATCTTCTTCACACAAAGTGAAAAATTTTACCTGCATTTTGGAAGAAGGATTTCCAACTTCCACTAATTATATTTTCTAAGTATTTCGAAAATTCTTGGTAACTATGGTGTAATATCCTTTTTGGAGAAAGGGTGTTGCAAATTGCTTCCTTCTGAAGCCACCTTTCTTTTTCCACATAGACTTTATTTTCCTGGAGATGAAGAAGAGTTCATCATCATCTGAGCCTTCTTCTCCTTCTGAGCTACATGACTGCTCATCTAAGTCATTTGCCTTTAGTGCCTTTGAGGTGCTCCCCTTTGGGCTTTAAGAGCATTGGATTTTGCTCTTCTTTCTGTTCCTTCTTCTTTGAGCTCAAGCTCATGCACTTTAAGTGAGCCTAGAAGGTTTTCCATAGTAAGAGTGGAAAGATCCCTTGCTTCTTGTATGGCAGTCACCTTGGGTCTCCATTATTTTGGCAAGCTCCCTAGGATTTTCCTCATATGATCCTAGTTTGTGTATGTTTTTCCCAAGGATCTCAGGTTGTTGATGATTGTTTGGAATCTTCCAAACATCTGATCAATAGTCTCGTGATCCTCCATTTTGAATGGTTCATATTGATGAATTAGCATGCTGATTTTGGACACACGGACCTGAGTTGATCCTTCATGTGCCAAAGCTAGAGTGTCCCATATCTCCTTGGCAGTGGTGCAGCTATGCACCTTGTCATATTCAGACTTAGTAATGGCACACATCAGATAGTGCCTTGCCTTTGAGTTCAGTTGAAATCTTGTTCTTTGATCCTGCGTCCACTGAGCTCTTGGCACTGGTTGACCTGCTTCACCTACTAGAGCAGTGTATCCAGTTTCAACGACATCCCACATGTCTATATTCTGCTCATCAAAGAATGTGATCATTCTTTGCTTCCAATAGTCGTATTCGTCTCCATTGAACAGTGGTGGTCTGTTCACAGCTTGTCCCTCGTTCTCCATGGAACTTTGCTTCTCTGCACTGTTAGGTGCTCAACCCCTATAGACCGAGCTCTGATGCCAACTGTAGGTAACAGGATGAAACACAAGAAGGGGGGTTGAATTGTGTTTCAAAGCTTTTGAAATTTTTTCACAAATGTTGGACGCTGATTATGAAAATATTGGACGCACAGCGTATTTGAGATATTGGACGCATAGACAAGTTAGACGCAGAAACGTTCACTTAGTTTAAAACTAGTTTTCTTTGTGCGATTAAAGTGTATGAATAACTTGTTGAAATAAAATTCAATTCAATCCCCTCAGTTAGTATAAATAAGGAAATAACTAGAGATAAAGGAAGGAGAGAATAACACAAGTATTTATCCTGGTTCACCCTTTCCTAAGAGCTACGTCCGGTCCCCTCAAACTAGAGAGATTTCACTATCAATCCAGATAGAATACAAGTATTCTTCAACAGCCTCTTCAGGCCTTACAACAAGTATTCTTTGCACACCTAGCCTCTTCAGGCTCAAACCGAGTATTCTTTTTCAAACAAGCCTCTCCAGGCTCAACCTCAAGTATTCTTTGCACGCAGCCTCTTCAGGCTATATCCCAAGTATTCTTTTACAGACAAGCCTCTCCAGGCTCAAACAAGTATTCTTTCTAAACAAGCCTCTCCAGGCTCAAACAACTCAGAAGAGTGTTTTTGACTTAAAGTGCTGTGTAACTCACACAAGTGAGAATATGAAAAACTTATGCACTTCGAGAGTTAAGTAAACTCTCTTTTACAAGAAGAAAGAAAATATACAAGACTTTCTCAGTTTATCAGAGTATGACTATATTTGCACAGTAATTTTGCTCTTTCTTTTTCTTGGTTCAGTCTCTTGTATTCTTCTTCTTGTTCACGGTATTTATAGGCTTTGATGAAGCTTCAGACTTGTTCTTCGAATAGCTCAGCTTCAGCCTTCATAAATATGACCGGTCTCTAATAGCATTAAATGCTATTTTTCCGTTGCTCTGAGGAGTTTCACTTCAGTGTGTATGTCTGCATTTCTTTCTCCTATTTCAGAAGCAACCTGTACTCAAAGTCTCAATTGTACAGTGGTTAAAAACAATATTCTATTGAGACAGAGAGAATACATTGTGTAAAGCAGAAAGGTGTGTTCAGAGAGATACAGAATTAATCAGAGTACATTCTCTCTCTAAGTACACTTTCCACAGTGCTTTATGCTTTTCATTTAATGCACGTTCAAAAACGTTGACAATATTACATAGAAAAAGCATTGAATACAGCTATTTATTTCAAATCATTTGCTCATTAAATATGTCTCATATTAAATGCAAGAGCAATAAATAGTAAGTTATGGATTCTGCGTTTTGGACGTAGCATATAGAATATATTGGACTTTTCCGTTCATATACAAAATGGACGCATACCTTTGCTTACCATTTGTACGTGAAGCATCTTAGTTCATATGGACGCATATTCATTGCTTGCCATATGGACTTATGATTTTGCTTCTCGGAGTATATGTCTTTATGAGGATTATTGGACGTTTATCAGTTATGCTTCTTTGGATGCAAAGCATCATTGGACGCATTGCTCTCAGAGTCCATTGGACAATTCTTACCCGAGGTCAAGTATCAGAGTCCATTGGACGATTTACTCTTGGATTGTACATATATGTGCCAATGTCACATTGGACAATGGACTTATCTTTGTTGTACCTACAAGAGCTTGTCAGCAGACTTTGTAAAATCTTTAATAATCATTGTTATCATCAAAACCACTTAGGGAATTCATGCATTAGAAATGCTTTTGAACAATTTGGTTCCGACATATCTATGGGATTTAGTTTCCTAAAGTATATTTAATTCCCACGAATCATATATCTATATATTAAAATATAATAAAGTCAGAAATCTAAAAATACGGACATTACATATTTCAGTAACAAAACTCAACTTGATTTCGTTCACTTAGTGTATATCAAATCATTTTTAAGTTGGGCACTGATTACCGCAGTCGGCTCTGCCGCCGTGTAATCCTTTTAACTTCAAAGTTAAATATGTCAATAGGAATCATTCACCAAATAAGAAGTATCTTGGGTTTAAATTACTGTTGATCCCTTCTCTCTTGATCAATCCTAGGTAGCTCTATCCCATTTAGGTCTACTTACAATGAATTAATAACCTTTAGTTAACATACCAAATCACTCTGTTGGATTGATCACCTCAGTTCGACTCTACCGCGGTGTGATCAGTTATTAATTGAACTATTAAAGTTGAGAAAATAACTTAACCCGTAATAATCAGTAAAATGAGTAATGAGGGCAAGAATGATTTTTTAATGTAACAGTAAAAGGTTTTACAATATAAAGTAGAGAAATAAGATGATATGATTTTAAACAGTTATCTATTCGTACAAGAATATTTTTATCCTAAAGTGATGAGTTTATTTCATATAAAGTGTTTTGATGAGATTTAAAGATTTTCAAGAGAAGTTACAGTAAAACAGAGGAAGTTTTACAAAGAGATATTAAAGAGATTTTTTGTGTGCAATTTAGACTGTCATTGTATAAAGATGTTTGAGCATACAACCTAGAGGATGGGGTTGAAAATAGGTTTTGTTGGACTACAATTATCTATTGGGATTATCCAAATTTTGAAAGTCTCAATGGTCGTGTCAATGAATATCCTCGAGGCGAGACAAATCGTATACCCAACTTAGATAAATCTGACTAACAGTTCTATTTATGATTTGGTATTCATTTTAAATGCAGTATTACCGAAGTATTCTCAGGGGTCTAAGTGGGATTCCCTGATTATTCTGTTAAGTTTACTGCATCCGATCACTCACCAGAGTTAAGGTTGGAAAAGTCTCCATGGAGCAGTACCTTGACTTAATGATATATTTCTGAGAATGCATTGCTTTTGTAGGTTTACAACACAAAGTAAGACCGTTTAAGCAAAATTTGTTTATATGTCTTGAATGAATTGCTACTTTGTGATATGTCTTGAAGGAATTGCTACTCTGCTATATGTGTTTTAAATGACTTGATGATGTAATATCTAAATGATACTAGTATGAATTGGATGCTGTATGATCTGTGTTTTGGGTGTGCTTGTTGCAACACCCTTTCTCCAAAAAGGATATTACACCATAGTAACCAAAAGTTTTGCAAATACTTAGAAAATATTTCATAAAAGTTTGTAATGCTCTTTCAAAAATGCGGGTAAAATTTTTTTCTTTTATAAAAGAAGATGAGAAGGATGGGGAGAAAAATCTCTTGTTTTCTTATTAAAGATTTTAACTGTAAAGCAAACCCTCACGTACAGAAAAGTACTTTCTCTCATATATATATATATAACATGATATTTTACAAAGGAGTTTGTTCTAAGACAAACTTTGATTTTTCACTGCAAGAGAAAAGAAGTCAAAGCTACTCTAAACCAAAAAGTACAAAAGTGGTAAAAGAAAAATATATGATACTATGTACAGTCGAGCCATGATCCCGTTATCTACACAAAAGGGATCTACTACTCTAAAACCCTAACTCAGATATATTTATGGACAAGACCAGGTAGACCCTCCTAATCCAGGCAAGCTAGAGAGTAGGGGCGGAACTCGAGTTACTGGAACCTAATCGATGTTAAATCCAGATAGATCTGGTCTAGGTAAAGTATCATTGGTAAGGTCAGAAGTAGCCCAAGAGCATATAGACTCTTCGGGCTCCTCTTCGATTTACTCATTCGACAAGGATTCGGACAACCAAATGATATCTTCGGATTTTGACTCTGATGAACGAGGTAAAGGGGAATAAGTTGGTGAATTCACTTATCCCAGAGGCGAAACTAGTATGCGACCTACAGAACCCTCAGTTCTTGCAGGTGCTGCTGCAGAAGTGTCTTCAGAGATCCATCTTGATTTTTATCTGAGGATTTATCTCTCGACTTCGACAGTACATGACCAGAACCATTTCCATCATGTTTCGAAGGATGCGAACTACTACCTCCACTGTCACCACTGTCACCACTATCAAAGATCATGTCATCTGAGATAGTTCCTAAAGGTCTCAACTGATGCCAGGGTAACTTAACATAAAAGATCATTTGTTCTTGGATGGGTAGTGGGTTTGGTAGGGCTCCACCTCCAGTATCTATTGTTTCCACTGTTCCTACAAACCGACTCCATTGTGTGCTAGGACATATTTTCCACCATACGCGGTCTCCTCCTTGAGGTTCTATGGTTAGGTGTCAGACAGTTCACAATCCCTTGTCATGTGGGTCCATCTACTCAGTCATGTATCAACACAACAAAGCAGGCAGGGTGAAACTCTAACTCAAATTAATAGAAATAGTACAAGTATATTATCGAACATAGACCACACAATACTCAACTCAAATCAAATCATCACAAACAAATAGTTATCATTGACAATCAAGTCAGCCAAATCAACATAACAGTGTAGCAAAGCCTTGGAAACACACAATCAGATCTCAAGCAGACAGGCCTTACCTTGTATCCAGAGAACCTGTAAAACAATGCATTTCACAAGAATGTAACCCCTCAAAGTTTTATTAATGCATGCCTTTTCTATATTTCTCAAATCACACCGGTGTAGTGCTCTAAGAAGACTTTTCCAACCTTAACTCCAGCGAGCGATCGGCTGCTAGTAAACTTAACAGTATAAACAGGGAATCCCACTTTGGATCCCTAAGAATACTTCAGAATACTGCATTTAAAATTTAATACCTGACCAAAAATAGAACTGCCAGTCAGATTTATCCAAGTCAGGTATTCGATTTATCTCGGGTCGAGGATATTCATCGACACGGCCTTTTGAGACTTTCAAAACTCATATAATCCCAGTAGATAATTGTAGTCCAACAGAACCTATTTTCAACCCCAGCCTCTAGGTTGTATGCTCAAACGTCTTTATGCAAATGCTTAGGATATAATTCTCTTTAATTTCCTCTTTGATTATCTTTGTAAAACTTCCTTTGTTTTACTATCTCTTTTCTCAAAAATCTCCATATCTTTTCAAACTCTTTGTAAGAAACAAATCAAATCCTTTTATGGAAAGACTAATTGTATAAACAGATAATTGTTTTAAAATCATTGTTTCTCATAAAAACTCTTTTACTGTATACTTTAAAAACATAAGACTCTTGTCTCTTTTTACTGCTTATTACGGACTAATTCATTATCTCAGCTTTATTTATTTTAAGTTGCTCAATCGAGTGAATCGGTATAAAAAGAGTTACTAACTGAATTACAAGAAGATCAAACCGGGCATAGCCACTTTGGATTGATCGAGAGAGAAAAGATCAACAGTATTTAAACTTACGTCAGCTTTTTAAAACAGTAGATGTCTGCTATCAGTTTTTAGATAGCTTCTTGGTAATGGAATAATTACACGGCGGCTGAGCCGACTGCGGTAATCAGTGTCCAGCTTTCTTGAAAATTTAATACAAGCTTAGTGACCGAAATTAAGTTGATTATCACGGCTTAGGTTTATTTTTGAAGATGAAAAGATTACACGATGGCAGAGCCATCTTTGGCAATCAGTACCCCATTGTAAAATCAATCCTATGCACTAGGTGAGCGTAGTCAATTTGTTTATCTTCTGAAATTCTTAAACTCCAATTATCTTCCAGGAAAAGGCCCATTGAAAGCCTATCTCACTAATTTCCACTGCCGTAGACATTGGAAATTAAACTGAGTTATGTGCATACATATACAGATTGGATACCCACTCAATATTTCTCACAAATAATATAATGATAGAATTCACCGAGAATCCATTACCGTTACATTATATTCCGAAAGATGCTATAACAGTAGGTTCACCGAGAATCCATTGCTGTTATACTCTTTTATCCATTCCAATCTATTTATATATACGGTATTAAGAAAATTGCTTCTTTTCCAATCTTATCTTGTCACGTATATACCGGGTTTCGAATGTTCAAGATTTTCCCAAACAGCGTATCGGTACAGATCCTAGGCCAGAGAGAGACGGACTGCTTTAGCCCCTTCAAAGGTCTCCCTTCCTTTCTAGACAGATCCATATTGATAAACCATTTATCTTAACTATAACCTTGTATATAAATAACAGATACTATTGGGGTTTTCACAAATAACCATTGTATTTTCCTTGCGGTAAACTCTTGTTTGTGGTATGTCTAAAATTCGCCATTATAGCGGTATGTTTACAAAAGTTCCAAAGTGATTTTGCCATAGCTTCTCCTCTTACTCAAAATTTCTATATAAATTTGGGCATTATAACTCTACAATTTATAAATAGCACAAAACAATTAAAATTAGACTATAAGGCAATCATAAAGCATATTTAAACAAACAAAAAGTTATAAACATACAAACAAGCAATTTCACACACAACCAAGATCAAACTCATACTACTAAAATTAAGATGAGAAGAGAAGCCCCTTACCTTGGCCTAAATCTTGATGAAGAACAAAGCAAGAACACCAAAGAAATTTAAGAAACTAAGAAAGCAAAGAGAGAGAACTTTGTATGTCTTCTTGGATCCTTTGTTGGTGTGTGAAGAAAATATGAAGCAAGGACCCCTATTTATAGTGGTGGGGGCGGTTATGAAGTGGGGACCAAGAGGGAATAAAAATTTGTGACTTCATCCTACTTTTTAATGTATATGTCATAATTCCTTAATTTAAAAACTATCCATTTTTCTAATTGGTTTGTTCCAATGACTATGCATGTGAGTCATAGGCCAAAAAGTTCATCCAAGGGCTCCTAGGAAGAGTGGATGTCGACCAGCTTGAGGGAGGGGGAGAGCCATTTGATCAAATAGTGAAAAACTTTATGGTTTCGTAAATAAACGAAAAACTAGTGGCATTCTAGTCCTTTTGCATACAGATGCTAAAAATTATTTATTAAAAGGTGAGGACCTTCATGGAAATTTCAAAAATAGTAAGTATTAGTCTTAAAGACTTTATACAAGAGTTTCTGGATTTTTACGGTAAATGATAGGTTTTACAGTTTGCACAAACGAAGGAAAACGGACGTGCCGTAAGTGCAAAACAGTAATTTTTCAGAAATTTCCAAAAAAATTCCTAGAAAATCACAAATTTAATATAAACACCAATGGTCTCTCTTAAAATTTGATTTTGAGCATTCCCTGACCACTGAAAGTCTATCATGGTTTCCGTAAACTTCGTTTTACGTGTTTAAAGGGATGGAAAACGTAACTCTTTATCTGTCTTTCGAAAAATTCCAAAATAAATTTTATAATTCATAAAAAATATAAAAACATGGTGTCCTGTTCCAGTTTTTCATTTTGACTTCGTTTTGGTCTCCGTATCAGTTCTTAACTCTTACCGTAAACTGCGGAAACCAAAACTGTAATTTTGGAAATTAGTTTCTCCAAAAATTCTAGAAAAATTCCAGAAAATCATAAATATTATAAGAAGCAACTTTCATGAAGAAAGATAATTTTTTGGGTTGGTTTAACATATTTTTACTAATTAAACTCTTTTCCATCTATTACGGTAAGTACGGTTTTCAAACATCATAAGAAAAATGACTGTTTTAGTGAAATAACTTGATAAGTATTATAAACCCCTAATTATAAAACTACTATAATTTTCTTATCACTTAGTTCACACCAGATCATATAAAACAAACAAAAGACGAAAATACAGAAAATAGAAGTCTATAAAAACTTAACTATTTTACTATTCATGCTGCAATATGTAACCGTAACTGGTCATTCTATTTTTCTTATGTTCTTATCAAGTCTTTGTAATTCCTATTTCATCTATTTTCCTCTCTCTGCTATGTATCTTTTTTCTAACTAACTGACTACGGAGTTCCGTCTAAAAAGGACTGAAACCATAATTTCTTTATTTCCTCCTCTTAAAATCCAAACTTAATTCCTAAAACCTTTATATGTCATCTAGCTACTATGTCTTCCCTTAAATATCTTTTGGAAGTGTCATATGAATTTTCTAAATTCATTTCATCATTTATCCTAATAATCAGAATATCCGTATCTAATCTCCTGACTTCCGTATTTAGCACTAAACTACTAAGTTTTTATCCGAAAAACATCAAAGTAATTCTAATCCTCTAAAATTAACACTCTATCTCTTAGAGCGAAATTTTAGGATGTTACACTTGTACTTATCTTATTACTTTATTTTAGAGTTTCACCCTTGCCTACTCTTATGTTGTATTGATGCATGATTGAGTAGATAGCTCACCCTAACACGGGCTTGGGGAACGTACGTCACCTTAGCATACTACCCCTAGGTGGGGATAGTGTGGAGTGGAACATCAACCCTCACACACATTGGGGCAGATTCGTAAGGAGAATAGAGTTTGTAGATGAAGATGTAGAGATACCTGACGAGTCCATCGACTCTTGGGCCACCTCTGACCTCACCAGTGAACCTTTACCTAGGCCGGATCTGTCCAGGTTTGGTATTGATTGGATTCCGATGACTCAAGCCTGGAACCTTGAGTCTAGCTTGCCAGGTTCAGGAGGGTCCACTTGGTCGTGCCCTTAGATGCAGGTGAGTTAGAGTTAGGGTGGTAGATCCCTTTTTGGGTAGATGATGGGATCATGACTCATCTGTATAGTAGCGTATGTTTTTATTTTACCACTTTTGTATTTTCAGTTTAGTGTAGTTTTAACCTTTTTCTTTTGCAGTGTCTAAATCATAGTTTGTCTTAGAACAAACTCTTTTGTAAAATATCATGGTGTATATATATATATATATATATGAGATTGAGTACTTTTACAAAATATGATGAATTTAATTTGCATTTAGAATCTTTGACAAAGAAATCAAGGGAACATATTCCTCATCCTTCTTATCTTTTATAAAAGCGAAAAATTTTACTCGTATTTGAAAAGAAGGATTATCAACTTTCACCGAAATGTTTTCTAAGTTATGCAAAACTTTTGGTTACTATGGTGTAATATCTTTTTTGGAGAAAGGGTGTTGCAGCTTAAATTCATCTGTCACAAAAAACTTTACATTTTAAGAGCTCGCTATGAAATACTAATTGTAAAAAGTAAAAAAAAAAATGTACAACAACTTTCAAAATTGTTACCTTTACCCTATTTTACTACTTTATAAAGCATACCTCTATTTCTTACTGTTAATTGAAAACCATACTAACACTAGTCTAAACAAATTTAACACAAATTAATTTAGTTTCTCCCGATTTCATACTTGATTTCAATTAGATAGACGAAGACCATGGTGCTTCTCTCCACTCACCGTGTCGAATTTGCCCACATGCGAAGGGATTCAATGAAGGATGGACCACCGACATGGAAGAGTACCAAAAATATGAACAAACAACCTTACAAAAAACAACAGATTAACTTAAGTGTACCAACCGATTTGTATTCTTCCTTAACCTTCTGTGGTGTCCCTTCTACACCAGATAGAAACAACAAAAGGGAAATATTGAACTTCAAACTATCTAGTCCCATACTGCTAGCGACGTCTATTGTTTCCATCACAGTGTTCTCCTAGTTTTTATCAGTATTCTTAGCTTAAAATCTTCAAGAATTGTTGCTTTAGATGCTTGAATACTTATGAGAAAGTCTTTGATAATAGCTTAAGCAACATTTCTGAGGACCTTTATGAGTATATTTCCATCTTTCTAATTCTCCAGAACCTTTCTCATTAGGATATTTTCCTGCACAATTTGCTTCTATGCTATTTGGAATCTTCTTAGCTTTGGTTCAACACCCTTCTCATGATGGGCACTAATTCTTATCATATATGGATTCACCTTTCAAAGTGTCATTAGTATTCTTTTTGAAGTATCTTTCTGAGTCATATCAGAATTGACCTTTATGAGCATTAGTATTCTTTTTGAAGTATCTTTCTGAGTCATATCAGAATTGACCTTTATGAGTGTTCTTCAATGTTCATAATTGATGCTTTCTCATTTGCTTCATTTATATTGCGGTTTTTCTTATTAAAATGCTATTCATTTTTAGGTGCTTGTGTTGGAGTTTCTAGAGCTTTTATGCTGTTTCACTAGTGCAAAATAGGGAAAAAACACTAGATTTAACATCGGACATTTGTGCAGCTGATGTTAAAAAAAAGGCGGTGGCAGTTTTGTAATTATTTCTAACTTTTTAACATCGGTTGTTAACATACCCGTTGTCAAAGGTGGTTTAACAGAATGCTAAAGGACTTTTAACATGGATTATTTAAATAACCGATGTTAAAAAGCTTAACAAATTGAAAATACTTGAAACTCGCGTCCCACTATGAACTCTCTCATTCTTTGCTCTTTGCTCTGTGAACTCCCAAACCCCCAAACCCTCAACCTCCGAACCCTCAACCCCCAAACCACCGTTCGAGCATCGCCTTTGACACATTTCACCATTCGAACACCGTTCGAGCATCGTTCCTCTCAATCCGCCATTGTTGAGTTCTCTGCCACGTCGTGAGCGTTTATCTTTCCGTTCTGCGCTCCGTGAACTGTCGCGTCGTGAGATTGTCTCTCCGTTCTTCCCTTCGTGAACCGCCACGTCTGAGCTTTGTTACACGTGAGCCTGGATTCGCGAATCCCTCTGTTCTCTGTGTGACGGGTGAAGTGACGAGAGCGACGGGTCGGGAGCTGGCTGGGTCGGAGCGACGGAAGCCGACATTGACGGAAGACTCGGGTTCCTTTACGACGACATCATTTTTCGCTTGGATGTCCTATACACCGCCGCGGGACCAGTGTCGAGGTTGAAGATGAACGACGAAGCTTCTGGGTTCGGTTTTCAGAACAAAGGACTACACGGTGGTCTTCCTCCACCCATTGTGGCGGACAATGCGTTGAGTTCGTAAACCTAACCACACTTGAGTTCGTATTTTAATGTTTTATTTATTTATGTATTTTTTATTTTATTTTTGTGTAGGCTCAGTACCAGCAAGGCAGCAAGTGGTGAAGGAACAGTGTGGTTCTGTTTGGGGAAGGCACGACAAGTTTTTATCAAATGAATATTACGTGCTGAATGATTATTACCACTTTGTCTATTATTGCAATTGCAATATCAATAAGCACTTTGTCTAAATGAATATTACCACTTGCTAAACATTCGGGTAGTTTTTCCATTTCTCTGTTGTTTTAATCTTTAACTGAAGAAAGAGCTTTTTAAATAATTATTGGGATCAGGTTCTTCTTCTTATTTATGCTGGGAGTTGTTTTTTCTTGTAGGATAGTTTTTCTTATTGGGTTTCTTCGCTGCAGGTTTTAACAGGCTGTGGGTATTCGTCTTTGAAGTGTCTTCCATAACATATGCCATAGGTGAAAAGCGAGTTTTCTTATTTCTCAGATATACTAACTTTACCTTTTATAGTGTTTGACTTATGTTTCTTATTTTCCTTATCTTTGTTTTGTTGTTTGGTTTGTTCTTAGCACGTTGTTCAACCTGCTTTGGGGTTTGATTTATTCTTGTCATTTGTGAATCATTCTGTGTGCAAAAAACCGATCAGTACCTAAATTGGATAAGTCGATAATTCACATATGCAAGCGCTATTTACCATTTCCAGTTTGAATTCTTTTTATATAAATATGTAGATTAGATGAGTGAATCCCCTTGTTAAAGAAGTAAAGAAGAGAAAACTCCGAGAAACTCCACGCACATGGCGTCATATGCTAGTCTTGTCTTGTCCGTTTGGTTAGCTTAATACATGAATGTTGAGTGTTGACTAATGATTTTCTTAGTGTGGCCATGTGATGGTTCATTCGCATTAGCTTTTGCTTCAACCACGAAAAAGCTTCAAGCTTCATTGACTAGACTGCTAGGTCCCCCACAGGGACTGCATCAGTTCCAATTGATCAAATAAATGTAAAATTTAATCTTTTTTTTGCAATGTTCTTTTCTTAATTTGATTACACACTAATCTTATAAATAGTGCTTATATTCATGATCATTGTGGAATTGTAGGTGTTGGTGTTGGGACTCCAAACAGTGATTCAAAGAGGAGACTTCCCTGATAAAGGTATAACTAAAATTTTATTCTGTGAAACTTCCACAAAATGGTCATTTGCTCTTAAAAAGTATTGAAAGCTTAAGTGAATTATATTAAAGTTTGTGTTTTCATAACTTCTCAGACATTGGACAAAGAAAACCTGGTTTATTGGCTCGATATTTAAAGGTAATTAGCATTATCTTTATTAGCAATAATTGTTTGCTGATACTTAATAGAAGACTAAGGATAACAGGAGTTGTTTGTAGTTTTGTGAAACACCATGTATGAAGTAGTTAAATTTTAATCAACCATAATTGTAAATTGTTTTATTGTAGAAAGAGAGTACTTTGATAGCCTTCCTTAAATTGCTATCAGGTTTGAATTTGACAGCACTTTGGATTTAATTGTTACAGTAAATGAACTATACAAGAGGGAGTGATTTTTTCTGTTTTTATAACTTGTTCTGTGTTAATTCGCTGTTGTTGTTGCTGCTGTCTTATTATTTACAATTTTAGGACCTGTTTGGATCTAGGTGAAATATGTAGAGAAGTGGGCCTTCCTCCAGGTGTCTTAAATATTGTCACAAAATTAGGCCATGAAGTTGGTGCTTCTTTGGCATCCCATCCTGATGTAAAAAAGGTTCAAATTTCTTTAGTAACTAGTAGCATCAAAACTATATGGATCTATATCTTGTTCTATATCTCGCAAGTATTGTCACTATATATGTTGTCTTTAAGTTAATTTACTTGAGTTGGTCTAATATACTGATATTATTAATTATATCCTTTATACCATTTACTTTTCATTTTCTCTTATTATTTTTTGTTTGTAGAATGATCGAAATATTGAAGGACTTGTTAGATGTGAAAGTCGTTGAAGTTTTTGGATGACTTTTATCATGTATTGAATAGTTATGCTCAATCATTTCCATTTAGTCTCTGTTTAAATCATTGAAGATGATATGTTTTGTATATATGACTTGGTAGTTGTTTTTGGTATACTTATTGGTAGTTGTTTTGTTACTTATTGGTAGTTGTTTGGTATATATTGTTTTGGTTAACTTTGTATGACTTGTTAGTTGATTTGGTGGTTTGTTTGGTGTATATATATATATATATATATAAAACTCAATTAGATTGATATTGTTAGCTATTTGAACACTAATTGTTCTGTTTTGATGGTAAAAGATATAGGTAGATCAATAAACCGAATCTGCATAAAAAAAAGGACTTTTAACATCGGTTAAATACACAACCGATGTTAAAAGTAAACTTTTAACATCGGTTATGTACTTAACCGATTTTAAAAGTCGATTCTGACAGCACATTTTTGGCAAAAAATGGATTTTTAACATCTGCTAAAGCCGTAACCGATGTTAAAATAGACATTTAACATCGGGTCAATAACCAATGTTAAAAGTTGCACTTTCAACATCGGCTTAATCAACATCGCCACTATAACCGATGTTAAAAGTGTTTTTTGCACTAGTGTTTGGTGGTGGGTTGATTTTGTGTTGTGTGTTGGGATTAATTGTAGGTGAAGCTAAGGTGTTTTTTTGGATTTTGCTTTACTTTGTTGTAGGGTGGGATAAAGTTGTTCTGATGTATTGTGTTGGTGGACTATTATGTATTTTTTGAGTTTGGGCACATCTTATGCTCTCAAGTTCCGTATTAATATAATTTGGTTTATCAAAAAAAAAATATTATACTCTATTTGTCTTGATCATGTTTCTTGTTATCAAGTGTCTTCTTATAATCCACTTAAGTTTGAGCACATTTCTGATGATGGTTTCAATCATTCTGGGTGCTACCTTTCTGATGGTGAATGTTTCACCATTCTTACTGACACGTTTCTAATAACTTAGCACTTAGACAATGTAATCTTTAAGTATGAGAAACGTCTACTTTCTGAACATACTTAAACTCACAATACTTAGAATTTGTCTAAGAAAGTTTGTCATAATTAAAACCACAGGGTTTCTAAACGTAACAGAACCATGATCATATACATCACCACATCCGCCATCTCAAACTCAATTTAGATAGGGGTGCCAAAACAAGTTGGGCCTAGTGGGCCAACCCACCTAACCCCTTTTTTTGGCAGAGCGAGTTGAGTTCCTCAACCCATCAACCCACTTTGATCTGCCCCATTTAACCCGCCGTGTTGGAAAAAAAATATATCATATTTTTAAAATTTTAAATGTTATTTCATGTTTTTTAATTTTTTGGGCAGATTTTGGCAGGCTGATCCACCTAAATTCGTAAAAATAGGCCAACCCACCCTTAAATGGGGTGAGCTATGCAACACCCTTTCTCATAAAAGAATATTACAACATAAGTAACCTTTTTATCGAAAATAGTACTAATCTTTATTTTTAAAAGAAAATTCTCTTTTAATTATTTCAAGTCTATTTCGAAAATGAATATAAATTTTTTTCTTTTATTTCCTGAAAGTTATTTTCACTTGAAACACTCACTTACGTTGTTTAGATTTCGAAACTTATTTATATCGTAACGGACTACTGAAAAGCGAGACAAACCTCATCTGAATGAATAATATACATCATATATATTACTGGTCCAAAGCTTTACAAGTACATCAAACCGAACAACTAGTAATGTTATATAAAATAGTATAGTCCTCTGGCAAGGATGATAATAACAGTCTACCCCAAATGAGCCTAAGCCGGTCGAGTCTCCGTTCACCCCCAAAAGACAATCTAGACAAAAGCCACTCCAGACGGTAGTCTTCTTCATTCCTCCGTCCTGGTCAATTCACTTGACTGGTGGTACATCTATATGAATCATGTTCCAAAGAGCACAAAACATATAGGCAAGGGTGAAAAATTCTCGTACAAAAGTTATGTCACAACAATGACAATAGAAGGAATAAAGAAAATTCATGCATATCGTACATCATAACTCATTATCCTATAGCATGCAGTTCTCTATCACAACAACACATTACCACAAGCACATTGAATTTAGGCACAATAATGTATAATTACACACATATAATATCACCACAGCAATATGCTATCACAACTTATAAAACACAACTCTTCATCAAAGCAATATATCATCACACAGATATGTCTAAAATGCATGACACTTCTATTTCCCTCTCAACACCGGTGTAATGCTCCATGGAGACTTTTCTCCTCCTCAACAACATTTGAGCGATAGGCTACAATCAATCCTTAACATACTTGTTCAAGGCTAAACCTCCAGTAAAGTCCAAGACAGTATTCAAGAAAGTCATGTTTAAGTCATAATTGTTCCTGATTCTACACTGTAAAATTCAGGTAACAGTTCACTCATCTCTATTGACACCATATCATAAATAGGTCAGTTATTCAGATTTAACCAAGCCAGGTGCTCTACTCGATCTCGGCTCGTTGGGAGTCACCATACGGCCATTGAGATTTTCGAAACCTGGATAATCCCAGTAGGCAATTGTAGTCCAACCGTACGTATTTTCAACCCCTCTCTAGGTTGTAGCTCATCTCATGGCCATCCGCCAAAATCTCTTTCTCTTTATGCAAATGACATTACATGTTGCACACAAAGTAAACCACAATCAATTTCACTTTGGTTTCTCTTGTAATATATCTCATACACATCACTATGTTACCACTTGTAACATTATTCATCTCTTCTCTATGTTAACTCTTGTAACAATCACACATAACCTTCTCTTGGTTATGTAATACTCATCTCTTTTTTATTATCTCAACCAAGACTTCTCTTTCTCTTTCTTGATTACATCAACCAAGATACTTTTTTTCTTTCATTTAATTTTCTTACAAAATTATAATTCTATTTCCAAAAATAGTATTTTCCGTATTCAATGTTTAAATTTCAAGAAAAATTGGACTAAAATACCTATTGATTTCCAAACTCAAATTTCATACTTTTTCCTTAAAAAGACTCTATTTTATCAGCTTTTAAAAATAAATTTCGTAGATTCTGGGTTGGTTTTTCGCAGACTCCAGAACTGTTCACAGGCGTGTTATGTTTCACACCCGTGGCGTGAACAGGACTGTCCCCAGTTTCTAAACAGAACATGCGATTTTCACAGCTTTGAAAAATAATCCACCAAGGGCGTGACAGGTCCAGTGTTCACAAAGTTAAAGTCAATTAAAGTTGTTCTTGATATGGTTTAACCTAATTAAGATCAAATAGATAAAAATATGTTCTTAGATCATTCCAAAAGCTTTTCAAATCGTAGACAAATACTTTGGTTTTTGGAAAATTCCTTTAAGACTTCGCTTATATAAAAATCACTCTAATAAGGCTTAGATGAAATCTTTACTCTCCAATTTTCCAATACCAATTTGACATAGAGGATCAAGCATCAAAAACAAGCTATTGATCAAAGTCATAATCAAGACATAGAGCACAAGATCATCACCACAAGCTAGATATCACTTCACACCCAAAAATCATTGTCATAGGACAACCAAGATCAACATCCATCACACAAGATTCAAGTCTCCCCAAAAACCATCATCAACCACTTGTCTTGATAACTATATTCAATAAAGATCTCTATCATACACAAACATACATATTAAATCATCCAAGACATCACATGGACAAGATACTAATAGTCAATCATAGCATATGCATCTCAAGAATACAAATAACTTTGTAAGAGAAATTTTCCCTTACCTCTTGCTCCTAGCTTGTCTAGAAAACCCGAGTTTCTTGATCTCCCACTACACCTTGACCATCACCTTCCAAGCAAGAATAGCATACCCAAAATACCAAAGTAAGTTTTCCTAGCTCATGAACTATCCTTTAACACCAAAGGAAGACTTAAGATGTAATAAATATGAATCAAATCCTAGGCATATAAACCAAAAGAAAGATGTTAGGGACTTGATTCTTAGAGCTCTTACCTCTATCAATCCCACTTGTAGCTTGAAGATGAACAATTAAGAGAGCAAAGCTTATAAAGAACTTAATGGTCTTGATGAAGGCTTATTTTAAGATGAATCTCTACACTTGATGCTTGTATAAAAGATCAAGATATATGATGGTTGATGGTTAAAAGCTCATGAAAATTGAGACAAAGGTTAAAGGAAGAAGATGAAGCTTGAAAGAAAATGAAAGAAAATGAGAGAAAATGAGAGAGTTCTTGATCTTGGAGAGAAAATACAAATGATCAAAATGACTAAGGCCTTCTTCCTTTTCTCCCTAGCCTCACGGTCCAGCCCCCCTCTCATAAGGCTTGAATAAGCTTGCCTTAGTTGTTATAATTATCCCTTGGTTTATTAATTAGTTAATTTAATAAATGATCTTTTTTCTATTGGCCAAGAACCCTGACTACCCATATGACTCATGAAGGATAATAATTAAATTCCTATCCCCTTGGGTGTGTGCTGGTCGGCCAGCTTGAGAGGGAAAAGAAAGGATGAGCTTAAGACAAACCAAGGTTAAAGCATAGTTAAAATGTAACTAAACTAGGTTAATTTGACTTAGGTTTGACTAATGGAATGGAATGAATGGCCAAGATTATTCCTCCCACGAAATAGGCAACTAATCAAGGGTCTAAAATGAGTAAGATGGCTGCATGGCTCTTTGGTAATTTAAACCAAACTTAAGGGCAAAACAAAAAGGGAAAAGTGGTCATTGCCTCACTTGGTTATTAACTATTTAAGCTAAGGGCAAAATGGTCTTTTCCCATGAGTCATGAAAATTCAATACCCTTCTACAAGAGTGCAGGGCGGTCTATGACTGGTCAAGGGGCAGGGTAAATAAATTTTCACTTTTAACCAAAGTAAAAGGTAAATTACGGTAATAAACTGCGGTAACTTTTACTTTTCATGGTTAAAATTGTTCAAAAATAACCTGTTGAGGTAAAAAGCTCTCATGACCCTTATGATAAGCCAAGATCACGAAATTAAAGTGCCAAAAAGATTTTGGTACCTAGAAATCAACTTTAGAAGCATTACAATAATTTTTCGGTTTCACCATAACCCGTAAATTAGGGTTAAACTGCACTATCTCTGAAAATCCCAGAAAATTTATAAAAATCATAAATCTTAGAAGAACACTATTGGTGACCTTTGCATTTGATTTTGGATCATTTCTTAACCTTCTGGTATCCATTTGATCTCTCATTTACCCTGTCCTTAATTCTACAGGGACCAAACTGCAATTCTTAATCGGCTATTCTAAAAATTCTGAAAATAATTTCTAAAATTCTAAAATAATATAAAACATCATTTGGCACCTCCAAAAATATTTCTTAACTTGTTCTGGTCTTCAAACTAACTCACAGTTCAACCTAGTCAAACTATAGGGACCAAAACAGTAACATTTTTATCCGTTTCTCAGAAAATTCCCGAATAAATTTCTAAAATCCTCCAATATTGTAAAATCACGATTCATACCTTCAAATCTTTTTCTTAACCTCAATCTAGGGTTTCTACTTCACAAAGTCACCATTCCGTTTATTTACGGTAAACAGAACTCTGTCTGGATCTCAACGTCCGACTTAAACTACTGTTTTCTAACGTCAGGAAAACTTCATCTACCAACTTAATCTTGCTAAAATATATTTAATTCACATGAATCACATATCCACATATTAAAATACAATAAAGTCAGAAACCTAAAATTATGGACGTTACAATTCTCCCCCTCTTAAATAATTTCGCCCTCAAAATTACGCGAATACACTTAATGAAATTACTATCATCTCTTTATGCTCTCATCCAACAAAATACCCAATGTCGCTTCACCTGCTCATACATTCCACCTTTCTAAACTTCGGAACAATGTACGCATCCTACCTGGAGTATCCTTCCTCTAATCGTGGAGTACTCTCATCGTTTCGTCTAAAATCTAAAACTGTTTATCTCCCATTCCTATAAACTTGACGGTATCACTTCATAGCAATCATTTACTTCATACCTTAACTTTTGATAAAAATTGTTGATACCCAAGAATCCTTATTTGACATGGATATCACTCCACCAACTATTGAGTCTTAACGAAAATCTCAACTTAAAGATATAATATCATATGATATCATCATCACCTTATACATGTATACCTATTGACATAATATCCTGTCAATCTTCCTTCAATGTCAACAATTCCAACTCACTTGAAATAGTCCATCAAAATCTTAACGCTCACTCAAGATATTCCTTTCTTCAATAATTCTATCTCATACTATAATTAAACCTATTTAAGATGATAACTATTTCCTTATCATCTAGAAATATCCACTTCACTTGACACATATAATCATACTCACAAGAAGATTACTTCTGATACTGTTCTTGCCTTTCTCACCTTCAACTTATATTCTTGCACATCTAATGTGTACTTCGATGAATCCAACTGTCATTTCCTTGCCTTATCAAAATCTTCACTCACTTGGAAATACTCGAGATCTCAAAAATATTGGTCCACTATAGTATTTCATAAAGTTGCTCTCTGCTAGTGACAAGCCTATGGGTTGACCAGTCCCACGCCCTATCCTCAAATGGTTAGAAGATCACAATGATAGTATGGCTAAATCATATCACCATCTAGGTTATTTTTAAATATAATCATTAACTTATCATTAACTTATACACACTGTCATCCACTCAACTCTTCCCAAATCTTTTGCTCTTATTTTCATCCTCAAGGTCTCCAAGAGTTTCACTTCCAATGTCAGCTATTCTCAATGGACTTTCATAAATCCTCTATTGTTCTTATCTAGTCTCAACTTTAACTTATCAACTCAAATACGTACTGATCTACTATCCTGAAGTAGTTTACCAATGTATAGAACCAAATTTCAGAATCTAATGATCAATTGAGCATTCTAATCCATCTTGAGATAACAACTCTAGGTCTAATACACACTAATACAAGAATTCTATGTACTCTGATACACTCTCTGTAACATCTCGAAATTTTCACTTATAAAACAAAGTGTTAATTTCTAAGGATTAGAACTACCTTAAAGTTTTTCGGACAAAAGCTTAGTAGTTTAGAGCTAAATACGAAAGTCAGGAAATTATATATGGACATTCTGATTATTAGGATAAAAGATAAATGAATTTGAAAAATTCATACAACACTTCCAAAAGGTATTTGAGGGAAGATATAGTAGTTTGGTGATATATAAAGATTTTAGGAATTAAGTTTGGATTTTAAGAGGAGGAAATAAAGAAATTACGATTTTAGTCCTTTTTAAACAGAACTCCGTAGTCTGTTAATCAGGAAAGGAATACATACCAGCGATAGAAAAATAGACGAGATAGGAATTACAGAGACTTGATAGAAACCTAAGAAAAATAGAATGACTAAGTTCCGGTTAAGTATTACAGTATGTATAGTGAAAAATTTTATCCGAAATCCGAAATTTTAGAGAAGGATTACTAACTTTTATCAAATATTTTCTAAGTCTTTGCAAAACTTTTGGTTACTATGGTGTAATATCCTTTTTGGAGAAAGGGTGTTGCATTTTGTGGTATCAGAGCCTGGTTCAGTCTTTTTGGGAATGTTAGGGTATAGGTCTGCTAAGTCTAAGTTGCGTGAACTCTGATAGGTAGCGTGCTAAGTGATTTTTGTGTAAAACTTGAATGACTTGTTTGATTTTGTGAGACTTTGGTGCCAAAGCTATACTGATATGGGATAGTACAGCTGAGGAAATCTGGGTTATACTGGTATGAGACAGTATAGTTGAGGGGAACTTAGTAGAATTAATTGGTACTACCTATGCCAACGATACTGTATAGTTATGGGACTGTATAGGGAAGAATTCTCTCCTGAAAAGCATGTAAGTGAGGACAAAACATGTGGATTGGAATTCGTGTTGGTTTGTAGGGAAAAAGATGTTAATTCGAAAGGTCACCAAATTATTACAAAATAGTATAGACTTTGGTTGAAATTGTGTGCAATTGGTTGATTTTCCTTGTAGATTCAAAGTAGTTATCGTAAGTTCTAACTGTTTTTACTCGAATAGTTGCTTAGTAGAAAACCATGGCTATAAGAGGGAATCATAGTGATAATGATCTGGCAAAAACCATTTGGGAAATGGCAATTACTTTTGGACGTAGAGGAGAAGAGAATCCTAGGATCGAACTTAGTCATGACAATCTGATTCAATTTAAGGGAGGATATGACCCTGAGGGAACACATTTATGGATTCATAAGTTAGAAAAATTCCTTGAAACAATGGCTTGCTCAAACGAGCAGAAGGTGATGTTTGTTGCTTCTTTGTTGGTAGGCGATGCTGAGTTCTGGTGGTATGGAATGCATCTGTTATTAAAGGTTGAAGGAACGACTGTTATCTGGGCTATCTTTCGAGATTGTTTTCTAGCTAAGTATTTTCCTATCTGTGTTCGTCAAGTAAAGGAAATGGAATTCCTAAGTTTAAGGCAAGAGGAGATGTCAGTAGAGGAGTACGTTATTAAGTTTGAATTTCTCTCTAAGTTTTATCAGTATTTCCAAATATGTCATGACCCGGCATGGAAATGCCAGAAGTTTCAAGAAGGGTTGAAACATGAGTTACGTAAGGCAGTGATCCCTTTCAAAAACTGTGAGTTTAGTGAGTTGATAGAACGTTGCTATATGATTGAGAAGATACTCAAGAAGGAGAAAATAGGAAAAAGCAACGTAGGAGGACCACTTAGGTTTAAATCACCAAATCAGGAAGGGAGGCAGTTCCAAGATAAGCCATATACTAGAAACTCAGGGAGACTCAGCAACCACTATAGTGTATCTACTGTTTGGGATGGAGACCATAAGAATAAAGGGATAAGCACGATGAAGTGTTATAAATGTAGGAAGAAAGGACATCAAGCCAACAATTGCAGCCAGAAGGGCGCAACTTGCTTTAAGTGCGGGAGGATCGGGCACATGCATAGGGAATGTAGGGAGAAAAAGGCAGTAGCCAATAAATCCCACATTGCAATATAAAGGGTCCTGTAGCAAAAGAATAAAGATATGTTTACAGATAATAGGATCTAGGACGATGCATTGCTTTGCTTTCTTTTTTTATAGATATGATCTAGTTATCAGTAGGCTTGAATCATAATACCCAAAGGATGGAATATGGTTTTAGAGACATTCCATAGGATTAGAGCCTATTAGGAAATACTTGAACTCGGTTGCCATATATATATACGAATATATATAAAGTATTGGTTTGTTTGATGTTGTGTTAATTTTATGTGTGTATGTATATTTATATATATATATGTATATATATGTGTATATTATGTTTAATTTTATAAGAAGAAACTTACTTTCAAGTTAAGTAATGATTTGGATGACATGATCGGTCATAAAATTATTATTGTTTTCTTAGTGCTTAAGGTCAAGGTATGGAAGTAATTAATCCATTAGCTTGCCGGTAGCAGAAAGATAATAATGGTAATAAATATGAACTGGTAGGTCAAAAAATCCTAAAAATGGAGAAACTTAAGATTTGATTTCAAATCAAAGGAAAGGAAATATTCGATAGTTGCGGTAACAATATCAAAAGAAATACAAAAATGTTGTCTTTAAGATTAAAAAATTAAAGCCTATAGCAGAGTAGAAGGATATTAGAAATTTTCATCATATGAGGATTATTGCTAAAACTTCAATAGTCATTGAAAATGACTTACTAAGGTATTTTAGTAATAAAAGGATCAAGGGTATAGTATGGTAAGAAATAATCTTATAGAATTCTTAGAGTAAATAAGTTCTCTTGGGTAAGAAATAAGGAGGAGGATTAAGTATGGATCTAAGGAACTAATAGAAGATATTCTTGACTCAAATCAAGGCTAGAGAAGTCAAAATAAGTTAGGTTAATCTTTGATGGTTAGTAAGATTAAGTGTTGATCAAAGAGGATACAGAAATTGGTAGAAGTTAGGCCTCAAGAAATTTTAGGGCAATATTTTGCACAAGTTATTGCAAATATTTTCTACCAAGTACTCAAGTGGAAAAGGTACAGGAGTTTTTAGGGTTTACAGGAAATAGGACCTGATCATAGGCATGAATGCGGTTGTGTCTGAATATTTGGCAAGGAACTTGTGATATCTAGTTCAAACATGATGAACATAGGAGTGCAAATAAATATTGAGGTAGGACATAGTATGGATTACGAAAGAGAATTTTAGCATTAGAGATCCGTCAAAAGGAAATGTCAGAAAATAGAGAAAGAAAAAGCGATAAAGAAATATAATGCTAGTAGACTATTACGGCAAACGGAGTAAGGACAAAGAAGCAAGAGATTACACTCCAAACCATTAAATGGACAAGTATGTTATATCTAAAGGTTAGTAGTAGATCATTTGAATAAATATAGTGGTGATAGGTAATGGAAATTATTCCAAAGAGAGGATAATTGTCCTATATGCTTATTTACGAAATTTCGATGACTAAATTATTTTTAGAGGGGAAGAATGTAACATCCCAAAATTTTCACTTATAAGACAATGTGTTAATTTCTAAGGATTAGAACTACCTTAAAGTTTTTCGGATAAAAACTTAGTAGTTTAGAGCTAAATACGAAAGTCAGGAAATTATATACGGACATTCTGATTATTAGGATAAAAGATAAATGAATTTGAAAAATTCATACAACACTTTCAAAAGGTATTTGAGAGAAGATATAGTAGTTTGGTTATATATAAAGATTTTAGGAATTAAGTTTGGATTTTAAGAGGAGGAAATAAAGAAATTAGGTTTTAGTCCTTTTTAGACAGAACTCCGTAGTCTGTTAATCAGGAAAGGAATACATACCAGCGATAGAAAAATAGATGAGATAGGAATTATAGAGACTTGATAGAAACCTAAGAAAAATAGAATGACTAAGTTTCGGTTAAGTATTACAGTATGAATAGTGAAAATAATTAAGTTTCTATAGACTTCTGTTTTCTGTATTTTCATCTTTTGTCTGTTTTAAATGATCTGGTATGATCTAAGTTATAAGAAAATTATTTTAGTCTTATAATAAAGATTTTAAAATACTTATGAAATTATTTGATTAAAACAGTAATTTTTCCCTTACTGTTTGACATCCGTATTTACCGTTATTGACGAAAAAGGGTTTTAATAACACAAGTATGTTAACCCAACTTTTTCAAACAAACTTCCTTCACAAGAGTTGGTTCTTTTAATATTTCTGATTTTCTGAAATTTTCTTAGAATTTTTGGAAAACTTTTGAAATTACCGTTTGACCCTGTTAATTGCGGAAAGCGTAAAACTCTGATTCAGTGACCGGTTTAAGGTCAGAAAAAGATTTTGAGTAGCTGAATCATGTTTTTATATTTTTTAGAATTTTTGGAAATTATCTCATAATTTTCTGAAAAACGGATCAAAACGCTACTTTTTCAACGTTTATAAAGTACGGAAAGCGGAGGTTTCTGGTCCAAAATCGATTTCTGTCGAACAATGAGGGCTCAAAATCAAATTTTAAGAGAGACCATTAGTAATTAAATTCAATTTGCAAATTTTCTGAAATTTTCTGAAAGGTGCTGTTTTACAGTTACGGCACGTCTGTTTTTCGTTGTTTTTACAAACTATAAAGGCTTACCCTTACCGTAAAATTTCCAAAACTCTTCCATAAGACTTTTATGTGTTATTTTTAATATTTTTTATTGATTCTTACTATTCTAAATTATTTTTGAGTATTAGATTAGTAAAAAGACTATTCTGACTCTTAATTGCGGAGTAAGCCGAATTGGGACGAATAGAGGTATAGTGGCTATAATATAGGAACTTAGGAACTTTGAGGGGTTCAAATACAATTCGAAGAAGTATCTAAGAGTGGGGAACATCATGATGGCCTTGAATAGTAAGGTGGGCAAGTAAAAATACCATTTTGCCCTTAGTTCCCACTTAAAACTACCTAAACCCTAGACTTTTGTCCAAGCAATCCAATGGCTCTCTTTCCCTTCTTTTTGGTCGACATCAAGAGTGATTTAGGGACCTTGGATCAGATTTCTTCATGAGTCAGCAATCCTTGTGAAGAGCTCTAAACCAATTTGGAAAAAGATTGATTAAACCTAATTAATAATTAAGCATTTTAAGAGTCATGGCTTGCATCACATGCTCTTTTTTCTTCCTTCCTTGTCCTCAATGAAATCAGCCCCCTCACCTATAAATAGGACCCCTTGGCTTCATAAAATTCATTCACTAATTCAAGGAGCATTGAAGACAAACACTAGTTCTCACTTTTCTCCTAAATTTCTTACTTTGTGTTCTTGGTGTTCTTGCTTGTTCTTCATCAAAGTTTGGCCAAGGTAAGGGACTAATCTTTCAAAGTAATTTGTGAAGTATGAGTGTTTGATTCTTGTTTGTGTTTGAATTGCTTGTTTATGTGTTTATGGCTTTTATATGCTTTATGACTATGTTATAGTCTTATTTTAATTGTTTTGTGCTATTAATGAATTGTAGAGTTATAATACCCAATTTTAGTCTTAAAATCGTGTGAGTAGGGAGGTTATGCCAAAATCACTTTTAAGCTTTTGTAAACATACCGTTATAATGGCGAATTTTAGACTACCACAAATACAATTTTACCGCAAAGAGAATACAAATTATTGTTTGTGAAAACCCCGATATTATCTATTATTTATATACAAGGTGATGGTTAAGATAAATGGTTTATCAGTATGGATCTATCTAGAAAAGAAGTGAGACATTTGAAGGGGCTAAAGCAGTCCGTCTCACTCTGGCCTGGGATCTGTATTGGTATGCTGTTTTCTCAACACTAGACACCCGGTATATACGTGACAAGATAAGATAGGGAAAGAAGTAATTTCTTAATACTGTATATATAAATAGATTGGATTGGATAAAAAAGTATAACAGTAATGGATTCCCAGTGAATGCTACTGTTATAGCATCTGTTGGATAAAAGAGTGTAACAGTAATGGGTTCTCGGTGAATTCTACTGTTATAGCATCTTTCGGAATATAATGTAATGGTAATGGATTCTCGGTGAATTCTATCGTTATATTATTAGTGAAAAATATCGAGTGGGTATCCAATCTGTATATATATGCACATAACTCAGTTTAATTTCCAATGTCTACGGCAGTGGAAATTAGTGAGATAGGCTTTCAACGGACCTTTTTCCTGGAAGATCAATAGTGCTTAAGTATTTCATAAGAGAAATAAATTGTCTACATTCACTTAGTACATAGGATCGATTTTAAAGTGGGACACTGATTACCAAAGATGGCTCTGCCATCGTGTAATCTTTTCATCTTCGAAAATAAACCTAAGCCGTGATTAATCAAATGTAATTTCGATCACTAAGCTTGTATTAAGTTTTCAAGAAAACTGGACACTAATTACCGCAGTCGGCTCAGCCGCCTTGTAATTATTCCATTACCAAGAAGCTATCTAAAATCTGAGAACAAGCATTTATTATTTTAAAAGCGGACGAAAGTTTAAATACTGTTGATCTCTTCTCTCTTGATCAATCCAAAGTGGCTATGCCCGGTTTGATCTTCTTGTAATACAGTTAATTACCCTTTTTATACCGATTCACTCAGTTGAGCAACTTAAATAAAGCCGAGATAATAAATTAGTCCGTAATAAGCAGTAAAAAGAGACAAGAGTTTTATGTTTTAAAGTATACAGTAAAAGAGTTTTATGAGAAAATGATTTTTAAACAGTGTTTTATTCATACGAAGTGGTCTTTCTATAAAAGATTTTGACTTGTTTCTTACAAAGAGTTTTGAGAAGAGTTAGAGATTTATATAGAGAAATAGTAAAACAGAGAGAGTTTTACAGAGAAAGAGATTTCAAGAGAAAATGGTTTGCAAATACTAGATGATCATTTGCATTATAGACGATGAGCATACAACCTACGAGAGAACGGGGTTGAAAATAGGTTCTGTTGGACTACAATTGTCTACTGGGATTATCCAAGTTTCGAAAGTCTCAATGGCCTTGTCGGTGAATCCCCCTGAGCCGAGACGAGTTGTATACTCGGCTTGGATAAATCTGACTGGCAGATCTATTTATGATCTGGTATTAAGTTTTAAATGCAGTATTCCGAAGTATCTTCAGGGGTTTAGAGGGATTCCCTGTTTGTAATGTTAAGTTTGCTGCAGCCGATCGCTCTATGATGTGAGGTTGGATAAGTCTCCTTGGAGCAATACACCGGTGTGATTAGAGAGATATTGAAGTGTCATGCATAAGTACACTTTAGTGTGAGAATATATTTTGTGAATGAATTATTTTACAGGTTTACAAGACACAAGGTAAGATCTGTTTGGTTGAAATCTGGTTATAAGTCTTGATTGATATGTTATCTTGGTTATGTGTCTTGATGTGTGAATTGATTGGTACATAATCTATTCTTTGGTTGTGCTTGTACTTTACTTGTTACTTTGTTTAGAGTTTCACCCTTGCCTGCTTTGTTGTGTTGATGCATGACTGAGTAGATGGTTTGCCCAAGAAGTGGGTTAGCCCTTAGAAGAAGGATATGAAGAAAGAAGCTGCATAGTTTGATAGAGATTACGAGAAGAATCTATATTTATTACTTTAGATTGGGTAGAGGTCTAAAGACTCGACTGGCTCAGTATTCACTGTATAAACCTCTGTTGTAAACTTTGATGATTTCATATATGTGATGAGGAATTTTTAAGTATAAAGCTGTGTTTTATTTCTTACATGAAAACATTTACAAAGAGAAAATTTTAAAGGGATTTATTCCCCGTCCTTCTCATCTTCTTTAGAAAAGTAGAAAAATTTTATCCGAAATTTTAGAGAAGGATTACTAACTTTTATCAAATATTTTCTAAGTCTTTGCGAAACTTTTGGTTACTATGGTGTAATATCCTTTTTGGAGAAAGGGTGTTGCACTCTCCCTTGTCTTACTGTATCCACAGTAAATTCCCCTTTTACAATCTTACACATATCAATTCCAAGGATTTGGGTCCTCTCAAGGTTAACACAACTCTTGACAATTCGGTTGTAAACTGGGTTTCTACTTTGGAACAGAATAAACAGGCATACTAGATAGACAGATAGATAGGTGGATAAACAACTGAACATATCTATAGGTAGATAGATAGGTAGGTAGGTAGGTAGGTAGGTAAATTTTACACATGAATTGCGAGAAGTTTCAAAAATTACAGACTGAAGAATTATAAAAATTAACATATCTAAGGAATATTATGAAGAAACTTTAACATAAAGTTAATTAGATCTTGGGAATAAGTTTTACAAGAAACAAAACACACAACATACAAAAGGTTTCCTAATAAAACCTATAACCTCAAGATTACTAACTGGCAGAATATCCACATCCTTCATGGTATAACTCTTTCTCATACTTTGTTTCATCTATTCTCACCTCCTAACCCTTTTTCTGTTGCTGTCCCTTGCCAAGTGTCCTATCTCCTTACACCGATGGCATGTTGATCCCTCTTGCGTACAAATATTAGAAAGGTGACCTCGCTTTCTGCACCTAGAGCATTTACGGTTGACACCTGAATTAGTATTTACTTTCTCTTGTTTCCCATAAATAGATATAGTGTTACAATGAGATTGTCGCCTCAGGTAATCACCCTTATTTCTGGGATAAGATTTCTTTGGTAGATGCATCTTTATTTGTTTATGGGGTTTGAGCCTTAATAGTTCCTCCTTATGCTTCCTACTTTCTTTCCCTTTTCTTAAAATTTCTATTTTTCTACACGTCTCCACTAAAATCTGAAACTGACAGATCTCCAGTAAAGAAATAGCCTTTCTTATCTCATACCTCAATCCTGCCTCAAAACGCTCACACTTCCATCCCTCATCTGGCTGGAGTTGAAAGAAACGAAAATATTTAGCTAGAGACTCAAACTTAGCAGCATATGCATCCACCGTCATATCCCTCTGCTGCTTCAAAAACTCCTGCTCCTTTTCCGATCTTACACTTTGTGGAAAATATTTCTCTAAAAATTTTGTATGAAAGACTTCCCAAGTTATCACCTGATGTTCAGCCTGTTTCACTCCCTTCTACCAATACTCCGCATCTCTTTCCAGTAGGTAAGTTGCATAGTGCACCTTCACCTCTTCAGGACAATGCAAAGCAAGAAATATCTTTTCTATATTTTGGATCCACAGATCGGCTTTATCAGGATCAGGTTTTCCTTCAAACTAAGGTGGTTCCTGCTTCTTAAAATCAAACAGTCCTTTATTCTCAACAGCTCTCCCAGCCCTCAGCTGATTCTGAACTTCCCTTTGTTTTGCACGGTCAGCTTGTTGGGCCACCGTAGCTGCCATATTGGTCATAACACCAATAAATCTTTCTAACCCATCATCGTAATCTACATCATTTCGACGTGCCATGAGTTCCTACAAATTAACAAATCCAAGTATACCTATTTAGAACTCATTCCCAAAAGTCCCATAACTAAGTACTCACACTTTTCATTTTAACAAGAAAATAATTATCAACTATTTATTCAAGTTATCCATCCTAGTTCAGAAATACAGTCTCTTTCTAATCTTTAGATCGCATTCTCGACATACCTCAAATATTTCTTACTGTGTACCTCTTTTCTTATCACCTCTATCATCTTACATTCTTCTATCAAACTGAGCCTCAGATTTCCAAGGGATAACTCAATGTTCTTAATATCCTGCTTTAGAGCTCTTCATACCTTCGTTTGTAGTTATCATTTTCCTTAATCCAGATTCGTCACTAACCATGGGGTCCTATAAATTAAAACTAACAGTCTCCCAGCGAGAAATATCTCTTGATTATATCTACACACAATTTTTTCAACTGAAAACAATTTATACCAATTTTAAGCCATTGTTTCTATAAGGAGAATAATTCAAATGAGATTCAATCAATTTTCTATTATATGAGGAATAACTTAGCCGCATTTCAAAATCACTGACTTTCCCTATTCAACTTTCTTTCTTTGTACTGTCCCATACCAGTACAACCACAACACCAAGTTTTCCAAAGAAACAATTCACACAATATCACTCAACATCAATAAAGGTCAATCATTATCAATCAAAGTTCACACAACTTAGACCTAATAAGCCTACAACCTACACTCCCAAAAGACTCAACTAGGCTCTGATACCACTAATTGCAACACCCTTTCTCATAAAAGAATATTACAACATAAGTAACATTTTTATCGAAAATAATACTAATCTTTATTTTTAAAAGAAAATTCTCTTTTAATTATTTCAAGTCTATTTCGAAAATGAGTATAAATTTTTTTCTTTTATTTCCTGAAAGTTATTTTCACTTGAAACTCCCACTTACGTTGTTTAGATTTCGAAACTTATTTATATCGTAACGGACTACTAAAAAGCGAGACAAACCTCATCTGAATGAATAATATACATCATATATAATACTGGTCCAAAGTTTTACAAGTACATCAAATTGAACAACTAGTAATGTCATATAAAATAGTACAATCCTCTGGCAAGGATAATAATAACAGTTTACCCCAAATGAGCCTAAGCCGATCGAGTCTCCGTTCACCCCCAAAAGACAATCTAGACAAAAGCCACTCAAGACGGTAGTCTTCTTCATTCCTCCGTCTGGTCAATTCACTTGACTGGTGGTACATCTATATGAATCATGTTCTAAAGAGCACAAAACAAATAGGCAAGGGTGAAAAATTCTCGTACAAAAGTTATGTCACAACAATGACAATAGAAGGAATAAAGGAAATTCATGCATATCGTACATCATAACTCATTATCCTATAGCATGCAGTTCTATATCACAACAACACATTACCACAAGCACATTGAATTTAGGCACAATAATGTATAATTACACACATAATATCACAACAGCAATATGCTATCACAGCTTATAAAACACAACTCCCCATCAAAGCAATATATCATCACACAGATATGTCTAAAATGCATGACACTTCTATTTCCCTCTCAACACCGATGTAATGCTCCATGGAGACTTTTCTCCTCCTCAACAACACTTGAGCGATAGGTTACAGTCAATCCTTAACATACTTGTTCAAGGCTAAACCTTCAGTAAAGTCCAAGACAGTATTCAGGAAAGCCATGTTTAAGCCATAATTGTTCCTGATTCTACACTGTAAAATTCAGGCAACAGTTCACTCATCTCTATTGACACCATATCATAAATAAGTCAGTCAGTTAGTCAGATTTAACCAAGTCGGGTGCTCTACTCGATCTCGGGTTCGTTGGGAGTCACCATACGGCCATTGAGACTTTCGAAACCTGGATAATCCCAATAGGCAATTGTAGCCCAACCGTACCTATTTTCAACCCCTCTCTGGGTTGTAGCTCATCTCATGGCCATCCGCCAAAATCTCTTTCTCTTTATGCAAATGACATTACATATTGCACACAAAGTAAATCACAATCAATTTCACTTTGGTTTTTCTTGTAATATATCTCATACACATCACTATGTTACCACTTGTAACATTATTCATCTCTTCTCTATGTTACCTCTTGTACCAATCACACATAACCTTCTCTTGGTTATCTAATTCTCATCTCTTTTTTATTATCTCAATCAAAACATGTCTTTCTCTTTCTTGATTACCTCAACTATTTTTTTCTCGTTCATTTACTTTTCTTACAAAATTATAATTCTGTATCCAAAAACAGTATTTTCCGTATTCAATGTTTAAATTTCAAGAAAAATTGGACTAAAATACCTATTGATTTCCAAATTCAAAGTTGATATTTTTTCCTTAGAAAGACTCTATTTTATAAGCTTTTAAAAATAAATTTCGTAGATTCTGGGTTGGTTTTTTGAAGACTCCATACTGTTCACAGGCGTGTGAATTTTCACACCAGTGGCGTGAACAGGACTGTCCCCTGTTTCTAAACAGAACATGCGATTTTCACAGCTTTGAAAAATAATCCACCCAGGGCGTGACAGGTCCAGTGTTCACAAAGTTAAAGTCAATTAAAGTTGTTCTTGACATGGTTTAACCTAATTAAGATCGAATAGATAAAAATATGTTCTTGGATCATTCCAAAAGCTTTTCAAATCATAGACAAATACTGTGGTTTTTGGAAAATTCCTTTAAGACTTGGGTTATATAAAAATCACTCTAATAAGGCTTAGATGAAATCTTTACTCTCCAATTTTCCAATACCAATTTGGCATAGAGGATCAAGCATCAAAAACAAGCTACTAATCAAAGTCATAATCAAGACATAGAGCACAAGATCATCACCACAAGCTAGATATCACTTCACACCCAAAAATCATTGTCATAGGACAACCAAGATCAACATCCATCACACAAGATTCAAGTCTCCCCAAAAATCATCATCCACCACTTGTGTTGATAACTATATTCAATAAAGATCTCTATCATACACAAACATACATATTAAATCATCCAAGACATCACGTGGACAAGATACTAATAGTCAAGCATAGCATATACATCTCAAGAATACAAATAACTTTGTAAGAGAAATTTCCCCGTACCTCTTGCTCCTAGCTTGTATAGAAAACCCTAGTTTCTTGATCTCCCACTACACCTTGACCATCACCATCCAAGCAAGCATAGCATATCTGTAACACCCTCAATTTTTAAATAGTTTTATTGATTTTTGATTTGCTTTAAATTAATTAAAATTATTTAATTAATAATTTTTGGGATCTTGAGGTGAGGATAGTGATAGTAATATCTTAAGGTTTGATTTTGAAGGGTTTAGAGTAGTAGAGTTCGCAAAACTGAGTTTTTGCGGGAACCGCATTCTCTCCTAATGCGGGGATAGGGTTCAGTATTTTTCTGGAGGTCATTTTTACTCCAAAATAATTTTTTAACGAACCAAAAGTGGTTCTTATAATATTTGTGATTTTTAGAAATTTTTCTGGAAATTTTTCAGAAAAACTTTATTGTACCCGCGTTTGGTGCTTTATGGGTAAATCGGGCGCAACCGGGACATGAAAAATAGTCCAAAAATTTAGTTTTGGGTTTCTAAATTTTTCTATGACATATTCAAATCATAAAATTTATTCCACATGATTTTACTCATTTTAGAAAAATATTTATCTAAAAAGGGGGTTCGAAAACTACGCATTTTTACCGCTTCGAACTACCGATTAAACCCTAACTTGATGGGACTTAATCCCACCGTTTTTCTGGTCAGATCTGGGCGCATGAGGGGCTGATCCAAGTAAAAATTCTTCCAAAAGTCAAATGGTCAATTAGGGGTCAAATTTTGAATTTTTCCAAAATTAGGTGAGAGAGGTATGGCTCCCAACCACCAAAGCATGCAAGCTCATACCTCCCCCATACCTTCCTTGCTCAGCCGAAATCTGCATAGGGAGAGGGAAGAGAGAGACTTTCACTTTCACTTCATCTTCTCCACTTGAATCATACAAACTCCATTTTCTCTCCATTTTTCCAAGTTGTTCCATACACAAAAAGACCAAGTTCTAGTAAGATTTTCCATACCCAAGCTTCACAAAAAAGGTTTGGATCATCATTCTAATCCATAAACTTCTTTCATTTTTTCATTTCCACCACTTTCATGTTTTCATGAAAGCTTGAGTTCTTCATTTCACTAAAAATAAGCTTTTCCTTGGTTTAGGTTCACTCCATTGGAACCTACAAGCTTGGAAACTACCTTGGATCTATTTTCTTTCAAGATTTGAGTAAGTATTCATCTTCTCAAATTTCTACTCTTTAGAGTTTCTTGGTTTTCATAAAACTCATATTTCTATGGTTGTATTTTGGTGTATTTTGTAAAAGGTAAATTTTTCTAAGTGTGGGAACATCAAGGTGTTGAGTAGACCACTTGGTGTTGGTGTGGTGTGAAGGTGATTTTGGAGTTAGCCCATTTTCAAGTCTTCAAGAGGTAAGGGGATTTTTCTCAATAAGTTGGGAGGGTTGTGTATGTGTGTGATTATGTGATTTTGTTCTTGATGATGAACTCAAAGACTTGAGTTTTCATATTGGTTGTTGAATGATTTTTCATTCTCTTAGTAATATGTATTTTTATATATTTATGTATATGAGTGAAAGTATGATTTTGGTTGAGGCATGATAATTTTTGATGAGCCTATGTGTTGTTGGAAAAAATCATATGTATGCTTTGGGGTGATTTTGGATGCCTAAGTGTATGTTTGATTTATGGCTTGGTGGTGTTTTTGCCTAAATGGATGAATATTGATTCTTGGATGTTTCACATGATTTAATTCTATGTGATTGGGATTGGTTTGAAAATATTTGACTAAGTGTGGTAAGAGGAGTTAAAAACTTTAATGAAAAAGTTTTACAAATGAAAACAAAGAAATTAATTAGGATTCAAGATAACACTTAATTGGATAAATTTCAAAAATACAAAATTCTAGAATTCTGGGCATGAAATCGAAAGTCTGGGCACTTTGGGCCAAAAGTATAATATTATAAAAGTTTGGGGGTAGAAAACGTGAAGACTGGACGCAGGAACTGGACGTAGACTGGACGCAGGAACTGGACGCAGGAACTGGACGCAGACTAGACGCAGGAACTGGACGCAAACTGGACGCAGGAACTGGACGCAGGAACTGGACGTTTTGGGGTCAAAATGAAATTTTAACAAGTTATGTGGTTTTTAATAATTAATAAGAAGTGAGAAGGAAAAATAATAAGAATTAGAGAGTTAAACTTAAAGAAGAACTTTAATTTCAAAGAGGAATTTTCCATAAAACTTACATTTTTCAATAAACGATCTTACACGATATTGAACGAGGATCAATACGTGGCGACGCTAAAGTCTTGAGGACAATAATATTACACGGTGTTAGATGAAAGCTAACACGTGGCGATGACAAACCCTAAGACGAGGGACCGCGTTGATTGGATTGTTTGTGAGTGCAAATATAGATGTCAGTGCTACAATCCAGCTTGGAGGATTGTGCAATATATATTGAGGTCATGCTACAATCCAGCTTGGAGGATTGTGCAATAAATGTGGATGTTTTTACTACAATCCAGCTTGGAGGATTGTGTAATAAATATAGAGGTTGTTGCTACAATCCAGCTTGGAGAATTGTGCAATAAATCTGGATGTTTTTACTACAATCCAGCTTGGAGGATTGTGTAATAAATATAGAGGTTGTTGCTACAATCTAGCTTGGAGGAATTGTGCAATAAATGTGGATGTTTTTACTACAATCCAGCTTGGAGGATTGTGTAATAAATATAGAGGTTGTTGCTACAATCTAGCTTGGAGGAATTGTGCAATAAATGTAGAGGACGTTGTTACAATCCAGCTTAGAGGATTGTGCGGGACGTACGTAGATGTCATTGCCACAATCCAGCATGGAGGATTCGTGCAATCTACATATATAGATGTCAATTGTAATCGATGATTGGCTTTGCCAAATTTGAGCTACAATCCAGCTTGGAGGATTGTGCAATCCAGCTTGGGGGATTGCGAGCGGAGGACGGTTTGAGTTGTATTAAAAGATGTTCAAGTGACATGCACTAGGCTAGAGTGCTTTGTGTGTGTTTGACTGTGTGCTTAATTTGATGATGTGCTCTCTTTTGGTTTATGAATATCTTAGAGAAAGATTTGCGAAAGAGTAGCTATACATATATTCTTGGAATGTATTATGTAGTATTTTCTGTTTCGTATACGTCCTTTCAGTGGATTTCAACTTGTGCAAAGAAATTCACCCTTGCGTGTTTTTCTGTTATTTTACGTACGTTACGCGTAGATGTCCACGTCGAGATCTCTGATAGCCCGAAGAGGTTTTGGAGAGGGACATGGTATTGGACGTCTACATACCCATCGAGAGGATGCGCTACTGGCTGGGAGATGCACCCTTTGCACGCAGTATCACCTTGGAGAACCGGGAGGACCCCGAGGAGACGTCATCGTCTTAGGCCTGTAGAGGTGGTGGGTGTCTAGTGCTAGGTTGTAGAGTGTCTGTTAGCGACCAGCCTAGGTTTGGGATGTACATGTTCAGTGTCGTGTATTGGACACACTTTTTGATTTATCGTTTTTCCTAGGTTTAGCTTTATCGCTTTATTTTCTTCGTGTCATGATGATGTATTTTGGCCACTATGTTGTGGTTCCAAACTATACTTGCGGGCGCAAGACTTGTGTATATTGACATGATGATATATATATATATATATATATGTGTATGATGTTTCTTTTCTTCTGAGTTTCTGGATGGCTAAATGAGTTGTGAGCAAATCTTTTCGTATAAAAGACTTTTAAAAAAAAAATTAACCACCAATTTTGGTAACCTTAATTTATGAAAGACGTTTTTCCGCATTAAGTTTTAGTTTTTCACGTGACGTTCCTTGTGGGAAAAAGGGGCGTTACATTTGTGGTATCAGATCCTAGGCATATAAACCAAAAGAAAGATGTTAGGGACTTGATTCTTAGAGCTACCTCTATCAATCCCACTTGTAGCTTGAAGATGAACAATCAAGAGAGCAAAGCTTATAAAGAACTTAATGGTCTTGATGAAGGCTTATTTTAAGATGAATCTCTACACTTGATGCTTGTATAAAAGATCAAGATATATGATGGTTGATGGTTAAAAGCTCATGAAAATTGAGACAAAGGTTAAAGGAAGAAGATGAAGCTTGAAAGAAAATGAAAGAAAATGAGAGAAAATGAGAGAGCTCTTGATCTTGGAGAGAAAATACAAATGATCAAAATGACTAAGGCCTTCTTCCTTTTCTCCCTAGCCTCACGGTCCAGCCCCCCTCTCATAAGGCTTGAATAACCTTGCCTTAGTTGTTATAATTATCCCTTGGTTTATTAATTAGTTAATTTAATAAATTATCTTTTTTCTATTGGCCAAGAACCATGACTACCCATATGACTCATGAAGGATAATAATTAAATTCCTATCCCCTTGGGTGTGTGCTGGTCGACCAGCTTGAGAGGGAAAAGAAAGGATGGGCTTAAAACAAACCAAGGTTAAAGCATAGTTAAAATGTAACTAAACTAGGTTAATTTGACTTAGGTTTGACTAATGGAATGGAATGAATGGCCAAGATTATTCCTCCCACCAAATAGGAAACTAATCAAGGGTCTAAAATGAGTAAGATGGCTACATGGCTCTTTGGTAATTTAAACCAAACTTAAGGGCAAAACCAAAAGGGCAAAGTAGTCATTTCTTTACTTAGTAATTAACTATTTAAGCTAAGGGCAAAATGGTCTTTTCCCATGAGTCATGAAAATTCCACACCCTTCTACAAGAGTGCAGGGCGGTCTATGACTGGTCAAGGGGCAGGGTAAATAAATTTTCACTTTTAACCATGGTAAAAGGTAAATTACGGTAATAAACTGCAGTAACTTTTATGTTTCATGGTTAAAATTGTCCAAAAATAACTTATTGAGGTAAAAAGCTCTCATGACCCTTATGATAAGCCAAGATCACGAAATTAAAGTGCCAAAAAGGTCTTGGGACCTAGAAATCAACTTTAGAAGCATTATGGTAATTTTTCGGTTTCACCGTAACTCGTAAATTAGGGTTAAACTGCACTATCTCTGAAAAATCCCAAAAATTTTTTAAAAATCATAAATCTTAGAAGAACACTATTGGTGACCATTACATTTGATTTTGGATCATTTCTTAACCTTCTGGTATCCATTTGATCTCCCATTTACCCTGTCCTTAATTCTGCAGGGACCAAAACCGCAATTCTTAATCTGCTATTCTAAAAATTCTGAAAATAATTTCTAAAATTCTAAAATAATATAAAACATCATTTGGAACCTTCAAAAATATTTCTTAACTTGTTCCGGTCTTCAAACCAACTCACAGTTCAACCTAGTCAAACTACAGGGACCAAAACGATAACATTTTTATCCGTTTCTCAAAAAATTCTCGAATAAATTTTTAAAATCCTCAAATATTGTAAAATCACGATTCATACCTTCAAATCTTTTTCTTAACCTCAATCTAGGGTTTCTACTTCACAAAGTCATCATTCCGTCTATTTACGGTAAACAGGACTTTGTCTGAATCTCAACGTCCGACTTAAACTACTGTTTTCTAATGTCAGGAAAACTTCATCTACCAACTTAATCTTCCTAAAATATATTTAATTCACATGAATCACATATCCACATATTAAAATACAATAAAGTTAGAAACCTAAAATTACGGACGTTACAAGCTATGCTTTTTGACTCACTTTTCTCGACAGGACAACCCACCTCGCCTCGTTTTAAGGCAGGTCAGGTCGAGCTGACCCTTTTTGCCACCACTAGATATAGATAAATTATATGCAAAGTAACACTAATAGGTGAAAATTACTCCATTAATCAATTGAAAAAACTAATCACTGTTGTGAAATAATAATAATTTGAATTTAATTGTCTAAAATTAATCTCTAAAATCTGTAGCATAAAAAAATATCTAAAGTATATTCATACCTGAATATGTTAATAAATGCTCAACAACAATAATGTCCTTCATATCCTAAGTTGTTGCCATTTCTACTATATTTTCGTGCTTTACTATTGAGTAAAGAATAAAAATAAAATAAAATAGGTGCAAAAAGGAGTACATGAAAATAAGAGATACAGAAGTAAACAAACACATATAATACCGAATTAACAACACCCAACAATAGTATTTTTAGTTGAAGTAATAGAAATTTTTGTTTTGTGCGCAAAGAAAACATATGAAGCAAATCCTCGGCACCCAAAATGCAAAATATATTTGGATTCTCCTACACAAAAGTTTACACCAATACCAATTATGAATCACAAATCATAACTAACTTTCAAAGAAAGGAGTCAACAATTTTTTTTAAAAAAAATTGACCTTCATTGATAATGAAGTCAATTACAGCTAGGCGATCTTGCTATAATAGCACATGAAAAGATGAACACAAGAAAAAATCACTAAAAAAATGAGAAAACAAAATTTTGGATATAGATTAGAAAAACCCCACAAAAACAAAGCACAACAAATTAAACCATATAGAAAATAGAAAAACAAAAGAATGCTAATGGTATATAAAGGAAATTCTCAATGACAAAATAAGAAGGGAAAACCCATAATAATCACATCATGTGCAAAATATAATATTAGAAACTCCAAAATTTACATTATTTTACCATTTCAAATGTCAATGTTTAAATCAAATGCAAACATAGGATACTACATGTGCAAAACAATTCAATTGAAAGGCTATTGAATAGCAAATGTATAAAGCTATTATTAATTCAAAGTAATAATAATAGATTTGTAACTATTGAAGAAATGTACTCCCTCCAGACCGAAATATAAGAAAAAAAGTACATGCATCTGGATCATTTGGTCCAGATGCATGTACTTTTTTTCTTATATTTCAGTCCGGAGGGAGTAAATAGATAATAGATAATATAATACAATGGAATATACTAATATGTAATTCACTTATTTGCCCTTCACTTAAGCAAGAAATACCCAAAATACCCCAACAGAGGCGGGACGGGTTAGGTAATTCAATGCGCCCAACCTGGCGAGGTCAACAGAGGGTTGGGTGGGCTAACCCGCCAGGTTGGAGAATTTTTTTTTTTGCATTTTTTAAATATATTTTTGGGCAAGCTTTGGCATGTTGGCCCACCTAACACACATGTGATCCGTCAAAAGGGGACAACCCACCACTAAGTGGGGCGGATTGCATTCCCAACCCACATTCATTGCGGGCCAACCCGCCTACCCTATTTAATGCAGGTCAAAAGTGGGTCGGGATGGGTTGGCATGTTTACCACCCCTGTATATATAGGACAAGAATTAAAACCAATACATAAAGGTTTCTTTCTATCTTCCCAATGTGCAAGCCGGTCGCTGGTAATTAAAAGTGTTCATTCCACCTTGTGTATTTGTTGATTTTATGCTCCCTCTAGAGTCTGTTCAATTGTCCGTGGCATATTTTAATTTCACATATGTATTTGCTTCACAAATAACAAAGGCACATTGGAAATAGAATTTGAGTTAAATAAGAGTATTTTAGAATAGTCTCGTTAAAAGGGATAAAAGTAGTTAAATTTACTTATATTTTGGACAATAAAACATGGATTTTTTTTTGACAAAGGGAGGGGCCTAAGACCAAACAAAAGGGAAAAAACTACACTATAGGAATACATCGAGGGGAAGACACCCCATTACAATCATCAAGCAAGACCAACTGCAGTTGCATAGGAATCTGCTCATAGACTCGAATGCCTAGCTCGTGCTCGCAGCCCATCCCCGCTAGAACATCAGCGCATCTGTTATCCTCTCTGTATATGTGGTCAATTCGAAACCCACTTGAAGACAAAGTAGAACCTTATCAATGAGTCTTCCTCCAAGAGCATTCTTGGATCCTTTCCCCTTCAAGTTGTCAGCCACAGTAGCCGAATCAATTTGCAACTCCAGATGAGAGAAACCTCGCGACTGAGCTAACCGCAAGCCTTCAAGCACTCCCCAAATCTCAGCAATAAATGCATTGCAACTTCCAATATTCCGAGAGAAGCCACACAGCCACCGACCAGCACTATCCCTACATAGTCCTCCACAACCCGCAGCAATATATACCACCACTTTTAGAAGCACCGTCCGTGTTTAAGGCAATCCACCCTGGTGAAGGATTCTTCCATCGAACATGAGTCCATGTGTAATCTCTTTTGCACTCCATTATGTTCATGACAGTAGCATGCTTGTAATTAATGCTCTGCGAAATAACCTTCCAAGTCTGAGGAGGCCTAGCATAATTTGCATCATGGGTCTCCTTGTTATGCCAAAACCAAATATAAGTCCAAAAAACAGCCTACGGTTTCTAAGTCTTCTGCAGAAGCCGAATATCGTTCTTTGTCTTCTGCAGCCAGTGAACTTGTCTGGTTAAAGAGGTTACTCACTCATTTTGGTATTCACATTGACTCTGCTGTAGTTTTTTGTGACAATCAATCTGCTATACACTTGGCTTCCAACCCAGCTCAACATGAACGTTCTAAACATATTGATATTGATTATCATTTTATTCGTGAGTTGGTTCAATCCGGGGTTCTCAAGTTAATTCATGTGAAGACTCAACATCAAGTTGCTGATCTCTTTACTAAAGCTTTGCCTACTGCCCTTTTTCAGACTTTCATCTCCAAGTTGGGAGTCCTAGATATATACTCTCCACCTTGAGGGGGGGTATTAGACTTGTAATTATTAATTCTGTTATAACTAATTCAGTTAGTTAGAGTTTTCTGTTTTCAGAGTTAGTTTGTTAATTAGCTTCGGTTAAGCTAATCTATCTCTTGTATATATAGACCGATTGGTCACATGTGCAATTCAATGAAATCAATTCATACATTTCAATAAGTGGTGGCCCAAACATCCAACCACTCACCATTCAAATCCCATCCAAACCTTGAGTTGAAATTGTCATTTATCCAATCTTGTATGTCACTCATAAAAAAAATAAGCTTCTAACCTCACGTCTGACCAAATGATGCCACACTTCTACAGCTTTTGGACAATCCCTTAGAACATGAATGATGGTCTCCACCTCCATGATACAATGCCCACAATAAGGTCTTACCAGTCCCATCTTACTGTTCCTTTTGTTAGTTAAAAGCCTTTCATGCTTAACCAGCCAAATGAAGGTTCGAATTCTCTCAGGGACTCCCATTCTCCAAATTCTCTTCCATATGCCATCTTGCAAATCAAAATTAAATCTGTAAAGTGCCTCATACGAACTCTTGACAGTGAAAATTCCATCTGCTGTTTCGGCCCAGAGAACTTTATCCAAACCATTTCCTGCTTCCAGTGGAAGGACTGCATTAATCTTGAGCTTCATATCCATAGGCCAAGAATCGCCTAACTTCACACAAGTCCACTGGCCAGAGTCATTGACCATATCACAAACACGAGCTTCTTCAATATCAGAGGGGATCCCTGCAGCAAATTCAATGAGCCTTAGACCAGGCTCAACCCAACTATCATTCCAAAAATGAGTGCTTTGGCCATTACCAATAGACCAATACTCCATACTCTTCATACCATCCCAAAGATGAACCATGTGCCGCCAAAGGTTTGAATCTGAACCTTTAGAAACCACCCTTCCATCAGTATGAAAATTTCTCCCATATTTACCAAGCGAAACTCCACTCCATAAACTGTTTTCCCCCACACGAATAGCCCAACACATCTTCAAAAGGCAAGCTTGATTCATAATAGATAAGTCCCTTAAACCAAGCCCCCCCAAGCTCTTAGGAAGAGTCACAGTATTCCAATTCACAAGGTGAACTCTGCGTTGATCATCATACTGCCCCCAGACAAATCCCCTTTGTATCTTTTGAATATCCTTGAGGCAAGCATTAGGAACCTCCCCCGACATCATAGGATATATAGGTGTTGATTGAATAACTGACTTTGCCAATGTAATCCTTCCTGCAAGAGAAAGGTTCTTGGCCTTCCAGCTGGTAAGCTTCATACGAATTTTGTCCACAAGGTAGTAAAACATGGATTTTTATTGCTTATAATAGAGTCCGGTGGGAGTATTGAATAATATATCAATTTGAAGATAACATAATATTAAAATCTTTATTAAATACTAATTCAATAAAGTTCAAAAATAGATAGTTTAAAGAAAAAACCCATAAATACAAAAGAAAACTAAGTTATAAATGAGTTAATAAGCCAAGCTTAAGCTTGACTATTTTTTTTTTTTAAACAAGTCAAACTCAAGTTGTTAGTTAGGCTTATTTAAATAAAGAGTCAAACTCAAATTTTGCATTTTTTCTAGCAAGTCAAAGTTTAATTTTTAAATATTCGACTCGGCTCGACTTATTTACACCTCTAATCAGAATAAATACATAATAATCAAACCAGTAAATCTTGTTTTTAGTTTAGCATATATTAAATAAAGCACAACATTTTTGACATTTTTTTGTTACATCAGTTTTTGACATTTTGGAATTCAAGGAAGGAATTTTCTTATTTTACAATCCAGTATTCACACCCTATGATTAAAAAAATATTTGTACCGGTAGGCATGGCCATGTGTAATAGACATGATGAATAGCTAAAAAATTATGCACATAGAGTAATTACCCACTTAATATGGGTATGGGTATGGTAATTGCCCACAAAAATTTGAGAAAGCAAATTTATATAACCGCAAAATTCCTGTGATAGATAGAAAAACTACATATCAGCAAGTTAATAAATCCGAAAATTAACAATGTTGCAAACAGCCAATAGAGTTATCCATTCTTAAACAGATAGTAGGCAAAATACTTTACAGTGTACATCTTCCCAATACCAATTAAGCTTCTAAACACATCCAATATACTGTTCTCTAAATTTCCCGACCCCACAAGGCTGCAAAGTTCCTATGATCTCCTGTGCAGTACGCTTGCACTTGAAACTGCAGCCTGTAGCAGAAGGTAAAATAGCAGTCAGATCAGAACATATGATATAAATGCTGTATTAATGTAATAATGTCTTTTACATTAAAATCTACACAGTAATATTTTACATATATTCACTCAAAAAAAAAAAACAATGTTACATAAAGCCAATACAAACAAATAACTATCATTTTGGTGTCCTAATTTACTTTCCAAAAGTTTAAATTTTAATCTAAATATAACTGCATGATAACCGTAACTAATTACCTATTGCGTGACTATCTGAAGAAAGAAGAAAAAAAAAGAAAAAGAAGAGGCAGACAATTAGGCACAAAGTGCCTCTTATCTGCTATTGATGATAACCGTTACATCCATGTTGGTTAACATGAACCTGGGTTCTAGAAATATTGTAAAAGTAACTTATACCCATTCTTTAAAATCGGTGCATTCCTTAAGTTGTTCTCCAAGCTTTGACCACTCTGCTTCAATGGTAGGTCGTGCTATCCTTGCCCATTCCTGCTCAGCTTTCAACCTTGGCACTTGGTTCCACAAATCATCCCTTTTTTCTTTCACCACTTTCCCTTCCTGAAACAATTCCCTCTTTCTCTTAGCAACCGCGTCTCTCTTCACTCTAGATTTCGCAATCTCGGCTTTTATGGCATTGATCTTCTCTTCAAGGTCTCTCTTCTGTCCCTGCAAGCAATCCAACTGATTACACAAACACTTCTCCTCCTTATCCATTTCCTGGAACTCTCTAACATTAGCTTTAAGATCATTCATCACTTTCACAGCCTTTGATAGTCCTGCATTTGCTGACCCAAGTTTAAGGTCTGCATTTTCATAGTCCAAACTCCACTGGGGAAAACTCTGTGACAGTTGAAGTAAGAGTGATTTTGTTCTCGTAGAAAACAACCCTTCTTCTGGTGGCAAGCTGAGGAGGTACCTCAGGGTATCTTTCATCGCTATAGAACGTCCTGGGTGCATCAAAAAGGAGAATTTTTTTGAGACCAAGTCTCGCAGAACCTGAATTGCTTTCTGGGTTTTTTCTCTACTAGGACTAGCTCTCACAGATATATGTGACGGAGAAGTGGTCTTTGTTTCAAGAGAAGCATAAAATGCTTCCATATTAGTATCATCACATTCCATCAGCACTTCATTTGGCAAAGGAATCGTCACCAGAGAAAGATATAGAGGAAGAGAAAGAACTTGAAGCTAAGTTCTTGTAAAGTCAAGAAAAAGGGGAAGAAGCTAAAACAACGCATTATAAAGGACACGATTATAAAGGAGAATAAAATACATTAAAAGGCCTTACTTGGAAAACAAAAGGTGAACAGTTTCAAAGAAAGAATAATAAATAATGCAGACTCGCAGGTTTACTTTAACCTGTCTTTACTTAGCTATTAGCTATTAAGAATGTCTCTTTGCTTAGTCATTAAGTATTGCATAGTGTAAGAAGTTTGCCTGTATAAAGGCCACTCCTACACCATATGTAGTTAGAATGATGAAAGATTTAAATACTTTTTTTTGTCTCTATAAAATGATTGAGTTTTATTTTTTGTCTCTGTAAAAAAAAATTATTTATGATCTTTACAAAATAAGAAGTTTTATTTTTAGTCATTGTTATTCAATTCATGCTAAATTAGTTCTTGTAATATATGGATAATTTTATTTTTACTCCCTATAATATTATATCAATTTTATTTTATAAAGACTAATTTGACGACTATCTAAATATTAAATGGACTAATTTAACATGATCTAAATATTACAGGGACTAAAATAAAATAGCAAGGACTAAAAATATTTTTTTTTATTTTACAGGGATCATAAACAAAAAAATAATTTTACAATGACAAAAAATGAAACTCAGTTATTTTACGTAGACAAAAAAAATATTTAATCCATGATGAAATAATATTTTGGAGAATTCTAAACTCCTCTTTGGTCTTGTGTGTGTGTTATAGAGAGAAATTTACTAGCTGGTTCCTTCTTGTAGTTCTACACAAAGGACATCACGGTTATGGATTAAATTCCACCCCGCTTTGATCATCGCCACCTGGTTTATGTGACTTAATTTCTAATACTATTGGCTACAATATTTTAAAGAAAATCATTAAAATGTTGAAAACAAAAAAAATAATGACAAAAACAGGACAAGTACAAGACAATAAAAGCATAGAGGCAAGAGGCAGAAATCAAGCGAGTCCATGTTTCGAAGAGAGGATGTATGGCATTCCGCCAAGAGATAAATGCATGAAAAAAGTCCAAAATACAAGATTAGAAGAGTAGTTCTTTTTTGTTTAAATATATTTTTGTCCTTTTAAAAATTTAAGTTTTGATTTTAGTCTATTAAAAAAAATTAAACTGTTTTAGTTCTTTCAAAAATAATTGATTTAGGTTATTTTTTGATAAATTGATTTAGGTCTTTTAAGTGAGTTGAGCACGGTTTTAGGTGATGTGACATACTTAAGTCTTTGTCATCAATTCTACATGGTATACTCCACTTACACATCACTTAACTCATCATTTTCAAATTTTTTTGATGGACTAAAATCAAGATCTATAATTTTTATAGGGACTAAGTTAACAAATTAATATTTTTGTAGGGACCAAAATCAAAATTCATAATTTTTATGGAGACTAAGTTAACAAATTAACATTTTTGTAGGGACCAACACACATCAACTCTCTCTCTTCCCTTTTCCCTCTTCCCCATCGGCCCCTCTCTCCTTTGCCCTCCCTCCTCCCCCTTCCCCACCCATGTTCCCCCTCCTCCTCCCACTCCCACTCACCCATAAACCCCTCCCCACCTGCTAATTTGAAACTGAACACTTATATCACTCACCCACACCCCCACACACCACGCAAAGATAAATTTTACTCAAAGAGACTCTTTTTCTCCTTCTCATTTGTGTTTGCAGCCACCATCTCACTAGAGGTGTCAATATGGGTTTTGACCCGCGAGCCAACCTGTCTACATCTGACTCACCGGTGAGCTGGGTTGCAAAAAAGTAGGCTTACATTTTTCCAGGTTATTTGGACCCGACTCACTTAACCCGCGGGTGAAGGTGAGCCAACTCGTTTTTTAAATGTTTAAATTTTTTAAATTTTGTGTAATGGATTTTTTGTAAATTCAATTATGTTAAATTTGTTATTTTAAAAGACTTATGTTCTAAAAATTAGATTTTAATGTATTTAGCTTTTTTCTTCTATTTTTTAATATTTTTTCATTTTTTAATATTTTTTTTTCATTTTTATCTTTTTAAAAATTAGTGGGTTGAGCCAGGTTGAGTATTTTCTGGCTCACCAAAAAGTAAGCCAACTCGGCTCGGCCCACTTTTCTCTCAAATTGTGGTGAGCCAACCTAGGTGAGTCGGGTTGTCTCCCTTTGACACCTCTACATCTCACCCCAATTCAATTTTTCCCCTCCTAAGCTTCAAAAATCACACCATTCAACAACCTCCACCCAAGACTCCATTTTTTTCTTCTTCATTCAAGATCAAGTTCGTCCACACAGTGGGTCAAAGAGAACACATTGAGATTTCTAGCAAGGAGAAGTCAATATTTAATCACTACAAGAAAAAGCTTCATTACCGACGACTTTTACCGATAGAAAACAGGATCGTCGGTAAAAAAGCGTGTCCGTCAGTAAATGGGATTTTAGTACCGTTGACTGCTTTTTAATTTATTATTTATTATTTATTTTTTATCATTACCGAAGGACTATTTCCGTCGAAAAAATAAAAACGATGAAATTATCGACAGAAATTTCCATCGGTAAAGTTTTTGATGGAAATTTTTCGTCGATAATGGCACGGTTTTTTAAAAATATTTGAAATTTAAATTACCGACGGAACTTCTGTCGGAAACGAGAAGTATAATCTTCTTCTTCTCTCCCTATCGGATCTGTTCTCCCATTTTTAGATCTCCATCTCTCTCATCTCTTCTCCTCCTTGCACCGTGCCACTATTCATCTCTTTCCCTCTTTGGTGAAGACCGCCGCTGTCCATCTCGCTCATCTCTTCTCCTCCTCGCACCCCTTATGGTGAAGACCATCATGTTCTTATGGACAAGCACCTCCTGGAAGCAACACTCATGGGTACATTCCATTTCCTTCTTCTTTCTTATGTGTTGTTGTAAGTTTTTTATTTGTATTCATTTGCTTTATGAATCCATGTTTCAAGCCTAATTGAATCTGATACACATGTGAGGATATTTTGTGGGTTTGGATTCATATGTGCAATTGCTTCCCTAAGTAATTTATTGTTGTAACTGAAGCTAGTGTTGTTGTAGTATGCTTCCAATCACCAATTCAGTGGTTTCCCTTCTTCTGGGAATGTCTATGTTGCTCTTTGCTTTTGGTTTCTTACATGGTTTAGGGTGGTGGTGGATTGAATGTTTGAGCAACTTGAGCTTATGTGAGCTTCTAAACGAGATGACAAGTGTGAGCTTTGGAAAATATTTTTTTTTCTTGCGGTATTGGTTACTGACATATTGATAATTTTTTTTTATTTCGTGTGCATACTGATGGATTATTCCACCGGTAATAGCTTATTTTTCGATGGACAATTTCTGTCGGTAACTTCCGTCGATAAATATTATCGACGATTTTTTCCGTTGGTAATTACCGAAAGCTTTTTAGAAAATTCTGTTGGTAATATTTACCGACAAGCGAATTACAAATGAGTTTTCTTCGTCGGAAATTCCGTCGAAAATTATTGATTACCGATGGTTTTTTGGCGTTACCGATGGTTTTTTTGGGTCAGTAACGCTCGATTTTCTTGTAGTGAATATTGGGGGGAGGCGAAAGACTTCTCATCAAATTAAAAGCGGTAGTTTTGAACGATGGAGGGAGGGCGGAGGAGAGAGGGGGCTATGGGGAAGAGGGAAAAGGGAGGAGAGAGAGTTGATGTACGTTGGTCCCTACAAAAATGTTAATTTGTTAACTTAGTCCCTATAAATATTGTGGATTTTGGTTTTGGTCCCTACAAAAATGTTAATTTGTTAACTTAGTCCCTATAAAAAATGTGGATTTTGATTTTAGTCCATCAAATAAATTTGAAAATAACGTGTCAAGTGATGTGTAAGTGAAGTATGTCATGTAGGACTGATGACAAGGACTTAAGTATGCCACATCAGCCCAAAACCATGGTCAACTCACTTGAAGGACCTAAATAAAAAAAATTGAAAGGACTAAAAATGTTTGACTTTTTTTTTAATGGACTAAAATCAAAACTCAAATTTTTAGAGGGACCAAAAACATATTCAAGCATTTTCTTTAAGTTCCGAGAAGCTCCTTAGAAGCTCCACAAGGAAGCTTTAATAAAAGTTCGTTTTCTTGATCTTTTCTTCTATGGAAATAAGCTCCTTATTTTTAAAAATGCTTTTTGGAAAAATTGTTTGGCTCAGCTTCTCCTTTTAAGGAGAAGAGAAGCTTAAAAAAGGTTTGGTCAAACACTATCTAAAATAGCTTACAGGAAGCACAAATAACCTTGGTTTGAGATTTAAGAAATAAGGTTCAGAAAGTAACAAAATTCACCACAGCCTTGGTATGGAATTTAGATATCGATAAACATAGTAGAAACCAAAACTATAAAAGATCTAGCTTATGAAGAATGACACTAATTAAAAATCCCATTTTGCAAGAACGATCTTCACTCTTGTTGGAATCAAATTGTTCAAAGACATTTTTCAATGCTTAAATCCCTAAGTGGTTTTGACGATAACAATTATTATTAAGGATTTTACAAAGTCTGTTTACAAGCTCTTGTAGGTACAATAAAATGAAGTCTATCGTCCAGTGTGACTTTTGTACTTATATGCACAATCAGTAAGCTGAGCGTCCAATGGACTCTAATACTTGACCTTGGGTAAGTATCGTCCAATGGACTCTAGAAACTAAGCGTCGATTTGGTAAGCAAGCTAAGTGTCCATATGGTAAGAAAGCTATGCGTCCATATGGTAAGTGAACAGAGCGTCCAAATCTGTTCCACAGCTGCGTCCAACACGCAAGCTACTATAACATGCTATTTATTGCTCTTGTATTTAGTATAAGACATATTCAATGAGTAAATGATTTGAAATAAATAGTTATATACAATGCTTTTCCTGAGCTTAATTGTCAACGTTTTCAACAAGCATTTAATGGAAAACATAAAGCACTGTGAAAAGTGTACTTGAGAGATAATGTAATTTGAACATATCTGTCACTCTTTGAACATGCCCTTTCTTTAATACAGTGTATTCTCTCTGTCTCAACTGAATATTACTTTTAACCACTGTGTAATTGAGACTTTGAGTATAGGTTGCTTTTGACCTTGGAGAAAGAACTGCACAACCTACGTTGAAGTAGCACTCCATTGAAGCAATGGGAAGATAGCATTTAATGCTATTAGGAAACAACTATTTTATGAAGGCTGAAGCTGAGCAAGTTTAAGATCAATATGAAGCTTCACTCAAAGCCTATAAATACCGTGAACAAGAAGAAGAAGAACATACAAGACTGAACTACGTGAAAGATAGAGCAAAAATGCTGTGCAATTATTTTCATACACTCTGTAAAGTTTAGAAAGAATTGTATAGTTCATTCTTCTTGTAAAAGAGAGTTTGCTTAACTCTCAAAGTGCTTAAGATTTTATATTCTCACTTGAGTGAGTTAGCAGCACTTAAAACAAAAAACACTCTTTAGAGTTGTTTGAGCCTGGAGAGGCTTGTCTGTAAAAGAATACTTGGGTTTAGCCTGAAGAGGCTATGGGCAAAGAATACTTGGGTTTGAGCCTGAAGAGGCTTGTCGGTAAAAGAATACTTGGTCGAGCCTAGAGAGGCTAGGTGTGCAAATAATACTTGTTGTAAGGCCTGAAGAGGCCGTTGAAGAATACTAGTAATTCTATCTGGATTGATTATGAAATCTCTCTAGTTTGAGGGGACTAGACGTAGCTCTTAGGAAAGGGCAAACCAGGATAAATATCTGTGTAATTTCTCTATCCCTTAACTCCTTTAAATTCAGTTTATATACTAACTGTAGGGATTGAATTGAAATTATTTTTTAACAAACCTTCAAACGTTTTAAACACACTAAAACTTGTTTTAAATCAAGTGAACGTTTCTGCGTCCAACTTACCTGTGCGTCCAATACACGCTGTGCGTCCAACATTTCCTATACAACGTCCAATGATTTGCGAAAAGTTTTAATAAGAAACACAATTCAACCCCCTTCTTGTGTTTCACCCTGTTACCTACAGTTAGCATCAGAGCTTGGTCTTTAGGGGTTGAGCACCTAATAGTGCAGAAAAGCAAAGATCCATGGAGGGCGAGGGACAAACTGTGAACAGGGCACCTGTAACACCCTTTCTCCAAAAAGGATATTACACCATAGTAACTAAAAGTTTAGGAAAGCTTAGAATATATTTAGATAAAAGTTGATAATCATTCTCTGAAAATGCGGGTAAAATTTTTTTGTTTTCTAAAAGATGAGAAGGACGGGGAATAAATCCCTGTAAGATTTTTCCTTTGAAAATATTTTAAGTGTAAAGAGTATAACAGAACTTTGTACTCAAAAATTGCTCGTCTCATATATGAAATTTATCAGAGTTTACAACAGAGTTTGTACAGTGGACTCTTGAGCTGGTCAAGTCTTTAGACCTCTACCCGATCTAAAATAGTAAATACCAATTATTCTTGGAATCCCTATCAATCTACACGGCATCTTCTTTCAGATCCTTCATCTAAGAGTTAGCTCACTTCTTGGGTAAATCATCTACTTAGTCATGCATCAACACAACATAAAAACAGGCAAGGGTGAAACTCTAAACAAGTAATAAGAAAAGTAGGTACACAACCAAAAACACAATTATATGTAACAATCACTTTTGCACACCAAGTCACACATTAAAATACAGAGCAATCAAGACTTATAAACAGATCTCGTTTAAGCATATCTTATCTTTGTGCTTGAAACCCTACAAAACAACACATTCACTATACTATATTACCAAGTCCAAGTATTTTTATGCATGTCGCTTCAATATCTCATAAATCACACCGGTGTAGTGCTCCAATGAGAGTTTTCCAACCTCACATCTTTTGAGCGACTGGCTGCGGTAAACTTAACAGAACAATCAGGGAATTCCACCTGAACCCCTAGGAATTACTTCGGTAATACCGCATTTAAAATGAATACCAATCATGAATAGGTCAACCAGTCAAATTTATCCAAGCCGGGTATACGATTCGTCTCGGCTCGAGGAGATCAACCTTCACGACCATTGAGACTTTCGAAACTTGGATAATCCCAGTAGGCAATTGTAGCCCAACTAAACCCAATTCCCAATCCCAAACTATAGGTTGTATGCTCTAACATCTTTATGCAAATGATCATCTATGTTTGCACATAAAATCTCTTTAGCAAAAGTTCTTCTGTTTTACTATAGCTTCTCATAAAATCTTTATTGTAATATCCCCAAAATTAGAACTTTATGTTACAAGTGTTAGTTTATTTTATTAATTGATTCATTATTTGAGTTTTAAATGTTTGAGCTTATTAAGTAGAAATACTTCCTTTCATCGAAATTAAATATGGTTGATTAGGAATAAAAGAGAGGTTTTTAGTATGAGTTTTAATTATAGAAAGAAAAAAAAATAAGCCTAAAGAATATAGGAGTTTAGGGACTAAAAGTGTAAGTTAGAAGAGAATATAGGAGCATCACCTACCCCCACTTAATTTCAAATTTCTTCTCAACACCCACACTCACACACACATGTGACCCACACACACATTCTTGCCTCTACACATCACATTACACTCACCCACAATACCACTCACTTAAAAAACCCACTTTCCAACACTAACACCCACACTTAGATTTTTTTAGAATAGAAAAGAGAGAGAAGAGAAAGGGGAACCGAGAGTGAGGGAAGAAAAAGGGGAAAGAAAGAAGAAAAGGAAAAAGGAAAGGAGAAGAAGAGGAAAAGAAGATAAGGAAAGGAAGAGTAAGGAGGAGAAGAAAGAAATAGAAGAAGGTTTTGAAGTAGTTCATATTGGTCTCTACTTGGCTCTTCCATTTCATCCCTTGGATTGCATGTAAGTTATAGGGTTTCATGTGCTCTTGGGTGGCCATAAATCCCAATTTGTTGCTTGATTCTTTATGATTCTTTACCTAAATGTTCATTTTCGGTCTGTATGTTGGTGGTTTGTATATAATTTTGATTTGATTGCATGCTTGATTGAAGGGGCTGAGTTGCGGGAAGAAAACTTGAGTGTGGGTCTCTCATTTTCACAAATTCGTATTTGGGCAACAGTCAGTATTTCGGTCATAAAATCCTTTGCAGTTACTGTTTTGATTTGATTTTTTTGCCACTGGAAAATAGACAAAATTTGCTTCATATTAGGCTTTTAAATGAGTCAATTTTGTTATGTTTTGATTGAGAAAATTTGTCTGCAATTTTCTGCTACAAAACTGAAATTTCGTATGGAAGTTGCTGTGGTATTTTGATTGCAATTTGGTATATATTTACTGGTTTGGAATGATTTCTGTGTCCTTAGAAACTAGACTTGATTTGCTTCACCTTAGGCTTTTGAATGATTTAATTTGGTTATGTTTTGGATGAGAAAATCTGCTTGCAAGTTACAGTTATAAAAACAAAATTTCGTATGGATGTTGCTGTGGTATTTTGAGTGTGGTTTGCTGTGTATTTACTGTTTTGGTATACAGTTTAGGCTTTGGAATAGGTAAATTTCATTTGGTTATGGATGAGATATCTGTTGTGCAAGTTACTGGCCAAAACTAGAAAAGAAGCTAGTATGGTTGTAGTGTTTTGAGTTGTAACTCATGGCACCAATTCTGTTTTTGTAAATATTTTGCTTCACTAGAAAGCTGATTTTTGTTGTATTTTTATCCCTTGGGACTATGTTTGTTTTTTTTAACTCAGTAGGAGTGACGAGATATTAATTAGCCCAGAATTTAATTTTTGTTAATGCGAACATGCTTACTAGAATAAGGTGATTTTCTTCCCTTGAATCTTAAATAGGTTTATGGGAATGTACTTGGTTGTAGTATGTGCAACACCCTTTCTCATAAAAGGATATTACAACATAAGTAACCTGATTTATCTAAAATACGTCATATTGATTTGCGTTTTAAGAAAATTCTTTATTTAATTATCCTAAGTTGATCTTTCGAAAATAAGTATAAATTTTTTTTCTTTTATTACTGAAAACTATCTTAACTTGAAACTCTCACTTACGTTATTTCGATTTCGAAAACTCTTTCATGACGTAACATATAATTAAATAAATGAAATACAAGCGAAAATAACTACTAAAATAATATACATCAAATACACTACTGATCCCAAGTGTACATATACATCACTGGTCAACTGGTAAAGTCATATAGTATAAGGTACAGTCATCCAAAATATTCTAAGCATAAGCCCACATCGGTATAGAGTCAGCTACTACATAAACAAAACAAAACAAGGTCACTCAACAGACTGTGTCCTCACCACTCCTACACACTACCCACCGACTCCTCTGAAGGATCACTCTCCTCTTCCACTATCTGCTTCCCCTTTCCCTTGCTATCAGGCTGAGGGGTAGGTGTCCTCTCCATTGGCCTCTTCTCTGATGGAGTGATCTTCAGTGGCTGTGCACGGCGCACGGTACTCTTACGCGCCGTTTGTCTCCATTTTCCGTAAAATCTCTTACAAGGAGGAGTCCTGGTCCTCTGTGGCAGTGGATCTGGCCTTGGAGTCTCCTGTTGCATTGGCTCAGGTCGTTGGGCAGTCTCCGATTGAGGTACCTGTTGCCTCTGTCTCTCCCTTTCCTTCCAAGCATCCCATAACTCAACTATAGGCATCTTTATATCTAATATAATATTTTCTACTGTCCATCTATGTGGACCTTCTACAGACGTCTCTAGAGATGTAACATATCCTAAATAAGTACCCCACTGCGTCCCGGGGTTTATTATCCATCCTTCTCCATCCGCCCCTCTGGGCCAAAAACTAAGCCTGCGGACTCTGGTCAGTCCTTCCAGAGGATCTCCCATCTATATGAATCATGTTCAAGAACAAGAGCACAAAACATATAGGCAAGGGTGAAAAATCATCGTACATAAATAATAAAGCATAGAGACAATCAATACAAATTCTACCAAACTTATCAGACATAATAGCAATATTAATTATCTACTACTCACCCTTTCTTGATTCAGAAGTATAACATTTACCTGAAAAATAATATGTTCTCATAGGCACAATTAAATAATCACAGTCACAGCATCAATCTCAGCACAATAAAATATTCACAATCGTAACGCAAATCTCAGCGTCAATCAACTTATCATCAGCTCATATATAATACAATGCATGTCACTTCTATTTCCCCTCACATCACCCTCATAGTGCTCCAAGGAGACTTCCCTACCTCCAACACCATTGAGCGATTGGCCGTAGCAGACTTACCAGAGAGTCCCACCAGACTTCATAGTAATCATTCGGATAAGCTACGTCTCACCATATCATGAATAGTCAAGTCCGTCAGATTTATCCAAGCAGGGTTGTGCGACTTGCCTCGGCTTAGGGGATATCTCCTACCTGGCCATCTGAGGGGTTTCGCAACCTGGATAATCCCTTTAGGCTACTGTGGCCAGACTATTCCTATTCTCAACCCCATCCGGGTTGTAATGCTCATCATGTTGGCCACTTGCCAAATTCTCTTTCTCTTTATGCAACATGACATATCACATTAAGCATACAAAATCACCATCTCAAGCATTTTAAGCTTTGGTTTGTCTTGTAATCACTTTAACCTTTTCTCTAGGTTATTACTTGCACAATCACATATAACCTTCACTCTTGGTTATCACATTATCATCACTTATGATAATTCACATCTCTTTGTGCTCATTCAACATGGCTTCTATTACATTTTTACTCTCTTTGAAATATTGATCTTTTTCCAAAATGTATTCATTCAAATCCATGTTTAAGTTCTAAAATTAATTAACCAAATCACATACCAATCTTCATATTTAAAAATATTATTTGTCTTAAGCATTTTTTTATGAAAATAATTTGGAAAAACTTATTTTTCGCAAAAACATTAATTTTCAAGAATGCTGGGTCCAGAACTGTTCACAGGCGCGAGGGTTTTTCACACCTGCGGTATGAACAGAGCTGTCCCCTGTTTTCCAGAATTTCCCAGCCACGAAAACAGCCACACCCAGGGCGTACCAGACTTGCGATTTTCACAAAAATGATGCAAACCAATCTCTTCTTTGCATGGTTAAGTTCAATTGTATCCAAATAAATGAGGTTCATTATTTTCACAACAATCTCATGCCATATTCAAGCCATGAACACAGCTCACCAACAAGAGCATAGCATCTTCATACCAAGAGCACAAACATATTCAAAATCAAACCCTAACCAACACCAAATTTTTCTCCAATCCATTCAATCCATTAACAAGGGTCATACCAAACATATGCACATCTCAAAAACACAATCATATTCATAAAGATACATGACGTCATAGGTTATCAACTTCATGAACCCTAGAACAAAATTAACATCACCATAATCAAAACCATACAATCAAAGCTCTAATTATGTCTACCAAGCTTTACATAATCATGTAAGAAGAGATTTCCCCTTACCAAACTTGAAGAAAATCCTACTCCAAGCTTCTTCTTCTTCCTTCCCTTCTCTTCCTTGCTTGCTCCTTATTAGCTTATGGTCCACTAATTGTATGAATCAAGACTTACAAACTAGCTTATTTGGACAAGGGTTTTGGAAAAATCACTCAAGGTTTGGCTATGGAGATGCTAGATGAGCTCAAGAGCATGAAGCTTTCCCTTCCTCCTCTTCTCCTTCAACTCACGGCTCCCCCTCTCTTTCTCTTCCTATCCATTTTGATTTTTTTCCTCTTAATAATTACTTAAGTCACTTGCCCTCTTCTCATTGGTCCTCCCCCATGAGTCATGGCTTCAAGAAATTTCTACTCTCTTCCTCTCTTCAGCGCAGCACAGCAGACCAAGAAGGGGTAAATAATTTTTCTCACCTTAACCATGGTAAATGGTAACTCTCCAAGGGTAATTAAGTGTGGTAACTTTTGTATTTCATAGTAAAAATTATCCAAACTTAACCTATTGGGGTAAAAATTCTCATGAACCTTATAATAAGTCCTAAGCAAATAAGATGTCACAAAAGCCTTGGTTCAAAAAGATCAAGCTTAGAAGCATTACGGTAACTTTTCGGTTTTTACCGTAACCCGTAACTTAGGGTAAAAATCAACTTTCTCAGAAAAATCCCAGAAAATTTCTAAAAATCATAGATATTGTAAAAACACCATTGGGTACTCTTTTGGTTGATTTTGGATTATTTCCTAAGCTTCTGGCATTCACCTGCTCTCCCTGCTATTCGGTTCTCGTTCTACAGGGACCAAAATAGCAATTCTTTATCTGTCATTCCAAAAATTTCCAAAATAATTTCTAAAATTCTAAAATATTAGGAAACATCATTTGGCATCCTCAAAAATATTTCTAGACATGTTCTGGTCTCCAAATCCACTCACAGTTCAACCTAGTCACATTACAGGGACTAAAACGGTAACATTTCTATGCGTTCTTCAGAAAATTCTCGAATAAATTTCTAAAATCCTCGAATATTATAAAATCACTATTGGTACCTTCAAATCTCATTCTTAACCTAAATCTAGGGTTTCTACCTCATAAAGTCCTCACTCTGTCTATTTACGGTAAACAGAACTCTGTCTGTTTCTAAACGTCCAACTTAAACCACTACTTTCTAACGTCAGAAAAACTTTGTCTATGAATTTATTCTTACTAAAATATATCTAACATGCATAAAATAAAATTAAACAGAATCAAAAATTACGGACGTTACAGTATGTGGTCAATGGTAATTATATTCTCTATTCTAAAGTGTGAAATGGGTTAAGTAGTATTTTTATTTATATATATAAGAAAGAAGAAAATGGGCATAACATTAAAATTTAGAATGGTCTATGTTTGATGAAACTTCAACTTTCAAATTAACTAGCCATCAAGGCCACATTTCTTATGTGGGTGAGATGTTTTATAAGTCCTTCATTATTGGAGGCTAGGGTATGGTATTCGCAATTTAGGGACGCCTATTTTGTTGTCATTGACTGCCATATCAACCAGATTAGACTAGTGTATCTTAAGCCCTCACGCTTGAGTGCCTAGTAAATATTTTATGTTAAAATGTCTATGCCTAGCTTCTTTTTCTTATATTAGTTTTATTGGTATTTTCACATGTTTAATCTTGATTCAAGAACTTATTGGGATTAATTTCTCACTAGATTTCATTGTTGTTTCAGATAAACAGGTTTGAGTTCTGAGGTGGGCTTTGAGCTTGCGAGACTATTTTGTTTTATGCTTATGTATTTGAGAATTATGGGTGTAATCTACTTTACTTTTCCTTTATGCTTTTAGTTAAGAACAAGAAGACTCTACTATTAATCTTAAGTTTCAAAAATTAGTTATGCACCTCTTGATGATGTAATGTCAGTTTTTTTTTATTTATGTTTGGACTATCTTTTCTGAATCATCAATATGATGTTAATGTCTTATGTTAGATTCTAGACCATAATATAATGCATTACATTTTTGGTATCAGAGCTGGTCGATCCAATTGAACTGTGGATAGTTTTATATAGAATTACTATTGTTTAACTTCAACACTTATTTTCTAAATACCAACTTACTAAGTATTAAGTCTGATCAATTTGATATTGGTATATGGTATGCAGAATCATGAGTGGTGGAGTTAGACGACCCGGTAGACCAAGAAGGAACAATGCAGAAACTCCGGGACAAGGGTTTGAATGGATGGAGGAGTTTATGCATGTAGTGAGGGATCAGACCATAGCCACCAACAATCTTCTAAATCATCATGCTCAAGCTAGGGGTCCAACACAACCCCAGAATGATGCTAATCGAATTTTCTTTCGTTTCCATAAACTTAACCCTCCTGAATTTTCTGAGGCAAGAAATGCTTTGGATGCTCAACACTGGCTGGAAGCAATGGAGTAGATATTTGAAGTAGTTCAGTGCTCGGAAGAACAAAAGTCATATTTGCAACCCATATGCTAAAGAAAGAAGCTGCAAATTGGTGGAAAGGAATGAAGGCTCATATGTTAGCCGTGGGGATACCATTGGATTGGGAGCATTTCCAAGTGATTTTTCTTGAGAAATATTTCCCTCTCAATCTCAGGAAGCAGAAAGAGAGAGGGAATTCATGGAACTAAAGCAAGGAACCATGACAGTGGCCCAATATGTGGCGCGATTTGAAGACTTGGCAAGACATGCTTCTCAGGCCAGATATGCTCCAAATGAAGACTGAAAAATAGATCAATTCCGATGGGGACTAAGGGCAGATGTTAAGAATTGCTTGGCTCAAATTAGATTTACCGAATACCCTACCATTGTCCAACAAGCTTATGTGGTTGAGGAGAGTTTGCAAGAGTTGGAAGTGGAAAATCAGAAGAAATGGCTCAAGAATAGGAATGAAGGGAAACATTATCAACAACTCAAGGCAAAGGGGAATTTGGATAAAGGAAAACAGGTGCAAACATCTAACCTTTCTATAGCCATTGGTTGCCCAAAATGTGGAAAGAATCACGGAGGAGAGTGTTTGGCGGGTCAGAATGTATGCTATTATTGCAAACAACCGGGACATTCCACTCTTAATTGTCCATTACAGAAGAAGAAATGAGTTGCTATTCCTAGTAACCAAACCTCAGGAAGAGTCTTCACCCTCAGTGGTAAGAAGGCTAAAGGGAAGAAAGGTTTGATTAAAGGTATCGGTTTCCTAAATCAAGAACCTATTATTATCCTTTTTGATTCCGGTGCAACTCATTCTTTTATTCCTTGTGAATGTGCCTTGCGTTTACAATTGATTTTGTGCTCCTTACCCTGTCCATTGGTTGTGTCTACTCCTGCAGAGGGCAATATTAGGACCTCACTTGTGTGTGAAAATTGTACTCTAGTCATATCTGACAGGGTGTTCTTAGTTCATCTGATTTGTTTACCCCTGCATGGTCTAGATGTCATATTAGGTATGGATTGGCTTTTAGCTAATCAAGTCGTATTAAATTGTCCAGAAAGGTCAATAATTTTCTTGTCGTCAGGAGAAGATTCTAGAGAAGTAAGTCCTTCCTTGTTTTCTAGTGTATCATAGGTTAAACAAAGCCTAAATAGTGGGGAACCAATATTCATATGTTTACTTTCTTCAAACTCTAAGGATGATGTGAACCTAGTAACTATTCCAGTAGTAGGTGAATTTATGGATGTTTTTCCTAGAGACATAGTTGGTCTGCCGCCGGAAAGAGAGATTGAGTTCTCCATAGATTTGGTTCCTGGAAGTGGACCAATATCCGTAGCCCCCTATAGGATATCCCCTTTGGAATTGAAGGAGCTTATGTCCCAACTAGAGGAATTGATAGATAAACAGTTCATTAGACCAAGAGCCTCTCCTTGGGGTGCGCCTGTTTTATTGGTTAAGAAGAAGGATGGGAGTATGAGGCTCTGTGTGGATTATAGACAACTTAACAAGATAACCATCAAGAATAAATATCCACTTCCCCCAATAGATGACCTGTAACATCCCAAAATTTCACTATGAGACAGAGTATTAATTTTGGAAGATTAGAACCATCCTTAAGATTTTCGGATAGTAATTAATGGTTTAGCACTTACGTAGACGTCAAACAGTAAATTACGGACATTCTGAACAGTCAGAATAAGTTGATAAATGAATATGGAAAATTCATACTATAATAAGTATTTTAGGATATGACAAATAGTTTAGGGATATATTAAAGTTTTAGAAACTAAGTTTGGGATTTTAGAAAACAGTGCAAGAGAAATACAGTTTTAGTCCCTCTAATAGAAACTCTGTACTCCATTAGTTAAGAAATGGATAAATACCGAAAATGGAGAAATAGTTAAGATATAGACTCTAAGATCTAGTATGCTTTAGATAGAAGAGAAATCCTAAGTTTGTTTGGTATTATAGTTAAAACTGTAAGACAGTTAAAGTTCTATATAGATTTCTGTTTTTCCGTCTATTTCTGTCTTATATGATTTTGTGCAATATAAATGTTTTGTGGATTATTTTTAGTTTAAAATAGGATTTAAATACGCAAAATTAAGATTACTTCTGAAAACGATCAATTCGTAGTTTCCATCAGGTTTAAATCCAACGTCCGTTTCTTATTCTGAAATTGTACTTTTTCTATTTTATATGAATTTTCATGCCAAAAGTGTTTTGTTATTTATTTTTAGCTTAAAATTAGGAATACTTCTGAAACGGTAGTTTTACAAACGTTATCAAGCCTTTTTAGAGAAAATAGTACGTCTAACCGACGGAAAGATTTTTAAATACTTTGAAGACATCAAATGACTTCAATAAATAAACTTCCTTCACAAAAGTTTGTTTTTCTAATATTTTAGATTTTCTGAAATTTTTCTAGAATTTTTGGAAATAAAGAGATTTAAAAGTTCTGTTTTGGTCCAAATAGTAAACCGCTTGAGCTAATAGTTTGATTCGGAGCTCAAGTTAAAGTCAGATAAAGATTTTAAATAGCCAAAACATGTTTTTCTATTTTTTTTGGAATTATGGAAATTATTTCGGATTTTTCTGAAAGACATACTAAAAGTCACTTTTTCAAAACTCCGTTGAGAGCAGAAAGCAAACGTTTTTCAACCGAAATGGATTTATAACGATCAGTGAGAGTTCATAATCAAATTTCATAAGGGACCATTAGTGTTTAAATTAAATTTGTGATTTTTGAGAATTATTTGGGAATTTTCTGAAAAATGTCTATTTTTCACTTACGGCGTGTCCGTTTTTCTGTTTTTAAGCTAAACGCATAGCTTACGCTTACCGTAAAATTCCAGAAACTCTTCCATGAAGCTATTAGGGCTATTACATGGTATTCCCAATATTTCTTATCAGTTCTCATCTTCCAAATTCATTTTATGAATTTTTGATTAGTGAAAAGTCACTTTTGCCCTTGATTTTGTATCCTTTTCACTTAAGAACCTAGGGGCAAAAATGTAACCTCACTTCTACTTCTTTCATCCCTCAAAAGCGTCCTACTCTAAAGCTAAGAAGAGGACTAGGTTCATTTGGTTCTATGAATCATAGTTTTAAACCTATTAGAAAAAGAATTGATTAGATTAAATAGTCAAATGTGTATTTTAGTAGTCATGGCTTACATCATGGCTTCACTTTCCTTCCTTCCTTCCTTTTGCCTTGGCTGATTTCTCTTCCTCATCTTGGACCCTTGGATGATGGTTTTCACATGGATTCAATCCTTGTGAAAGTCTTTAAGCCAATTGGAAAAATGATGGTTTAAAACATAGTATTTAATCACTTTGACTATGCATACTTTCCTTCCTTCTTCCTTTGCCAAAAACCGCCCCTCCCTCTTCATGACTCACATAATTTTCCTTCCTTCCTAAGTCTTCCTTTGTGAGTCATGACCGTGAATCATTGGTTTAAACCAATTAGGATTTAGTTAATTGTTTTGATTTATTTTAAACCCTAACCAAGGTTATGTTTTAAGCCAACCATGATCACTTCTAACCCAACCCCTTGGCTGATTTCTCCACTATAAATAGCCCCCTTCCCTCTTCATAAATCTCACACCAAAGTCTTTGTGTTAACAAAGCAAAATCCTTTCTTTCTCCCTTTGAAATCCTAGCCTTTTTCTCTCTTTGATCTTAACTTCAAGCTTGATCTTCAAAGCTTTGTTCTTCCCACTTTTGATCCTAAGAAAGCCGCCCCCTTCTTCTTGTTTCAAACCCTCTTTGATTCATAAAAACATCCCACATCAAAGAGCTCTGTGTTTTCAAAGCAAAACTCTTATTTTCCCCTTTAAAGTTCTTAGTGTTCTTGCTTGATGTTCTTGGTCTTCAAGCTTTGTTCTTCATCCAATTTTTAGTGAAAGGTAGGGGGAACCTCTTGCAAAATAATTTGAGAAGTTTGTGTTTGATCTTGAGTGTTGTGTGCTTAAGTGCTTTTTGGTGTTTATATAGCTTAAAGGTGCTTGTCTTTGATGTTGTGGGGTTATAATGCCCAAATCTTCTTGAGGTTTTTATGGAAGTAAGGTTGGAATGGCAAAATGAATTTTGAGTTTACTAAACATACCGTTATGATGGCAAATTTTAGTTTATGACAATTACCATTTACCGTAAAGAGAAAATACGGTTAAATCTTTTGAGAAAAAACCCTGATGTTATCTAAAGCTTATATATTCCAAGGTAATGGTTATGATTTGATCAGTTTATTAATATGGATCTGTCTAGAAAGGAATAGAGACCTTTGAAGGGGCTAATATAAAGTCCGTCTCTATCTAGCTTGGGATCTGTATTAGTAAGCTGTTTGAAAATCTTAACACTAGAGACCGGGTGTATACGTGTTCAAGATAATCTGGGAAATAATTGATTTATTAAATAACTTATATATAAATGGATTGGAAAGGATTAAAGAGTGTAATGGTAATGGATTCTCGGTGAATTCTATCGTTATAGCATCTTTCGGAATTTAATATAACGGTAATGGATTCTCGGTGAATTCTATCGTTATATTAATTGTGGGAAATATCGAGTGGGTATCCAATCTGTATATATATATGCACGTAAGTCAGTTTAATTTCCAATGTTTAAGACAGTGGAAATTAGTGAGATAGGCTTCCAACGGGCCTTTTTCCTGGAAGATAATCAGTGCTTAAATATTTTTCCAAAGTGAAATAAATTGGACTACGTTCACTTAGTATAGTGGATCGATTTTAATGGGTACTGATCACCAAAGATGGCTCTGCCGTCGTGTGATCCTTTCATCTTCAAAGTTAAGTAAAGCCGGTAAAATAATTAGCTTTATTTCGTTCATCAAGTTTATATCAAGATTTTAGGAAATTGGACACTGATTACCGCAGTCGGTTCAGCCGCCGTGTAGTTATTCCATTTCCAAAGATTTACTTAAAAATAGAAAACAGACGTTATTGGGTTCAAAAGCAGACATAAGTTTAATTACTGTTATTCTTTCTCCCTTGATCAAATTCAGAGAGGTTCTACCCCGATTTGGTCTTCTTGAAATGAGTTAAGAATAAATGCAGATCAAATATCGAATCACTCTGTTGGGCTTTTCACCTCAATTCGGCTCTGCCGCGTTGCGATTAGTCATAATTGAATTATTATAGCCGGAAGAATAACTTAATATGTAATAAATAGGAGCAAGAGTATTTCTTCCAAAATGAGTGAGTCATTCCAGAAAGGTTTTCAAAAGAAGGGGCTACTTTAAGACAAAAGAGGTTTTTAAGAGATGATGAAGAGAGCTGTTATATCATTTGCATTAAAGATGATGAGCTTACAACCCACTAGACGGGGTTGAAAATAGGTTCTGTTGGACTACAATTGTCTACTGGGATTATCCAGGTTTCGAAAGTCTCAATGGTCTTGACGGTGAATCCCCCTGAACCGAGACAAATCGTATACCGGGCTTGGATAAATCCGACTGGCAGATCTATTTATCATCTGGTACTTAGTTTTAAATGCGGTTCTCTGAAGTACTCTCAGGGGTCTGAAGATGGGATTCCCTGTTTGTACTGTTAGGTTTATCGCAGCCGATCGCTCAATTGATGTGAGGATGGAAAGTCTCCTTGGAGCACTACACCTGTGTGAATAGAGAATATTGAAGTGACATGCATAAAAATACTTGGTTTTGGTGATATATTATTGTGAATGAATTGTTTTGCAGGGTTGCAGCACCAAGGTAAGATTTATCTGAAACAATGTCTGTTTATAAGTCTTGATTGTTCTGTGTTTTGACGTGTGTGTCTTGCTGTGTAAAGTATATGTATATATATATATATATAATTGTGTTTTGTTTGTGTACCTACTTGTCTTATTATTTGTATTAGAGTTTCACCCTTGCCTGCTTGTGTTGTGTTGATGCATAACCGAGTAGATAATTTATCCAAGACATGGACTAGCTCTTAGAAGAAGGCTTTAAAGAGGATGCTGTGTAGATTGATAGGGATTCCGAGAAGAATTGGTATCTACTATTTTAGATTGGGTAGAGGTCTAAAGACTTGACTGGCTCAAGAGTCCACTGTACAAGCTTTGTTGTAAACTCTGATAATTTTTATATATGAGATGATCAAATTTTGAGTATGAAGTTATGTTGTACTTTTTACACCTAAAATATTTTCAAAGAGAAAATCTTACAGGGATTTATTCCCGTCCTTCTCATCTTCTTTAAAGAAAAGAAAAAAAAAGAAAAAAATTACCTGCAATTTTCAGAGAAGGATTATGTAACATCCGTTTTTCCGAGTTACTATTTAAAAATCTGTTTTATATGAATTTTTGCGATATAAATCTTTTAAGATTTATTCTTGGCTTAAAAATAGGATTTAAATATATGTGTTTAAGATTACTTCTGAAAACGATTGATTCGCAGCTTCTGTCAGGTTTAGATTCAACATCTGTTTCTCTGTTTAAAACCGTACTTTTTCTGTTTTATATGAATTCTTGTGCCGTAAATGTTTTGTGATTTATTTTTAGCTTAAAATTAGGAGTAAAATACACATATTCCGAAATACTTCTGAAACGGAAATTTTACAGTCAAAACCAGGTCTATTTACAGAAAGCAGTATGTCTAACTGACGGAAAGAGTTTTAAATAGCTTAAAAACATCTAATGACTTCAATAAATAAACTTCCTTCACAAAAGTTGGTTTTTCTAATATTTTATATTTTGTGAAATTTTTCTAGAATTTTTGGAAGTAAAAAGATTTAAAAGTTCTGTTTTGATCCAAATAGTAAACTGCTTGAACTGATAAACTGATTCGGAGCTCAAATTGAAGTCAAATAAAGATTTTGAATAGCCAGAACATGTTTTTCCATTTTTTAGGATTTATGGAAATTATTTCAGATTTTTCTGAAAGACAGATCAAAAGTCACTTTTTCAAAACTCCGTTTAGTACGAAAAGTAAGCGTTTTTAAACCGAAATGGATTTATATTGATCAGTGAGAGCTCAAAATCAATTTTCAAAAGGGACCATTAGTGTTTAAATTAAATTTTTGATTTTTGAGAATTTTCTGGGAATTTTCTGAAAAGTGTCTGTTTTTCACTTACGGCGCGTCCATTTTTCCGTTCTTTGAGCTAAACACATAGCTTACACTTACCGTAAAATTCCAGAAACTCTTCCATGAAGCTATTAGGGCTATTACATGGTATTCCCAAGATTTCTTATCAGTTCTCAATCTTTAAATTCGTTTTAGGAAGTTTTGATTAGTGAAAAGTCACTTTTGCCCTTGATTTGTATCCCTTTTCACTTGAAAACCCTAGGGGCAAAGATGTAACTTCACTCCCTCCCTTTTCAGCCCTCATAAACCGTCCTACCACCTTGCCAAGAAGAGGACTAGGTGCATTTGGTCCATGAGTCAAAGTTTTAAACCAATTAGAATAAAGGTAAGATTAAAACTAATTAGATAAATGTGATTTTAAGCCTCATGGCTTACATCACATAATTTCTTTATTCCTTCCTTCTCCTTGCTCCTTGGCCGCCCCTCTTCCTCAACTTGGACCCTTGGATGATGATCTTTCACTTGGATTCAATCCTTGTGAAGTGGTTTAGGCCAATTAGGAATTAGTTAATTGTTTTGATTTTTACTAAAAGCCAAACTATGATTACTTTCTAAGCTAACCAAGGTTCCTTTAACTCAACCCCTTGGCTGCCCCCTCTCCCTATAAATAGCCCCCCTTGCTTCATAAAAATTACACACACTATTTCAAGAAGACAAGGAATCAAGAAGCTATACACTTTTCTCTCTTTTCTCTTCTTAAGTCTTAAATTTCTTTGTGTTCTTGGATCTTCATCCATTTTTGGTGAAAGGTAGGGGGAACCTCTTGCAAATTAATTTGTGAAGTATATGTTTGATTCTTGAATCTACTTGATTAGTATGTTTTATGTGTTTTTGCTTTTATGCCTTGATAAATGTTTCATAAGCTTTAAATTAATTATTTTGTGTTAATTATTAATAGTAGGGTTATAATGCCCAAAATTCTTTAAATTTTCGTGAAGCAAGGAGGTTATGTTAAAATTAATTTTTGAACTTTGTAAACATACCGTTATAATGGCAAAATTTAGATTTACCGCAAATACGATTTTATTGTAAAGAAAATACGTTTTATTCTTTGTGAAAAACTTTGATATTACCTAACATGTATATGGTCAAAGGTGATGGTTAAAGATTTGATTGGTTTATTAGTATGGATATGTCTAGAAAGGAAAGAGACCTTTGAAGGGGCTATTATAAAGTCCGTCTCTTTCTAGCCTGGGATCTGTATTAATACGCTGTTTAAAAATCTTAACACTAGGGACCAGGGGTATACATGACTAAGATAATCTGGGAAAGAAGTGATTTCTTAATACTGTATATATAAATAGATTGGATTGGATAAAAGAGTATAACAGTAATGGATTCTTGGTGAATTCTACTGTTATAGCATCTTTCGGAATTTAATGTAACAGTAATGGATTCTCGGTGAATTCTACTATTATATTAATAGTGGGAAATATAGAGCGGGTATCCAATCTGTATATATATGCAATAAACTCAGTTTAATTTTCAACGTTTATGACAGTGGAAATTAGTGAGGTAGGCTTCCAACGAGCCTTTTTATCTTGGAAAATAAATAGTGCTTAAGTATTTCAGTAAATAAACAGTTAATTTCACTTAGTCTATTTTCGAATACGTTTTTAATCTACAGTTACTCGTGAATCTGTGTTTACTTGTGAATTCTGTGTTTTCCCTGAGACACGTGATTGATATTCTTATCTGAGAAATACGGTTTTGTGTTTACTTGTGAATTCTGTGTTTATTTGAGAGTTAAGTCGTCAGTTGGGGTTTGTGGTTACTAAGTAAAATCTCCAGGAGTAGCGGGCTGAATGCTCGTGGCTATGTGCCGAAATTCCTATGGTAAAATCTCCAGGAGTAGCGGGTGACTTACTCGTGGGTGTGTCCCGAATATAAGTGGTAAAGTCTCCAGGAGCAGCGGGTTCTTTTCTCGTGGGTGTGTCCCAAAATAATTAAGTAAAGTCTCCAAGAGCAGCGGGTTCTTTTCTCGTGGGTGTGTCCCGAAAATGTAGATAGTCTTGTGTGTTTGATAATTCCTTGAGATATATTACCATGTTAAATTCTCTGTTTATGGCGTTGAATGATTCATCTGTTGGGTGCGGTATGACTGCTATATGTTGTTTATCTGTTCTTTGAATTGGGTGATGTATATTCTGTGATTTGGTTGTGCTTGTACTTGACATATTAAGTTGTTTAGAGTTTCACCCTTGCCTGCTTTGTTGTGTTGATGCATGACGGAGTAGATGTTTGACCCAAGAAGTGGGCTAGCTTTTAGAAGAGGATCTGAAGGATGCTGAATAGATTGATGGATGTTCCGAGAAGATTAAGTGGCTACTGTATTATTTTGGGTAGAGGTTTAGAGACTAGATTGGCTCAAATGTTCACTGTCTTAACTTTAAATTCTTCCTTGTAAAAACTCTGATAATCTTATGAATATGAGATCAGATGTTATCCTTACAAATATTGTTTTATGCTTCCGCACTTAAAAACCTTTTCGAAAATTAATCAACACATATTCTCCATCCTTCTCATCATTAAAGAAAAGGAGGAGAAAAAAATTTATACGCATTTTCAGAGAAGGAATGTTGAGCTTTAAACCGAATATTTTCTAAATTATTCAAGATTTCTTGGTTACTATGGTGTAATATCCTTTTTGGAGAAAGGGTGTTACAGATTACCAACTTTTATTAAAATATTTTCTAAGTTTTATTAAACTTTTGGTTACTATGGTGTAATATCATTTTTGGAGAAAGGGTGTTACATGACCTGCTAGACCAGATGAGAGGAGCCTCAGTTTTCTCAAAAATTGATTTGAGATCAGGGTATCATCAATAAGGATTAAATCTGAAGATATACCCAAGACAGCGTTTAGAACACGCTATGGGCATTACGAGTATTTAGTTATGCCATTTGGCTTAACAAATGCTCGAGCGATATTCATGGACTACATGAATCGCATCTTCAGGCCTTTTTTGGATAAATTTGTTGTAGTCTACATTGATTATATCCTTATCTATTCAAAGAGTCTTCAGGAGCACGAGGAACACCTTAGGATTGTCTTACAAATACTCTGGGAGAAAAGATTGTTTGCTAAACCAGAAAAATGTGAATTTTGGTTAACCGAAGTGAAGTTTTTGGGACATGTAAGGAGTAGCAGTAGATCCTAGCAAGGTTGAGGCTGTCCTTAGTTGGGAGAAACCCAAAAACATCACTGAAGTTAGGAGTTTTCTAGGATTAGCAGGGTATTACCGGAGGTTTATAAGGGGATTCTCACAGCTAGCCCTACCCTTAACCCGTTTAACCCACAAGAGCAATTCTTTTGAGTGGGATACAAAGTGTGAAAGGAGTTTTCTTGAACTCAAAACCCGTTTGACCACTGCCCCCGTGTTGACTATTCCTGACCCAGCCTTAGGGTTCGAGGGTTATTGTGATGCGTCATTAAAGGGCCTAGGGTGTGTTTTGATGCAAAATAGACAGGTAGTGGCCTATGCCTCTCGTCAATTGAGACCCCATGAGGAGAATTACCCTGTCCATGATTTGGCATTAGCAGCTGTAGTTTTTGCTATGAAAATATGGAGGCACTATTTGTATGGAGCAAAATTTGAGGTGTTTAGCAACTACAAGAGCTTAAAATACCTCTTTGACCAAAGGGAGCTCAACATGAGGCAGAGGAGGTGGATGGAGTTTCTCAAGGACTATGATTTTGAGTTGAAATATCACCCTGGGAAAGCTAATGTAGTAGCAGATGCATTAAGTTGAAAGTCTCTTCATATTTCATCCATGATGGTTCATGAGATGGAACTTTTAGAGGACTTTCGCAATTTAAACTTGAATGTTGTCTTGAGTCCCAGTAGTATCTATTTGAACCACCTTGAGATCACTTGTGATTTTAGGGCTCAAATTAGACAAGCTCAACTTCGGGACGAGAACCTACAAGCTAGAAAGTATCAACCTGGGTTCTCGGAAGCCAAGGATGGAACTTTGCTCTTTCATGAGAGAGTGTGCATTCCCAACGATGAAGAGATTAAAAGGAAGGTGTTAGAGGAAGCCCACAAGAGTGATTTTTCAATACATCCTGGTTCTACCAAGATGTATCAAGATCTTAGAAAGGTGTATAGGTGGCTAGGGATAAAGAAAGATATTGCAGAATTTGTCTCCCAATGTTTAGTATGCCAAAAGGTCAAGATTGAACACCAACGACCCTTAGGCATGTTACAACCTTTAGAAACACTTGAATGGAAATGGGAGAGCATATGCATGGATTTTGTTATGGGTTTGCCTCACACCCAGTTGGGGTATGATTCCATTTGGGTAATAGTAGATCGGTTGACTAAGTCAGCTCACTTTTTACCGGTTAAGGCCTCCTATAACACATTTAAGCTGGCAAAGGTTTTCATAAAGGAAATAGTGAGGTTGCATGGCGTTGCAGTTAGCATTGTGTCGGATAAGGACCCTAAGTTTACTTCTAGGTTTTGGAGAGCGTTTCACAAAGCCTTGGGCACTCAATTGAGTTTTAGTACTGCTTACCATCCTCAGACCGATGGTCAGATCGAAAGAACCATTCAGACTCTAGAGGATATGCTTAGGGCCTTTATTCTAGAAGATGGAGGGAGCTGGGAAGATCACTTACCCTTAGTGGAATTTGTTTACAATAATAGTCACCATTTCAGTATACGTATGACACCATATGAGGCACTCTATGGCCGCAAGTGTAGGACACCGCTTTGTTGGGCCGAAGTGGGTGACAAGGGGATTCTAGGGTCTGAGTTGATACAGGAAACCACCGAGAAAATCCGAAAGATTAAGGATAAGTTGAAAGTTGCTCAAAGTCGGCAGAAGAGCTATGCCGACAATAGGAGAAGACCTCTAGAGTTTAAGGAAGATGACCATGTGTTTCTAAGGGTAACCCTCACCATAGGCATTGGAAGCGCCATCAGAGACAAGAAACTCAGTCCTCGTTTCATAGGACCTTTCTAGATTAATCATCGAGTTAGTCCAGTAGCATATCAACTCGCTTTACCTCCCTCTTTGTCAGGAATACACAATGTCTTTCATGTATCTCAACTCAAAAAGTATATTCCTGATCCTTGTCAACCTTTAAATCATGAACATGTTCAGCTAAGACCAGATCTAACCTTCCAACCTATGCCGGTTCAAGTGATTGACCGTAGTTTGGAAACCCTGAGAAACAAGACAATTCCTTTGGTGAAAGTTATTTGGGAAGGGTCAACTCCTGAGGAGGCAACTTGGGAGCTTGAGGAGGATTTGCGCAACGAATATCCTTACTTGTTTGGATAGGTAAGTTGCCTAAATTTTGAGGACAAAATTATTCTTTTTAGGAGAGATGAGTGTAATATCCCCAAAATTAGAACTTTATGTTACAAGTGTTAATTTATTTTATTAATTGATTCATTATTTGAGTTTTAAATGTTTGAGCTTATTAAGTAGAAATACTTCCTTTCATCGAAATTAAATATGATTAAGAGGGAATAAAAGAGAGGTTTTTAGTATGGGTTTATATTATAAAAAGAAAAAAAATAAGCCTAAAGAATATAGGAGTTTGGGGACTAAAAGTGTAAGTTAGAAGAGAATATGGGAGCTTCTCCTACCCCCAATTAATTTAAAATTTCTTCTCAACACCCACACTCACACACACATGCGACCCACACACACACTCTTGCCTCTACACGTCACATTACACTCACCCACTATACCACTCACTTAAAAAACCCACTTTCCTACACTAACACCCACACTCAGATTTTTTTAGAATAGAAAAGAGAGAGAAGAGAAAGGGGAACCGAGAGTGAGGGAAGAAAAAGGGGAAAAAAAGAAGAAAAGGAAAAAGGAAAGAATAAGAAGAGGAAAAGAAGAGAAGGGAAGGAAGAGTAAGGAGGAGAAGAAAGAAATAGAAGAAGGTTTTGAAGTAGTTTATATTGGTCTCTACTTGGCTCTTCCATTTCATCCCTTGGGTTGCATGTAAGTTCTAGGGTTTTATGTTCTCTTGGGTGGCCATAAATCCCAATTTGTTGCTTGATTCTTTATGATTCTTTACCTAAATGTTCATTTTGGGTCTGTATGTTGGTGGTTTGTATATAATTTTGATTTGATTGCATGCTTGATTGAAGGGGCTGAGTTGGGGGTAGAAAGCTTGAGAGTGGGTCTCTAATTTTCACAAATTCGTATTTGGGCAACAATCAGTATTTCGGTCATAAAATCCTTTGCAGTTACTGTTTTGATTTGATTTTTTTGCCACTGGAAAATAGACAAAATTTTCTGCATATTAGGCGTTTGAATGAGTCAATTTCGTTATGTTTTGATTGAGAAAATCTGTCTACAATTTTCTGCTACAAAACTGAAATTTCGTATGGAGGTTGCTGTGGTATTTTGATTGCAATTTGATGTATATTTACTGGTTTGGAATGATTTCTGTGTCCTTAGAAACTAGACTTGATTTGCTTCACCTTAGGCTTTTGAATGATTTAATTTGGTTATGTTTTGGATGAGAAAATCTGCTTGCAAGTTACAGTTATAAAAACAAAATTTCGTATGGATGTTGCTGTGGTATTTTGACTGTGGTTTGTTGTGTATTTACTGTTTTGGTATGAATCCTATGCCATTATAAAATAGACTTGCTTGGCTACAGTTTAGGCTTTGGAATAGGTAAATTTCATTTGGTTATGGATGAGATATCTGTTGTGCAAGTTGCTGGCCAAAACTAGAAAAGAAGCTAGTATGGTTGTAGTGTTTTGAGTTATAACTCATGGCACCAATTCTGTTTTTGTAATTATTTTGCTTCACTAGAAGGCTGATTTTTGTTGTATTTTTATCCCTTGGGACTATGTTTTTTTTTAACTCAGTAGGAGTGACGAGATATTAATTAGCCTAGAATTTAATTTATGTTAATGCGAACATGCTTACTAGAATAGAGTGATTTTCTTCCCTTGAATCTTAAATAGGTTTATGGGAATGTACTTGGTTGTAGTATGTGGTTAATGGTAATTATATTCTCTGTTCTAAAGTGTGAATTGTGTTAAGTGGTATTTTTATTTATATATATCAGAAAGAGGAAAAATGGGCATAACATTAAAATTTAGGATGGTTTATGTTTGATGAAACTTCAACTTTCAGATTAACTAGCCATCAAGGCCACATTTTTTTTGTGGCTGAGATGTTTTATAAGTCCTTCATTATTGGAGGCTTGGGTATGGTATTAGCAATTTAGGGATGCCTATTTTATTGTCATTGAGCTCTGACTGCCATATCAACCAGATTAGACTAGTGTATCTTAAGCCCTCACTCTTGAGTGCCTAGTAAATATTTTATGTTAAAATGTCTATGCCTAGCTTCTTTTTCTTATATTAGTTTTATTGGTATTTTCACATGTTTAATCTTGATTCAAGAACTTACTGGGATTAATTTCTCACTAGATTTCATTGTTGTTTCAGATAAATAGGTTTGAGTTCTATGGTGGGCTTTGAGCTTGTGAGACTATTTTGTTTTATGCTTATGTATTTGAGAATTATGGGTGTAATCTACTTTACTTTTCCTTTATGCTTTTAGTTAAGAACAAGAAGACTCTACTATTAGTCTTAAGTTTCAAAAATTAGTTATGCACCTCTTGATAATGTAATGTCAGTTTTTTTTTTTATTTATGTTTGGACTATCTTTTTTGAATCATCAATATGATGTTAATGTCTTATGTTAGATTCTAGACCCTAATATAAGGCATTACATTTATCAAAATACTTTGTATGAAACAACTCTTCACTTTAGAATAGAAATACTTTTGGATAAATAGATAGTTGTTAAAATCCACACCTTTCTCTTTATATTAGAAAACTCTTTTCTGTTTTTAAATAAATAGCTTTTGCTCTTTTTACCCATTTTATGGATCGTGTATGAGTTAAGTTATTTGTCTGGCTTCAATAAGTCAATTTATGACTGTCCACACCGTGGCATAGTCAAACTGAGGTGAATAGGCCAACAGAGTGATTCGGTATATAACTAGAAGTTCTAAATTCATTTAAAGAAAACCAAAACAGGGCAGCGCTACCAAGATTGATCAAGAGAGAAGAGATCAACAATATTTAAACTTGTGTCCACTTTTTCAATAGTAAGAGTCTGTTCTCAGGTTTTAGATAGATCTTTGGGAATGAAATAATTACACGGCGGCAGAGCCGACTGCGGTAATTAGTGTCCTGTTTTCTAAAAACTTGATATAATTTTGATGAACGAAGTAAAACTAATTATTTTACTAGCTTGCTTAATTTCGAAAATGAAAGGATCACTCGACGGCGAGCCATCTTTGGTGATCAATGCCCAACTTTAGAAATCGATTCAAAGAAATAGACTAAGTGAATGAAATCAATTGTTTATTTACGAAAACACTTAAGCACTAGTTTATCTTCCACAAAAAAGGCCTACTGAAAGCTTATCTCACTAATTTCCACTGTTATAAACATTAGAAATTAAACTGAGTTAATTGCATACATATACAGATTGGATATCCGTTCAATATTTTCCACTGATAATATAACAGTAGAATTCACCGAGAATCCATTACTGTTTACATTAAATTCCGATAGATGCTACAACAGTAGAATTCACCGAGAATCCATTACTGTTATACTCTAATCCAATCTATTTATATATACATTTATTACAAAATCACTTCTTTTCCAAATTATCTTTGTCACGTATATACCGGGTCCCTAGTGTTAAGAATTCCCCAAACAAGTTATCAATACAGATCCCAGGCCAGATAGAGACGGACTTTATAATAGCCCCTTCAAAGGTCTCTTTCCTTTCTAGACAGATTCATACTGATAAACCATTTATCTTAATCATCACCTTGTATATAAATGTTAGATAATTCCAGGTTTTACAAAAGAATTAAACGTACTTTCTTTACGGTAAAATCATATTTATGGTAAATTGAAATTCGCCATAATAACAAGTACCTTTAGTAAGCTCAAAATTACTTTTGCCAATCCAACCTTACTTCTATGAAAATATCAAGAAGATTTGGGTATTATAACCCCACAACTAATGAGAAGTAAAGACAAACATTTTCAAAGCCATATAAAAGCTATAACACCAAAAACACTCAAGCACACAACACTCAAGATCAAATACATACTTCTCAAATTATTTTGCAAGAGGTTCCCCCTACCTTTCACCACAAAAATCGATGAAGAACTAAGCTTGAAGATCCAAGAACACCAAGCAAGAACACAGAGAACTTCAAGGAGAAAAAGAGAGAGTTTTTGCTTGTAAACACAAGGCTTTTGATGTGGGAAATTTTATGAATCAAAAGGGATATTTCAAGAGGAGAGGGGTCGGTTTTCATGAAGCAAGAATTGGGAAGAACAAAGCTTTGAAGATCAAAGCTTTAAGCTTAAGAACAAAGAGAGAAAAGGCTAGAAATGCAAAGGGAGATTAGAAAGGATTTTGCTTTGTCAACACAAAGGCTTTGGTGTGCGAAGTAAGTGAGGTATGAGGGGGTATTTATAGTAGAGGGGGCAGCTAAGGGGGTGGGTTAATGGAACCTTGGTTAGCTTGTAAAGTAACCTTGGTTAGGCTTTTAAAATAAATCAAAACATTTAACTAATTCCTAATTGGCCTAATGACTCATGGCATGACTCACAATTGAGAAGGCTTGAGAAGAAGTGAGTCATGGGAGAGGGGTCAGCCCAAGCAAGAGGAAGGAAGGAAGGAAGATGAAGCCATGATGTAAGCCATAACTACTAAAATACACATTTATCTAATTAGTTTTAATCAATCTTTTTCTAATTGGTTTAAAATCATGACTCATGGAACCAAATGCATCTAGTCCCCTTTATGGCTTAGTGGTGAGGCGGTTTTGAGGGTTGAAGCAAGGAGGGGTGAAGTTACATATTTGCCCCTAGGTTTTCAAGTGAAATGGATGCAAATCAAGGGCAAAATTGACTTTTCACTAATCAAAAATTCCCAAAATTAATCTAAAGGATGAGAACCAATAAGAAACCTTGGAAATACCATGTAATAGCCCTAATAGCTTCATGGAAGAGTTTCTGGAATTTTACGGTAAGTGTATGTTTCGCGGTTTGCATAAACAAGTGAAAACGAACGCGCCGTAAGTGAAAAACATACATTTTTCAGAAAATTCCAGAAAAATTTCTAACAAATTGTAAATCTGATTTAATTACTAATGGTCCCTCTTAAAATTTGATTTTGACCTCTCATTGGTCAGTATAAATCCATTTTGGCCTAGAAATTCTCGTTTTACGTGTCCTACGGGGTTTTGAAAAAGTGACCTCTGATCAGCTTTACGAAAAATTATGAAATAATTTTCAAAAATCTTAAAAAATATAAAAAATTGATTCAGCTATTTAAAATATTTATCTGACCTTAATTTGGCCTCTGAATCAATTACCAGTTCTTGTTGTTTACTATTTGGACTAAAACATAAATTTTAAAACTTATTATTTCTAAAAATTCTAGAAAAATTTCAGAAACTCTTTCCGTCAGTTAGACGTACTGCTTTCTATAAAAAGACCCGTTATTGATTGTAAAACTACCGTTTCAGAAGTATTCCAGAATATGTGTATTTTATTCCTAATTTTAAGCTAAAAATAAATCACAAAACATTTATGTCACAAGAATTCATATAAAACAGAAAAAGTACGATTTAAACCAAGAAACGAAGATTGAAACTAGACCTGACGGAAGCTGTAACACCCTTTTTTCCCCAAAGAGTATTACACCAAAGTAACTAGAAACCTCATTGCGGAAATTAGATAAACTGGTTTTACTTTCGAAAATTAGATCTTTATATCTTATTAAAATCTCAAAGTTGTGAATAATTTTTTTTTCTTTTATCATGAATCAATAATCAACTTAAGATTCTCAATAACTCTAAGTTATGGAAAAGTGCATCACCCCATAATATACATATAATCATCAAGCTATACAAAGTTTCTTGCAATAGCAAGCATCGTTCAAACCCACAACAAAGTGGCAAAATACATTTTGTCAGTAGAAGAAAAATAAAGCGATAAAGCTAAGTCCTAAGAAAACTATAAAACAAAAGATGTGTCACCTACACAATAAAATCATCTAAGCCCTCAAAACCTAGGCTGGTCGGCAGCTAAACAACACGACAACCTAGCTGACCCCTACATCTACCACTAGGAATCTAAGCAGACGGATCCATCTCTGGCTCCTCCTCGGGGTCCTCCTCCCCAGAATCTGAAGGAGTTGCTCCCTCGGGCTCCTCGCACATCTTCCTCTTCCCTTTCCCTGCACACCCAGAAGGTCCAGCATGCGTGCCTATAGCGTTAGGCAAAACGCGACCTGATGTTGAGGGAAAGAAAACAGGAGCAGCATATATCGGCCTCAACTCTCGTGACGGACCAGCTGGAGTAACAGTAGGCACGAGCTGTGGCAGGCGAGCTCTCGGCAAGATACTCTTCCTCGGGGTGAGGCGCGTCCTCCTGAAGTGACAACGGTAATCTATAGCAGTGCCCATCGGTCGCCTCGGCTCCGGCCTCGGTATCTCCCTAGGCTCCTCCCTAGGCCCCTCCGTCTCTCCACACCCGCTGTGTGCGTCAAGCTGCAGACCCATCTCCTCCAATGGAATCCATACATCAAGCACCATGTTACGCTCGAGTATCTCCTCAGCTCCATACGCTCCTCCGCGTGTACGAACCACATGACCAGTCGTCGTGGCCCACTAGGTGACAGGGTCATAAATCCAACCCCCACCCTCGCCTCCTAGAGGCCTAAAGCTCTCCCTCACCCTCGGAAATAGAGGCCTCTCCTGATCCATCTATATGAATAATGTCCCAATAAGGGGCACGAAACATATAGGCAAGGGTGAGTTCTCCCATAAGTCACAATCAAGAAACATGCATAGCAAATAAAATACTATTGACTATGCTATGAAATAATAAATATCATTTGAGAACTTTACTCTAAGTTCACAGGACAACCAACACACATCACCACAAAATCATCTATCTCAATCAAGATATATATATGCATGACACTTCAATCATTTCTCATCACACTGGTACACTGCTCCATGGAGACTTCTCTTTCCTCAACTAAGTAGAGCGATGTGGCGGAATTGTATACCTATCATTAATGCAAACTGACCTTCACTCTTGGCCATCGTTTGTCATTTATTCGGTACAGACCCATTGTGCTACGCCATACACCCCATCTCAAATAAGGCAGCCGGTCATGATCATTCAAGCCAGGTATGCTACTCTTCTCGGTACAAGGGGATTCACCACGAAGCCATTGAGAATTTCGCGACCTGAATGCCCTCAAAGACTTATAGTCAGACCATACTTATTTACAATCCCCGCATAGGATTGTATGCTCTAAATTTTTGGCAAAAGTCAACGTCTTAATATGCAAATGACGTCAAAAGTTGCACACACACATAAAAGAAACGTCAATAGTGTAAATCCTTTATCTTAGGATTTTTAACCTCGCCACGTGTTGATTCTGTTGCAACAACGTGTAAAACCCTCTTCTATTTAACATCGCCACGTTTGGACTCTTTTCCAATGACGTGTGGAATTCTTCGTATTTATGACAATACCCCTCACTTCTTATTATTTATTAAAACCACATAACTTTTTATAATTTTATTTTGACCCCAAAACGTCTAGATTTCTATTTTTGCCCCTAGACTTTCAAAATTTCTATTTTGACCCCAAAAAGTCTAGATTTCGATTTTTCACCCCAAAATTTATAAAAATTACACTTTTGACCCCAAAACCCTTAAAATTCAAAATTTTCACTTTTCTTCTTGGATTTTATTAAATCCTCCAATACCAATATTTTTAAACCTCAAAATTTAATTACCCATCTATGAAACTTAATTATTTAGCTTTGGATTTTCAAAAAGATTAGTTACACCCATTTTATTTCCTTTTTGCAAATAATTGCCTAATCTTGTTGATTAAAACTCATGTGTTAAACTTGATATAAATGGAACTTCCATAACTTCTTTATTTTAAGAAAGATCCCATTAAAGTCCATTGAAGACTTATTCAAAAGAATTAATTAGTAAAGTCCAAAATGAAACTTTGGCTTGCATGTAAATCAATTTAGTCTTTGTCTTTAAAAATACTTTTTGCTATAGAGTCCTCGACTTCCTCTTCCATGATGCTTGGGTCACTTGTTTTATTTTCCTCTTGATTATATTTACCCAATCATAACAACCATCACATACACATAATAAATAAAACATAACACTACTTTAAATATTACAATTATCCCAAATGGATCAAATGAATCATAAATAATTAAATACACTCAATCACTTCAAGGCATACCATTTTCTCATACACAATCAAGAGAACAATCATACAACAAAACACAAGATTTCTACCATACAAAAACCATAGAGTTAACACATGCCAAAATTTACATTTTTAATAAATCCAAGCATACACACATATTTTCCTTATTAGGTAAATGTCTTCCCTCTTCATTTTTAATCCAAGTCTTTTATAAAATCATACATAGTATTAAAATTCTAAAAATCCTCATACAAACACCATAGAGCTAAAAATCTTAGCTTAGTGGTTTAAACACATCAAGGATGGTTTTAACCACTCAAATCAAAGATGAAACTCAAGGTTATTGAGTTGTCATCTAGCCATCCAAAACATACAACACACAACTACATAAAGATTATGTCTTTTAGAAGAACATGCCCTTACCTCTTGAAGACCACTTGAGTCCTAAAATCACTCTTCAAAGCTTTGTTGTTCCACTAGTATCAAAACCCCTTTCAAAATATTATACAACACACAAGCATAAATATACTTTCTTCGTTAAAAATAGCCAAAACCTAAGATGAAAATATGAGAGGATGATAACTTACTCAAGCCCTTGAAAAAAATAGATCAAGGAGTGGTTTCAAGCTTCTTGGTTCGCAAGGTGCAAACCTATGTCAAAGGAATAAAGCTTGGCTTTAAAAATGGAAGAACACATGATCTAAAAAAATCAAAGAATGGAGATAATGGAAAAATGAGAAGGTTTTATGGTTTAGAATCATCAACCAACCTTCTTTTGTGAAGCTTGAAGTGCAAAAGCTCTCAAAACACCAAGGATATAGCTTATGGAAAAGCATGGAACTTAGAGAGAAAATGGAGTGTTTTCTTTGGAAGCAAGATGCAAATGAGGAAGATGAATTTCTCTCTCCCCTCTCCCTTGTTAAACTCGGCTGAATCAAAGGCCACAAGGGGACCAAAAGTGGTCAAGTTAACTTGGGTTAAGTTAAGCATTATCTTGGAATAAATTAAGGCATAAAGGTGTCTTAATTTTTCTTCCAACCAAGACTTTCAAGACAAGAGCACATGGCCACAAATCAGAATTTTTGGACTAGTGTGGGGCGCAGAATGCAGCTGGAATGAGAGAAAGAAGTGTTCACACTTAGGGTTTTGCTTTTGGAAGCACAAGTGGGCCAAAAATGCTTATTATAATATTATTTTAAAATAAATATTTCTCCAAATAATTAATTAATGGAAAAACTATTTTTGAGACCTAAAATTAATATAATAAAGGTTAGAATTTCAAAACTCAAGTTTTGGTCATTTTCTGATACCCCGTTTGCGCTACAGTTACCCGTAACGTGCTAAAAACGGCTAAAAATAAAAATTTTCTGAAAAACTCTAGAAAAATTCCCAAAAATCCTAAATATTAAAAAAATAACTTTTGTTTCATTAAAATATTTTTTTTGGCATAAAAACGGTCTCCGTAAAAATATAAAACCTTCGATGTTTGTAAACCGAGTCACGATTTACGCTATTTTTCAGTTTTTCGAGTTCCTCCACTTTCTACCCATCTAAAAATCCCTAGAATCATATAAATCAATATTCTAAAATAAAAATATAAAAATCTTAATTTAATAAATTTAAATAAATCAAAAACACACAAAAAGCGGAAAGAAAACGATATGAAAAATGAGGGCATTACAGAAGTTGTGAATTAACCGCTTTCAGAAGTATTCTTAAACTTGTGCATTTTAATCCTATTTTTAAACTAAAAATAATTCACAAAACATTTATATTACAACAATTCATATAAGACAGATAATAGATGGAAAAACAGAAGTCTATATAGGACTTTAACTGTCTTACCGTTTTCTAAACTATATTATCAAACAAGACTTATGATTTCTATACTATCTAAAGTATACTAGACCCTAGAGTCTCTATCTTAACTATTTCTCCATCTCCGATATTTAATCCATTTCTTACTTAACATAGTACGGAGTTTCTCTTAGAGGGACTAAAACAACAGTATTCCTTTATACTGTTTCTCTAAAATTTCCAATTTAGTTTCTAAAACCTTCATATGATACTAATTTACCATTTATATCCTCAAATACCTTTTATAAATCAAGTCTGAAATTTTCATATTATCATAAACTTATTTTGACAGTCAAAATGTCTGTAAAATACCGTTTTTGACCTCTACGTCAGTTCTAAACCATTAATTATTATCTGAAAATCTTAAAGGTAATTCTAATTCTCCAATTTTAATACCTTGTCTCATAATGTAAATTTTGGGATGTTACACCACCACTGTTCAATGGAGAGGAATACGACTATTGGAAGCAAAGAATGATCACATTCTTTGATGCACAAAATATAGACGTGTGGGATGTCGTTGAAAATGGTTATACTACTCTAGTAGATGAAGCAAGGCAACCACTGCCTAGAGTCCAGTGGACACTTGAGCAGAGGATGAGATTCCATCTGAACTTGAAGTCCAGGCACTATCTAATGTGTGTCATTACAAAGTCTAAGTATGACAAAGTGCACAGCTGCACTACAGCCAAATGGGACACTCTAGCCTTGGCTCATGAAGGATCATCTCAGGTCCGTGAATCCAAAATCAGCATGCTAGTTCATCAATATGAACTATTCAAAATGGAGATGAGACTATTGATCAGATGTTTGGGAGATTCCAAACAATCATCAACAACCTGAGATCTCTGGGAAAAATCTACACAACCCAGGATCACATCAGGAAAATCCTAAAGAGTCTGCCAAGACAATGGAGACCCAAGGTGACTATTATACAAGAAGTAAGGGATCTTTCCACTCTTGCTATGGAAGAACTTCTGGGTTTGCTCAAAGTGCATGAGCTTGAGCTCAAAGAAGAGGGAACAGAAAAAAGGGCAAAGTCCATTGCTCTTAAAGCTCAAAGAGGGACCACCTCAAAAGCACTGAAGGCCAATGACTCAGATGAAGAGTGATGCAGCTCAGAGGGAGAAAAAGGCTCAAATGATGAACTTTCTTTCATCTCCAAAAAGATAAAGTCCATGTGGAGGAAGAAAGGTGGCTTCAGAAGAAAGCAATTCAACAGGAGATTTCCGTAGGAGAAAGCTGAGCAAAAAGAGAAAAGTCTAGTAGTGTGCTATGACTGCAAGAAACCAAGCAACTACAAAGGAGATTGTCCTGAAGCCGAAAGGACAAAGAAAAAGTTCTTCAAGAAGAAGAAGGGTCTTATGGAAACCTGTGATTCATCTGATGATGAGGACGAGGAAGATAAGGAAGAAGCAAATCTTTGCCTGATGGGAAACCTGCCCTCAACAGACAGTGAGGAAGAAGAAGAGGTACTTTCTTAGCCTGAACTGAAAAATAATTTGATGATCTTCTTAGATAATCATCCATTCTCTTTGATGAGTATAGGTTTTTGAAGAAAAGACTTTCACTTATATCCAAAGATTTTGAAAAACTTTCTTTAGAAAACAAAGTACTCAAAACAAAGAATGAAGAGTTGAAACTAAAGTGGACCAAAGGATAACAAGAAGGGGGGTTGAATTGTTACCCTTTTAAATTTTTGGCCTATAAGAATGTTTAGGGAACCTTCTGATTGAATCTTCTCAAGTATAATAACTTGGAATCAGAATGAGCTACCGTAGTTAGTTTATAAACAGATATTAATAATGATTCAATAACAGGTGATCAGTTTATATAACAGTGAAAATGGAAGAGGGAATTCTGGATCAGAATGTTCACTCTTGAGAACGTTTTGACATTACTATTAAGTATGAACCTTCTGAGGTTCTTCAATTTTCTGATGTTCTTCAACCTTATCAGGCTAATGAACTTTCTCAGGTAACTTTCATAAAAGGTATGTTCCTTTTTCTTAGATAGTGCAAGTTCTTAATCTTAGGGTGAGTGTGTGAAGCAGCTTTAAACAGAATACTTAACACAAATATAAAGGAGAAGGATAGAGAATACCACACACAAGATTTTATTCTGGTTCACGCTTAACTCCTGGGCTACGTCTAGTCCCCACTCCCTGTGAGATTTTCCACTAGTTTAACCACTAGTACAAGTATTATTCACACAGCCTCTGCAGGCCTTTACAAGTATTCTTTTCTTCTTGCCTCTCCAGGCACAACAACTGAGTATTCTTTCGTAACTTAGCCTCTCCAGACTTTACGTCTTTCTTCTACTCACACTAGTGCTCACTCACTATGTAGTAAAAGAACAACCTTTACAGATTTCAAAATATAGGTTGTGTCACTATCTTACAATTTACAACTCATTCATAAACGAATAAATAAAACTGTATTCACTCTTCTAATGGATACAAGAAAATATTTCGAGGCGTGAGTATTTCAAGTTCAAACTTGATGGGAAGATTGATCTTGGTTCAGATTGTGTGATTTTTCAATAAGCTCTTCGCAGTTGTCTAGTCGTGTTTGCCTTTGCTTTTAATGAAGTTCCATGGTGAAACTAGCAGTTAGACACATAGCAAAAGACCTCTGTTCGTACAGCTGGACGTTCCTTTGCTTTTTCCAAAAGTTGATAGTGACAGCTAACTTCTGGAACTCGTTCATCAGAATGTTCTGATGAACCTTTTGATAAACATTTTGATGTCCATCCTTCTAACAAACATTCTGATGTCCATTCTTCTATTTGAACATTCTAATATTCATTCTTTCTGTTTGAACATTCTGATGTTCATTCTTCTGATGATCTCTTTTGATATCAGATGTGTTCTTTCTTCTGATATTTCTCAAGCTTCTGTGTGAGAACACTTGTGCCTTAGATGTGGTGGTACTTTCTTTCTTGTGACTTATCTTTGGAACCTTCTGATGAATATGTAATTCTCTCTTCAGAGAAGGTTCAATAGGTCATTTGTGTTTGAACATTCTTTGACACTGACCAATCTTTTGGTCTTGAGGTGCTTGTGAATTTTGACTTGATTATCTCTTTCTCAGATCTCTGACTATCCACATCATGCTCTTGTACTTTTCAAGTCTTGGATGTCTTGTCTTTAGTCTTTGAGAATGTTCATGTTAGTGTACTTGATTCTTCTTAGAATGTTGATCATTCTGAGTTCATTTGAACATTCTAACTTGTTCCTTTTGGAACGTTCTTATAGGCACTCCTTATTGAACCTATTCTTATTAAACATTCTCAAGCACACCATTAGTTCTTATAGCTAGCATTCTTAAATGCTTAAATTAGGTTCAGAAATTTTGTTGTCATTAAAACCATTTTCTAAGTGTTTTGGAGTCAACATTCTCCCCCTTTTTGATGATGACACACCTAGAATAGAATTAAGTGTTTATGAATGTTATCATAATAATTTTAACACATACTCTCCCTGAATGTATGCATGTTATTTAAGTGTTTATGCATGTTAGTTTTGACTAAAATAAACAGAGAATATTCATGCATTCAAAGAATGTTTTGAATTATAAGAATGTTCATATGCAGAATATTCATGTCAGAGTTTTAGTCCAGTGCTTAGTCAGAGATAGTTAATCCAACAGACTTCCAGTTTCATTCATTCAAAATATTGAATGCATTTGTACAATAGTCAGCATATTAATAACATTCATGTACATCACTTTTAAAGACATTCAAAACAAAAATTTGGCCTATACATATTAACTAAGCCCAGCCCAGAATGTCTAGAAAATTCTATTTCTTTTGTCACGGCCCACTTTTAGGCCATGACCGGCGCACAGGCTAATACCAACTCAACATACTATTAGCCTAGCAAGCCTAACACACTTTAACATATAAACATAATAAATAAAAATAACTACCAAAAATTCGGCAGAGTCTCTTTTATAATATGTCATCTCAAAAAAAAATACCTGCCAACAACAGTTATACAAAATACCAGAATCCACTAACCAGAGTTTTCATCATTTACATACACAATATTTTTCATAAGTTCTCAAAGTACTCACTAGATACATAAAAGACTTTATCTACAACTACACACACACACACACACACACACACACACATATATATATATATCCAAAAAGGAAAGACCTTATCCCTATAGCTGCATTATACTGAAGTCGCCAAAATAATAGTCATCTCTCAAAAACATGGTATACCAAAAATAATGAACCCCTGGGAAGGTCTGCAACCTCAAAAGCTATCTACTCAGCTACCTGTGAATCTGGGGAAAAGGGAAAAAGATGGAATGTGTCACGGGGAACTCTGTGAGGGCATAATAACAAAGTAGACAGGAAGGAGAAATGGACATAGCACGAGTGTTTAATCAAATAACTATTTCAAAACACAAAGTAAACGAGAGATATGTAGAAATAATTTGCAAAATCGAACCTTAAACTTAATATTTCATTCCTTAATAACTCGATCATGATATAGAATATTCCAACATTAGAAATAATAATATTCATGATATAGAATATTCCAACATTAGAAATAATAATATTCTTGAAACTCATCATGCAATTCCAAAGCGGGTTACATATGAAAACTATATCAATACCAAATAAAAGAGGAGTAATCTCAACCCTCCATGTCATAATTCAGTCATATCATAACCCGGGGACCTTGCCTCACCCGGAACCATAATGTATTATGTGTACGTAGGCCACATTTATCTCTTCGTTGTGGAGAATGGTAATCATAGAACACATTATCTCTTCGTTGTGGTGAATGGTAATCACTTAAATTGCTATGAGCACTTTAGCCCATAGGCCGTATTATCTCTTCGTTACGGCGAACAGAAATTCCTAGGGACTATGAGCAATCAGCTCACAGGCTGCATTCTCTCTTCGTTGTAGCAAACGATCTTCTTTCATATAACCCACAATGAATACACAACACCTATTTTTAATTAATTCATTAAAATCAAACCAGACTGTCAAAGAGTAGCTCATTTTATTCTTTCAAGCTTCAAAACAAGATCATCACAATTAAATTTCAAATTGATGCTCAGTCACATAATCATCAATGTCATCAACTCGAAAATAAAATAAAATAAACATCTTGAGTAGTAGCATAAAAACAACCAGAACATCTTTGCTATACGAACTAAACCAATAGGAGGGAAAATAATTTATAATGACATTAATCATTTTCAAGATACTTAACAAAACTATAATTACTTCTCCAAATAAAATATAGCTATCTAGAAAATTGCCACTAAGTAGATTAGCTACTCATAACTATGAAGATCTGACGAAATCTCTCCTAGAGCCTTCAGGAGGAGCAACTGGGGTATTTTCCAATGAATCTGAGCAATAATAACAAATAGTAACGTTATTAGAAATAAAACCCCAATTTAGAGGACTTAGGGTTCTAGAGGAACCCAAAAAAATCTAATATTGAGCTCTCCCAGTACTAAAAACCAATACCCACTACTCAAAACATTCCTCAAAATAAATTTCTATACTCATGGGTTATAGATTTTACCTCAAGGAGCTCCAAAGAGACAATTTCTAGAAGTGGGTGTTACTCAAATCAACCAAAACACTAACCCCTCATCTTCTCCTCTCATGGATGTGTGGAACTAAGGTAAAAAAAATGCAAGAAAAATGGAGAATGCAAGATGTGGTACACCACCTCACCTTTTCCTTCTTCTTCCTTCTCCTTTTTCTTTTCTCCTCCTTCCCTCCCGTGTCTTCTTTCCTTTCTTTGAAAAAAAAAATGGGTAAGTGTGTTTTTCGGTGGTGGGGTGTGTGTGTGCGCTTTATGGGGGGGGGGTGTTATTGTTTTATTATTTTCTTTGTTTTATCAAAACGGAGCGTTTCATTCTTCCCCCTTAAAAGAAAATTCGTCCTCGAATTTTCAAAATCATACTAACCTTGAACTTCAAACAAATGAGGATATTTATCATGCATAAGCGATTCTGTTTGCCAAGTCATCTCTTCACCACTTGGTCCTCTCTAAACCACTTTCACAAAAGCAATATCTTTAGACCGTAAGCGCTTTACACGCCCATCAACTATAACCACTGGTTGTTCGGTATAACTGAGATTCTCATCAAGTTGTACTGACTGATGTTGAATAATATGAGTGGACAAAAACTTTATATTATGAATCACTTTTGAGATTAGAAGATTTAGCAGATTTACAGAGAAATAAATGATTAGTTAAGTGAGATTTATGTGAGTGGACAACAACAATATAAATCTTTTGAGATTTATTCTTAGCTTAAAAATAGGATTTAAATATACGTGTTTAAGATTACTTCTGAAAACGGTTAAATCGCAGCTTCCGTCAGGTCTAGTTACAACCTCCGTTTCTCTGTTTAAAACCGTACTTTTATGTTTTATATGAATTCTTGTGCCATAAATGTTTTATGATTTATTTTTAGCTTAAAATTAGGAGTAAAATACACATATTCTGGAATACTTCTGAAACGGAAATTTTACAGTCAAAACTGGGTCTGTTTACAGAAAGTAGTGCGTCAACTGACGGAAAGAGTTTTAAATACCTTAAAAATATCAAATGACTTCAATAAATAAACTTCCTTCACAAAAGTTTGTTTTTCTAATATTTTAGATTTTTTAGAATTTTTAGAAGTAAAAAGATTTAAAAGTTCTGTTTTGATCCAAATAGTAAACCGCTTGAGCTGATAGACTGATTCGGAGCTCAAGTTAAAGTCATATAAAGATTTTGAATAGCCAAAACATGTTTTTCCATTTTTTAAGATTTATGAAAATTATTTCGGAATTTTCTGGAAGACAGATCAAAAGTCACTTTTTCAAAACTCCATAAAACACGTAAAACAAGAGTTTCTAAGCCGAAATGGATTTATACTGATCAGTGAGAGCTGAAGATCAATTTTCAAAAGGGGCCATTAGTGTTTAAATTAAATTTCTGATTTTTGAGAATTATTTGGAAATTTTCTGAAAAATGCTATTTTTCACTTACGGCGCGTCCGTTTTTATGTTTTTATGCAAAACGCAATGCTTACACTTACCGTAAAATTCCACAAACTCTTCCATGAAGCTATTAGGGCTATTAAATGGTATTCCCAATATTTCCTATCAGTTCTCATCCTTCAAATTCGTTTTAGGACTTTTTTATTAGTGAAAAGTCAATTTTACCCTTGATTTGTATCTTTTTTACTTAAAAACCTAGGGTTAATTGTGTAATTTCGTCTTCCTTTCCTCCCAGCTCATTTTGGCCGACCTCCATGGTGACTCCCCATGGTCTCCCCATGGTCTTGAAGTTTCTAAATCCTTATAGGGCATGAGTCACCACCATGAGTCATTTCTTTTAGCCAATTAGGTAATTAGGGTTTATTTAATTACCTAAAATAAAGAAATAGAAAATTTCCTCCCTCCTTCCTCCACCTGATTTCTCTCCCATGACTCACCTCTTCTCAAGCCTTCTCAATTGTGAGTCATGCCATGAGTCATACCATGAGTCATTGGTTTAAACCAATTAGGATTTAGTTAATTGTTTTGATTTATTTAAAAGCCTAACCAAGGTTATTTTCTAAGCTAACCAAGGTTCCTTTAACCCAATCCCTTGGGTGCCCCTCATCTATAAATAGACCCCCCTTGCTTCATAAAATTCTCACACAATCAAAGGAAGCCTTGAAGACAAACACTTTTCTCTCTTTTCTCTTCTTAGTTCTTAAATTTCTTACTATTGTGTTCCTGGATCTTCTCCATCGATTTTTGGTGAAGGGTAGGGAGAACCTCTTGCAAAATAATTTGAGAAGTATGTGTTTGATCTTGGTTGTTGTATGCTTGTGTGTTTTTAGTGTTATAGCTTTGATGCCTTATAATTGTTCTATATGTACTACTTATTAAATCATGGCATTAATGGCCAATTTTCTTTGATATTTCATGGAAATAAGGTTACTATGGCATAATTTATTTTGAGCTTCTGTAAACATACCATTATAATGGCAAAATTTAGATTTACCGCAAATATAATTTTACCGTGAAGAAAATACAAATTATTCTTTTGTGAAAAACCCTGATATTATCTAGCATTTATGTATTCAAAGGTGATGGTTAAGATTTGATTGGTTTATTAGTATGGATCTTTCTAGAAAGGAAAGAGACCTTTGAAGGGGCTTTTATAAAGTCCGTCTCTATCTGGCCTGGGATCTGTATTGATATGCTATTTAAAAATCTTAACACTAGGGACCAGGTATATATGTGACTAAGATAATTTGGGAAAGAAGTGATTTATTAATAACGTATATACAAATAGATTGGAAGGAATAAAAGAGTGTAACGGTAATGGATTCTCGGTGAATTCTACCGTTATAGCATCTTTCGGAAGTTGAGATAATAGTATTGGATTCTCGGTGAATTCTACTATTGTTTTAGCAAGTGGGAAATATTGAGCTGGTATCCAATCTGTTTATGTATGCACTACACTTAGTTTAACTTCAATGTTTATGACAGTGAAAATTACTGAGTTAGGCTTCCAACGGGTCTTTTTCTTGGAAAATAAATGGTGCTTAAGTGTTTCATAAATAAACAATTTGATTTCACTTAGTCTATTTCGAATATGTTTTGGTTCTACAGTTACTCGTGATTCTATGTTTGCTTGTGAAATCTGTGTTTTACCTGAGACATGTGATTGATATTCTTATATGAGAAATGTGATTTTGTGTGTACTTATGATTCTGTGTTTATGTAAGAGTTAAGTCATAAGTTGGAGTTTGTGGTTACAAAGTAAAATCTCCAGAAGTAGCAGGCTGAATGCTCGTAGCTATGTGCCGAAATTCCTAAGGTAAAATCTCCAGGAGTAGCGGATGACTTACTCGTGGGTGTGTCCTGAATATAAGTGGTAAAGTCTCTAGGAGCAGCGGGTTCTTTACTCGTGGGTGTGTCTCGAAACTATTAAGTAAAGTCTCCAAGAGCAGCGGGATCCTTTCTCGTGGGTGTGTCCCGAAAATATAGAAAGTCTTGTGTGTTTGATAATTACTTGGGATATATTACCGTGTTAGATTCTCTGTTTACGACGTTGAATGGATCATCTGTTTTGTGCAGTATGTCTGCTATATGTTATTTATCTGTTCTTGACATATGATTTGGGTGATGGATAATCTGTGGTTTGATTGTGCTTGTACTTTACTTATTACTTTGTTTAGAGTTTCACCCTTGCCTGCTTTGTTGTGTTGATGCATGGCGGAGTAGATGTTTGACCCAAGAAGTGGGTTAGCTCTTAGGAGAAGATCTGAAGGATGTTGTTGTATAGATGGAGATGGATTCCAAGAAAAAAATAGATGGTTACTGTATTATTCTGGGTAGAGGTTAAAGACCAAACTGACTCAGATGTTCATTGTTTTTAAATCTTTCCCTGTAAAACTCTGATAACTTTGCATATATGAAATGAGATGTTATCCCTAAAAATATTGTTTTATGTTTCCGCACTTAAAACCTTTTGAAACGAATTAATACATATTCTCTATCCTTCTCATCATTTAAAAGGACAAAAAAAATTTACACACATTTTCAGAGAAGGAATGTTGAGCTTAAACCAAATATTTTCTAAGTTATTTTTGAAATTCTTGGTAACTATGGTGTAATATCCTTTTTGGAGAAAGGGTGTTACATCATGAACATACTTTCGAAGCATCGATACATGAAAAACAGGGTGAACTCCTGAGAGATTAGGTGGAAGGGCTAAACGATAAGCTACTTGCCCCACTATCTCTAAAATTTCAAAAGGCCCAATGAACCTGGGACTTAGTTTACCTTTCCTGCCAAATCTCATAATACCTTTCATCGGAGAAACACGTAAGAACACATGTTCTCCAACACCAAAATCCAAAGGTCGACATCTCCGGTCTAAATAAGATTTTTGTCTACTTTGAGCAGTCACTAAACAATCTCGAATCATCTCAACCTTCTCAATAGCATCCTGAACCAAATCTGGTCCTACAAGTTTAGATTCTCCAACTTCAAACCAACCAATCGGTAATCTACAACGTCTTCTGTATAAAGCCTCAAACGATGCCATCTGAATGCTAGACTGATAACTATTATTATAAGCAAACTCCATTAGGGGTAAGTACTGATCCCAACTTCCTCCAAGGTCTAACACACAAGCACGAAGCATATCCTCCAAGATTTGGATTGTTCTTTCTGATTGACCATCTGTCTGAGGATGAAAAGCAGTGCATTCCAACTGAGTCCCTAAAGTTTCCTGAAAAGATCTCCAAAAGTGAGCAGTAAACTACGGTCCACGATCAGATATTATAGACAATGGTACACCATGCAAAGATACTATCCTCTCCATATAAAGCTTGGCATACTGGGCTGTTGAATAGGTGGTTTTCACAGGTAAAAAGTGTGCAGACTTTGTCAGTCAATCTACAATTATCCAAGCTGAACCATATCCCTTTTGAGTTCTTGGCAACCCTGTCACAAAGTCCATTGTAATCCATTCCCATTTCCATTCTGGTATCTCAATCCTTTAAAACAAGCCCGTCGGCTTTTGATGCTCTGCTTTAACTTGTTGACATACTAAGCACTTAGACACAAATTCATCTACATCTCTCTTCATTCCTTCCCACCAATAGAATTCCTTCAAGTCTTGGTACATTTTAGTAGAACCCGATGAACAGTGTAAAAGGAATGATGAGCTTCCTCTAAAATTTTCTTCCTCACATCATCAACATCATGAACGCACAAACGAGTGCCAAAATGTAAAACACCTTCTGAATCAATCTCAAAATCAGAAACTTTTCCTGTTCGAACATCCTCCATAACTTTCTTCAAGTGAGGATCTTTACCTTGAGCTGTTTTAATGTTCTCCACTAAGGTAGAACGGACTTGAACATGTGCTAAGAGTGATTCTGTACTTGTAGCTTCAAACTGAACTCCACTTGCTACAGGATCCTGAAACTCCTTCACTATCAGTCTTCTAACTCCAGCTATGTGTGCAAGGCTACCCATGGATTTCCTGCTGAAAGCATCAACAACTACATTTGCCTTTCCTAGGTGATACAAGAATGTACAATCATAATCTTTTAAAGCTCCATCCACCTCCTTTGTCTTAAATTCAAATCATTCTGTTGAAAAATATACTTAAGGCTCTTATGATTAGTATAAATTTCACATGTCTCACCATATAAGTAATGCCTCCAAATTTTAAGTGCAAAGACCACTGCTGCTGTAACGCCCTGATTTTTATATAGTTTTTATTGATTTTTAATCTGCTTTAAACTAATTAAAATTATTTAACTAATGATTTTGTGATTTTAAAGTGTAAATAATAATATTCATATCTTAGGTTTTCTTTTGAAGGGTTTAGAGTGGTAGAGTTTGCAAAAACTGAGTTTTTGCGGGAACCGCGTTCTCACGTGAAGCGGGAAAGGGTTTAATATTTTTCTGGAGGTCATTTTGACTCCAAAATAAAATTTTAATGAACCAAAAGTGGTTTTTTATAATATTTTTGATTTTTAGAAATTTTTCTGGAATTTTTCAGAAAAACTTTATTTTACCTGCGTTTGGAGCTTTACGGGTAAACCAGGAGCAACCGGGACATGAAAAATAGTCCAAAAATTTAGTTTTGGGTTTCTAAATTTTTCTATGACAAATTCAAATCATAAAATTTATTTCTAATGATTTTACCGATTTTAGAAAAATATTTATCTAAAAAGGGGTTTGAAAACTACGCGTTTTTACTACTTTGAACTACCGATTAAACCCTAACTTGATGGGATTTAATCCCACCAATTTTTTTTGGTCTGAACTGGGTGCATGAGGGGCAGAATGCACTCTCAAAAATATCCCAAAAGTCAAATAGTAAAAAAGAATTGATTTTTGAATTTATTTCAAAGTAGATGAATGAGGTATGGCTCCCAACCACCAAAAGCATGCAAGCCCATACACAATCCTCCAAGCTGGATTGTGGCTCAAATTCGGCAAAACCAATCATCGAATGCAATTGACATCTATATACATATTGCACAATCCTCCATGCTGGACTGTGGCAATGACATCTACATACATTCCGCACAATCCTCCAAGCTGGATTGTAGCGACGTCATCTACATTTATTGCACAATTCCTCCAAGCTGGATTGTAGCAACAACCTCTATATTTATTACACAATCTTCCAAGCTGGATTGTAGCAAAGACATCCACATTTATTGCATAATGCTTCAAGCTGGATTGTAGCATGACCTCAATATATATATTACACAATCCTCCAAGCTGGATTGTAGCACTGACAACTATATTTGCACACACATTACATGACAATTAATGCGGTCCTTCGTCTTAGGGTTTCTCATCGCCACGTGTTAGCTTTCATCCAACACCGTGTAATATTATTGTCCTCAAGACTTTATCGTCGCCACGTATTGATCCTCGTTCAATACCGTGTAAAAGCGTTTATTTAAAAACATAAGTTTTATGGAAAGTTTCTCTTTGAAATTAAAGCTATTCCTTAACTTTAACTCTCAAATCCTCATTACTATTTTTTTTCCCACTTCTCTTTGTAAAAAGATTTCATTCAAAGTCTTAGTTAATCGCTTTGATAACTTTACTTACGTTCTTTTACTTTTAAGTATTTAAAAATCTGACCCTCAAAATATTCTGTTCCACGTTTTAGCCCCTATTTTTCGTAAAAATTAGGTTTTTGGCCCAAAATGCCTAGACTTCGTGTTTCTGCCCCAAAACTTTTGTAAATTATGTTTTTGGCCCAAAGTGCCCAGTCTTTGCGTTTCTGCCCCAAGCTTTTGTAAATTATGTTTTTGGCTCAAAGTACCCAGATTTCACGTTTTTGCCCTAGAATTCTAGAAATTTATATTTTTGGCCCAAAAGCACCCAGATTTCGTTTTTAACCCCTTAAAAATCTGAAATTTGATTTTCTCCCTCATTAATTGATTTTCTAGCTCACTTAGAGTATTATGGAGAAAAAGGATTTGTTATGAAATCTATTTGAGTCTTATACTTAGAAATTTAGTGAAATATATCTAATTAAGTGTTAACTTGAATCCCAATTAATTTATTTGATTTCATTTGTAAAACTTTTTCATTAAAGCTTTTAAGTCCTCTTTCACACTTAGTCAAATATTTTCAATCCAATCCCAATCACATTGAATCAAAGCATATGACATGTCCAAGAATCAACATTCATCAATTAGAAAAGAACACAATCAAGCCATAAATCAAACATACACTCAAAGTAATCATCCATAACATATTAACATACATCATGAACATAGCATAAAGCATACTTCATCAAACATACACTTAAGCATTCCAAATCACTCCAAATCATACATATGATTTTTCTAAACACACATAGGCTTTTCAAAAATTATCATTCATCAACCAAAATCATACTTTCACTCATATACATAAATATATAAAAATACATATTACTAAGAGAATGAAAACTCATTCAACAACCAATATGAAAACTCAAGTCTTTGAGTTTTTCATGAAACATACAACACATAGCCACACACATATACAACATTCCCAACTTATTGAGAAAATCCCCCTACCTCTTGAAGCACTTAAAGAAAGATCACCAAGGGGTCTTCTTGCCAACAAGCCACCAACACCAACACCAAGAGATCTCCTCACCACCTTGATGCTCCAACACTTACAAAATCACCCTTTTTCAAAATATATAACACACATAACCATAAAAAAAATGAGTTTTATGAAAATATACAAACCCCAAAATATAGAAATCTTGAGTAGAAAAATACTTACTCAAGGCTTGAAGGAAAAGAGCTCAAGAAGGATTTCAAGCTTGTAGGTTCCAAGGGTTTGAACCTAAACCAAGAAAAAGCTTACTTTTAGTGAAATGAAGAACTCAAGCTTTCATGTAAAAATGAAAGTGGTGGAAATGAAAAAATGAAAGAAGTTTATGGATTAGAATTAGAGGTGGCAATTCGGGCTTCGGGCCGGGCTTCGGGCTGGCCCGCATCGGGTTCGGGCTTTCTCGGGCCGGGCCAAAAAAGCCCGGATTGAAAACGGGCTCAAATTTGTGTGTCCGAGCCCTCTATTTTACGGGCTTTTTTTGGGCCGGGCTCGGGCTTTGACCTACATTTTTCGGGCGGCCCGCTTCGGGCTCGGGCTTTTACGGGTTCGGGCTTTGTCGGACCGGGCCAAAAAAGCCCGGATTGAAAACGGGCTTGAATTTATGTGTCCAAGCCCGGTGTTTTTTCGGGCGGGCTCGGGCCGGCCCGGCGGGCTAAGCCCATTTTGCCAGCTCTAATTAGAATGATGATCCAAACCTTTTTTGTGAAGCTTGGGTGGCCAAAAACTCAACAAAACCTAGCCTTTTGGTGTATGGAAAAGCTTGGGAAAATGGAGAGAAAATGGAGAATGGAAACTTGGAGAAGATGAAGTGTGTAACAAAATGAATTTCTCTCTCCTTTCTCCCTTAGTAATCTCGGCTGAACACAAGGAGGAATGGGGGAGGTATGGGCTTGCATGCTTTTGGTGGTTGGGAGCCATACCTCTCACCTAATTTGGAAAAATTCAAATATTAACCCCATTTGACCCAATTGACTTTTGGAATATTTTAGAGAGTGAAATCAGCCCTTCTTATGCGCCCAAGGCTGACTGGAAAATGGTGGGATTTAATTCCACCAAGTTAGGGTTTAATCGGTAGTTCAATGTAATAAAAACGCGTAGTTTTCGAACCCCTTTTTAGATAAATATTTTTCTAAAATGGGTAAAATCATGAGAAATGAATTTTATGATTTGAATATGTCATAGAAAAATTTAGAAACCCAAAACTAAATTTTTGGACTATTTTTCATGTCCCGGTTGCATCCGGTTTACTTGTAAAGCTCTAAACGCGGATAAAATAAAGTTTTTCTGAAAAATTTCCAGAAAAATTTATAAAAATCATAAATATTATAACAATAACTTTTGGTTCGTTAAAAAGTTATTTTGGAGTAAAAATGACCTCCAGAAAAATACTGGACCCTATCTCCGCATCAGGAGAGAATGCGGTTCCCGCAAAAACACAGTTTTGTGAACTTGTCTACTCTTGACTCTTCTAAAATAAATCTAAGATGTTAATATCCTTATTCTCACCCCCAAGATCTAAAATTCATTAATTAGATAATTTTAATTAATTTAAAGCAGATTAAAAGTCAATAAAAACTATATAAAAATGAGGGTGTTACAACTCTACCCCTCTAAAAAGAATTTCGTCCCCGAAATTATGTACCTAAACTACGTTTAACCATCAATATAGAAAAACTCTCATCCGATAACATCTTTCTATTTCTCCTACTTTAAAAATGAAACACTCTCATTCCTTCGAGCATCCATCTTCCAACTATAAAGTATCCTCACACTATCCATCAAGACTCATAATTATCCAATCCAAACTTCAAGAACTCAACAATGTTGGTCCATATCAAATATCATCGTCTCTCCCACGTCACGGCTTGGTTTCCAGCTTCCAACAGTTGGCGGACTCCCTTCCACCAATATTCCGCGTCACCCAACAGTAGGTAAACCGCGTATTGCACCTTCTCAGCTACTGTGCAGTGCAAGATCTCAAAGATCTTCTCCAGCTCTTCTATCCATAATTCCGCTTTCTCCGGCTCAGCCTCACCATGAAACTGTGGCGGATTATGGTGTCGAAAGTCAACCAATCTCTTGGCTTCTGCAGTTCTCTCAGCCCTCAATCTATCCTCAACGTCTCTCTGCTGTCTCTCAATGTCCCTTTGTTCCGCACGAACAGACTGTTGAGCCATCTGAGCCGCCATGTTAGTCATAACCGCGATAGCCCTCTCTATAGTGTCATCACGGTCTTCGGCGTTAACGCGATTCATCGGTCGTCCTCGACGTGACATGGGTTTCTACAAGTCAACCAATCAAGTTACACTTATTCAAAACCTATTCAAGAAAGCAATCAATTTCACACATTGTTTCATAAGGAAACAATACAAACAATGTCACACAATGCTAATCAGAGATCACACAACTTAAACTTAGTAAGTCTATAACCTAAACAAACTCCATCAGAGTTCACACAACTTAGACACAGTAAACCTATAACCTACAGTCCCGACAGAGATCGACCAGCTCTGATACCACAAATGTAACGCCCCTTTTTCCCATAAGGAACGTCACATGAAAAACTAAAACTTATAAGAAAAATCGTCTTTCATAAACCAAGGTTACCAAAATTGGTGGCTAATTTTTTTTTTGAAAAAGGATCTTATAAGAAAAAATTACACACATCTCATTTAGCCATCCAGAAACTCAGAAGAAAAGAAACATCATACATATATATATATATCATCATGTCAATATACCCAAGTCTTGCGCCCGCAAGTATAGTTTGGAACCACGACATAGTGGCCAAAATACAACAAGTTGACGTAAGGAAATAAAGCGATAAAGCTAAACCTAGGAAAGCTGTAAATCAAAAGGTGTGTCAAATACACGACACTGAACATGTACACCCCAAACCTAGGTTGGTCGCTAATAGACAACCTACAACCTAGCAGTACACACCTCCACGCCTAGAGACCTAAGACGATGACGTCTCCTCTGGGTTCTCCTCGTCCTCAGACACCTCGAATAATGCACGATCTGGCTCGCCTCTAACATTCCTTTTCCCTCTAACTACGTGTCTCGAAGGTCCAGCAGAAGTGTCAGAAGAATAGTGCACAAGACGTCCAGAAGGCGCGACGTATGGAACAGGAAGTGTCGGCCTCACGGTCTCAGGTGATGGAACTGGTGTCACCGGTGGAGCCATCCTTGGTAAGCGTGCCATCTCCAAGGAATTCTTCCTTGGAGGGCGATGAATTAGACGACAACAGTTAGATATTGATTCGGCTATCCGCTGAGGTGTAGGCCTCTGATCCTCCCTCGCCTCTCTCCCAGGCTGCGCCGTGGGCGGAACTTTGGCCTCCCGGTTCTCCAAAGTGATACTGCGTGCAAAGGGTGCATCTCCCAGCCAGTAGCGCATCCTCTCAACGGGTATGTAAACGTCCAAAACCATGTCCCTCTCCAAAACCTCTTCGGGGCCCAACACCCCTCCTCTAGTCCTGACCACGTGTCCAGTCACAGTGGCCCATTGGGAGATGGGATCGTAAGTCCATCCCCCACCATCGGTCTCACGAGGCCGGAAGCACTCCCTCACTCAAGCTATCAGAGGTCTCGAAGCGGACATCTAAGCATAACGCACACAAAATAACAGAAAAACACGCAAGGGTGAATTTCTTTGCCCAAGTTGAAAGTCCACCTAAAGGATGTATACGAAAAAAAAAATACTACATAATACATTCCAAGAATATATATATAGAATTACTCTTTCGCAAGTCTTTTAGCTAAGATATTCAATCATCAACAAGAGACACATCATCAAGGTAAACACACAGTCAAGCACACACATAGCATTCTAGCATAATGCATGTTACTTCAATATCTTTCAATACAGCTCAAACCGTCCTCCGTTCGCAATCCCCCAAGCTGGATTGCACAATCCTCCAAGCTGGATTGTGGCTCAAATTCGGCAAAGCCAATCATCGAATGCAATTGACATCTATATACATATTGCACAATCCTCCATGCTGGATTGTGGCAATGACAACTACATACGTTCCGCACAATCCTCCAAGCTGGATTGTAGCGACGTCATCTACATTTATTGCACAATACCTCCAAGCTGGATTGTAGCAACAACCTCTATATTTATTACACAATCCTCCAAGCTGGATTGTAGCAAAGACATCCACATTTATTGCACAATGCACCAAGCTGGATTGTAGCATGACCTCAATATATATATTGCACAATCCTCCAAGCTGGATTGTAGCACTGACAACTATATTTGCACACACATTACAAGACAATTAATGCGGTCCCTCGTCTTAGGGTTTTTGTCGCCGCGTGTTAGCTTTCATCCAACACCGTGTAATATTATTGTCCTCAAGACTTTATCGTCGCCACGTATTGATTCTCGTTCAATACCGTGTAAAAGCGTTTATTTAAAAACATAAGTTTTATGGAAAGTTTCTCTTTGAATTTAAAGTTAATCCTTAACTTTAACTCTCAAATCCTCATTACTATTTTCTTCCCACTTCTCTTTGTAAAAAGATTTCATTCAAAGTCTTAGTTAATCGCTTTGATAACTTTACTTACGTTCTTTTACTTTTAAGTATTTAAAAATCTGACACTCAAAATATTCTGTTCCACGTTTTAGCCCCTATTTTTCGTAAAAATTAGGTTTCTGGCACAAAATGCCCAGAGTTCGCGTTTCTTCCCCAAAACTTTTGCAAATTATGTTTTTGGCCCAAAGTGCCCAGTCTTCGCGTTTCTGCCCCAAACTTTTGTAAATTATGTTTTTGGCTCAAAGTACCCAGATTTCACGTTTTTGCCCAGAATTCAGAAATTTACATTTTTGGCCCAAAAGCACCCAGATTTCGTTTTTAACCCCTTAAAAATCTGAAATTTGATTTTCTCCCTCATTAATTGATTTTCTAGCTCACTTAGAGTATTATGGAGAAATAGGATTTGTTATGAAATCTATTTGAGTCTTATACTTAGAAATTTAGTGAAATATATCTAATTAAGTGTTAACTTGAATCCCAATTAATTTATTTGATTTCATTTGTAAAACTTTTTCATTAAAGCTTTTAAGTCCTCTTTCATACTTAGTCAAATATTTTCAATCCAATCCCAATCACATTGAATCAAAGCATATGACATGTCCAAGAATCAACATTCATCAATTACTAAAGAACACAATCAAGCCATAAATCAAACATACACACAAAGTAATCATCCATAACATATTAACATACATCATAAACATAGCATAAAGCATACTTCATCAAACATACACTTAGGCATTCCAAATCACTCCAAATCATACATATGATTTTTCTAAACACACATAGGCTTTTCAAAAATTATCATTCATCAACCAAAATCATACTTTCACTCATATACATAAATATATAAAAATACATATTACTAAAAGAATGAAAACTCATTCAACAACCAATCTGAAAACTCAAGTCTTTGAGTTTTTCATAAAACATACAACACATAGCCACACACACATACAACCTTCCCAACTTATTGAGAAAATCCCCTTACCTCTTGAAGTACTTAAAGAAAGATCACCAAGGGGTCTTCTTGCCAACAAGCCACCAACACCAACACTAAGAGATCTCCTCACCACCTTGATGCTCCAACACTTACAAAATCACCCTTTTTCAAAATATATAACACACATAACCATAAAAATATGATGTTTTATGAAAATATACAAACCCCAAAATATAGAAATCTTGAGTAGAAAAATACTTACTCAAGGCTTGAAGGAAAAGAGCTCAAGAAGGATTTCAAGCTTGTAGGTTCCAAGGGTTTGAACCTAAACCAAGAAAAAGCTCACTTTTAGTGAAATGAAGAACTCAAGCTTTCATGGAAAAATGAAAGTGGTAGAAATAAAAAAAGGAAAGAAGTTTATGGATTAGAATGATGATCCAAACCTTTTTTGTGAAGCTTGGGTGGCCAAAAACTCAACAAAACCTAGCCTTTTGGTGTATGGAAAAGCTTGGGAAAATGGAGAGAAAATGGAGAATGGAAACTTGGAGAAGATGAAGTGTGTAACAAAATGAATTTCTCTCTCCTTTCTCCCTTAGTAATCTCGGCTGAACACAAGGAGGAATGGGGGAGGTATGGGTTTGCATGCTTTTGGTGGTTGGGAGCCATACCTCTTTCACCTAATTTGGAAAAATTCAAATATTAACCCCATTTGACCCAATTGACTTTTGGAATGTTTTAGAGAGTGAAATCAGCCTTTCTTATGCGCCCAAGGCTGACTGGAAAATGGTGGGATTTAATTCTACCAAGTTAGGGTTTAATCGGTAGTTCAAAGTAATAAAAACGCGTAGTTTTCGAACCCCTTTTTAGAAATCAGCCCTTCTTATGCGGCCAAGGCTGACTGGAAAATGGTGGGATTTAATTCTACCAAGTTAGGGTTTAATCGGTAGTTCAAAGTAATAAAAACGCGTAGTTTTCGAACCCCTTTTTAGATAAATATTTTTTTAAAATGGGTAAAATCATGAGAAATGAATTTTATGATTTGAATATGTCATAGAAAAATTTAAAAACCCAAAACTAAATTTTTGGACTATTTTTCATGTCCCGGTTGCGTCCGGTTTACCTGTAAAGCTCCAAACGCGGGCAAAATAAAATTTTTCTGAAAAATTTCCAGAAAAATTTCTAAAAATCACAAATATTATAACAATAAATTTTGGTTCGTTAAAAAGTTATTTTGGAGTAAAAATGACCTCCAGAAAAATACTAGACCCTATCCCCGCATCAAGAAAGAATGCGATTCCCGCAAAAACAGAGTTTTGTGAACTTGTCTACTCTTGACTCTTCTAAAATAAATCTAAGATGTTAATATCCTTATTTTCACCCCCAAGATCTAAAATTCATTAATTAAATAATTTTAATTAATTTAAAGCAGATTAAAAGTCAATAAAAACTATATAAAAATGAGGGTGTTACACACTCTGTCTCCTGCTTATCCATGATACTAGATTGGACCCAATAAAATGGCATCCTCCGCTGGTGCTTTTTCGTTCAAGCCTGTCTCCAGCATAATGAGCATCACAGAACCCTACTAATCTATATTAATATGATTTCTTAAACAACAAATCAAGATTAGTAGTCTCTTTCAGATATCTAAAGATTCCCTTAATAGCAGTTAAGTGAGAATCTCTAGGATCTGATTGGAGTCTTGCACATAAACAAACACTGAACATGATATCAGGTCTAGATGCAGTAAGATACAAGAGAGATCCAATCATACCTCTGTATACCTTTTGATCTACCTTTTTATCTTTATCACACAGGTTCATTATGCAAGTTGGGTGCATAGGAGTGTTCATGGGCTTGCAATCGTCCATATTAAACTTCTTCAGAAACTCCTTTGTATACTTGGACCGATGCACATAAATCCCATCTTGAGTCTGTTTTACTTGAAGTCCAAGGAAGAATTTCAATTCTCCCATCATACTCATTTCGAACTCCTTCTGCATTAACTCAGAAAATTCTCCACACAGAGATTCATCAGTAGCACCAAAAATAATATCGTCCACATAAATTTGTACTATGATGAAATGTGTGTCTATGGATTTTCTGAAAAGAGTAGTGTCAACTTTTCCTCTTGAAAAATCATTTTCCTTCAGAAAAGAACTTAGTTTTTCATACCAAGCTCGAGGAGCTTGCTTGAGACCATAAAGAGCCTTTTTCAGTTTAAAAACATAATTAGGAATAGTTTGATCCTAAAAACCAAGAGGTTGTTCAACATAGACTTCTTCAGTTATTATACCATTCAGAAAAGCACTCTTTACATCCACTTTACATTCAGAAAAGACTTCTTCATAGGTTTCAGTAAAGTCAATACCTTCCTGTTGTGAGTAACCTTGAGCAACTAACCTTGCTTTGTTTCTCACCACTTTACCTTCTTCGTCCAGTTTGTTTCTGAATACCCATTTGGTTCCAATAATGGACTTATCTTCAGGTGGGGCTACCAACGTCCAAACATCATTACGCTTGAATTGGTTCAGCTCCTCTTGCATTGCTAAAATCCATCCTTCGTCCAATAAGGCTTCATCAACATTCTTGGGCTCCAATTTAGAAATGAATGCAACATCAGTTTGTTCTCTGAATGTGGACCTTGTTTTGACTCTATCGTTTGCATTTCCAATTATTTGATCTTCAGGATGATAGGTCTTGAAGTGCCAGCTTCTTCTTCTTTCTGGATTGGACGCATCCTCAGTTTCTGCGTCTGATCCATCTTCTTCATTCTTAGGTGATATTCCTTCACCTTCTGCTTGTATTCTCATATCTGCAAGAGAATCACTTAGCTCTGACAATTCCTTGTCAGGCCTTTTGTCATTGAATTTAATATGAATTGACTCTTCAACAGTCAAGGTTCTTGAGTTATAGACTCGGTAAGCCTTGGAAGTTTTAGAGTAACCCAGAAAAATTTCATTGTCCACTTTACAATCGAACTTGCCAAGTTGATCCTTAGTGTTAAGAATAAAACACTCACATCGAAAGGGATGGAAATAGGAAATGTTGGGTTTTCTTCCTTTCCACAATTCATATGGAGTCTTTTTCAATATAGGCCTTACATATATTCTGTTTTGTAGATAACAGGCAGTGTTTACTACTTCAGCCCAAAACCTCTTAGAGGATGAGTGATCATTGAGCATGGACCTGGCCATCTCTTGTAAAGATTGATTCTTTCTCTCCACCACACCATTCTGTTGAGGTGTTCTTGGTGCAGAGAAATTGTGAAGGATTCCATTCTCTTCACAGAATCTCTGGAAGTTTGCATTCTCAAACTCACCTCCATGATCACTTCTAATAGTGTTGATACAAACTCCTTTCTCATTTTGGACTCTTTTACAGACTATAGTAAAGACTTTAAAAGACTCATCCTTGTGTGCAAGGAATTTGACCCATGTCCATCTAGTATAATCATCAACTATAACTAGTCCATATTTCTTTCCATTTAAAGAAGTAGTTTGTGTGGGTCCAAACAAATCCATATGTAAAAGTTCCAAAGGTCTAGAAGTGGAAACAATATATTTGGAATTAAAAGAATTTTTCACTTGTTTCCCTTTCTGACATGCTTCACACAAAACTTCAGATATGTACACAAGATTTGGTAGTCCTCTCACGAGGTTATGCTTATTTAGCTTTGAGATGGTTCTTAAGCTTGCATGACCAAGTTTATTGTGCCATATCCATTGTTCATCCTTTAAGGATATGAAGCATGAGACATTTTGTTTGGACAGACTTTCGAAATCAATTTTGTAAACATTGTCCTGCCTCTTTGCTTGAAAAAGTATGGACTTATCAGAATTTCTGACTATACATTTATCCTTGTTAAAGGAAACATCAAATCCACTATCACATAATTGACTTATGCTAAGTAGATTATGTTTGAGTCCTTCAACCAATAAGACATTTTCAATAGAGGGAAAAGGATGCTTACCAATTTTACCTATCCCAACTATTCTATCTTTCTGGTCTCCACCAAAGGTGACCCAGCCCTTTGATCTATGCTTTAGGTCTTGGAACATAGACCATTCTCATGTCATGTGTCGTGAGCAGCCATTGTCCAGGTACCATGACTGGAGTTGTCTTCCTCCCATCAAGCATATCTGCAACAGGAATTATCATGCTTTTAGGTACCCAGATTGACTTGGGTCCTTTCTTGTTAGTCCTTGGTCTGCAACCAGGCATGTTCCTCTTGTTATGGATGCATGTCGAGGTGACATGTCCAACCTTTCCACAGTGACCACAGTATATATTAAATTTAGAAGGACTTTTAGAAAACTTTGGTTTTGCTTTTTCTTGTTCCTTAGGAACATAACCCAAACCACTTTTGTCAGAAGGTTTTCTCTGAATTTTTAAAATTTGATCAAGTTTTTCAGAGCTACTGACAAATCTGGACAGTCGTCCAGTGAGTTCATTTACTTCTTGTTGAAGCAATTGTACTTCACAGGAAGTATTGGACTCAGAATCCTTTTGAGATTCATCTTTGAGTTGACTTACTTGAAGTCTTAACTCTTCATTTTCTGATTTGAGTACTTTATTTTCTAAAGTGAGTTTTTCAAAATCTTTGGTTATGAGTGAAAACTTTTTCTTCAAAGATCTGTACTCATCAAATAAAATGGATGATTCCCTAAGAAGATCAATAAAATTGTCTCTTAGTTCAGAATAAAAAAGTACCTCTTCTTCATCCTCACTGTCAGTGGAGGGTAGACTTGCCATTAGGCAAAGATTTGCTTCTTCCTTATCCCCCTCATCCTCATCATCAGAAGATTCATCAAGATCTTCCCATGTTACCATGAGACCCTTCTTCTTCTTGAAGAACTTCTTCTTTGTCTTTTCAGTCTCAGGACAGTCTGCCTTGTAGTGGCCTGGTTTCTTGCATCCATAGCACACTACTGGACTTTTCTCCTCTTGTTCAGCTTCCTTTTTTAGAAATCTTTTGTTGAATTGCTTCCTTCTGAAGCCACCTTTCTTTTTCCACATCGACTTTATCTTCCTGGAGATGAAGGAAAGTTCATCATCATCTAATCCTTCTTCTCCTTCTGAGCTACACGACTCCTCATCAGAGTCATTTGCCTTTAGTGTTTTTGAGGTGCTTCCCTTTTGGGCTTTAAGAGCAATGGACTTTGCCCTTTTTTCTGTTCCTTCTTCTTTGAGCTCAAGCTGATGCACTTTAAGTGAGCCTAGGAGATTCTCCATAGCAAGAGTGGAAAGATCCCTTGCTTCTTGTGTGGCAGTTACCTTGGGTCTCCATTGTCTAGACAGACTCCTTAGAATTTTCCTGATGTGATCCTGGGTTGTGTAGATTTTTCCCAGAGATCTCAGGTTGTTGATGATTGTTTGGAATCATCCAAACATCTGATCAATAGTTTCGTGATCCTCCATTTTAAATAGTTCATATTGATGAACTAGCATGCTGATTTTGGACTCACAAACCTGAGATGATCCTTCATGCGCCAAAGCTAGAGTGTCCCATATCTCTTTGGCAGTGGTGCAGCTGTGCACCTTGTCATATTCTGACTTAGTGATGGTACACATCAGATAGAGCCTTGCCTTTGAGTTTAGCTGGAATCTGGCTCTTTGATCCTGCGTCCACTAAGCTCTTGGCACTGGTTGACCTGCTTCACCTACTGGAGCAGTGTAACCAGTTTCCACGATATCCCACATGTCTATATTCTGCGCGTCAAAGAATGTGATAATTCTTTGCTTCCAATAATCGTATTCGTCTCTATTGAACAGTAGTGGTCTATTCACAGCTTGTCCCTCGTTCTCCATGGATCTTTGCTTCTCTGCACTGTTAGGTGCTCAACCCCTAGAGACCGAGCTCTGATGCCAACTGTAGGTAACAGGGAGAAACACAAGAAGGGGGGTTGAATTGTGTTTCAAAGGTTTTTAAAACTTTTTGCAAATGTTGGACGCTGGCTGTGAAAACATTGGACGCACAGCGTAATTGAGATATTGGACGCACATACAAGTTGGACGTACAAACGTCCACTTAGTTTAAAAACTAGTTTTCTTTGTGCGATTAAATAGTATGAATAACTTGTTGAATTAAAAATCAATTCAATCTCCTTAGTTAGTATAAACACTAAAATAACAAAAGATAAGGGAAAGAGAAAATCACACAAGTTTTTATCCTGGTTCACCCTTTCCTAAGAGCTACGTCCAGTCCCCTTAAACTAGAGAGATTTCACTATCAATCCAGATAGAATACAAGTATTCTTCAACAGCCTCTTCAGGCCTTACAACAAGTATTCTTTGTACACCTAGCCTCTCCAGGCTCAATCCAAGTATTCTTTTACAGACAAGCCTCTCTAGGCTCAACCCCAAGAATTCTTTGCACGTAGCCTCTTCAGGCTATATCCCAAGTATTCTTTTACAGTCAAGTCTCTCTAGGCTCAGACAAGTATTCTTTCTAAACAAGCCTCTCCAGGCTCAAACAACTCAGAAGAGTGTTTTTGACTTAAAGTGTTGTCTAACTCACACAAGTGAGGATATGAAAAACTTAAGCACTTCGAGAGTTAAGCAAACTCTCTTTTACAAGAAGATTGAAAATATTCAAGACTTTCTATAATACACAGTGTGACAATGTTTGCACAGCGTTTTTGCACTTTCTTTTTCGTGGTTCAGTCTCTTTTATTCTTCTTCTTGTTCACGGTATTTATAGACTTTGATGAAACTTTAGGTTTGTTCTTCGAATAGCTCAGCTTCAGCCTTCATAAATGTTACCGTTCTCTAATAGAATTAAATGCTATTTTTCCGTTGTTCTGAGGAGTTCAACTTCAGCGTATTTGTCAGCATTTCTTTCTCCTAAGTCAGAAGCAACTTGTACTCACAGTCTGAATTACACAAAGGTTAATAGCAATATTTTATTGAGACAAAGATAATACACTGTCTAAACAAAAATGTGTTTTCTGAGAGACACATAAAAGATCATAGTACATTCTCTCTCTTAGTACACTTTCCACAGTGCTTTATGCTTTTCATTTAATGCACGTTTCAGAAACGTTGACAATGTTGCATAGAAAAAACATTGTATACAGCTATTTATTTCAAATCATTTGCTCATTAAATATGTCTCATATTAAATGCAAGAGCAATAAATAGTAAGTTATGGATTCTGCGTTTTGGACGCAGCATGTGGACCATATTGGACTTTCAGTCTTTTTAGCAAATGGACGCATACCTTTGCTTACCATTTGTACGTTAAGTATATCCATTCATATGGACGCATACTTATTGCTTACCATATCGGACTTATGACTTGGCTCTTTTTAAGACGTATAACTTCATGCTGATTATCGGACTTTTATCATTCTGCTTCTTTGGATGCAAGACATTATTGGACGCTTTGCTTCCAGAGTCCATTGGACAATACTTACCCGAGGTCAAGTATCAGAGTCCATTGGACGATCTACTCTTGGTCTGTACATAAGTTTGCCAAAGTCTTATTGGACAATGGACTCATCTTTTGGTGTACCTACAAGAGCTTGTCAGCAAACTTTGTAAAGATCTTAATAATCATTGTTATCATCAAAACCGTTTAGGGAATTTATGCATTACAAAATGCTTTTGAACAATTTGGTTCCAACACCTTTACCGTAAAAATCCAAAAACTCTTGTATGAAGTTTTTGGGACTATTATTTGTCATTTTTGAATTTTCCTATAGGTCCTCACCTTTTAATAATTGTTTGTGGAATTTTTCTTGTAAAAGGACTATTTTACCCTTGGTTTTTCAATTAACTACCAAACCATAAAGTTTTTGGACAAGAAATCAAATGATCCTCCTTCCTCCCATCTTGGTTGACATCCTTGGGATGTTCTTGAGCCTTGGATGATTTTTCTCACTTGGATTTGATCCTTGTGAAAACCTTTGGACCAATTAGGAAAAAGATTATTAAAAACCTAAAATCTAGTCATGTAACTTTGGTCTTATCTTCCTTCCTTCTTCCTTGCTCTGGGCCGACCTCCCTTCATGACTCACTTGAGTCTAGCTTCTTCTCAAGCCTTCTCAAATGTGAGTCATTGCCATGAGTCATTGGTTTAGGCCAATTAGGAATTAGTTAATTATTTTGATTTTTTTTAAAAGCCAAACCATGGTTGCTTTCCAAGCCAACCATGGTCTCTTTAACTAAACCCCTTGGCTGCCCCCTCTCCCTATAAATAGGCCCCTTGTCTTCATAAAATTTCACAACACAAATCCAAGAAGCATTCAAGGCAAACACCATTTCTCTCTTTTCTCTTCTTAGTCTTAAATTTCTTACTATTATGTTCTTGGTTCTTCAAGCTTGTTCTTCATAGTTTTGTGGCAAAGGTAAGGGGAACCTCTTGTAAATTAATTTGAGAAATATGAGTTTGATTCTTGTTTGTGTTTGAATTGTTTGTTTGTGTTTATAGCTTTTATTTATTTAAATATGCTTTCTAATTGTTTTATAGCTTTAATTTAATTCTTTTATGCTATTTAATAATTGTAGGGTTATAATGCCCAAATTTCCCTAAATTTTCGTGAAAGTAAGGTGGCTATGTCAAAATCAATTTTTGAACATTGTAAACATACCGTTATAATGGCGAATTTTCAACTGCTGTAAATATGATTTTACCGCAAAGAAAATACAATTTATTATTTGTGAAAACCCTGATATTATCTATCATTGATATACAAGGTCATGGTTAAGATAAATGGTTTATCAGTATGGATCTGTCTAGAAAGGAAAGAGACCTTTGAAGGGGCTTTTATTTAGTCCGTCTCTATCTGGCCTGGGATCTGTATTGATATGCTGTTTGGGGAATTCTTAACCTAGGCACTCGGTATATACATGGCTACGATGATTGGGGAATATAATGGTAATGGATTCTCGGTGAATTCTACTGTTATATATTTTTGGTTTAGTATTCTCTATGTTCTTAACAATGAAAATTTGTGAAACAAGCTTCAATGGGTTTTTTCTAAAAATAAACTGGTGTTCAAGTATTTTTGGAATAATTCAGTTTTAAACTTCTTCAATAAACTAAAACACTTTTAGTTCTATCATATACTGATACATTTTTGGGATTTGAACGAAAAATGAAGTATGAGTTATCTAGGATAAATGGTTCTATGTTCTATCTGAGTGGTGTAATTCTGTGTTTTTTCTGATATGTGTGATTTGGTATTCTTATCTGTTAAATGTGGTTTTGTGTTTTCTGGTGATTTTATGTTGTTTGAGATAAGTGGTTCTGAGTGGTTGGAAGTGAAAGAGATATGTCTGGTGAAAGGCGATGTTCCTATATGCTTAGTACTAATGCGATATTCCCATATGCTTTGTTCAAAGTGATGTTGTTACTCAATGTTCCTATATGCTTTGTTTAAAGCGATGTTCCTATTCGATGTTCCCATATGCTTTGTATAAAGCGATGTTCCCACTTGATGCTCCTACTCGATGTTCCCAAATGCTTTGTTGAAATCGATGTTCCCACTGGATGTTCCCAATATGCTGTGTTTTAAGTAAAGTTTTTATCTAATGATTTCTATAAGTTTTCCTTGACCTGTTTGTGAAGTTCTTATTATGCTGATATATTGATTACTTAAGTATGATTCCTTAGTATTTGTGCTGGATATTGCTTGGTGCCTATACTTTTTCTATTACTTTGTTTAGAGTTTCATCCTTGCATGCTTTGTTGTGTTGATGCATGACGGAGTAGATGTTTTACCTAAGAAGTGGGCTAGCTCTTAGAAGAAGAATCTGAAGGATGTTGTTGTATAGATGAGTATGGATTCCAAGATGAATAGATGGTTACTGTATTGTTTTGGGTAGAGGTTAAAGACCAGACTAGCTCAGATGTTCACTGTATTTTTAAATCTTTCCTTGTAAAAATTCTGATGATTATATGAAATGAGATTTCATTCATAAAAATACCATTTTATGTTTCCGCACTTAAAACCTTTTGAAAAGAATTAATACATATTCTCCATCCTTCTCTTTGTTTAAAAGAAGAAAATTTTTTACACACATTTTCGGAGAAGGAATGTTGAGCTTTAACTAGATATTTTCTAAGTTATTCAAAATTCTTGGTTACTATGGTGTAATATACTTTTTGGAGAAAGGGTGTTACAACACCATGAAGCTATTTAGGGCTAACATGGCATTTCCAAGCATTCTCATTGGTTCTCATCAATTAAATTAAATTATTTCAATTTTTATTTATGAAAAGACAATTTTACCCTTGGTTTCCATTTCTTTTTCACACAAACCCTAAGGGAAAAATTGTCAAAACACACCCCCTCTCACATCCCTTCTTGGCCGACCTCATGGAGCAAGTGGGAAGCCAAGTTGTCTTGAAGGAATTGCTACTCTGCTATATGTGTTTTATATGACTTGATGTTCTGGTACTTATATGTTTTTGTGATATGAATTGGGTGCTGTGTGATCTGCGTTTTGGGTGTGCTTGTACTTTTCTTATTACGTTGTTTAGAGTTTCACCCTTGCCTACTTTTATGTTGTGTTGATGCATGACTGAGTAGATGGCGATCCTGATACGGGACTAGGGAATGTCCGACACCTTAGCATACTACCCCTAGGTGGGGATAGTGTAGAGTGGAATATCAACCCTCACATGCATTGGGGCAGGTTTGTGGGAAGAGTAGAGACAGTGGATAGTGGAGCACAGCAAGATCCAATTCCCACCCTGGTATAGATAATCTTTGATGTTAAGTTACCCTTACGGCAACTAGGCGGTACGAGTTATGGTATAGAGGACATGTTCTTCAATGATGATGATGATGGTGACAGCGGTGGTGGTAGTTCGCATCCATCGGGGCATGGTGTGTAGGTAACAGGATGAAACACAAGAAGGGGGGTTGAATTGTGTTTCTAAGCTTTTAAAACTTTTCGCAAATGTTGGACGCTGGCTTATTTCAAATATTGGACGCACAGCGTTTTCTGAAATATTGGACGCACAATAGTTTTAAAACACTGGACGCACAGAGTCTTTATAAAAACTGGACGCACAGGTTTTCTAAATATTGGACGCACAGAATGCTTCCCTTTTAGTTTGAAAAACTTGTTTGAATAAAATCAATTTCAATCCCCTTTGTTAGTAATAAACACAGATATAAAAGGAGTTAAGGGAAAGAAGAAATAACACAAGTTTTTATACTGGTTCACCCTTTCCTAAGAGCTACGTCCAGTCCCCTCAAACTAGAGAGCTTTCACTATCAACCTGATAGGTAACAAGTATTCTTCAGCAGCCTCTCCAGGCCTTACAACAAGTATTCTTTGCACACAGCCTCTCCAGGCTAAAACCCAAGTATTCTTTGCACGCAGCCTCTCTAGGCTAAATCCCATGTATTCTTTGCACACAACCTCTCCAGGCTAAATCCCAAGTATTCTTTGCACACAGCCTCTTCAGGCTAAACCAAGTATTCTTTTCACACAAGCCTCTCCAGGCTCAAACAACTCAGCAGAGTTTTGATATCAAGTGCTATCTAACTCACACAAGTGAGGATGTGAAATCTAAAGCACTTCGAGAGTTAAGCAAACTCTCTATTTACAAGAAGAAAGACAAATATACAAGACTTTCTATACAGAGTATTTGCACAGCGGTTTTGCTCTTTCTTTTTCGTTCTTCAGTGTCTTACTTCTTCTTCTTGCTTCTCGGTATTTATAAGAGTAGTGAAGCTTCAGACTTGTTCTTCAGTTGCTCAACTTCAGCTCTCATAATATGACCGTTCTCTAATAGCATTGAATGCTATTTTCCCGTTGCTCTGAGGAGATCTACTTCAGTGAGTATGTCTGCGTTTCTTTCTCCTAAATCAGAAGCAACCTGTACTCAAAGTCTCAATTGTACAGTGGTTAATAGTAATATCTTATTGAGACAGAGAGAATACACTGTGTAAAGCAGAAAGAGGTGTTCAGAGATATACAGAGTTAGTCAGGGTACATTCTCTCTCTTAGTACACTTACCACAGTGCTTTATGCTTTTCATTTAATGCACGTTCAAAAACGTTGACAAAGTTGTACAGAAAAGCATTGTGTACAACTATTTAAATCAAATTGTTGGCTCAATAAAATTGTTTAATAATCAAATGCAAGAGCAACAATTGACAATCAAATGGATTCTGCGTGTTATGTATTGGGCGCAAAATATATGAAACATTGGACGCAGCATTTAGCAAGTTATTGGACGCATACCTTTGCACTTACCAATTTGCACAGAACTCATGCAAACATTGGACGCATACCTGATGCTTTCAATTGCACTTTGTTATGCTGCTTTATTGGACGATGAATAGTAGACTGAGAACTTGTCCTACTTTGCTTCATTCATCGTGTAACACTTTGTTCTTGTTCTTCTCATTTATCGGACGCAGAACAGTAGATAATGAACTTGTTCCATTCTGTTTCATTGCTTGTGGAACACTTTGTTATTTTCCTTCTTCATTATCAGACGCAGAACAGTGCTTGAGTAACTCTGACTTCATTGGACGCAGAATGTTCAGTTTCATTGGACGCAGAGTTGCACTCTTGCTCATGCTGAACATTGGACTTTTGTCCTTCATATGCATTGGACGCTTATTGGTTCTATTCCTTTGGAAATCATTGGACGCAGAAAGTAGCGTGTCTTCAAGACTTGATTTTTTTCTACTTCTGCGATTCTGCTTCTTCAGAAGACATTGAACGCAGAACTTTGTTCTTGCCTTGTGCTTATCATTGGACGCACTGTTCATTGGACGAACTGTGCTGAAGCATTGGACGCACAACAGTAATCCTTTTGCTCAAACATTGGACGCAGAACTCTTCCTTCTGCTCAACCATTGGACGCAGAATTCTTCCTTCTGCTAAAACATTGGACGCAGAACTTTTGTGTCCATTCCAGTGCCAACATTGTGATGAGCTAGCTTATTGGACGCAGACTGCAATCTTCCTTCAATAAACTTAGTTAGGCAGCATTGTTACACATTGTACAAGTTTAATACATATTGATTATCCTTTGTAAAAACCTTAATACATTTTGTTATCATCAAAACCATAAAATCACTTAGGGAGTTTTTGTATTAAAAACACTTTTAACCAATTTGGTTCCAACATGGTGGTGACGGATCAGATCAGGTATCCCCACAACCAAAGAACAAGCCCCCAGACACGGGCAAAGACGAAATTTCAGAAGACACTTCAGCAGCATCACCTGCAGAAACCGAGGGTTTTATAGGGTACACCCCAACTTCACCTTTAGGAGTAGCAGACCCATCTATGTACACCCCTAGTTCTCATCATTCAGAGGAGGAGGATATTATATGGCTATCCGAATCCCTTTCTGATGATGAAGAGGAAGAGATACCTGGAGAGTCTATCAACTCTTGGGCTACCCCTGCCCTCACATATGACCCTTTACCTAGACCAGATATGTAACACCCTCGATTTTTAAATAGTTTCTTTTAAATTTTAAATCTGTTTTAATTTATTTAAAATTATTGGATTAATGATTTTTAGATCTTAAGGTGAGAATAATGATATTCTCATCTTAGATTTATTTTAGAAGAGTCAAGATTAGCACAGTTCGCAAAACTGAGTTTTTGCAGGAAACGCATTCTCGCGTGATGCGGGGGAAGGGTTCAATATTTTTCTGGAGGTCATTTTTACTCCAAAATAATATTTTAACGAACCAAAAGTGGTTTTTATATTATTTTTTATTTTTAGATTTTTTCTGAAAAACTTTATTTTACCTGCGTTTGGTGCTTTACGGGTAAACCGGGCGCAACTGGGACATGCAAAATAGTCCAAAAATTTAGTTTTGAGGTTCTAAATTTTTGTATATCATATTTGAGTCATAAAAGTGATTTTTAATGTTGTTACCTATTTTAGAAAAATATTTATCTAAAAAGGGATTATAAAACTAAGCATTTTTACTACTTTGAACTACCAATTAAACCCTAACTTGATGGGACTTAATCCCACCATTTTTCTGGTTTGATTGGACGAGTAAGAAGCCCTAATTTTCACTCTCAAAATATCTCAAAAGTCAATTGGGTCAAAAGGGGTTAATTTTGAATTTTTCAAAATTAAAGGATGGAGTAGGTGAACCACTTCAATCAAAGCTATGCTCTCCCATGCTCCCTTGTTCCCTCTTGGCCGAGTTCCTCATTACGAAAGGAAGGGAAGAGATTCATTCTTACACACTTCATCTTCTTCCTTGAGACAAAGAGACCATTTTCTCTCATTCCAAGCTTTTACCTCCATAACCAAAAGCTTGAGTTCCTTTGAGTTTTTGACTATTCAAGCTTCACAAAAAAGGTTTGGATCATGATTCTAAACCATAATATCTTCTTATTTTTCCATTCTCATCACTTTTAATTTTTCCAAGAATCTTGTGTTCTCCATTTTTCTAAAAGAGAGTTTTTTCTTAGTTTAGGTTCAAACCCTTGGAACCTACAAGCCTGAAAACCATCTTGGATCCATTTTGTTTCAAAGTTTAAGTATTTCTCTACTCAAATTTCTACTCTCTAGGGTTTGTGTAACACCCTCTTTTTCGGAGGGCATTACATTGAAGTAACCAATCCAAACGCGGAAAATAAATTTCATTAAGTCTGGTTTTCTTTTGGAAAAATACTGACAAACTTATTTAATTTTCACAAATGGATTTTCATTGCCATTTTTCTTTTTTTTAAAGATATTAAAAGAAGACATAATTAAATCAACACTCAACATCTAAGAATGGAATACAGTCATTGGATACAATTTACGTCTTTCTTTATAAACCAATGTTTGAGAAATAATACACCATACAAGAAATTGCTTCTTCCCAAAAGAATACTGACTCCCTATGCTGGTCAAGCACTAAGAACTTCTGCAAGAAGTTCTAATAAGAAAACTCTAACTCGAAACTGGGACCCGCACGTCCTTCCACTAGGTTAACTCATCTTCAAAGTACGTCTCCATCTTCGAGTCCTGACAGGTCCACCCAGCTAGTGGTCCATCTATATGAATCATGTTCCACAGAGCACAAAACATATAGGCAATGGTGAAAAATCCTCATACGCAAGTTATTAAAACATAGTGACACAAATTAGAGAAAATAAATCATGTTTATCAAACATATGGCACAGAATAAACGTAATCTACACTGCACATATACACCAGCAGTGCAATACTCATCCTCAAAAGAAATCACATTCACTAACCACATTTCCAGCATAGGTCACACAGACACCAGTCACATAGACCACTATTTCCAACTTCACACAGAAGCATCACCGTTTCACACAGAAACATATCACAAGAATTCATCTATATATATATATATCCACACAAAACACTTCTATTGGCCATTTCTTGATAACAGATTTGACACACAGTCACGAGCACGTAGCCCGCACTCTATGGAGATTCCTTTTCCCAAACTCCTCATTTATTCAACACTCAGTCACGAGCATTTAGCCCGCACTCCATGGAGATTACTTTTTCACATAGCACGAAATGTCACTTAGCATTTCCAAGAGCACACAGCTCTTCTCACACAGCATTTGGCACACAGCCCTTTTCACACAGCATGAAATGTCACTTAGCATTTCTAGAGCACACAGCTCTCTCATAGCACACAGCATTTAATGGCACACAGCTTATGGCATATAGCCTTCCACACATCACATAGCATTTATATCACATAGCACTTTTCACTTCACAAAGCATTTTCTCGAATCACACAGCATTAAATGGCACACAGTGTTTCACATAGCACACAACATTTAAATGGCACATAGCCTATGGCACACAGCCTCTCACATAACACACAACATTTAATGGCACACAACAATTCTCCCACCACACAGCATTTCTCAATTCACATAGCATTTATATCTCATAGTATTTATATCACCCAACTTTATACCACACAGTATTGATATCTTCGTTCATTGATACTTTGTCCCACCGTCTCTTCTCACCATCCATTACACAACCTCCTTAAGCACATAACTATTGCTCCGTTTCATTAGACTTGACCTTTTTAAGAAAACTCTCCCAACCCTCAACCCTCTCTGTGTTGTAATGCTCAACTCATGGCCTCATGCCAATCCTCTTTCTCTTTATGCAAAAAGACACATACATTAAGCATACAAAACAATCATCTCATGCATTGTTAAGCTTTGATTTCTCTTGTAATTTAATTAACCTCTTCTCTAGGTTATCTCTTGCACAATCACACCTAGCCTTCTCTCTGGGTTATAGCATTCTCATATCTTATAATATTCACATCTCTTCATGCTTATTCTTAATCAACATGCCTCTTCCTCTTCAATTAATCCCTTTTAATTAAACTTTGTCTTTTAACAAAAAAATATTTTTCAAATCCAATGTTTAAGTTCTAAAATAAATTAGCCAAAATACTAACCCACCTTTAGGTTCAAAAATGACATTTTTCTTTTAAACATATTTGTTTAAAAAGCTGAAAAAGATGATTTTCGTAAAATCCTTGGCTGTTAAAAATTCAGGATCCAGAACTGTTCACAGGCGCGAGAATTTTCACACCCGCGGTGCAGACAGTTCTGTCCCCTGTTTTCGAGATTTCCACAACTTGGAAAATTTACACCCAGGGCATGACAGAATTCGAGTTTCACCAAGTTCAAACCAAATCCATCTTTTCTTTGCATGATTAAGACTTAACTAATAAAAATGAGCAAAATTTATCTTTTTGGATCAATTACAAAGCTTTTCAAAGCACCCACAACCACTTTGGATTTTCTACTACTTCAATCAACTCTTCAATATCAAGGGACAATAAATCAATATCAAGCTATTGGTCCACTTTTAGCAAAACATAGAGCAAAATCACCACACACAAAACATAGAGTAGGATCATCACACACCCAAGACAATTATTTCTCAACCTCCAAGAGCAATCCACATCAAAGGAAACCAATCCCAATCACATAAAGTTCAAGCAAGCCAAAACTCATCATCAAGTTAATCTATCATGACAAGGCTACATAAGAAATTACCTATCAAGCATAAGTACATCTCTTGGGCTATTCCAATACCATATGAACAAAGAGCACTTACCAACAATCAAAATACTCTCTACATAAAATTACTAGCTTCTTGTTCTACCCACAACCAACATAGTACATAATCATCACCCAAGCCTTAATAACCATGTATAAGAAAATTTCCCCTTACCTTCTTCCTTTAGCTTGAATATGAACAACCCTAACTCCTTGGTCTTCTATCCCCCCTTGAAGATCACCTTCCAAATCAACATATCATACCAAAAACTCAAGGTAAGCTTTCATATCTATCAAGAAAAATCTTTAGAACTTCAAGAGGACCTTAAGGTGAAATTAACCCAAATCAAACCTTAGTCTCATGAACCCTAAAGAGATGATACCAAACTTAATCCATGAAGCTCTTACCTTCACCTATCTCCCCTGATGCATGAAGATTAAAAATCAAGAAGAAAAGCTTGAGAAAACTTAGAAATTTTTGGAAGAAAAGCTAGAGAGAAAGTATGATAAGTGTTCTTGGTTCAAGAGGCAAATGGATGAAATGAATGAGTTTGGATCTCTCTCCCTCTCCCCTTGTGCTGGCTGGGTCGAGCTCCCCCTCTCCCTTGGGGTTCTTGGACAATTTTGCTCTTTAGCCATCATTACATTAAAGATATTTTTGTAAAATAATTATTAAGAATTTTTCTCATTGGATAAGAAATATGAGTCATAAAATTCATGAAGTTTCCAAGCTTTTCCACAGCCTTCTAGGGAGGCCCAGCTGGTGCAAGAGTGGGGTAAAAATATTTTTCACTTTTAACCGTGGTAAACGATAACTTACAGGTAATAAAGTGCGGTAACTTTTGAGTTTCATAGTAAAAATTGTCCAAAAATAACCTATTGAGGTAAAAAGCTCTCATGACCCTTATAACTACCCTAGACCACGAAATTAAGGTGCCAAAAAGGTCTTGGTACATAAAAATCAAGTTTAGAAGCATTACGGTAATTTTTCGGTTTTACCGTAACCTGTAAATTAGGGTTAAAATGAATTTTCTCTGAAAAATCCCAGAAAATTTCTAAAAATCATAAATATTATAAAAATACCATTGGTTACTCTTTTGGTTGATTTTGGATCATTTCCTAAGCTTCTGGCATTCATTTGTTCCCCAGTTACCCTGTTCTCAGTCTACAGGGCAAAACTGCAATTATTTGTCTGCTATTCTAAAAATTCCCAAAATAATTTCTAAAATTCTAAAATAATATAAAAACATTATTTGGATCCTCAAAAATATTTCTCAACTTGTTCTGGTCTCCAAACCCACTCACAGTTCAACCTACTTAAACTATAGGGACCAAAACTGTACTATTTCTGATCTGCTTCTCAGAAAATCCCCAAATAAATTTCTAAAATCCTCAAATTTTATAAAAAAACTATTGGTATCCTCAAATCATTTTTCTGACTCCAATTAGGGTTTCTATATCATTATATTCTTATTCTAACAGTCAAAACGTCTACAGATTTTTCCGTTTGACTTTCCACGTCAGCACTAAACCATTATTAATCTCATCGAAATCCTAATATTAACAATAATCCTCCCTTATTAACACTCTGTCTCTTAGAGTGAAAATTTGGGGCGTTACAGTTTGTGTATTTTCGTAAAACTTACATTTTTATGGTTATGTGTTTGATGTATTTTGAAAAAGGTTGATTTTTCCTAAGTGTTGGAAACATCAAGATCTTTGGGAGACCACTTGGTATTGGTGTTGGTGTTGGTGTGAAGAAGACCTTTGGTGTTAGCCCTTTTTAGTAGCTTCAAGAGGTAAGGAATTTTCTCAATAAGTTGGGAAGGTTGTATGTGTGGGTGTTGTATGTTTTGTGCTTGATGATAAACTCAAGGATTTGAGTTGTCATGTTGGGTGTTGGATGATTTATCATTCTTTTAGTAAAATATATTTTTACCTATGTATGACTAGGGTTTTAGATATATGATTTTGATTGATGAAGATGATTTTTGAAAAGTTTAATGTCTCTTGAAAAATATATTATGACTTGAAGTGGTTTATGCCTAATGCTTTGTTTGGTATTCTTGATGTATTGATAGTATTGGATTCTTGGGTGATATGGTGTGTTTTTTATTATGTTGTGGATTGTAATATTTAAAGTAGTTAAAGCTTTAAATTTATCATGATTGTTGTTGTTATGATTGGTGATTGAATTTAAAGAGGACTAATGCTATGTACCCAAGCATATGGAAGAGGATTAGAAGACTTTAAGAAGAAGTTTTCCCAAATGAAAAACAAGTTTTAATTAATTAGAATTCAAGTCAACACTTGATTAGGTATTTTCACTTAATCTTGAAATTAAGTCTCCAATGGACATTTTCCCAATTTTACTTTTCAAAAAGCCCTAATTAAGTTAAGGAATTAATGGATAGGGAAAAAAATAAAATTTTAAATTTTCAAGGGGCTGTAATGAAAATTGGATTACTTTGGGGTAAAATTATAATTTTCGGAAGTTCTGGGCCTAAAAACAAAATCTGAGCATATTGGGTCAAAAATGTAAATTATGAAAAACCCAGGGACTGAAACGTAAAACTGGAAGTTTTCTGGGTCAAAATCGTAAATTTTAGAAATCAGGGGCTGAAACGTGAAAACTTGATACTTTGAGGGTCAGATTTTAAATAATTAGAAGTAAAAGATTTTAAGTAAAATTTCATCAAGTGTGGAGCTTGAGTTTTAATTAAGATTCTTAAGTCAAACTTTTACAATGAAAAATACTAAGTTTGGTTTTAATAAAAGCATTTAAATCTTCAATTGACTTTTCATAAAAACTATTCTTGGTTATACATAAAAACGTTAATGAGGTATTTCATGATGTAAGTATTTAAAGGTTTTGAGACTTAAAAGCTAAAGAGGGATTTATAGGGGTGTTCTTTAAAACTTATGTTTTAAAAACGATCTTAATCGAAAAGATTTACACGTTGTTGAGAGAGAGTCAACATGTGGCGAATTGAAGATTCAAGGATAAATAATGCTACACGATGTTGGGAGAGAGTTAACACGTGACGATGAAAACTCTAAGTGAAGGATTACATTATTTTCCTTGTATGCGTGTATGAATTGTATTGTCATATGCATTTGAAATATTGGTTTTTGCCATGTTGGCTTTATGCCATGATGAGAGTATATAATCCTAAAGTGATGGATTGAGAATAAGCATAGTCTGACAATAAGTCTTTGAAGGCGTTCAGGTCACGAAATTGTCAAATGTGTTGAGAAAAGTAGTATATCCGGCTTGAATGATCCTGACCGGCTTGCTTTATTTATGATATGGTGCATGTAGCATAACGGCCGGCCATATCGAACAAATGACAACGAGGGCTGAGAGATGGTCAGGTTGCATTTATGTTAGGTACAAGCACCAACCATATCGCTCTACTTAGTTGAGGAAGAGAGGTCTCCATGAAGCAGCACATCAGTGTAACAAGAGATATTGAAGTGACATGCATTTCGCTAGAATGCTATGTGTGTTTTGACTTGATGATTGTGTGCTCTTTTGAGTGTATAAATAACTTAGAGAAATATTTGCGAAAGAGTAGTCTTACATATATATATTCTTGGAATGTATTATGTAGTATTTTATTTTTCATATACATCATTTCAGTGGATTTCAACTTGTGCAAAGAAATTCACTCTTGCGTGTTTTTCTGTTACTTTCTTATTGTTACGAGTAGATGTCCACTTTGAGACCTCTAGTAGCCCGAGTGAGGGAGAGCTTCCGGTCTCGTGAGGCCGATGGTGGGGGATGGACTTACGATCCCATCTCCCAATGGGCCACTGTGACTGGACACGTGGTCAGGACTAGAGGAGGGGTGTTGGGCCCCGAAAAGGTTTTAGAGAGGGACATGGTTTTGGACGTCTACATACCCGTCGAGAGGATGCGCTACTGGCTGGGAGATGCACCCTTTGCATGCAGTATCACGTTGGAGAACCGGGAGGCCAGAGTTTCGCCCACGGTGCAGCCTAGGAGAGAGACGAGGGAGGATCAGAGGCCTACACCTCAGCGGATAGACGGATCGGTATCTGACCGTTGTCGTCTGATTCGTCGCACTCCAAGGAAGAGTTCCTTGGAGAGGACACGCTTGCCTAGGTTGGCTCCACCTGTGATACCAGCTCCACCACCTGAGTCTGCGCGACCGATGCTTCCAGTTCCTTACGTAGAGCCGTCGGGACATTTCGTGCATTTCTCTTCAGGCTCTCATGCCGGACCATCAAGACATGCAGAGAGAGGGAAGAGGAAGGTCAGAGACGAGCCTGGATGCGGTTGACTCGTGGAGTCCAAGTCTGAGGACGAGGAGGACCCCTAGGAGACGTCATCGTCTTAGGTCTCTAGGCGGGGAGGTGTAGAGTGCTAGGTTGTGGGTTGTTAGTTGGCCGACCAGCCTAGGTTTTGGGGATGTAGATATTTCATGTCGTGTATTTTGACACACCTTTGCTTTATTGCTTTCTTGGGTTTAGTTTACTACTTTATTTCTTTTATGCTGTGATGATGTATTTTGGCCACTCTGCTGTGGTTCCTGATTTTACTTGCGGGCGCAAGGATTTTGTATAGTAACTTGATGATATATATATGACGTGTGTTTTTTTTCTTTTCTGATTTTTTTGGATGGCTAAGTTTTCATGAGCGTACTTATCTTTTCAAAAAAAAATTTAACCACCAATTTCGGTATCCTTTATTTATGATAGAATAATTTTGAAGACAAACCAGTTTTATACTATTTCCGCATTGAGTTTTGTTTAGTTTTCATGTGACGTTTCCTTATGGGAAAAATGGGCATTACAAGATCTGTCCAAGTTTGGTATGGGTTGGATTCCGATGACTCAAGTCCGAAACCTTGAATCTAGCTTGCCAAGTTTAGGAGGATCCACTTGGTCATGTCCTTATATACAACTGAGTTAGAGTTTGGAGTAGTACATCCCTTTCTGGGTAGATGATGGGATCATGGCTCGTCTATACATAGTTGTGTGTGTTTTTGTTTTACAACTTTTGTATTTTTGGTTTAGAGTAGTTTTAACTTCTTTTTCTTTTACAGTATCCAAAATCATAGTTTGTCTTGGAACAAACTCTTTTGTAAAATATCATGTTATATATATGAGAGATGGAGTACTTTTTCAAAGTATGATGGCTTTACCTTACATTTAAAATCTTTTAAAAGGAATCAAGGGAACATATTCTCCATCCTTCTCATCTTTTATAAAAGCGAAAATTTTATCCGTATTCTGAAGAAGGATTACTATTTTCATCAAATTATTTTCTAAAGTCTTTGTGAAATTTTTGGTTACTATGGTGTATTATCCTTTTTGGAAAATGGGTGTTGCAAAGTGCATGGGAGCCAATGGGAAAAAAGGATGGATTTTACCTAATTAATTAATTACCCTTTATGACATAAATCATGAATAGTGACCATGACCACACAATTTTAAATGCCCTCCATCTCCCTTGTGTTGGCCGCTCCCTCCCCTATAAATACCCCTCCATGCTTCATAAAATTTTCACACCAAACTTGAAGCAATACCAAGTTTACTCTTTCTCCCTCCTTTAAAGCTTTATATATATTCTCTCTTTGTGTTCTTAGTTTTAAGCTTTGTTCTTCCAAGCTTTTCTTCCAAAAGGTACAGGGAACCTCTTGCAAAATAATTTGAAAAGATATAACTTTGATTTTTGATTGCTACTCACTTAGGTGATTTATATATTATAGCTTTATAATTATTTATTTATGCTTTATAATTATTTTATGGCTTTAATTTAATTAACATGAGCTTTTATTATTTGTAGTGTTATAATGCATAAATTGTTTATGTGATTTTGATAGTAATGTTATAATGGCAAAATTAGCTTTATGTTTTATAATTGTTTATTTAAGGCTTTATACTTGTCTAATAGCTTTAATTTAATTGTTATGAACTTTTATTAATTATAGTGTTATAATGCCTAAATTGTTTATGTGATTTTGTGAGAGTAGTGTTATAATGACAAAATGTATTTTGAGCTTTAATAATTGTACTATTATAATGTCAAATTTTAGACTACCACAAATATAATTTTACCGTAAAACAAGTGCAATTTATTTCTCTGTGAAAATCCCGAAGTTGTCTATCATTGAAATACAGAAAGATGGTTAAGATGAATGGTTTATTAGTATGGTTCTGTCTAGGAAAGGCAAATGTCTTCCAAGCGGCCTTAGCTCTCCTTCTCTTTCTTGAGAACTATACTGATATGTTGTTTATAGCTCTTAACCTAGGGATTCAGTATATACGTGACTAAGATAAATTGGGAAAGAAGTGATTTCTCTATTAAACATATATATATATAGATTGGATTGGAAAAAAAATAGTATAATGGTAAAGGATTCTCGATGAATTCTACTGTTATATTATCTGTTGGAAATTTCGGGTTGGAGTCCAATATATATATATATATAATTAAACTCAATTTAATTTTCAATGTCTTTGACAGTGAAAATTAGTGAGGTAGGCCTCCAACAAGCTTTTTCTGAAAGTAAACTGGTATTTAAGTCTTTCGGTAATGAGTCAGTTTTATCTCGTTCACTTAGTTCTATACCAAGTTATCAAAAAGTTGGACACTGATCACCGCAATTGGCTCTACTGCCGTGTGATTATTCCTTTTCCAAAATTATTTAAAATCTGAGAAAGATCACTTACCGATGAAAAAGTGAACGTGGGTTTAAATTACTGTTGATCTCTTCTCTCTTGATCAATCCCGGTGGCTCAGCCCTGTTTTGGTCTTCTTGAAATGAATTAATCACCTTTAGTTTTAATATACCGAATCACTCTGATTATTATTGGTCGATCACCTCAGTTCGGCTCTGCCGCGGTGTGATCAGTCTTTAATTGAACTATTAAAGCTGGGAAATAACCTCTCTCTTAATGATCAGTAAAATAAGTAATGAGGGCAAGAATTATTTATTTGATGATGCGGTAAAAGGTTTTTACAAGATGAAATAAAGGAATAAAATGATGTGATTTTATATTTATCTGTTTGTATAAGAGTATTTTTATCATAAAGAGATGAGTTTATTTCATAGAAAGTATTTTGATGAGATTTAAGATTTCAAGAGAAACTACAGTGAAACAGAGGAAGTTTTACAAAGAGATATTTAAGAGAATTTATATGCAATTTAGACTGTCATAGCATAAAGACATTTGAGCATACAATCTGGAGGGAAGATTGAAAATAGGGTTTTGTTGTGTTGCAATTGCCTACTGAGATTATCCAGGGATCGCAAGTCTCAATGGTCGTGTAGGTGAATACCCTCGAGCCGAGACTAATCGTATACCCGACTTGGATAAATCTAATTGACGGACCTATTTAGGATATGGTATTCATTTTAAATGCAGTATTTCCGAAGGACTCTCAGGGGTCTGAAGGATTACCTTATTATTTGTTAAGTTTACTGCAGCCAATCGCTCACTAGAGTTCAGGTTGGAAAAAGTCTCCTTTTATTGCATTGCACCGGTGTATTTTAAGAGATATAGAAGTGACATGCATAAATATACCTTGATTTCATGATATATTTTGATTATGCATTGGTTTTGTTATGTTATAATATAAGGTATGACCTGTTTGAGTAAGACCCATATATGTCTTAAATGACTTTCTATTCTGATATATATGTCTTAAATGACTTACTATTTTTGATATATAGATGTCTTAGATGACTTGCTATTCTGATATCTATATGTTCTTGATGTGTGAATTGGGTGCCGTATGACTTGTGTTTTGGTGTGCTTATACTTCTATTTGATTTAGAGTTTCACCCTTGCATGTTTCTATGCTGTGCTTGTGTATGTGCAAGTAGATGGTTCACCCAGACACGGGATTGGGAGATGTATGACACCTTAGTATACTACCCCTAGGTGGGAATAGTGCGGAGTGGAATATCAACCGTACCACACATTGGGGCAGGTTTGTAGGGCAAGTGGAGACTATGGACAGTGCAGTAGGGCAGAATCTGATCCCTATACAGGAACAGATAGTTCTGGATGTTAAGTTACCCTTGCGTCAGTTAGGAAGCTTAGTATTTGGCATGGATGATGACGAAAATGACGACAACAATGATGACAACGGCGATGGTAGCTCACACCCATCGGGACATGATGATGATGATGGACCAGGTCATGTGTCACCACCATCGAGGAGCAAGCCCTCAGCCACGGGTCGGGATGGCGATACCGAAGAGACATCAGCAGCAGCACCTGCAGGAACAGAGGATTCTGTGGGGTATACTCCGGCTTTGCCTCTGGGAGAAGTAGACCCACTGATGTACACCCCTCATTCCCATCACTATGAGGAGGAGGATATCATATGGCTATCCGAATCCTTTTCTGATGAGGAAGAGGAACAGATACATGACGAGTCCATCGACTCTTGGGCCACCTCTGACCTCACCAATGACCCTTTGCCTAGACCGGATCTATCCAGGTTTGACTATGATTGGATTCCGGTGACTCAGGTTTGGAACCTTGAGCCTAGTGGGCTAGGATTAGGAGGGGCTACTTGGTCGTGCCCTTAGATGCAGCAAAGTTAGAGTTTAGAGTAGTGGATCCCTTTTTGGGTAGATGATGGGATCATGACTCGTCTGTACATAGTAGTGTATGTTTTTATTTTACCACTTTTGTATTGTCGATTTAGTTAGTTTTTACCGTTTTCTTTTGCAGTATCAAAACCATAGTTTGTCCTGTGGCAAACTCTTTTGTAAAATATCATGGTATATATATGAGATGGAGTGCTTTTACAAAGTGTGATGATTTTATTCTGCATTTAAAATCTTTCAAGAAGAATCAAGGGGACATATTCCCCATCCTTCTTGTAACAGCCTTTCTCCAAAAAGAATATTACACCATAGTTACCAAGAATTTTCAATAACTTTACTTAGAAAATGTTTAGTGAAAGCTCAACATTCCTTCTCCGAAAATGTGTATAAATTTTTTTCTTCTTTTAAACAAAGAGAAGGATGGAGAATATGTATTAATTCTCTTTAAATGGTTTTAACTGCTGAAGCATAAAACAAAACTTATGTGAAAATGATCTCATCTCATATATATATATAAAGTCATCAGAGTTTTTTTACAGGGAAAAATTGAAAATAAGACAGTGAACATCTGAGTCAGTCTAGTCTCTAAACCACTACCCAAGATAATGTAGTAATCATCTATTCTTCTCGGAATCCACATCCTTCAGATCTTCTCCTAAGAGCTAACCCACTTCTTGGGTCAAACATCTACTCCGTCATGCATCAACATAACAAAGCAGGCAAGGGTGAAACTCTAAACAAAGTAATAAGCAAAGTACAAGCACAACCAAACCACATATTATCCATCACTCAATTCATATGTCAAGAACAGATAAACAACATATAGCAGACATATTGCACACAATAGATGAACCATTCAACGTCGTAAACAGAGAATTTTAACATGGTAATATATATTAAGGATTTATCAAACACAAAAGACAATTTACAATTTCGGGACACACCCACAAAAAAGGAACCCGCTGCTCTTGGAGACTTTACTTAATAATTTCGAGACACACCCACGAGTAAAGAACCCGCTGTAACGCCCCTTTTTTCCACAAGGATTGTTACGTAAAAATACCAAGAACTCCATGCGGAATTAATATCAATTTGTTTTGCTTAAAAACATACTCCTTTCATAATTAAAAGATACCGAAATTGGTGGCTAAATTTTTTTTTTTTTGAAAACATAAGTATCATAAGAAGTATACTCATAAAACTTTAGCCATCCAGAAAATAAAAAAAGAAATATACATCACATTCACAATTCACATGTTCACTATACAAAAGTCTTGTGCCACAAGTATAGTCAAGATACATCATCATAACATGAAAGAAAATAAGGTGATAAACCTATCCTAAAGAAAACAGTAAAGCAAAAGGTATGTCAAATACACAACATAAACATCTACTCCCAAAAACCTAGGCTGGTCGGCTAACTGACACACCCACAACCTAGCACTATACTACCCACATCTAGAGACCTAAAAAGATGCCGCCTCCTCAGGGTCCTCCTTGAGCTCAGACTCACCCTCCATAAGAAATCTGCAACCGCACTCGTTGCTAATCTTCCTCACTCGGGCTACCAGAGGTCTCGGTGTAAACATTTACGCGTATCGTACATAAAATAACAGAAAAACACGCAAGGGTGAATTTCTGTGCACAAGTTGAAATCCACTGAAAAGATGTATATGAAAAATAAAATACTACATAATACATTCCAAGAATATATATATATAGGGTTACTCTTTCGCAAATCGTTCTCTAAGATACTCATACATCCACAGAAAACACAACATCCAGTTACACACACATGGCACTCTAGCATAACACATGGCACTTCAACATCTTTTCATACAGCTCAAACTGTCCTCCGTTCGCAATCCCCCAAGCTGGATTGCACAATCCTCCAAGCTGGATTGTAGCTCAAATTTGGCAAAGCAAATTATTGAATGCAATTGACATCTAAATATATATTGCACAATCCTCCATGCTGGATTGTGGCAATGACATCTACATACGTCCCGCACAATCTTCCAAGCTGGATTGTAGCAACGTCATCTACATTTATTGCACAAGTCCTCCAAGCTGGATTGTAGCAACAACATCTATATTTATTACACAATCCTCCAAGCTGGATTGTAGCAAAGACATCAACAATTATTGCACAATCCTCCAAGCTGGATTGTAGCATGACCTCAATATATATTGCACAATCCTCCAAGCTGGATTGTAGCACTAACATCTATATTTGCACACACATACAAGACAATTAATGTGGTCCCTCGACTTAGGGTTTTCGTCGTTACGTGTTAGCTTTCATCCAACACCGTGTAATATTATTGTCCTCAAGACTTTATCGTCGCCACGTATTGATCCTCGTTCAATACCTTGTGAAATCGTTATTTGAAACCATAAGTTTTTAGAAGAAATTCCTCTTTGAATTCTTAAGTTCTCCTTTAACTTCAAAATCTTAAATCTTCACTTGCTATAAAAGAATTACCTCTTATTTAAAACCCACTCTATTAATTTTTATTCCCACTTTTCATTATAAAAGGTTTAATTAAAAACTTGAGTAGATTCTTTGATAATTTTACTTAATTTCCTTTACTGTTAAGTATTTACAATTCTGACCCCCTAAGAAGTCTAGTTTCGCAATTCAGCCCCTGATTTTATGAAAAATTATGTTTCTGGCCCAAAATGCCCAGACTTTGCGTTCCTGCCCCAAAACTTTTGTAAATTATGTTTTTGGCCAAAAGTGCCCAGTTTCGCGTTTCTGCCCCATAACTTATGTAAAATTATATTTTTGACCCAAAAACACCTAGATTTTGTTTTTAACCCCTTAAAAATCTAAAAATTTATTTTCTCCCTCATTAATTGATTTTCTAGCTTACTTAGAGTTTTATGGAGCAATAGGTTTTAGTATAGAATCTATTGGAGACTTATACTTAGAAATTTAGTGAAATTTATCTAATCAAGTGTTAACTTGAATCCTAATTAATTTTTTTGATTTCATTTGGAAAACTTTTTCATTAAAGCTTTTAAATCCTCTTCTCACACTTAATCAAATATTTTCAATCCAATCCCAATCACAATAAATCAATCACACCATTTACCCAATAAATCAAATACCCCAAATAAGCCAAGAGGCATAATCATATCATACAACATACATACACTCAAAAGAACCATTTTTAGCAATTAAGCACATCAAGAACAAGAGCATCATTCTTTAATTTATTAAGCAAGCATCAAGCATACAAGCCACTTCCATTAACATATAAATTTTTCCAAGAGTCCCCAAAAATCGAAATTTGCTTTTTATCACCCAAGTATCATACTTTGAAAACCTCAAGATATAGATATGGAAAAATATACATTACTAAGAGAATGATTTCTCATTCAAACAACCAATATGAAAACTCAAGTCTTTGAGTTTTTCATGAAACATAAAACACATAGCCACACACATATACAACCTTCCCAACTTATTGAGAAAATCCCCTTACCTCTTGAAGACAATGAAAATGGGCAAACACCAAAAATCACCTCCACTCTTCACCAACACCAAGTGGCCTCCTTGAAGCCTTGATGTTCTAACACTTAGAAAAATTAACCTTACACAAAATACACCAAAAATAAACCATAAAAATGCAAGTTTCATGAAAACCACCAAACCCTAAAGAGTAGAAATTTTGAGTAGATGAATACTTACTCAAATCTTGAAGCAAAATAGATCCAAGGTAGTTTTCAAGCTTGTAGGTTCCAATGGAGTGAACCTAAACCAAGAAAAAACTCTCTTTTAGTAAAAGGAAGAACACAAGCTTTCATGGAAAAATGAAAGTGGTGGAAATGAAAAAATAAAAGAAGTTTATGGATTAGAATGATCATCCAAACCTTTTTTGTGAAGGTTGGGCGGCCAAAAACTCAATAAAACTTAGCCTTTTTGTGTGTAGGAAAGCTTGAAGGATGAGAGAAAAAATGGAGTTTGGAGAGCATGAAGAAGATGAAGTGAGTGAAATGAATTTTCTCTCTCTCCTTTCCTATGTGAATCTCGGCTGTAGCAAGAAAGAATGGGGGAGGTATGGGCTTGCATGCTTTTGGTGGTTGGGAGTCATACCTCTTTCACCTAATTTGAAAAAAATTCAAAAATCAACCATTTTTTACCATTTGACTTTTGGGATATTTTTGGGAGTGAAATCTGCCCCCCTTGTGCGCCCAAATCAGACTGGAAAATGGTGGGATTAAATCCAATCAAGTTAGGGTTTAATCGGTAGTTCAAAGTAGTAAAAACGCGTAGTTTTCAAACCCCTTTTTAGATAAATATTTTTCTAAAATGGGTAAAATCATGAGAAATCAATTTTATGACTTGAATGTGATTTTTAAAAATTTAGAAACCCAAAACTAAATTTTTGGACTATTTTATATGTCCCGGTTGCGCCCGGTTTACCCGTAAAGCTCCAATCGCGGGTAAAATAAAGTTTTTCTGAAAAATTTCCAGAAAATTTCTAAAAATCACAAATATTATAAAAACAACTTTTGGTTCGTTAAAATATTATTTTGGAGTAAAAATGACCTCCAGAAAAATACTGGACCCTATCCCCGCATCAGGAGAGAATGCGATTCCCGCGAAAACTCAGTTTTGCAAAATATTCTGTTTCACGTTTTCAGCCTTTATTTTTTTGAAAATTAGGTTTCTACCCCAAAATGCCCAGTCTTCACGTTTTTGCCCCAGAATTGTCCAGTCTTCATGTTTTTACCCCAGAATTTGTCCAGTCTTCATGTTTTTGCCCCAGAATTGTCCAGTCTTCACGTTTCTACCCCAGAACTTTTGTAAAATTATATTTTTGGCCCAAAGTGCCCAGATTTTCGATTTCATGCCCAGAATTTTAGAATTTTGTATTTTTGACCCCAAAAGATCCAGTTTTCGTTTTTGACCCCTAAAAATCTAAAATTTGATTTTCCTCCCTCATTAATTAATTTTCTAGCTCACTTAGAGTTTTATGGAGAAAAATGATTTAGTATGAAATTGACTTGAAACTTATACTTAGCAATTTAATGAAATTTATCTGAGTATGTATTAACTTGACCCCTAATTAATTTATTTGATTTCACTTTGGAAATCTTTTTAATCAAAGTTTTTAAGATCCTTCTCACACTTAATCAAATACTTCAATTCAATCCCAATCACCAAGATTCAAAGTATGTGAAATATCCAAAGAAATCAACATGCATCAATTAGGCAAGAACACAATCAAGCCATAAATCATACAGATACTCAAAGTAACCATCCATAACAAATTAACATACATTATGAACATAGCATAAAACATACTTCATCAAGCATACACTTAGGCATTCCAAATTACTCCAAATCATACAATGATTTTTCCAACAACACATAGGCTTATCAAAAATTATCATTCATCAACCAAAATCATACTTTAACTCATGTACATAAATATATAAAAATACATATTTACTAAGAGAATAAAACTTCATTCAACACCCAATAGAAAAACTCAAGTCTTTGAGTTTCACATCAAGAACAAAACACACCATCACCCACATATACAACCTTCCCAACTTATTGAGAAATTCCCCTTACCTCTTGAAGACAATGAAAATGGGCAAACACCAAAAATCACCTTCACTCTCCACCAACACCAAGTGGCCTCCTTGAAGCCTTGATGATCCAACACTTAGAAAAATTAACCTTTTACAAAATACACCAAAATAAAACCATAAAAATGCAAGTTTTAAGCAAACCACCAAACCCCAAAGAGTAGGAATTTTGAGTAGATGAATACTTACTCAAACTTGAAAGCAAATGGATCCGAGGTAGTTTTCAAGCTTGTAGGTTCCAATGGAGTGAACCTAAACCAATAAAAAGCTATCTTTTAGTAAAGAGAAGAACACAACCTTCATGGAAAATGAAAGTGGTGGAAATGAAAGAATTTTATGGATTAGAATGATGATCCAAACCTTTTTTGTGAAGCTTGACTAGCCAAAATCTCAACAAAACTTAGCCTTTTTGGTGTATGGAAAAGCTCGGGAATAATGGAGAGAAAAATGGAGGATTTCTTTGCAAGAGGAAGAAGATGAAGTCAAAAGTGAAAATCTCTCTCTTCTCTCTCCCTATGTGCAGCGGCTAGAGCAAGAAGGAATGGCGGAGGTATAGGCTTGCATGCTTTGAGTGATTGGGAGCCCTACCTCACTCACCTAATTTGAAAAAATTCAAAAATCAACCCTTTTTTGACCATTTGACTTTTGGGATATTTTTGAGAGTGAAATCTGCCCTCTTACTCGCCCAAATCAGACTAGAAAAATGGTGGGATTAAATCTCATCAAGTTAGGGTTTAATCGGTAGTTCAAAGTAGTAAAACGCGTAGTTTTTGAACCCCTTTTTAGATAAATATTTTTCTAAAATAGGTAAAATCATGAGAAATCAATTTTATGACTTGAATATGGTATAGAAAAATTTAGAAACCCAAAACTAAATTTTTGGACTATTTTTCATGTCCCGGTTGCGCCCGATATAACACCTTCATTTTTATATAGTTTATGTCGACTTTTAAATATGTTTTAATTTATTTAGAATTTTTTTATTAATGATTTTGGGATCTTGAGGTGACAATAAGGATATTCATATCTTAGATTTATTTTAGAAGAGTCGAGAGTAGTAGAGTTCGCAAAACTGACGGCGTTCTTGTGTGATGTGGGGAAGGGTTCAGTATTTTTTTTTGGAGGTCATTTTAATTCCAAAATAATATTTTAATGAACCAAAAGTTATTTTTAAAATATTTGTGATTTTTAGAAATTTTTCTAGAATTTTTCAGACAAATTTTATTTTACCCATGTTTGGAGCTTTACGGGTAAACCGGGCGCAACCGGGACATGAAAAATAGTCCAAAAATTTAGTTTTGAGATTCTAAAATTTTCTATATCATTTTCAGGTCATAAAATTGAATTCTCATGATTTTACCTATTTTAGAAAAATATTTATCTAAAGAGGGGTTATAAAATCGCGCGTTTTACTGCTTTGAACTACCGATTAAACCCTAACTTGATGGGACTTAATCCCACCATTTTTCTGGTCTGGTTGGGCACACAAGAGGGTAGATTTCACTCCCAAAAATATTCCAAAAGTCAAATGGTCAAAAAGAATTGAAGACGATAAAGTCTTGAGGACAATAATATTACACGGTGTTGGATGAAAACTAACACGTGGCGACGAAAAACCCTAAGACGAGGGACCGCATTGATTGAATTGTTTGTGGTTGCAAATTGTATTGTCATATGCATTTGAGTTATTGGCTTTTGCCATGTTGGCTTTATGCCATGATTAGAGCATACAATCATATATGGGGATTGTAAATAAGTATGGTCTGACTATAAGTCTTTGAGGGCATCCAGATTACGAAGTTCTCAATGGCCTTGAAAGGAATTCCCTTGTGCCGAGACGAGTCGTAATACCCAGCTTGATTGATCCTGACCAGGGCTATCTTATTTGAGATGTGGTGTACGACGTAGCACAATGGGGCTGTACCGAATGAATGACAAACGATGGCCGAGAGAGATGATCAGTTTGCATTAATGTTAGGTATACGCTTCTGCCATATCGCTCTACTTAGTTGAGGAAGTCTCCATGGAGCAGTGCACCGGTGTATTAAAGAGATATTGAAGTGACATGCATTATGCTAGAGTGCTATGTGTGTGTTTGACTGTGTGTTTAATTTGATGATGTGCTCTCTTTTGGTGTATGAATATCTTAGAGAAAGATTTGCGAAAGAGTAGCTATATATATTCTTGGAATGTATTATGTAATATTTTCTTTTTCGTATACATCCTTTCAGTGGACTTTCAACTTGTGCAAAGAAATTCACCCTTGCGTGTTTTTCTGTTATTTTATGTATGTTACGCATAGATGTCCACTTCGAGACCTCTAATAGCCCGAGTGAGGGAGTGCTTCCGGCCTCGTGAGGCCGATGGTGGAGGATGGACTTACGATCCCATCTCCCAATGGGCCACTGTGACTAGACACGTGGTCAGAACTAGAGGAGGGGTGTTGGGCCCCGAAGGGGTTTTGGAGAAGTACATGGTTTTGGACGTTTACATACCCATCGAAAGGATACGCTACTAGCTGGGAGATGCACCCTTTGCACGCAGTATCACTTTGGAGAACCGGGAGGCCAGAGTTCCGCCCACGGCGCAGCCTAGGAGAGAGGTGAGGGAGGATCAGAGGCCTACACATCAGCGGATAGCCGAATCGGTATCTAACCGTTGTCATCTGATTCGTCGCACTCCAAGGAAGAGTTTCTTGGAGAGGGCACGCTTACCAAGGATGGCTCCACCGGTGACACCAGTTCCATCACCCGAGACCATGAGGCCGACACTTCCTGTTCCATACGTCGCACCTTCTGGACGTTTTGTTTGCTGTTCTTGTGACACTTCTGCTGAACCATAAGGACATGTAGGGAGAGGGAAGAGGAAGGTCAGAGATGAGCCTGGATGCTGTTGGCTCGTGGAGTTCGAGTCTGAGGATGAGGAGGACCCCGAGGAGGATCCAGAGGAGGATCTCGAGGAGACGTCGTCGCCTTAGGTCTCTAGGCGGGGAGGTGTAGAGTGCTAGGTTGTGGGTTGTTAGTTGGCCGACCAACCTAGGTTTTGGGGACGTAGATATTTCATGTCGTGTATTTTGACGCACTTTTTGCTCTATTGTTTTCTTAGGTTTAGTTTACTGTTTTATTTCTTTTATGCTGTGATGATGTATTTTGGCCACTCTGTTGTGGTTTATAACTATACTTGCGAGCGCAAGGTTTGTGTACTTTGACATGATGATGTTTATATTCATGTATGATGTTTCTTTTCTTCAGAGTTTCTGGATGGCTAAATGAGATGTGAATAAATCTTTTCGTATAAGATCCTTTTCCTTTAAAAAAAAATAGCCACCAATTTCGGTATCCTGAAATTATGAAAGACGTTTTCCGCATTAAGTTTTATGTTTTTCATGTGACGTTCCTTGTGGGGAAAAGGGGCGTTACACCTGATTTACCCGTAAAGCTCCAAACGCGGGTAAAATATAGATTTTCTAAAAAATTTCCAGAATTCTAAAAATCACAAATATTATAAAAACCACTTTTGGTTTATTAAAATTTTATTTTGGAGTAAAAATGGCATCTAGAAAAATACTGAACCCTTTCCCGCATCACGCGAGAACGCGGTTCCCGCAAAACTTAGTTTTGCGAACTCTACCACTTTAAACCCTTCAAAAACAAATCTAAGATATGAATATTATTATTCACACCTTAAAATCTTAAAAATCAGTAATTAAATAATTTTAATTAAATTAAAACAGATTAAAAGTCAATAAAAATTATATAAAAAAATCAGGGTGTTACACGTCAGCCCTAAAAACTTTTTAGAAATTTTTTGAGAATTTTACGGTAAATGGTAAGATCATCGGTGTACACCGTTTTACTTATACGCTCAAGGGCAATACAATAAATTTACAAAACCTTGTATGAAAATAATTTCTAAAATTCCTAGTCAATAAATTAAAAACGAAAAAAAGTAAAATTTCGTGTTTTGAATAGTGGGTTAAACTCTCCCAGTAGTCTTTGGCCTACCCACATCAGCTTTGTTTGCAATCGGCTCCTCCTTTTTGGAACGACAGTCTTTAACAACATGTCCCATCTTACCACACTAATAACACGTAATTCCCGTTTGTGGGTAACCATTAACCAAATGACCTGGCTTTCCACACCTATAGCATGTATTCCCTTTTTGTAAACAAGTGTCAGCCCAGTGACCTTGTTTCCTACACTTGTGACACGTACTGATAGTATCTTGATTATTGGAGTTAAATTTTCCTCCTCCTCCAAAAGCAGGTGCAGCATGATGGTACGATTGTTCATTCCCTGACGGCTTATTGTAAGGTTTTCTCTGATCCAGGTTGTCTTGCCTCTTATTGGACCTAGATGGTCTAAAATCCTTGTTCACCACTTATTTTCCCCTCTTGGTCTCTTCAATCATAGAGCAACGCTCTATCAACTCTCCAAACTGCTCAACTTTTAGTGGTGCCATTGCTTCACGCAAATCATACATCAATCCTTCCTGAACCTTCTTACACTTCCATGAAGGATCATAATGCATCTGAAAGTACGGGAAAAATTTGGAGAGCGACTCAAACTTAGCTGCATACACTCCAACAGACATCTCCCCTTGTTTCAGGCTCAAGAACTCCATCTCCTTGTTATGACAGATGTTTTGAGGAAATAATTGGTCAGAAATCGTTCACGGAAAAGAGCCCAAGTAATGGCTATTTCTCCGGCCTCCAACAGCTGACGTACCTCACGCTACCAGAACTTAGCATCGCCCACTTTCGTTCCTCTGTACACGCTATAGCAACAAAAATCTTTTCTAACTCTTGAATCCATTGTTCCGCCTCTTCCGGGTCATAACCTCCTTTGAACTGAGTTGGTTTAGCACGACGAAAATATGCCAAACCCTGCCCATTTCCTTCTCTCTGTCCTATGGCCGTTGCCATATCTCGTATTGCATTCGCCAAAACTGCATTGTCTCTATTCCCTCTTCCTGCCATGGTTTCCTACAAGGCAACTACCCAGGTAAAACCAATCAGAACCCATCCAAGAAATCCCAAAATCACACATTCGTACACAAAGATTTCACAAGGAAACAATCACACAAATTCAATCAAGTCTATATTATTCTGTAATCTCCTGGCTACTTTAAGATTTATGACTTTTTCCCTAGAAACCAACACGGATTTCAACCATATGTTTTGTCCTCACTTACATGCTTTTCAGAATGTCATCCTTTCCTGTACAGTCTCATACTTGTACAGTATCATTGGCATAGGTAGTACCGATTAATCCTATTAAATTCTCCTCAATTGTATCGTCCTACTCCAGTACAGTCTCAGATTTTCTCAGTTGTGCCATCCCATTCCAGTACAACTTCGACACCAGGTTTTTCAAGAATATTATAAACCAAGCATAATCAAAATTTACACAGAATTCACACAAATTTCATACAGCACAAATAACTCATCAGAGTTCACACAACAGAACACGATAGACCTATACCCAACAGTACCCAAAAGACTCAAACCAGACTCTGATACCACAAAATGCAACACCCTTTCTCCCAAAAGGATGTTAAAATCTTAAATTACTTAGATAATTATCGTTTTCAAAACATAATTTGCTTCCAAAAATGCGGGTACAATTTTTTCCTCTTTAAATGACGAATGGGGAATAAATCCCTTTAAGATGTTTTTTTCTTTTTGTAAACGTCTAAGTGTGAAAAATGTAAAGTACAACTTTGTACAGAAAATTCCTCATCTAATATATATATATATATAATAATCAGAGTTTTACAATAAAAATTTAGTATACTTAAATTCTCAAAATAATCTATACGGTGAACATCTGAACCGATCAAGTCTCTAAACCTCTACCCAAAACAAGACAATGAACACATATTCCTCTCGGAATCCCTATCAATCCATGCAGCATTCTCCTTCAGATCCTTCTCTGAGAGTTAGCCTTTCGATTGGAACTAACTCACTCCTTGGGTAAATCATCTACTTAAACATGCATCAACATGATGTAGGAAACACGCAAGGGTAAAAACCTTACCATCAAATTATATCTTAAGAGAATACACAAGCACATACATCAAGTATAAGATATACATCATCGAATAGAGCATCGTATTAAAACATCGTATTGAAACATCATATTGCCGGATTGGAACATCGTGTGTCAAAACATCGTCGATTATAGTACCGTAATGCAAAACATCGCCGGTTAGAACAACCGTATTTAAAATATTACCGAATTGACACATCGTATGCCCAAGACATCGCTGGTTTGAAATACCGTATTGCAAAACATCGCCGGTTAAAACAACCAAATTGCTAAACATCGCCTTAATTCTCAAATAAAACACGAAATCACTTTTCTCAAATAAACACAAAATCATATTCCTCAAATAAGTTCAGAATTATATTCCTCAAATAATCACAGAATCATATTCCTCAATAAAACACATAACACACCTCTTTTATCCTCATATAACAAACCCGTAAAATAGGAACATTTTGAAAAATACTCTTATTCTTCCAAACAGCACATTAGTAAGGTTCCCAGGAAAGAGAGGTGAGCAAGTTTCTTAGGGACCCGTTTTTTTCTTAGTCAGAACAATAACAACGAACTATTCGACCCAACCATCTTTGTGTATATATATGGTAAAAATTTTAGGTTTCATATATAAAAGGCCCCCAAACACAGGAATTTCATCCAAATAGTACAACGGTAGAGCTTCCAAAAAAAACCCTACAGTATACACTATTCTGCCCAGTCAACCTTTATATATAATTGCGAAATCATTTAACAGTTCAAGATAATTAAAAGCAAAAAATGTTTTTACGTGTTAATTACTTTTCTCACGTAATGATGTCCAAAAGAAATACGTCCCCTGAGCTAAGCAGGACAGTACATTGTTAGATGCACTCTCATACCCAACAAACCAACGTATTCCCTAGTGGCAAAAAGAACTACAGAGTTTTCAATTAACAGATTCTAAATTCTATTGTTTGGTATTGATCACACGAAGGCATAGCCCACTGAGGTGATCAAGCCTTAACAGATAAATTTTTTGCATTATAACGGCACAATTATTAAAGCTCACAAATAATTTTGCCATTACAACATTACTAATAATAAAACTCACAATTAATTTTAAGCTATAAAACAATTAACAAGAAATAATTAAATAACAAAGTTATAACGCATAAACCACTTAAGTGGTTAGGAAGTAAGATCAAATGCAACACCCTTTCTCCAAAAAGTATATTACACCATAGTAACCAAAAGTTGAAACATAACTTCGAAAATATTTTGGAAATAACTTGAGAATTCTTCTCCGAAAATGGGAGTAAAATTTTTTCTTCTTTTAAATAGTGAGAAGGATAGAAAATAAGTTTCCTTAACTCTTTTTGTAAGACTATAGTTGCAGGATAATATTACCATACTTGAAAAAGTACTTCATGATATAAAAATAAAACTTGAAATTCTACAAACAGTTTGCATCAGTACATACTATGGTTCAGATACTGCAAAATATAAAGAAAGCATGAAGTATTAGTAAACTGAAAATACAAAAGTGTTAAAAGAAAATATACGCTACTATTTATGTGTGAGCTAGATCAATCTTAGACTAATTACCCAACTTAACCGTCTTTAAACAAAGATGTAACGGTAGCAGCAACCTTCTAACCCTCACACAGTGTGTCCTCTTCTGAGTAGTCTTCTTCTGCTTCTCCACCTTCCTTGCATTGTCATCTTCTGTCTAGATGATGTTCTTCATCTGTTCCAGGGGTAGCTTAACGTCTAAGACTAACCGGGTTTCTACTCTCCAGGTGGGTTTATCAACCCTTCCCGCAGTGGTAAGTACATGACCAAAATACGTACCCCATTGTGTATCAGTATTTATCTTCCACCCCGTCTTCCCATCCTCAAGGGGTTGAATCCTAAGATGCCTGACCGGAACTAACCCAATCCTCGGGTAAACCATCTACTCAGTCATGCATCAAAACAACATAAAAGTAGGCAAGGGTGAAACTCTAAAACAAAGTAATATGAAAAGTACAATCACATCAAAACACAGATCATATATCACCCAATTCACACAATAAAAACACATAGGTCAGAACATCAAGTCATTTAAATCACAGATAGCATAGTAGCCATTCACTCAAACAGATCTTACCTTGTATCCCGTAAACCTACAAAAGAAATGTACTCTAAAAAATATCATTAAATCAAGGTATATTTATGCATGTCACTTCAACATCTCTCAAAACACACTGGTATAATGCTCCAATGAGACTTTTCCAACCTTTACACCATTGAGCGACTGGCTGCGGTAAACTTAACAGAATAAACAGGGAATCTCATTTAGACCTCTGAGAATCATTCGAAAATACCGCATTTAATACTTAATACCAAATCAGAAATAGATCTGCCAGTCAGAATTATCCAAGCCGGGTATACGACTCGTCTTGGCTCGAGGGTTATCACCGACAAGGCCATTGAGACTTTCGAAACCTGGATAATCCCAGTAGACAATTGTAGTCCAACAAAAGGAACCTGTTGCTGACATTCTGAATAAGAATAGGCCAAAAGGAAAGATTTACACCATATCAGGTGCTACCATTTCTTCGCATGGTAATAATGTACCAAAGTAGTAAGGGTCTTAGGATATGCCACAAGGGCTGATGGTGGCAATGTTATTTTGCCAAGTTGCATATATACTTTAGTATTTATAGGTCTGAAATATATGACTCTAAGTTAGTATGTACTTTTTGGAAATTACCTGTAGGTTTAGAGCCTATTGGAATGCTTGTACTTGCTACTATTATATAAATATATTAAGTATTTGGTTTCATTGATATTGTGTTGTTTGTGTATATGTGCATGCAAATTCTCTGTTATACTTAGAAACTTAGTTAATCTGCATATGTTTTGGGGATAATATTATTGGTCATGGACTTATTATTGTTTTCTTGCTACTTAAAGTCAAGATATGAGTCGGATCAACTCATTGGCTTGCTGGTAGCAGTGAGATAACAATAGTATTTAAAATGAACTAATAGGTTAGTCCCTAAGTGCATCCATGAATTTCGATGACGAAATTCTTTTTAGAGGGGGAGAATTGTAACATCCGTTTTTTTTAATTACTGTTGAAAATTTGTTTTATATGAGATTTTGTGATCTAAGTGCTAAGTAATTTATTTTACTCTTATAATTAGGGTTTTAATACACTTATCAAATTATTTCATTAAAACAGTCACTTTTCCTAGAATTTTTGGAAAACTTTTAGAAATTACTGTTTTGTCCCTATTACTTACAGTAAGAGCTAAATACTGATTCGGAGACCAAACTGAAGTCAGAAAAAGATTTTGAAAGGCTATTTTTTGGGATTTTTGGAAATTATTTCTTAATTTTCTAAAAAGCAGATCAAAAGCTACTTTTTTCAATCCCTGAAAGCACAAAAAACGAGAATTTCTGGTCAGAAATAGATTTTTAGTGATCAGTGAGTGCTTAAAATCAAATTTCAAGAGAGGTCATTAGTGTTTAAATTCAATTTGCGATTTTCTGGAATCTTTTCTGGAATTTTTTGAAAAATGTCTGTTTTGCACTTACGGCGCGTCCGTTTTCCTTTGTTATTGCAAACCGTAAAGCCTACCCTTACCGTAAAAATCCAAAAACTCTTGTATGAAATCTTTATGACTATTATTTGTCATTTTCAGAATTTTCCTATAGGTCCTCACCTTTTAATAATTGTTTTTGGAATTTTTCTTGTAAAATGACCATTTTACCCTTGATTTTCATCTTGTTTACACTTAAGACTCTAGGGGCAAAGATGTAACTTCACTCCCTCCCTTTTCAACCCTCAAAACCGTCTTACCACCACGCCAAGAAGGGGACTAGGTGCATTTGGTTGCATGAGTCATGGTTTTGGACCAATTAGAAAAAGTTTGATTAAAACTAATTTATAATTAAGCCATTTAGTAGTCATGGCTTACATCATGAAATCAAATGGTCTTCCTTCCTTCTTCCCTTGGTCGACATCCACTTTGGATTAGGGCCCTTGGATGAGCATTTTGTCCTATGAGTCATGAGCATAGTCATGAGCTTAGGCCAATTAAATAAAAGCATGATTAAACCTAATTAATAATTATGTATTTTATGAATCATGACTTACATCACACATTTTATTTATTCCTTTCTTCTCCCTAAGCTTTGGCCGCCCCACCATCTATAAATAGGACCCCTTGGCTTCATAATTTTTCACACGCCAAGCCAAGAAGCCTTGAAGACAAACACTAGTTCTCTCTTTTCTCTCTTTAGTCTTAAATTTCTTACTATTGTGTTCTTGGTGTTTTTGCTTTGTTCTTCATCAATTTTGTGGCCAAGGTAAGGGGTTTTTCTTTCAATATTAATTTGAGAAGTATGTGTTTTGATTCTTGTTTATGCTTGTCTTGTATGCTTTATGTGTTTTTGCTTTTATGCCTTAATAATTGTTTTATAGCTTTAAATTAATTATTATGTGCTATTTATTAATTGTAAAGTTATAATGCCCAAATTTTTTTAAAGATTTCATGAAGTAAGGTTATAATGGCAAAATCAATTTTGAGCTTTGTAAACATACCGTTATAATGGCAAAATCAATTTTGAGCTATGTAAACATACTGTTATAATGGCAAATTTCAGATTACCGTAAATATGATTTTACCGCAAAGAAAATACTAATTATTATTTTGTGAAAACCCTAATATTATCTATCATTGATATACAAGGTCATGGTTAAGATAAATAGTTTATCAGTATGGATCTGTCTAGAAAGGAAAGAGACCTTTGAAGGGGCTTTTATTTAGTCCGTCTCTATCTGGCCTGAGATCTGTATTGATACGCTGTTTGGGGAATTTTTAACCTAGGGACTCGGTATATACGTGGCTAAGATGATTGGGGAATATAATGGCAATGGATTCTCGGTGAATTCTGTTGTTATATATTTTCGGTTTAGTATTCTCTATGTTTTTAACAGTGAAAAATTGTGAAACAAGCTTCAATGGATTTTTTCTGAAAATAAACTGGTGTTCAAATATTTTCGGAATAATTCAATTTTAAACTTCTTCAATGAAATAAAACCCTTTTAGTTCTGCCATATACTGATACATTTTTTGGATTTGAAGAAAAAATAAAGTATGAGTTATCTGGGATAAATGGTTATATGTTCTATCTGAGTGGTGAAATTTTGTGTTTTTGCTGAGATGTGTGATTTGGTATTCTTATCTGAGAAATGTGGTTTTGTGTGTACTTGTGATTCCGTGTTTATTTGAGAGTTAAGTCGTAAGTTGGGATCTGTGGTTACTAAGTAAAATCTCCAGGAGTAACGGGCTGAATGCTTGTGGCTGTGTGCCGAAATTCCTAAGGTAAAATCTCCAGGAGTAGCGGGTGACTTACTCGCGGGTGTGTCCTGAATATAAGTGGTAAAGTCTCCAGGAGCAGTGGGTTCTTTTCCCGTGGATGTGTCCCAAAATTATGTCGTAAAATCTCTCTGGGTAACGGGTTCTTTACTCATGGGTATGTCCCGAAATTATTAAGTAAAATTCATAAAGAGTAGCGGGCAGGATACTCGTGGGTGTGTCCCGAAAGTATAGAAAGTCTTGTGTGAAAGTATCATACTTGTTTGATAATTCCTTGAGATATATTGATCTGTGAAACTCTCTATTTATGATGTTGAATGACTCATCTGTTGTGTGTAGTATGTCTGCTATAAGTTGTTTATATGTTCTTGATATATGGATTGGGTGGTGAGTGATCTATGTTCTGGTTGTGCATGTACTTTTCCTATTAAATTGTTTAAAATTTCACCCATGCCTACTTTGTTGTGTTGATGCATGACGGAGTAGATATTCTTCCCAAGAAGTAGGCTATCTCTTAGAAGAAGATCTGAAGAATGTTGTCGTATAGATGAATTTGGATTCCAAGAAGAATAGATGGTTACTGTATTATTTTGGGTAGAGGTCTAGAGACTAGATTGGCTCAGATGTTCACTGTATCATTTTCAATCCTTCTTTGTAAAAACTCTGATGGTTATATGAAATGAGATTACATTCATACAAGTTTTGTTTAGGCTTCTGCATTTAAAAACCTTTGTGAAAAGAATTAATACATATTCTCCATCCTTCTCTTTGTTTAAAAGAAGAAAAAATTTTATACACATTTTCGGAGAAGGAATGTTGAGTTTTCACTAAGTAATTTTCTAAGTTATTTTGAAAATTCTTGGTAACTATGGTGTAATATCCTTTTTGGAGAAAGGGTGTTGCACTATAACAGTAATGGATTCTCGGAGAATCCATTACTGTTATACTCTTTTATCCAATCCAATCTATTTACATATATATATATATTAAGAAATCACTTCTTTCCCAACTTATTTTAGTCTCGTATATACCGGGTTCCTAAGTTAAGAATTCCACAAACAGTGTATCAGTACGATTCCCACGAAAGAGAGATGGACTTAAAGCCCCTCCAAAGATCTCTGTCTTTCCCAGACAGACCCATACTGCTGATAAACTATTTATCTTAACCATCACCTTGTATATCAATGATAGACAATATCAGGGTAAAGAATAAATTGTATTTTCTTTACGGTAAGATCATATTTACGGTAAATCTAAATTTTGCCATTATAATGGTATGTTTACAAAAGCTCAAAATTGATTTTGCCATCACCACCTTACTTCCACGAAATTTTTAAAGAAATTTGGACATTATAACACTACAATTAATAAATAGCACAAAACAATTAATTTAAAGCCATGAAACATTTATAAGGCATAAAAAGCTATAACACCAAAAACGCATAAGCACATAACAATCAAGAATCAAACTCATACTTCTCAAATTAATTTGCAAGAGGTTCCCCTTACCTTTGCCACAAGAACTTGGAAGATCAAAGCTTGAAACCAAGAACACAAAGAGAGAAAAGATAAATTAAACTTCAAAGGAGAATTTGAAAGGATTTTTTCCTTTGTTAGCACAAAGGATTTGGTGTAGGATTTATGAAGCACGAAGGGGGGTATTTATAGGGGGAGGGACAACCAAGGGGTTGAGTTAAAGAAACTATGGTTGGCTTGGAAAGCAACCATGGTTTAGTTTTTAATAAAAATCAAAACAATTATCTAAATTCTCATTGGCCTAGGCAAGTGACTCATGGCATGACTCAAAATTGATAAGCCTTGACAAGAAACTAGACTCAAGTGAGTCATGAAGGAGGGGGGCGGCCAAGGCAAGTGGGAATGAAGAAGATGACATCAAAAAATTAATGACTAGATAATTAGGTTTTAATCCATCTTTTTCTAATTGGTTCAAAGGCTTTCACAAGGATTGAATCCAAGTGAAAAAGCACATCCAAGGATCCAAAAAGAGAGGAGGATGTCGACCAAGTAGGGAGAAATAAGGGTCATGGGATAGCTTGGTTAAAAACTTTAGGTTTAGGTAGTTTAAGTGAAAATCAAGGGCAAAATAGTCTTTTCATTAGTAAAAAAATTCCCAAAATTAATTTAAAGGGTGAGAACCAATAGAAAATCTCAAAAATGCCCTATAATATCCCTAATGGCTTCATGGAAGAGTTTCTAGATTTTTACGATAAGGGTATGTTTTGCGGTTCGCATAAACAATGGAAAACAGACGCGCTGTAAGTGCAAAACGGACATTTTTCAGAAAATTCCCAGATAATTTCCAAAAAATCATAATTTTAATTTAAACAATAATGATCCCTCTTGAAAAATGATTTTGAGCATTCCTTGATCACTAAAAATCTATTTCTGCTCCAAGTACCCTCGTTTCTCGTGTTTACAAGGACCGAGAAAGTAACTCTTGATCTGTTTTTCAAAAAATTTCAAAATTAATTCTAAAAATCCTAAAAAAATGTGAAAACATGGTTCAGCTTCTAAAAATCTCTTTCTAACCTCAACGTGGTCTCTGAATCAGTTCTCAGTTCTTGTTGTCAAACTATAGGGACCAAAACGGAAATTTTAAAACTTATTACATCTAAAAATTCCTGAAAAATTCCAAAAAATCACAAATATTAAAAGAACCAACTTTTGTGAAGGAAGATAATTTTCTGGGTTGTTTGATATATTTTTGCTTTTTAAAATCTTATCCGTTAGTTACGGTAAATATAGTTGTTTAGAAAAACCCAAACGTCAAAGGAAAAACGTCTATTTTAATGAAATAATTTGATAAACATATTAAAATCCTAATTATAAGACAAAAATAAATCACTTAGCACTTAGATCACAAAATTTCATATAAAATAGAATTTAAACGGTAACTAAGAAAAACGGATGTTACATCAAATACATAAAACTCATGTGTTTTCTCATAACTCTCAAGAATTTTCCCCTTACCACTTAAGATGAAGAACTTTGAACATCAAAGCCCTAAAACTCAAGAGCAAGAAAAGAACTTTCGGAAAAGAACTAAGAAAGCAATAAAGAGGGAGAAAGAGAAATCTTGGAAATGCTTCAAGATTTGGGGTAGGAAATTATGAAGACCCCTCCCCTCTATTTATAGGGAGGGTGGCAAGTTCATGGGGTGTAGGGAAGCATGGGATTTTTATTTCTTTTGCTTAATAGTTAAGATAAGTAGTTAGGAAAATAATTAATTAGGTAATTTTCTAATTGGTCCAAACCAATTCACAAGGATTGAGAAAGAGAATATTCCCCTCCCACTTGCATGAAGAAGTTGGCCAAGAGGCCTTGTGAGAGGAGGGTGTGATTTGACAATTTTTCCCTTTAGGGTTTAAGTGAAAAAGATGGAAAATCAAGGGCAAAATAGTCTTTTAATATATCAAAAATCCAAATAATTTATTTAAAATTTGAGGACCAATGATATTGCTTGAAAATGCCATGTGTCAGCCCAAAAAACTTTTTAGAATTTTTTTTAGAATTTTACGAAAAAAGGTAAGATCATTAGTGTACACCGTTTTACTTATACTCTCAAGGGTAATACAGTAAATTTACAAAAACCTTGTATAAAAATAATTTGTAAAATCCCCAATCAATAAATTCAAAATGAAAAAGTAAAATTTCGTGTTTTTAATAGTGGGTTAAACGGTATAATTTCAGGGACATTTTAGTCATTTGCCAACGGCAGGTCAATTTTTGGACTTTTTACAAAATTTCCAAAAAAATTTCCATAAATCACAAATAATGGAAAGCCACTATTTTGTGAAGAAATACATTTTTCTAGGTTGGTTTGGTATTTTTATGCTATTTAAAACCTATTTCGTTAGTTTAAAACGTAAACTGTTTTTCTGTTTAAATCCCAACATCAAATGAAAACTATCCCTTTTCTATACAAAGAAAAATAATGTACACAAAAACCCTTTTTCTAAGATGAAAATAAATCAATAAACATATACATCACATAATATTCAAATAAAACAGAATAAAGACAGAAATGATATAACGAAAGTTACACAAGACTTAAACTGGTTTCCGTTTGAATTACAACGTCAAACGAAAAGTACTAGTTTCTATACTAGATAAAACTCTATTTGTCCTTTGTGGTTTTATATTTCGATCGTTTCCTAGTCTCCGGGTATTTATCCGTTTCCCCAATTAACGTGTTACGTGATTCATCTTAGAAGGACTAAAACAGTAACATTTTCATTTTCTTCTCTAAAAATTCCCAACTTAATTTCTAAAATCCTCAAATAATATCAAATCACTATTTGAATCCTCAAACTTCCATTTCTGAGTCAAATTGGAATTTTTTTATATCATTGTAAACTTATTCTGACAGTCAAAAACGTCTACAGAATATCGTTTTGACTTCTATGGATTTATACTTGTCATTGCACTCCAAGACACCAAAAAGAAAGACACGGGAAGCAAAAGGAAATTATGCCACTATACTAATTGCTTGGAATGGTGAGTACAAGAAAAATGGCATGATTCAACTTACACAAAAATTAAACATAATATTTGGTAAAGACAATAAATAAAATCGATTCTTGTATCTGTCATCACATATATACGTTATTAAAATTTTCACCCATAGAATGTAACTTCTCTATTTTTTTTTGCCCTAAAATGAATGCCATACTTCTCATTTTTCACAGCTCCAGATGACCAGGCAGGAATCACTTTCAACACATTAAATCTAACGGTCTTTGACAATGGCCTGTTAGATAGAAAAATAAAAATAAAATTCAATAAAACATAAAATCTAAATGCAGTCACAGAAGTTGAAGACTGTATTTTGTTTGCATCATTAGTTTGCAATTGCAACACAAACAATTACGGAAATAAACCCAAATAATTCACAAACTCAACAGCTAAGCTAAAGCACAATCCAATACAGTAATTGAGCAAGGCATTTGGCAATTCATGTATAAAACAGGGCATTTAACTCAACACAATAATTAACCAAACGAATGAAGTAGAAAAGTAATCCAAGTGAGAGTTACAATAACTAAACAGTGGACATAAATACACTCAATCAAAAGTTGAACACATAGCATTAAACTAAACAAAATGATGGAAGCTCAAACCATCAATTGCCTCTCTACGAGTCTTGAATCCCAAACTAGTGCTTTTCAAAACCTATTCCCTCCTTTTCCGGGCCTCCTCCTCTTCCCAGATTTCTTCAAATTGCATCACACAACACATATCCACAATGCTCAATAACAATAATAGTAACCTAACATTCTCAACCAACAAAAAGTCCATGCCGTGTTTTTTACTGTTTACTGATGCTAAAAAGAAACCAATAAGTTAATCAAGTTCAATTTGTATCGAAACAAACACATGCATAAAGAAAGAGAAACAAGAGATATATTGAGATTCACACCGAGCCAAGTTTTTCGAAGAACAAAAACAAACAACCCTAAAACAATTTCAGTTTTAGAATATATTGAAAGCATAATCTAATCAATAACCTTTAGAGATGAGTATGAATCTGAGGGCTTCAAGAATAAGAGATCATCAGAGAGATTCACCTTGTGGTTGCCCATAGACATGGAGTTCGAGATGTTGGATTTCAGAATCGGAGAGATCAAAAAACGGAACGCAGCTTTGTGATGATGAATGGATCGAACGGAGAAGGAGAAGATGAACGCATCTTTGTGAGAAAAGTGAAACGCGGGTTAGAGGAAAAAAGTCACGCGACTTATGGTCTTTTTTCGAAATTTAAAAAAAATATTTGATAAAAGCGGCGGCGGTTGAGAACATTACCCATTGAACCGTCGAAAAACATTTAGCGAGGGCGGTCTTACGTGAACCGCCATTAACGAAGCGTTGCAAAATTAAAAATTTCTTGTAGTGATAGTTTGTCCGTCTGCGACTGCCTTCTAAACATAGCTTCTTCAATATAAGGTCTACCGAGTTGCATAAAACAAGGAGAGAGTAAGAAAATTATACAAGGACATGGATTTAAACAGCTTCCTATCATGAGATATCATTAACTTAAATAATAATATATTTTTGCAAATGAACTAGTAGGTGAAGTCCATAGAAGAGTGACAATTCATTTCAAAGGTATACCGTTCCTTTATCCTTTGCTTTTTATTTTAAGTGGGGGCTGACTCCATTTTTTCTCTATAGGAGGATCGGTAGTTGCAAGAATCTAGTATTTACAACATCAATACTTGACCTAGTTCTTAGTATAAAATAAGCATTCATGCTTTATATCATAACAGACACCATATCATCCTAATATTATGTTTTTTAGCCTCAGTTTGCCGATCCTTGCAAAAATACCCCATGTAACATCCTTTTTTTTTTTTGTTTACCGTCTTTACTCTGGTTTAAATGATTTTTTGATATGTAAGTGATTGGTAAATTATTTTCATCTTAAAAATAGGTTTTTAATATGTATATTCATTCTCTCTTTTGAAACGGACAGTTTTGGTTTTACATTGGGTTTTTTTTCAGACAACGGTTTTTGTCGTAATTGACAGTATAGATTTTAAATAACAAGAGTGTGTCAAACCAACCCAGAAAATTATATTCCTTCACAAAAATTGTTTATTTTAATATTTTTGATTTTTTGGAATTTTTCTGAAATTTTTGAAAAACTTTCAAAATTTACCAAAAAATACACTTAACGGACGCGTATAGCGCAAAGACATTGTTTCAGTGTTAATTTTCACGACACAAGTCCTGAAGAGATTGCACTATCAATAAATTTCAAAAATCATACTCTGAAGTTATTTTAAGTCTATTATGGCATTTTCAAGCAATCTCATTGGTTCTCACTTTTTAAATTAATTTTGGGAATTTTTTTATTAGTGAAAAGACTATTTTACCCTTGGTTTTACATTTAAATCACCAAAGCCTAAAGTATGAACCAAAGCAATCCAATGGCTCATCATCTCCCTCATCTTGGTCGACATCCTTGGGTTAATAGGAGGGGTTGATTTGTTTCTTGATCCATGTAGTGATCCAAGTAATATACCTTTAAACCAATTAAAAATGGCTTGATTTTTCTCAATTTCCTTAATAACTAGTCACCAAATTCATTTTGATCTTATCCTCCCTTCTCTTCTAGCCCTTGGCCTCCCCATTCATGTGCAAGTGGGAGAGGAATTTAATTTTGAGTCATCACTCTTAGCCAATCACCTAATTACTTGATTTTCTTATTTTTACTAATTAGGGTTTTATGACATCTTATGCATGATGTAATCAAACAATTCCTTCCCTTCATGTCCTCACTTGGCCACCCCTTCCATGCTTCATCTTTCTTGCACCAAGTCTTTGTGTTGACAAAGCAAACTTCTCTCCTCCCTCTTTATAGCTTTTGTAGTTCTTTTAGGTTTTTGCTTAGCTCTTGAGTTTTGAAGCTTTGTTCTTCAAAGTCTCCTTTCTTCATCTTTTGAGGTAAGGGAAAAATTCTTGAGAAGTATGAGAGATCACATAAGTTGTGTGATCAAACCACTTAGGCGATTTATATGTTTAGCTTTATTAATTGTTTATAAGCTTTATAATTGTTTTATAGCTTTTATTTAATTGTTTATATGATTTATTATTAGTAGTGTTATAATGCCTAAATTGTTTATGTGATTTTGTGATAGTATTGTTATAATGGCAAAATTGATTTTGAGCTTTAATAATTGTACTGTTATAATGGCAAATTTTAGACTACCGTAGTATAATCTTACCGTAAAACTAGTGCAATTTATTTCTTTGTGAAAAACCTGAAATTGTCTATCATTGATATACAAAATGATGGTTAAGAAGAATGGTTTATTAGTATGGTTCTGACTAGGAAAGACAAATGTCTTCCAAGCGGCCCTAGCTCACCTCTCTTTCCTAGGAACCATACTGATAAGCTGTTTATAACTCTTAACCTAGGGATTCAGTATATACGTGACTAAGATAAATTGGAAAAGATTTTTATTGGGATGCTACTATAAAACGTTTAATTAAACCTTGATCTGTTAAGAAATGATTTCGCTAATAAACTTATATATATATATATATATATATAGATTGGATTGGGTAAAATAGTATAATGGTAAAGGTATCTCAGTGAATTCTGCAGTTCTATTATCTGTTGGAAATTTTGGGTTGGAATCCAATATATATATATATATATATAACTCAGTTTAGTTTTCAATGTCTTTAACAGTGAAAAGTAGTGAGGTAAGCTTTCAACGGGCTTTTCTGAAAATAAACTGGTGTTTAAGCATTTCGGTAATAAATCAATTTGATCTCGTTCACTCAGTTCTATATCAGATTATCAAAAATTGGACACTGATCACTGCAGTCGGCTCTGCCGCCGTGTGATTATTCATTTTCTAAATTTATTTAAAATTTGAGAACAGTCACTTACTGATTAAAAAGTGAACATGAGTTTAAATTACTGTTAATCGTTCCTCTCTTGATCAATCCAGGTGGCTCTGCCCCGTTTTGGTTTGCTTGAAATGATTTAATCACCTTTAGGTTTGTTATATAAGGATTAAAGAGGTGTGTTTTGGAGTGTTATTATGGTTCTGTGCTTATCTGATGAATATGATTTGGTGTTTATATGAGAACTATGATTCTGCATTTACTTATGATATATGATTCTATGTTTACTTGTGATTCTGTGTTTTACTTGAGATATGTGATTTGGAATTCTTATCTGAGAAGTGTGATTCTATGTTTACTTGTGATTTTGTGTTCATTTGAGATAATATTATTCCGTGTTTAAAAGAGAGTTAAGTCGTAAGTTGGTGTCTGTGGTTACTAAGTAAAATCTCTAGGAGTAGCGGGTTGAATGCTCATGGCTGTGAGCCAAAATTCCTAAGGTAAAATCTCCAGGAGTAGCGGGTTACCATTTCTCGTGGGTTGGTCCTGAAATTAAGAAAGTAAAGTCTCCAGGAGCAGCGGGTTCTTTTCTCGTGGGTAGGTCCCGAAATTAAGAAAGTAAAGTCTCTAGGAGCAGATGTTCTTTTCTCGTGGGTAGGTACCGAAATTAAGAGGGTAAAATCTCCAGGGGTAGCGGGTTCTTTTCTCGTGGGTTGGTCCTGAAATTATTGAGTAAAATCCCCAGGAGTAGCGAGCAGAATGCTCATAGGTTGGTCCCGAAGGTATAGAGAGTCTTATGTGAGAGTACCGTACATGTTTGCCAATTCCTTGAGATATATTATTGTGTGAAATTCTCTGTATAAGATGTTGTATGTCTAGATGAGTTATGTGAAATTAATGTGATAACTGAGTATGATTTCTTTTGAGGATGAGTATAACATTAATTGTATGTTATATCTGTTGTGTGCATTATATTTGTTGTATGCATTACGTCTGTTGTGTGTTGTCTGTATGTTCTCTTGTGATATAATTCAATGATAAGGATTTTCACCCATGCCTACTTTCTATGTTGTGTTCATGCATGGCTGAGTAGACGTTTTACCCAAGAAGTGGGCTAACTTTTAGAAGAGGATCTAAAGGAAGTTGCTGCATGGATTGATAGGGATTCCGAGAAGAATCGATGTTTACTGTATTGTTTGGGTAGAGGTCTAGAGACTTGACCGGCTCAGGTGTTCACTGTATAAATTATTTTGAGTATTTGCGTATGTTGAACCTTTCCTTGTAAAAACTCTGATGATTATATATATGGGGTGAGATTACCTTCACAAGTGTATCGTTTTACGTTTTCGCATTTAAAACCTTTCGAAAAGAATTAGGGAAACATATTCTCCATCCTTCTCATTATTTAAAAGGTAAAAATTTTACACGCATTTTCGGAAAAGGAATGCTGAGTTTTCATCAAATATTTTCTAAGTTATTTCGAAATTCTTGGTTACTATGGTGTAATATCATTTTTGAAGAAAGAGTATTGCACCCCACAATGCCATCATTAACTATAGGATAATTCAAATTCAAATACAAGAAAATATCAAAATAATTTGCTACACATGGTGAACGATGGTTATGTTATGAATAGAATTACATATAGACACATCCATCCAACACACACACACACACACACAAAACAGAGGAGTAGCGAAACATACTGCGATATGGAGACTCCATCGATGGAAAAAATAGTCCTGTGAGTGTGTTTAAGACAATATAACAATACAGTGGCGTATATATGTGAATCCAATTTGCTTTCAAATGGTATATCACTACTACAAAAGTGACTTTGGAAGTCGGTTAAAAAGGACTTTTCAAGTCTGTTCCAGTGCCGACTTGAAATCCTCCGACTTTGAATGTGGAGACTTTTCCAAGTCGGGTATTGACCGACTTGGAAAGGGGTGCTTTCCAAGTCGGTTATTGTGCAACCGTCTTGGAAAATGGAAAATTTGACTTTTACTGACAGACAAAATCTGTCACTAAAAGTCAAAAATCTGTCGGCAAATGTTAACCTGACATTTAGTCTAGTCAAAAACCAGTAATTCATGTTCCTAATAAAATCTATGAAAATTTAAGTTCACATCATCATAAGAAAATTTCAAAGTGGCACTTACTATTTAAAAGATGAATTGGATTTGAAAAATGGTTATTGGGAAAACCTTGCTTTACTGCTTCTACCTATGATTTACAAGGCTTCCTTGCTACTAATACCATCATATACTGTTAAATCAAATTTACCTTTTTGACTCTTTGAAAATGCTGTCTCCAAAAATCCTACAAGTCTCTCAAGTTCAAGCACCAAAAGGATTGAACTTGAGGTAGGATGCCAGGTTATTAGGAAAACCTTGCTTTACTGCTTCTACCTATGATTTGCAAGGTTTCCTCGCTACTAATACCATCATATACTGTTAAATCAAATTTACCCTTTTGACTCTTTGAAAATGCTGTCTCCAAAAATCCTACGAGTCTCTCAAGTTCAAGCACCAAAAGAACTGAACTTGAGGTAGGATGCCAACCTCTTCTCCAATAATCTACTAAATAATCCTGTTATGGTTAAGAAAAGTATAAAATGCAGCAAGGCTTTGAAAATCAAATGAAGATAGTTGTTTTTATTGAAATTGCACAATAAAATTGAACAGCAAGACATTTGGATCTAGAATCTAACCTTGTCTATCCGTGGTACTTGATCATTAACCATTAAACCAGTCATTTCCTCATAAACTAAAATTGCAGAAAACCAGTAAGTTTTGCAACATCTTTTCTCATAAAAGGATATTACAACATAAGTAACCTTATTTATCGAAAATAATATTAATCTTTATTTTTAAAAGAAAATTCTCTTTTAATTTTTTCAAGTCTATTTTGAAAATGAGTATAACTTTTTTTTTCTTTTAATTCCTGAAAATTATTTTCATTTGAAACTCTCACTTACATTATTTAGATTTCGAAACTTATTTATGTCGTAACGTATTACTGAAAAACGAGATAAACATCATCTGAATGAATAATATACATCATATATATACTGGTCCAAAGTTTTACAAGTACATCAAACCGAACAGCTAGTAATGTCATAACAATAGTACAATCATCTGGCGAGGATGATAATAACAGTCTACCCCAAATGAGCCTAAGCCGGTCGAGTCTCCGATCACCCCCAAAAGACTATCTAGCCAAAAGCCACTCCAGACGGTAGTCTTTTTCATTCCTCCGTCCTGGTCAATTCTCTTGACTGGTGGTACATCTATATGAATCATGTTCCAAAGAGCACAAAACATATAGGCAAGGGTGAAAAATCCTCATACACAAATTATGAAATATAGTGACAACCGATAAGAATAAAGTAAATCAGACTTATCAAACATAACCTACATTAAACATTACAGTACCATTTACTTTTTCTCAGCACAAAAGTATATACTCTCTCTTCTAATGAGACATTCTCATATACACAAGGAAAATCATCATAGTTACAGCACATAACTCAACATCAAGCAATATATCATTACACAGATATATTTAAAATGCATGACACTTCTATTTCTCTCTCAACACCGGTGTAATGCTCCATGGAGACTTTTCTCTTTCTCAACAACATTTGAGCAATAGGTCACAGTCAATCCCTAACATACTGTTCAAGGCTAAACCTCCGGTAAAGTCCAAGACAGTATTCAGGAAAGCCATATTTAAGTCAAAATTGTTCAAGGCTAGACAAACAGTAAAGTCCAAGTAACAATTATTTAATGCACTCAGTGACACCATATCACAAATAGGTCAGTCAGTCAGATTTATCCAAGCCGGGTGCTCTACTCATTCTCGGCTCACTGGGAGTCACCACGTGGCCATTGAGACTTTCGAAACCTGGATAATCCCAGTAGGCAATTGTAGCCCAACCGTATCCTATTTTTAACCCCTCTCTGGGTTGTAGCTCACGTCACAACCCTATCTGGGTATGACCACTTGGCAAAGCCAAGAAAATCTCTTTCAATTTTATGCAAAATGGCACATCACATTAAGCATTCAAAATAACCATCACAAGCTCAAACACAATCAATTCACTTTGATTTCTCTTGTAACATAATCAATCTCTTCTCTATGTTACTCTTTGTCACCATCATACATAACCTTTCTCTTAGGTATGTTATTCTCGTCTCTTGTGACATTACACATAACCTTCTCTTGGTTATCTCTTGCACAATCACATATAACTTTCACTCTTGGTTATAGCATTCGCATCTCTTTGTGCTTATTCTCATTCAACATGTCTTTTTCTCTTCAATTAACACCTTTTAATTAAACTTTGTCTTTTAACTAAAAAGCATTTTCCAAAATCTAATGTTTAAGTTTCAAAATCAATTAACCAAAATACTAACCAACCTTTAGGTTCAAAAATGTCACTTTTCTCTTAAACATATTTGTTTAAAAAGTTGAAAAAGATGATTTTTGCAAAATCCTGGGCTGTTTATAAATCAGGATCCAGACTGTTCACAGGAGCGAGGATTTTCACACCCGCGGTGCAGACGGTTCTGTATGCTGTTTTCCAGATTTTCACAACTTCGAAAATGACCACACCCAGGGCATGACAGAAACTCGATTATTCAAAGTTCAAACCAAATAAATCACTTCTCTACATGGTTAAGACCTAATCAGCATGAATGAGTAAAAATTATACTTTTGGACCAATCACAAAGCTTTTCAAACTATGAACAAGCATCTTTAGTTTTCCAATACTCCAATTGCTCTTTAATCCCAAAAGATAATAACTCACATCAAGCTCTTGATCCAATCATTCAACAAAACATAGAGCAATATCTTCACTCCAACATATTGCAAGGTCATCACATACAAGGCATAGAGCAAGATAATCACACACAAAACATAGAGTAAGATTATCACTCACAAAGCAATTATTTCTTCACAATCAAGAGCAATCCACGTCAAAGGAAACCAATCTCACTCACACAAGGTTCAATCAATCCAAACTCATCATCAAGTTAATCAATCATGCTAAAGCCACTTGAGTAAATTTCATGTTAAACATGAGCACATCTCTTGTGTCCTCCAATACCATAAGAACAAAATAGCACCTACCTTTATGATCAACACATACTCTAATTAAATTCACAAGCACCTTGAACAAACCACTACAACCATAGCTCACCCATGTCAACCATGCTTTAAAAATCTTGTATAAGAAAATTTTCCCTTACCTGCTTCCTCTTGCTTGTGTAAGAAAACCCTAACCTCCAACCCTTCTCCTTCCTTCTCTTTCTCCTTCTTGATTGGCTCCTTCCAAATCAAACACAACACAATCCAAATACCAATTTAAATTTCCTCATCCATGGATAATCTTTAGTATATGAAAGAAGAACTCAAGATGAACCAAATACAACCCTAAGCTCATAACCATGAAGAAGACAACAAAACTTATCTATGGAGTTCTTATGAAGTACCTTGGTAGCTTGATGATCCCAAAATCAAGAGCAAAACTTGAGAAAATTTGATTATTTTGAGTGAAACTTAGAAAGAAAAGTGGAAGAAATGGTTATGGTGTAAGAGTGAAAGTGAGAAAATGGAGCAAGACTCTTCCTCCCTCTCTCCTTCAACTCGGCCTCCCCCTCCTCTCCTATCCACTTGTCCAAGATTTTTTTCAAGTTAATCATGACATAAAAAAAATGAGTCATAAGTTTAATTAATCATGGATTTTTCTAATTGGCCAAAAATTATGAGTCAAGTGTTTAGAATTTTCCACACTCTTCTTCACATGGCAAGGGGCGCTGCAGCTGTCCAAGGGAGGGGTAAAAATATTTTTCACCTTAACCATGGTAAAAGGTAAGTCTCCAAGGTAATTAAATGTGGTAACTTTTGTATTTCATAGTAAAAATTTCCACAAATAACCTATTGAAGTAAAAACTCTCATGAATCCTAAAATAAGTCCTAGGCCATGAAAATAAGGTGCCACAAAAGTCTTAGTTCATAAAAATCAAGTTTAGAAGCATTACGGTAATTTTCGGTTTTACCGTAACCCGTAAATTAGGGTAAAAAATGAACTTTTTTAGAAAATTTTTAAAAATCATAAATATTATAAAAACACCATTGGTTACTCTTTTGATTGATTTTGGATCATTTTTCAAGCATCTGACATTCACCTATTCCCCTGCTTACCCTATTCTCAGTCTACAGGGACTAAAACCGCAATTCTTGGTCTGCTATTCTAAAAATTTCCAAAATAAATTCTAAAATAATATAAAACATCATTTGACATCTCCAAAAATATTTCTTAACTTGTTCTAGTCTCCAAACCAACTCACAGTTCAACCTAGTCAAACTACAGAGACCAAAACGGTAACATTTTTATCCGTTGCTCAAAAAATTCCCGAATAAATTTTTAAAATCCTCAAATATTGTAAAATCACTATTTGTACCTTCAAATCTTATTCTTAACCTAAATCTAGGGTTTCTACTTCACAAAGTCACCATTCCGTTTATTTACGGTAAACAGAACTCTGTCTGAATCTCAACGTCCGACTTAAACTACTGTTTTCTAACGTCAGTAAAACTTCATCTACCAACTTAATCCTCCTAAAATATATTTAATTCACATGAATCACATATCCACATATTAAAATGTAATAAAGTCATAAACCTAAAATTACGGACGTTACAAGTTTTTCATTACAGGACATAATAGTAGTCATATTTTAAGAGATATGGGATTGCAAAGTGCAGAGAACCTTGGATGATAGCGGAGTCCCCTTCCAGGCAAATAGTTTCACCAGTGAAATTATCATGACCAGCACGCACCAGTTCATACATATTTGATAATGATAAAATTCTACAAAATACAAGCCACTGGGCAAACACTTTCAGACCACCTAATCATTCCAAAACTTTGAAATCATAGTTTTAGAATGAAAACATATTAAAGTCAATTGATACAACTTTAAGTGGCAAAATATCAAGAAGCATTCTTACCCTGTACTCTGCATCAGGTTTCCCATTTTTTACATCACTCTACAAATAGCAATAAAAACATTGTCAAGTCTAAGGAAAATGATAATTACAGCTTCTATGTATTGCTAAAATACTCTGATATGATTGGTTCCAACACAAGGTGAAAAGAAAGAAAAAATCCATTACAATTTGAAATGCTTTTATTGCTACAATATCAGATATGGATAATGGCTAAAATTGGTAATAAAAACAATAGTTAGGAAGTCTAAGATTTGACAGTATAGCTCATGACAAAATATAAAATGGCATTGCACATGATCAAACGAAAACGCAGTAAGATCCTTTTAGTCATGTTAAGAGAAGAATCTCAACTCAAGATGTTAAGTAATTCCTAAACACAAGCCATTTAGTCAATGGGCAAACTGCAGTTAGGTACGTATGAAAGTTACCTTTATAATTAATAAGACTAGATTATTCTATCCATGGAGAAACAGTAGCAAAGTTATCATTGGAATGCACAAGTAAGCTTCGAAACAGATGACATTGGAATGCAAATAACAACACAGGCTTACAAGTTATCATTTCACTATCAAGGCATGCATAAGGAAAATCATTTCCCAAGGTTCCATGGAAATCAAAACAGGCCAAAGTACATATGTAATCACTTGATATATAGCAGATAGGATATGCAATAAATGCATTTAACAAAAAAAACTGAAGTTCCTAAAAATTAAAAGTAGAGAGCAAGAGTAGAAGCACCTGGAAATTTGATAGTTGTTCTTTTGTTAGCTTAGTACAAGCACTGCATTATTGAGTTCCTGCAACTTACTAACAAAAGCCACTGCCCTGTTCTTAACAAGATCATTCTTTGAAAACACAAAATTATAGATTTGCCACTAGTAAGAATGAGATTCTTCGCTGCAGAAAAATCAAATCACAAGACAAATAAAATAGTTCAAAGACCACACTTCTGTCTTCATTCATATAATAAAAGGATCAGTATTTTATTTAAAACTTATAGCACATGCAACCTTGTGAAAATTACTTGTATAATAAAAGGGAGAACTCCAATATATTATAAATAATGATAATGGTTTAGATTTATTGTGTGTAATGATAAATACCAAACCAGAGGAAAAAATTAGTACCTCCCTAGCCCTGTTACTAATTATTAGATAAGCTTAAAAAAGCACCTTATCATATGTTGTTTTCTTGATTTATTAAACAAGCATCTTATCATCATTGGATCATTAACAAGTGCTCAAATGCTCACAGGGATGAAAATGAAGTGCTCAACAGCACAGCAGCAACAAATATAACAAATAGCATAAAAATAGAAAATCAAAGCAGTAATGAATATCTTACTTTCTTTATCTTGTAGTTCCTGGAAATCTTACACTCATGGCCTTTTAGTTCTTGAAAATCTGAAAAATAAACTAAGATCCAAAAGTTCACTCCTAAAAAGAAACAAGATTAGCATCTTAAATCTGAAAATAAAAAACAAATAGGACATATCTCAGAGTCAAAAGCAGATGTAGCAACCGAAGCACCTTGATCGAGTTAGGGGCAGAACTTGCAAGTTTGAAATGATTCGTCAACTTCGAAAGGGGGATTTGGGATGTAGGGCTCGTGGAGGGGAAGAAGATGATGCAAATGGAGTTAGGGTTTGGGACTTAGGGTTTAAGAGTTAAAAATTGAGATGTTGAAACCAAATTGGTCAGAAGCAGTTCTAATGCAAATTTTCCCTAAGTAGTCTTTGTGGTTTTGATGATAACAAAGGTTATTAAGGATTTTACAAAGTCTGCTGACAAGCACTTGTAGGTACAACAAAGATAAGTCCAAGCATCCAGTGTGACATTGGCATATATATGTACGATTCAAGAATGGAGCGTCCAATGGACTCAAAGAGGCAATGCGTCCAATAAAGCTTTGCGTCCAAAGAAGCAGAACATATAAGCGTCTAAAGAAATCACTCATGGAGACATGCTATACAGTGCGTCCAAAATAAGCATAAGTGATAACCGACCAATGAGTATTGTAGAGATGTATCCTATCAGAGAAGCAAAGTCTCAAGTACATATGGTAAGCAATAAGTATGCGTCTATATAGACCAAGCTGTCTCAAGTACGAATGGTAAAGAATACTTGTGTTGAGCCTGGAGAGGCTCGTTTGTAAAGAATACTTGTTTTGAGCCTGGAGAGGCTGTTGAAGAATACCTGTATTCTATCTAGATTGATAGTGAAATCTCTCTAGTTTGAGGGGACTGGACGTAGCTCTTAGGAAAGGGTGAACCAGGATAAATACTTGTGTTATTCTCTCTTTTCCTTATCTCAAGTTATTTATTTATCATTACTAACAAGAGGGATTGAATTGAATTTTATCTTATCAAGTTTTTCAAACTCTTTAAATCGCACAAAGAAAACATTTTTAAACTAAGTGGAAGCCTCTGCGTCCAATCTACTTGTGCGTCCAATATTCCAATACGCTGTGCGTCCAACGGGTTCACAATAAGTATACAAATATTTGCGAAAAAGTTTTAAAAGCTTTGAAACACAATTCAACCCCCCTTATTGTGTTTCTTCCTGTTACCTACACGAGAGAGAGATGAACGAGAGAGATGAGCAAGGGCTGAGATTCAAGAGAGAGACGGGTCCTTGAGTGAACTGAGCAGCTGAAGAGGCTGCGAACGGAGCTAGGGGTCTAGAGATTCAGGTCGCGAAGAGCTTGGCCTCCGAGGTAGCGGTTAGGTGGTTCTCGAGGGAGTGAGACTTGCAGTTCCGATAGCGGTTCAGTGGTTCTCAAGGGAGTTAGGTAGTGCGGCGGTGGTTCCGATAGTGGTTCTGGTGCAGTGGCAAAACAACGATGGGAGTGAGGGAGTGAGTGAGGAAGAACGAGGGATTGAGGGCGTGAGGAATTTTTTGAATAGGTTTAAACTGCTTTTCAAGTCTGTTGTATAGATAACTGACTTGAAATGGTTAGTTTTATTTACGATTGTGCCATCGCGTTGGCTTTCTTGGTTGGGTTTTGATGCGTCCGAGACACACTAAGGGCAAGTGTACCCTGTCGCAAGTAATATAGGACCAAAGTCTAGATATCGAGCCCAAGGGATTAACTTATTAAGTACCAAACTCTGAAAATTCGTAAGTTATTTAGACAATAAAAAAGGTTGTGAATTTAAGAAAGAGAGAGAAGAAGAAGAAAGAAGGAGAACAACAACAATAGTTAAGAGATTTAGCAATAGATAGAGTCTGGGGTTATGGTTTCACTTGTACCTATAATTCCTTATTCCTATATTTATCTGAATATTATTTATTCCAAAAATACCAATCCCTCTTCTAATTCTATTAACAATAAATGGTCATGACTTGCAATATTCTTTTCTCTAAATTAATTCTAAGTTTGATCAAGCAAAGAATTTGAATTCAAAGAAAGAATAAAGATCAGAGAGGTTGATTAATTAAATTAATCTGATTGGAAGATTAGATTAAGGTTTGATCATGCATTAATCTTAATCCTAATTATCCTATGGGTCTACTAATTAATTGCTGTAGGGCCACCGATCAATTAATTAATTAAAACATGCCAAGGGTGATCAAGTCTTAACAAGCATATTAAAGCAATAGGATAATTCTATTTTTAACGAAATAAACAATACTTCAAATAAATATAGAAAATAAGTTCAAGAAGATACAAGATTCACAATAATCCCAGTAGGGGGAATTTAGCTAACAAAAGACATAGTAAATGCCAAACTAAACAAATAAGAGTGCATAAAGAGAAACAGAGAAAGAACCCTCTTTACAAGATTGATCTCCACTGTAGATCTTCAGCCTCTAACTCGCTTCAAAGCTCCCTAAATCTAGTCTAAAACTATCTAACTATTATTAATTGCCTGAGGCTCTGGTGGACTGCGTTTTTGAATCTTGCCACACTGCTCTATTTATAAGGGAGGAGTTTCAGTTCGTCTAGAAAAGGGATAGCTGCGATCTTATCTGCTAGACGCGAATCTGATCATTATCTTAGATAAGATAACTTTTCTATCCTAAATAGAAAGCAAAATCTAAATTTTGAATTCTAAGATAACAAAAATCTCAACTTCATAGGGATAATATTTTTTAGATAATTGCTTCCTATGTTCTCTTAAAAATAATATCTTCTCAGATTTGCAACAAACTCATAACAGATAAGTAATCCATTATATATCTTCAATAGATTCTTCTTATCCAAACTGCTCCGAATTTGCCCCTTTTTTTCTGGAAAACTTCTAAGAATATGACTTTTTCAGTAATTTCCCTTCTTTTGCCAGTTCTGCATTAAATTCAAGAAAATATGTGAGTTACAAGTAGGGGTGTAATTGATTCGGTTTGATTCAGTTTTAGGTGAACCCGATATCCAAACCAATTAAATTTGTATAGTTCGGTTTGTTTCGGTTTTTTATATTTTTTTACAAAATTCAAACCAAATCAACCCAATGAACCACGGGTCAGTTCGGTTCGGTTCTATCGGGTCCTGTGGGATTTAAATTTTAAAAAATATGTAATTCTTTTCTTTTTTTCTGGTAGAGTTTTGCTTAAAAAAACAAAAGAGAGAAGCCAAGAAAGACAGGGAACCAAGACAAGAGGGGAAAATAGAAAACTGATCCCTCAAGTATGGCACTCTCAGCGCATCACTGATCAGCAACCTTCCCAGACCCTCCGGAGCATTGTCCCAAATACACCAAGCATCTTCCTGACTGAGATGGAGAACAAGGACAGCGCACAGATCTATACGAAGAATGTGAGCAGCAAGCGAACGGAACAAATGTTTTGTTCCTCAAAATATGAAAATCGATTTGTCTGGTGGCGTGATGATCAACAACGTCGACTTGTGAGGAGCAAAGATAAGATTTTTTCGGTGGGCTGGAGAAAAGATAAGATGAAGATAGAAGAAGAAGGGACCCGTCTTTGACTCTCCACTCTATTGGAGAAAACAAGTGCATGTGATTACTGACACTGATAATAAATGAAGTCTCTACTCCCTAGGTCCCTAACTCTACTCTCTAAGCTAACATCTCACATATATGACTCTCTACTGATATTGGCTTCGGGAAAGAAGAAAAAAACAGTTAAGGTACATGTTTGGTTTGGGTCTCGCGTGGTCGGGTTTTAAACTCGTGAATCCAATGTCCGAACCAATAGAACTCGGTTTCATTTGGTTTGGTTCGGGTTAAACCTAAACAGAGAAAAAAAATAAACCAATTTGATTGGTTTGGTTTGGTTCGTCGGATTCATCGAGTAAATCCGAACCAATTTACACCCTTAGTTACAAGTATAAACTTTAAAAATATATTAATTTTTACCATAAACTAGTGTAGTAACCCGTGCAATGCACGGGCATATGACACATTTTATAAAAATTTATGAGAAAATAAGTTTAAATAATTATAAAAGCTTTGAGTTCTTTTTTAAATTATGTTTCTTAAATTATATAATAAATTATAAATTATCGTTATTTATTGAAAATAATTGATTAATTATTTGCTTAATTCACAACTTTAAAATAGAATACAATGTAAAAACTGTATAAATGATTGTTGAAACAGTAAAATAGTTTAAAAACTTGAAATTGCATTACCCACTTGAACTCGCGACTTTGATAGGACAACCCATCAACTGCAATTATCTATAAATTTATATTTTAAATTATTTGTACTTGTATCAATTATACCTATCGAGTACACGTAAATTGTCATGCATATTCAATTAGTAGAAATTTATTCCATAATCTATTTTCTCATGTAACACCATAAATAATTGATTTTTATTACTACCAAAATCGCTCACCACTTGTAAACTATTAATTGAAATATTCATGTTTTTTTATTTTATAGATAACAATGCCCAAAAAATTCAAATTTGCTAATATCAAGAAATTTTTTTAGCAAATTAGTTAAGTGAAAAAATAGTGGCAAATTAAAAAATAAATATGTTTATATTAAAATTATTGTAACAATAAAATTGTAATAAAGTGTAATTTTTTCTTTGTATTTCATATGTTAATATGTTTAACATAAAATGTTCATTCTCATGTATTAACTTTAATTACTCCTTGTATACTTTATTTTCTTTTCTTTTCTTTTTTATAATTTCTCCATATATACTTTCAAGTATTTCTTCATCCCCGTGTGTTATATATTATCTATTATTCCCAATTAATCACATATATATATATATACTAATTTGAGGAAAAAAAACTTAATTTCTCTTAGATTAAACAAAGTCTTTGATTATGTAGGAGTATCCTCTTTTTTTTTTAGGTTTGCTGCTGCGCTAGTGACTTGTTGGGAGTTTATACTCTTCGTAGTATTATCGTGTAGTTAGTTTTTTTGGGCTTCGACCCCGTTTTATTCCAAAAGAAAAAGTCTTTGATAAATTAGTTTTTGAATAAAAATATATATTAAAATTATTATAAAGAGAAATAGAAGATTATTTGAATTATATATTAAAGTTTAATTCTTTAAGTAATTCACATGTCGAAGAGATTTCGCATAAAATAGTTGGCACAATGTAATATGTGCAATTTTTTCTTGTATATTTTCATATAAAATATATATCACATGTGTTATATTTTATTTATAGTTTTTAAATTAGTCAATTTATATCTATATATTAATTTATAAAGTCTCCTTATTTTCACAGAAAAATAACATGTACAATAAATTAGAAGTTAGATGATAATGTAATAATAAAGAAAAAATATTTATTCTCGTTTGTTATGTTTTATCCACAGTATTTATTTTAATTTGTTTATTTATAGACATTAATCACAGAAAAATTCAAAATTGATTGGACAAAAAAATATTTAATAAATTAATTAGGTGAAAAATGCTAAATGAGAAAAAAATAATGATTACGACGTACATCTATTAAGATGAAAGAATTTTTTTTTATTACCATTTAAAGTTTTGCATTTTAAAAGTAGTCACTATCGCGAAGACACAATGTTTTAAACTACGATTTTAAATTAATTGTTACAATAAAGATACACTTTTTATGAATTTCAACATGATCCTTAGAGATACAATTTGTATCATTTGAAAATTGAAACATTTATTATGATTCCTACAATATAGATTTATGAAATTGGTCCCTATCACAAATATACAATTTCTTTCAACTACGATCTTAAATTGATTTCAGCAATACAAATGCACTTTTAATGAATTTAGACACAATCTCTACAGATAAAATTTGCATCATTTCAAATTTAAAAAATTTATAATGATTCTTATCATAGAGATTTTTAAAATCGGTCTCTATCACAAAGATATAATTTTTTCACTTAACATTTTAAATTGATTCCTATAATAAACACATTTCTTTTATGGATTTCAACCTGATTTCTAGAGATACAATTTGTAGAAAATCAAAATTTGAAAAATTTGTAATAATTTCTATCATAAAGATTTAGAAATCCAGTCTCTATGAAATAAATACAATATTTTATCTACGATTTTAAATTGATTCTTATAATAAACACACTTCTTTTATTAATATCAACGTAATCTTTAGAGATACAATTTGTATCATTTCAAATTTAAAAAATTTATAACAATCTCTATCATACAGATTTATAAAATTGGTCCCTATCACAAATATACAATTTTTTTAGTTATGATTTTAAATTAATTCCTATAATAAACATGTTCCTTTTGTGAATTTTAACCTAGTCCCACAAGATACAATTTGTACCATTTGCAAATTGAAATTTTTTATAATTATTTCTATCATAGAGATTTGTAAAATTTGTACAAATTGTTTCAAATGCTTTTATTAATACCTAAATATTTCACAAAAACCCAAATAGTATTAAAAATATATACATTTTCAAAAATTTAAATTAATTAATTTAAGACATTCCAAAAGAGTTTAAGGGTATAACATTTATATCAAACCAAATTTTCCACAATAGGAAATTTCAATTGGAAAATTAAATAATTTATATGTTTTTTCAACTAAAAAAACTAATAAACTATTACATATATTTTCTAAAATAAATATATCCTAGAAGATACAAAAAACGACAGTAATATATATATATATATAATTATTGAAATCTCATACGAAATTTCTTGAAAAATATTGAAACAAATAATAAATAACTAAATTCTTGTAATACACGATATCTCTTTTTGTTTGAGAGAGAAGAATATTGTATCTGAATAGAATAAAAAACTAATCACAAATAGAAATCGAAAATAAAAAACTTAACAACGTAAAATATAGAAGCATTAATTCCAAGAAAAACAATCGATAACTAAAAATGAATTAATAAAAAAAAAGAAATATTTGCCTTAGAGGAGAAGAATAAAAATCAAACAACATTGATGATTTAAAGGCTATAAGAATATTAATAAACTCTTAAAAATAATAAATAAAAATGATTAACGGTAAAATAGAAAATAGCAATAATATGAACTCGCCTTAGATGAGAATTCAGTGTTGATGAATAGGTTAATAACAATAATACAAAGGCTAAAATAAAATAAACAAATAAAATATATCAATACATGCAGATATTAAGATTTAAGATTAAAAATATCAAAATTGAAACATATAAAGTATTAACCATGAAAAATAAAACAAAAACTAATCTTTAATCGAAGGTCTCAAGTGTTAATCACTGTAATGGATGAGAATAATGAAGAAGAAATTATATATAAAATGAGAGAAGATTAACAAAAAAGAAATATGATAGAAAAATCATACCAGGGAATGAAAAGCAGAAGAAACATGAATGATTGCCGACGCAAAATGAAATGAATTAAATAGAATCTTAGAAAATAAATATATAGAGATATAAGGCATGAAAATATTCTCTAATAAATAGGTAATTGAAACTACAATTTTAAATTAATTGAATCGAATACAATCAATATAATTTCAAATAATAATTAGGCACATTAAATTTGATTCATGAAATAATCAATCAATAAAATCTTTTCAAATCCAATTAGTCCAATTGAGCCTTGAAACTCTCCCGAAGCGACACCTGTAAAAATTTGTCTTGAGAGGGTTCGTCTTTATATATATTATAGATTCCTCATATAAAGTATATAGAATCCTGGTTCATCAACCTCCCCACACTTATCTTTTGCTTGTCCTCAAGCAAAATCTCTGACTAAAGAGATTTTTCATAAGAAATAAAGAGCCAACCAATCAGAATCTAGATTTTTTTTAAAAGTGGCAATGACAGATAAATCAAGCTTAATCATGATAGGGAATGTCAAAAAATTGCCCAATTAGAGGCTCAAGTCACCTGAAATCCAACCTTTCAATGAATATAGGGTCTCTCATCTTATCACTCGCAAAGTGTTTAAGGGTAAAGACAATAGCACTCAAATTTCCCAAAGAAAGTACATTACCATAGGCTTGTGCATTGATCAAATCTCCACTAAATAATTCACATGCATGCAAAAGGAAGGGGTCTTTCATGGGTTGTAATGTGGCCATGAGAGTAATGTTAGGTAGGGAAAAGAAAGGAGGGGGACATGCAAAGGGCTATAATAAATTATTATATAAACGATCAACCCTTGAAGCATAAATGAAATGATTAAATAAACAATCACAAGTTAAGGCTCCAAATTTCCGCAGCCTTTTATTTTGTAGGCTCTTTTCCTTTTCATCTTTCTCCTATTGGAAGCTTCATTGTTTTTCTTCTCTTTTTTTTTTCTTTTTCTCTCATTTTTTTTTAGCTTCCAATAGCAGACTTATACACTTCCTGGAGTCCCTTAATTAACCACACCATGTTTTTGCTTCCAAGGGCTACCTGTAACATATCACAAATTGAAGCAGGGTACCAAGGAAAATAATATTCAATTAAGCTCAACATGGACAACTAAGGGATATATATAGCAAGATAATGTGGGCCTACAAAATGCCTAAAGTGCCCCAACCGTATTTTCACATGCAAACGAATTTTGAAAAGCCTCGAAATGGTCTTAGAACAAGTTCTAGAATGCACAAACTTTGGAAAAAACACTCATACAAGGAGAGGGGTATAATATATAGACTTAGCACAACCCCTATAAAGGCCCAAATCTCACATTTAGAAGCTTAATGCAAAGAGAGACAATCAAACAGGAAACTTCATGCTAATTCTCAACTTTCAAATGACAACCCCTTTTATTTCCAATTACAAATCTGTCAAAGCCTTTTTTTTATTTTTTTATTTTTTATTTTGGGTTCCTAGTGGTATAGAACTTTATTTACTCAGAAAAATAAATTTAGCCAGGTAAGTGCAAGCAATAGATAAATCAGATAAAACGTGTGCACTATATATAGCAGTTACGAGTTTTCCCTCCCCACACTTAGAATCTAGCATAGTCCCTGATGCTATAACACATCACAAAAAGAGGTGGAAAAGAAAAACTCCCTAGTAAGCACAGGTAGACCATAAATATAATAGAAAGAATCACTTACCAGGATGAGGCAATGTAGATGCAGAGGGGAATCAAAGATTCAGAGAGTCTGGTTATTTTTTTTTATTCCTAAAAAAAATCCTAAGAAAATCCTAAAAAATGAAAGACTTAAAGATACCACACAGGTTGCCTCCTGCGAAGCACTTGTTTGACGTCCCGAGCCTGACGGATATATGGATCACCCAATCTCTAAGCTAGAGCCCTCTGTAACGCCCCTTTTTTCCACAAGGAACGTCACGTGAAAAACTAAAACTTAATGCGGAAAAACGTCTTTCATAAATTAAGGTTACCAAAATTTGTGGCTAATTTTATTTTTAAAAGAATCTTATCCGAAAATATTTCTCACATCATATTTAGCCATCCTGAAACTCAGAAGAAAAGAAACATCATACACACACATATATATATCATCATGTCAATATACACAAGTCTTGCGCCCGCAAGTATAGTTTGGAACCACAACATAGTGGCCAAAATACATCATCATGACACGAAGAAAATAAAACGATAAAGCTAAACCTAGGAAAACAATAAATCACAAAGTGTGTCCAATACACGACACTGAACATGTACATCCCAAACCTAGGCTGGTCGCTAACAGACACTCTACAACCTAGCACTAGACACCCCCCACCTCTATAGGCCTAAGACGATGACGTCTCCTCGGGGTCCTCCTCAACCACAGACACCTCGAATAGTACACGATCTGGCTCGTCTCTAACCTTCCTCTTCCCTCTATCTACGTGTCCCGAAGGTCCGGCAGAAGTGTCAGAAGAACGGCGCACCAAATGTCCAGAAGGTGCGATGTATGGAACAGGAAGTGTCGGCCTGACGGTCTCGAGTGATGGAACTGGTGTCACCGGTGGAGCCATCCTTGGTAAGCGTGCCCTCTCCAAGGAACTCTTCCTTGGAGTGCGACGAATCAGAAGACAACGGTTAGATACCGATTCGGCTATCCGCTGAGGTGTAGGCCTCTGATCCTCCCTCGCCTCTCTCCTAGGCTGCGCCGTGGGTGGAACTCTGGCCTCCCGGTTCTCCAAAGTGATACTGCGTGCAAAGGGTGCATCTCCCAGCCAGTAGCGCGTCCTCTCGATGGGTAAATAGACGTCCAATACCATGTCCCTCTCCAAAACCTCTGCGGGGCCCAACACCCCTCCTCTAGTCCTAACCACGTGTCCAGACACAGTGGCCCATTGGGAGATGGCATCGTAAGTCCATCCCCCACCATCGGCCTCACGAGGCCGAAAGCACTCCCTCACTCGGGCTATCAGAGGTCTCGAAGTGGACATCTACACGTAACGTACATAAAATAACAGAAAAACACGCAAGGGTGAATTTCTTTGCACAAGTTGAAATCCACTGAAAGGATGTATACGAAACAGAAAATACTACATAATACATTCCAAGAATATATATATAGCTACTCTTTCACAAATCTTTCTCTAGGATATTCATAAACCAAAAGAGAGCACATCATCAAATTAAGCACACAGTCAAACACACACAAAGCACTCTAGCCTAGTGCATGTCACTTGAACATCTTTTAATACAGCTCAAACCGTCCTCCGCTCGCAATCCCCCAAGCTGGATTGCACAATCCTCCAAGCTGGATTGTAGCTCAAATTTGGCAAAGTCAATCATCGATTACAATTGACATCTATATATGTAGATTGCACGATCCTCCATGCTGGATTGTGGCAATGACATCTACGTACGTCCCGCACAATCCTCCAAGCTGGATTGTAGCAACGTCCTCTACATTTATTGCACAATTCCTCCAAGCTGGATTGTAGCAACAACCTCTATATTTATTACACAATTCCTCCAAGCTGGATTGTAGCAACAACCTCTATATTTATTACACAATCCTCCAAGCTGGATTGTAGTAAAAACATCCACATTTATTGCACAATCCTCCAAGCTGGATTGTAGCATGACCTCAATATATATTGCACAATCCTCCAAGCTGGATTGTAGCACTGACATCTATATTTGCACTCACAAACAATCCAATCAACGCGGTCCCTCGTCTTAGGGTTTTTCATCGCCACGTGTTAGCTTTCATCTAACACCGTGTAATATTACTGTCCTTAAGACTTTAGCGTCGCCACGTATTGATCCTCGTTCAATACCGTGTAAGATCGTTTATTGAAAAATGTAAGTTTTATGGAAAATTCCTCTTTGAAATTAAAGTTCTTCTTTAACTTTAACTCTCTAATTCTTATTATTTTTCCTTCTCACTTCTTATTAATTATTAAAAACCACATAACTAGTTAAAATTTCATTTTGACCCCAAAACGTCTAGTCTCTGCGTCCAGTGCCTGCGTCCAGTCTCTGCGTCCAGTTTTCACGTTTTCTACCCCCGAACTTTTATAACATTATACTTTTGGCCCAAAGTGCCCAGACTTTCGATTTCATGCCCAGAATTCCAGAATTTTGTATTTTTGAAATTATCCAATTAAGTGTTATCTTGAATCCTAATTAACTTCTTTGTTTTCGTTTGTAAAACTTTTTCATTAAAGTTTTTAACTCCTCTTACCACACTTAGTCAAATATTTTCAAACCAATCCCAATCACATAGAATTAAATCATGTAAAACATCCAAGAATCAATATTCATCCATTTAGGCAAAAACACCACCAAGCTATAAATCAAACATACACTTAGGCATTCCAAATCACTCCAAATCATACATATGATTTTTCCAACAACACATAGGCTTATCAAAAATTATCATGCCTCAACCAAAATCATACTTTCACTCATATACATAAATATATAAAAATACATATTACTAAAGAATGAAAAATCATTCAACAACCAATATGAAAACTCAAGTCTTTGAGTTCATCATCAAGAACAAAATCACATAATCACACACATACACAACCCTCCCAACTTATTGAGAAAAATCCCTTTACCTCTTGAAGACTTGAAAATGGGCTAACTCCAAAATCACCTTCACACCACACCAACACCAAGTGGTCTACTCAACACCTTGATGTTCCCACACTTAGAAAAATCTACCTTTTACAAAATACACCAAAATACAACCATAGAAATATGAGTTTTATGAAAACCAAGAAACCCTAAAGAGTAGAAATTTGAGTAGATCAATACTTACTCAAATCTTGAAAGAAAATAGATCCAAGGTAGTTTCCAAGCTTGTAGGTTCCAATGGAGTGAACCGAAACCAAGGAAAAACTTATTTTTAGTGAAATGAAGAACTCAAGCTTTCATGAAAACATGAAAGTGGTGGAAATGAAAAAATGAAAGAAGTTTATGGATTAGAATGATGATCCAAACCTTTTTTGTGAAGCTTGGGTATGGAAAATCTCACTAGAACTTGGTCTTTTTGGTGTATGAAAAAGCTTGGGAATGGAGAGAAAATGGTGAAGCTCTTGATTCAAGTGGAGAAGATGAAGTGAAAAATGAATTTCTCTCTCCTTCCATTCCCTAGTAGATTTCGGCTGAGTACAAGGAGCATGGGGGAGGTATGGGCTTGCATGTTTTGGTGGTTGGGAGCCATACCTCTCTCACCTAATTTTGAGAAAATTCAAAATTCAACCCCTAATTGATCATTTGACTTTTGGAAGGATTTGAGAGTGGGATCAGCCCCCTTATGTGCCCAGCTGACCAGAAAAATGGTGGGATTAAGTCCCATCAAGTTAGGGTTTAATCGGTAGTTCGCAGTGGTAAAAACGCGTAGTTTTCGAACCCCTTTTTAGATAATTATTTTTCTAAAATGAGTAAAATCATGAGAAATGAATTTTATGATTTGAATATGTCATAGAAAAATTTAGAAACCCAAAACTAAATTTTTGGACTATTTTTCATGTCCCGGTTGCGCCCGGTTTACCCGTAAATCTCCAAATGCGGGTAAAATAAAGTTTTTCTGAAAAATTTTCAGAAAAATTTCTAAAAATCACAAATATTATAAGAACCACTTTTGGTTCGTTAAAAAAATTATTTTGGAGTAAAAATGACCTCCAGAAAAATACTGAACCCTATCCCCGCATCAGGAGAGAATGCGGTTCCCGCAAAAACTCAGTTTTGCGAACTCTACTCCTCTAAACCCTTCAAAATCAAACCTTAAGATATTACTATCACTATCCTCACCTCAAGATCCCAAAAATTATTAATTAAATAATTTTAATTAATTTAAAGCAAATCAAAAGTCAATAAAACTATTTAAAAATTGAGGGTGTTACACCCTCCATCCCTTTGACTCTCCAAGCATGGAGTGCTCTTTTCTTCTTCTTCTTCTTGCTACCCCCACCATGTATAGTTTTTCTCTTTTTGTCATCCGACCATGGGGGCTCGCATAAAGTAATCTTGGGATGAGCATGCTTCGCAGCTTTCTTTCTTTTGGCTTTTGCTGGGCTTGCATTTTTCCAGCCTCTTTGAGAATGGCGAGCTTGAAGAAACATCAGTATTTCTGCTTTTTCACCACCCATTGATATGTTAGGATCCTGCAGGGTGAGATTTTTTTCTATAGGAATCTCCATCTTTAACTCAGGAATATTGTCAGAAATAATCATATTAGTAGTATCAATATCCCGAATGAAGTTGCAGGAAGCAGAAGAAGAGGAATTTTTAAGAGAATTAAAAACTTTAAAGACAATCTCTTCATCCTCTAACCGCAAGGTCAACCTTCCCTATTGGACATCAATCAAAACCCTACCTGTGGCTAGGAATGGTTGCCCCAAAATAATTGGGACATCCTCATCCTCCTCCATGTCCAAAACAACAAAGTCAGTAGGAAAAATGAATTTACCTACCTTTACCAGAACATATTCTACTATACCACGTGGGTAGGTAATGGTCTTATCTGCCAGCTGCAAGGTGATGTTAGTGGGCTGTGGTTCCTACATGCCAAGTTTTCTAAACACAGATAAAGGCATTAAATTTATACTAGCACCAAGATCACATAGTGCTTTTTCAAAATGAGAATTAAAAATAGAGCAAGGTATAGTTAAACTCCCTGGGTCTTTTAACTTGGGTGGCAATTTGTTAAGCACTATGGCAGAGCATTCCTCATTTAATTTTACCATCTCAAAGCCCTCTAATTTCTTTTTGTTAGAAATGATTTCTTTTAAAATTTTTGCATATTTGGGCATTTGAGAAATGGCTTCAGCAAAAGGAATATTGATATGCAATTTCCTAAAGATTTTTAAAAATCTAGCAAATTGCGTATCATTATTCTTATTTTTCAATCTCTGAGGATAAGGAACGCGTACCTGGTCTAGCTAAGGGTCAGTGTTACCTCCTTTGCTGCCTTCAGGGGTACTCTCATCAGTATGAGCTTCTTCAGGGGCGCTCTCTTCAGTAAGAGCTTTCTTTGCAGGTACCTGTTTGATTTCTTCCTTTAGCTCTTTACCACTTCTAAGAGTGATAGCCTTCACCTCCTCCTTTGGGTTGGGCTCAGTTTGTGTTGGAAGGGAACCTTGGGCCCGTTGAGACATCAATGTCATCAAGCTGGACATTTGATCCTCTCGGGCCTTCATTCTGTTATCAGCTTTGTCCATGAATTTCTCCATGGTTTCATGAATATCAGGCTTCTGCTCCTCTTGCCATTGCCACTGATTCTGCAAGTGAGGTGGCTTATAGGCATTTTGGCTCCGGTTCTGTTGATGTCCTCCCCAAGAGAGGTTGAGGTGGCTCCTCCAACCGTTATCACTCTGGTACCTACTGGAGTTGTTCACAAAATTAACCTCCTCAGTTTGTTCGGTTAGAAGGTTACCTGTTGAGCCATAATGCCCAAAGGGAGGGAGTGTTGCAAGTGCTAGATGTGTTTGTGTCTACATCAACGTTTCTAGCTTCCTCGTAATGGCATCCAATTTAATTTCTAGAGTTGTATTTGCTTCCACATGGTACATCCCAGCTGGCTTCTTGACCACCCGTCTGTCCTCTGTTGGCCATTGACAATTATTAGAAGCCATATCCCCAATCAAGGCATAGACTTCCTCAGCTGTCTTCTTTATTATATTGCCTCCGCAAGCAACTTCAATACTGGATCTAGTTTGCTCAGAGAATCCGAAACAAAGAATCTGGACTAGGTAGTCAGGGGGGAAGCCATGGTGTGGGCAACTCCTGATCAGATCTTGAAAGCGCTCTCATGCCTTATACAGTGACTCATGCTCGTACTTGACGAAGTTTGTAATGTCGGCCCTGATCTGAGCAGTCTTCGCCGAAGGGAAGTATTTAGGGAGGAAGCGACGAGTCAGCTGCTCCCAAGTAGTGATGGTGCCATTTGGTAGGGAGGACAACCATAATTCCGCCTTGTCGGCCAGCGAGAAGGGGAATAACCTCAGCTTGATAGCTTCGACTGAGACGCCATTAGCCTTGATTGAGTCTGTTATTCTGACAAACTTCTTCAGATGGGCATTTGGATCTTCAGAGGCTGACCCCCTAAACTGTAGAGAAGTTTGTACCATGTTAATTAAGGTTGGCTTAAGCTCGAAGTTGTTGGCCTCCACGACCGGGTTCGTGATGCTATCGGCCAAGTCCACCGTGGGGGTGAAGTAATCCTCTAGAGTCCTTCTTGCGGCCACAACTCTTGCTTGTTTTCGGTTTCTGCGAGCTGTTTTTTCAATTTATGGATCAAACTGCAACTCAGGACTACAAGAGTGTGTTAGCATACAAACAACGTCTAAACTAACTACAATTTCTTTTGTTTAATATTATTGAGTTAATCCCCGGCAATGGCGCCAAAAACTTGATACGTCTGAGACACACTAAGGGCAAGTGTACCCTATTGCAAGTAATATAGGACCAAAATCCAGATATCGAGCCCAAGGGATTAACTTATTAAGTACCAAACTCTGAAAATTTGCAAGTTATTTAGACAATAAAAAAGGTTGTGAATTTAAGAAAGAGAGAGAAGAAGAAGAAAGAAGGAGAACAATAACAATAGTTAAGAGATTTAGCAATAGATAGAGCCTGGGGTTATGGTTTCACTTGTACCTATAATTCCTTATTCCTATATTTATCTGAATATTATTTATTCCAAAAATACCAATCCCTCTTCAAATTCTATTAACAATCAATGGTCATGACTTGCAATATTCTTTTCTCTAAATTAATTCTAAGTTTGATCATGCAAAGAATTTGAATTCAAAGAAAGAATAAAGATCAGAGAGGTTGATTAATTAAATTAATCTGATTGGAAGATTAGATTAAGGTTTGATCATGCATTAATCTTAATCCTAATTATCCTATGGGTCTACTAATTAATTGCTGTAGGGCCACCGATCAATTAATTAATTAAAACATGCCAAGGGTGATCAAGTCTTAACAAGCATATTAAAGCAATAGGATAATTCTATTTTTAACGAAATAAACAATACTTCAAATAAATATAGAACATAAGTTCAAGAAGATACAAGATTCACCATAATCCCAGTAGGGGGAATTTAGCTAACAAAAGACATAGTAAAAGCCAAACTAAACAAATAAGAGTGCATAAAGAGAAACAGAGAAAGAACCCTCTTTACAAGATTGATCTCCAGTGTAGATCTTCAGCCTCTAACTCGCTTCAAAGCTTCCTAAATCTAGTCTAAAACTCTCTAACTATTATTAATTGCCTGAGGCTTTGGTGGTCTGCTTTTTTGAATCTTGCCACACTGCTCTATTTATAAGGGAGGTGTTTCAGTCTGTCTAGAAAAGGGATAGCTGCAATCTCATCTGCTAGACGCGAATCTGAACATTATCTTAGATAAGATAACTTTTCTATCCTAAACACGAAGAAAAATCTAAATTTTGAATTCTAAGATAACAAAAATCTCAACTTCATAGGGATAATATTTTTTTAGATAATTGCTTCCTATTTTCTCTTCAAAATAATATCTTCTCAAATTTGCAACAAACTCATAACAGATAAGTAATCCGTTATAGATCTTCAATAGATTCTTCTTATCCATATTGCTCCAAATTTGCCCCTTTTCTTCTGGAAAACTTCTAAGAATATGACTTTTTCAGTAATTTCCCTTCTTTTGCCAGTTCTGCATTAAATTCAGGAAAATAGGTGAGTTCCAAATATAAACTCTAAAAATATATTAATTTTCACCATAAATTCCTCATATAAAGTACATAGAATCCCGTTTTATCAGGTTTTTATGTAACTGACTTGAAAATGTTGAATTTAAATACAACAATGCCACTGCATAACTTTTTAAGTCTTTTGCGCCAAAATCTGACTTTCAAGTCAATTCTATTCCTATTTTTGCACTAGTGTATGTTCGTAACAATGAAAAACTCCTGCACGAGAAGGATAGAAGCTATAAGCATTCATTTACTCACAATGAAATAACAATGACACAATTGGCTGAATAGAATAACTGAATGCAATTAAAACATATTAGTTTTTTCACAAATTTGTATGTTATTTTAATACCTTAAACAATCACAGAGGCAAATCACGCGAGCGAATGGAGAATCGGGACGCGAACAAAGGCAAGGTGCTCATTGCTCTGCTCTGTGACTCACGAAGAGGAATGGGTTTAGTTTCTTCTGAATCTCTAATTAGGGTTATGAATATCTGTGATTCACGAATGGGACAGGGAAGCGATTGTGTTTCTGGCGAATTTCTGTGATACAGATTCCAGAGTGTGTTTGTAATGAAGAATCAAAAGAAGGATTGCGGTTAGGGTTCTTGGCTTCTGATTGATTTGGGAACCAAAGACAGTATCAGTTGGAGAAGAGAGAGTAGAGAACACTTTGATGGGTATGGGTCTCGATTCAGATAACCAAATTTGAATTTATTTAATAAAATGGAAAAGTCATTTACCGGCAATTGATAGCAATAGTCGGTATAAAGGAATAATTACTGGCTAACAATCATTGGTCACAAAATGGTTAGTTTAGAAGATAAATCAATGACAATTATCTTATGGCCACTAAATAATTGCCACTAAAAGTGATTTTTGGTGTAGTGTTAATTATGCGCAAAACAACTTCAATTAAATGACACTGACATGTGCAACCCTAACTGGGCACGTCGTTCTATTTTCTACATTTCCACCAGCTTTGTCACCAACACCAATATCACGCAGTTAATGAAATTAAAAAGTGGCACCACCAAACATTATATTTTCATCTCATTTTTTTAATTTCGTGGGTGGCAATTGCACATTTAACCAGTCAACTCAATTATAATGCTATGTAGTAGGGGACATGGATTCATTATGTAACATCCTAAATTTTTACTCTATGAGAGAGAGAATTAATTTTGGAGGATTAATATTGTTCTTAGAATTTTCATATGACAATTAATAGTATCAGAGCCGGTCCTCTCCTAGTACGATATGGTTCGGGGACAACCAGGCGGAAGCTGATGGGCATACGACACCCTGAGGCTGACGAGGGCGGGAAGTGATCACCGGTATAGAGAGGCACGAACAAGGAGTAGCTCCTAGCAGGCTTCTAGGCGAAGGGGTACATGAATGAACCGAAATCATACCCGGATGAGAGGAATTTTGAGACTGTGCAGGTATGAGGTTGTACAGTTGAGGAAAGCTTAATAGAATTGATTGGTACTACCTATACCAACAAGATACATCTTCTTTTCGGTAGCCTGTCACTTAAGAACTCCGTAGTTAAGCATGCTTGACTTGGAGCGATTTTGGGATGGGTGACCTCCTGAAAGTTTCCTGGGAAGCATGTGAGTGAGGACAAAACATGCTGAAAAGACCCGTGTTGGTGTGTGGGGACAGTCGTCAATCCGAAAAGCAGCCGGGATGTTACACATTAGATAATACAAACATTAAAATGCATCATTTTAACTAATACTTCATCTATGATAAAATGCCACAACATTCATTTTTGGTACAAAATCTATTCACTTGCATGCCCATTTATATTTCCAAATAGCAAAATCATGGAACATTTCTCAGTCAACAAATCTCAATTTGAATAGCACTATCTTGACCATCCATGAACCATTCACTTGTTAGCAGTTAGCTTTCACTCCACAATGACATTGTACCTACACAAATTACTCAACTAATTAATCAAACAACACACCATATTACTGTTGGAACCAAATGGTTCAGAGACATTTTACCATGTCTAAATCCCTAAAGGTTTTGATGATAAGCAGGTACTATTAAGTCAAGTACATCGTCCAGTGTAACTTTGGTACTTATATGTACAAACCATGAGCTAACCATCCAATGGACTCTGGTACTTGACCTATGGTAAGTATCGTCCAATGTAATTAGGACGTCATGCATCCAAGTGGTAAGACAACTAAGCGTCCACTCGTTTCACGCTGTATCCTAAACGTACGTTGTTATTAATTCACGTAATTCTATTTAGTGTACTTGTAATTAATTTGAGACATATTAAAAGAGAAAATGATTTGAAATAAATAGCTGTAGAAATGCTTTTCCTCAGACTTTAAATATAACTGATTTGAGATCACATTTAATGAAAAGCTTAAAGCACTGTGAAAAGAGTACTTGAGAGAGAATGCACTCTGAACATTTTTGGCACTCTCTGTACACGCCTTTTCTTTGGTACAGTGTTTTCTCTTTGTCTCAACTGAATATTACTATTAACCATTGTGTATTTGAGACTCTGAGTACAGGTTGCTTCTGACTTTGGAGAAAGAGCTGAAAAACCTAGGCTGAAGTACAACTCCATTGAAGCAACGAGAAGATAGCATTTAATGCTATTAGTAAACTGCTATTTATGAAGGCTGAAGCAGATCAAAGCTCAAGACCTAACTCAAAGCTTCATCAAGCCTATAAATACCGTGAAGAAGAAGAAGACAGTAGAGATAGCAAACAAAAGAGATTATTTGAGCTGAACTTTTACACACTTCTATAACATAGAAAAACGTTGTCATTGTACTTCTTCTTATAAAAGAGAGTTTGCTTAACTCTCAACGTGCTTAAATTTCATATCATATCCTCACTTGAGTGAGTTGAAGCACTTGTAAACACTTTAAACTCTTTTGAGTTGTGTGAGCCTGAAGAGGCTAGGTGAAAAGAATACTTGTTGAGCTTGAAGAGGCTTGGTGTTAAAAGAATACTTGGTTCAGCCGGAGAGGCTAGGTGTGCAAATAATACTTGTTAGAGCCTGGAGAGGCTAGGTGTGCAAAGGATACTAGTTGTAAAGGCCTGAAGAGGCTACTGAAGAATACTTATAAATCTATCTGGATTGATAGTGAAATCTTTCTAGTTTGAAGGGACTGGACGTAGCTCTTAGGAAAGGATGAACCAGTATAAAATCTTTGTGTGTAAATCTCTTATCCCTTAACTCCTTTATATTCGGTTTTTATTACTAACTGTGGGGATTGTCTTGAGGTTTTACTTAACAAACGTTTTAAACGCTTTCAAATTGCTTTTGAACTAGTGGACGTTCAGCGTCCAATTTACTTTGTGCGTCGAATACACGTTGTGTGTCAAATACTTCTTAATAGCGTCCAACGTTTTGTGAAAAGATTTTAAAAGTTAAGAAACACAATTCAACCCCCCTTCTTGTGTTTCACCTAGTTACCTACAGTTGGCATCAGAGCTCGGTCTCTAGGGGTTAGCACTTAACCGTGCAGAGAACAAAGATCCATGGAAAACAAAGCACAAGCTGTGAACAGGCCACCACTGTTCAATGGAGAAGAGTATGACTACTGGAAGCAAAGAATGGTTACATTCTTTGATGCACAAAACATTGACATGTGGGATTTCGTGGAAAATGGGTATATTGCTCCAGTAGATGAAGCAAGACAACCATTGCCAAGAACTCAGTGGACACCTGATCAGAGGACAAGATTCCAGCTGAACTCTAAAGCTAGGCACTATCTGATGTGTGCCATTACAAAATTCGAATATGACAAGGTGCGCAGCTGCACCACGGCCAAAGAGATCTGGGATACTCTCGCTTTGGCTCATGAAGGATCATCTCAGGTTAAGGAATCCAAAATCAGCATGTGAGTTCATCAATATGAACTATTCAAGATGGAGGACCATGAGACTATTGATCAGATGTTTGGAAGATTCCAACAATTATCAACAATATGAGATCCTTGGGAAACATTTACTCAACCCAGGATCATATCAGAAAAATCCTTAGGAGTCTACCAAGACAATGGAGACCTAAGGTCACTGCCATTCAAGAAGCAAGAGATCTATCCACTCTTGCAATTGAAGAACTGTTGGGTTCGCTCAAGGTACATGAGCTTGAACTCAAGGAAGAGGGAACAGACAAAAGAGCAAAGTCTATTGCTCTTAAAGCTCAAAAAGGGAGCACCTCAAAAGTCCTGAAAGCCAATGAGTCAGATGAAGAGTCATGCAGCTTTGAAGGGGAAGAAGGTTCAGATGATGAACTCTCCTTCATCTCCAAGAAAATCCAATCTACATGGAAAAAGAAAGGAGGCTTCAGAAGGAAGCAATTCAACAGAATACTTCCACAAGAGAAGAATGAGTAGAAAGATAAAAAGCCCTATTGTCTGCTATGGCTGCAAGAAACCAGGTCACTTCAAGACAGACTATCCTGAAGCAGAAAGACAAAGAATAAATTCTTCAAGAAAAAGAAAGGTCTCATGGCGACTTGGGAAGACCTAGATGACTCATCAAATGATGATGAAGAAGATGAGGAGGAAGAAGCAAACATCTGCCTGATGGCAAGTCTACCCTCAACAGACAGTGAGGACGAAGAAGAGGTACTTCCTTGCACTTATCCTGCTGTAAAAGAAACTTTTGATGATCTCCTTAGAGATTCGTCCATTCTCTTTGATGAGTACATATATTTAAAGAAAAAGTTCTCTATAATGTCTAAAGATTTTGAAAAACTTACTTTAGAAAACCAAGTACTCAAAGAGGAGAATGAAGAGTTGAAACTGCAAGTTACTCAACTCAAAGACAAATCTCAAAGAGATTCTGAGTCCAGTACTTCTTGTAAAGTGCAAGAACTTCAACAAGAAGTAAATGAACTCACTGGACGATTGTCCAAATTTGTCAGCAGCTCTGAAAAACTTGATCAAATTTTAAAATTTCAGAAAAAGCCTTCTGACAAAAGTGGTTTGGGCTATGTTCCTAAGGAACAAAGTAAACCAAAGCCAAAATCATCAAAGAATTCTTCTAATTCTCACTTATATTGTGGTCACTGTGGAAAGGCTGGACATGTCACTTCAACATGCGTCCACAAAAGAAGAAACATGTCTGGACGCAAACCAAGGACTAACAAAAGAGGACCCATGTCAATTTGGGTACCTAAGAACATGATTATTCCTATTGCAGATATGCTTAACAACAGGAAGACAATTCCAATCGTGGTATCTAGACAGTGGATGCTCACAACACATGACGGGAGAAAGGTCTATGTTCCAATACCTAAAACCTAGGACAAAAGGTTGGGTCACCTTTGGAGGAGACTAGAAAGGCAGAATAGTTGGGATAGGTAAAATTAGTAAGCATTATTTTCCCTCTATTGATGTCTTGCTGGTTGAAGGACTCAAACACAATCTGCTTAGCATAAGTCAATTATGTGACAGTGGATTTGATGTTTCCTTTAAAAAGGATAAATGATAGTCAGAAACCCTAACAAGTCCATTATTTATCAAGCAAAGAAGCAGAACAATGTTTACAAAATTTATTTTGAAAATCTGTCCAAACAGAATGTCTCATGCTTTATATCCTTAAATGATGAACAATGGATATGGCACAAGAGACTTGGTCATGCAACTACCTCAAAGCTGAACAAGCATAACCTCGTGAGAGGATTACCAAATCTTGTGTACAAATCTGAGGTTTTGTGTGAAGCATGTCAGAAAGGGAAACAAGTGAAAAACTCTTTTAACTCCAAAAATATTGTTTCCACTTCTAGACCTTTAGAACTTTTGCACATGCATGGATTTGTTTGGACCCACTCAAACTGCATCTTTGAATGGAAAGAAATATGGACTAGTTATAGTTGATGCCTATACTAGATGGACATGGGTTAAATTCCATGCTCACAAGGATGAGTCTTTTAAAGTCTTTACTATATTCTGCAAAAGAGTCTAAAATGAGAAAAGAGTTTGTATTAACTCCATAAGAAGTGATCATGGAGGAGAATTTGAAAACGCGAGCTTCCAATGATTCTATGAGGAAGATGGACTTCTTCATAATTTCTCTGCTCCAAGAATACCTCAGCAAAATGGTGTGGTAGAGAGAAAGAATCGATCTTTACAAGAAATGGCTAGGTCCATGCTTAATGATCACTCTTCCTCAAAAAGACTCCTTATGAATTGTGGAAAGGAAGAAAACCCAACATATCATATTTTCATCCTTTTGGTTGTGAATGCTTCATTCTCAATACTAAGGATCAACTTGGAAAGTTTGATTCTAAGGTTGGCAATGGAATTTTTTTGAGTCATTCTGAAACATCTAAGGCATACAGAGTTTATAACTAAAGAACCTTAATTGTTGAAGAATCAATTCATATAAAATTCATTGACAAAAATCCTGACAAAGACTTGTCAGAGCTAAGTGATTCTCTTGCAGATCTGAGAATGCAAGAAGAAGGTGGAGGATCATCACCCAAGAATGAAGAAGAAGGATTGGACGCAGAAACTAAAGGTCCGTCCAATCCAAAAAGGAGAAGAAGCTGGCACTTCAAGACTTATCATCCTGAGGAACAGATCATTGGAAATGCAGATGATAAAGTCAGAACAAGATCCACATTCAGAGAACAAACAGATGTTGCTTTTATCTCTGAATTGGAGCCCAAGAAAATAGATGAAGCCCTATTGGACAAAGGATCGATTTTAGCTATGTAGGATGCAACACCCTTTCTCCAAAAAGGATATTACACCGTAGTAACAAGTATTTTCGCAAACTATTTTTAAGAACCTTTAAATCAAATTAGAGTTTTGTTCCCAAAAATGTGAATAAAATTTTTGCAACTGTAAATAGTAAAGAACACTGATGTGAAAGTACCTCCTCATATATGGACAACCAAAAGCTTGCCTCAGTACAAGCGTGGATTTTTCTACAAACTACTGTGTATCAAAAAGCTGTAGAAACTCTAAGAAAACTAAAAGAAAATGACAGAAATAAAAAGCTACTAAGTAATATAAAAGCCTGGTCCAATCTATGACTACTAATAATGATGAGACTCAGCAGATGAGCCTCCAGGAACATGACCCTCATGCTCCTCCAACATCTTTCCCTTTCCGTTGTGGAGACGTTCCAAGAACCTCGCCTGAGTCGCAGGAGATCTCTCCGAGACGCCCGTCTCCTGAAAAACCTGCTAAGGTAGGATGATACCTCTCGACGCTAGCCGCTCTCACCCTACTCTGTGCTGCTGCAGCGGGTGATCGAGGTGTGTAAGTCCTCGGCTCCTCCCCTTAAAACCTGTCGTGTGCTGTGATGACCTCTCTATTAGGATGTGAAGATGGAGACCAAACAGTAGGCCTCTGCATCCTTCCATAATACCTCCTCCATCCTCCGTAAGTACGTCGGACAGATGAATACCTGCGAATGTCATCTGAACCACTCTCAAACTCAATAGGTGCTTCCCTCACCTGCCTCAGTGGCAACTTCACGTGAATTACCACTTGCTCTTGGCACTCTTGAATATGCCCTCCAACTGTGTCATCAGTGACACTCATACGTCCCACAAAAGTACCCCACGGTGTGAAATGGTCAATTTGCCAGATCACATCAGTACCACCCAATGGTAGAGGACTAAGCCGTCTCACCGGCTCCAAACCTGTCTGTGGGTAACTCATCTACTCAATCATCCATCAACACAATATAAAAGTAGGCAAGGGTGAAAAACTTACACAAGTTAAGAATGATAGAATAATGAATATACACCCAACATTTATACTGTATATTTTTAGAATCTCACAAGCACAGATCACACTTGGAAGTAAAATACCGTAGAGCAAGATATAACCAAGAATATATCGTCAACCACAATTATATCGTCAACCACAGATATATCATCAACCACAGATATATTTATGGATGATACTTTAATCTCTTAAAATAATACACTGGTGTACTGTTCCAATGAGACTTTTTCCACCCTAACTCCATTAAGCGATAGGCCTGCGACAAGACTTAACAGAATAACCAGAGAATCCCTCCAGACCCTTGGAAATCATTCGGTAATGCGCGTCTCAACCATATCATGAAATAGGTCCGTCGGTCAAATTTATCCAAGCCGGGTATACGACTCGTCTCGACTCAAGGGTTATCACCTACAAGGTCATTGAGACTTTCGAAACCTGGATAATCCCAGAAGGCAATTGTAGCCCAACAAAACTCTATTCTCAACCCTCTCTGGGATGTAAGCTCAATTCTCTTTATGCAAATGACAGTTCAAAATTGCATAATATCTCTTTGATTTCTCTTGTAAAACCTTCTCTGTTTTTACGGTATTAATTCTCTTAATACAAAACCACATAAAATACTCTCATTTTATCAATACAGAAATAACTCTTGTATAATATCTGCTTTATTACTCTTTCCGGCTGTACTCATTTATTTTAAGAGTAACCACACTGCGGTAATGCCGAACTGAGGTGATTACTTGAGTAGATAAAATGAATCGGTATAAAATAAAAGTGATTAAAGCAATAACAGAAGATCAAAACAGGGCATAGCCACCGGGATTGATCAAGAGAGAAGAGATTAACGCTAATTTAAACTCAGGTTCATTTTTTAATCGATAAGTGACTATTTCTTGTTTTCAGAAAACAGTGCTATGGAATAGCCACTCGGCGGCAGAGCCAAACGCGGTGACCAACCATAACTGTAATATAAGTGAAAATAGTTTATGACTTAAGCTCATTTTTAGGAAAGCTCTTTGGTAGCTGATCAAGTAATCTTTGTAACACCCTCTTCCCCGGAGGGCATTACACTTAAGTAACCAACCCAAACGCGAAAAATAAATTTTATTTAGTCTGGTTTTCTATCGAAAAAATACTGACAAACTTATTTAATTTTCACAAATAGATTTTTATTTATTATTTTTTTTAGAAATACTTATGTGAACAGACATCCAACAGTAAATAGCATAGGGAATAAAAATTCATTTTATGAATAATAGAGTGTATCATATACAAGGACGCTTTCTCCCAAATAAGAACAGACTCCCTATGCTGGCCAAGCACTGAAAAATACTACAGACTCCAACAAGAACCCAACTTTTGCTTCAAACATCCCTGAAGCCCCCTAGTCTTCAAAATTACCAGCTATGTCATTCCCTTCTTGTAGGGAATCCTCTGAAGGTGAAGCCTCAATACCACTCATAGTGTAAACATGTCCTTTTGTCTTCGGCCTTCCGGCTTTGACAGCGTCGATTTCCGACTTGGGTTTGGGCATATTGCAGTCCTTTGCTATGTGTCCAAATTTTCCACAGCTACAACACTTCTTTCCTTGTTGAGTACAGGCATGAGAATAGTGTCCTAGTTTCCCACATTTGAAACAGGTCATTGGAGCGCCCGCTCCTTGACTTCCCTTGATGGTACCACCAGTAGAAAAAGCTACATTGTTCTTTTGTTCGTTCCCCTGATCCCTATAGTAGGGTTTGTTCTGATTTTGTTTTCCATCATTCCCTTGTGGATATGACCTAGATGGTCCACCCACATTCCCCTTATTCACTCTCCCCTTCATCAGATTCTCCATCTTTCTACACTTTTCCACCAGTAGTGGAAATTGACGAATATCCAGTGAAGCTACAGATTGACGCACCTCATACCTCAACCCCGCTTCAAACCTTTCGCATTTCCATCCCTCGTCCGGTTGGACTTGGAAGAACCAAAAGTACTTGGCAAGTGACTCAAACTTCGCCGCGTACTCTCCCACCGACATGTCTCGTTGCTGTAGTCGCAGAAACTCTTACTCCTTTTCCGACCTCGCGCTCTGTGGGAAATACTTCTCGAGAAATTTCTCCTTGAATATCTCCCACGTCACAGCTTGGTTTCTAGCTTCCAACAGTTGGCGAACTCCCTTCCACCAATATTCTGCGTCACCCAACAGTAGGTAAACCGCATATTGCATCTTCTCAGCTGCTGTGCAATGCAGGATCTCGAAAATCTTTTCTAGCTCTTCTATCCATAACTCCGCTTTCTCCGGCTCAACTTCGCCATGAAACTGTAGCGAATTATGGTGTCGAAAATCAACCAATCTCTTGGCTTCAGGAGCTCTCTCGGCCCTAACTCTATCCTCGGTATCCCTTTGCTGTCTCTCAATGTCCCTCTGTTCAGCATGAACAGACTGTTGAGTCATTTGAGTCTTCATATTAGTCATAGCCGCGATAGCCCTTTCCATTGTGTCGTCACGATCCTCAATGTCAACACGATTTATCGGTCGTCCTCGACGTGCCATGGGTTTCTACAAGTCAACCAGTCAAGTTGCACTATTCAAAACCCATTCAAGAAAACAATCAATTTCACACATTGTTTCATAAGGAAACAATACAACCAATGTCACACAATGCTAATCAGAGATTCACACAACTTAAACTTAATAAGCCTATAACCTAAGCAAACTCCATCAGAGTTCACACAACTTGGACACAGTAGACCTATAACCTACAGTCCCGACAGACATCGACCAGGCTCTGATACTACAAATGTAACGCCCCTTTTTCCCACAAGGAACGTCACGTGAAAAACTAAAAACTTAATGCGGAAAAACGTCTTTCATAAATTAAGGTTACCAAAATTGGTGGCTAATTTTTTTTTTAAAAGAAGTCTTATACGAAAAGATTTGTTCACAACTCATTTAGCCATCCAGAAACTCAGAAGAAAAGAAACATCACATATATATATATATATATATCCTCAAGTCAAAATACACAAGTCTTGCGCCCGCAAGTATAGTTTGGAACCACAACATAGTGGCCAAAATACATCATCCTGACACAAAGAAAATAAAGCGATAAAGCTAAACCTAGGAAAAACGATAACTCAAAAAGTGTGTCCAATACACGACACTGAACATGTACATCCCAAACCTAGGCTGGTCGCTAACAAACACTCTACAACCTAGCACTAGATGTAACACCCTTTTTTCCCACAAGGAACGTCACGTGAAAAACTAAAATTTAATGCGGAAAAACATCTTTCATAACTCAAGGTTACCAAAATTGGTGGCTAATTTTTTTTTTAAAAGAATCTTAAACGAAAAGATTTCTCACATCACACTTAGCCATCCTGAAACTCAGAAGAAAAGAAACATCATGCACATATATATATATATATATCATCATGTCAAAATATACAAGTCTTGCGCCTGCAAGGATAGTTTGGAACCACAACATAGTGGCCAAAATACATCATCATAACGTAAAGAAAATAAAGCGATAAATCTAAACCTAAGAAAACTGTAAATCAAAAGATGTGTCAAATACACGACATTGAACATGAACATCCCAAACCTAGGCTGGTCGCTAACAGACAACCCACAACCTAGCACTAGACACCCCCACCAATTCAGGATTGTTTGGCACACAAATCCTTCCTTTACATCTCAGAATTCCATCTTTGCCTAAACTAAACTCTGCCACTTTGCCTTGTTCCATTAAATCTCTCTTTTCTTTCAGACTCTCATCGGTTGCTTGTTGCTCCCGAATGTCATCAATTAATCCATTCGACACTTGGATCATGCTTAGACTAATCTTGTCCTAGTGTCTCTCCATGTTTAAGCCTAGATCTCTAAACTCCTCAATCAACTCTAGTTCCTTAACCATCATGGCAGACACATGAACAGTTTTTCGACTCAAGGCATCAGCCACAACATTTGCCTTCCCGGGATGATACATCAAGGTAAAATCATAATCCTTTAGGAATTCCATCCAACGTCTCTGTCTCATATTGAGCTCTTTCTGATCAAACAGATATTTCAAACTCTTATGATCGCTGTAGACGTTAAACGTTGATCCATATAGATAATGCCTCCAAATCTTCAAAGCGAACACTACAGCTGCCAGCTCAATATCATGAGTTGGATAGTTCCTCTCGTGATTTTTCAACTGATGGGATGCGTATGCCACTACTCTTCTATTTTGCATCAACACGCACCCAAGTCCTTGGTATGAAGCATCACAGTAAACCTCCATAGGTTCTTCAGGATTAGGCAAAATCAGTACAGGTGAGGTCGTTAGTAGTTCCTTCATCTTCAAGAAACTTGACTCACACTCATCAGTCCACACAAAAGGATGATCTTTCCTAGTGAGTTGTGTCATTGGGGCTACTATCTTCGAAAATCCTTCGATAAATCTTTGATAATAACCCGCTAACCCTACAAAACTACGAACCTCAGTCACCGTTGTGGGTCCTTCCCATGACATTACTGCTTCTACCTTTTCTGGGTCTACAGCTATACCCTCTTTTGAAATCACATGGCCTAGAAATTGTACTTTTTCTAACAAAAATTCACACTTAGACCACTTTGCATAAAGCTTTTTCTCACTCAAAATCTGCAATACTTGCCTTAGGTGTTCCTTGTGTTCTTCATGACTCTTAGAGTAAATCAAAATGTCATCTATGAACACTACCACAAATCGATCCAAGAAAGGTCTAAAGATCCTATTCATATAGTCCATGAATATTGCCGGTGCATTAGTCACTCCAAACGGCATCACAAGATACTCAGAATGACCATATCTAGTCATAAAAGCAGTCTTAGGAATATCATCACTCTTAACCCTAATCTGGTGATAGCCACTCCTCAAGTCAATCTTAGAAAATACAGCTGCACCGCGAAGTTGATCCATCAGATCGTCGATGCGTGGCAATGGATACTTATTCTTGATCGTCACCTTGTTCAACTGACGGTAGTCCACACACAATCTGGAAGTTTCGTCCTTCTTTTTCACCAACAGCACAGGAGCTCCCCACGGCGATACACTTGGTCTCACGAATTGCTTTGACAGCAAGTCCTCCAATTGTTTCTTCAGTTCAGCCAGCTCCATTGGCGACATTCTATACGGGGCAATAGAGATTGGACTAGTACCAGGTACTAAGTCTATGGAAAACTCTATGTCCCTCACAGGTGGTAAACCTGGAACATCCTCTGGAAATACTTCCGAGAAGTCTCTAACGACGGGCACGTTGTTCAATACAACTTCCCCCTCGACTTTCAAGAAGGATAAAAACATGTATCCCTGAGCTCCTTCTTTCAAAGAAGCTCTCACTTGATTGGCAGTCAAAAATCCAGAATTCTCAGCATTAGGGAAAATCAAAGATTTATTGGCACAGTCTAAAAGGATATTGTTGGAAGATAACCAATCCATGCCTAAAATCACATCCAATTGTGTCAAAGGCAAACATATCAAATCAACAAAGTATGTCCTATTGGAAATAACAACAGGGCATTTTAGACATACAGAATTTGCAATAACAGTTTCAGCAGTAGGCATAGAAACAACAAGATCAAAAGACATCAAAGACACAGGCAATTTCAGTCGTTTCACAAATTTTTCAGATATGAAAGAATGGGTAGCACCCGAATCATACAGTACAATTAAGGGATTTCCAGTTATGTCACAAGAAAGCAATCAATTTCACACATTGCATCATAAGGAAACAATACAACCAATGTCACACAATGCTAATCAGAGATCACACAATTTAAACTTAGTAAGCCTATAACCTAGACACTCCCGAAAGACATCAACCAGGCTCTGATACCACAAATGTAATGCCCTTTTTTCCCACAAGGAACGTCACGTGAAAAACTAAAAATTAATGCGGAAAAACATCTTTCATAACTCAAGGTTACAAAAATTGGTGGCTAATTTTTTTTTTAAAAGAATCTTAAACGAAAAGATTTCTCACATCACACTTAGCCATCCTGAAACTCAGAAGAAAAGAAACATCATGCACATATATATATATATATATATATATCATCATGTCAAAATATACAAGTCTTGCGCCCGCAAGGATAGTTTGGAACCACAACATAGTGGCCAAAATACATCATCATAACGTAAAGAAAATAAAGCGATAAATCTAAACCTAAGAAAACTGTAAATCAAAAGATGTGTCAAATACACGACACTGAACATGAACATCCCAAACCTAAGCTGCTCGCTAACAGACAACCCACAACCTAGCACTAGACACCCCCACCACTATGACCTAAGACGATGCCGTCTCCTCGGGGTCCTCCTCGGGATCCTCCTCCGGGTCCTCCTCCTCCTCGGATATCTCAATGAGTACCCGCTCTGGCTCATCTCGAACCTTCCTCTTCCCCCTCTCTGCGTGTCCCGACGGTCCGACAGAAGTGTCAGAAGAGCAGCGTACGAAACGGCCATACGGTGGAACGTAAGGAACGGAAAACTTAGGTCTCCCTGTCGCTGGTGGTGAAGCTGGTGTCACTGATGGAGCCATCCTCGGTAGACGATCTCGCGGAAAGGTTCTCTTCCTCGGAGTGAGACGCGTGTGGCGAAACATACGACGATACTCCCGAGCTGATCCGGTTACCCGTGAGGGTAAAGGTCTCTCCTCCGCCTGAGTCTCTCGCCTCGGCTGCTCCACGGGTGCCTCGGGTGCGGCTGCCAGCCAGCTGCGCATCCTCTCGAGTGGAATGTAAGCGTCCAGAACCATGTCGCGCTCCAGAACCTCTTCGGGGCCCAGCACCCCTCCTCTAGTCCTGACCACGTGTCCACACACAGTGGCCCATTGGGAGATGGGATCATAAGTCCATCCCCCTCCCTCAGACTCGGCCTCAAGGGGCCGAAAGCTCTCCCTCACGCGGGCTACCAGAGGCCTCATCTACGCGTAACGTACATACAGATACAGGAAAATATGCAAGGGTGAATTTCTTTTCACAAGTTGAAATCCACTGAAAGGTTGCATATGAAAATAAAATACTACGTAATACATTCCAAGAATATATTTATATAGAGTTACTCTTTCGCAAACCTTTTAGCTAAGCTATGCAATCATCAACAAGAGACAAATCATCAAGGTAAACACACAGTCAAGCACACACATAGCATTCTAGCATAATGCATGTCACTTCAATATCTCTTGTCATACACCGGTGCACTGCTCCATGGAGACTTTTCTTCCTCAACTAAGTAGAGCGATGTGGCGGAATCGTATACCTATCATTAATGCAAACTGACCTTCACTCTTGGCCATCGTTTGTCATTTATTCGGTACAGACCCATTGTGCTACGTCGTACACCCCATCTCAAATAAGGCAGCCGGTCAGGATCATCCAAGCCGGGTACACTACTTTTCTCGGCACAAGGGGATTCACCGCAAGGCCATTGAGAATTTCGTAACCT